>OV049926.1:157580813-159980813 GCA_920104205.1 Eupeodes latifasciatus
TAGTTTTGGTCTTGAAAAAAAAATGAAAAAAACGCCTAACGCGAATCTGCTGAAAACCTTAACTTCCAAGTTTGAACTCAATCGACCCAATGGTTTAGGCTGTAGGAGCGTGGACAGACAGACAAAACAGACCGGACGGAATCGCGGGACCCACTTTTTTCGACTTCTCTACCATCGTAATATCATGTTTGATTAAAATCTCGAGTTCGAAATTTTGCACGAATGCAAAACTTGCCATATAGTTCCTATATGTCGCAAGTAAAAAAGAATATCATTATAATCTTCAATAAAAAATTAATAGTATTAAGTGAATCTAGTAATATTTTATAAAATTTTGTTTTTCTTTATTTTATTTTCTATTATGTATGAAGTTCAAAATATTAATAAAGTGAAATAAATTAAGTTGAATAGAAACCACTTTTTTTCGTTTAAAAAAAAAAATAAGAGTAACTGCACAAAAAGGAAGTTTTCATTTTATTACGCTCTAAACTTTTAAAAGCAATATAAAATGGATTTTTGTTTTCAGAATCAAACTCCAGTAGTGGGAAAACTTTTAGTTTTGTTGAAATAATTTGCAAACAATTTAAATAAAACAGTCAATTTTATTTCTGCATTTCATTTAACATTTCTGAATTTCAGACTAATTCAATTTTAACATATTGCAGCTATTTGCGATAGTGTGGTGGATGAGCCATCCACCTCAAATCGTCGTCGTGACCAACAATTGCATCTTGCATGATCGTCGTTCATGAATATTATGCATACATACTTGTATTTACACGCATACAAGGTGTGGCACAAGAACTATGGCCTCTTGACCATTTCAAGCGTCGAAAATAACAACATTGGATGATCAGTTTTTTAAGAAAATCATCCTTAGTGATGAGGCCTCAGTGGACGATTCAACAGGATGGTGCCACTTGCCAGTCAGCTAACGAAACAATGGCTCTTTTGCGTGACAAATTCAATGGCTCAATGGAAGTGTTATATCACGTGGTGGCAAGATCAATCGATTTGACACCGTTGGACTTCTTTCTTTGGATTATTTGGAAGAAAAGTTAAACCTCAATTATGCCACAGCGTACTGGAAAATTTGGACTTTCGTTCAGCGTAATGAAAAATTTAGAATTTAGAATTCCGAAATATCAATTTTTTCACAGAAATCTGTCCATTAAATTTATAAAATCCTTAGAATTTGAATATATTTAATACTATTTTGTATAATAAACTATTAATTCAAGTCAATTTCATTACTTTTCTCAAGGTACTTAAGTCAAAAATATAATTTTTAATAGCATTTCTTATTTTTGTTTGTTAAAAAAACTACCAAGAAAACTTGATTAATTTTTATATACAATTATTCTAGAGTTAATATCATTTTGTGTTCTCAGAATATTGGATTTCAGATTTATAATAAAAAAATGTAATTTTTTAATATCATGTCAATTCCAATTTTTTCATTTGAAAACCATATTTTCTGTTTTTTTTTTCCATGTTGAAAAATATTATTATTTAGTAATCTTCTACTTAAATTGATATTTTTAGAAGCATTTGTCGTTAAAGTTGATGTAGCATTGAATTTCCATAAATTGTAAAAAACAATTCTAGAAATCTAGATATCTTCAACTTCAACTACTAATATCACAAAAAAAATCAATTTTATCTGTTTGTTTTTATGGACTTTTTTCTAGGTTATAAAATTTTCTTTAAAATTTTCCCACTCATTTTTTCTGTAGCTCTTTCCATTTTATAAATAAAAAGAAACGATTTAGGGGCAAGAACTGAAACCATCATGGAAACTTTTTTAGAACGTTTAATTCTGAGAAAAACGGTGTATATTATTCGGGATATCTTGGGCGGGTACTAAATATTTGTATTAAGGGCAGACATTTTCAGGGAATAATTTTTATGACATTACGAACACATTTTTAAACACGAGAACGAAAATAAATTCAAAAAATTATGGACACCCTTAAAAAAAATAGTTTCCGAGAGGTGGAAACCATGATAGGTTAGGTTAAAGTGGCTGTTGGTTTGGGACGTCCAACACACTTAGACCAAAGTATGGTCCGTTGTGATACCACATGGATCAGTTAATCAGCTTAACTCGTTGAACCAATTGGAGCTTCGAATGAAGCGTAGGAGACAAGTAATGTCTGAATTTTTTAGATCACTGGTATCGTTAAAGTAGTATTCTCCAAGGTGGATTCTACGTCTTTGTGATAAGGCAGGGCATGTGCACAGAAGATGAGAGATTGTCTCTTCTTCTTCTTCGTCCATGCAACTCCTACAAAAATCATTTGCAGGGGCTCCAAGCCGAATAGCATGCCTTCCTATTAAGCAGTGCCCAGTCAGGACACCTATAACGTAGCTAATGTGCAATCTACTCAGAGAGATTAATTGTTTTGAGCGCCTGGCGCTAAGATTAGGCCAAATAAGTTTTGTTGCTAAACAGGTGGTGGTGTTATTCCACCTGAAGTTTGTTTTCTCTATGGTATCTTGCTTTAGCATGAGTTTACATCTAGCTAGGGGGATACCTGTGCTAGCATTGTGAGCCAGCAGAGGTAAAGTTGTTCCACTTTTTGCAAGTTCGTCAGCTTTGCAATTTCCTGGAATGTCTCTATGGCCCGGCACCCAGAAAAGGTGAATGTTGAGCACTGTGTAGCCATCTCCGTAATAGATGATCGACAATTTAGGGCTGTTAATGAGTTAGTGGAGACAGAGTCTAGGGACTTTAACGCAGCTTGGCTATCCGAGAAGATGCGTATATCATTAGTTGATATAACGTTTTCTCTAAGCCAGGATAGGACTTCTTTTATAGCCAGGATTTCAGCTTGGAACACGCTACAATGATCGGGTAGACGAAAGGAACGACTTAAGTTTAGTCTATCTGAGTATACGCCTCCACCAACCCCATCCTCCGTTTTTGATCCGTCTGTATAAAAGTTTATAGGATCATCGTTCAAAAATGATGTATTCTCCCAAGAAGACCTGGGAGGTATAGTCACTTTGAAGCTATAGTTATTAAACTGAGGATGGGGTATGGTGTAGTCAATATTACTGTTTATAGTTCTGAACGAGTTCAAAATAGTGGTGTGACCAATTCCATTATTTATCCACAGAGAGGAGGCTTGAAGCCGTATGGCTGTATTAGCGACACTTTGCTTGCTGAAAATGTCCAGCGGTATTAGATGGAACAGAACATCAAGTGAGGCGGAGGGGGTAGAGCGAAGTGCTCCTCCCATACACAGGCAGGCTGTTCGTTGGACTTTGCTGAGTTTATCGCGATTTGTCGCTGTATCTAGCGCCGTCCACCATACCGCTACTCCATAAGTAAGGATCGGCCTTATGACCGAGATATATAGCCAGTGTGTAATGCGGGGCTGTAGGCCCCATTTATTACCAATGGCCTTTTTACAGGAGAACAGGGCTACTGTGGCCTTGTTTATTCTCTCTTGAATATTAGGTTTCCAACTTAATTTCTTGTCTAAAATGAGACCCAAGTATTTTGCTTGATCAGAGAATTTAAGTGGTACACCGTTTATGAGGGGAGGGTCAATGTATGGAACTTTGTATTTCCTTGTGAAGAGGACAAGGTCGGTTTTTTGTGGGTTAACGCCTAGTCCACACCGATTAGCCCATCTGGTGAGCTTATTTAAAGCGTTTTGTAAGAGTTCTTTTAGTATATTGGGATGTTTACCCGTTACTGCAATAGTAACATCGTCCGCATAGGCAAACACTCTGTACCATGATAGAACCACACAAATTTAAACCTATTTCTTATCTTTCATTTAACACTTCGACCGGTCATTTTAAACTATGTATGTTTCCTGTTCACGTTTCAGCTGGTGGACAAATCGCTCGTAAAGAACACATTATTACTCAAATTATTCCAATACACTTCCGCTGGATTAAGAAATTGATAAAAAATATTCAAATATTATATCCTCATAGGTATGGTACCTACCTCAAATTTTTATGGCAAGCTGTCAGAATGGTTCAATTTTTGCTTTCATATAAAATCAATTTAAATTCAATCTCTTGAAATAAAATCGGTTAGGTACTCTCTTTCGGTATAAAAGTAATATCCATCAAATTCAAGGAAAAACCTTCGACAAATTGAGCAAGTTCATACCTCTATACCTTCTTCTTCAAACAGGTGCACTTGTTCATGGTCCCATGGACAAACCAATTGTTTGTTCCAAAGCAATTTTTGCAGACATAAAATAGCGAGCGATGGATGCACAAGTTATAATTTAAAACGAGTAGTGAAAAAACCACCCGCACCCACTCGCCCACATAATAAAAACTATATGCCAAAGTCAATATGTTCTGTCCAACTTTTCACATGGAATTCCTAGGTGACATCTCTGTGGATCTATCCTCACTCTTCCGTCTGATTTATTCCAAAAGGGGCAAACTTTTGTGTTCCAAAAAGACGCTATGTAGTTTATGTAGACGAAGTACCTAGAAGGTACGAGTACAAAAAAAAGAAGAAAAGTTCAAAACTTTTGCTAAGCAGTGCAAACACGAGCGTTTGTGTGTTTCTTGTTTCAGCATCAGAGAGTTGCTTCTAAATCCTATATCCAGTACAGTGCAGTGCCAGCGAGTTCGAGTACAAGTTTATTCAGTTTCCACCTTTGGCTCTGTGTCTTTTTGTCATGACTCTGTACAGATGAGGCGAGGCGACGCGACGCGACGGTCGGTGTTGGTGGCTGGGAACTTTTCGATGTTTCTCTTTCAGTCTCGTGTCAGTCTGCTTTTTCTATCTCTGTCTCGGTGTGTATCTTTGATCGGGAAGTGAGAAAAATACTTCTTGTCTAGACGGATAGACGAACGGGCAAAGTTGGGTCTTTTCGTTTTTTTTGTTGCCAGTTTTGCTGTAATCAAGCTGCTCCTGGGCATGGGACTACTAAGCGACGCGACAACCGACGACCGACGACGACGTATAGGTATACTATGGATTCTAGCAAAGTTATAGATAGGTTTGAAGAGGTATATAAGGAATACGTTGGCCTGATTGATGTTGTACCTTTGGGGACAAAACGACAAATACATCAAATAGCAGAGCACAATGGTGACAATTGATTGTGATGAATGGCTTTTTGATGTGCTGTGCTTGCTTTTGCTTTTGCTGTTGCTGTTGCTGTTGCTGTTGCACCCTGTGACCAAAAATAAATGAGTGCATCTTACTATATGGTGCTCGATTTATTTACATAGATAGCATTGGTATATTATAGCAGACAATCGACATAAGAGCAGACAAGAGTAGAGTCGTAAATTGGTGTTAACTTAAGATCAATTTTTAAATTAAGTTGCAATTTTTTGATTTTTAATTTTTGATTCAGAATAAAACTTTTTATATTCAATTAAGTGATCGAGAAATTATTTTTAGAAATGCTAATGTCATCATGATTGTATAAATGCAGTTCAAAGAGTTGCATCATTTTTAAGATAGAAGGAAATCATTTAAATACAAATTAAATGCTAATAAAATTGGTGTCTGGATTTTTTTTTGGGATTCAGGGTTATGAGGTTTAAGGTGACGTGCTTTATCAGAAATAGAAAAGTTAAGAAAATTGTACAGTTGTGTTTTTAAAGTGTTTGATCATTAACAAAGTCTGGCATTTTTATAAAAATTATGAAGCATTTTAATAAATAATTAGTTGGTTTTCGGTTTCTTAAAAGTATCACAAATTTGAGAAAATAAAACGCACGGCTGGGTCGCTCGAACTTGCTTATGTATCCAAAAAGTTTGTTTAAAAATATTTCCTGTATTTTAAGATTTAAAAATGTACCTGTAAGAAAATTTTCAAAAATTAAAATGCCATTGGATTTTTCACAAAAACCTTAATTTTTATTTGAAAATCGTTAGACCGTTCTTTTTTCGTAAATTAAATTTGTATGTACCTATACATTTTTTGTATTTGAGTTTAAAAATATTTCAGTAGGTATGCAATTATTTAGTTCGTAAAAAAATGTTCAATAATGTTTTAAAAATCAAAAATAAACACAATGACATTTTTCATCATCAAATATTATTGAGACAGTATAAGAGCTTGAGTAGAAAAAAATTGTTGTAAGCGGTTGATTAGTTCTTGAGCAAACTTAAAAACACAATAATAGTTCTGGGGTGCCAGCACGTAACTTGATACAACCGAGTTTAGTCGATACAATCGAGCATTGGCAGCACACATTTTGGTTCAATCGAGTGTCCTCGATTGTTTCGCCAGATTCGGCAGCACACAAACTTTAAATTGACGTTTGAAACAAAAGTTATCGTCGGCAGTGATTTTTGTAAGAGAAAAATGGAAAAACAAAATAATATGTCAATAAATAAAAAACAGACTGAGATTTTGACCAATTTTATGAGTTCTCACGTTGATTTAGCGAGGGGAATTCTTAAAACTGCCCAAGGGAGGAAAAATAGCAATATGCTGTGGGGAAAACTGATTGAATCCCTAAACACAGAGGGTCCTCCACAAAAGGATCTTAAAGATTGGAAAAAAGTAGGTTGATGTTAAATATTATGTATATACATACATATGTATTTACATATTTACAGATAACTCCCACTGGCTAGGAGATTTAATGTTGCACAAAGCTGTAGAACTTGTGGAACTGATGTTGTTCTTCTGACTTCTGGAAGATCTAACGAGCTGAGTATCGTGTATAAAAATTCCTTGTTGATTCTAAACTGCTGCACAAAGCAAAACAAAAAATTGTTTTACAAATATTATACTACGAGTACATGATCTTCCTTTTCTTTTTGAATATTTACTCATTTTCACTCAATTCGAATGGGTTGCTATTAACTCTCAAATATCTTCTTTTGATTTTAGCACAGGATACTTCTTCGCCTTCACTTTCACTCTCCGAATCAAAGAAAAACATTTCGAAAAAAACTTAAAATTGAAACTAGAATGAAATAATTTCAAAGAAAACTCATTTGACATTTCATTTTATAGTTCACAATGACTTTTTCAAGTAAAAGTCACAATGAAACTCGTCTCAAATTACGTGCTGTCAAAAATAATTTGTTTCGAGTTGATCGACGATCGACAATCCTCGATTGTATCAAGTTACGTGCTGGCACCCCTGTACTCTTTTTTATTGAAAGAATCCAAATTAAGAACATTTTTTTTACAAAAATTAAAAAAAATTATGTCGGTTCGTTTTCGAGATCGAAACTTTCGATTTTGGACCAAACAATTTTTATGGGGACTTCTATTTTTTTATTCTTAAAAAAATGGAAAAAACGCCTCGGCTTAAAACCTTAATTTCCAAATTTGAAGTCAATCGCACCAATAGTTTGGATAATGGCGAGGAAAGACAGACAGACGGACTTTTACATATATAAAATCTTAAGTAGATCTTAAGATTAAAACAAATAAGAAAAGAGGCTGGGATGCGACCCACACTGATAATTTCCCATCCCGTCTGTCAATTTGTCTTGCTTAAAAGGTTTGTAGGTTTTCGTGTTTTGTAAAAAAGTTGTCAGTTGAATTATTCTAAAAGATTTAAAAATCACCAATAATATTTTGCATTTGATGAAGTAGTTTGATTTCAAAATCTATTTATGTAAACGAGATTTTTAGTCGAAAACCAATTTTTACCAATCTTAGTAGCATTTCTTAAAAGTTTTCGTTTCTTATAAAAATTAATAAATTGGATTAATGAAATTAATTTGAAGTCAATATCTTCTATTGTTCACAAGATATCAAGAACCAAACATGAATTTTTACCAAATTTGCGTACTATTTTTTGTAATTTTTATTTTCTTTTGAAAAAACTGACTGTTGGATTTCTATAAGAAATTTACTCAATGTCGAAAACAATATTTTTTTTTTGAGATAAAATAAGTTTGAAGCCAATATTTTAATTTTTTTGTTTTAATATTTGAGTCGAAAATTAATATTTACCAACTTTTAGTAATGCTTTTCTTAGGTTTTTATTTTTTGTTAAGAAACTGTCAAAACGATTTTTCTCAAAATTTTACCGAATGTTGAAAACAATATTTTTTGTTAACAACTTTTAGTATAATGCTTTTTTTTAGGTTTTTATTTTTTTATTAAAAAACTGTAAATTAGATCGTTCTCAAAATTTTACCGAATGTTAAAAAAAAATATTTGTTATAAGATAAAATTAGTTTGGAGCGAATATTTTTAATTTTTGAAAAGATATTTGAGTCGAAAATCAATTTTTAACAACTTTTATTAATTTTGTTTAGGTTTTTACTTTTCATAAAAAAACTGTCAATTCGATTTTTCTCAAAATATGACTGAATATTGACAACAATATTTTTCAAAAGATAAAATTAGTTGGAAACCAATATCTCAAAGTTTTGAAAAGATATATTAATTTTTTTTTGGTTTCTGTTTTTTTTTTGTAAAAAAAACTGTCAATTCGATTTATCTCAAATTTTTTTCCGAATGTTAAAAATGTTATTCTTTGTTGCACAAAATTGTTTTGGAGATAAAATCATTTTTTGTTCATAAAATTTTGGAGGTGACAAATATTTTTTGTGTAAGTTTTTTTGATTTATAAAAAAATCCGTTAATTGGAATTTTTTTCAAAAATATATTTGTTTGGTATCGCATTATAATATATAATATAAAATTTAATCCAAGTCGCTAGCGTTATTGGTTCGTGAGTTATTTTGAGTTAAACAAAATTTTCACCTTTTTTTTAAATTGCATATGGTAAAAAAAACACCTACTCAATTTTTTTGAGAGTTCCTTTTGTATCTTTCTGCATTATTATCTGTATAACAAAATTTATTTGAAGTCGATATCACGCACGCACAGACATCTCTCTAAAAATCTTTTATTTCGACTCTAGGGGCCTTGAAACGTCGAGAAATGTTACAATTTTCAATTCGACAAATCGGACCGACTACAATAACTTCCTATGGGAAGTTAATAAATGTCACCGTAATATTTCTATGTTTCCTTATCGTATACAATTTAAAAGGGGAGAGCACGATAACTTTGGCGACAAAGTTTAATGACGGATTTGTATAGAACAGTTAAAAACAAGCATTTTTTACTATGAGAGGGGGGGTCTATCTCCCCCCGTTTAGGCGGTTGGGGCAGTTTAAAAAAATATGTACATTAAATGGAAAAAAAAATAATTAAAAAATAACGGTAATACTTATAATTAAGTATTATACCTTTTTTTAAAGCCAACACTTTTGTCTTTTAGCTTGTTTTTAAATAAAGTCAAAACTATGCATAGTTTTTGAAAAAAATTGTTTTAAAGTCAAAATTTGTGCAAAAAAAAGTTAAAAAAAAGGTTTAAAATGTAATTTTTTAAAACTTTCAGATTATCTACTATTTTTTTTTTATAACTCATTGCTCTTATTTGGTTTTGCTCAAAAACTGGAAACTAGATGACTTGATGTCTTCTAGTTCTTGAGAAAATTGAAAATTAGCAAAATAAAATATTTTAATTAAATTACTTTTCCCTTGCTTAAGTGTTAACGTAGTCTTATTTTGATAGTAATAATCGAATATGGATTAAGATACACCTAAGGTAAACTAATTTTTCTTAAATCCAGCTTATTTAAATGCAAAAGAAACTTTGCATGCACCCCATCTAGCACCCACCGCACTTTGCACCCTCCCCACCTTGCACGCACTCCAACTTGCACCCAGCCCAAATCCTATAGTGTGCCCAAGCAGGGGGGTTGCAGGTGGGCAGCTTGCCCCCCCCTTACAGATGCCACTGTTGCATGCACCCAAACTCGTGCACACCTTACTGTTGCATACAACCAAACACGCATTACGCATACGCAAATACCATTATTACTATCAAAATAAGACCACTCAAGCAAAAAAAAGAATTAAATTAAAATAGTAGTTGTGGTTATTTTCAATTTTTTCAAAAACTAAAAGACATAAAATCATCTAGTTTTCAGTTTTTGATCAAAAACAAATAAGAGCAATAAATTCTAAAATAAAAACAATGGTAGATAATCTTGAAGTATTGAAAAAGTTACACTTTAAACCTTTTTTTAACTTTTTTTGCTCAAATTTTGAGTTTAAAATGAAATTTTTATTTTCAATTTTCTCAAAAACTAAAAGACATCAAATCATCTAGTTTTCAGTTTTTGATCAAAAACAAATAAGAGCAATAAATTCTGAAATAAAAACAATGGTAGATAATCTTGAAGTATTGAAAAAGTTACACTTTAAACCTTTTTTTAACTTTTTTTACTCAAATTTTGAGTTTAAAATTAAATTTTTCAAAAACTACGCATAGTTTTGACTTGATTTAAAAACTGGCTAATAGAACAGAATGTTGGCTTTAAAAAAATGTATACAACTTAATTGTTAGTATCACCGTTATTTTTTAATTATTTTTTTTCTATTTTAAATAATAACTTTTTTAAATTGCCCCTCCCGCCTAAACGGGGGGAGATAGACCCCCCCTCCCATAGTAAAAAATGCTTGTATTAAGACCCTCTACCAAAAACCGTTATTATATCTTGGCGCCAAAGTTATCGTACTCGTGCCATTTAAAAAAAAAAAGACAAGAAATCACAATATCTGGTCAAAACCAAAATCCAATCAAAATTGTTAAATATTAAGAATTTGAATATAAATTTGAAATAACCCAACCTTAATGATTTTTTGTTGTTGATATTTAAACAAGAATCGTGCATTCTATGCATAAAATAATTATTCATAATGTAGACTCGACCCAAACTTATTTATTTTTAATATTTTTTTTTATAAATGTACACTCATTCAATGTCTCCTCAAAATACAAAATAAAATAAAAAAATGCAATTTTTGTGTAAGCTTTTATCTAAAATCAACCAACATGGTTAGCCAACCCAAACAACCCAGGATATACTCTAAAACATTTTGTGTATAGCATGGATACTGTTATTATGATGCAACATGTACAATGTACATACATATATAAATATTTGTCTGCCTTCTGTCTACCATATTTGAATATATTTATATATTTGTATATTTTTCATATTTTTATAATTTATTTCCTAGGGTTTTTGCAACACAAAAACTGTGAATATGA
This sequence comes from Eupeodes latifasciatus, assembly GCA_920104205.1. NCBI lineage: Eukaryota > Metazoa > Arthropoda > Insecta > Diptera > Syrphidae > Eupeodes > Eupeodes latifasciatus. The sequence continues at coordinate 157,591,860 of OV049926.1, forward strand.
AAAAAGGAATAAAATAAAAATATAACTAACATCGAGTAAGGTATGGGTCAAAAAGTGATTGGCGCGCGATTAATTATTCAAATCCACGCAGACGACCAAGAGGCTCTGAGACAAGATAATTATATGCATTCCATAGGTTTCGTTTATATTTTCAATTGGATTTTAGCTCATAGGCTGTTGCCATTCATCCAGACACAGACGATATTCTACGGCTACGGCTGCAGCTACGGCCGCGGCGGCGGTGGTGGCAGAGTGGTGATGGTGATAGCGATGGACAACGGTGACTACGACGACACGACGTCAAATGACTTACCATTCAAGCAGCCATTCAGCCAGAGCCAACCTGATCGCCAGCTGATGTATCTGTCGGCTGTAGAGGCATAGGCTTCCTAGTTCGAGAATTGTGGGTTTTATTTTTCGTTTTTGTTCTTGTATTTTCTTTTTTGCTAATCTGGGTTGACTTTGTGCGCGAAATGTTGGTTGGTCATCATCCTACGTTTTGGATGTGCCATGGAAAAGCCACAACAAAACCACCAGACAAACTGTCTAGCCACAGACTTATGGTTGGTCTGAGTTGGGGGGCCTATATATCTATCTGTTTGTTTGTTTGAACCTGCACAATCAGACACGTACAACGTATATATCAGGCTGGCTGGCTGGCTGGTCTAATCGACCGGCAATTACCAAATTTAAATATTTATAATGTGCAAAATTGTGGTCAACTATATTTTTTGGGGCCAACTGAACTGCGGCCACGTTTATATGTATAGGTAAGCCTCATGAGCCTCTGAGCTTGAACATTAGCATGAGCATGAGCCATTGCCATTCATTCAACCCGGCTATGGGAAAATGTAAAATGTTAACAATGTTGGTTTGAAATTGAATAAGGTAGGAAAGCGGCAATATATGAACAATTATTTGCAAAAATAAAATATAAATGTCTTTAATTGGTCTTTTATTTTTGCTGTTTTAAGTGAGTTTTTTTTGTTAAAAATTTTATCAATTTAATAAAGAAAACATTTCATAAAGAAAAGATATATTTTTGGAAATTTCTTTGTGAAAACATACATTGTAAGTAGTTCACTGGAATATACACAGCAACAAGTCTCTTTTTTTAATATTTTAAACTTTCAAGGCATCTGAATTTTTTAGACCATTAAAATTATTTAGACCATTCAAGTCGTCTTAGTCACCTTACCAACTAAAATAAATACAATTTTTATACCATTGAATCTATTCAGACTGTATACCATTGAAAATATTTAGACTATCTAAATCGACGTATAGACCGTATTAATTATTTAGACCATATATACACCCAATTCCAATTAGTATGTAAAGATTGTTTATATAATTAATATAAATCATGTTTTTATAAAATTCTACTACCTATAAAATGTGTAATAACTGTTCTATGCTAACCATTTAGACTTCCTTGTGTAGAGCACTATCAATACATAGGGAACTTATTAGACCAATCAGATTATCCTGGTCATTTAGACCATCCATACCAATTAGGCAATATACAATCGCATCTAGAATATGTGTATTTCTTAGATTATTAATATCATCTCGACCATATATATTATTAAGAACATACAATGCAACTCACATAGAATAATTAGACCATCTAGAATGTTTAGACTATTTAGGTTTTAGAAACCATAAAAACCCTCCGAATCATCGAGGGTTTGCTTTGTCTCCAAATTAGTCTTTTAGGTCTTTCTACAACAATAGGAACACTTAGACCATTTAAACTATCTCCTCAATTTATACCAATACGACCTTCTGATCGACTTGTGTCACAAAATATTTTATTTAGAATGTCTTTTTACCCAAATGTAGCATTTATACCATTAAGACAATTTAGACCATTTGAAATTATTTTGGTCAAATTTTAAAATTAAATTCAAATTTTCAAACTACGACGAAAACACCCTATTAATTTGAATGTGCACTAAACAAAACGTGCTTATGCATTTTTCATGTCATCACTGACCAAATGAAAAGTCTGGAAGACAACTAGGCGGCAAAAAAAAAATTACTATAAAATGTGAACACTCATTTATGCGCGACTGAGTTTCCCAACAGACCAGACAAACACGTAACGGCCGCAGCCGCGGCCCCAAAACGATAATACAATAATTTTTATTTATAAATTAAAATCCGGAAAAAAGAAACTGTCTATTAACTATATACGAGTGACTATGTAGACATAAAGATATTTATAGGTAAAGAAAAGAAATCCCACAAAGTACATGCGGGTCAAACGTTTGTAATGCGACACTGTGTTATCCTTAAATAGATTCGCCGTGCGACATCATGACAATCTTATGTCAATCGTTTTCTAATTTATTGGCTTAAAGTAGGCTGAAATGAATGGCGGCCGGCCGGAGCGGCTGTAGGAATACACATGTAGATATGTGTACCTATACTACTAAAATGTGCAGTCATTTTACATTATTATAGTTGTTAGTTGGTCGAGCAGACGATCGACTTACGGAACTGGGACAATTTGAAATTTGCCTCGTCGCGTCGTCTAGCTGTTAGTTAAAAGTTTAAGTTATACCTATGTAGTATATAAGCTTAGGTATGAAATGAAGGAAAACCTACCTACATAACGTTAACGTCGTTGTCGTCTTTGTCGTCGGCGCGGCGTAGTTGGTGTCGTTGTCGTGCTGTCGTCGTATACACAGTTGACTGGATTGCTAGCTGACTAGTGCTTAGTGCCTGGCTGAACTGTTATAGATACTCCCATCAGGTAAGCGGGTTATTTATCAGTAAAACGAGCCTTGTTTTATCTTTACGAACGGTGCATTCAACGGATGTCGATATAGGCAATAGCAGGTATTGATTTTCAAAGACTACTTATAAATGTCTGGATTCTATTTTTAGAAAATAATTTAAGTTTTTGCAACTTTGTATTCTCTAGTCATATATATAATATGTAGAGGAGGTTAACTTATTTCAAGATTAAAGTAATAGGCGTGCGAGATTTATCCAAAGACGTCTTGAGAACTCCATAGGTAGGTATCCGATCCGATTATACATACATATGTACATAGAAGACAAATAATAATAATTTGTTTCGATTTTTGTTTAAGCAAACAAAACAAAAAACACACATAGTCATTGACAAAATAGAACCATTCCAGAAGAGAAATATGTGATTTAATAAAAATGAATAAGTGGCATATAAAACACTGCAAAAACAATATTTATGGAAAATGTATTCAAAACACAAAAACTCAGCTGTTTTTGACAAATCTTCTAACTTTTCAACTTCGCTTTATAATGGGTGATTTTTTTGAGGTTAGGATTTTCATGCATTAGTATTTGACAGATCACGCGGGATTTCAGACATGGTGTCAAAGAGAAAGATGCTCAGTATGCTTTGACATTTCATCATGAATAGACTTACTAACGAGCAACGCTTGCAAATCATTAAATTTTATTACCAAAATCAGTGTTCGGTTCGAAATGTGTTTCGCGCTTTACGTCCGATTTATGGTCTACAGCGATGAGGCTCATTTCTGGTTGAATGGCTACGTAAATAAGCAAAATTAGCGCATTTGGAGTGAAGAGCAACCAGAAGCCGTTCAAGAACTGCCCATGCATCCCGAAAAATGCACTGTTTGGTGTGGTTTGTACGCTGGTGGAATCATTGGACCGTATTTTTTCAAAGATGCTGTTGGACGCAACGTTAGGGTGAATGGCGATCGCTATCGTTCAATGCTAACAAACTTTTTGTTGCCGAAAATGGAAGAACTGAACTTGGTTGACATGTGGTTTCAACAAGATGGCGCTACATGCCACACACCTCGCGATTCTATGGCCATTTTGAGGGAAAATTTCGGAGAACAATTCATCTCAAGGAATAGACCGGTAAGTTGGCCACCAAGATCATGCGATTTGACGCCTTTAGACTATTTTTTGTGGGGCTACGTCAAGTCTCAAGTCTACACAAATAAGCCAGCAACTATTCCAGCTTTGCAAGACAACATTTTTTGTAAAAAAACTGTAAATTCGATTTTTTTTCAAAATTTTTCAGAATGTTGAAAACAATATTTCTTATAAGATAAAATAAGTCTGAAGCCTTAATCTCAAGTTTTTGAAAAGATATTTGAGTCAAAAATCAATTTTTAACAATTTTTGTTAATTTTTTTTTTCGGTTTTTAATTTTTTTGTAAAAAAAACTGTCAATTCGATTGTTTTCAAAATTTTACTGAATGTTGACAACAATATTTTTGAAAGATTAAAGTAGTTTAAAGCCAATATCTCAAAGTTTTGAAAAGATATTTGAGTCCAAAATCAATTTTTACCAACTTTTAAACATTTTTTTTTTTTGGTTTTTATTTTTTGTAAAAAAAACTGTCAATTCGATTTTTCTCAACATTTTTCAGAATGTTGAAAACAATATTTCTTATAAGTTAAAATTAGTTAGAAGCCATTACTTCAAATTTTTGAAAAGATATTTGAGTCAAAAATCAATTTTTAACAATTTTTGTTAAATTTTTTTTTTCGGTTTTTATTTTTTTGTAAAAAAACTGTAAATTCGATTTTTTTTCAAAATTTTTCAGAATGTTGAAAACAATATTTCTTATAAGATAAAATAAGTCTGAAGCCTTAATCTCAAGTTTTTGAAAAGATATTTGAGTCAAAAATCAATTTTTAATAATTTTTGTTAATTTTTTTTTTCGGTTTTTAATTTTTTTGTAAAAAAAACTGTCAATTCTATTTTTTTCAAAATTTTACTGAATGTTGAAAACAACATTTTTTGAAAGATAAAAGTAGTTTAAAGCCAATATCTCAAAGTCTTGAAAAGATATTTGAGTCAAAACTCAATTTTTACCAACTTTTTTTTTTTTATTTTTTTTTAGGTTATTATTTTTTTTGTAAAAAAAACTGTCAATTCGATTTTTCTCAAAATTTTATCAGATGTCAAAAACATTATTTTTCATTGCAAAAAATTATTTTGGAGATGAAATCACATTTTAGTCGTAAAATTTTCGAGGTGACAAATTTTTGTTTTCAGTTTTTTTGATTAAAAAAAAAAAAACGTTAATTGGATTTTTTTCCAAAAATATACTTGTTTTGTTTTTGTAATATAAAATTTAATTCAAGTCTCTAGCGTCGTTGTAAAAAAACAATTTTCTTGAGAGCCCTTTCTGCATCTTTCTGCCTTATTATCTGTAAAACAAAATTTATTTGAAGTCGATATCTCTTCTGGTTCTTGACGAAAAAAAAAATATTTTATTTCGATCTTGAAACGTCGATAAATGTCAAAATTTTCAATTCGACAAATCGGACCCATTACAATAACTTCCAATGGGAAGTTAAAAATAATGTTGGGTTGTTTTAAAACAAAATATATTTGTAATCACCACTAAAAATTTACTCCAAAAAGTATTTTTCAAAACTATGAAAGATAAAATTCAAGATTTGATCAAAACTTAATATAAAGTCAAATAAAGACTCATATCTGATGTGATAGAAAAATTTAAAGGTGATATTCGAATTCAGGACATTTTAGTCATTTAAAAAAGAATTTTTTTTGTTTCTGCTACAGAGAGAAAACGGGTTTTTTCGACAAAACATAGTTTTAAACGAAATACGGACCAATTAATTAAATTAACCTATGATGTAACATTGTCTCAAGATACACTTGAGAGTTATCATCACTCCAAATAAGAATAAGGCATTTTTTTTTGTATTGACAAATTCATTAAATCAAAAAATGGGCTTCTTGGCTAAAGCAAATTCCCGCGATATGTATTTCGAACAGAATCATGATTTTCAAAATAAATTTGCACAATTTGAAAGCATTGTCTAGGCGTCAGTCTATTCATACCAAAATACCAAACGAACCTAAAAATAATTCACTTGACAGCTGACAAAATGGCCGCCAGTTAAAAAAGTGTTGCCAAATTAAAATTCTATGCCTATAAAAAACATCGTAATTCTGAATATTATTGACTTCTTTAAGTTAATAGTTCAATAGCAGAAAAAATGGATGAACAAGGGAGAAAACTAAAAACATTGTATAGCATAACAGTAAGTATCAAAAAACACACTTAAATTATACCTAACTTGCACAGCACTGTAGAGAATGTAAGAATGATGTGTCCGAATAATGATGACAATGACATTTTTCGTTGATGACGAAGCGACGCGACGATTTAGTGGCCATTAAACAAACGTGTAGCACATTGAACCTCCAGGCAACTATAGGAGTACTACATAACCATATCCTCCTGCACTTAAAAAGAAAGTTTATTTCTGACCACTCTGGCTAAAGTATAGCACGGTGGCGGCGCGGCGGCGTAAACGTAAAGGTGAAAAGACATTCACATCAACAATATAACTTTGATTTCTTTTTTTTTTTCGTCAAACATTCAGGTCAAACAGACCCTCAATTATATGCCAAGGTATACCTCGTCAGCCTCCCGCCTTTTTTTATAGCCTTTCCCGTTTATAACCAAATAATCATGACTCGTGAATCGTGCATAAAATTAAAGTATCCATTCCATACTATATATTAATCCGTTATGTTTGCATTTTGCATTGAAAAGAATTATAATTTTTTTTTGTTAATCAAAATTTAATGGCCGATATGTCTCGTGAGATTGAATTTTATTGTCATTCTCTTGAATATCATACACAAAGTTGTGAGTCCTTCCTTTTTTTAAAAATAAAAAACGCCCTCTAGCAATGAAGTGCAGTGACAAAAGTTTTGGGCTCTGAGTTTTCTTTCTCGGTGTTTTTTTTTTTTTTTTTAATTTTATGACCGACACACCTTTGGGATTAACTGCTGACGGTCGTCGTTTTGGTAACTGATATGAACTCAAAAAAAAAAAAAGGTTTTTCAAGGAGATGTCCCAAAGTTTTATATTTTTTTATAGATGGACAGACAAAAAAAATCACTTCACTACGTATTGAAAAAGTTTATTCGCATGTCGCGTTTCATTTTTAAGATGATGATATTTTGTTGGTATTAAATGTTTTTTTTTTTTTTTTTAGTTTGGTTTTTAATGTTTGCAGACAAATTTGCATCGTAAAATTTGCAAAATCGTATTTTTATGCTTATTAAACATCGTAATGGATATGTGCTGGGGCTGTGACATAGACTGGGACTGAGATAAAAGGTTTTGAAACTTGTTTGGTTTTATTTAAATGTTTATGGAAGTTTTTGGTTAGAAAAGGGGTAATATGTTTCTTAGTGATTTCTTATCAATTTTGAGAATATTAAAAATGTTACCGATATGTCCTTCATTTTAATATGGTATATATATATGTATATAGCCAAAGTATAGTGGTTTCCTAAGAAAATTGGACGAAACAAGAAGAAAACTTGGAAAAATTCCAACAAATCCTCGTTTGAATCGACTATAAATGATGATCGTATTTTGGATATTGAAAAATCCATTCATAAATGTTTTAAAAAATGAAGCACCACATTGACTTTTTTTGTAATACAATTCGAATTTTTTTTCTTTCGATAACCTCAATCTCATCAGGTAAGAAAAATATTTGTTTGAACGAATGAAAGAAAACAAAGAAAATGTTGTAGCATCTTTGTAAGCATCTGGTAACTCTATTAAAAACGTCGACTTCGTTAGAAATTGACAATCGCAGTTTTATTTTAACAGCTACTAAGATATGTACATATGTCAAGTGACAGTCACCAAATACGTATTAAATTGTCATTTACCACTAATCATCTTGAGCAATTCCACCCCTAGATTTTTGTGACCAGCTTTTTCTTAACGTCTTTAAAATATCATATAGAATTAAAATATTTCGGAAACATGATTTATTACTTTTGAATATAAATACATAGGAGTTATAAACCATGATGAATTTTGACATTAACTAAAGGTTAAGTTCACAGTGAATGTTCGAAGTTACGTCATTTTGACAGTGACAGAATTGTCATTGATTTAAGGGTGTGTTCATAGAAACAATATAAAGTAATGACAAGTCCTATTTGGTAAACCGTGACACTGAAAATAAAACAAATAAATAAAATTCAATGAATAAAAATTGACAGCTCAGTCATTGATTTAAGGGCACGTTCACAGTAGAATTTCAAATGTATAAAAATCCAATTAGAAAGCTATTTGAGTGACTTTAAACATAGAATGCAATTTCTTTTCCTTTAAAAGCGCTCTTTGTTTTTCAATAAAATTTAAAATTTTCAATTCTATTCCGTTTTTAATCTTAAACGCATGAGCATGTATATGCCAAATGTGTCATTCATTCACTCATACAATACTTTTTCAAAAATTATGTCGGACATCTGATCTAATATCTAAGGAAAAACTTATTCCCTCATAAAGTCATATATTCTAAAAGCTGAGCATATTATGTAAGCGTTATTAAAAGGTAAATGACAATGTGTAAGATAATTACACCATGGATAAATTTCATTCGAATTCACATTATTTTCTCATCCAATTGTAACTTCAAACCTAACCTCTAATTTTTATGCCTTTGAGTCTTAAATATATATGTAGCCTAAGGCGGGCGTTGGCAATATAATATTATACAACATCAAAGACACATAACCAAAAACAAATGGTGTTAAAAACAAAAGTCACATCCGCAGCAATTTAATTAATTGCATTAATTAAATACGATCCATTTCCGACACAATTTCATTACATTTACCATTACCATCATCCACAAAAGCCATCGGGAGTAGAAAGGAGATTGGAGACTTTTTTTCGTGCCGTGCTGTGTGGTGCTATGTGCCATTTTATATTTCCAAAATTAATTCATCTCGCATCCATATACCGACTTGTATACTTGAAAATGAAAGAAAGAATTGTAGAAGAAAGAATTTTACCTCTCTAGACTTTTCTTTCTTCGTTTGCTTTCATTTGGTTTATCCTGCTTAAGTGGGATGATCCCATTAGGCTAATCCGTAGTCACCTAAGGATATGTCCTCAATGCTTTTGGACGACTTTCTACTATATGTATATACGACACCGACCATGACGACGACGACGACGACGACGACGCCGAGGATGACAACGACCACAGCCACCCCAGTTTTTTGTTGCTTAAGAAAGATTGTTCGTCTTTTCTTTGAAATAAAAAAAGACTCCCTGTGGTGGCAAAATGGCAATAACTATATGGAATAATGTCCAAACGGAAAATCGAAGTCTTTGCGGAATTTTGTGTGTGTTACTTTTTGTTGGCTCCTTCAAGTCACTTACTCAACTACAAAAGCAACACCCTGCAATGCACCTCTCAAAACCCTCCTTATTCCTTTCAATTCATAGAAACCACAGACCTAAACGGATTCCGTCCTCAGTGAGTCTGAGTAAGTGAGCAGTATGGGTAGACTTGGGAGGGTGGTATTTATGCATCTAATGCCATGCCATGCCATGCCATTGCACCATACCTACCCCTTACCCATCAGTAGTGCGAGTGCTGTGCTGCTGGTGGTTGTAAAGCCGATGCGATGGTGGGCTCCCTGGGTTGTTTGCATCCAGTCTAGACGAGGGATAAAAATTCTGTATGTGGTGAAATTTTAATTCACGGTAGATAAACATTTAACGTATCTTATTCTATGCTTCTAACAGTGTTGCTGGCACTGCCACATATCTGACTGAAACTCAGTTGCAACCGAAAGCCACCCACTCAACCACTTATACCGCTCACCGTTCACCACGGGTTCACTTATGGCAAGAACACAGTTTTTCCATCGCCCTAACCACGTTTTAATTTTTGTTGTTGTTGTTTTTTTTTTTTTTTTGAGAGAAGAACAAGGTAAGGTGCTTGAGGCTTCTTATGTGGTTTCCAACGATGATGATGAGGATGATGATTATGCGATGACGATGTGGTCTTATGTGGTGCCTTTCTCAAAAAGCATTAGAATTAAATCTTTCATTCAAAATTAATATACGAAGAAGATAACATTTTTCCAAACTTTCATATGAAGCAAGTCGTGATGTTGTTGATGGAGAAATGAAAGGATTCAATTAGGATTCGTTACTTTATGCTTTTAGAGAATTTTGGAAGGTTTGATTTCAAAGTATTATCTTTGACTTTGCAGGACACTTTTAAGGATAGAGTCTTTTTTTATCTCAAGGTCATACAGTTTTCGAGTGGATTTCAGAGATATTTTTTTTTTTAACATACTTCAGAGAATTTGGGCAACATTTTTTTTAGATGTTTGAAACCAAAAGTACTAAACATTCCAGGATTTTACTTTCTTTTCTAGAAAATTTGTAGTAGAGGAATTGATGAAATAATTACGAAATGTTGTATTTATTTTCAAGAATTGTTTTTTTTTTGTTTTTTTGTTTTTTTGTTCAAAAACATTCTAGGACGGTGTTTACATTGGATCCTTTTAAGGCTACTCTTTTTAATATTTCGTTATTTTATCTGCCTCCATTAATTTTTTTTAAAATGTCAAAAATGTGTACCTCACTTTCTTGTCTCTCATTTTCTTCTTAACTATCGAATAGAAAGGAGATAAAATTATGGCTCTTAGTTAATAGAGACGTCAAAATTAGTCGTTAAGAAGTCAGTAAACTTATGAGAACGTTCAGGTTAGGTTAGGTTAGGTTAAAGTGGCTGTTGGTTGGGAAGTCCAACACACTTAGACCAAAGTATGGTCCGTTGTGATACCACATGGATCAGTTAATCAGCTTAACTCGTTGAACCAATTGGAGCTTCGAATGAAGCGTAGGAGACAAATGATGTCTGAATTCTTTAGATCACTGGTATCGTTAAAGTAGTAGTCTCCAAGGTGGATTCTACGTCTTTGTGATAAGGCAGGGCATGTGCACAGAAGATGAGAGATTGTCTCCTCTTCTTCTTCGTCCAAGCAACTCCTACAAAAATCATTTGCAGGGCTCCAAGTCGAATTTGTTTTTTTTTAGGTTTCGGAAGATCGGTTGGCAAGGTGTATCATTTAAAAAGTTAAATTGGATGTATCTATGATCAGAAAAGGAGTGATCTTTAGATACTTTCCAGTTCAAAATATTATTATAAATGAAGTCGGAGACAAGAGTTATATCTAAAACTTCTTGTCGATTTTTAGTAATAAAGGTTGGCTCTTTGCCAACGTTACTTATGAGTAGGTTAGTGCTTAGAATATAGTTGAAAAGAGACGCACCCCTGTCGTTTATATCTGTGCTACCCCACACTGTATGGTGGGCGTTAGCGTCACTTCCGATGATGAGGCCGATGTTGAGCCTTTGCGCTTCAGCTATTAATCTATCCAGAGTGTCACCCGGGAGAGGGCCAAGATGGTCGTGGCCGAGATACGCCGACGCCAGCCAGAATGTTCCTCTGGCTGTTTCCAGACTTGCGGCGGTGATATCTCGATCGCTGAAATTAGGGAGTAAATATACATTTAGGCTACGTTTTACTAATATGCAAGATCTGGGTTCATCCTCACCTGATGCATATAGCACGCAGCATTTGGGAGTCCTGATTCCTCGAACAATAGATTTAACAATCCAGGGTTCTTGAATCAGGACAATATCTTCTTGTGCCTCAGCCCCATCTTTTTTGTAGACCCTCAGCGGTATTTCATCGAATCCGAACCTAATCACACCTTTTGACTGCGCCAGAGGAGAAAGGGACTCTGCATTGATGATTACAATTGCACCCTTGTAGGGTCCCTTTGGATCCCCCAATTTCGCAACCTTCTAGTTGTGAGTAGGAAGGGTTGGATTGGAGAGCCGGATTACCTTCAGAACGTGGTCAGCTTCCTTGAATATGGCCGGAACCGTGATGCGAGCTCTTGGTCTGCAAGGAATGTCCTCCTTTGCGACAACCTCCAGCTTAGCACCAGGCCAGACCTCCCCAAGTCGACTAACCGCTAGCGTCAGCAGGTCGCACGACCTCCGATCATCACTGACCATCAACTTGATGTATCCCTGATGCCAACCGCCATCTTTTGTGATGGGCGGTGGTCCCGGATTGTCAGACATAATCTCGACAAAACTGAAGGCCAGCTGTCCTTTGGCCAATGTCCAGTTCTCGGCAGAGATCGTGCCATCTACGTCACTTCTGTCGATAATCGCGACTAGCATTTTATCCTTCAGAACGTCACTGAAGGACATTTTTGCCTTGCGAGGGTCAAGCGAAGTGCTGATGTTTAGCACTTTAGGGCGTTTGGGTAGTGAAACACTACCTTCCATAGACCTTTATCGCTTCGATGTTGAGTCTTGGCTGGTCTTTATGTTAGCTTTGGCCAGGAAGCTCTTGGCCCATTTTATTTTGGTGTCGTGCTGAGAGTTTCCTCCAGCGCCTAGTTGTTCACCAAACGTCTGGAGAATCCTCTTAGCACTACGCAAGTCCTTTTAGAAGGCCTTGGAGGGTCTGAACTTGCGTCCATCTCCCCCAGGACCTTCTTTAGGATTCTTTTCTTTGGTGGTAGAAGGACCTGGCACCATAGCCCTACTACCTCCGACTCGCGGTGTTGAAGATTTGAGAGGTTTACTCTCTGTGGTAGTAGAGGAGCCGTTCTTCACAACTGCCTCACTACAGGAAGAAGGTAATATTACCTGATTATCCGATATTCCACTGGCGACAAAAGGGCTGTGAGTGTCCATAGCTATGTCAGCACCAGTGGAAGAGGGATGAGCAGCAGACAATTTTGCCGTCGTACTGCTGGCCGGTTCGGTCTTTGACTTTTGTTTTGTTTGTTTTGTTTTTAAATTGTTCATTTGAATCTCTCATCTGTACAGAGATCCGTGTATACAGATAAGGCTGATTAATCCGGAGGTCGCCAGGTATCCGGATACTCCGTTAACGACTGAGCTATTTTTAGAAATTGGGCCCTCAGCCTGGCCGATCATCGGCACGGGTCGTATAACACCTTAGATCCAGCCCAATTGGGAAGTTGAAGGGAAGGATATGTTTTGGAATAGGAGAGACGAACAGCAATTAAGTCATAAGCGTACCAGGAAGGAAACTAGGTATTAACAGATAGTGTTCACTATACAGTCTGGGGATAGGGAGACATCGGCCAGCATAATAGCACAAAGCCGACGGAGGAGGGGATAGGGATTTGCAAGGGTAGGAGCGAGCGACCTTTGGTTTCAGGACTCTTCTGGAGAAATAATTCCCGAGAATTATTGACCTTACTCAGCTTCTACAACTCGACAAGTTCGACGCTCGGGTAGAAGATGAGAACGTTCAATAGATGGCAATTATATTCTTGATGCGTGCCAAGGAAAGTCACGATTTGAAAACGCTTAAATGTAATAAGTAAGCAATTTATACCTCCAAGTAGATAGTGACGTTCCTTATACACTGTTGGGGACCAAGAGAACCAGCTTAAAAAGAAGTTTTGTTGAAGAAGTTTAGGACTGGAATGAGTTTGTACAGCTAATAATGAACCAACTGCAATGGGTAAAATCATTTTGAAAGATGTAAAGTTGAGAAAAAAGGAGGATTACATTTCCTACATGATTAAATCAGCTGCCAAACAATGTTTATTTGATTCAAAAAGCTGTCATATGAAAGTGGTTTTAAAGTTACTAGGAAAACTTGTTTTTTAATTGACATAAACAAACAAAAATAATGTGGAAGACAACTTGTTTAAAAATTAAAAAAAAAAAACTCACGTATTCTCGCCCAAGTGTCCCATTATTTAAATTCAAAAATTTATTTTGGCCTGTTTATATTTCTAAGGTCTCAGAAAATTTCTTGTTCTCAGAAATATACATAAACTAAATTTTTCATACAAAATTTCGCACTTTTGCTGTTAGAAATCTGAGAACAGCATTATTATGATTCAATTTCTCAAGAATTGTCTATCACACAATTTAAAAGGATGAAATAAAAATGCAAAGCTAATTTGATTGCTTGGTGAGAATGATTAGTAAATTGTGTTTATATTTTATACTCCTGGTCTGTCAATTCGTCTGAGAAAATTTTCAGAAATCTTAAAAATATAAACTGGTCAAACATAAGAAAACAAAAGAATAAAAATGATACAACTGTCAGAATAATTGTTTGATATGAAGAATGATGAGTTTTTGACATCTAGTTTACTTTTCAAAAAAAGATAAAAAAGGTTATTTCTGGAACAAATATCTTGCGAACTAACAATCATACTAAATTATGAAAATCATAACTTATGGACTTATGATTTCATAAACTACTTTTTCAAAAAATTCCAAAAACTAAAAACACTGTACAAAATTGGTTTAACTTCACATCTTTCATTGTTTTCAAACTTCTTTAAATTATAGTTTGGCACAAGGACGGATCTAGACTTTCAACCAGAGGGGGGGGGGGGGGGTGTTGGTCACACACTTAACATAAAGATGAGTTTTTGAGCACCGCTTACATAATTTGCTTTAATTTTCTCTAAAGAAGGCTAAAAATATTTAAATAACACAATGCGTATCTTAACCTTACATTTACATACAGGGTGGCGCACGAATCGTGCTACAAAAATAAAACGTAATAACTTTTTTTCTGTGTGAGTAATCGGCTTATTAACTTCCCATAGGAAGTTATTGTAATGGGTCCGATTTGTCAAATTGAAAATTTTGACATTTCTCGACGTTTCAAGGTCCCTAGAGTCGAAATAAAAGATTTTTAGAAAGATGTCTGTGCGTGCGTGTGTACGTACGTCCGTACGTCCGTACGTTCGCGACGTTTTTTTCGTCGTCCATAGCTCAAGAACCAGAAGAGATATCGACTTCAAATAAATTTTGTTATACAGATAATAAGGCAGAAAGATGCAGAAAGGGCTCTCAAGAAAATTGCGTGTGTGGTTTTTTTTACCATAGCAGTTTAAAAAAAAGGTGAAAATTTTGGTTAACCCTAAATATCTCATGAACCAATGACGCTAGAGACTTGAATTAAATTTTATATTATATATTGTAACGTGATACAAAACAAGTATATTTTTGGAAAAAAATTCAATTAACGGTTTTTTTTATAAATCAAAAAAACTGAAAAAAAAATTTGTCACTTCGAAAATTTTACGACTAAAATATGATTTCATTTCCAAAATAATTTTGTGCAATGAAGAATAATGTTTTTGACATCTGATAAAATTTTGAGAAAAATCGAATTGACAGTTTTTTTACAAAAAATAATAACCTAAAAAAAAATAAAAAAAAAGTTGGTAAAAATTGAGTTTTGACTCAAATATCTTTTCAAGACTTTGAGACATTGGCTTTAAACTACTTTTATCTTTCAAAAAATGTTGTTTTCAACATTCAGTAAAATTTTGAAAAAAATAGAATTGACAGTTTTTTTTACAAAAAATTAAAAACCGAAAAAAAAATTTAACAAAAGTTGGTAAAAATTGATTTTCGACTTAAATATCTTTTCAAAAATTTGAGATTATGGCTTCTGACTAATTTTAACTTATAAGAAATATTGTTTTCAACATTAGGAACAATTTTGAGAAAAATCGAACTGACAGTTTTTTACAAAAAATAAAAACCTAAACAAAAAAATTAATAAAAGTTGGTAAAAATTGATTTTCGGCTCAAATAGCTTTTCAAAAATTAAAAATATTGGCTTCAAACTTATTTTATTTCACAGAAAATATTGTTTTTTATATTCAGTAATTTTTTTATAAAAATCCAACAGTCCGTTTTTTCATAAAAAAAAATAAAATCTACAAAAAATAGAACGCAAATTTGGCAAGAATTGATACATTTAGACAAACTTTTAAGCAAGACAAATCGATAACGGGATGGGAAGTTATCAGTGTGGGTCGCATCCCAGCCTCTTTTTTTTTTATTTTGTAGGTTACTATTTAGATTTATAAAAAGGGATGCTTGGGATACTGAGAAAAGAATTTGGATAATGCAACGGTACCATGCTTTGCAGTCCGTCATTTCCGTCCAAAGGGAATTTAGGCGGGAGTTTGACGTTAATCCCCCGAGTAGATGGACCATTATGAGGTTTGTAAACATGTTTGCCGAATCTGGAAGCATCGCACGAAGGCCGTACCATCGAGATGCCAATGTTCGGGTTCAGGATACAACCGCAGCAGTAGCATCTGCAATACAGGCCAATCCGAGCGTTTCGACCCGAAACTTATCGGGGCAAATTGGAGTTAGTAGACGGCCATTACAACGGATACTTCATGACGATTTAAACTTGTTTCCGTATAAAGTCCAAATTACTAGCAAGTTAAACCCTCAGGATTTGCCTGTTCGCCTGGAATTTTGCCAAAAAATGTTATAAATGGCCGAAGAAGACAACACATTGATCAATTGTTTGTTCATGTCTAATGAGGCCCAATATGATCTTAACGGCAATGTAAACAAGCAAAATTGCCGTATATGGAATGAGTCTAATCCAAAAATGCTACATGAGACGGAACTGCACCCAGAACGAGTCACTGTGTGGTGTGCAGTTTCATAAAGGTGTATTGTCGGGCCGTACTTCTTTGAAGAAAACGGTGTAACCGTTACTGTCAATGGGGACCGTTATTTAAAGATGCTGAAGGAGTTTTTTTTACCCAGAACTGCGCCGAAGACGTATACCATTCAAGAGCGTTTGGTTTCAGCAAGATGGAGCGACTGCACATATAGCCAGGCCAATTATGGCGGAGCTAAACAAAAAATTCGCAAACAAATTAATTTCTAGGAACTCCACTCTTCGATGGCCCCCAAGGCCACCTGACCTGACTGCACCAGACTTCTTTTTATAGGGTTATGTCAAGCAAGAGGTGTAAAAAACGAAGCCCAGGAATTTAACTGAATTAAAGCAGTAAATAACGACAATAATTGGGGCGATCCCAACTTCAACTCTTCAGGCCGCAATGAATAATTGTTTGACCAGGTGCCGCATATGCGTGGGACAGCGTGGAGGTCATTTGCGGTCTATAATCTTTAAAAACAACTAACTATTTAAAATAAAATTTAATTTTCTAACCAATAAAAAAAAAAAATGAAATACATCGATTAAAAAAAAGTTATTTGAATTTCTTATTGTAGCACAATTGGTTCGCCACGCCACCCTGGGAAATGGCAGAAGCTAAACAGTTCAACATTCACCTTATTTGGGTGCCGAGCATAGAGACATTCCAGCAAACTACAAAAGCTGACGAATGGAATTATTTTGCACACCACAGCTGTATTACGGCACTAACTAAAATAATCGAAGACATAAGGACCGAACTTGAATTCTATAGACATCAGCAAAGACGAATATTAGGTTAGGTTAGGTTAAAGTGGCTGTTGGTTGGGACGTCCAACACACTTAGACCAAAGTATGGTCCGTTGTGATACCACATGGATCAGTTAATCAGCTTAACTCGTTGAACCAATTGGAGCTTCGAATGAAGCGTAGGAGACAAATGATGTCTGAATTCTTTAGATCACTGGTATCGTTAAAGTAGTAGTCTCCAAGGTGGATTCTACGTCTTTGTGATAAGGCAGGGCATGTGCACAGAAGATGAGAGATTGTCTCTTCTTCTTCTTCGTCCATGCAACTCCTACAAAAATCATTTGCAGGGGCTCCGAGTCGAATAGCATGCCTTCCTATTAAGCAGTGCCCAGTCAGGACGCCTATAACGTAGCTAATGTGCAATCTACTCAGAGAGATTAATTGTTTTGAGCGCCTGGCGCTAAGAATAGGCCAAATTAGTTTAGTTGCGACACAAGTGGTGGTGTTATTCCACCTGGAGTTTGTTTTCTCTATGGTATCTTGCTTTAGCATGAGCTTACATGTAGCTAAGGGGATACCTATGCTAGCATTGTGAGCCAGCAGAGGTAAAGTTGTTCCGCTTTTTGCAAGTTCGTCAGCTTTGCAATTTCCTAGAATGTCTCTATGGCCCGGCACCCAGAAAAGGTGAATGTTGAACTGTGTAGCCATCTCCGTAAGAGATGATCGACAATTTAGGGCTGTTAATGAATTTGTGGAGACTGAGTCGAAGACGAATATTGACGTTACAGTGTGTTCCTGCTAGACAAAGAGGTGTGGGCTGTGAGCTGAGGGATATGAGCTGTGGGCTGTGGGCTTTATGACGGATTGAATTTCGCCACCTGCCAAATCACAAAACTGACACATTCCACAAGAAATAAATATTCCAACAAAGTGTCATCGTGTAATGTATTTCAAGGGGTAAAGATACAACTTTAGTTATTAGATTATTTTAGAACACTGTTGTCCAACAAGATTAGGTCTAACTATTTAATCTGAATGAATCCCTACATATGAAAATATTCCAACATTCCAACAGGATTCTAAATATGCCATAAATTTAAAAGCTAAAATACAAATACTTAGAAGGTTTTTGGTGCATTTCACGCAGAAATGTTAAAAATTATGTTGAAACGTAGCTTTTTTCCAAAAAAAATATATTCTGTTCTCGTCGGCATTTCTATAAATGAGAAGAACGCTACAAAAATATAGTTGAAAAAACCCAGACAATGAGAAAGTTCGCCAGAAAATTTGATCTTTTTTTGTAGGAAAATAAAATAGAATCTGTTGTGAACAATTTTCTGACTTTTTTTGACGTATTTTTTCGGACTCAATTTTCGGGAGCCTATCATTACTATCGTTATCAGTCTGCTTACTCGTAAGTATAAGCTGATGCAAGTTCTAAAAAATTACCGTTTTGCGTGAATCTTTTGAAAATATTTTGATCGTAAAGAAGTCAACAAAACTTACAAATTGTAGAGAGAAAAATGTCTGGATATTGAATTTGAGGAATTAGGTGCATTAAAGTACATAGTTAATCTAAAAATTAAATAAAACAAATTTAGGTAAGCAAATAAGTTTAGATCGTTAAAGAAGAATTCTCCTAGGTATTTCTTGCGTTTTCGAGCCAGAGCAGGGCATGTGCAGAGAAAATGAAGAACTGTTTCTTCCTCTTCCTCGTCCATAGAGCTTCTGCAAAAGTCATTTGAGAATACGCCTACTCTCGTGGCGTGCTTTCCTATTAGACAGTGTCCGTTTATGACACCTATTATCGAGCTTATATGCGATCTGCTTAGAGAGAGCAAGCACCTTGAACGTTTTAAATCCAGTGTTGGCCAGATGTTTTTTGTGACTTGACCTGGTGCCTGCACTCCTCACAGCGTCTTGCATTAGCAACAGTTTACAAGTAGCGATTGGTATGCCAGTACGTGCCAAACGTTGTAGGATGGGCTGTACTGTACCGTTCCTGGCGAGTTCATCTGCATTACAGTTACCTGAAATGTTTCTATGGCCCGGCACCCAGCAAAGGTGAATATTAAACTGTTGTGCCATCTCCATTAGAGATGATCGACAGTTATGGACTGTTATAGAGTTTGTAGAGACAGAGTCCAGAGATTTGACAGCGGCCTGACTATTTGAGAAAATACGGATATCAAATGTTGATATCACGTTTTCTTTAAGCCAGGACAAGACTTCCTTTATCGCCAAAAGTTCCACCTGGAACACGTTACAATGATTGGGAAGGCGGAATGAGAGATTTAATTTCAGTCGTTCAGAGTACACACCTCCACCAACCCCTTCTTTTGTTTTTGACCCATCTGTAGAGAAAGAGATAGATAAATTCTTTATTTTTTCGATTCGATGTTGATACAATTATAATCTTAAGAATACGCACATGGCTATCTGCCGTCTGCCGGATATGACATTTCATGAATAAGTGATAGAAAAATAAAAAAAAAGAATCATGTTATAAACAATAATTTTACAAAATGATTTGCATACGGGTATGTTGATATAACAAAACAAATACATATTTTTTTTTTGTTTTTTTTTTAATCAGAGACTTTTAATTTTAGCTAATATTTAGTCTGTGTGGTTCTTAGGTTTTCATAATTTTGATGAAACACAATATAAGAAGTGAATATTTTAATTGATTTAGAGCAACAAACATAAGTATAAGATAAATAAATAAATAATGGGAGAGCGATAACCCTGAAGTTTTTGCAATTTTAATGATTTGCCACATAAATAAAAAGTAATAATTTTAAATTATTTTGATTTTTTTGCAATAAATTGTAATGATTTGCCACATAAAAAGTAATAATTTGAAGAAATATTAAGAGAATACAATTTTCAAAAACTATTCCGATAGTCTAAAGCGTGTTTGCAAAATTTGTATAGATTAGACCAACCATGACCACCATTTAATATTTCATACAAGCTATTGAGTGATATCAAACTTTCTTGAAAATACAAGCGCCGAATTTCTTGTAATATAGGGCAAATAGCAATGAAGTGGTAAACATCATCACATTCTCTTCTATTGCATAAATCACAAGTCTGCTGAAGATCAGTTCTATATGAGGGATGTAATTCAGATTAAGGATTTCTACCCTTGCTCTGAAAATGGTACTTTTAGCCTCAGACGAGTACTTAATGTTGAAATAGCTATTCTCAGTTAGAATTTGATGGTTAAGGTTCTTGTAGAATAACCTCGAGGTTGACGAAGAAGCTCTGGTTAGGTGCTGGTCATATATCCTTTCATCGGTCTTAGCAATAATCGATGTAAGTATAGGGTGTCCCAAAATTAACGCAAGATTTCTTGCGTTAATTTTGGGTGTCCCAAAATTAACGCAAGAAATCTTGCGTTAATTTCAAACAAGTTGATATACATATTTATTTAGAAACGAAATCTCATCAAATGGTAACCTTTTTGGATTGATTAAGTGTTTAAAAAAATACTTGTCTTTATAAAGGGTGTCCCAAAATTAACGCAAGAAATCTTGCGTTAATTTTGGGACACCCTATATGTTGTGCCATTCGAAAACGTTCGCCTCTGTTAAAGACAGAGAAAGGTCCTTGGACAGGGCCAACTGATGCCACTCCCTAAAAGGATACTGATTGAATTGCAATTGTCTCAACAGAATTGATTTATGAAGATTGGGATTATTTCTCCTCATCACTTTTATTATATAGTCTGCATGCGCTTTTAAGTTGTTAATGTAGATGGGTGGTAAGCCAGATTCCACGTGTATTGCATAGGTTGTTGCTGAATTTGGTAACCGAAATATTCGTTTGAAGAAAAATCTTTGAACAGCTTCAAATTCTTCGAAGGGCGTAACACCAATGGCTTGCACCCCATATCACATGCAAGTGTTTACTGTAGCACTAAACACTTGATATTTTGTTGAATGGTCAATGTTTTTTTTTTTTTTTTCAATTTTCCACAAGATATTTAGCGCCAGCTTAGCTTCAGTGCTTTTATCATTTGCATGCTTGCCAAAGTTTAAGTTCGATGTAAATAAAACTCCAAGGTACTTGAATTCACGTACTATGTCAATCAGTTGATTATTGAGCCGCCACGTTTCCTCAGGTAGCCTCACCCTTCTATGTGACTCTCAAAAATCATAACTTTGGTTTTTTGGACATTGATGTGGAGATCCCAAGTTTTACAGTATTCATCCAGAGTAAAGGGGTTGTCAGCTATTAGTACCAGGTCATCAGCGTAGAGAAGAACTTTGATCTGTATAAAAAAATTTAAAGGCAACTTAGTATAAAATTGGCGATCTTTTATAAATGGTTAATATTTGCTCTTTCTCTCAGAAAAGACCTTACAAAAATATTTTAAGGCATTACTAAAGATTTTTCCAATTGTAAATTGTGTGAAAACAAAGACTTTGGTTGATTTTGACAGCAAACCGCTTTTTGGTGAATATCGTTAAATTACTAACAAATCTAAAGATAAAATATTTACTTATACAACTAAAATGTATAAGCTCTATGGCTCATATGACCCCCCTGGATCGTTTATTGGTGAAAAGTTGATAAATTTGTGCTGAGTGATTGGAATACCTATAGATTTCCGATTCTTAGTCCAGTCCTCAGTTAAAACTAGTATTTTTAGCAATAAAATGTTAAGCAGTAAAATACAAATTTTATTTTTATCTATAAAAAAATTAATAACTTAAAGTATAGGGTATATACGGTTACGGTTTTTAATTCAAGGGAATTCCTACTAAAATGTAAGCAAAATAATCTCCCAGGGCGGGGGGGGGGGGGGTGGGTGGGTGTGTCGTGATCCCTACCTGGACCCGCCATTGGCTTGGCTCCCTAACAGAAAGATTGAGCTACAGTTAAAAATGTTTTGAGACAAAAAAGAGACATTTTAGAAACTCTTTGCGAAAAGCCTCATTAAAGTCGAAAATATAAAATTGTATCCCTGTTTTTTTATATCCCTCATTCGTTCACATAGTAAATATGTTCAAATTCACGTGAAACGGGGTGTATAAACTAAATTAATATTTTTTGAAGATACCCAAAGGAAAGTAATCAGTGTGGTTTGCATTAAAGTTTTTTGGGAATTGCTCATCAGGCACTGAAAAACCTATCCTCTGAAATATCCAGTACTACCAGCAGAAGTTTAACATATTTTATTAAATCCACAAAAGTTACAAACAAATTTACTTCTTTTCAAATTAAAGAATACAAATTTCAGTTCATTAAATTATAAAACAGTGAACATAAATAACTGATTTGTGTTCCCATAAAATCTTTACTTTATACGCGTGAAATTGGATCATTTTAAAAATTGGGTCACTACTTTTAAATATAAAAATATATATCTACGAGTTCATACTCGCACATGAAAAGATTCTCGAAACACGTGTCAACAACTTCCGCATATACAAAATGCAAACAAAAAGAATTATATCAATTTCATGGTTCATAAAAATTGGGACAGAAATTAAGAACGAAAATAAAAAAAAAAAAGAACAAACTGAAAAATAACAAAGAATCCATAAACAAACCCTGCATTCCAGACACATTTAACGTTTATAACAATACGAATTACACACCAACCCATAGTCTCTACCCACCAGGGTAGAGCAAGTAAAGCTCCAGCACAGCACAGCACAGCGACTGCCATACCAATCGATGTTTGAACCATTGGCATGTTCCGACCAGACATCACAGAGTCCAAGTCCGAATCCGAATACGAATCTGAGTCCGTTCCAACCATAAAAATAAAACGAATAAAAAATATCATAAATTATTGTTTTTTTTTCTTTAGCGCAAAGGACGACCATGACGACAACGAGAACGAAATACCCCGATGCTTGCCAAATTGCCCTCTGGCTGTATCATACTCATATACATTATAGACTTGAGTATGGTTTGATCTCCAGCTAAGGCTTAAAGACGTTTTTGCCAAAACAACCCACTCGGGAGCATACACTTGGATATATTGGTATATTCTTATATTTCTTGGGAGAATATGGATAAAGAAACTTTATCGCCACTGCACTGTTCTCGATTTTTATAACATTTCTACACTCACTCAAATAAAATCCTTAAAATTTGATTTTTCCTTTAGAGAAAAAAAAAAATAAAAATAAAACTTTGGACGACACAATTCTATGGGGGGAATCAGTTCTACTTTTCTTCTTTTTCTTTAACTATTGTCTATGACTTGAAAGAATTCTCTAGGAAGCTATCACGTATCATATACGAGTACATGTGTTTGATGTACTGTGTAGTTGGGTCGCATGTATCCTGTGCCAAGTAGGTTACAATAAATGCGGCCATATGCATAGGAAACATAATAGATATAGAGCAAAATATTGTTATAACCTAATATTCTTATGCAGTTGTTGACGATTTTCAATGGAATATTAAACAAAAACTGTAATTTATTCAATCAAAACTTACAAAATTTGCATAAATCTTTGGCAAAATAAGAAGAGAAGGATTCTCGTTACGAAAAAAAAAACATTCTAAACCGAAACGAGAAACGAGAGACCGAGACGAGATAAGACCGAGACGAGTTTAAGCCGAGACCAGAAAGAGATCGAAATGAGGCTAAAACGAACGACATTTGTCGGTCTCCTCAGTCTTTTCGGGTTTTATAGTTTCTGCACAGTGAACCATTTAATTAATTATTTTTTGCAGTTATTAAATGTTTCAGTGCTTATAAAAATACGTTTAGTATTTAAATTTCTTTAAAAATATTGACCCGTTTTTTGGATATCGAATTTTTAAGAAAAAAATAAAATATTGTTAAAGAATCCAAAAAAAACAAATTAGGTATTTTTTAATTGATTTATTAGTTCCTGTAAAATATTTAAAAACAAAATAACGGCGATACAAAAATACGTTTTTTATATTGAGAAAAGCCAAGTTAAGAAAAAAATATAGAATACATCTTGAAAAAATTGAACTTTCGATTTTTGAACAAAAAAAATTGTGTGGAGAATCTGTGAAAAACCTTAATTTCCAAGTTTCAACTCGATTGACCTAATGGTTTCGGCTGTAAAGGCAAGGACAGGCAGACGAACGGAATCACCTCGAATCGAATTCGACTTCTCTAACATCGTAGTGTCATGTTTGATTGAAATCTTGAGTTAACGCGCATTCGAAAGGTTCAATGGATCAAAGGTTCGATGGTTTTGGTGCATAAATCAGGTAACAGTGGTTTGTGCTTTAATTGCATATGGCTCAAAATCACCAAGGTTGCAAATTTCAAAATTTTTTTATGACAAAAAAAATTGCAAGCTATGATGATAAATTTTAGTTTATACTGTTGCAAAAATTGTATATAAATAAACTTTGACAGGGCAGCGCACAGAATTGTATACTTTTTTAGTAATATTTTTTAGTACTAAATATCATACAGAAAACCATCAATTCGGGAACGTTTTTCTAAGTTTGATAAAATCAACAAAAACAAAACAAAGTACATAATTTAAGCTTTGTTTAATAACATGGGTATATTATGTATGTGTATTAAATAAGCAATAATGAAAACAATACATACAAAATCTTCTACAAGCAAAATACGTAAAAATCATGTCCGGGAACGTTCCCGAAATTACCGTTCCCGAAATGACGATTTCAAATAAAAGCGCGCTTTAATTATACGGCGGTCATCTTAAATGCGATCTGACTTTGTCAATAGGAAAATATTTGAGGTAACTTTAAAATTTCGTGTCTTAGAAAAGAATTTCATCAATAATTAAATGTAATAAATGCGTTCACGGATTGGCGGGCTATTGATGTACGCTCTACGAATAATGAATAAAATGGTACTTATTATTTAGATAAAATTTATTTTACGATAAATACTCTGGCAGCCGGCTTTGCTATATTGTTCTCTACCTCGACTGACGTGTCACATCGAATGGCTGCGTTCACTTAAAATTATTTTTGATCGATTATCGATATGTTCACTGAAATGACTTGTGCGGTATCGGACAAACTGTTTTTGCATTTTTTACAGTTAAAAATAAATAATCTATTAGTATCCTTTCTAAAACTAGATTTTGTATAAAAAATACGGTGTATTAAGTGATGACCGTGGTTGAATACCTTGCATTTTTCAATTTTATTTTGAACTTGTTGTTGAAGATTGTAGATTAGGACGCGTTCCCGAAATGATTTTCTATGCGTGTATATTGATTTCATTTAAAATTTAGTTTATTAATAAATTATATTGTTTGATAGACACACAAAACAGGTTAGTTTTAGTATTTTCTTAATTTTTTTTCTTAATTAAGTCCAGATTTAAGACATTAAATTGCTAGCGAAGCCAATTCTGCACCTTGGTGATTTTAAGCCATATATACCTGCGACCTAAGAAAGCCCTACAATTAAATGTTTAAAGGGGTCAAATCAAACGATCTTGTTGCCCAATTCACATAGTCTCGGTGCGAGATCGCTTGTGTCTTTAGCTGTGTGGCACGTAATGCCTTCCCTTAAAACCGATGTCCATATCATCCATTTAAAGCCACAAGAAATTGTTGACCATCGACTTATATCGATCGACGTTGAGGGTTGATTATTTTCGAAGAAGTACGGATCGATGACTCCTCCAGGTTAAAAACCACACCAAATAGTAACTTTATTTGGAAACAATGGCACCTCGTGAATCTCGCTAGGGTTGGTATCTTCCCAAGTCCGGAAAATTTGCTTTTTCACGTACCTTTTCATCCGAAATTGGCCTTCAATGCTAACGATGACTTTTCGATCAAAATTGGGACCAACTTCCAACTATTCCAAAATCCAATTAGAGAACACACGACGACGCTGCGTATGGACGTTTAGTTTCAGTTCCTGTTCTCCATGTTGTGCTCTGCGTTTTTGTGAGCGACGCGGAATTGACAGTCTTGGATTCTGGTGCACATTTTCCGGCAAATCTTGTGTTTCGTTGACGTACGGGTGTTTGCTGTTCGTTCACTGAGCCGGTGGTGGTCTCGAATTTGGCTACCAAATGTTGAATAGTCGTTAAGAGTTTTATTTGCACGTGTTGTTTGACACTGTAACTTGCCATGATGAAGTAAAAATAAAAAAAGAGGCTGGGATCCGACCCACACTGATAACTTCCCATCCCGTCTGTTGATTTGTCTTTCTTAAAGTTTGTCTATATGTATCAATTTTAACCAAATTTGCGTACTATTTTTTGTAGATTTTATTTTTTTTATGAAAAAACGGATTGTTGGATTTTTATAAAAAAACTACTGAATATCGAAACCAATATTTTCTGTGAAATATAATAAGTTTGAAGCCAATATTTGTAATTTTTGAAAAGCTATTTGAGTCGAAGGTAAATTTTTACCAAGTTTTAGCATTGTTTTTTTGTTACGTTTTTATTTTTTGTAAGAAAACTGTCAATTCGATTTTTCTCAAAATTGTTCGTAATGTTGAAAACAATATTTCTTAAAAGCTAAAATTAGTTAGAAGCCATTATCTCAAATTTTTGAAAAGATATTTGAGTCGAAAATCAATTTTTACCAACTTTTGTTACATTTTTTTTAGGTTTTTAATTTTTTGTACAAAAACTGTCAGTTCGATTTTTTTCAAAATTTTACTGAATGTTGACAACATTATTTTTTGAAAAATAAAAGTAGTTTAAAGCCAATATCTCAAAGTTTTGAAAAGATATTTGAGTCGAAAATCAATTTTTACCAACTTTTATTAAGTTTTTTTGTTAGGTTTTTATTTATTGTAAGAAAACTGTCAATTCGATTTTTCTCAAAATTGTTCGTAATGTTGAAAACAATATTTCTTAAAAGCTAAAATTAGTTAGAAGCCATTATCTCAAATTTTTGAAAAGATATTTGAGTCGAAAATCAATTTTTACCAACTTTTGTTGCATTTTTTTTAGGTTTTTAATTTTTTGTACAAAAACTGTCAATTAGATTTTTCTCAAAATTTTACTGAATGTTGACAACATTATTTTTTGAAAGATAAAAGTAGTTTAAAGCCAATATCTAAAAGTCTAGAAAAGATATTTGAGTCGAAAATCAATTTTTACCAACTTTTATTAATTTTTTTAGGTTTTTATTTTTTGTAAAAAAACTGTCAATTCGATTCTTCTCAAAATGTTTCCTAATGTTGAAAACAATATTTGTTATAAGTTAAAATTAGTTAAAATCCATTATCTCAAATTTTTGAAAAGATATTTGAGTCGAAAATCAATTTTTACCAACTTTTGTTAATTTTTTTTTCGGTTTTTAATTTTTTGTAAAAAAACTGTAAATTCTTTTTTTTTCAAAATTTTACTGAATGTTGAGAACAATTTTTTTTGAAAGATAAAAGTAGTTTAAAGCCAATATCTCAAAGTCTTGAAAAGATATTTAAGTCAAAAATCAATTTTTACCAACTTTTATTAATTTTTTTTAGGTTTTTATTTTTTGTAAAAAAACTGTCAATTCGGTTTTTCTCAAAATTTTATCAGATGTCAAAAACATTATTCTTCGTTGCACAAAATTGTTTTGGAGATGAAATCATATTTTAGTCGTAAAATTTTCGAAGTGACAAATTTTTTTTCAGTTTTTTTGATTTATAAAAAAAAACCGTTAATTGGATTTGTTTCTAAAAATATACTTGTTTTGTATCGCGTGACAATATATAACATAAAATTTAATTCAAGTCTCTAGCGTCATTGGTTCATGAGATATTTAGGGTTAACCAAAATGTTCACCTTTTTTTTAAACTGCTATGGTAAAAAAACCACCCACGCAATTTTCTTGAGAGCCCTTTCTGCATCTTTTTGCCTTATTATCTGTATAACAAAATTTATTTGAAGTAGATATCTCTTGTGGTTCTTGAGCTATGGACGACGAAAAAAACGTCGCGAACGTACGAACGTACGTACACACGCACGCACAGACATCTTTCTAAAAATATTTTATTTCGACTCTAGGGACCTTGAAACGTCGAGAAATGTCAAAATTTTCAATTTCACAAATCGGACCCATTACAATAACTTCCTATGGGAAGTGTTAATAAGTAGAAGAATCAATATGGTCTCCACAAGCTGTCAAAATCAATCCATCCGTATTGAAAAACTATTTATGTATATATCTCAAGTAAAAATTATATGGAGATGTTAAATCTCAAGATCTCGGTGGTTAATTTTAATAACCGGTCCAGTCCTTTTCTTGATTTTATGGTAGATAGCATAATATTTGAAGACAATTTAAATAATATTCTTTTACAGCGTGTATGGCTTCAATTTTAGTAATGGCATCTTTTAAACTTGCCAAATGTCAAAAGATGACACCCTGAAAAGGGACAACTATACAAACACCGGTTAATTCATTAAAAAACCCTTTTGTTAAAAATTTTGATACATATTATTAAATTATTATATGGAAATTACGATATCGTATCCTTTTATTTGGGTCATTTCCGGAGAAGTCATAAGTGTCACCTACTTATTTAATAAATTCATTCAGTCTAGCCAAAATCTACTCAAGATAAGATCTTATTTATTTTCTTTTGTAGTGATTTATATACCTGAAGTGCTGTGTTCTTGAGGTTACATCAACCAACAAAACGACAAGCGACGACAACGACTACGACAAGACGTGTCACCCACCCTGACTCAGTCATCTCAAAATCTTATATTGCCCTACTATCCACCAGAATCAGAATACTACTCGTATACTTCATCTCTTTTTATAAGCCATTCATTTATTCTTGTTATCTCCCATGGTGAAAAGTCACAATCGTCTGTCTGTTCATTAAAATAAAAAAAATATACCTACAAGAAAAAACACAATAATAAAAACCTGAATCTTTTTATTTCTTCAGACATCTTGTTGTCTGAAGTGCAATTTAGATTATTATAATCATTTCCCTGACAAAAAAAAAAATAAATAAATAAAAATCATACATTTTAATTCTAAAATTAATAAATGATGTCTGCCATCAGCAAATTCTTCTAAAACTTCACTTCAGCTTTTGGTAATATTATCAACGAAAAAATGGATAGGTTTTATAGGTTTACCCATGTTTATTTATTGAAAAAAGATTCTTTTATTCCCATTCTCCATCCCTTTCTCTCTTTATTTTCTATCTCGGTTTTATAAGCTCCCACCAATTCAGGTACTAGGTGGGTTATAAAGTCTAAGTGTGCGTTGTCGACTTAATCAACCTTAAGATGAACTTATTCAAATTTCAGACCCAGACATAATCAGTGAGTTGTTTTTTTTTTTTATATGAAATAGAAAAAAAGAAATCATTAATAATTCAAATAAAAAGGAAGGCCTTTTGAACTCTCTTAAGTCTTATCAACTAGTCTCGAATGACTTTTTTTGTTTAACATTTCATTGAGTCATCTACCATGTGATTCTATCGTCGTAGCACATTGGTTGAAGTGTTTGAGATTGAACCATCGAATCAGTTGATTCATTTGTATTTATTGAAAAGTCCAACATAAAAGAACATGAGAAAATGAATACATTGCTCTTGAAAAGAGCTTCAACTTGTTAAATAAATTTCTTTATAAAAACTATATTTGTTCAATGGAATCTAAATTAAAAAACAATATCAAGTATTTTTGGACTTTTATTAAAAATAAAAAAAATAATAATGGAATTCCAAAGTGTATGGAATATTTGGGATATACATATGTACGTACACTGACCTACCTAACATTTGCAATAATTTTGCGAAGTTTTTCAAATCTAATGATTTAGTTTCAAATAACAATAATGCTTTCTCTTTGGCTCCATCTAATAATACGGTTAACATTGGTCAGTTAAGTTTTAACAAAACTGAGGTTGAGAAAGTTTTATCGAGCATGAATGACGATAAGAATGCCGGTCCTGACGAAATTCCTCCCATTATTTTAAAGAATTGTGCGCCTTCCCTGTCTCGAATACTATGTTTTATTTTTAACAGGTCACTTGAGAAAGGTGTATTTCTTTCCGAATGGAAAACATCTTTTATAACTCCTATCCATAAAAGTGGTCCAAAACAGGACATATCCAACTATCGCCCGATTTGCAAGTTATCTGTAATACCAAAACTTTTTGAAAAAATTGTTTGCGATAAGCTTTCGTTTTTATTAAAAGAGACTATATCACCATTTCAACACGGATTTGTATCCGGGTGATCAACTTCTACAAATCTTACAATTTTCTCCAACTTGGTTTTAAATAATTTAAAAAAAGGATATCAAGTCGATGTCATATGTATATACGGATTTTGCCAAAGCATTTGATAGAGTTCACCATCAAATTTTAATTCATAAACTGGAAAAACTAGGTATACATTCTAACTTTTTAAATTGGTTGCGTTCATATCTTACAGGACGCATTCAATATGTCCGTATTGATTCGATCGTCTCAAGTCCAATAGATGTTTCCTGGGTGTTCCCCAAGGTAGCCATCTTGGACCACTTTTGTTTCTTATATTCATAAATGATCTACCTGATTTTCTCTTAAATTCCTTTTCCTTGATGTTTGCCGATGATCTCAAATTTCTGAGATGCATTAAGGATCCGGTTGACTGTGTGCTTCTTCAAAAAGATCTTCAAAGCTTATCAACTTTGTGTAAAATCAACAAATTAAACCTCAACATCTCTAAATGTCAATGTTTTTCATTTTCCCGCCGCTCGTCTCCTTTTGTATATGATTATCATATTGAGAACAAAGTTCTCGATAAAGTCTCAACCAAAAAAGATCTGGGAGTCATTTTTGACTCTAAATTCAACTTCGCTAATCATTTAGAATTCATAGTTAATAAGGCCAACTCTATGCTTGGATTTGTTTTCCGCAACTCTAAAGGTCTTACTGATCCCTTTACCTTAAAAACGCTTTACATTGCTTATGTTAGATCAGTTCTGGAGTACTGCTGTGTGGTATGGAATCCGTTTTACAAAACTCATTCTGTTAGAATTGAAAAAATTCAAAGAAAATTTACAAGAATAGTTATTTATAAACTTAGATGGAACGCTGATGTAATGCCACCTTATAATACTCGACGTCAACTTCTTGGCATTCAGACCTTAGAAAACCGCCGCAAAATATATTCTATAATGTTTATTAAAGATATTTTATCCTATCATATTGACTGTCCGTTTTTATTGTCTCTTATAAATTTGCATGCTCCAACTCGAGTGCTTAGAAATCGTTATTTATTCCATGAGGTACTTCATAGAGTAAATTATGCTGTTAACGAGCCAATATCTCGCTGTGTCAGAGAAATTAACCAAATATCTGATTTTATTGATTTTAATTTTCATTTGAGTAGTGATACATTTAAAAATATGTTCAACCCATTCTTTCTGGTTAATTAACTAAAATTTATATTAAGACAAATTTTGTATTTCGATAGTCTGTAAGAGTTATTATAATCTCTAATTGATGATGAATAAATAAATAAATAAATATAAATATAAATATAAAATATAATTGATATTTTGAATATGCTTCAAGAAATTCGTAAAATTGTTATCGCAAAATTTGCCTCTAAGATAATTGATGGGTTTTTATCCCACATAAGGCGATTTTTCAGCAAAGTAAAGTGACAAATAAAATCCTAATCCAGAAAATTTATTTTTATGGCTTCGTTCTTATATACTCCCCAAGTTTTCGACCTTGTTTTTTTAGATTGTTATTGCTAAAATTACCAACAATTAAGACTTTCGTTCAGAGTTTAGAGACACAAAAAACTGGGATTAAATAATTGGTCCCACAAAATAAGCAATTCGCCAAAAAAAAACAAAGCCACCGTATTTAACTAAACGCGAACTTAAGGCGAATCTACGAAATTTTTAGATGCATGTTGACTGTAAACGAAAACATGACATATAAAGAAGAAACAAGTCACAACCACAAGTGCTGTCCAATATGTTTGCTGATTTTTTAAAAGTGATTATGAAGACTCTTTTTAAACAAATCATAGCTTGAAAGCAATTATACCAATACTAATTAATCTTCTATACTTGAAAAAATTTTAAAACTTGACGAAAACCTAAATCCTAGTCCTGACGCTATGCCATCATTTATTCTTAAATCTTTAACACACAAAATATGTTCTATTTAACATTTTAAGTTAATAAGAGCGAATTGGACTGCATGACAAATCTATAGCTTGGATATCATCTTACCTTACTAGATGTATAGTGTTGTCTTTAAAAATTACCATTCTTGTATGTTAATTCAGGTGTACCTCACGGTAGCCACCTTGGACCGTTTTTTTTTTTTTTGTTCTGTTTAATAACAAACTTTCCTTTATCTTATAAAATTCGATGACAATAATATTTTGAACAGTTAATTTCTTAACAGACTGCGAATTATTACGAGAGTGTAAAACAATGAGTATTACACGCGAACATAGTAAACTTCACTATGAATATTTGTTAAACTCTAGGACCTTAGAAGAAATTTCTAATGTATGTATCGTTTTGGACTCAAAGTTAACGTCTACTGAACATTTAAACTACAAAAAAAAAAAAACTTATAAAACACTAGGCGTTATACGTATACATATTTGAAGGGAATTCCAAGAACCTTATATGTTCTTAAGTAGTACCCGTGGCGTGATGGTTAGTGCGTTGGACTTTATATCGAACAGAAGAATCTTCTTACGTGCATTACTATTCCAACGAGATCCAATAAAACGGGGCTCGAATCAACAGAATTGAAAATTTCGTGATAAAACTCGTTCCAAGTCGCATTGCAAGAGCTATGTTTTCGACTAACAATTTAATTTTCGGGGCGTTCTATCCGAACGTCGAGTATTTTGAGAGTGCACGCTTGAGCGGCTTCATTCCATCAGAGGCATTCCTCTTCTTAGATAGATGCGGTCTGATACAGGATAGATTGGCATTTCCGCTAATCTACCACGTCAGACGATGAACCGTGGATAGGCGACTCCTGTACAATCGGGACGTCTCATGGCACAAAACGGAGCAGAGCTCCTTCGGTTCAGTAGGGCCGAACGGGACCGAACTGATAGGGTGAAGCAGGAGAACCAGTTTTGATGGTTTCAATCGGCACTTGATAGTGGGTAGTCAGAATGGGGTTTTAAGCCTTGGCCGGCTTACATACTTGTTTTATAGTTTGAGGGTTAAATTTTAAGTAGAAAAGGCACAAATATAAAAAAAAATATGAACAAAATAAAAAAAAGGATAACAAAATATGAAAAACAAAAATGTTAAATAGTTAGATTTGCTGCTGTGGTTGTTTTAGTTTTAAGTAGTTTATAGGTAGAATAAGAAGTCTAAGTTAGTTTTAAGTTTTATTTTAAGGAGCTTATTTTAAGTAGTTTTTAAGTAAAAATAGAAAAGATATTGAAATTAATTTTTTTAAATTTTCTAATAAATAAAAAATAAATAAAATGAATTGAAGTTAAATAGATCTTAGGGCCGAAAGGCATTAGCATTAAGTATTATTGTTTAACTTAGAGTGTCGTAAGTCACTAGACCCTATTTCTCAACGAACTGTCCTAATTTATTATCTATTTATGTTCTTAAAACTCTATATGCATCAATGGTCAGATCAGTTCTTGAATACGGTTGTATAATTTGGGTCCCGTTTTACTTGACTCAAAAAATATCAAACCGATAGTTTTAAAAATAATTTTTTTCTCACATTATTTAAATTCTTAACTTTGTCTTTAGTGTTTTTTTTTATCAGAAATATTTAACGTATCAAGGTATATAAAATTCAATGTAGTATATACACACTCATTCATTTAGTTATAAGTAAGGTTTGTTAACTTTAGCGTTAGTATTTAATGTAATTAATTAAATAAATTAACTGAAGGCCTTCTTGCATTTAAATGTCAATGTTACTGTCATAATGGTACAGTCTTCGTTTTTGTTGAAGTTAGAAGTCTCAATATATTTTAAAAAAGAGGCTGGGATGCGACCCACACCGATAACTTCCCATCCCGTCTATCGATTTTTCTTGCTTAAAAGTTTGTCTAAATGTATCAGTTCTTACCATATTTGCGTTCTATTTTTTGTAGATTTTATTTTTTTATGAAAAACGGACTTTTGGATTTTTATAAAAAAATTACTGAATATCAAAAACAATATTTACTGTGAAATAAAATAAGTTTGAAGCCAATATTTTTAATTTTTGAAAAGCTATTTGAGCCGAAAATCAATTTTTACCAACTTTTATTAATTTTTTTGTTTAGGTTTTTATTTTTTGTAAAAAAACTGTCAATTTGATTTTTCTCAAAAATATTCCTAAAGTTGAAAACAATATTTCTTATAATTTAAAATTAGTTAGAAGCCATAATCTCAAATTTTTGAAAAGATATTTGAGTCGAAAACCAATTTTTACCAACTTTTGTTAACTTTTTTTTTCAGTTTTTAATTTTTTATAAAAAAAACTGTCAATTCGATTCTTCTCAAAATTTTACTGAATGTTGAAAACAATATTTTTTGAAAGATAAAAGTAGTGTAAAGCCAATATCTAAAAGTCTTGAAAAGATATTTGAGTCGAAAATCAATTTTTACCAACTTTTATTAATTTTTTTAGGTTTTTATTTTTTGTAAAAAAACTGTCAATTCGATTCTTCTCAACATTTTTCCTAATGTTGAAAACAATATTTCTTATAAGTTAAAATTAGTTAGAAGCCATAATCTCAAATTTTTGAAAAGATATTTGAGTCGAAAACCAATTTTTACCAACTTTTGTTAATTTTTTTTTCGGTTTTTAATTTTTTGTAAAAAAACTGTAAATTCTTTTTTTTCAAAATTTTACTGAATGTTGAGAACAATTTTTTTTGAAAGATAAAAGTAGTTTAAATCCAATATCTCAAAGTCTTGAAAAGATATTTAAAACAAAAATCAATTTTTAGCAACTTTTATTAATTTTTTTTTAGGTTTTTATTTTTTGTAAAAAAACTGTCAATTCGGTTTTTCTCAAAATTTTATCAGATGTCAAAAACATTATTCTTCATTGCACAAAATTGTTTTGGAAATGAAATCATATTTTAGTCGTAAAATTTTCGAAGTGACAAATTTTTTTTTCAGTTTTTTTGATTTATAAAAAAAACGTTAATTGGATTTTTTCCAAAAATAAACTTGTTTTGTATCACGTTACAATATATAACATAAAATTTAATTCGAGTCTCTAGCGTGATTGGTTCATGAGATATTTAGGGTTAACCAAAATGTTCACCTTTTTTTAAACTGCTATGGTAAAAAAACCACCCACGCAATTTTCTTGAGAGCCCTTTCTGCATCTTTCTGCCTTATTATCTGTATAAAAAAATTTATTTGAAGTCGATATCTCTTCTGGTTCTTGAACTATGGACGATGAAAAAAACGTCGCGAACGTACGGACAGACATCTTTCTAAAAATCTTTTATTTCAACTCTAGAGACCTTGAAACGTCGAGAAATGTAAAATTTTTCAATTTGACAAATCGGACCCATTACAATAACTTCCTATGGGAAGTTAATAAACCGTTTTGCAATTGGGACTCCTAATCTTTTTCACAGTTAACAGTGACCATAATTTTGAAGTTGCAGCAGTCAAATTGGCTTTCATTTATTCAATTTTCGATTGCTAAATCATCTTGGACAGATTCGTGATAATACAATTATTTTCAAATGCATAGTTTTTTTTAAAATAATAAAAGACAGAAGTATTGTTGGAATGATTTTTGTATTATTATAGTCTGGTAGGTAATATGATGGCATTAATTTTTTAATATGATTTCCAGAAAATGTCTTGAGAATTTTCTTCGGTCCAAATATTTCAATTTTTCTTATTGAAGAAACTATTTATAAATTAGCTTCTTCACTAAACAAGGTTTAATACAAGAAGGGCTCTATGAACGTCGTTAACAGATTTTTGCTCAAAGTATTTTTCCACAAATTAAAAGATGTACTCGTCCTTAGCGAACAGAATTGTCAGCACAATTTGATATTCTCAACTATCAAAACATTGATAACAACCATTGAAAATTCTTACACGTCTAAAAAAACACCTTAACATCAAGAAAATTCAAAAAGAAAAAGTCACAATTTTTATAATTTTTTCCAATAAAATGCTATAGAGTAATTTTTGGGAGCTACATATTTAAGTTCACTGTAAATGTAGCCATCGTTCAAATAAATCTTAATTTATGGGCCAGGAAAATACAAAATTTATAAAATAGAATTAAAGGAAAATTGTATATTTATATTGATTCTCATGCTAAAATATGTTTGTATAAAGCTGTATAGATCTTTTGACTGTTATTCGTCATATAGTTTCGAACATTTTCAAAATTCCAATATTCCTGAACTATTAGTCTGCAGCAATCCAGTTCAATAGTTGAATGCGCGTTCCCATGTTATAAGTCAAAAACGCAGTATCATAAATCACTTTAGAAAATAAGAACACGCACAGCACAGTGCGCACCGCACTCCGCAATATGCTGATTGCTATTTATTATATTTTTTCAAAATTGTGATGCAATTTATAATCGTCCTCATTATATAGTTTGAGAGACTCATAAAAACACTGCAAAATCGTGCAATCAGAAAGATTTACAACTCATTTGGGTAATTCTTAGGTGGGCTTGTTCAAACAGTAAGCGTAACGTACCTAGTACCTATAAACCTTCATTTTACGATTACGACTACGACTACGACAGCAACAGAAACGTCACGCATTGAAAATCTGTCTATGGTCGGTTTCGGTTTCGACTTTAGCTGCGGCGAGTGCAAACAAACAAAACACCACTCTGATGCATTGGCTCTCGATCTCGACCATAACACATAGAAAACACAGGTTCTATAGTGCGCCGCGCCGCGCCGCGCCGCCAAAATGTCTACTCTCATCATAAATCACCAATTCTGGGCACTCAAAGTAGACAAATTTATGTGAATCGGCAAAGGCCATAAATACGCAAATATCCAACCATTCATTTTGTGGCACCTTTGCACATCTATGTATGCATATTGTAACGGGTGTTTTTTGTAGAGGTATAAAACTTTAATTTGGTTTGACTTGTTTTTAATATTAAAAAAATTATTTTCGAAGTACGTCTCGCGCGAATTTCGTTTAGTGATGGTTAAATTAATGCGTCAGTCAACAGTCTGCACTTCTTTTAAAGCGATGCTGGCTAGAACGAACACAAATGTTGGAAAAAGTCGTGAAAAATTTGACCTCCAAAGTAAAATACGTCCGACCCAGACGCGGCGATCATAAGTCAGAAATCATATTTAAATTATAATGCCGGAAGATTATCATTGGAATAAAGAAAAATTCTTGACTATTAAAAAGAATCACCTTTGTTTTCTTCTATTTTTAAGTTCTCTTAAAAAAACACCCTTTATATACGTTAACAAACCATAGGGACATCTATCTTTTCCGCAATTCCACGGGCTAGATACTTTCGTTTCATGCTCGATTGCACGAAATCACCATACATAGTTTACCTCCCCCCGAATAAACATGATGGAAGGGGGTATGGCGGGCGGTAGACGGGACAAAGATTTACGATCTTACTTTGTATTCTTTTCTTTTATATATATTTACATACCTATTTGTGTGTGAACAGCAGGAGCTATACAAGCATCAAAGAAGTAGAAAACGATGAAAAAGAGAAGAACCTAGTGAAGGGGCACTTTTCCTGATGGAGAAGCCAAAGCCCAAGCATCACCGAGAAATGCAAATCCGCCAGCTATTTGCTAAATTGGACAGAAAAAAAATAAGAAGAAAAAAAGGAACCCAACGACGACCATGACGACGAACGAGCCCATTAGACTGTGTTGGGATTGTGACTATAAACAGGGAGTTCCTATATATATAAAGCTAATACATACTCGTAGTTCTCTTTCAGATTTGTCAAAAGATACAAATCACTAAAAGCTGGAGGAAGAAGTCAAGAGTCAGGAAACACAAGGTGGTCCTATAGAATTAACCACATATCACGATGGCACCTCCAATCGACCGCAAAACGTGATGGTAATCGATCACACAAGCTAAGAGGCGTTGTTCTCTATCTCCCTTCCTCTTATTCTCTTGCTATATAGTGTAGTGACATTTTGGAATTGGTTTTTGGACCATTTCTGGTCATTTGTCACGTTGAATTTGTTCGACACGTTTTATACTCTTGTACCTACATATTCTCGATAAATGGTCAAACAAGATAAATCTTACGGGTAAGAGTCATCTATACTTTAAGCCAATATACTCGAAAATTCAGAATCGGTGTCGAGACCTAACTCGTGTTTTCAAAGTGGAGCCATGACATAGCCTTTAAGTTCTTCTACTTACTTCTCTGTTCTCTATCAACCCTTTATCTTTCCAAAAAAGAGAAAAAAAAACAAAAAACCGAAGATTGATTGAATGGTAATGTAGTGTGAAAGAAAAACGATGCGCGAAACTGTCTGTCTGTCAATTTTTCTCCCAAATCTAAATTTATGCATTAATTTGTATTTGACTGAAATTTTGTAACGTCCGTTGCAAGACTAAAAAGTAAAAACAACAAAAAAAATAACCGACTTCGATTAATGCAAAGCATGGTATCAGGAAAAATATGGTTCGTCATCCCTTTTTTTTACTGTCAGAGTTTGGATGATGATGATATCGATATGGTGTTGTTTGATGGAGGGAAAACCCTTTTGTTCAATTTTTAAGGGTGTAGACTATAGACAACAAAAAAAAATCCTAATAAAATATGGAGAAGTCCTGTTTTTTTTCTAAACACTGATGATGATGATTTTGATTGAGTGTTAAAAATAAAATGATTTCATTTTATGAACAAACAAAAATCGAATTCATATAGTGAAGAGTTTAAGGCTTAGTTGACACTATTGTGAAAAAGCTATCACTAATGAATGAAGCACACTGAATATTAAAAAAGCATGAGTGTGCATGTTGAGAGTGCATTTGAAAAGACTTGAACTTCACACTTTAAACTTTCATTTTTTATTATTGCAGTTAGTTTTGTTTGTACAGTCTGCACTGTAATTAAGTGAAATACACTGTAATTAGATGAAAGCTACGAGAAAAAACTGTAATTTAGTGACATCTTCTATCTTAGACAGTAGAATGCGTTACTTGATGGTTAGTAAGGTTAGAGAATAGTTCCTTTTTCAGCGATACTGCCTATTGCCAAAAATCGAGAAAACCTCAGAGTAATTCGATATAGAAACTGAAGGTTCCCTCTATTTCTGACATCTATTGTTAGCACACAGAAATGGTTGAGAGTTGTAAGTCATTAGGCCATGGTTCTCTACGAGCTGTACCGTCACCTAAATTATTATTTATTCACTTCTTTAGACATGTGTGTGATGTATGATATCTTTAATGAAGTTGTCTATTAGGTCCGACTCTAATTAAGTTGTCTTAACTCCTGAAGAGAATTGTAGACACTTTAATATGGTGCAGGTAAGCCTGACAAACGAACCATTTTTGACGTGTGTAGACTTGTTTGAGTACTTGTTTTACTAACCAAGTCGAGCAAGTATTTGTGTCTAAATAAATAAATCGGGTGGCGCAACAGTCCGTTGAGAACTAGGGCCTAGTGACTGACAACTCTCAACCATTCCTGGTGTGCGAGTACTGTTGCCAAGAATGGAGGGGACCTACAGTTTTAAGCCGAATCCGAACGGCCAATTTGAGAAAGCACTTTTCATGACAAGAATTACTCTTGGAGAATTTGTCAATTCCTCGCAAGAGGCAGTACCCGTGAAAAAAACTTTAGATGGCATAGGCAGGGATCGAACCCAAGACCTCTCGCATGACAGTCCAACGCACTAACCATCATGCCACGGGTACTACGGGTATTTGTGTCTAAGAAGTGGAAAAATAATACAAAACCAAAAACCTAGTCAGCAGGTAAAAACAATATTTTAAATGTTGAAACTACATTTGGAAACCCAACATCAATAAAGGAAGTTGTTCACGAATTTAAAGTGGTCCAATCATTTACTTAACCTTAACTTTGGTCAATAGTAGCGGACATAATGATAATATAAAGGGTAATTTCTTAAAAGCTATAAGAAAGTTTTTCAAAAAAAAAACATACAATTCAAAAAAAGAGGCTGGGATGCGACCCACACTGATAACTTCCCATCCCGTCTGTCGATTTGTCTTGCTTAAAAGTTTGTCTATATGTATCAATTTTTACAAAATTTGTTGAATTTTTATAAAAAAAATTACTGAATATCGAAAACAATATTTTCTGTGCAATAAAATAAGTTTGAAACCAATATTTTTAATTTTTGAAAAGCTATTTGAGTCGAAAGTAAAATTTTACCAAGTTCTAGTATTGTTTTTTTTAGGTTTTTATTTTTTGTAAAAAAAACTGTCAATTCGATTTTTCTCAAAATTTAATCGAAGGTTGAAAACAATATTTCTTATAAGTTAAAATTAGTTAGAAGCCATTATCTCAAAGTTTTGAAAAGATATGTGAGTCGAAAATCAATTTTTACCAACTTTTATTATTTTTTTTTCGATTTTTCTCAACATTTTTCAGAATGTTTAAAACAATATTTCTTATAAGATAAAAAAAGTTTTAAGCCTTAATCTCAAGTTTTTGAAAAGATATTTGCGTCGAAATTCAATTTTTACCAACTATGAGTAAATTTTTTTTTAGGATTTTATTTTTTTTAAAAAAAAACTGTCAATTAGATTTTTCTCAAAATTTTATCAGATGTCAAAAACATTATTCTTCGTTGCACAAAATTGTTTTGGAGATGAAATCATATTTTGGTCGTAAATTTTTCGAGGTGACAAATTTTTTTTTCAGTTTTTTTGATTTATAAAAAAAACCGTTAATTGGATTTTTTTCCAAAAATATAATTGTTTTGTATTACGTTATAGTATGTATTATAAAATTTAATTCAAGTCTCTAGCATCAATGGTTCATGAGATATTTAGGTTTAATCATAATTTTCACCTTTTTTTAAACTGCTATGGTAAAAAAAACCACCCACGCAATTTTCTTTCTGCCTTATTATCTGTATAAAAAAATTTATTTGAAGTCAATATCTCTTCTTGTTCTTGAGCTATAGAGGACGAAAAAAACGTCGCGAACGTACAGACGTGCGGACGTACGGACGTACGAACGTACGTACACACGTACGCACAGATATTTTTCTAAAATCTTTTATTTCGACTCTAGGGACCTTGAAACGTCGAGAAATGTCAAAATTTTCAATTTGACAAATCGGACCCATTACAATAACTTTCTATGGGAAGTTAAAAATGCATGAAATCTTTATTTGAATCAATAGTACGTTCCATATAATTTAATGTTTGAAGATTATTTCATGCAAATGTTGACCTTGACGCCGCCGCCTCAAAAGGTCCATCCGCTTAGTCCAATTTTGGCATACTCTTTCCAACATTTCGGCCGGTATCATACGAATAAATGCTTCAATGTTGTCTTCCAATGCGTCAATTGAAGCGGGTTTGTCTGTATAGACATGAGCTTTAACAAAGCCCCACAAAAAATAGTCTAAAGGCGTTAAATCGCATGATATAGGCGGCTAATTGACCGGTCCCGAACGTGAAATAAAATGTTCACCAAACTCGCCTCTCAATAAGTCCATTGTTACGCGTGCTGTATGGCATGTGGCACCGTCTCGTTGAAACCACATATCATGCA
Source organism: Eupeodes latifasciatus (assembly GCA_920104205.1). Classification (NCBI taxonomy): domain Eukaryota; kingdom Metazoa; phylum Arthropoda; class Insecta; order Diptera; family Syrphidae; genus Eupeodes; species Eupeodes latifasciatus. The sequence continues at coordinate 157,633,592 of OV049926.1, forward strand.
AGTTAAGCTCTTGCATTTTGGGTAAAAAAAAGTTGGATATCATCTCACGGTAGCGCTCACCATTCACAGTTACGTTACGATTCGTATCGTATTTGAAGTGAAAAAGTACGGTCCAGTGATGCAACCAGCCCATAAACCGCATCAAGCTGTGAATTTTTCTGGATGCATTGGTAGCTCTTGCAATGCTTCTGGCTGATATTCACTCCAAAATCGACAATTCAGCTTATTTACGTACCCATTGAGACAAAAATGAACTTCGTCGCTGAACCCAATTTTTCGGCAAAAAATGGGTCTTCGGCCAACTTTCAAAGAGCCCATTCACCAAAAATTTTACGTTGCAGTAGGTCGTTCGGCTTCAATTCTTGCTCCAGCTGAGTAACAGCGCCAGCGGCCCAATTGCTGCGAACGGCGACAAATCGATAATTGATGGTCATCATTAACACTGGCCGATACAGCTGCGATATTTTCTTCAGTTTGCACTCTACGTAAGCGTGTTGTAAACCACCAACACGAAAGTCCAACAATGTAAATTTGTTGCGAAATTTAGTTACAGTAGCCCGAATACCGCTTCAGTGGGTCGATAACTGACCATAAATTGGAAGAAGCGTTCGGTGAACTTTTTTAACAGAGCACGCATTTTGATAATTAAATTCAATGATTTTTAAGCGTTGTTCGTTTGTAAGAGGATTCATGGTTAAATTTAAGACCAAACTGAAGATGTTTGACAGTAAAATAAAACACGAAACGTGCGTCAGCTGTTTAAACCAGTGTTGTCAAAAAGATAATAGCTAAAAAATCACATTTTAGAAGAAGAAATGCGCGGGTGTCTGCTTATAGCCAATTTTGCAGGCGTAATATAAAATGTAAGCGTAAGCTTAAAAACGAATCGTACGATTCAACAGAACCTAATATAGCTTACCAAAACTCTTTAAAAACAAAAATCTTACTATAAATTCTAAATTGCTGCTGTATAAGACTATAGTCTTACCAGTACTCATTTATGGATCTGAGACTTGGATGCTCAGTCAAAGAGACCTTAACCTCTTATCAGTGTTCGAGAGAAAAGTCTTACGGAGAATAGTTGGCCCTATTTGTGAATTCCGAAGCTGATAAAGCAACAAAGATAAAGCTTGGTAGAGTCCTGTAGGCTGGGCACGTAGGACGCATGAGCGAAGAAGAGCTCTCCCGGAAAACCCTTTGCTGTACGACTTATGGTAGAAGACAGCGAGGAAGACCATATGTTTCGACTGGAATTATTGCGTAGACCAGGACTCCCTGAACTTTAAAGTGAACAACTGGATAACGCACAGGTCAACAACCTGGAAAGGTGGACAACCATGTTGAACGAGGCCTGGACCGGATTCTGGTTGTCATTAGCCAGGCTGACGAAGGTAGTAAAACTACCTTTGATTCATTTGGAAGATTTCTCAAAAACTTATAGAATTCTACACTTTTGAGAGACATTACGTCAAAGAATTGCAACTGTGAGCCTCTGTTTTCTTCACATCTTATAAAAACATTTTTGAATAACTAATCAAGTTATTATTATCAAAGCTTATTTTCCACCCACCCACACACACACACACAAAATCCAAGCTGAATAGAAGTACATACAATAAACAAAGCATCTGAAAGAGTTAACAAGAAGAAGAAGGCGAAGAAGCCAAAATAAAAAAAGCTACAAAAAAAAATCTATATACAAATATCGAAGCTATTCCAGACACCCATCAGGGCATCAGGACATGAACACTAAACACACAATCGGGAGGTTGCATCTGAATAGCTGGCGTGCTGGGTCTGAGTCCTGGTGTTCTGTTGCTGATGCGACAACACAACAAAAGACCATCTCAACCAAATTAATGCAATAGCTGGCCCACTGAGTTGGAAAATGCACTGACGTCAAAAGGAGGAGGATGACGATGATGACGACGACAACGCTGGTGCTGGCTGAGCTGACTACGACGCTATACAGTTCTACCGCCCTCATGCGTCCGTATACCTAACCATCGTCAACGACCAAACGACGGTCGATGTCAGTGTCATAGTCTCTCCGCTGGCTGCTGGCTGGTTGGCTTTGATAGACATAGAATGCCTGGTATTCCAAGATTAGAGAGAACTAGGAAGCCAAGTCGAAGCTAAAGCCGACTTGTTGTGCGTTCCATTCCACATACACATCCACATAGTATGCAATCTATACTCATCACCTTGCACTCCTCTTTCTCTCTCTCTCTCTCTGTCTTTCATTGCATAAGTTATGCATTTTTGTTTTGCATGTCAGCTTTTGTGAGTGGCATCTAGAGTTTGGTTTGTTATTTCAGTACCTTCCGATATAAAGCAGGCTCTAGGTCTAACCACATAGACGAGAGTCTACCAATCTCTACCCATTCTCCTTGCTTTGGGATGTTGATTTGCAAGACATGCGAAGCTCAACTCAAACTCAGTTCGTACATTTAGGCACGGAAGCCTTTATGCTTCCGTGTTTTTGTTGTTGTTGTTTTTATTTTTTAACTTCATCAGCACACAACCAGCATCACAACGACGACCGACGCAACGCAATGCCAACAGGAGGAGGAGGTTCCAGGGGCCTTTGATTCGATGATTAATAGGCGAAGACCTGGAAAGATTTACACATCCATTAGGATTGTTTTGGGATTTGCGTTGGAATTTATTTTATTTCATGATAGGTATGATGGCTCGTTCTTAAATGCGTTCGACGCGTCGTCGTCTGTCGTTCCATTCGTTCGTTGGTCGGTAATTTATAAAGTTGATGCTTTGTTCAAGGGGGTAGGACTTTAACGTTGTTAAGTTCGTTGCGGTTCTAATGATGTTTAGTGTAGACGATTTGATTGATCCTAAGGGAGCTTAAATTAAACTATATTGTGTTGTAGGTTTAGTTTTGGAGTTATAGGTATATAGACCACTTTAGAGGCGTTGAAACAACTTGAATGTCTAAGCAAATATAGACTGACGGATTCGAGTGAAGTGGAATGAGCGATGTGATTTATGTAACGTGATGCAACAATCTATGGTTTCTCTAGAAATTTATTTGGTAGGTACATGTAAAATTCCCAGCGATATAAAATGAGATCTTCAATTAATCACATCAGCGAATAGCGAGTTTAAAATTGAGTTCTAGTGACTCACTCTTTTACAAATGTAGGGGACCTACGATTTTGTCCCGAGGTAGTAGTAGAAGAAAAAGCTAATCAAATGGGAAATCAAATGAATCCATTATTACACCCACCGAAGTTCCTGACTTTTTAAGTTTGAAGGGAGATAATTTGACGGACAAGAATGTTCAAAATTCGGTGACTGTTCAAAAAATATAACTGCCAACATTTCTAATTCGTGACTTAAAATTAAAATGTCGTTACTTTTTTAATTTCTTATAGCATCAACAAAATGATCATATGATCCACAAGATGAAAAAAATGCTTGCGATATTTTTTGTCCAAACAACAAACACGTGTATTTTTTTTAAAATTTCCCTTAGATCCGATCTCACATTACTACCTCTACCTCTACCTTCAGCATCATCAGAAAGGCCGAGATCATCAAACTCTCAAATAAAACTAACACAACGATCGAAATAAAAAAGCTCCGTCTGCATCATGACTTTACAAAGTGCACCGCGACCAATTCAACGACAACGAATCGCGTGTCCATTCACCTCCACAAGAATTACAAACGACCGTATGCGTCCGTCGTCGTCGTCGTCGTTGTCTTTGTCGTCGCGTCGGGTTGAGTTTGAGTCGCATTCGCATAGCAGGCGTCTCTTGCTGGGCGGGAAAATCGGTATATCTACCTACATTGATATGTTCCAAAAAAAAAACAACAGTTAAGAAGCTGCGGCGGGCGGTGGCGGTGTTGTTGTTGTTGTTGTTGGCCAGCAGCGGCAGTCAACTAAGCACGGGCGGCCGGCCTCATATCAACTATAATGTCTTCGAACTCGACTTGGACTTGAAGATAAAATGGATTAAGTTACTGGAATATCCTTTGGGTGTGTATACCTAAAATATTTATTTTTAGAATCCAACCATCATCCCAATAGGCTGTAGACTGCATCCAGCGAGATAGGTTCATTGGCCCAGACTCAGAGCTGCATTCAGCCAGCAGCCAGACTACAACGACGACGACGACGATGACTCTTTCCTGAACTCTCGTGCTGGTCATCCATACATAATGCAGAATTCGGCGACAGACGCGATCGCATCTATAGAGCAAAGATTTCACGGGCAAATATAAAAATAGGGTAAATGAGGTATGTTTGGGTTTTTTAAATTTGTTTGTTGGAATTTTTAGTTGGAATAGTTTTCTCCCGAAATCATTAGAATAAAGAATTCTGAGACCGAATGTGAATTCACGTAGTAAATTACCAATGACATATAAAAACGCCATCTTGGTATAATATTTGTATGTAAAAGGAAACTGACATTTAAGCATCTCTTTTGACAGATAAACTAAATAAAGGGGGAAAACCACGAAGCCTTATGGAAATATAATGAAACGAACTTCAAAAGCTGAAAAATAGGCATTTTTACAAATAGTTGTCTCGTTAGATACCACCAATCAAATGTCTTCAGTTTTTTGACAGTCGATTTCAGCACCACCTTCTACAAAACCCTCCGTTTTAGAGTCTAAGTTATTTGTCAAGAAATCATTTTGTATATTTTCTTATTGTTTTATAAATTGTTGTCTGAATATCTTACCGCAGACAATCGATTTTGTTAAACTTTGATTTCGGGTTCCTGTTTGATTTTTTTATATATTTTTTTATCATTTTTAAATTGTAATTTGTTGGTGTGTCTCGAGATATTTCAGATTTTTTGCGTCGCAGAAATTGACAGGATAACCTGCATAAAAACAGAAAAAAAAAGAAACAAAGTCCGGCTACAACGACTTTGTTGCAACGACGCGTTGTTAGAGCAGATATTGTTTTTTTTTTTTTCGTTACAGAAGGTAGGTAGGTACTTATACTTTTTTATGTACCAACCTCTGTAGCTCCACCATATCAAAGAGTAGGTATATCGCCATTAGGGTTTGTTTTTGGGAGCTGAAACGTTTATAATTTGTATCTGTTTCTGCCAGAGCCAGCCGAGCCAAAAAAACACTAGTTTAACTGGTTTAAAATTTGCTTTTTCCAATGGCAATGTCCTTCAGACACACACATTTTGTATGTGCAGTGCAATGTGCTGCATTTTGCAATCAAGCAAGGCTATCATTGTAGCTGCATTTAAATTGCATATGCCAGTGCATCAAAGCAGGCAGACACACCAAACAAAAATAAAATATAAGAAGAATCATTCTGCTGATTTTGTGCGGGATACAGTGTAACAAATGCATTCTGCAAGGATAATTGAGGTACACGTTGTGGCAATTATGATTATTATCTGTAGACACACACAGAACACAGGAACAGAGAGAAAAAGTACATATTATGGACATTACAGCCAAGGAATCAAGTATAATAAATTATACACTAATATCAAACACAACCTGGCGGATTTAAAATTTTAATTTCGTTGATTTTTTGTTTTGCTTACTTTTTATGTTTGAATCAAAAAAGGTTCTTTAAATAAAAACCCATAACTAAGATGAACGTTTTACAAAAAGTGAAGTTAAATTTTAAATTGTATTTAACTCATTTTAAGGTAAGCCTAGCTTAAGCCAGTTTTGCAACTAAAAATTATATTCATACAAATTTTCTTGTCTTAAAACAATTTTTAATTGTATGTACAATTTAGAACACCTTTAATTTTGAATTGAAAAATCTCTTCAAATTTTAATGAACGTATCCTAAGTGCCATTTTATTTGACAGCAGTAAAATGAGCAAACGAATGAACTTGTCATATTTTCAAACAGGCCTATTTTTAGCTATGTTCAATGAAAAAGGTGAGTCCATTTTTACTTGCGACATATAGGAACTATGTACATACAATATGGCAAGTTTGGCATTCTTAAAAAATTTCGAACTCGAGATTTTATTCAAACATGATATTACGATGGTAGAGAAGTCGAAAAAAGTGGGTCCCGCGATTCCGTCCGTCTGTCCTGTCTGTCTGTCCAAGCTCCTACAGCCTAAACCATTGGGTCGATTGAGTTCAAACATTGGAAGTTAAGGTTTTGAGCAGATTCGCGTTAGGCGTTTTTTTCATTTTTTTTTAAGATCAAAACTAACAGTGGCCCGCATACAATTTGTTTGGTCAAAAAACGAAAATTCGAATTTTCTCAAAAACAAACCGATAGATTTTTTTTTAATTTTCTCTAAAATTTTATTTTTTAACTTGGCTTCTTTTAGTTAGAAAATATATTTTTGTATTGCTCCGGAAGGGTACCGCTCATAGAACCTTAATTTTGTTTTTATAATTCTCAGGAACTAATGAACCGATTTCAATATTTGATGATCAAAAGTGTAGACCTATATTATTTTGGATTTTTGAAAAAATATTGATTTTTTTTTTCAAAATCCGATATCTCGAAAAAGGGTTCACATTTTTTTACGAAATTTAAATCTAAAACGTATATTTACAATCACTAAACAACTGCATAGCAAAAATATTTTTAAGAAAAAATGGAAAATTTGTATATATAAAAAAATTAATTTAAATAAAACCGGTCTAACGATTTTCTAACAAAAAAAAATGAAAAATGGAGGTTGTTTGACAAATCAAATTGCATTTATATCTTTGAAGACAAACTTATTTTACAGTTATATTTTTAAATCTTATATTCGGTACTTTTTTAAACAGACAGATCGTGCGATCCAGTCATGCATTTTATTTAGATTTAGAGTGGTCAACTATTGCGGATTGAATGCAAATTTTTATTTTCGTATCTACTTCAATTTAATTTAAGATGAAATAGGAGTCCAATTTAAAATGGTAAAAAAAATTATAAGGACAGTCAAAAACCACGTAATTGCCGACAAGGAATAATTTTTGAAATCATGGATTCTTTAATCAGGTCTTAATCCTTATTTAAAGTTATTTAATATTGTTCAACAAAAATAGTCAGTACAGAGAAGGATATTTGCCTCTCATTCTGACTGCATTAGCTTGCATAATCGTGTCACTTTTAAAGCTCTGACAGGTTTTTGTTCTCAGAAGCTTCAAATCCTTAAAGCACTTTAATAAAATCCACTGAATAAGGTATTTGCTTACAATTGATAGTAGTATTGGTAACTCTGTTGAAATGTAGATAAAAAGCACACGATTGTATGACAGTATCATAGCAGTGGGATACAACTGTCATATTAGATGTACAACGTTTTGCAATTGTCAAAAGTGACAGTTAACATTTATTAGAGATAAATTAATTGATTTTTTTATTTGAAAAAAAAAAGACAATGACAGATGTCATTTGAATTTAACTCGATAATTAAAACATTAAAAATAGTGGCGCGAAATTTTAAACGATAAAGCCATTTTTAGCAATTTACTAAGCATAAAAGATGATTTACCTAATTTTAAACGATTTTAACATCTTACTATCTCTTAACAATTTGCTAAAGCTTAAATCACGGAATGCCTAATTTAACTCTTTTTAATTTGCTAAATCCATATGACATCTGTACGGTTATTCTTATAAAAAGTGGATGGAATGGTCCAGTAGAGAATTCCAATTAATAGGTCCGTTTAAGCATATTTGCTTTGTTTATTATCACAAACTGTCACTTTTTATGCATTTTTGGATTCTCATTTTTTAATAAAAGACAATTATCAATTTACTAATTAGCAAAACTAAAAGAGAGGTTTAACATTTTGGACGCTCGTAAATTGCTAAATATTTAGCAAATTGCTAACTGGTAAATTATTTACAATTTTGAGCCACTGTTTTTAATTTTATCTCTATGAAAAGAGAGTTCTAGTTTTTAATCTTAATTAGTATCTAACTATTAAATCTCACAAACATTTAGCAGGCCTTAAATTTTTAAAACGATGTAATTTTGTATGGAAAAAAAGTAATTTTATGATTTTAAAGCTTTTTTAAATTTAAAAACAAGGGTTTAAAAGCTCTTTTAAACCAATCTTACTGGGATCAGGAGGGTCATAAGTTTTTCATTTTCATGAATTATATTTGTTAATAAAGTCTACATAAATTGATTTGTATCTCAAAAATGTTTCCTGAGTGCTAGGATATAGAACAATTCAAAGCATTATAAATACTTTCAATATTATTACTGTAGATGACAACATCACTGGAATAAAGTGTAGTAGCTACCTGTTTGTATATTGGGAAAATTTTAATATTTGTGGGGCTGTCAAAATTTGTATTCAAACACATGTACATTGTTTTGAAAAGTGTCTTGTCACTTGAAACTGTAACTAAAATAATTTTCACTGTGCACCATTTTCAAAATCGAGTTAAATTTAAAAAAAAAATCACAAACAAGATCGATTTCAAACTGACAGATAAAGTTTTATTCTTGACATTTTGAGAGCGAGGATTTTTGAGAGCGCAGACGTCCCTGAAAGCTTCAAGAGGTCAATAATATATCCCTTACACAAAAAAGGGTCTTATGATGTACCAGAAAATTATAGGGGCATCTCCTTCTTGAATTCTTCCGTAAAGCTTTTCAGTACTCTAATTTTTAATAGGCTTACACATTGGACCGAAGAAAAGAAAATTCTTAATGCATTTCAAGCAGGATTTAGAAAGAGCTATTCGACTATAGACCAATATTAAGTTTGATAAACATTGCAGAGGACTTCAAAAGAAGGAAACAAAAACTTTACGCCTTTTTTGTGGATTTTCAAGCTGCGTTTGATTCAATCGCCCGTGAATCGCTTTTTTATAAGCTTTATAAGCTTGGAGTATCAAGTAAAGTCGTTACCCTTGTCAGAGCGATGTATAAAAATAATGTGGCCTACGTATGGGATGGGGAGTATATATCTGAAGAGTTTCCAACAGAAATGGGAGTTAAACAAGGCTGTGTGTTGAGCACACTACTATTTGTTTTGTTTATTAATGATATCTTGCAGGAGGTCGGAGGAGGAATCCAGTTCGGAAGTACTCGGATACCAGGACTGATATTTGCGAATGATATTGTTTTCTTATCTGAGTCGGTGGAAGGAATGCAGCGTATGGTGAACAGACTAGAGACATACTGTGAAAATTGGAATCTGTCAGTTAATTTACAGAAGTCTAAAATTATGATATTTCGGGGCGGAGGAGGAAGATATGCAAATAATGAAAAGTGGATGTACAAAGGTGAATATGTTGCAATTGTTCGAGAGTACAAATACTTAGGGGTTTTAATAACATCTAACCTCAACATAAAAAAGCATTTTGAGTCCAAGCTAGCGGAATCGAAAAGAGCAGTTTCTTCTGTGTGGAAACGTTGCATCGATATTAAAGGTGTCGAGCATAGTTCAAAGCTAAAAATTTTTCATGCGACAGGAGCTTCTATAATGCTTTATGGCGCGCAAGTTTGGGGATATTGCCAATACGAGGAGGTGGAAAGGTTCCTCAGGTATTTCTTAAAGCGCATCTTTCGGCTACCAATTTGCACTCCAATTTGTATATGCTACATTTGGAAACAACTGAACCTCCATTGTTCTTAAGGACCTTAAAGCTGCATTTTGACTACATTATTAAGGTGATGGAAATGGACGAAGAAAGATTGCCGAGACAAGTACTTAAAAAGATTTTGTCATCCAGGGGTAATCTAGTCAAAAAGTGGGAGGAGTTGGCTCTTAGCTTAGGTGAAAGCATCGAATTTTTACCCGGTATAAGCCTTTCAGATCTAAAAGACAATTTTAAAACAATAATAGAGAAGTTAAGCCATGTCGCGTATAGAAGTTTTAAAGAGGAAGCTCAATCTTCGCAACATAGAATGATTTACAGTCAACTAAATTTAGATCTTCAAGAACGAACATACCTTCTCAACCGTTTCCCCATAAGTATGATAAATGTTATATTTAAAGTTAGAGGCGAACTATTAAATTTAAATTACATTCCGCATCGACCAGATCTGCCGAACCTATGCGACCTTTGCAATCGTAATGAGAGAGAAGATGTACACCACTTCATTTCAAGATGTCCTGTTTTGAAAGAGTTTCGTATAAAATATTTTGGAGCAGCTGTGATGGAATTGGCCGAAACATTGGAAGTTCTGAATGGAAAAGTAGGCTGGAAAATTTTATATAAATATATTACAACCGCATTGCGCTATAGACAACGTATCCGCGAAGGAGACTTTTAGTTAAACAACTAGGTTAATTATACAATTAAGTTTAAATACTTTGTCAATCTGGTAGACGGCCACTGGCAAAACCATATTTAACTTGTGTATATAGTATGATAATTGTTAATTTTAAAACCATTTTTGAAATAAAGTTTTTCTAACTAAACTAACTAACTAACTTCTTGACATTTGATTATAGATCGAAACAATAAACCGAATTTCTGTGCATAAATGGAGAATAACGTTTATCTGATTTTACAATATTCTCAATTTAAAACTTTCCTATAAATTGGATGAACTTACAATTTTATATGACAATATTGCCAGAAACGTCATTGTCAAACGACGACATTTTAAATTGTCAGTTGACTTGGTTTTCATAGTGTTTTACGTGCAAGAACACTGCTTATTGACAACATCTGAGCTTATAAAACAGAAGACAAAGATATTTAATTTCTGGTACATACGTCATACATATGTCAAATATAGTCACAGAACAGCTGATTCAACACAAAGTTGAATTTGAAGGAACCTGAAAATTGATTTAAAACTTTTACATTTCTTGTTAAAAAATACAAAATATTGAAATAATATTTAAAGGAGTTTACAATAATTTTAGATCTCAAAATCTACATATGTTTTTCTGCTTTCTGTGAACAACTGAGATTTGTTATTATATTTTAGCTATCTGCAGCTCGTGCAGTAATTGAACGAAGCCAATTTCCTTAATTAGCCGTATTTTTTTGGTATTCCATATATAGTACAGTGAGAAATTGCCAAAAAAACGATCCGCAGTAGTCCTGTTTTTATATTTGAAAGTTGATACAATTGAATATTTGCCAGAATAATTTATCAAAAAATTCCAAAAAAAATAGCGAAATTCAAACCAGGGGTGAAATCGTGTAAACTGATTTTTGATAGTTAACTATCAAAATCAAGAAAATACGTCTGTGTAATGTGATAGTCGATTTCAAAGTTTTAACCAAACAATTTGACATAAAATAAAAACTTCAAGAAGGGGGTTTGTTCGTAGACTACAACATTAACATGTGGTGTTAAAGCGAGCTTGAAGCTCGCCTAAATTCTTCTGAATCGAGTTGAAATGAGCTTGATTCGCCCCGATTCCGGTCGGAGATCGGAGTCGAGTCAAAATTTGAGAAGAAAAACCTGTATGGAGGAGTTGGTTTACCAGATAATGCATTATGGTCTGTTTATTTACATGTTTATGTACAAAAAAATATAGTTTTGTTTTAATAAAATTACAAACAAAAAAATGGGCATGGAGTAGGTAGCATATTCTTATATGGTGCTGAACTAATCAGTTCTTCATTGTTTAACACGAATCAAACTATCTTACTTGCACTTCACACATCAAAACACCATTTGCATTTTAGAAAGTTCTGTCATACTTAATCATTTTTAAATCTTCTTGTGCGGTGGAAACACCAACAAAATTTATTTAATCTAAACTGAGATAAACCTTTTGCGGAAACATAGCAAAACATAAATTTCTTTTCTATTGTTTTCTCTTGCAAAATAAGCCCAGTTTAGTCCATTTTCACTAACAAAACTAAATAATATCAACAGTAATAGATTGATTTTTTTCCGTAATGGAAAACACATGATTCAAAATGCACAACTACTCAACGAACACAGCCATCGAGATACAAATGCAATATCAATCGTACCAACATTTAAAAACGAAATCACATAAGATCCATTCGAGACTCGTGTAAATGTCAAAAACCCATCCGTAGTAAGATTCTACTTTAACTTTTATCGTTAGTATTCATACTACGGATATTGTTTTTGTTGTTCGTGTAAAATCCTACTATACTATTGATAGATTTTCCAACAAAACACGGGTATTAACTATTTAACATTGAAAGTACAGGACTTTGGGACAAAATTTACCAACAGCGTAAACAGACATTTGTGTATCGTCAGCTCATTGGCAGCTATTGTCAGATCATTGACTCTGACAAAATTGTAAGATCTGAGGATCGTCTGTACTTAACTTTAGAATTCACATACATATACATACATTTAACCTATAAACCTACAATTCGGATGCGAATACACAATTTTTATAAATGTCATTTTTATTCAAATTAAACAAAAAGTTTAACAGTGTTCGTTGCATTTGAAATGATCTTAATGTGACAACATTTTTCCATTACTTTTAAGTAAATGGCTATTAATACCACATCTCGAATAAAGCATTCAATGCACTCATCCAAAAAAGTGTTAAAAATGTCACTCAGCTTTTAAATAAATTAAATACCTTCAAAATTAAACAATTAAGTAAATCGTGTCTGTAGAATTCATGTAGAACACGGAACACCTCATATTATGACCTCGTCTCGAATTTAATATCTTTTTGCAAACCGCGTGCCGCGTTGCTACAACACCGACTCTATAAATACCTACCTATATGTACCTACCCTCATTGTTGATAGGTATATTGCGCTTTTATTTTTTTAAATGTATGTAGTTGTATCATTTACACAAAATATCCATTAATTGTGCCATCGGAAAAGTACAAATGAATTACAATTCCCGGCAAAAAGCTGAACAAAAACAAAAAATGCAGACACTTGTTATTGCTGCAGTATCTGACTCTCAGTCGGTTTTTCTGACTGTCTGACTCACGGTCGATATTGCTGTGCAAAACAGACACGTGTGTGTCATGACAGTTTAATGAAAGCTTAATTTGACATTTTTTTAATTTAGGTTTTTTTTTTTGTATAAATTGTATAAAGTGTCGTAGCGCAAATATCGTATAAGTTGTTTTATTTATTTTTGACATTGTCTGCTTCGAAGTGTATCAGAAGAACATTCCCAGACTACGTATTTAATTAGGTCGATAAACATTGAATCACAGTTCACTTAACACATTTCCGCTACAGTAGAGCTTAAATGATTCGACAATCAGGTTAGGTGTAGAGTCGATACTAACATACATACAGAATATTTGAATATTTTAAGTGGGGTTTTATTTTAATTCGTCTGGTCGCTGTTTAAATCAGATTGATTTTAAAATTAGACAAAAGTGACAAATTTGGTTAAATAATTAAGTAGCAATTTGAAACCTAAAATTGGTCAAGATTAAGTAACTTATTATCTTGATGGTTTCTATGAGTCATTTGGTTAAGTTTGCTTAATTATGACTCTCTTCTTGTTTGAAGAATAGGATTATACAGATTGCATGAGGAATGATAGCATGAATTTTGATCATTTATAAACAACCTAATTATGTGCCAAGTTTTTAATCATCACCGCACCAGGCACTTATCACCAGCTAACCCTCAGAGATTAGAATTACTTCAGAATAATTTGATTACTTTTTTAGAATGGCATCACCAAAAAATTAATATACGGATAATGTTCAAGAATTTTTAATAATAAATTTCATGAGTTCATTCATTTTAATAGTTTATAATTTATATAAGCTTATCATTTATCACGTGAGCCTTCACATACCTACGGGTCAATTAATTAATAGCTGCTTATCTTAATCTGAGCACGTTTGTTCATTTTTCAGTAACTCCAAATTTTTTTAATTGATAATCTCTCGCTACCCACGCATGTCAGCACCTTAATAACCTTTCTCCCTATGTGATAGTGTTTTTCGCAAAATGATTAATCATATTTTTTTTTGACTAACAAAAAAACTGATAACAAATCAAAAAATTGAAGTCAAAACCATTAATATTAGTAAACAGAACCACAGCTGTCAAAAAAAAATGATTTGCGAACGGATCTAAAACAGGTTTTTTTGACGGATGAACTCATTTTTTACAGATTTTTTTAGATAAAATCATATACTGTGTCGATTCTATTTAAGTTTACTTTTAAAATTTACTAAAAATCTTGATTTTTTTTAAACATTTGAACGCGTTGCGGAAACAAATCTATTTTGACGTTGAAGGATCGGACGTTTTAGTGTGCATACTTTTTGACAGTTTCTTGTTTTGTTCCAATTATGTGATAAGAATAACAACCAATAACTTGGCAAAATTATTTCACTATCAAAATCAGTCTTCATAAAAAGAGATGGATATAAACGTACTCAATACATTTTCACTGGAATTGACAGATTTACGCAAACAGCAGACGGATTATGAACACGGATTGAAGACCTGATTTCACTATTCTCTTGATTAAGTCTTATTTCAAGGACTAGTTTCTACAGAGGGTAGTACCCGTGGCGTGATGGTTAGTGCGTTGGACTGTCATGCCAGAGGTCTTGGGTTCGATCCCTTCCTGTGCCATCTAAAGTTACTGCCTCTTGCGAGGAATTGACAAATTCTCCGAAAGTAATTCTTGTCATGAAAAGTGCTTTCTCAAAGTCACTAGGCCCTAGTTCTCAACGGACTGTTGCGCCACCTAATTTATTTATTTTTAGTTTCTACAGAGGAGGTTACTTACTTTCTTCGTCGGCCTTCCATAAGACTTCGTCATAGTTACACTAACCGAGATTTGATCCGGGCCTCGTTCAATATACTTCTGCAACTTTTCCGGTTGTTGACCAGATGCCATATTTAGTTGCACACCAGTTGTGTCCTGGTCTACGTTATCCTTCCAGCGGAGGCTGTCTTGTATTATCAATCGTACCGCAAGTGACTCTTCAAGCGGGCTCATCTTCGCTCATGCGTGCTACGTGCTTAGCCCACCGGAGTCTACCAAGCTTTACCTTTGTTGCTATATCAGCTTCGCGGTAAATTTCATATAACTCATGATTGTACTTCCTCCGGAAGTTTGGAATTTATGGTGAGGTTTTTTTTGATTTAAAGAGCCTTGAAAACCTTTAGTAAGTTCTGTTGGCTTTAACCAGACGCCCACGTATTTCTTCTTCTATGCTAATATCTATTTGCAATTTTTACCAGAGGAGATTAAGTTAAGCAATATGTGCAGAAGTTTTGATTCAAAGAAGCTAATCAATTGAAATCGGTAATCCCATCCCGTCTGTCGATTTGTCTTGCTTAAAAGTTTGTCTATATGTATCAATTTTAACCAAATTTGCGTACTATTTTTTGTAGATTTTATTTTTTTATGAAGAAACGGACTGTTGGATTTTTATAAAAAAAATACTGAATATCGAAAATAATATTTTCTGTGAAATAAAATAAGTTTGAAGCCAATATTTGTAATTTTTGAAAAGCTATTTGAACCGAAAGTAAATTTTTACAAGTTTTAGTATTGTTTTTTTTTGTTTTTATTTTTTGTAAAAAAGAACTGTCAACTCGATTTTTCTCAAAATTTTATAGCATGTTAAAAACAATATTTCTTAAAAGATAAAATTAGTTTGATGCCAATGTCTCAAATTTTTGAAAAGATATTTACGTCGAAAAACAATTTTTACCAACTTTTATAAATTTTTTTAGGTTTTTATTTTTCGTAAAGCAAACTGTCAATTCGATTTTTCTCAAAATTGTTTCTATTGTTGAAAACAATATTTCTCATACGTAGTAGTAAGTAGTAAGAAGCCATTATCTCAAATTTTTGAAAAGATATTTGAGTCAAAAATCAATTTTTAACAATTTTTGTTACTTTTTCGGTTTTTAATTTTTTGTAAAAAAATGTCAATTCGATTTTTTTCAAAATTTTACTGAATGTTGAAAACAATATTTTTTGAAAGATTAAAGTAGTTTAAAGCCAATATCTCGAAGTTTTGAAAAGATATTTAAGTCGAAAATCAATTTTTACCAACTTTAAAAAAAATTTTTTTTTTGTTTTTATTTTTTGTAAAAAAACTGTCAATTCGATTTTTCTCAACATTTTTAATAATGTTGAAAACAATATTTCTTATAAGACAAAATAAGTTTGAAGCCTTAATCTCAAGTTTTTGAAAAGATATTTGAGTCGAAATTCAATTTTTACCAATTTTGAGTAATGTTTTTTTTTAGGTTTTTATTTTTTATAAAAAAAACTGTCAATTCGAATTTTCTCAAAATTTTATCAGATGTCAAAAGGAGTATTCTTCATTGTACAAAATTGTTTGGAGATGAAATCATATTTTAGTCGTAAAATTTTCGAGGTGACAAATTTTTTTTTTAGTTTTTTTGATTTATAAAAAAAACCGTTAATTGGATTTTTTTCAAAAAATATACTTCTTTTGTATCACGTTACAATATATAATATAAAATTTAATTCAAGTCTCTAGCGTCATTGATTCATGAGATATTTAGGGTTAACTAAAACTGTAACCTTTTTTTTAAACTGCTACGGTAAAAAAACCACCCACGCAATTTTCTTGAGAGCCCTTTCTGCATCTTTCTGCCTTATTATCTGTATAACAAAATTTATTTGAAGTCTCTTCTGGTTCTTGAGCTATGGACGACGAAAAAACCGTCGCGAACGTACGGACGTACGGACATACGTTTGTACTCGTATCTACGAACTCTCCAATCCGATCTAAGATAGACAATTATTACATTTCTACTGGAAAGCAGTCTTCCTTCAGGACACTATGAAATACTTTGTTAATTGAAATTTAGTTTTTTCTGTGCAAAATTCTTAACAACATCAGCATTGAACAATTTTGTCAAAGTGAATTCACTTCATTCAAAAACACGCCATCTATTGCACTATAGAAGAAGAAAATAATTTTCGCCATGAAATGAACAAATAACTAACTCACACAAATTGCAACATTGCATTCTTCGTTTTCATCTTCTTCTTCACCTATAATTCTGTCTGTTTATTGTGATGCTTGTATCCGAAAATCCCTAATTCAAACGTCAGCATTTATCAGGTCTTTTATACAACAAACCTAGTCCTAAATCCAAGAAGAAGAACAAGAAAACGATTCTCTAATAAAACTTGAAATACGAAAAGTTTTCCCATGAAAGGAACGCAAACTCACCCTCGCTCGTTTCACCACCACACTATGTCACCGTATCGTTCGAAAAACTTTCTCAATATAGCTTCACACGGTTTTAAGCTATATAGAAGGCAATAAAAACGCCTTCTCAAGTTCAAAGAAAGAGGTGCTTTCTGGTCGTCCTCGTCGTCGTGTCGTCGTCGTGTTATACGCTATGTAGCTCGTAGGTAAATTCCAGGTGCGAATAACAACACACACACTCATCCCAACTGCGTCTGCATCTCTCTTCTGGCTAAAGAGTGTAATTGCTAATTAAGAAATCCCCAAAAGTTTTCCATCTTATTTGCCCGGCGAGTTTAAAAAATTCAACGCTTTTCCAACGATATAAAGATGATGCTGATGATGACGACGACGACGACGACTACGACGAAGTAGACTAGTTTTACACTTGCCGATATAGCAAAGCGATGACACGGTGGGTGACACTTCTTCCAACTTTAGCTAGAATAGAATTCGAAACAAAGTCTGTGTCTGTGTCTAAGCCCCAGGGAGTTGAAAAGTTCATCTTATTTTAAGCAAGGAAGGTATTTTCTTATTTTTCTTCTTCATCTTCTGTTTCAAAAATAAACCTAAATAGTAAGCTAATACTTGCGATGACATCTAACGAGGACGTTAATTTATGGATATATAATTGTTGAAATTAATTTTCGCACTTCGTGAGATAAGAGTATAGAGCTACATCTCGTAACTGCATTTCCGTTGCTTTTTTGCCCATTGATTCTTTTCACAGAAAACTAAATTGAATGGAGGAAGAATTCCATCCTAGCCTTACGAAAGAGTTAGGCATGAGGAAGTTTTTGACTTGATTTTGGAAAATTATGTAGAATTGTCTGTTCGTTTTTTTCTGTGTTATTGAACAAAAAGAAGTTACGGCCATTTCGTTTGTTAACTTTGAATGCAAACATTTATCAAACTTCGTCCACATTGAATGTACCTGAAAGTACATTTATCATTTTTGATGGACAAAAGGATTGCCATTGAAGTACATAATCAGCACAAGCAACAACTACATCATCATCATCCAGATATCCCATCATGAACAGTTGATTTTATTGTGATTTCGGGAGAAAAGCACAGGGTGTTATTAAAGGTTTGGTTTATCCAAGATTTAAAAAATATAAAAAAAAAATTCAACTCATTATAGAAATAAATTGACCTCTATGTCTGTTGGTTTCTATAATAATGCTATCAAAGACTTTTAAAATTCAGCTTTTTAATTCATCGAACTTTTTTATGGGAAGCCACAGGCTGCATCGTTTGATCTTTCTTATTTCACATTGGAAATTATTGTAATTGGTCCGATTTTTCGAATTGAAAATTTTAAAATTTTTCGACGTTTCATGGTCTTTAGAATCTAAATCAAAGATTTTTAAAGAGATGCCAGTGTTTGGAGTGTACGTATTTTCGGGATACCGTTGTACACATTCCATATCTCAAGAACCAGTAAAGATATCAACTTCAAAGAAATTTTGTTTTACAGATAATAACATCGAAAGATGCAGAAAGGACTTTAAAAAAAAATTGATTTAATGTTTTTTTTTTTACTATAGAAATTAAAAAAAAAGTGAAAATTTTAGTTGATCTTAAATACCTCACGAACCAATAACGCTAAGAAAGAAAATCTAAAAAAAACACTGTACTAGAAGTTGGTAAAAATTGATTTTCCACTCGAATATCTTTTCAAAAATTAAAGATATTACTTTCGGGTCTATGAAATAAAAATAACTCCCACTCCCACGAAATAAGTCCCACTTTCAAAAACGAAATAAGTCCAACCAAAAATTGCTATTTTGAAAGTGGGAGTTATTTCGTTTTTAAAAGTGGGACTTATTTCGTCAATTGGTGGGACTTATTTCGTTACGCGTTTTTATTTTAAGTGGGACTTATTTCGTTTTGAGTGGGAATAAATTCGTTTTGTAAAGTGGGAGTTATTTCATACCCCTAAATTTATATTTTGGTAGGATTTATTTCGTTTTAAGTGGGACTTATTTCATTTTCATAATTTTGCATTTTAAGTGAATGCTTAATAATTTTTGCCGTTATTTGTTGCTCTTCACGTTGTTTCTCATTGAATTTCATAATGTTCTTTTTGTTGCTTTTTAAAAAAAAATGTATTGTATTGTAGAATATGCTTTCGAAAAGTTCCGTTATTTCTTGCTCTTTACGAAATGAATGGTATTGTTTCAAATTTGTTGTTAAGTGTGCTAGTTTACAAGACCTTATCATTATATTGATTAGTTAAGTTTGTGAATTTCAATAGTGAACATGAGTGTGACATACGAAATAATTGCAGGGAAGAGGAATAACAGCAAGCTTCTTTATATTTTTGTTTGAGAAACAATTATATATAGGGTGTGTAAAGTCGCCAGGCAGGCGCCTATATCAACAACTTCTTTCAATAAAAGCACCTGTGGGTGGCCCGCTTCGGGTTCTCAGGATTTTAACTCCCTTTTTCGGGGTCACACCCGCTCTCGCAACTCCGTTGCTCCGCTTAGGGTATGTAAAGTCGCCAGGCAGGCGCCAATATCAACAGCTTTTTTGAATAAAAGGCCATTATGGCTTTATTTCTAATTTTTTTCTTATGCAAAAAGTTATATATTGGACATTTCGTAAAAGGGACAACCATAATTTTTTGTCCTTATCTCTCATGGCTCTCCTTTTTTTGTTATTAATTACTTTATACTTACTATAATAAAAAATACTTTAAAGAAATGTGTACAAATAGGTACCGAACTTAACTACTGGAAAAACAATATTAAAAAAAATTCATGACGTAATTACGTATGTAAGTGTTTTATTATATTTTTAGTAGGAAATTGGAATTCGTGTTCCATGTTTTCTAATGTCACCATTACAAAATACAACTAATCCCAATGCCACGTTAAAACTATAATACCGTCTACCATGCACTGGATCTTCAAGCCATTTATAAAGGTCGATAATTTTAATCTGATGGTCCTTCCGAAACGGTTTCCATCTTAATAATAAGAACAATTGATCTGTACTTAATCCATTTACGAATCCAAACGTTGTTACTAGTGGGACTTATTTCGTTTATGAAAGTGGGACTTAATTCATTTAAGAAATATATTATTCAAGGGGGAGTTATTTCATTTTGAGTGGGAATTATTTCATTTCAAGTAAACTTTTAAATCATTTCATTTTGGTGGGATTTATTTCGTTTTCAAAAGTGGGACTTATTTCGTGGGAGTTATTTCATTTTTTTAAGTAATTTTTGGAGGGACTTATTTCGTTTTTAAAAGTGGGACTTATTTCGTGGGAGTTATTTCATAGACCCATTGCTTTCAAACTAGTTTTATGTCATGAAAAAACATTGTTTTTAAAAATTAAATTTTTTTCGTCAACAGTCAGTTTTTTTTTTATAAAAATAAGAATCTTTAAAAAATACTATGCAAGATTGGTAAAAACTGGTGTTCTATTCACATATTTCGAGAATAATTGAAGGTTTTGACTTTAAAATTAAAAAAATCCAATTGCTATTTATTTTATAAAAAATAAAAAGTTAAAAAAATGCTGCTAAAATTAATATAAATTTGTTTTCGATTAAAAATTTTGGGGAAAAAAAACAGATATTGAAAGAAAACTTATTTTATCATATGCAAAATATTATTGTTAACATTTAGTTATTTTTTTTTCAGAAAAAATTCAATTAACAACTTGTTTTTCAAAACAATTTTTCTAGCTTGTACAAAATGTTGTTATTAATATTTGTTGTTTAATTTTTAGAAAAACCGACAGACGGGAAAGATTCTCCTTAAAAGCTAAAATAGTACCGTTTTCAAGGTCTTGGAGAACGCATATTATTTAGAGAACGACTTGTTTTTGCTTTTGCCATTAAAATAAGTATCTTGTTTTGGTGTAATGCATTTTTTTTTCTAAGTGTGGTGAAATCAAGATTTCAAAAAATTCAATTAAATGTAAAACTGCATTGATTGAACAAATGACGGCATTTCGAAGATTTATCCGACGAAAATTCTTCTTAACTCATCTCAATAAATATTTGAGGTTGATTATAAAAAATTAGGGAAACGATTGAGTACCTATAAATATGTATATATAAGTTCTCGAGTTCGATTTCTTTTCGACACATGTTCCCAATAATTAGGTTATTGGACTTCTTTAAGAGATGGAAACTGAATTTAGCTTGGCTTTAAAATACTTTTTTAATTTTAAATTATATTATATTATTATTATATTATATTAATATTAAATTATATTATATTATATTATATTATATTATATTATATTATATATCTAAATCTTAGTGGAAGGCCTTCAAACAGAAATTATGTTGCATGAAAAAACTCTAAAACTTGTGTTTTGGAAATTAATGGGTCCAAAATTGAGTTTGTGGTTGTTTTAATATTTGTTTAAAATAATTTTACGTACGGAAGAAAAACTTTATTGAAAAGTGGTAATTTTTTTTAGAAACAATAATATCATTACAAATTGTTAAAATTCTTTTCCAACTTAAATATGTCAGGAACGCAGAAAAAAAAGTATTGAAATCAAACTTATTTCATCTTATGCAAAATATTGCTGTTAAAAATTATTAGTTTTTTTTTTTGAAAAATGTAGTTGATTTTTTTTTTGAAAAATGTAATATAATTTTTTTACAAAATAAAAAATTCTACAAAAATCAATTAAAAACTGCTGAAAAGTCATTTTCGATTCTACTTTTTTGAACACAAACAAATATATTGACTTTAAACTATTTTTATTTTATACAAAGTCTTTTTACTAATATTTTGTTAAGCTTTTAGAAATATATCATCTGGCAGTAAAATAAAACCTTAACAAAAAAAAATATAAACATTGCTAAAAATGTATTTTAAAGTTTTTTTAACTACCCATAGGAAGTTATTGTAATGGGTCCGATTTGTCAAATTTAAAATTTTGACATTTCTCGACGTTTCAAGGTCCCTAGAGTCGAAATAAAAGATTTTTAGAAAGATGTCTGTGCGTGCGTGTGTACGTACATATGTACGTTCGTACGTCCGTACGTCTGTACGTTCGCGACGTTTTTTCGTCCTCCATAGCTCAAGAACCAGAAGAGATATCGACTTCAAATAAATTTTGTTATACAGATAATAAGGCGGAAAGATGCAGAAAGGGCTCTCAAGAAAATTGCGTTGGTGGTTTTTTTACCATAGTAGTTTAAAAAAAAGGTGAAAATTTTGGTTAAACCTAAATATCTCATGAACCAATGACGCTAGAGACTCGAATTAAATTTTATAATATATATTGTAACGTAATACAAAACAATTATATTTTTGGAAAAAAATCCAATTAACGATTTTTTTATAAATCAAAAAAACTGAAAAAAAAATTTGTCACCTCGAAAATCTTACGACCAAAATATGATTTCATCTCCAAAACAATTTTGTGCAACGAAGAATAATGTTTTTGACATCTGATAAAATTTTGAGAAAAATCGAATTGACAGTTTTTTTTATAAAAAATAAAATCCTAAAAAAATGTACTCATAGTTGGTAAAAATTGAATTTCGACGCAAATATCTTTTCAAAATCTTGAGATTAAGGCTTCCACCTTTTTTTATCTTATAAGAAATATTGTTGTCCACATTCTGAAAAATGTTGAGAAAAATCGAATTGACAGTTTTAAAAAAAAAATAAAAACCTAAAAAAAAAAAAAAGTTGGTAAAAATTGATTTTCGACTCAAATATCTTTTCAAAACTTTGAGATAATGGCTTCTAACTAATTTTAGCTTATAAAAAATATTGTTTTCAACATTAGGAAAAATTTTGAGAAAAATCGAATTGACAGTTTTAAAAAAAAAAATAAAAACCTAAAAAAAAAATAAAAGTTGGTAAAAATTAATTTTCGACTCAAATATCTTTTCAAAACTTTGAGATAATGGCTTCTAACTAATTTTAACTTATAAAAAATATTGTTTTCAACATTAGGACAAATTTTGAGAAAAATCGAATTGACAGTTTTTTTTTACAAAAAATAAAACCTAAAAAAAAAATTATAAAAGGTGGTAAAAATTGATTTTCGACTCAAATATCTTTTCAAAAATTTGAGATAATGGCTTCTAACTAATTTTAACTTATAAGAAACATTGTTTTCAACATTCGATAAAATTTTATGAAAAATAGAATTGACAGTTTTTTTTACAAAAAATAAAAACCTAAAAAAAAAAACAATACTAAAACTTGGTAAAAATTTACTTTCGACTCAAATAGCTTTTCAAAAATTACAAATATTGGCTTCAAACTTATTTTATTTCACAGAAAATATTGTTTTCGATATTCATATATCATTCGATATAAAAATCCAACAGTCCGTTTTTTTCATAAAAAAATAAAATCTACAAAAAATAGTACCTACGCAAATTTGGTAAAAATTGATACATATAGACAAACTTTTAAGCAAGACAAATCGACAGACGAGATGGGAAGTTATCAGTGTAGGTCGCATCCCAGCCTCTTTGTTTAATTTTAAATCTTGTTGTTAATATTTTGTATCATTATAAAAAAAATTCAAACAATTTTGAAGCTCTACCAAAATTACTATTAAACTTATTAACTTACTCAATATGTTTCCATATAAAACAGCTGAGACTTCAATATTTTATTGCATATATGATCGCAAAAGTGTAACCCTACCCCAATGCCAATATCCATGGGTAGCACTTGCAAAGAGAAGACTAAACAGCTTTGAATTCTAGGTATGTGCGTCACATACCATCTTTTGTAGACTGAACATCGCCAAAAATGCTGCTAAGTGTTTATGGTTTCTCCGACGACGATGCAAGAAATTTAATACCCCTTCTGATTTGGCTATGATTTACAAAGATTTTAGACATCAATAACTCGAGTACCATTCCTCAATGACATACTTGAAACTTTTGGATTTAATTGAAAGGAGAGCTCTAAAAATTATAGGAATTCATTCGCTTACTGCTACATTTACTACTCTTAAATACCGCTGCAGGGTCTAATGCCTGTTAGACCTAGCGGCGATAAATTATTTTATCGTCATTTTCATAAAAAATGCTCTAGCGAAATGGCCAGTTGCATTCTTCTGCAATCTTCGCCTTAAATATCTGTACTTCTAGGAATGCTCAGCTTACCTTTGAGTCCAATTTCGGACGTACTGTTAAGTACCAGAGATTCTTTCTTTAGCCACACTACACGTATGTGGAATGCTGTGTTTAATAATTATATGGGTATTCATAACCCCTTGAGTGCGCGCTTAACATACACAAAATATTATTTTAAATTCTTTAAATCAAAAAATTGTTGGTGGTAAAAATTATTTACAATTGTTTAAGTAAAAACGGTAGAGGTTTTTAAGAGCTTAAAACTTATACTTTATTTCTTCATTAAGGATAATGAAATTGTTTAACTATGAAATACCCTGTAAACGCAAGAACAATCTTACTAAGACTACACGGAAATAGTCTAAGACGTGTTGTAATAAAAAAACACGATATCATCATATCAAAAGATTCCTCGTTGAAATTATACGTTTATATAAACCGTGAACATTTTTAACTACTGCTGTTGCTGCTTCTTTTGCTGCAAGTTTCATGTAGCTCAATCAAGACTTCAAACGGTGAAGATAATAATTATACGAATAAACAAATTGCATGGTTCATTGCATCTGCTTTTAACAAAGACGATGTTGAAGATTGTGATGATGATGGCGATTGCGATTGCGATGGCGATGATGACAACGAGCGACGCGACGGATGTGAAGACTTCAGATGTATAACTAAAGTCCAATGACTTTTAACATTTACTCTTTTTGTAACTCATTACACAAAAATGATTCAGTTTACTTAAAAGATGTGACATGTAAACACGTAGGACCATTATACATAAAATTAACTATGTAACTAAATTAAAACTTTTTGTCAGATAGAATTGAAATAATACAATTGATAGAAAGTGTTGAAATTAAAACAAAAGAGTAGGAAGTAGGGTGTAAAAGAGTTGTTAAACCCCATTTTGATTGAAAAAGGGATCAATTTCAAATATTTTCTTAATTAAAATAACATATAGGGTTTTTTCAAAAAGCTCAAGGTATAATCTGCTGTTCTGTGAAAACCAAAAGATGTTACATTTTAATTTGCAAAAAATTAGATTTGAACGTATAACTCGTATACAACGTATATTTTGTGATAACAATTATAATACAAACAAAAATTGAATAATCAAACGATGAGTACGCGTATATAAGCAACCTACCTACAGCTCCAATTGTACATTGAACTGCTTTGTTATACTAGAAATAATATCGTACTACATTTATACGAGTACGTAGAAATAAAAATGAACTAATTATCGCCGTCTAGACGAATCGAATCACAATCGCACAAATGATAAGCGTAAGGGGCTGCGAAATTATACGCAGCTACATATATAATAACTTATATGTAGGTACCTAAAGTAGTTTAACAATAATTGATTCACCTGGGTTAATAGATACAAACGAATATTATAGTGAGTTTGATTTAGCGAAAGTTTCACGCTGCTGGTCGTTGCCTTTAAAACGTATGGTTGGTAGTTTTTGGTATATTTGGAGGAAGTGACTTATCATAAAATCATAAAATATAATTTTGTTTGTATACGAATGTACGTATACAAGGAACCATATTTAATAAGTTAAAATATGAAATAATTTACTGAAGTTATCAGTTTTATAGGATAGGTACGGTGACCATATTTTCCTAGACAAAATAATGAACAGTACCCAAAAAATGAAAAATGTTGACCAGTTTTCAAGATTTTTTTTTGGAATTCATTGAGTAATAAATAATTAAATATAATTTAATATAAATTAATTAATAAATATAGTATAATTAGGTATATGCATTTATAAACTAAACAAAACAGGAACTTTCATCGATAATAAACAAAACAAACATAAAAATAACACAGATTTATTTAGTCTCTAACTTATTTACAAAAAAAAAAATAAACAAAACCTTAAACTCTTTTTACAATATATAAATATTGTTAAAATAAGTACTTTTCGAAAGAATACATTTTTTAATTAATTCTGGCTTTCCTTTTTAATAATTCTTAAATTCGATGCAATTTAATTCATAATTATTGCATTTGCAAATTAAAATGGACTTGATTGTTTCAATTTTCATATTGTTTTTTTTGACGTGACAACGTCTTAAATTAGGTTGCGGCTGGGAGTCACTTATGAAAAAGTGTAACGCCCGGTAACGTTACGATGAGTCACCGAACGAGAGAGAGGCCCGCCGAATGCCTTGCGTCTCTCTCCCACTCAACTATGATCGGTCTGCCGCGCGCGCAGCACTAGAGAATTAGGCGCATTGAATCGGCGCATGCTTGTGTCTCTGTCTTTGTCTTTCTCGAACGTTCTTGGCGTTGGAAAAACAAGAAAGCGTCATAATACAAGTTCACACGTGTGGTTAAAGTATCGTCAGCTGTGTCTGTAGTGAAAATGTGGAGTGCTTAGATTCGTCATTTACAACAACTACAACAATAAAGGTAAATAATTGTACACTGATATTTCATTATCGTAAACTATGATTGATTGATTAATTGTTAGATTGACACAAAAGTTGAGAAACTGAGTTTATAGGTTATGTCATACTATTGATAAATGTTGATAGTGTTAAGTAAATTATTAGTTTAAAAAATTTGTGCAATTCTTATTTTCATTCAATTCCTTGTTCCTATTGTGCAATTTAATTATATTCATATCAATAAATATTCTACCGAGAAAAAGACGTTGTCACGTAAAATCTTCGCCCGTAAAACCGACTTTACAGGCAACCATTTTTTTTTTCGTTGTTTTTTACATTGTTTAAAATTGAGAAAACTCTCTCTATAGGGGCATTAGTTAGACCCAGGAAGGCATAAACAAAACTCTACGATTTTTGAAATGTTTTCATACTGTATCATTTTTTCATTGAAAAACTTGAAAATTTCAACCCACCTATCCCCAGCACTCATTTGGCTCTCCATTCAAAAATTTTTTTCTGAAGAAACATAATTTTATACACATGAAAACTCGTCGAAAACATCAGTGTCATTAACTGAAATATTGCTTCTCTTTTTCATAATATACATTAAACTTAACTCCACTTTGTCCCAGGAAGGAGTGTAATCCTTACACTTCATTTATTTTTGGAGTGAAGGGTTTTTCAACAATGCAATAATTCCAACAGTCGGAGTGCACTCTCAAAATAACTTATGTCAAATGCCATAACTAGTCCAAATGGAAAAAAGATGAGTTTCATTCACATTTACTGAAAGTTATTTTTACCATTGTCATATTCAGTAAAACTCAATGGTAAAATTAATTTCCAGTGGTGAAAGTCATCCTGTGCGCAAGTGTAAGCGAATTAGTTTAACTTCCCCTGTATGTTAGGATGTATAATATGATCTGATTTTTGTAATTGTGAGATTAGGAAGTGTTCCGAAAATGAAAGACAACGAATTATGATGTAAGGGTACGTTTTCCATAAACAATTAATGGTTTTCATGCTTAGGCTTTCGTTAAAGAAAAAAATCATAAAAAAAGAGGATGGGATGCGACCCACAATGATAACTTCCCATCCCGTCTGTCGATTTGTCTTGCTTAAAAGTTTGTCTATATGATATGAATCAATTTTTACCAAATTTGCGTACTATTTTTTGTAGGTTTTATTTTTTTATGAAAAAAAGGACTGTTGATTTTTATATCGAATGATATATGAATATCGAAAACAATATTTTCTGTGAAATAAAATAAGTTTGAAGCCAATATTTGTAATTTTTGAAAATATATTTGAGTCAAAAATCAATTTTTACCAACTTTTGTTAAATTTTTTTTAGGTTTTTAATTTTTTGTACAAAAGCTGTCAATTCGATTTTTTTCAAAATTTTACTGAATCTTGACAACAATATTTTTTGAAAGATTAAAGTAGTTTAAAGCCAAAATCTCCAAGTTTTGAAAAGATATTTGAATCGAAAATCAATTTTTACCACCTTTTATAAATTTTTGTTTAGGTTTTTATTTTTTGTAAAAAAACGTCAATTCAATTTTTCTCAAAATTTTTCCTAATTTTGAAAACAATATTTCTTATAAGTTAAAATTAGTTAGAAGCCATTATCTGAAGCTTTTGAAAAGATATTTGAGTCGAAATTTAATTTTTACCAACTATGAGTAATGTTTTTCTTAGGATTTTATTTTTTATAAAAAAAAAACTGTCAATTAGATTTTTCTCAAAATTTTATCAGATGTCAAAAACATTATTCTTCGTTGCACAAAATTGTTTTGGAGATGAAATCATATTTTGGTCGTAAAATTTTCGAGGTGAAAAATTTTTTCACTTTTTTTGATTTATAAAAAAAAAACCGTTAATTGGATTTTTTCCAAAAATATAATTGTTTTGTATCACGTTACAATATATATTATTAAATTTAATTCAAGTCTCTAACGTCATTAGTTCATGAGATATTTAGGTTTAACCAAAATGTTCACCTTTTTTTTTAAACTGCTATGGTAAAAAAAACCACCCACGCAATTT
The DNA here is from genome assembly GCA_920104205.1 of Eupeodes latifasciatus. NCBI lineage: Eukaryota > Metazoa > Arthropoda > Insecta > Diptera > Syrphidae > Eupeodes > Eupeodes latifasciatus. Next base: position 157,662,210 of record OV049926.1, read on the forward strand.
TCTTGAGAGCCCTTTCTGCATCTTTCTGCCTTATTATCTGTATAACAAAATTTATTTGAAGTCGATATCTCTTCGGGTTCTTGAGGTATGGAGGACGAACGTACATACACACGCACGCACAGACATCTTTCTAAAAATCTTTTATTTCGACTCTAGGGACCTTGAAACGTCGAGAAATGTCAAAATTTTCAATTTGACAAATCGGAACCATTACAATAACTTCCTATGGGAAGTTAATAATGAACAAATAATGAGCAATTTCTAAAATAATGAACATTTTTATGTTTTCCGACACACAATAATGCATAATGCACATTTTCTTCAAATAATGAACTGTTCATTATAATAATGAACGGATGGTCACCGTAAGGATAGGTATCTTTAGAAGGTATCTAGATGCAAAATTACATTTTTATTTATACATATTTTTTGGGAAGCCCAGACACTTATAATTATAATCATTTTCCGCAGAAATTATATAGATAAAAATCCGAATATTTTTTAACACCCCAGACTTTAACTGATTGATTGATTAATTAACACCGAAAAGAAATCTAATATAGACATGAACAGGCTATATTTTGAATTTGATAGCAATGATTGTCTCATACATGACTTATTCATGACAAGCACTTCTTTAGATAAGAAAACTGGTTACGTTAGTACGAAAATGAAAAAGGGAAAATAAAATTGTGATTTCTAATACTGCTGACAAGTTTTGTTTGAAATAATTTCATATTTGATAAAATTTTATTCAATTCCTAAAACATTTGTGAGCAAATGATAGAAGCAGCTGTGTAAGAAAGTATTTGGTTGGTGATAAATTAAAGTTTTAGGGACAGGCTACAATCATTCTTGTGATCCAAATTCTGTAAAAGGGGATTATTTAGGTTTAGTATCCCAAGTATGTAGATTAAACACATAGTAATAAATTGAGACAACTACTTCGCTATGCCATTGAAATCAAAGTCTGAAGTCGATAACATCTCAATCCTATTACTAATTTCCCAATAAACAACAAAAATATTATTTGCATTTTGGATGCAAACAAATGTAAATAAATATAATAATAATAATACTTGAAACAAATTTCAGACTAAAATATAGGATTTTTCAATAAGGGAGGGTAGATGTTGTGTGCAGATGTCGTGGCGCCGCGCCCGCCGCGCCGCGCCGCCGCCGCCGTCCTGCTGGAACCACATATCGTCTAGATCCATATGGTTCAATTTGGGCCATAAGAAATTAGTTCTCATCACTATGTAGCGCTCAAAGTAAACCTTTTGGAAAGTTGCCAAGGTTATAAAGAAAAGAGGTTCAAGTATTCCACCTCTCAAATCGAATAACGAATTGCTAATAACGGCAAAAGATAAAGCAAACCTATTAGCTTCAAATTTTTCAAGAAATCATGAAATAACTGCTCGTTTTAGTGACGACAGTAATTTCTACTGATGTATCAAATACAATTTTTAACTTCCCATAGGAAGTTATTGTAATGGGTCCGATTTGTCAAATTGAAAATTTTGACATTTCTCGACGTTTCAAGGTCCCTAGAGTCGAAATAAAATATTTTTAGAAAGATGTCTGTGCGTGCGTGTGTACGTCCGTACGTTCGCGACGTTTTTTTCGTCGTCCATAGCTCAAGAACCAGAAGAGATATCGACTTCAAATAAATTTTGTTATACAGATAATAAGGCAGAAAGATGCAGAAAGGGCTCTGAAGAAAATTGCGTGGGTGGTTTTTTTACCATAGCAGTTTAAAAAAAAGGTGAAAATTTTGGTTAACCAAATATAAATCAAAAAAACTGAAAAAAAAATTTGTCACTTCGAAAATTTTACGACTAAAATATTATTTCATCTCCAAAACAATTTTGTGCAACGAAGAATAATGTTTTTGACATCTGATAAAATTTTGAGAAAAATCGAATTGACAGTTTTTTACAAAAAATAATAACCTAAAAATAAATAAAAAAAAGTTGGTCAAAATTTAGTTTTGACTCAAATATCTTTTCAAAACTTTGAGATATTGGCTTTAAACTACTTTTATCTTTCAAAAAATATTGTTTTCAACATTCAGTAAAATTTTGAAAAAAATAAAATTCACAGTTTTTTTACAAAAAATTAAAAACCGAAAAAAAAATTTAACAAAAGTTGGTAAAAATTGATTTTCGACTTAAATATCTTTTCAAAAATTTGAGATTATGGCTTCTAACTAATTTTAACTTATAAGAAATATTGTTTTCAACGTTAGGAAAAATTTTGAGAAAAATCTAATCGACAGTTTTTTTACAAAAAATAAAAACCTAAACAAAAAAATTAATAAAAGTTGGTAAAAATTGATTTTCGGCTCAAATAGCTTTTCAAAAATTAAAAATATTGGCTTCAAACTTATTTTATTTCACAGAAAATATTGTTTTTTATATTCAATAATTTTTTTATAAAAATCCAACAGTCCGTTTTTTCATAAAAAAATAAAATCTACAAAAAATAGAACACAAATTTGGTAAGAATTGATATACATTTAGACAAACTTTTAAGCAAGACAAATCGATAGACGGGATGGGAAGTTATCAGTGTGGGTCGCATCCCAGCCTCTTTTTTTGTCTCGCAATCAAATGTCGAACAAACTGGTTTGAATTCTGTTAATCCTAGTAAGGTAAGAAAATTGATTCAAAGCTTAAAAAATAAAAAGTGCCCTGGCATGGACGGTATAAGCAATACACTTTTGAAATCTGTCCCCCTCTCAGGCTTACGATACCTAACTTTAATTTTCAATGCTTGTCTTAAATTAAGTTACTTTCCAGATTGCTGGAAAACTGCCATGGTGATACCAATAGCAAAGCCTGTTAAACTAAGAGATGATGCTGCCAGCTATAGATCTATAAGCTTACTGAGCTCTATAAGCAAGTTACTTGAAAAAATAATCAAGGAAAATCTTGATAATCACCTCACTGCGAATAATATTCTGCCTGATTATCAATTTGGTTTCAGACCCTTCCATAGCACCAATCACCAAATTTTGAGAATCAAAAACCATGTAAAAGAAAAATTTTGTAGAAAAGAGTCGACTGCCTTAGTACTTTTGGATATTGAAAAGGCCTTCGATACGGTCTGACACGACGCATTGATTCACAAACTTGTTAAATTTAACTTTCCAATGGCGACAGTAAAAATTATTCAAAGCTTTTTAAGTGGGAGAAAATTTTTAGTAAAAGTACAAGACAATTTATCTTCAGTACATAATATTCCATAAGGAATTCCTCAAGGCACAGTACTTGGTCCCATCCTCTTTAATATATTTGTCTCCGATTTACCAAATTTTGGAAATAATATTGGTATTGCAATGTTTGCTGATGACACGGCTATTTTTACATCGGGCACTTACTTTCAGGACGACGTTGCAAGTGAGTCTTTCTTCAATAGAAAAATACTTTTTTAAATGGAAGATTAAAGTAAATCCTTTGAAAACGCAAGCTATTTGGTTAACAAGGCGTCGAAAATCTTGTTTTCTCCCAAATAATGTACAACTTCGAATGGGCTCTGTTAATATTGACTGGTCCGAACATTGTCGATATCTTGGGGTTATGATAGACAAAAAATTCAATTTTCACAAACATATATCTACAACTATTGACAAAATAAATCTATATAAAAGAATTTTGTACCCATTAATATGTAGAAGTTCTAAACTTAGCAAAGAAAATAAAATTTTAATGTACAAATCAATTTTCCAATCTATCCTACTATACGGTGCTCCTGTTTGGTACGATTGTGCCAAAACTCAAAAACTTAAGCTTCAAACATGTCAAAACAAAGTTCTTAAAATGATGCTTGATTTACCATGGTGCTATTCAACTTACAGGCTTCATGAACAAAGCAATGTCAATCTTTTGGACTCCCTTATTGAAAATTTGACACACAAATTTTATGTAAAATGTTCCTTCTCTGATATTGAACTGATTAAATGTTTATCTCCACCATAAATTTATATATACATACTAGCGGCCCGGTACGTGCTTCGCTACGCATAAGGCATAGTAATAAAAAAAAAATGATTATAAAGTTCATTGATTCAAACAAACAAATATTTTAAATTGCTAGCTATTTAAAAGTTCAAATGACCCAAATGATATATTGTTTATATTATATTTATCAGCAAAGAGTAAAAACTAAAAAATAAAAAAGAATTGGGTACTCTTACTATAGTGGGTCTATATGGGTTAGTCTAAAACAGTTGGATAAACAATATTTTTTGTTTTTCCATTTTGAGCATGAATAAATAAACAGGGGTATCGACTCTGGAACAGGCAACATAAAGTTGGCCATGTGATTCCTCCAAATTGACACCACAAACTTGAAGTGTGTGCCCTTGGGCCTTATTTATGGACATCGCAAATGATAAACGCACAGGATATTGTAATCTTTTAAATTCAAATGTCATATCAGTTGGAATCATAGGGATACGCGGTATCAAACACACTTCTCCTTTTGATTTAAGATTGTAGCTTCAATCAAATTTGGCAATAACTTTTTCACTGCCAATCTGGTGCCATTACAGTTTTGGTGGATAAATATTTCGCAATAATATAATCAAAGAACCAATTTTCAGATTCAAGGAATGCGGTGGTATACCAGCCGGTTCCAATGAATTTAAAAATTCAATTGGATAATTCATTGCCTCATCTTAATTCATAACACTGTCAATTGATTTCTGTAATTCTGAAGAATATTCGGAAAAACACATTCAATAAACTCATCTATAGATTGCGCAATTGTACAAAAATTGTTCGGTAAAGTGATCAATCCGTTGGTATCGTCGATTGGTATTTTGCCATCACCAATTTCTAACAATTGTTTTGAAAACTCATGGGCAGTTGCATCATTGTGTAGGTGAATACGCATATTAATGTTCAGTGTCAGTTTTCGTACATATTTCCAAAGAACTGATGACTTCAAACAGGCGTTTATTTCATCAGCAGGAGTTGATCGAGAAATGACAGGAAATGTTTGACGAAAGTCCCCTGAAAGCAATATCAGAGCACCACCAAAAAGGTGTTGATTACCGGGTAAATCTTGCATTGTTCGATTAAATGCTTCTATTGATTTTTTATTCGCCATTGTGCACTCATCCCATAAAATAATTGACGTTAATCGCAGAACTTTTGCCATAGCAGAATTTCCCGAAATATTGCAAGTTGGAGTTTCAATCACCTGTACATTCAAAGGCAATTTTAATGCAGAGTGTGCGGTCCGACCACCTTCTAATAATGTAGCAGCAATTCCCGAAGATGCAAGTGCCAATGCAATTTTCTGTTCCGATCGAATAGTCGCTAAAATCAATGATACAATGAAAGTTTTGCCTGTACCACCAGGTGCATCCAAGAAATATAATCCACCTGCATTATTGGAAACGGCTTGCATGATTGTGTCATATACATGTTTTTGTTGAATATTCAATTTGGTGCTATTACAATTTTCGGCAAATGGCAAATTTTCAAATGGCATACGATCAAGAGCAATTTTGAACAATTGAACTAATGCGTTATGCTGATGTAAAAACCTTTGTAGCTCACGAATAATTTCTCGTCTTGTATTTGAAACTATTGCACAACGTTGATCCAATTCACGATTTTCATCACCAATAAAATAAATTTGCAAAAATTGATGATCAGGGGTATGGCAATAACGAACCAGCTTGATGATAAATCTGGCCCTAAATCTGTAACATGTATGCAATTTTAGGTAGATGTTGAATCAGAATTTTTAAGACTTTATTATTCAGATTGATATAAACGTGGGACAATCCTGTTGAGGTATTTACCTAAAAAGTCGGCATAAAATTATCTCTAGCAGCACGCAGCATTTCATCCAAAACAGCACGACGTATTCGTGATTAAGTACAGGTACAAGGTCAACAGATCTATTCTGTGCAGTACGTTCACGCTGCGATGCATTAGCTTGTGCGCGTTCATCTGTAGTCTGAGATCGTCTTAATAATGCCACTTGATTTGCATTACGCGTTCGCCGGCCTATGTTTGGTCGTCTTGATCGTGACATTTTACCTTCACTCAACAACTCAACAATATTTTGGAAAATACAAACACAAAGCAGTAACCCGAGTGGGACATAAAACCGAAATTTAATTTGGGCCCTAAGTCCCACCCAAGTAAGACCTAAGTCCCAAATTTGTTTGTTAAAAATGGGACATTGTCCCCAAATTTTTGCAGAGCCAAAAGAAAATATAAAGTTTTTTGTATTTCAATACAATGAACAATAATTTTTTGATACGGTGATAATACAAAAATTAGGAAAAACAAAAAAGTTTATTTTCAACATTATTTGCGGGATCTCAGGATTTTAACTCCCTTTTTCGGGGTTACACCCGCTCCGCTTAGGTTTTGTAAAGTCACCAGGCAGGCGCCTATATCAACAACTTCTTTCAATAAAAGCACCTGTGGGTGGACCGCTTCGCGGGTTCTCAGGATTTTAACATTGTCCCCAAATTTTTGTAGAGCCAAAAAAGAGTAAAACAACAAAGTCTTGTGGTATTGAAGTGCTCCAAGTTTTGTCATTTGGTGATTCTTATTAAGTGGGACATTAGCCCCAACATTTTTATTTGGGGCTTCGGTCTTACTTGGGTGGGACTTAGGGCCCAAATTAAATTTCGGCTTTATGTCCCACTCGGGTGGGACATAAGCCCCAAAAAAAAAAGTTGGGCGTTATGTCCCTGGGCCCTATGTCCCTGCGCCATAATTATCGCTGATAAAATGAAATGACATATGATGACATTAAATTTTATTGACAGAACTAACGTCTTTGATTGTTTTGCCAAAGGTTCAAATTGGCTTTTAAGTATTAGTACAAATTGTTTGTATATGGAAGTATAGAAAGATGTTGATTTTACACTTTTCAAGATTTCTTTTTTAATTTTCTCTACGTACAAACCTTTTCTGGACTTCCACGAATAATTCAAGACCAAAATTAGCCAAATCGGTAAAGACATTGTTGAGTTATAACATTACAACGAAAAGTGGCATTGATTTTTATATATATAGATTATTATGTATTTTGTACTATATTATATGTTTTCGATAGAGTCTTTGAAATTGGCCTAAATGAATTTGCCAAAAAATGTGTTTGAAAATGTATAATTCATAAACTTAACGTGGGAGTTTTGCAATATTAGTTTTTAAGAGTTGAATAAGGGTTTTAATTGTAGCTTTCCCTTGAATAATTAATATTAAAATTCATTTACATTTTATTATTATTATATGTTAGTTTAAATCTATAGTTAAAAAGGAAAATGTTTATCCTAAATCTCTAAAAATAGCATGTTCTTACTAAATGTAAAAGAAATAATGTATATTGCTACTTAAATAAATAAAATAAATAAAAAAAAATATTTCCAAATATAGGGAAATATACAACAAAATATTAAGAAATTAAAAAATATGGAGAAAGGAAACGATAAATGACTCACACAGTTTTTTAAAATAGTAGATGGTATGCCATCAGGACTTTGCAATATTTTCAGCATTAATATTAAAATTCATATCAGTCAATTAAGTAAAAGATTTCAATAGATCAAAGTCTTGATCTATGATATCAGATTTATCACAAGTTAAAGTATCACAGTTAATGCTATCATAGCTTAAAGTATCACAGATAAAAGTATCAATATTAAAGGCACTTTGAATGAAGTCCGGAAAAAGTTGAGTTTTATAACGATAAACTCAATTTTATGAAATTCTAAAGTTACCAAGAAACAAGCACTTCACTCATTGTTATAAACTTTTTTACCTAATTTCCGATAAACGTCAGTTTCTATGCCAAATAATTTTGTAATCATGTCATACAATTTAGACTCTTTATTTGACTTTTATAGAAAGTTTGTAAAAGTTACTTTTAAAGACTGAACAATTCTTTTAAGCACACCCTAATTAAATCTTTTGTTGTTAGTTAATTGCTATTTTATTTTGGAAACCCCTTAAATGAAAGCTAATGTGTTTTGCATACTCGTAGCCTTAACTTTAATAGAATATAATAGATTACTTTTTAATCTTCCAGATTCTCCCAATACAACGAATAACTTTCCATCAGACTTGCTGCTTTTTATGTTCAAAAGGTGAGTTGTATTGTGTAGTACTCTTATATAAATTTAACATCCTCAATTTGTATGTTAATTTATTCTTTCTAAATCCGCACCCTCTATACTTCCAATAATATCACTTTGAAAAACTGAAACAAAATTTAATTCTATTCTAAAACTTCTTTAATTGTGCTCAATACCTTCCCTTCAATGAAAAACGTCCATTGGTCAAAAAGTAATTTAAACAAAGATTAATCTCCATTCAGTTACATCGTTACTGAGATAATATAATTAGAAGTATGTCAATTTGGTCAATTAAAGCCACTGAAGCTTTAATCATAAACCCAATCTATATTTCTCGACAATGTTTCGAAAAGATACAACAACGAAAAAAAAAAACTTCAACTTCTGGAAAACGTCTGACTGAATGTCAAGCAACCCTTTTTCTTTGCAATGGCGTATCCAGGGGGGGGGGGTTGTAGGGGTCATGCTTTAAATTATTTTCATAAAAATTGTTTCTAAGAAAAAGAACATATATTCAGGTTCTTAAGAAGAAACCTTGAATAAGAGATCGTCAATTTTATATTAAGTTGCCTTTAAATTCTATTATTAAATTTTTTTGACACACATAAATAGTGAACATTGAAGTGATTTTTACTGGCGACATACATATAGGAACTATATGGCAAGTTTTGCTTTAGTAAACAATTTTGAACTAGAGCTTTTAATCAAATATGACATTACGACGGTTCCGTCCGTCTGTTTGTCTTTCCTGGCTCTTACAGACCAAACAATTGTGTTGTTGTTTTTAGCCGATTAGAGTAAGGCGTTTTTTTCATTTTTATTAATACGAAAAGTAACAGCAGTCCCCATACAAATTTGTTGGTTAAAAAATGTGATTTTTCTTAAACTTTCTCTAAATTTTGTGTTCTTAATTTGGCTTCTTTCTACAAGAAAAACCAATTTTGGTATTGCTGCAGAAGGGTGCCCCTCAAAAACCTTTATTTTGTTTTTAACTTTTCTCAAGAACTAATGGACCGATTTCAATAATATTCTCTTTCTGTGCAAGCTCTTTTTGATGGTCAAATTGATGATGATTTTTTATGATCAAAAAAATTGTTTTTTTAATTTTAAAAAAATATTAATCTTGTTTACAAAACTCGATATCTCAGAAGAAAGAGGTCACCATTTGTTGACGAAATTTAAATGTAAAACGTACATATATTTACAAGCTCTTTATTTAGTGCTTACCAAAAAATATTTTTAAGACAAAATTTCAAATTTAAAATGATTTTCGAAAAAAATAAAATGACATTTAAATTTTTGAGAAAAACTTATTTTGCAGTACATTTTTAAATCTTAAAATATAGGAAGTATTTTTAAACAGACTTTTTGGAATAAATTAGCAAGTTCTTGTGACCCAGTCGTTTTCATTTTTAATTTCCCATAGGAAGTTATTGTAATGGGTCCGATTTGTCAAATTGAAAATTCTGACATTTCTCGACGTTTCAAGGTACCTAGAGTCGAAATAAAATATTTTTAGAAAGATGTCTGTGCGTGCGTGTGTACGTACGTTCGTACGTCCGTACGTCCGTACGTCTGTACGTTCGCGACGTTTTTTTCGTCCTCCATAGCTCAAGAACTAGAAGAGATATCGACTTCAAATAAATTTTTTTATACAGATAATAAGGCAGAAAGATGCAGAAAAGGCTCTCAAGAAAATTGCGTAAGTGGTTTTTTTACCATAGCAGTTTAAAAAAAAGGTGAAAATTGTGGTTAAACCTAAATATCTCATGAACCAATGACGCTAGAGACTTAAATTAAATTTTATATTATATATTGTAACGTAATACAAAAGAAATATATTTTTGTAAAAAATCCAATTAACGGTTTTTTTTTATAAATCAAAAAAACTGAAAAAAAAAAATTGTCACCTCGAAAATTTTACGACTAAAATATGATTTCATCTCCAAACCAAATTTGTGCAACGAAGAATAATGTTTTTGACATCTGATAAAATTTTGAGATAAATCGAATTGACAGTTTTTTTTACAAAAAATAAAAACCTAAAAAAAAAAATTAATAAAAGTTAGTAAAAATTGATTTTCGACTCAAATATCTTTTCAAAACTTTGAGATATTGGCTTTAAACTACTTTTATCTTTCAAAAAATATTGTTGTCAACATTCAGTAAAATTTTGAAAAAAATCGAATTGACAGTTTTTGTACAAAAAATTAAAAACCTAACAAAAATTTAACAAAAGTTGGTAAAAATTGATTTTCGACTCAAATATCTTTTCAAAAATTTGAGATAATGGCTTTTAACTAATTTTATCTTTTAAGAAATATTGTTTTCAACATTACGAACAATTTTGAGAAAAATCGAATTGACAGTTTTCTTACAAAAAATAAAAACCTAAAAAAAACAATGCTAAAACTTGGTAAAAATTTACTTTCGACTCAAATAGCTTTTCAAAAATTACAAATATTGGCTTCAAACTTATTATATTTCACAGAAAATATTGTTTTCGATATTCAGTAGTTTTTTTTATAAAAATCCAACAGTCCGTTTTTTTCATAAAAAAAATAAAATCTACAAAAAATACTACGCAAATTTGGTTAAAATTGATACATATAGACAAACTTTTAAGCAAGACAAATCGACAGACGGGATGGGAAGTTATCAGTGTGGGTCGCATCCCAGCTTCTTTTTTCAAAATTGGTTTTCTGTTGAATACAAAAGATCTTAAAAAATTAAATGAATCTACTTTTAAAGTGAATTTGCTTTGGATGTTCTAGAACTAATATTTAAACACGAATTTCAATAATATAAATGTCCCAAAAACAGCAAAAGTGACACTTTTGTTAAACTAATGGCTAATTGAAAAACAAAATAAACGTTTCATATTTATTGATATAAAAGCTTTGAATCTCTTGAGATTTGAAGTGGAAAGAGATTCTGAAACGTGTAATTTGTGAGTGCCACACAAATGTTTCTTCCCAAGTTATTTGTTTACCTACCTTACTTTGTTTTAATTTATTTTTTTTAGAGAAATTATGTATTTAAATGCGCCTATTTCCTTAAATTCAAGAACCAAACATTTTTCTCTCTAAAATGTTTAAGTTTTGTTGACGCCTTTAAGATCAAAATACGAGTAAGCAGAGTGATAGCGATAGTAATTATTATAGACTACCGAAAATTGAGTTCGAAAAAACTTCGTCAAAAAAAGCCCGACATTTCTTCATATCAGATCCTCTCGCATTTTCTGGATTTTTGAATTTTTTAGCGTTCTTAGCATAAATAGAAATGGATACAAGAAAAGTATATTTTATTTTTGGAAAAAAGCAACGTTTCAAAACAATTTCTTACACTTCTGCGTGAAAATTTATAAAACTTTTGGAATCTAGGAATGCTTTCATATGTAGGGAGTTATCCAAATTAAATAGTTAGACCATACCTTGCTGGACAACAGTGTTCTAAAATAATTTGATAACTAAAGTTGTCATTTTAGCAATTGAAATGTGTAAAAGTTAGGTTAATATACTCGTACACATTATGTTATTTAAATTTTGTTAGCCTCCTTTACAAAACATTAAAGAACATTTTTAAGCGGTGAGTAAAAACTTATCTAAGTGTGTGAACCTTCCCCCCCCTGATGAAAAGTCTGCATCCGCCCTTGTTTCTTTGTCATCACGCGAGTATGTTCTCTGGTTTTTAACCCTTTTATGAGTTTTTCTTTCCGTTTTAACATTTTATTGTAACAAGTTAAAAAAGAGATGGACAGTTGACGGTTTAACTACCCTTGGATAGGCATTCGGTCTAGTCGACTTCCTGCTTCCTGTTTTTGCACACGATTAATAAGCCTCTTTTTTGTTGTCGGAAGGTTGCCTTGCATTATCCTTTAACGATAGGACATACATACATATGTAGTACCTAGTAGAGAATTTAAAAGGGACAACAAAAACATACTAAAATAAAAAGAATTATGATTGCTTTCAAATAAAATTCATGCTTAACATGGAAATGCATTTCTTTTTGAATAAGAGGGATGACTTTTAAGCGTGCATGTCTTTTTTAAAATTTATTTTTATTTGTTCGCCCTTGATTTCGGCTAAGTTATTTCATTATGGGTAAACAAAGACTGTCTGTCTTATTTCTTGTTTGAAAACATTTTGGAAAGAGAAAAATTACTAAAATATGCTTTGATTTTTTTCATTTGTCTAAGTTCTCTTCTTCGACATCCACCGAATCCATTATAAACTCCTTATCTTCAAACTTAGCTGCTAACCCGTCACTATTTAAATGCTATAAACTGCTAAAAACTGGATGTCAATCAAATCTAAGATTTATTTGTTTCAAAATTGGAGTTCCTGTTGAGTTTGTTAATTCTGTATTCAAACCACCATTTTGGCCTTGCGGGATCAAAATTCGGAAATTTGAACACATTCCAAAAAACATACCATTGATGGGGGAACTATAATTAATGTTTCTCCATCTAACTTCTTAAATGCTGCTTGTCTGAAGATGTACTACCATAACTCCAGTGGGGTTCGAACTAAACTACCTGCTTTATATCTTGCATCTAGTCATGCCGACTATGATATAATAATTATTGTGAAATCCTGGCTTTGGAGTGGAATCTCTGATTCTGAAATTTTTGACGGAAACTCTTACATCACCTTTCGCAAGGATCGTTGTTTTACTGCTGAAGATCGTGGTGGTGATATACTTTTGGGAGTCCGTTCATGCATTTCTTGTAATTTAATTACTCTGCCTATATTGGAAATCGAACAAATATGCGTTTCAATCTGTCTTGGACCAGGTGTTATCGTTTATACTATTGTAAGTTATATTCCACCGAAAAGTAACATTGATATTTATGAAAAACACCTTGCTAATATTGATTTTGTATACAATCTTAACAATTATAGTCCACAAAAAGTTTTCGTTATCGGCGATTTTAATTTAACTGATGTAAATTGGTTGCATTCTTTTACTGAAAATATGCTTATACCTTGTAACTTAAAAAAAGATACTGAAATAACTTTCATTGATCATCTATTTGCCCTTAATCTATACCAAATCAATAATGTTGTTAATAATTTAAACAAAATTCTTGATCTTATATTTATTCCATATGATGATTTTAAAGCGTCAGTTAATGATACTGTCCCTTTTACATTGTTAAACAATTCAGTCCATCACAAAGAACTATATATTGAAGTTGAATTATATAATTATTTAAAAATTGATAACTATTTAGAATCTTCTAACTTTTTAAAAACCAATTTCGTTGAGCTCGATAACTACCTTGGAAATATCGACTGGAAAATGAATTTTTAAATTTAAACTTAAAGGATATGTTTAATCATTTTTCGGGCTTTTTACATAATGCTTTCAATTTATTTGTTCAAGCTAGATTGAAAAAAAAAAGCCTCAAAGCCTCCGTGGTATAATAGGAGGCTGGCTCACCTTAAAAATCTAAAAAACAAATCTTTTGCCAAGTTTAAGAAATCCAACGATTTGAATGACAAAATCCAATTTTGTAAGCTCCGTAAAGAATTCATTGTTCTCAGTAAATTCTCGCACAGAAATTATGTCATGAACGCTGAAGTGAACTTAAAATGCGACCCAAAGCGATTCTGGTCTTTTATTAATTCTAAACGGAAATCAATTGGGATTCCCAACTCTATGAATTTTAAAGGTGAAGAATCTTCTCAGGTTAGTAAGACACTTGAACTTTTTGCTCAGTATTTTGAATCCGTATACTCTAACGCTCAGGGAAATGCTTTCATTCCTTCTAATGATCAGCCCAAAGTGGATATTGGATCCATACAGCTTAATTCTGCTGATGTTTTAGAAGGATTACAAAGTCTCAAACCCAACGCCAAACCTGGTGTGGATGGCATTCCTGCGATTGTCTTAAAACGATGCTCTAATTCTCTTTGCCTACCTCTGTTTATTATTTTTAACCATTCTCTGTCTTCCGGAATATTTCTGGACGAATGGAAATCATCTTTCTTGATTCCAATTTTTAAATCGGGCTCTAAAAACAACGTTGAAAACTATAGGGGAATTTGTAAGTTATCTGCCATTCCTAAACTTTTAGAAAGTTTAATTAAAATAAAACTTGATTTTATTGTGAAGGAACATGTTATTAGTGCCCAAATAAATCATTTCTGGAAGATCGACCGTTACTAATTTAGCTTGTTTTTCTTCTTTCGTGGTTGAATCTATTGAAACCCAAAGCCAAGTTGATGCTATTTATACAGACTTCAGCAAAGCCTTCGATTCGGTATGTCACAATATTTTGCTTCGTAAGCTTGAAGTATTTGGCATACACTCAAGTCTACTTCAATGGATTGGCTCATTCCTAATTGGTAGAGTGCAAGAAGTGAAAATAGAGGAATATACTTCAAGGCCTATAAGATGTACTTCAGGTGTCCCTCAAGGTAGTCATCTTGGTCCTTTGCTGTTTATAATATTTATTGATGATATTGTCAACCATATTAATTTTAGCCAATGTTTAATATATGCTGATGACCTCAAACTATTTTTGAAAGTAACAAGCGACTACGACTGCATTAAACTTCAAATGGATTTAGATAACTTATCCTGTTGGTGTAAGTCAAACAGTCTAAACCTTAACGTTAAAAAATGCTTTGTTATTTCTATCTTCAAGAAACACTTTATTTATGAGTTTCCTTATTCTCTTGGAGCCAGCCACCTTCAAAGAACATTTAAAGTTAAAGATCTAGGGGTTACATTCGATCACAAATTTTCTTTTGTTCCACATGTTGATGCCATTGTCGCCAAAGCTAACTCAATGTTAGGATTTATAAAAAGAAATTCAACTGATTTTTCCGACCCCTACACTTTTGTTGCGCTCTATACTTCTTTAGTAAGATCTATTTTGGAATATGCTGATGTCATCTGGAACCCTCACCAACAACTATTCTCCGATAGAATTCAAAAGATCCAAAATCGTTTTACAAGGTATGTTTTTTATAAAATGCATTGGAATTTCTGTCCAAACTCCCTAGCCAGGCAAAGCCTTCTAGGTCTGCAGATGCTCAATTCTCGAAGAACTATTCATGATATAATTTTTGTGCGTGATATTATGTGCTACCATATTAAATGCCCTACCTTACTGCCTTTAATTTTTATTTACGCTCCAACAAGACCGTTGAGGGAAAGACACCTTCTTTTTCAACCTAGACATAGAACAAACTACGGAATGAATGAACCAATTACAAGGTTAGGGAGTTCAATGAAATAAATGGACATCTTGATCTTTCACTTTCTAGAATAAAATTCAAAAATGATTATGATTATGATGATGATATTTATAAGAATTTAATTTTCATTATTGTTTAATGTTAACTTTATTTACCTAAATAATTTTAAAGTAATCTGTGGAGCTTGTTACTCGTAGGTGAAATAAATAAATAAAAATAAATAGATTTTTGTGGATCTTATGTGCATCAGAGAGTTCCTTTCAATGAGATGTTCTTAAAGGACACATGTGAATTCTGTAGCAAAAATAAAAGACATTTCAAACTTTATGCTAAAACTACAAACTAACCTGAATTTGGCATTTTATCTGAAAATATCAACTTCTATAGTTTCTTGATTAAAAATAGAATTTTAATTTAAAATTCTAATGTTTATTTAACATTTGGCAGCTAATAAATCCAAAAAAAGATTAACATACATGAATATTTTAACAGAACAAAGATCGTTGACGTAAATTAGTGTTCCAGACGGTTTTTATTTCTCACTTTAAATTAAGCAATCAATTAAAATAAAATTAAATAAATTTATACAGGTTAGATAAAAGAAGCTAGGTAGGTATACCTACGAAGGTGATAGTTTCATCACCATCAGTTCTTGGTAGTTTAAACTTTAGTTTTAGTCGTTCAAGTATAAGACTCCAGAAACCATTGAATACTAATTTTAGCAGATCAAACTATGGTGTACATAGCCCCTTAAATCAATTAATTGACATTTATAATAAACTAGCGGCCCGGTACGTGCTTCGCTACGTATAAAGCATAGTAATAAAAAAAAATGATTATAAAGTTCATTGATTCAAACAAAAAAATGTTTTAAATTGCTAGCTATTTAAAAGTCCAAATGACCCAAATGATATATTGTTTATATTATATTTATCAGCAAAGAGTAAAAACTAAAAAATAAAAAAGAATTTGGTACTCTTACTATGGTAGGTCTATATGGGTTAGTCTAAAACAGTTGGATAAACAATATTTTTTGTTTTTCCATTTTGAGCATGAATAAATAAACAGGGGTATCGACTCTTGAACAGGCAACATAAAGTTGGCCATGTGAAAACATGATTCCTCCAAATTGACACCACAAACGTCAAGTGTTTATTTATGGACATCGCAAATGATAAACGCACAGGATATTGTAATCTTTTGAATTCAAATGGCATATCAGTTGGAATCATAGGGATACGCGGTATCAAACACACTTCTCCTTTTGATTTACGAGTTAAGATTATAGCTTCAATCAAATTTGGCAATAACTTTTTCACTGCCAATCTGGTGCCATTACACAGTTTTGGTGGATTAATATTTCGCAATAATATAATCAAAGAACCAATTTTAAGATTCAAACAATGCGGTAGTATACCAGCCGGTTCCAATGAATTTAAAAATTCAATTGGATAATTCATTGCCTCATCTTGATTCATAACACTGTCAATTGATTTATATGTCGTGACTACACCTGGCAGTTTCGCTTGAATTTAAAAATTAATGGCATTGATATGAATGTTCTTCGGTGCTAAAACGGCGCGTTCTCTCAACCAATCATGATTTCTGTAATTCTGAAGAATATTCGGAAAAACACAAACACGCAATTGCGCAATTGTACAAAAATTGTTCGGCAAAGTGATCAATCCGTTGGTACTGTCGATTGGTATTTTGCCATTACCAATTTCTAACAATTGTTTTGAAAACTCATGGGCAGTTGCATCATTATGTAGGTGAATACGCATATTAATGTTCAGTGTCAATTTTCGTACATATTTCCAAAGAACTGATGACTTCAAACAGGCGTTTATTTCATTAGCAGGAGTTGATCGAGAAATGACAGGCAATGTTTGACAGCAATATCAGAGCAGAGAGCACCACCAAAAAGCTGTTGATTACCGGGTAAATCTTGCATTGTTCGATTAAATGCTTCTATTGATTTTTTATTCGCCATTGTGCACTCATCCCATAAAATAATTGACGTTAATCGCAGAACTTTTTCCATAGCAGAATTTCTCGAAATATTGCAAGTTGGAGTTTCAATCACCTGTACATTCAAAGGCAATTTTAATGCAGAGTGTGCGGTCCGACCACCTTCTAATAATGTAGCAGCGATTCCCGAAGATGCAAGTGCCAATGCAGTTTTCTGTTCCGATCGAATAGTCGCTAAAATCAATGATACAACGAAAGTTTTGCCTGTACCACCAGGTGCATCCAAGAAATATAATCCACCTGCATTATTGGAAACGGCTTGCATGATTGTGTCATATTCATGTTTTTGTTGAATATTCAATTTGGTGCTATTACAATTTTGTGATTATCAGATGGCATACGATCAAGAGCAATTTTGAACAATTGAACTAATGCGTTATGCTGATGGAAAAACCTTTGAAGCTCAAGAATAATTTCTCGTCTTGTATTTGAAACTATTGCACAACGTTGATCCAATTCACGATTTTCATCACCAATAAAATAAATTTGCAAAAATTGATGATCAGCGTCGGGGTATGGCAATAACGAACCAGCTTGATGATAATTCTGGCCCTGAATCTGTAACATGCATACAATTTTAGGTAGATGTTAAATCAGAATTTGTAAGACTTTATGATTTAGATTGATATAAACATGGGACAATCCTGTTGAGATATTTACCTAAAAAGTCGGCATAAGATTATCTCTAATAATTTTAGTAGCACCAAAAGAAGTCATTTGAAATGCCGAATTGTGTTGTTGAATATTACTCAAAAACTGCTTCGATGTTTGAGATGTCCCAAAAATAAGTGAATACGATGGTTCGGGTGGATTTTCTAATGTTGGCAATCTCACTTTACCATTAGCACAACACATCCCAGGCGTTTCACCTGCAAAGTTAGCCGCATCACAATGTGGACATATTGCGTCCATCATTCCAAGGTATCCGTACACACTATAATCAATCTGACAATTGTAATTAAAAGCAGCACGCAGCATTTCATCCAAAACAGCACAATGTATTCGTGATTAAGTACAGGTACAGGGTCAACAGATCTATTCTGTGCAGTACGTTCACGCTGCGATGCATTAGCTTGTGCGCGTTCATCTGTAATCTGAGATCGTCTTAATAAAGCCACTTGATTTGCATTACGCGTTCGCCAGCCTATGTTTGGTCGTCTTGCTCGTGACATTCACTCAACAACTCAACAATATTTTGCAAAATATAAACACAAAGCAATAACTCAACAATAGTTTGGAAAATATAAACACAACAAAGCAATAATTATCGCTGATAAAATGAAATGACATATGATGACATTAAATTTGTTTGACAGAACTAACGTTACTTTTTTGTCTTCGATTGTTTTGTCAAAGGTTCAAATTGGCTTTTAAGTATTAGTACAAATTATTTGTATATGGGAGTATAGAAAGATGTTGATTTCACACTTTTTCAAGATTTTGACGTGACAACGTCTTAAATTAGGTTGCGGCTGGGAGTCACTTATGAAAAAGTGTAACGCCCGGTAACGTTACGATGAGTAACCGAACGAGAGAGAGGCCCGCCGAATGCCTTGCGTCTCTCTCCCACTCAACTATGATCGGTCTGCCGCGCGCGCAGCACTAGAGAATTAGGCGCATTGAATCGGCGCATGCTTGTGTCTCTGTCTTTGTCTTTCTCGAACGTTCTTGGCGTTGGAAAAACAAGAAAGCGTCATAATACAAGTTCACACGTGTGGTTAAAGTATCGTCAGCTGTGTCTGTAGTGAAAATGTGGAGTGCTTAGATTCGTCATTTACAACAACTACAACAATAAAGGTAAATAATTGTACACTGATATTTCATTATCGTAAACTATGATTGATTGATTAATTGTTAGATTGACACAAAAGTTGAGAAACTGAGTTTATAGGTTATGTCATACTATTGATAAATGTTGATAGTGTTAAGTAAATTATTAGTTTAAAGACGTTGTCACGTAAAATCTTCGCCCGTAAAACCGACTTTACAGGCAACCATTTTTTTTTTTAATTTTCTCTACGTATAAACGTTCTCTGGACTTCCACGAATAATTCCAGACCAAAATTAGCCAAATCGGTAAAGGCATTGTTGAGTTATAACATTATAACGAAAAGTGGCATTGATTTTTATATATATAGATTTTACTCTTGTATTAATTCGCCAAATGATAATATAAAAAGTATAAATTGCAAATTATTATTTTTCAACAGTCTAGTTTAAGTTTTTAGATTTTAAGTATATATTAAGAATTGTTAACGTTAGTATTTAACGAATTATAAATAAACAGACCTCTTTACCAAACATATATCCGGCTTTCTGATGTCTGATTCTGAATGAAGGCATATGTATGTATAACTTCTTATGCACAGCTTTATTTATTACTTGTATGTATGTATATCGTTATTCAAAAACAAAACGATGAGTCGTAAAGCCGCAATTGTAATATATATGCAACTTTATTTTTATCACATTTATTTGTTTTTTAATTCGGTGACCTTGTTTGTTGGATATGAGGTTTCTGTTTTCTTTTTATAAATTTTATTTATTGTTTGTTTGTTTTTGCGGGAAATTCTGTCTGCGACGAGTCTGTTAATGTAATTCAGTCATGCCAACCACCACAGACAGGCGGAAAGCATCTGTGCATGTCAGAGAGTCAGCGGGATCAATTTTCTTCACCGACAAAAAAGATCATACTAACTATGTATCTCGTTTATTATGTTGCAGAATTATTTTTTTTTCATTCTCCCTAGCTTACCCTAGAAAGTATTGAAACGCATAGAGATGCATTTAATATGCAGCACTGCCAGACGCAAAATGTAGGTAATTTTTCTTGTATTTCATAACATTATACCACAGCTTCAATGTTTCGTTTTTAGAACTCGTAGTCATTGGTTATACCCTAAAACATGCTCTTTTTTAAAAATTGAACTAAGCTGCTGGCAAGGCCGTCTTTACCCTTTTGGGG
Source organism: Eupeodes latifasciatus (assembly GCA_920104205.1). Taxonomy (NCBI): domain Eukaryota; kingdom Metazoa; phylum Arthropoda; class Insecta; order Diptera; family Syrphidae; genus Eupeodes; species Eupeodes latifasciatus. The sequence continues at coordinate 157,682,530 of OV049926.1, forward strand.
GCCATGAGCACTTTTCGAAGATGGGGCCCCTGTATGTTTATATAAAAATTGTATGTTGTGTAATAAAGGTATACAGAAAAAATCACATAACTTTGAATTGATATTTATTCTTTTAATTTTTTAAATAAATAAATTTTTTTAATTAATTAAAAAATAAATAGTTATTGCAGCATTTAAAATATACACATAAACAATGAAAAAATAAAAACAAAAAATAAATATGTCATATAAAATTCAAAAATAAACAAAATTTAAATAACAGACAATGAAATAAGTTATTGAGAATGTAATTTAAAGAATAATATAGTGACACAGATTATATTTTTTCAGGTAAAAGAAAGGAATATTTATTGAAGAGGTCTTTTTCTTGAATTGAGTTTAGTAAAATCATTGATCACATCTTCAAAATCGATGTCTCTGAGGATGTCGCTTTTGATTGACATCAGCGATAAACATGTCAATCTTTCTTGAATCATTGTAGTTCTGAGTTCGTTTTTGATTCTTTTTAATTTAGAGAAGGAACGTTCCCCTCTGCAATTGGTCACCATCATACTTAAGAAAATTCTTAGTGCAATTTCAACATTTGGAAATTCATCTTCAATTTTATTAGTTTTTAAAAAATTATAAAGCTCTAGAATGTTGTAGGTTTTTTCATTTTCGTGTCGACTAATTTTCAAGTAGTCTTTTAAATTCAGGCATTCAGCATGTAGTTCATCTCCGTTCACATCTTCGGTGTAAAATTTAGCAAAAGATTTGCAGTTCTCTTTTAAGTCTTCTGAATTCAGATTTTTTAATCGAAAAAAAAGTCAAACGTTGGCCAATCTTCGTAAACGAACCTAGTCGCTGTTTCAAATGAAAGCTTAGTGTGTCGACATTGGGAAGAAAGGTTTCAATTTTAAATCTTTCTTTCCCAGTCAGAATTACTGAGGGTCTAGAGCCGTCAAAAAAAAGTCTGGCGTGAGCTTCTACACCTCATCCTTTCAGAAAGGTCCTTATATTCGGAATCCTGTTTTTTTTTGTCTGGGTGATGAATCAAAGTTATCAAAATTGTCCCTGAGCCCAATTATAAATTCATCTATTGCACTCAGCAAATTTATTGAAACATCCAGGGTAATATTTTGTTTTTGAAGTAAAGTACTTGTTTTATTAATTCTTTGCAATACAGAGTTCCAAAGTTCTGTAAGTAGGGTAAATTCAAGCTTTGACATTTTTTTGCAAACACTAAATGCTTCCTCTCTGGCCTCTCGTGCCTGTCCTAAATCGTTCGCGATAGACATCAAATCTTCTTCAATTTCAAAGTGCATCAGCTCGCGTCGATAATCTTGTTTGAGAAAGACTTTTTAAAACCTTTGTTGGACCTAAATGAGCAGTCAACACACTCCATCGATGAGAAGATATCGAAAAAAAGTTATACAATTTTTGAATAATGTCTTCTTTGACATGGTTGGTTCTAAAACACACCCAGCGGCATGCACTCCTACCAAGTTTAATGAGTGCCCTGCACATGGTACAAAAGTGGAAAATTTACATTTTTCTTTTATTCTTGCCTGCAGATCAGAAAACCTTCCTGACATATTTGCCGCGTTGTCGTAGATTTGGCCTCTGCAATCTGTTATCGAAATGTCATGATCCTCTCCTCCAAAACCTTCAGTATGGTTTCCGCTAAATAATCAGATCTATGTTTGTTAGTTGGAATAAAGTCTAAAAACCTTTCAACAGGCTCGTGATCTTTAACGTAACGAATAAGAAATGTTAGTTGATCAACATGAGGAGACAGATCGGGTGTACTTTCAACGCTTACTATTGTCCTATAGAACAAATAGTGAGAAGTGTAATCTTTCATCTATCTCATTGAATGGCCAAAAACAAAAACTCTTTACCTCTTTACCTTGAAATCTTAAAAAATTGAGTGCCGTTCATCCGACCGACGGATAGTTAAATCGCCTATGTATGAGTTACTGCGTTGATGCCAACTTGTATGCGCGTTGCAAATATAGAAACACCATTATCTTTATTTTTTCATACAGATACTTAAAATGTGTATGTTTTTTTTTGTTTCTGTCAGAAAGTAAACTGCATTGCCACTCAGTTATAGTTATTCATATTTCTGTTTTAATTTGAATATAATTTATCAGGGAATGTGATTTAAATTGTTCAGCAAAGGTTGTTGTTCAGCAAGGAAAGTACGAATTCTGATCATTCTTTATGCATCTAAAATTTTATCGAAATATTTTTTTTTTCTTGAAAATAGACAATTAGAGGTTAAGAGATGTTTCAGCAATTTGGGGGCCCCTGGTTATTGCAGGGCCCTGGGCCTGGGCCCAGTGGGCCCAGTGGTAAAGAGGGGTCTGGCTGCTGGGATCGCAAGACGAGAGTCAATGAAAAGTTCCTAAGACGAAGCACGAAGGGGATAACACAAAATATTTTTAAAGGATGTCGATCAAAACAGTAAATAGAATTTAAAATGGTAACAGAAAGGCTCAAACGAAGCGAAATACCAAAGATTCCAAGAGATTCTAAAGAGACTCAGACAAGGATAGTGACTTGAGACAAGGTTTTTAAATTCATTCACCCGATGAATTCTTATAAAAGTGCGCAAACTCCTAAGGATACAACTGATTTCTTGCCTTTTAAAAACAGCTTATGTGTTTACTTAAGACCTAAAAGTTAGTTGACTTTTTCCATTCTGCATAAATTCTTAAACAGAGTCGAAAAAAAAAAAATATTAAAAAACAAATTAAATTACAATTAATAGTAATTGAATTACTTGTAATTGAAGTAATCATACACTTTTTCAATTACTTTTAAATGTAATTAAATAATTTAAATTATTAATAACACGTATTTGAAAAGCGTTTTAAGGTAATTTAATTGCATAAAAATGTAATTGAAAACAGAAGTAATAATCAAATCAAATAATTTGTAATGATCATTTTTCAAGTAATCATTACTCATTACATTCTGCAACTAAAAGTAATTGAAATCTGTATTTTTTCAATCATTGTTATTAGAATAAAGGTCAATTATCTATTTGTAATTGAAATGAAAGTTGAAATTAATAACAAAAAGTAAGCACTATTTCTCAACTCTCTTCCTAAACTCTATACTAAAGTAACTATTCGACTTTTTTGTAAAAATGGTCTTTAGTAACTTTTGGCAAATAAAATAATAAATTAACTATGGCCTAGTGACTTACAACTCTCGACCAACTCTGTATGCGAGCAATGCTGTCAGGGATGGAGGGGACCTACAACAAATAAGTCATATAATTAAGCTGACTTAAAATCAAAGTTATTAAAAAATTTTTTTTTGCAAAAATTGAATTTTCTATGAAACTAGATGGTTTACAAATTTTACAAAAATATTCCAAAACAAAAAGTACATAAAAACCAACCTAAAGCACACACAAAATTCTGCAATTTTCATTTTCAATATTTTACTTAATTATCCAACAATTTTGTAATCAAAAATACTCGTATGTTTCAAATATTTTAAACAGAATTAAAAACAAGGCCCTCAATAAAGCTGTTTAAAAAAAATTCTTGAGCCTCTTTAAAACTTTCTCTAAAATTGGTTTCCCATTTTTCTACATTGACCTTAACCATGAACTCTATCGTCTATTGAGAATTTCCAGTTAAAAAAAAAACACTTCTATGAAAAGTCATGCTCTTCACTAAGAACAGTTATATAGGTATATCCTTATACCTTCTTTTTTTTTTAATTTGAAGGCTTTAAGCTGATAAGCCTTCCAACTGAATCTTCTTCAACTGGTGTTTATCTTGAAACTCTTAAATCAAAAAAAAAAAGATGAAGATCCAAATAAATGGCAATGCTGATAGTTATGTACGAGAGTCGAGTACCAACCCAAGACCAACCACCCGGGCGTTTTTGTTGCACCACAGAAAGGCCGGCTCGACACGGCTAGCTAGAAGATTTTAGCGAGTCGTCTGCAGCAGCCATACACACTACACACTGTCTGTCATATTGTCTGCTTTTAATTAACGTCATGACGAATTATTATGCTGCTTCTCGTAGTCGTCATAGTCTCCGTCTGTGTGGCATGGCATCATCATCGTCGGAGTCAGCGTCAGCGTCAGCCACAGCTCCAGCTTCAGCAACAGAGCCAGAGCGGCAGCCAGTCATCCAGTTGTGGTGGTAGAGATGGCCTTGTGCTGTCATATCCCATTGATTAACAAGCTAGGATAACTTTTGAGGTTTTTTTCTTCTGTTCGTTGTACATACGTACGAATAATACGACCAACTGGGCTCTTGTTTTTGTTTGTTCTACTATATTTTTCTTACTGCTGTTGCTGCTGCTTCTGCTGCCATTTCTGTAGGCATTGATATAACTCCATCGCCATCGCCATCGTGCCGTGCATTAAATTTGATCTGTCAATAAGAAACCCTCAAGTGCATTCCGACCAAGAGCCATAGCACATCCAACAACGACACGATGCAATCAAAAAGCAAAAAAAAGTAAAATAAATAAAGATAAAAAAAGTTGTTATGCATTTTATTGTCAACAACAACATCAACCGCCGCCACGCCACCGCGCCGCGTCAAGAGACCGCCATGGCCAAAAAATAGGGCTTGACAAAAACAAAATAAACACACACACACAAAAAACTATGTGGAAAAACAAAGGGACTTTTTCGTAAAGCCAGGATTGTTGTTTGGTAGCGCAGTGGTGGTAGTGGCTTTGCCAAAAGGATTCAACGACGACCGACGGCAACCGACGACGGCGACGATGACGAAGACGACGTTGATGACATCCTGCATGGAATTGGTATCAAATTACCCTATTTTTTGTTGTTGTTGATATTTTGTTGTTGCATATTTTTTCGTCATTGCATTTGAAAACAAAAAATGTCCAAACTAAATTCTCAAATTATTATCGACGACTACGACAACGACAACGACAACGCGATGACGCTGTGGCCGCCATCCAAGCCGCGTCGTCGTCGCTGCTGAAACCGCCGCCACTGCCGCCGGACAGCCGAACCTAAAGTTGATCCTGAACCCATAGAGAGGACGAAAACAAATCATGTTTTTTTTTCTATCTTTTTTGTTGTTGCGACATTTTACTTGAAGCATGATGATGTTGAAAATGCACTTTTCTGCTGCAATGAACACACTGCATGCAACGCCTTCCACACGCTACAATGCTTTTGTTTCATTCATCCATCATGAATTTTTTTGTTAAATTTTATTTTGAACTTGTTTTTTTTTTTTTTGGTGGGATCTATGCCAAGAGGGATTCAGGGAAAGAAGCTAAAAATTCACCATCCACCAAGGAAGGACTTGTTAGGGATTTTTAGTTCCTTCAGAAAATGCGCTGAAATAAGATTTACAAGGAAGGAAATCTCAACTCCACAATCCACATGGTTAATACCCTAAAAATAGAGGCTCTTTGAACTAACGACACTCAAAAATAAAATAAATTAGGTGGCGCAACAGCCCATGAAGAACCAGGGCCTAGTGACTTACAACTCTCAACCATTCCTGTGTGCGAGTAATGTTGTCAGAGATTGAAGGGACCTACAGTTTATATGCCGAATCCGAACGGCTAATTTGAGAAAGCACTTTTCATGACAAGAATTACTCTTGGAGGATTTGTCAATTCCTCGCAAGAGGCAGTACCCGTGAAAAAAGTTAGGTGGCACAGGCAGGGATTGAACCCAAGACCCCTTGCATGACAGTCCAACGCACTAACCATTACGCTACGGGTACTACGACATTCAATGTTACTTAATTTCAAGGTTAAATAATAAAGTTCGTAACGATTGGAACCGAATAATTAAATAATACAAAAATTACGTATTCGCCTAAGTGCACCATTAGAAAATTCATCCAAGCGCATCATATTCCGAATTTCCAAGAAGGAAAAAACAAAGGGTTCCAGAGAAAGAACCTGGTTGTACAAGTCCTCAGAAATAAATCTTCTAGATGTTCCAAAAAGGGTATAATCAAAAAATATAACTTCGAGAAATATTTTGAAACAGAGTTATGTTTCAAGAAAGAGTGAATAAGTGAAAATGTGAAAATAAGAAAAACATCCTTAAATTAAATACAACTTATAGTTTGAGAAAGTCTGAAGAGACTGTTTCATTAGTCTTTGGGCATAGAACCAAATTATCAAAACTTATGGTAGAGTTAACTAGTATCTTCCAGGTGGAAGTCAACGCCTAAGGAAAATGCGCGGAATGTATAATCGAAAAGTACTTCAGAAATTATAGCAGTACCATCATGTATCATATGAAGTAGCAGATTCTCTAGGAAATGAGAAAGCGGTTTTAACGGGTCCAGAAGCCCTATTTTGGCATAGGAGAAAATGTGATCAGAAATCAAATCAGTGGAAGAGGCTAAAAGATCAATACTGTTAAATAAACTTCACAGACTAAGACAAGCTAAACTACTTACAAGCAGTTTAATGTGAAGGTCCAACTTTCGATGACTTTTTCCAACATTTGTGGCTATATATCGAAAAAACACGGTGAATGTTGTTCTCCAAGTAGTTAGTCGTTAATCGTAGGCTAGTGACTTCACTTACCTTCACAGAAAACGGCGGCGATGTTAAATCGCACGATCTTGGAAGATAAGTCACGGGTCCGCAACGTGAAACTATGCGGTTACCAAATGTTTCCTTCCATAAATCTATTGTGGCACAAGCTGTGGGATATGTTGCGCCGTGCCGTCTTCTTAAAAACACAGCTCCTGATGCACATCATGGTTCTTCAATTGATGAACGAAAAAGTCATTAGTCACCATTGATTTTAACGCTCTGGTCAGGATAGTTTTAGAAAAAGTACAGACCAATTATAATACCAACTCATAAAGCACACAAAACAGTCAGTTTTTTGATTGTGTCTCAACATGCATTTAAGGATTATAGGTACTTACTTACTTAAGGTGGCGCTACAGTCCTGTGTGAACTAGGGCCTCACCCAACAAGCTTCTCCATTTAGATCGGTCCATAGCTGCGCTGCCCAGTGGGTGTGGATTCGAAGACTTTCCGGGCCGTACCATTGGTTTTCATGCGCTTCATGCGCTCTACGTGACCAGCCAACTTAGTCGTTGAGCTTTTACCCTTCTGGGTTAGTCTATGTTGCTGTACAGCCCGTACAGCTCGTCGTTCCATCTTCTCCTCCACTCCCCTTCTTTGCATACGAGACCGTAGATCACGCGAAGAAATTTTCTCTCGAAACGACCCAAGATGCTTTCATCCGCTTTTGTCATAGTCCATGCTTCTGCACCGTATAGCAGGACGGGGATGATGAGGGTCTTACATAGCAACACTTTGGTTCCTCGAAAGAGGGCTTTGCTACTCAATTGCTTTCTCAGCCCAAAGAAACAGCTTTTAGCAAGAGTTATTCTTCGTTTGATCTCAGCGGTGGTGTTGTTTTCTGCGTTCATAGGCATAGCGGAGCCTAGGTAGACGAATTCCTTGACGACCTCAAAGTTAACCGAAACGTCGGTGTTGTAAGGCCTTTCTTGATGACAGCATGCATTTTGTTTTGCTCTCATTAAGCCCTCATTAAACCCATTTTAGACGCCTCTGCCTCAATACTCACAAAATCCCCATCACGCTGAGTTCTTCCGATTATGTCAATGTCATCACTATGTCAGCACTATTCTCTCAAGTACGATGTCAAAAAAATCGCATGACAGCGCATCACTTTGTCTAAAGCCTTTTTTTGACATCGAAACGTTCTGTTAACTTAACATGAGGGTTATCATCACTCTTAATACTGCAATTTTGATTATTGATCGTAAAATTTTGACCGTATTATGTTAAGCGTTAAATGAGGTTTTCTGATCCAGTCCATTAGAGACCAAAATAGATTTCTAGGTCGCAGAGTGCATCAGTACGCCAATAACCTACTTATTCATTTATTCAAGAGCAATATTGATTTTTCTTTGTTTTTAGAGCAGCAAAATCGGTCAAACTCTTTAAAACAATATGAACCCAATGGCAAATCCATATTTTCGGAAAAAAAATGTATTAATGCACAAATTTTTGCGATTAAGTCAATCATCTCCTGTTATTGTGTTAAACAATCCCTCTTACACCCGTTACATAAAATTCATGCCTAAGAAGCGACAATTCTTATTTATTTCGGTTTCTTTGTGCTTAGATTTTGAATAGCTCTCACTTAGCCACTACTCAGGCCCTAAAGTACTTAAATGCAGCCCCTTTTTTATAAAATTACGTTTAAGAAATGAAAAAAGATGGCGGATGAATATATATGTACATATGTACGTTTATTTTGTTGGCCATAAATGCATTGGCAGGACATCATATTGTGTCACCGTCACCGCGCGTCGATGAATGCATTTTATGAACCGATTAACGATGCGATGACTGCTGTAAAAGTGCATCATATGACATAAACATTTAAAAAAAAAACTCACAAATACATAAAAAAAGCATGTACTGTACACACACAAGACATAATTCAAGTCGTCCTTTCCCATGGAAATTTACCATCAGCAGCAACAGCAGCGGCAGCAGCAACGTGTGCATTGTTAGGTTTCTTTTTTTGTTTTTGTTCTGATAAATCCTAGAGACCTTGATGGATAGCAAATGAATGCAGAGTGCATATTGCATACTGTACATTGCATCTGTGTATACGAGGACTACAAGCACAAAAGTGCATTGCATTTTGGTGGGACAGATTTTACTTGCTGTCGTTTATTCTGATGTGAAACTAAAGATTTTATCTACCAGTTTTAAAACTTGAAGTTATAACCCTCCCCTTCGTGTGTTGTTCGTTTTTTTAAATGTTTTTTTTTTTTTTTTTAAGTTGACCATTCAGGCTTCATTGTATAGTTATAAAAATGTATGTGAAAAGTAAAGGGATGAATGCATTTTTTGAAAGTGCATCTACATATGTACCTAATGCAGTTTTTATTTCTTTTTTTTTGTTGGAAGGACAAAATATATGTAGGTATGTATATTTTTTGCTTATTTTTCGAGTGATTATTAAAAAATTGTGTGCAGCAATGGATAAAAGAATAAGTTGTTGAAGGTATAGATTAATTTTATATCATATTTCACATCAGAACTGAAATGCAGCTCAGATTTCAAAAAATCATATACCTATGTACAACAAAAAAAATTATAATAAAACTAAAACAAAGTGGTTGTGATGCATTCAAAGTGCATTTAAGCGGATGTTCCTCAGAAGCAGAAATGTTTAAATAAATATGGTCGACAAATAATATTAAGCACAATGAGTAGATATCTGTACTATCGGGTGATTTTTTAAGAGCTTAAGAACTTTAAAAAAAAAAAAAACGCATAAAATTTGCAAAATCTCATCGATTCTTTCTTTGAAATGTTATATTGGTCCATGACATTTACTTTTTGAAGATAATTTCATTTAAATGTTGACCGCGGCTGCGTCTTAGGTGGTCCATTCGGAAAGTCCAATTTTGGGTAACTTTTTCGAGCATTTCGGCCGGAATAGCCCGAATTTCTTCGGAAATGTTGTCTTCCAAAGCTGGAATAGTTGCTGGCTTATTTGTGTAGACTTTAGACTTGACGTAGCCCCACAAAAAATAGTCTAAAGGCGTCAAATCGCATGATCTTGGTGGCCAACTTACCGGTCCATTCCTTGAGATGAATTGTTCTCCGAAGTTTTCCCTCAAAATGGCCATAGAATCGCGAGCTGTGTGGCATGTAGCGCCATCTTGTTGAAACCACATGTCAACCAAGTTCAGTTCTTCCATTTTTGGCAACAAAAAGTTTGTTAGCATTGAACGATAGCGATCGCCATTCACCGTAACGTTGCGTCCAACAGCATCTTTGAAAAAATACGGTCCAATGATTCCACCAGCGTACAAACCACACAAAACAGTGCATTTTTCGGGATGCATGGGCAGTTCTTGAACGGCTTCTAGTTGCTCTTCACTCCAAATGCGGCAATTTTGCTTATTTACGTAGCCATTCAACCAGAAATGAGCCTCATCGCTGAACAAAATTTGTCGATAAAAAAGCGGATTTTCTGCCAACACACATTTCGAACCGAACACTACTGTCACGCACTACACATTCCAAATTGTTTATAGAGCTGAAGCTTGTGGAGTGCCAAACAATGCTATAGTTTAAAAGATTATTTTAAGGAGCTGATTTAGACAGGTTCAATGTTGTCTCAAAAGAAATAAATAAAAATAAAGGAAGGCAATAAAGTGTTACAATTGTGACAATATTATTGTCAAAAGTGTTTCGCACTTTAATTTAATAGTTTTTGATGTTTAAAATGTGACTCTAAAATACCATCAATTTCGATTTTAGGATTGTTCTGCATTTATATATTTCTTTTAAATACTTCCTTGTTAAATTATCTTCACACAAAATTAAAGAAATGGTAGAAACAATGCGAGGTTGTGGAAATTGTTACAAATGTAACAAGCTAGTATAACATAAGAATGATTTTTGTCAACAAAAATAAAAAAAAAACACCTAGAACTTTCAGAAGATAGGAACTTTTAGGTGTGTAACACAATTTTTAACAAAAGCTGTTTAAGTTTGCTGAAAATATAAAAATGGTGTTACTCAGGTGTCACTGAAAACATTATGTATATTTAAACTACAACACAAATTTTATTTTTTTGAGTTGAAAGTAAAATAGTGGACGTTTTCATCGGATCTTTAATTTAAAAAAAAATATCATAAAGTTTAAAAGAAAAAAATGAGTACAATTTAAGAGGTTAACAGAGCATGAGTGTGAAGTTAAATTTTTAAAAGGGGTCTTCTGTTTCGTTTGGACCAAAAAATAGATTTTTTTCTTTCAAATGAAATGTACATATTCATAGAATTTTTGTTTGAAAGAATATCTCGAAACAATGCATATTTTTTTAATGGGAGGATTTCAAACACATCTGCTTACATGCAGAGTTTGAAAGTTGAAATTTTTATATTTCATTTGTTACATAAAACTTTGTTTGGATTCGCCATATTGGATTCTCCATTTTAAATTTTGTCAATTTAATCTCATATTCATAACATCGCGATGATTGATCAGAAAAAAGTTATACCAACATAGACTTTCTAAAATCTTTAAACGCGATTATTTCGAAACTATGTTTTCCTAGGGCTTGATCTATACTGATCAGATGTTCATTATGTAAAGTATTCTTGAGAATATATGGCTCAAAATCACCAAGGTTGCAAATTTCAAATTTTTTTTATAACAAAAAAAATTGCAAGCTATAATGATGAATTTTAGTTTATACTGTTGCAAAAATTTTATATTAATAAACTTTGACAGGGCAGCGCACAGAGTTCTATACTTTCTTAGTATTATTGTTTAGTACTAAATTTCATACAAAAACCATCAATTCGGGAACGTTTTTCTAAGTTTGATAAAATCAACAAAAACAAAACAAAGTACATAATTTAAGCTTTGTTTAATAACATGGGTATATTATGTATCTATATTAAATAAGCAATAATGAAAACAATACATACAAAATCTTCTACAAGCAAAATACGTAAAAATCATGTCCGGGAACGTTCCCGAAATGACCGTTCCCGAAATGACGATTTCAATAAAGCACGCGCTTTAATTATACGGTGGTCATCTTAAATGCGATCTGACTTTTTCAATAGGAAAATATTTGAGGTAACTTTGTAATTTCGTGACGTAGAAAAGTATTTCATCAATAATTAAATGTAATAAATGCGTTCACGGAATGACGGACTATTGATGTACGCTCTACGAATGATGAATAGAAATTTACTTACCATTTAGATATAACTTATTTTACGATAAATACTCTGACAGCCGGCTTTGTTATTGTTCTCTTCCTCGACTGACGTTTGACACAGAATTATTGCGTTCACTTAAAATTATTTTTGATCGATTATCGATATGTTCCCTGAAATGACTTGTGCGGTATCGGACAAACTATTTTTGCATTTTTATAGTTAAAAAATAAATAATTTCTTAGTATTCTTTCTAAAACTAGATTTTGTATATAAAATACGGTGTATTAAGTAATGACCGGGGTTAAATACCTTACATTTTCCAATCATATTTTGTACTTGTTGTTGAAGATTTTACATTAGGACGCGTTCCCGAAATGATTTTCTATGCGTGTATATTGATTTCATTTAAAATTTAGTTTATTAATAAATTATATTGTTTGATAGACACACAAAACAGGTTAGTTTTAGTATTTTATTAATTTTTTTTTCTTAATTAAGTCAAGATTTAAGACACTAAATTGCTAGCGAAGCCAATTCTGCACCTTGGTGATTTTGAGCCATATACTTTTTTCAATGAGCACCAAAATTGTTTATAATTTTTAAACTACTATAACGTAAAAAAAAGTTGGAGAATATTTAATATTTCAAATGTTAATTATGCAATCAATTCTTTGTAAAAATTTATTCAAATTAGGTATAAGACCTTTCAAATGTAGTTATCTTCAAAAAATTAAAATAAGTAATAATAATTTTGTATACATTATCACTTTAAGAGGCAGCAAACTGGTAATTTTTAAATAAACAGATACACATGGAAGCCGCCATTTAAAATTTTATGAAAATCATGGTCTTTACTTAATAAAAAACAAATTCAACTATCAAAACGGGAATTTCCTAGCACTTTCAAGGAGCGCATGAATTGTTTAAACTTAACAAGAAAATGCTTTATATGCTTCTTGCATTTAAACTTCTGTCTTTTACCTTTTAGGTGTAATTTTTAACTTCCCATGGGTAGTTTTTGTAATCAGTCCGATTTGTCGAATTGAACATTTTGACATTTCTCGACGTTTCAAGGTTCCTAGAGTCGAAATAAAAGATGTGTAGAAAGATGTCAGTGCGTGCGTATGTACGTATGTATGTCAGTGCGTCCGTACGTTCGCGACGTTTTTTTCGTCGTCCATGGCTCAAGAACCAGAAGAGATAACTACTTCAAATAAATGTTGTTATATAATAATAATATATAATAAGATAATAAGGCAGAAAGATGCATAAAGGGCTCTCAAGAAAATTGCGTGTGTGGTTTTTTTACCATAGCAATTTAAAAAAAAAATTGGTTAACCCTAAATATCTCACGAACCAATGACGCTAGAGACTTGAATTAAATTTTATACTATACATTGAACCGTGATACCAAAGAAATTTATTTTTGGAAAAAAATCCAATTAACGGTTTTTTATATAAATCAATAGAACTGAAAACAAAACCTCAACAGTTTTACGAACAAAAAATGATTTCATCTCCAAAATAATGTTGTGTAACGAAGAATAATGTTTTTAACATCTGGTAAAATTTTAAGAAAAATCAAATTGACTGTTTTTTTTATAAAAAATAAAAACCTAAAAAAAAATTAACGAAATTTGGTAAAAATTGATTTTCGAATTAAATATCTTTTAAAAAATTTGTGATTATGGCTTTAAACTAATTTTATATTCTTTTCAACATTCGGTAAAATTAAAAAAAAAAACGAATCGACAGTTTTTTTTACAAAAAATAAAAACCTCCAAGAAAATATAATAAAAGTTGGTTCGACTAAAATTTCTTTTCAAAAATTTGAAAAGATAATATGTGTATTGTTTTCGACATAAATTTCTTTTTTTCATAAACAAATAAAATCTAACAAAATTAGTTTGCAAAATTGGTAAAAATTGATGTTCGGTTCTCGATATATCGTGAACAATAGAAGATATTGACTTCAAATTAATTTCATTCATCCAATTTGTATTTGTTTATATAAGGTATAAAAAGTTTTAAGAAATGCTACTAAATTTGGTAAAAATTGGTTTTCGACTAAAAACCTCGTTAGCAAAAAAGGTTTTTGGTAATTTTTAAATTTTTTAGAATAATTCAACTGAGAACTTTTTTAACAAAACACGAAAACGTACAAACCTTTTAAGCAAGACAAATCAGCAGACGGGATGGGATGTTATCAGTGTGGGTCGCATCCCACCCTCTTTTTTTGGAATTCGTATTGATCTAAGATTTTAGTTTCTTCAAATAATTTGGATTTACTTTAGACTTCAGGGTTATTTCAAATATGCAATATGTTTCAAAAAGTATCATATACGTCTATTTTTGTTTTTTAGAATGCAGTTATCAAGCTGTCCAACAAACAAACTTTGTTATACAAAATGGGCCAAAAATTAGAAAAAGCTCCGTTGGCTGTCAGTTAGAAATTAACTCGCATTAAAGTAACAAAGCGACAAATTTTTAACCGAGCTAGTAACAATATTTCCTTGTTTTTTTAAGTTCATTACTTGTTCCTCATCCGATTTCTTTGTCTTTCTATGCAACAACATATTTATTAAAGCACATCGACACATTGACGCCATTTGCAAAAATTAATTCACGGGTACATTATGACGTTTACGTCACTTTGACAATGGTTATGACTTTTTAATGTATATGCTGTCTTAAGTGCCTTGCACATGAGAACGAACAACGAATGAACGAATGGACAAACAAACGTGATTTTACATATTTCAAAAAGTCAATTCCAAACAAAAACACATTTAAATTATAAGAAACCAATTGACAATAATTTTAGGATGATAAAATTTGCATTTTGTTCTCTAAAACAAGACAATTTTGTAAAAACAATTTGTTAGTAACGAATTGCAGTGTGGTTGCTACGAATTGTCAAACTCTATTCGCGTTCCACATAGCATTCACACTGCAACAAATAAATTGTTCGCGCTCAACTTAACCTCAAAATTATACCACTCTTGTTTTGTTTTTGTGTGAAAGATCATGGCTGAGGAAAATATGGAGGAAAGGGTTGACAATTCGTCGCTGTCTGCGAATAGAAATAAAGCTCATGTGAAAGAAAAGTCAAAATATGCGAACATCCACAGTTCGCAGTTCGTAGCTCATGTGCAAGATGCTTTAGATATATAATTGTATTGCATTGATATGTAATCAGCACTTTAGCTACTGAAACTTCAAAATTGTTATTAAGGATTGTATTTCCGTCTGCAGATGCATTGCGATGAGTTTGTTGCAGAAATGTTTGCGTATCCAATATTTTGACATCAGGTGTTGCAATTCTCAATATTCGAATTGACTTAAATTAAAAACGAAAAACTCGGTGTAAAGTAAGGGCTTCATGTGAAGACATTTTAATTAAAATTTTACATTTGTATTAAATGTTTCTCAAGAACTTCATAAAAGGTTGATTTGTGTTGCAGAGCTTGCGTCTTAAGCTGAATAACTTTTGTATGTCAAATTTGGTGTTTGGTGATTTCTCCTATTTCCACAACTATGCTCATGATTTTTTAATATTGCATCTTTTTGAAACCAAAGCTGTTTTACTAATTTTTTAGAAGTCTCCTAAAAGTTAGTAGTTTCGAAAATAAATTCTACAACTTTTGTGTTATGTTTGTAAGTCTCGAACAAAAATACTCCATTACCAAGATCGGAATCTCAGACTGACATTTCGGTTTGCCTACAAGCTAACTGCACACTAAATGTGAGAAAGTGTGCGTGAAATGATGCAAAAACCAAACACATTCTTACATTTAGTGTTCCGGCCCATCAAAATGCTTCATTTAAGTTCTCAACCCCATCTAAATGCTTCATTTTGAATGTTTCATGGCCTCGTTCAAAAACTAAACAATCCTAAGCAATAGATTCTGAAGTGCTGACATGGTCTTAAATTGGAAGATTTGTATATCTTTTTAATTTCAATCCAAAAAAGAGGCTGGGATGCGACCCACACTGATAACTTCCCATCCCGTCTATCGATTTGTCTTGCTTAAAAGTTTGTCTAAATGTATCAATTCTTACCAAATTTGCGTTCTATTTTTTGTAGATTTTATTAACTTCCCATAGGAAGTTATTGTAATGGGTCCGATTTGACAAATTGAAAATTTTGACATTTCTCGACGTTTCAAGGTCCCTAGAGTCGAAATAAAAGATTTTTAGAAAGATGTCTGTGCGTGCGTGTGTACGTACGTCCGTACGTCCGTACGTTCGCGACGTTTTTTTCGTCGTCCATAGCTCAAGAACCAGAAGAGATATCGACTTCAAATAAATTTTGTTATACAGATAATAAGGCAGAAAGATGCAGAAAGGGCTCTCAAGAAAATTGCGTGGGTGGTTTTTTTACCATAGCAGTTTAAAAAAAGGTGAACATTTTGGTTAACCCTAAATATCTCATGAACCAATGACGCTAGAGACTTGAATTAAATTTTATATTATATATTGTAACGTGATACAAAACAATTATATTTTTGGAAAAAAATTCAATTAACGGTTTTTTTTATAAATCAAAAAAACTGAAAAAAAAAATTTGTCACTTCGAAAATTTTACGACTAAAATATGATTTCATTTCCGAAACAATTTTGTGCAATGAAGAATAATGTTTTTGACATCTGATAAAATTTTGAAAAAAATAGAATTGACAGTTTTTTTACAAAAAATTAAAAACCGAAAAAAAAAATTTAACAAAAGTTACCTACCTTTCAAACAATAATAAGTAAACTTGAACTTTGGTAACTAAAAATTTTTAAGGAATGAATGAAAATTGTATTTTGCGTTAAACTGGGAATTCACTAAAAGAAAGTTCTGTACGTCAACAATAAACATTCATGTCGATTATATGATCTATTGAATGAGTTGTGCATGAATTAAGAATGATTTTTTGACGTTTTCATTTTGTGATAAACGTCAAAATTTGCATTTTATTTGCTCTGCATTTATTCAACAAGTTCGCTATAATCGTTCTGATTATTTTTTTTTTTTTAATATTGGTGTTCCTTTGAAGCATAATTTTTTTTGATAGCAAATATGTATGTACATCTATGCTTCCATCAATCAAGAATGTTATGGATGAGGTATTTTTCAATTATAACTCTTTTTTTAAATTTAATATTTATTAATCAAAATGGAATTGAAAAATAGTTTCAAGCTTAAATCATTAAAAACAAACTTTAAATATATTTGGATTAATTAAATTGATACAGATTTTAATTACTTGCAAAAAAAATATTTGAACTCAATAAATTGCGCTCGCACCCTTAACTTGATGGTTCTTCGAACGCATCTTTGATACAATAATCCGCAGTTAATTATGAAATTTAAAGAATTTCGTAGTGATTGCTGTAAATGAGTGAATTAATTATATTAAACTGATGTTGAACATGCTTTTTTCTAGACAAAAATGTACATACATTGGTTCGCTATCAACAAAATGACTGCAAAACTAAAGCTTAAAACTGACTTTTTAATCGAAAAAAGTAAAAAGAAAAATCTGAAAAAAAAACTTATTAACCTCCCCATTTTGTTTTTGCTTTGCAAAGTGCCGCTAGCTCACGGCATCGTTTTTTTTTTTGTTTCTTTTCACATGAATAAAAATAAAATGCTTATTTGTTTATTCTTTAAAATAAAGCTATCCCTGAGTCAGGTAAAGAAAATTACTTCCTTTTACCTCAAGTAAGTACCAGTGATAATTATTTAGCCTTAAGTTCCTTGGTCAGATATTTTCTTGCGTGTATTTTAAAAAACTAAAAAAAAAACATAAAATCTATCAGAAACCGCCTCCAGTAAGCCTAGAATAATTGCTCAATTTTTGTACAGTGAATGGACTTTCGTCATTCTCGTCATCATCATGCGATAGAACGAAAATTCTAATCATACAGTCAAAGTCTCTGTTTCTAAAGTCAGATGATTGCGAGTTTGTGTGAGCATTTAATTTGTTTTTAACTGTAGTATAGTAGATACTATCATTTTTTTCTCGGCGTTCTTTTTTCGCGTTGTTGGCGGCCATGCTACTAGTGTGTAGTAAAATTGCAATATATTTATATTTTTTTATTTCATTTTTCAATTAAAATAATTGCACTCTCCGTCGTCGGTCGTCGGCGTAAATTGTTTTTATGATAACTTCAGCGGCAGTGGCAGTGGTAGTGGGGCGGTGGGCCGCGGGACGACGCATTCATTTTCACAGAGAACGTGTGCGCAATAACTGCAATTGTTGCTCAATTAAAATATTCGCACTCGTGAACTTGTCCGGTAAAAAGTGGAGTGGAGCGGTGTGGCAGCAGCGTGTAGATTGGCGTTGTATGATGTGTAGTGTACAATACATTGCCAACGCGTTATACCTACTCGTCGTCGACAATTTTATTGAAGGTTTGTATAGTTATGTGATGCGATATACATAGGTATACCCACCTAAGGCAGACAATCCGTGTTTAAATTTTTTCCACAGCTTTATCATCGCGTGCCGGCTTTTCATATTTTGTCCTACCTGTCAGTTAGCTTGATGCAAGCGCAACAATGTTGCAGCATTTTGATTGCAAACATCATACATAGGTATGTACTATAGTCTACTCAATAGTAAGGTACCTAACATTCTTTTGTTTTTAATACGCCGGATTGCGAATCGGATTGCATCTCCGTCAACGCCGCAACTGCAGCTTTTTAAGAGTCAACAAAATTTACAACAAAAAAAGGAAGCCTCTCATGCGATATATTAGCAAAGCTAATTGCAATAATAGTTCGCATCTCTTCGCTTCGCAATTCGCAATCTGTCTGAGAATGTTCGCTCTTGTTGAAGGCCACCACGCCATCAACATCATCAATGGAAGCATTTTACTGATGACCAGACGACTGACATACAATAATGCAAGACATTGTTGTACAAAAAAAAAACTTGTCCGTCAAGCAGCGTGTTGTCGTCGCATCGTTGTAGTCTGCTGGTTGACCGTAGCCCAGTTTATATAAAATATCCCCGACAGTAAAGAATCTCTATATGGTCAGTAGTAGAAAATGCATTTACAGGGTGTTTATGTTGACGTTTAAAAGTAAAAAAGTTTTAGAATATTAAAAAATAGATTGAGTTCGATGAACGTATTATATATATCGAGAAAATGTCCCTCCGATTCGTCACCTTAATGATCTCTAGACTACCAAAAGGCAATGTCGTCACCTGAGGTCTATCTTGTTCTATGTCCATTTTTCAAAATGTTGGGAAATCGATTTTTAAAGTCCAGACCGAAAACTTTTTTTTTATTTTACCAAATTTATTTTTGGAATTGATGTTTTTCTGAAAGCCTTAACAATTTTGTTGTAAAAACAATTCACAAATTTCTTTTTTCTTCTGTTCTGAAATAATGATAAATAAAAATACAAACAGTGGTCATTTTGGATATTGAACAAAGTTATATGGAGTGAAGATAAGTTGATAAAATTGGTGGATATTGAACAAAGAAACCTAATATTGAACAAGGCATATATTATAGGAAACCAGAGGTATTTTGTATTAAATTGAACAATAACAATTTCATTATTCAAATCAGATTTCATTAGGTTCTCTGAAGGGTACTATGAAAGGAGACAACAAAATTTTGAATATCTTGGTATGTTTGTATTGTTAAAAAAAAAATATGCATGTAGGTTTAAGAAAAACACTTTATTTCACAAATAAAAGAATTATTTCTCAACAAAGCGTTGAATAATTTATTTTTTTTTAAACAAAAAATAAAGGATAAATTCTTGTGTATTTGTATGTATTATTATATTAACTTAATAAAAACATAGCTTCATTGTATTTGTTAAAAAAAAAGATAAATTATGTTTTACTTTTAAAAAAATGTGAGCCGTCATGCGACGCCTGGCAGATGTGAAACATCGTGTGTGTACAAGTAATATGCATAAAAGATAATATTATTACAGGAATTATTGAATATTTATTTATATAATTACTAATATGATTAATATGAATATAATTTATTGAATATAAAAATATAATAATTACATTTATGGATATTTGAAAAATACGATCTATTTTCTTATGACTTGGTAATATGCCATTATGTTGTTTCACTTTCTTTGCACAAGGTTGATCACTTGATCTTCCGAGTTATCACTTGATCTTCCGAGTTATCACTATCACACATATTTTATTGTCAAAAATTAAAATAAAAAAAAAGCTGAGATGCGACCCACACTGATAACTTCCCATCCCGTCTGTCGATTTGTCTTGCTGAAAAGTTTGTCTAAATGTATCAATTTTTACCAAATTTGCGTAGGTACTATTTTTTGAAGATTTTTTTTACGAAAAAACGGACTGCTGGATTTTTATAAAAAAATTACTGAATATCAAAAACAATATTTTCTGTGAAATAAAATAAGTTTGAAGCCAATATTTGTAATTTTTGAAAAGCTATTTGAGTCGAAAATAAATGTTTACCAAGTTTTAGTATTGTTTTTTTTTAGGTTTTTATTTTTTTGTAAAAAAACTGTCAATTCGAATTTTTTCAAAGTTTTACTGAATATTGAAAACAATATATTTTGAAAGATAAAAGTAGTTTAAAGCCAATATCTCAAAGTTTTGAAAAGATATTTGAGTCGAAAATCAATGTTTACCAACTTTTGTTAATTTTTTTTTTTAGGTTTTTAATTTTTTGTAAAAAAACTGTCAATTAGATTTTTTCAAAATCTTACTGAATGTTTACAACAGTATTTTTTGAAAGATAAAAGTAGTTTAAGGCCAATATCTCAAAGTTTTGAAAAGATATTTGTGTCGAAAGTCAATTTTTACCAAGTTTTATTAATTTTTTTGTTTAGGTTTTTATTTTTTGTAAGAAAAACTTTCAATTCGATTGTTTTCAAAATTTTTCCGAATGTTGAAAATAATATTTCTTATAAGATAAAATAAGTTTGAAGCCATAATCTCAAGGTTTTGAAAACATATTTGAGTCGAAATTCAATTTTTACCAACTTTGAGTAATGTTTTTTTTTAGGTTTTTATTTTTTATAAAAAAAACTGTCAATTAGATTTTTCTCAAAATTTTATCAAATGCAAAAACATTATTCTTCGTTGCACAATATTGTTTTGGAGATGAAATCATATTTTAGTCGTAAAATTTTCGAGGTGACAAATTTTTTATTTCAGTTTTTTTTGATTTATAAAAAAAAACCGTTAATTAGATTTTTTCCAAAAATATAATTGTTTTGTATCACGTTACAATCTATGATATAAAATTTAATTCAAGTCTCTAGTGTCATTGGTTCATGAGATATTTAGGTTGAACCAAAATTTTCACCTTTTTGTTAAACTGCTATGGTAAAAAAACCACCCGCGCAATTTTCTTGGGAGCCCTTTCTGCATCTTTCTGCCTTATTATCTGTATAACAAAATTTATTCGAAGTCGATATCTCTTCTGGTTCTTGAGCTATGGACGACGGAAAAAACGTCGCGAACGTACAGACGTACGGACGTACGGACCGGACATACGGATGACTCTAGGGACCTTGAAACGTCGAGAAATGTCAAAATTTTCAATGTGACAAATCGGACCGATTACAATAACTTCCTATGGGAAGTTAATAATAGAACTCAATGTCCCTGATTAAGAGATCCGAATCTAGTTAAAGTCGACTTAAACAAAAACATCCGTAGAAATAAAACACAAATTTCACTTCTAAATGCTTAGATAAGTTCATTTTAAATTTAGCTTGAGAAGCTTTTTAGCATTTAGGGTGAAATTTGTGTTTTATTTCTACGGATGTTCTAGTTAAAATTGACTTTAGGCTAGATTTGGATCTATTATCCAAGGTTAATAATTACATTTCATTTATGGTTTCTTATTATGTTTTCGCAAAAACGTTGATCTTGTATATATGTTAGGCATGAACTGAACGGTAACATTGCTTGAATGTCTTTTTTCTTTTCCTTGGTTAATTTTATGTTAAAAACACTTTGTACGATAGTAGGAAGGATATTACACTTTCAGCCTCTCATAGTTTTAGCGATTCTAACCGTTTGAAAATCCTCACTATGTTTTATCTTATAATACAGGGAAAGAAGGTCATTGCCTTAATATTCTATTTGTCTGCAATCTTTGAAAGGTACCATTTTAAGATCCAGACTTACTTTATTAAAATTCAATAAAATCTTCTTTCTTAAGCTGCGCAATTTTACGCTTTAAAGAAACGGGGCTGTAAACTTCCAAGTCCGTTAAGTATTTTTCGATTCCACTGTGCACAGCATCCACTTCTTGCACTTGCGAATGGCCTGGTTCAGAATACTTGTGTGTACCGGCCGCTTAGCGTTTCGTGCCAAATTCCGCAGTAGGTGGTTTTATTATTTTGGCAAAATCCCATCAAATTATATACAGCATATTTACGCCTATAAAAGTAACTCGAAATATTTGCTTTCGGCAGCAAAAAAACATTTTGCAGATCATAAGTGATCGATATCACGCTGAGCCTTTGATTCACTATGAAAACGATTTGCGCCAATCGAAAGAGCACCCTCGAATTATAAAAACTGCATTTCTAACTCAATTTCGTCAAAAATGGTCTATTGAACAAGATAGAACTCAGGTGACGATGTCGATAGGGGACAACAAACCCATATTTGACAGAGAAATTACGTTGATAGTTGGAAAATTTGGTTCACCAAGTCGAAAGCTGAAATTCTGTAGATCAAAAAAGCTTATTCGATTTTGTTTGTATTTTCAAAACACCCTGTCAAACGCATGCACTATTTGCCGTACCGTAAAGCCTCCTCTCCTTAACATCTACTGCTGTAAAGTGTTGAACGAGATTGATAATAATTGAAAATGCATACTATAGGTATACTAAATATAGTCATTGCATGCGTGCGTCATCAACGACTCACTATCCGTTGTCGTTGGCATTGTCGAATGTTGGTTATTAGCTGTCTGGTTGTCGGTCGTCGCGTCGTCATTTTCATCGTCGGGAAAAAATATGTCGTCTGCAGCTATAGGTATAAACTGAACTGGCCTGGTTCGTGCTTATCGCTATTAAAGTCAACCGATAACCATAGCTGGCAGCAGAAAGCCGACGCGACGTTAATTGGGGGAGACGCAACTTATATATACAAAAAATTAATACTAACAAAATAAAAGTCTTATATTTCACATGCAATATATTATGCAAACATCTTCGTTAGTCGGTTCGGTAGTCGATAAGTGTACATACTCAGCTATTAGTATGTTTGATGATTGGGAGGATTTAATATAAGGCAGCCGGCACCCCGAACCCCGAACCTGAACCCGAACATTGCAACCGATAATTTATTATTTGCTGTCTGTCTATGGTCTACTGATAGTCTAGTGTCTGTGACACACTCTGGCCTCTAAGTTAAGAACATACCTATGTATGTACAGGGTGGCGAAAAATTTGTAAGCCGATGCGAAAATTGTCACCACTGACAAATTTGTTCAAAAAAAAAGTCTTTTTTATTTTTAGCGACTTATGTCTTTTTGACGTCAATTTTGTAACTAAAACAAATGTCAAAGTAAAAATGACTTTTGCCACCATTTGTAAGAATGTAAAGTAAGAGTGTTGACCGTTGCGCCACCTTGTGTGGACTGTTTATGAAGTGAGCCATTCGTTTCTATAGACAATTTCAAAAGCTAGATCTAACACCTGTCATCAAATTACGATCGACTTCGTTCGACATCGACCATCAAATGCGGTCAGTGTTAATTCAAGAATAGATTTATGGAAATTTTGCCATGAAAATATCAATATAATATGTTGTTTTTTTTTAGCTTCGTGTAATATGAGAAAAAATATTATTAAACATGGACGGGACGTGTGTGAGTGTTAGGAAAAAATAATTTAATGGTAGATTATGACTGATCTAATCATCATCATCATAGCAGCTGTCAAACATTTTATTTTTTTTTGTTCGTTTGAACTAAATAATGATTGGGTGGCAACAGCGCCGCAGACATCTGAAGTGATAAATGATTAGGAAATCACTTCATATATAGAACTGACACTTTTTTTTGTTGTAACGGACGGCGGCGGCAGCGGCATAATGTTTCATAATGCATAGCTAACATGATGTGTCTTTAAAATGATTTGAAGTCATGCAATTTGTCAATTTAAAAGGCAAATCATTTTTTGTACTTTAAAGTTTGCCTTTTTATGCAGAAGGCGGTATGTTTTTGATGATTACACATATGACTATTTGAATCTGTAAGAAATCAGAAATCAGTTTTGGTTATCTTTTGGGTTGCGAGATAATTCAATAAAAATAGTTTTCAGTGAGTTGAAATCCCAAACTAGACCTACGAAAGTGCTTTTTAGTTTTTGTTGATCTGCCGCACAAAACAAAACTTATTACATTACATTACATACTACTCAGCATATAAATGTACAGAGTAGAGAACATAGCACCTTGAGCGACTAGACTATATAAGGTGATAACAACATAAGACATTAATACAAGACAGAATGACAGAAAAGAAAGAACAATAGACAGAAAGAACACATGACAACAGCAGGCGGTAGGTTTCGAGAAGGTCCCCCATCTGCCTACTAACCGCGCTCACTGATGCTTGATTTCGATGATCGATGGGAACCGATGCTTTATCAGTGACTAGGCCGTTGCCTTAAACTTATTATTTATCACTCAAAGCATTGAATTTTTGAAAAATTGTTTTGTAAATCTCTGTAGAAGCAATAAGATAAACTAAGGATTTAGTTTGTGGCTTCAACTCGGGCGCCATTTAGCAACTTTTTCTTTTTATTTTGCAAGCTCTTTTTTCAATTCTATCCAAAAGACTTAAGGAAGTTATTGGGGTACCAGCCCAAATATGAGAATTATATTCAGGTTTCGGACAAATAAAAGTTTTGTAAATTATAACAAGATCACAAGGGCTAAAAAACTTCTTGCATCGTCGGAAAAAACCTAAGCACTTAGTATCATCTTTGGCGATGTTAAATATGTGATCAATTTTAAAAGATGGTTTGTGATGCAAATACCTAGAACTGAAAGCTTTTCATTCTCCTCGATGCGAGTACCACCCATGGAAAGTGTCATTGGTGGAGGGTTAAACTTTTGCGATATTAGACAGCTTTTAGTGTTTTGATTTCCCATTGGACAATACTGTCAAGATTATAATTTATAAAGCTTATCATATGCTAGTGTTGGTAGTCCTCATACAAAGGACAAGGATAAGAATCTAAAAACGAATATGACAAGTTGTTGGTACTGGTCATCCGTAAAGCAATTAAGTGGGTTAGAAGATCATTTGTAAAAATAAGGAAGAGTGACGGAGCACTGAGGTACACCAGCCTTTAATTGTTGGTTTCCAGATTTGAGCCCATCTAAAACTACTTGAGTTGAACAGTCTGAAACGTAATTTCTTACTCAACAAGGAAGAAATTCATTAATAATAAGAGAGCTTGGAGCTCGATGCCAAACTCTATCAAATACCTTTTAAATATCAAGTGAAATAATCTTACTTTCTCCAAAATGATATAAAGATTTGTTCAACTGTTCGGAGAGATAAACCATGAAATCACCAGTGAACCTATTGCTACTAAAACCATGCTGCCAGTCATTAGGAATCTTTTGTTATTCAAATTATTTCTTAAGGTGAAAACTGATTAGCGTTTCCATGACCTAAAAAAGAAAGGACAAGTGCAATTGGACGTTAGTTAGTTCTTGCTCGGGCGCCATTTAGCGATTTTTATCTTTAATTATTTATGGTTGCTATTGAAGAACCTGTTGCTAGTATTTTATGAATTACTGGGTTTCTAGACCTTAACTCAATAAATAATAAATAACTCTACATAAAATTGTGAAACACCGAAGTTATGACATTTCAGTTCGTGCTCGGGCGCCATTTATAGATTTTTATGTTCAATTATATATGGTTTGTAGTAAAAAATTGTGCTAGTATTTTATAAATCAGTAGGCTGCCAGACCTTAACTCTAAAAATAAAGAATAACTTTACATAAGAATGTAAAGTAACGATTTCGTGAATTTTCAGTTCTTGATCGGGCGCCATTTAGCGATTTTTATGTTTAAGGATATATGGTTGGTATTAAAAAAAAACTGTTGCTAATATTTTATGAATTACTGGACTTCCAGACCTTAACTCTGAAAATAATGAATAACTTTACATAATGTAAAGTACCGATTTTGTGAATTTTCAATTCTTGCTCGGGCGCCATTTAATGTTTGTTTATGCGTTATGATTTATTATTGCTATTGAAAGAAATGTTGCTAGTATTTTAATTCTAATATTTACTGAGTTGACATAAAAATACGAGTCATAAAAAAAATTAAAACCTTTTTAAACTGTTATATGTAAATATTCTGATTAAAACAATTTTTATCGAACAGAAAAGAAAAAAAAATACTACAGAATTTGAAATTCAAACTGTTTCTACTCTCCTTAATTTCTTTTTTTTTAAGCAAGAGACACATCCGCCATGTTGATATTGTTGGCCTGTGATGTTTTGATTCGAGTCTGGCGAATTATTATCCACAGAGTATCTCCGTCTCCGCGCATGTGCATTTGTGCATGCGTAAATCGTGATTTAAATTTTTTGTCGATTTGACATGCATCTTCTTTGAATTAGTATACGCTGTAGGGCGATTGCATGCTGCTTGCTGCATCAGTTCGTTACGTTGCCCTTTTGCCATATGCAGCAATTGTTTTAATTTGTTTTATAAATTTTTTAGTTTTCGCTCCCCGATGCAATGGCTTTGGCTTTAGCTGACCGGTCTGTATGTCCGCTTTGATTTTTCATCGCACTATCTGTCTGGCTTATTATATTCTCATTCAACAAAGCTGTACAGCTGTGTGGTGTCTTTTATTTGGTCCTGATGCATATATAAAAATCCCCATCTTCAGACACCACAATGATCATCATTATCATCATTCGCATCATTTGCAGCATCATCTACTTGGGGCAGAAACTGAAGAGAGCACATATTCAAAAAACATACCTATAAAAACACAGAAACAAAACTTAAAAAACAACACATCAGAAAGGCAACATCTTTGACTTGTTGCCCATCCGTGCTATGTGCGGACAGACGGACAAAAACAAAATTGCTATCAAGTCCGCAGCAAATGGTAAATGGATGAAGCTGAAAAATTCCCATCCAGAAGAAGTTTAAGGCAGCACAACAAAAAAATGCCAGTTTTAAGATGCAACGAATGAGATTAACTGAAGGGTTCGCCTCTCCTCGAACTTTGGATGCATTTTTCTGTTCCATCCGCACAGTCCAAAACCAACCAACCGAGCGACGACCGACTGACGACGTCGACCAACGATGACAACGACGAAGGCAGAAGGAGCAGGGAGGCATCTGCTTTGTTTCGAAGATGCGCACATGCATTCTAATTTTTCCCAACAGACACCGGGAATTTATTCGTTCTTTTTTTGTTTGCTGCTGCTGTTGTTGTTTTTGTTTATGCTGGATGCTGGATGCACTTAAACTCCACTCTTCTTCAGGGCGCAGCAGAATCAGCATCAGCAGTCTCCAGATACGACAACGACGTGGACGGACGGACGGACGGTGTGTGTTGGTTCTTCGCATTCGTTCTGCCCATTTTCTGTATTCTTTTGGGGGTATTAATAAATTCTTGTACTGTGATGTGCAGCAGGAAGACACATGCGGTACTCTGTCCTAGCCTGGCTTGGCCTGGCCTGCTACGTCAAATACAAAACGATGCCTCTTCTGTTGCACATCCAGGAGGATAAGGCGAATGTTGTTGTATCCAGTCTGGCTTCGCCTGGCCCTGTACCTTCATTCCCTATACCATGAAGGCGCACAAAAAAGTTTAGAAAACAAAAAACCTAAGCCAAGGTCCCAAAAACAGTAAAAAACGTTGATGATCCTTGGATGTTTTGGTTTTTTGTTGTGTTATTTTATTCTGTCCCACCATCATCGTCGTCTGTTGGGGATGGTGGTTCCCAATCAGAGAGGAATCGGCGAACCAGAGTCCTCTTTGGAATCTTATATTCTTGTGTTTTTTTCTTCTAGTTGTTGTTGTTACATTCGTTAGTTTTTTGTTTTTTGGTTGCAGCTTGCCTGCCAGCCATCCAGCCAGCCAGCCAACCAGAGCAAAAGTCAAAACCAGAGCCAGACCCAGTTTGATGATGCGGATGATTGTGGCAGAAGATATTTTATGCATTTTCGCTGCTATGCACCTCTTTGGTCATCACACCATCTCCTCCGCATGACTTTGCCGCAGCCATAGGCCAGGCCAGGGAGTGTGTCTTTGGGTTCCAGATTACGGATGAGGATCACATTTTTTTTTGTCAATATTCCTTTTACCATCAGTCGAAGGTCAAAAATAGATGCACATACATATTTATGTACCTATGTAGATATAGGAAGGAAGGATTGTTACAGACGGCTTCAGCTTCGTAGTGATGCAGTGTGGAAGGAAAAAAGGAATATGTTTTTATTTATATATTTTTGTTTGTCTTCGCTTGCAACTCGATTTTGCTCTGGCCCGCCACCACCAGAGCAGGTGTAATAAATTAAGAAGGATTTAGATGGATTTCAAAAACAACAAAAAAAAATTTAAAAAAAGGATAAACTAAAGCAGCATACAAAAAAGAAACATTCGTGATATAGATACATTTTGGATGATTGTTGTTGTTCTTATTGTTTTGTTAGCTTGATGATGTTTAAGTCAGTTTTTCGTTTTTTAACTTTACTTCAACTTGTCTAGGAGGTTCTCGTAAGAAAAAGAGCAGCTGCTTCTGATTCGTATTCGGAATTAATGTTTGGACCTGGTTTTTTTTTCAAGGTCGATTAAGTGCAGGAAGTTGTTATTTTTATGTTCAGAGTTTTGGCAAGGATGTAATTGAATCAGGAAGAAATTGGACATTTGATTTGGTGGTTTGTGGCAGAAGATACAACTTTTCAAACTGAAAATGAGTTTTTTACCATCAACCAGCTAACATTATTGATTTGCTTGGAAATGGACGTACAAAATATATACATAGTATATGTAGTTAACTTTATAAAGAGAATTTGTCCAAGGACTATTTAATTCCCTTGTCGTCCAAAATGAGTCTATATACATATGTACAAACATACATCCATGGATAGATTTCTATGATCCTTAGTATTATCTCAAAACTTAATTTAAACTTCCCGCCGCCGTTTAGGCTTAGTAAGGTGTTGGCAAACCCTTAAATATCTGACAGTTTAGGCTTTAGTAAAAATGGAGTATAATATCAAGACACAGCTCGTTAAAGAGCAAAAGTAACTTTTAAAGTACCCACGGAGAGACCGAGGCGAGAATGTACATACATGTTATAGTTGAAAAGTACTTTGTTCTAAACAACTTTATATGATTACTTTCAAAATGATCGTACGAACATTGAATAATATTTGTATGAAATGTCGTTCATAATTAGTATAAATAAATGAATCTGTGCTCCTGGAGTTCATTAAGACTTGGACTGTGAAAGGAGTAAGCCAGAAGGTTGGCACAGAATCTATTGCTCGGAACCTATTATCAGAAGTGGGATAAACCTAAAGGAAGGAATAAAAAGAAATTTTAAAGAAGAAAAAAAAAAAAATATAAAAACCAAATATTTAATAAGTGATGGAAAATAAGAAGAATTTGGACAATGAAGAAGAAGAAATTTTGGAGGACGTTTATCAAGAAAAAAATAACACAATGCTCATCACAGCTGATGCATTGTCGAAGTTTTTGAAGACTGCTCAACTTAAGGAACGGAAAGAAGATGGCATCATTGGATTTCCCATTTTTGATCCCGATCATTCACGAGTGGACATTATCAAATGGTGTTCTGACATTGACACAAGAATTGAGCGTGACAATTTGAAAGATTTTGATGTTCTACCTCGTGTACGTTCTTCTTTGATGGGACGATCAAAAGCTTGGTTCGACAAATATGGATATCAGCATTACTCTTGGTCTGACTTAAGATCATCTATTATTCACGCATTTTCAAGTGGGACGGACATTGTGGCTCAACTCAGAAAAGTTGCTAATTCCGAAAGCAAAGAATTTGGATCTTATTCTGATTTTGTGATGGAAAAAGTATCACAGATAAACCGGTTACCATTTGAAGTTCCAGAGGATAAAATTGTCAGAATAATAATTGGCTGCATTACAAATTTGGGATTAAAAAATTCTCTGATGTTTGTCATGCCAACCTCGATTCAATGTTTAATAGACCATCATCTATTAGTGAGCCACCTCGAAGACAACAAGATGCATCTGTATTGAACGATGGAAACAATAAAAGATTATACAACACCAAACCTAGTGATGAAGACAACTTTGGTTTTCAGAACAAGAGGTCTCGCTTAGAGACAGAAAAAAAGTGCTTCAAGTGTGGAAAAGTTGGACATCTCAAAGCAAATTGCATCCGATTGAGTTCAGGAAATCGTTTTAAGCATGAAAGACTTGAGAATGCTAAACTATGCTCGTATTGCAATAAATATGGACATGAGGAAAGAACTTGCTGGTCTAAACAAAATGCTGATCAAAGAAAAGTTAATTTGTGCAATGATGTTTTGATGGCTGACAATACCACAGATGTGTTCATTAACGGAAGATTATACCATTGCTTATTGGATACTGGTTCTGATTGCTCATTACTAAGAGCGGATATTGCAAATCAAATGTCACTGAAGAGGGTTGCACACTTTCTAAGCATCCATGGTATTTCCAAGCATCCAATCCTTTTGACAGAAAAATTGACTTTGCTGGTTGAATTTGAAAAACTGAACACTGAAATAACCTTCTATATAATTGAAGAAATTTATCTGAAGAACGAAATAATAATTGGACGAGATGTTTTAAGTGATTCATCACTAGAAATTAGAGTTGATATGCATGGATCAACTTTGCAGCGAAAAGACCATCTGATTTCATCATCTAACGTATTAACAAAGAAGATCTGTGAAGCCACTCCCGACCAAAACTTTCAAGTTGAAAGTTTGTTAAACAAATATTCGGCATCCATTGTGAAAGGATTTCCAGTAACAGAGGTACAAACTGGTTCATTGAATATTCGCCTTAATCAAGAAGTAGTTATAAATTATAGACCGTACCGAATGGCATTTTCAGAGCGAACAGTAGTAAGTCAAATAATAAGTGAATTAAAGAATCAAAATATAGTTCGGGACAGCAGTTCACCATTTGCCAGTACAGTTGTATTGGTGAAGAAAAAGAATGGACAACATCGTCTATGTGTCGACTATCGAGCATTGAATCGTGCAACTGTCAAAGATCGGTATCCCTTACCACGAATAGAAGACCAATTAGATCGGCTATCTGGCAACAAATATTTTACATCTTTGGATATGGTGTCAGGGTTTCATCAGATACCAATCGAAGAAAGTTCAATAGAAAAAACTGCATTTGTTACACCTGATGGACACTTTGAATATTTAAGGATGCCATTTGGACTTGCCAATGCTCCGGCTGTTTTTCAACGAGCTATCAATAAAGCACTGGGGACCTTGAAGGACAAAACAACTCTTGTCTATATGGATGATGTTTTAATACCATCATCAACTGTTGAATCAAAAATCTGGATTTAGCATTGAAAGCATTGACTCAAAGTGGATTTTCGTTGAACATTGAAAAGTGCAAGTTTTTGAAAACCGAAATCGAGTATCTTGGCCGAGAGGTTTCTGTTGAAGGAATTAGGCCTGGAAAGTCAAAAATAGAAGCTCTCGTCAAATCAATTCCACCTGCAAATGTGAAACAAGTTCGACAATTTATGGGACTATCCAGCTATTTTCGAAAATTTGTTCCAGAGTTTGCTGTTAAAACTAGGTGCATATCCGCATTAACAAAAAATGATGTTAAATTCAACTGGACAAGTGAGTGTGAAGAAGCTCGGCAATATATAATCAGGCAATTGACTAACAGGCCAGTGTTAGTGTTTTTCGATCCAAATCAACCTACTGAACTACACACTGATGCCAGTGCTTTGGGTTACGGTGCTATCTTGTTCCAAAGAATAAATGGACAGCTGTATGTAGTAGCTTACTATAGCCAAAGTACAAAACTTCATGAAGAAAAATATCACAGTTACAAGTTGGAAACGCTTGCTGTAGTAAACGCTGTCAAAAACTTCCGAAATTATTTGCTAGGAATCAGGTTTACTATTGTAACAGACTGCAATGCATTGAAAGCAACTAAAGAAAAAAAAAGATCTCCTGTCCCGAGTTGCTAGATGGTGGATCTATTTGCAGGACTTTGAATTCAACATTATATACCGTAAGGGCAAGACTATGCAGCATGCCGATTATTTAAGCCGCAATCCACCACAAAAGACTTGTTATCAACTTAACAGTTTATCAGAAAATTGGCTTAATATAGAACAGTGTTCCGACGCTGATTGCATTGAAATAATCGAAAAAATTAAGGGGGGAGACTTGGATACTACTTCACAATACGTCATCAATAATGGATTATTGTACCGGAAAATTCAAGGGGAAAATAATAAATTACTGGTGCCACAAAATTGCCGTTTATCATTAATGAGACGTTATCATGAAGATAATTGTCACATTGGATGGGAAAAAACGCTAGCCAAGATAAAAGAACATTTCTGGATGCCTAGAATGTCAAGAAATGTACGAAAATTTGTAGAATCATGCTTGATTTGTCTGGTAGCAAAAGGACCCTCCGGAAAAAAACAGTGTGAACTGCATCCTATTGAAAAAAAACCGATACCTTTCCACACCATTCATATCGATTGTATGGGTCCATTTCATGGAAAAGACAAGGAAGATAGCCGTTACATTTTAATATTCGTTGATGCCTTTACAAAATTTATAATTTTGTTTCAGTGCAAGACTTTAAAAGCAAAAGAAACTATTCAACATTTAAACAACTTTGTAATGCTGTTTGGAGTTCCAGCTAAAATTATTAGTGACAAGGGAACGAACTTTACAAGCGAACATTTTCAAAATCTTTGTACATCATATGGTATTGAACACCACACAATTGCACCGGGTATAAGTAGAGCAAACGGGAAAGTTGAGAGATACGTTGATACAGTGGCAAATCTCTTACGGACTAATTTGGAACTTCAAATGGAATGGACAAGCTATGTCAGTCGAGTTCAACTGGCCCTTAACACAACAATCAACAAAACAACTGGACTTTCACCTTTAAAAGTTTTAACTGGAATCAGTGGACGAACCCCTGAAATGAGTGCTTTGTTTGCAGACCTAAACATTGAAACTGGATATGACAATTTTGATGCTTTACGCGAGTTGGCAGATAAACGAATTCGTGAAAATGCTGGAAAAATGAAGACAATTTTTGACAAAGGTAAATGTACTCCAACTAAACTAGAAATAGGTGCTACCGTTCTATACAAAAGCAATCAAATACGGAAGTCTAAGCTAGACGTTCACTTTAAAGGCCTTTACGAGGTCATAGGCGTGTTGCCGAATGACAGGTACAAGTTGAAGAAAATCAATTCCAAAATTGTTATAGTTGCTGCAAGAGAAAGTATTAGACCAGTTCAAAAAGAAAATTAGAAACATTATGTGATAATGTAAGTTTTATGTTTCATTATTAAATTTTATTAAATTGTTACCAAGTAATTGGCTGAAGTTTGAAGAACTTTTGGTTTTTGTTAATTATTTTATTATGTGTGCTTGGGCTAAATGGTGCAAGACAAGTTTACGCTTGTGAGCTAAACCTCTGAGCTTATGGTTTGGTGATAATGGATTGTTTTGGGAATATTAGTAGACAAGCTGTTTGCCTCTGAGTTACTAAGGTTTGTTGTTTATGGTACAAGACAAGTTTACGCTTGCGAGCTAAACCTCTGAGCTTACTATTTGTGTTGAATTGTTTTCAAATTATTATTTTGTTTCAAAATAATGACGGTTATGGATTGTTTCATCGAGAACGATGAAAATTGCAGGATGGCCGTGTTATAGTTGAAAAGTACTTTGTTCTAAACAACTTTATATGATTACTTTCAAAATGATCGTACGAACATTGATTAATATTTGTATGAAATGTCGTTCATAATTAGTATAAATAAATGAATCTGTGCTCCTGGAGTTCATTAAGACCTGGACTGTGAAAGGAGTAAGCCAGAAGGTTGGCACAGAATCTATTGCTCGGAACCTATTATACATATGTATGTACATATATATATTAACCAAAATTTACGTGGATATTGTGACACTTTCTACAAATTAAACTCTTTTCAGGTGACTTATTTTGAAGTTTCACTTTAAGAGCAGTTTGAAATAGAGTTTGAAATTTCAAACTGAAAATTGTGTTTTTTTTTTTTGTTCCGTGCGTCCAGAGCTGCAAAGTTGTTTATTTTTTCGTTTAGATAATGGTTTCCGAATGCTCCAAGCACGGTGAAAGAGCTTGAAAAAGACCAAGAGATGAGGATAAACGTATTAACAAATCTTAAAACCACTGTAATGGTGGATTGAGCTGGCTGCTATGGCAATTAAGGTATACGTTTTGGAATTAATATTTAGTTAACTATTTTATTTATTTAATAAAAGAATACCCATTTCAGTATTCAAATGGAACACATTTTTGATGAAACCATTTTTACTGTCAGAAATCACATGTGTCAATTTATGACAACTTGATGCCCAAACAAAAAAGAGGCTGGGATGCGACCCACACTGATAACTTCCCATCGCGTCTGTCGATTTGTCTTGCTTGAAAGGTTTGTAGGTTTTCGTGTTTTGTTAAAAAAATTATCAGTTGAATAATTCAACAATATTTTGCATATGATGCAATAGTTTGATTTCAAAATCTATTTTTGTTAACGAGGTTTTTAGTCGTTAACCAATTCTTACCAATTTTAGCAGCATTTCTTAAAAGATTTCATTTCTTATATAAACAAATACAAATTGGATGAATAAAATTAATTTGAAGTCAATGTTTTCTATTATTCACGAGATATCGAGAACCGAACATCAATTTTTACCAATTTTGCGTACTATTTTTTGTAGATTTTAATTTTTTATGAAAAAAAACTGACAGTCAGATTTAAAAACAAAAATTACTGAATGTTGAAAACAATATTTTTTTATATAATAAAATTAATTTGAAGCTTATCTATATCTCAAAATTTTGAAAAGATATTTGAGTCGATATTCAATGTTTACGAATTTTTGTTAATTTTTTTTAGGTTTATTTTATTTTTTGTAAAAACAAGTGTCAATTCGATTTTTCTCAAAATTTTACTGAATGTTGAAAACAATATATCTCATAAGATAAAACTAGTTTAAAGCCAATATCTCAAAGTTTTGAAAAGATATTTAAGTCGAAAATCAATTTTTACCAACTTTTGTTAATTTTTTTTTAGGTTTTTATTTTTTGTAAAAAAAACTGTCAATTCGATTTTTATCAAAATTTTACCAGATGTTGAAAACGTTATTCTTCATTGCACAAAATTGTTTTGGAGATAAAACCATTTTTTATTCGTAAAATTTTCGATGTAATAAATATTTTTTTGTCAGTTTTTTTGATTTATAAAAAAACCGTTAATTATATTTTTCTCCATAAAAAAATATATTTGTTTGGTATCACGTTACAATATATAATATAAAATTTAGTTCAAGTCTCTAGCGTTATTGGTTCGTGAGATATTTAGGGTTAACGAAAATGTTCACTTTTTTTTTAAACTGCTATAGTAAAATACACCCACGCACTTGTCTTGAGAGCCCTTTCTGCATTATTATCTGTATAACAAAATTTACTTGAAGTCGATATCTCTACTGGTTCTTGAGCTATGGACGACGAAAAAAAAGTCACGAACGTACGGACAGACGTACACACGCACACACAGACATCTCTCTAAAAATATTTTATTTCGACTCTAGGGACCTTGAAACGTCGAGAAATGTTAACATTTTCAATTCGACAAATCAGACCCATTACAATAACTTCCTATGGGAAGTTAAAAATGGGAGCTTTCGGAAAACGTTCCGAGCTCGAAACTCTTAGCAAAAACAGAAATGACAAAGAAAAGTTCAGGAGACTTTAAGTTACTTTTAATATCAAACATTCGAATTGAAAACCTCTTCCTTAAATCAATTTTAATTTTTGAATTCTTGAGTGAGGAAAAGTAAGAATAGCAGAAATATTTTCGGAAAAGCACATACTCTTTGAGAAAGAAAATTATTTCCAGAATGGTCTTAGGACTGAAACAGAACTGCAATATCAAAATATTATGTGAAATTTAATTAGACCGTTGATTGACTCCCAAAATGTTCCCAAACGCACTAGAATTTGACTTTACCTTTTATATTTTCAACGTACAAAATGTGAATAACACTTTCCTTACACATGTTATGCTTCTACATATTTTTTGATATGATACGAAAATTCTGTTAAGAGTCAACCAAACAAATAATTATTAAATCAAAATATTTTGTTTTGGTAATTTTCAATTTTCTCAAGAACTAGAAGACATCAAGTCATTTAGTATTCAGTTTTTGATCAAAAACAAATAAGAGCAATGAATTATAAAAAGAAAATAGTAGATAATCTGAAAGTTTTGAAAAATTACACTTTAAACCTTTTTTTAACTTTTTTTTGCACAAATTTTGACTTTAAAACAATTTTTTTCAAAAACTATGCATAGTTTTGACTTGATTTAAAAACAAGCTAATAGACAAAAGTGTTGGCTTTAAAAAAAGGTATAATACTTAATTATAAGTATTACCGTTATTTTTTAATTATTTTTTTTCCATTTAATATACATATTTTTTTAAACTGCCCCTACCGCCTAAACGGGGGGAGATAGACCCCCCTCCCATAGTAAAAAATGCTTGTTTTTAGCTGTTCTATACAAATCCTTCAATAAACTTTGTCGCCAAAGTTATCGTACTCTCCCCACAAATCATGTTAAAAGAAAAGAATACAAAAGAACATTGAAAATAAAAAAGGACACCCAACAACATTGGTACACAGAAAAAGAAAATCAAACCTGACAAACATTTAATATTATTTATACATATGTAAGTAGATAGAGTGTCAGTATTAAATTGATTTTGTAACTTTATCAAATAATTCACTCATTTAGTCCAAAAAGTAAACGAACAGATCTAATGTAACCTCGCCTCCACTGTCAGCTGTCATTATCATGATGAAACCGATGTTTCTCAAGAACACAAACATGCTAAATGTTTTATGGCATCTGCTATTCATAAATAGTAACTCTCAACTACATCCAAAAAACTAAACTTGTTCCGGAAATTCATGATAATAACAATAATATTTGATGATAACAATAAATTTCATTAATTTTTGGGTTTATATGCGACGGCAGCGCTGCGTGGCGCGGCGCCTTTCCAAATATGATTTTTTATATAGAAATCACCTTTTAACCCACGCTTCCATCGAATGTTAAAAAAATAAAATAACTTAATCGATATCTTAGTCATTTTAACTAAAAAACAAGACACCATATTAGCAGATACAGAACAGAGCCATCAATCAGAAACACATCGAATTGTATTTATATGAACGTGCATTAAACAAATACATTGTCCATACGTCCTACATATGATGAAAACGTTGCAGGGGCATGATTTTAAATCTCAGTTCACACTTCATTTGACAATCAACGTAAACAAGAAAAAAAATCCAGTTCAAACAAACAAAAACCCAAAGCTGTTGCTGTACAAAAAAAAAAACAAAAACGTTATACTTTATATTTGGACAATAAGGCCATTCTTTGTGTTCCAAATTCAGTAGACATACAAAAATCATCAGACAGACTGACAGACAGATATAAAGAGTCAAATCAAATCGCGCACCCCCGCTCTACAGCTGTCAAAATCACAGACACGAGACGATTATGACAAAATAATGCTATCAGACAAACAACATACATACATACATACATACATACCTATACATTATACTTAAAAACAAAATACCAAATGTGTGCATTCAATCACGGATCACGGAATCGTTGTTTTTTTTTTTTTTTTTTTATTGTTGCTGAAGAGAAAATAAAAATAATAAAATACAAAATTGGACGTGATTTTCGGGTGGAAACAGAATTTAAAGTCGGATTAGCTTTGACTAAGACGATAATCACGACTTTGCAGAAGGATTTTTAATCTCAAAGGACATCAGAAAATTCCAGACAAATTATAAAATATTCAAACAAAAAAACCCAAAAATAATGATGTTGTGTGGGTGAGAAATGGAAATTAAAAATTTAACAACAAACATTTACAAAAAAAAAAATGTGTCATCATCAACAGAATGAAGTGTCAAGTGGTTTGTTTGGAGTAATACCTAAATGACAAGGGCGTAGCTGGAAAATGTTGATAGTGGAGTAAATATGACAGCACAGTCCTTAATTTACTGAAATAATAGGTCCGTTCGCGTACCCTCCTAAAACAGTCAAATTTTACTAAAAAATACGAAATTTAACCAAATCCTGTTCGCGTACTCAAAGATTTCGTAGTTTTTCGTAAAAGAGAGCGCTCACGAGAGAGTAAAATATTTCCCCAACCTACGAATTTTAGCCCAAGAAATTTCCTTGGGCTGATTTGTGAAAATTTCAAATTTGATAGAAACTCAAATAAAATAAATAAATTGCTCGCTTTTGCTGTCAGTTATAAAATTTAAAAACAAATTTTCAAAAAATAGCAACAAGACATTAATATTGTGTGAAAAATTTGTTGTTTTCCCATTCGCTTACTTTTTTGTAGTTTTTTTTTTGGTGAGAGAATTTTACCCCCGCTCTTTAAAATATTTCTTTTTACGAATTTTAGTGCAGAAAGTACGCGAACGGACCTATTATAAATATAAAAAAGCTTAAGTACATTCTTAGATGAAATTCAGATTAGCTATACTTCATTTTGACGTTTCATCATTTGATTTCACTCTCATTTAATAAATAGAAAGTGAGAGGTAGATATTTTTTTATTTTTTTCAAAAATTACGAGTCTTCAAGAATGGCACGACTTTAAAGCGCTCACAGCTTTTTGCAGTGTTCTAATCGGATTCCTCTGAGGCCACTCATTTTGCATTTTGACGCCTCAACGTTGTGACTGTCAAAGTGACGAACTTGATATTTCGTTGTATAAGTAGTGTTCACTTTTAAAAATCTGAAATTGCAAGGACTAAAACCAATTTAGAAGGGTTAGTTTACATCGGCCAAGCAACATTTTTGACAGTATGGTTACAACTCAACTGAATAGAAATATTTTCAATTGTAAAAATGTAAATTTAGGGAAAGATTAGAATATTCCACTATTTGCTTTATTTAATGTTTTCAATTAAACAAAATGACATGTGACAAATTAGAACTTGAACATCCAAAATAATAAACGTTATTTTTTTTTAAATTACACTTCGGGTCACATGAATAGGGTCAAGTTTTTGTTGTTTTTATTTGACGATATTTTTCAAACCCTCAAGTTTTTTTTTTGGAAAAACCCAAATGTGGAATGAATGGGACATGCATTATATTTATATTGCAAACAAAAATTTTGGATTAAGTTGGTAAATACAAGCTTTATGGCGGTTTTTGCGAAGAAGGTCATACAAATTACCTGTTTTTTTTGTGTCACATGAATAGGGGCAAGATCTTAATTTACCTATAAGCCTTTTTTAAATCAGATTAAAGGATACTCTGATTGTATGGAAGCTTAGTACGAGTATTAATTTGATAGGATCAAGAAGTGTAGGTAGAAGTAAGGGTCTAACCAAGGAGGAAATAGGCCGAATTCGAACTTATCGGAATCTCTGCAAAACTATCCGTTTTATAGCCAGCAAAATTAAATGTTGTATACAACTACTTCATGGACCTAGAGGGGTATACAAAAAAACACAAAAGGAAGAGTCAAGAATGTCACATCACTTCAGGAAAGCCGGGTGATAGTGAGAGCTTCCTTATATTAAACGATGGTATAGGGAGCAATCACCTATTACGGGACCATAGAGCTGGATTTTCAAAGCTCTAAAAAGACGGCAATCACTCACAAATCGATTCTGAAACGAGATTTTCCGCAGTTTTCTGAATTATTTGGAGGACAAAGATGGACTTTCCAACAAGATAATGCACCGATACATACCGCACGGACAACAAAAGCATTGATTCAGGGGCAAAATGTGAACCTATAACCATTGATCCCATATTCTCTTGACCTGAACCTTATCGAAAACGTGTGGGAATAGCTTTCAAGAAAAATCTACGAAGGAGGACAAAATCCGAAGAGATTATTGAAGCCATGAAACGGTCCTGGGCCCCAATTTCGATCAATTTCCTAACAGTACTCTATGAATCCACCACCACACCACAAGTTACTTGAAGTAATTCTTACAGGTAAATTTAAAATTTAGATCTTGTCCCTATTCATGTGACACAAAAAAACAGGTACTTTTTATGACCTTCTTCGAAAAAACCGCCATAAAACATACCTCATTCATTACACATTTGGGTTTGAAAAATATCTTCAAATAAAAAACGAAAAACGCCTGTCTCTATTCATGTGACACCAAGTAGTGTACTCTTAAAGTCTAAACTGACAGCTGTCAATTTTTTTTCCCAGAGTTACCAACAAATGTAAATCTCATCCTTCAACATTTGGAAACATTTCAACTCAATTCTAATCTCAAACTTGAGGTTTCACGAAACCATTTGGATACGGCCTTGCCATAAGTAGCCGATGGCTGTTTTGACGTTTGACTCCCGCTCTTGAAGTCGCTCCACATTCACATCGCCCAACCCTGGAATCGAATGCACAGAAGCTGCTTACTTATGTCGGCAGCCAGACAAAAAGTCATAAACATTTCATTGTTATTTTGTTTTGTGGCTTTTAGTTTATTTTTCTTTTGGTTTGGTTATTTATATTTTTGTTTGTTTTAATTTTATTTTAGAGTTTCTTTTCGTCTTTTGCAACGCTTCTGTTTTGTTTTTTTTTTTTTTTGTTAATTTGTTTGCAATTTTTAATTTAATTCGGTAGCCAAAAGAAGCAAACTACCACAAAAACGCATCATCATCCACATCGAGTGTGATGCGGGTTTGGGCATTGGGATTGGGCAACTTGCTTCTCGCTGCTTTTTACTGCGTCGGCAAAATATGGTGCGATGTTTATGTTTGACTATATACCTACTGCACCCAAACCCAACCCAGTCGGCATTGCCATCATCGCCATCGCCAGCCGATGATGATGGCGGGC
Organism: Eupeodes latifasciatus; assembly: GCA_920104205.1. NCBI lineage: Eukaryota > Metazoa > Arthropoda > Insecta > Diptera > Syrphidae > Eupeodes > Eupeodes latifasciatus. Next base: position 157,723,451 of record OV049926.1, read on the forward strand.
AATTGAAGCTATTTTTGGCACACAAGCGATATTTATCAGGGTAATAAAATAAAGTTAAACACGTGTGCGAACGAGCTCTTTTTGACTCCTTCAGCCAACGAAGCCTAGGCTGCAGAGCTCGGGCAAGTGGTGATGAATTTTATATACATATATATTTTATTTTATTTTTTTTTTGACCAATAAACCAATGGATTCTTAATAGTCACATTCAATTGAATTCAAATGAAGAAGAATTAATATTTTGGTTTTATAGCAAAATAAATGAAGGCATGAGTTTTTAATAGTTTCAACGTTTATTTTTTGAAGAGGAGTGATGATGCGGTTGATGTGCAGAGTTTTAGATACAATAAAAAAAAACAGAATTTTGGCGGTTGACGTTGTATAGTCCGAAAAGGTATTCAAATTTGAAAAACAAAGAACCGTAAAAAAGCAGTTAAATAGCAACAAAAGGTTTATTACTGTCTGCGGCATGATGACATGTTTGGCATTTTAAATAAACAATCATTTTTATGATATAGACTTTCACGTTAAACTGTAGACAATATTTTCTATAGATTTTGTGCTTTTTGAAAAATTTAAATCAATTGGAATTATTTTTTGTTGGTTTTAAATTTTCTAATATATTGCTTAGATATTACATTCAGATCTTAATCTGACAGTCTTGACGAAAACATGATATATCGGTGCACATGTACATATGTGAATATTGGCACAGAAAATCACTTGACCCTAAAAATTCACTAAGCTTTTAAACTTCTGTGCTTTATTTCAAGTTGAAATGTTGTCGATGTAAAATTTTGTTATTAAACATTTGAGTTTAAAAATTGTCATATTTTTATCAATTTCAACAATTTTGGAATGACTTGTGTAATTTTGATCTTCCATAATAGACACTTTCGAATTTTGAAAGGGAGATCTGCTTCTTTTTTTTTTTTTTAAAGTGACATTTGTCAAATTAGCATACAGTCTGTTTTTTTTTTTTAATTTAAATTTTTCTATTCGTAAAACGTTCCTCTACCATTTGATGGTCCACGCAAGCGTTCTTCCGAGAGGAATTTTGTAGTGAATATATTTGGGTTCACTGGTTTAAATAACAATCTACCTTAAACCTTACACCGACGAAAGACAGGATCTGTCAAAAGCATCGTCCCAGTCAGTGTCAATACTTGAAAAAACCAAGCCCTTTCGCAAACTAAAGCTTTTGCAAATTTTGCTTCGTGATTTAACATTGTCCCTGTACTAAAATCAAGTGGTTTAGTTTCTGAAGTTAAACTACATATTGACATATGTATGTTCGCTGACTGGGCTCAAAAGGAGTTGCAAACTGACCCTAATTTATATTGAGAAATCAAATTCAGCAACTTGTCAAATTTCTAGATTAACGGATGCATCAATGAAAAAATTGCCTTAACACTACGTGTTCCATAGCTGAACCTACATTGGAATTACTGTTTCAGGGATTTTAAGGCATGGTCATCGTAAGTGAAGTAGCCCAAAAAGATCACTGTCGGTTATTCGAAGTCACTAGTCTATGCGAATTAAAGCTAATATGGTGTTTTCTAATAGGGATTTGACAGCTTTGAATTTAATTTGTGAACACGCCCTTTTACTAATCATCGAACTGTCATTATCGCTGTATTCAGTCAGCTCAAAATTTGCATGATGGTAAAGTATCTGAACGAGCAATGTCTGCGAAATTTGGAGATTGTGACCGCAATTTTAACTTCAATTTTCGATCGTTATTCTCACCCTAGTAGGAAGACAGACAATAAGGTCGAAGTGTCGAAAATATCGCTGCCGTTCAGTCGTCTGTAGTAAACGATCCAAATCAGTCAATTCCACGGCGCGGCAGAATTGGGCATCGCTAAGACCACTAGTGGCGTATTTTACGTAAGGTTTATTTACACCTATGCAAAATCAAGCTGAGTCAAGATTTGAAGTCGATTGACCATTTGAAGCGAAGTGCGTTCTCCGATTGGTCAAACCCCCATATTACCTAAGTCATCCTCAGGGTTGTGCTAATATGCCCAATTGGGCCATTTGGCCTCAAGATTTTTATTTTGGCCCCTTCCCCCGGGCCATCACGAAATGGCCCCAAAATCGTAAAATGTTGTTATGTTGCTTTTTATAAATAAAAATAGATTAAATAATTAAAAATCCTAACTACAAATGCAAAAAAAAATGAAATATAACCTAATGTTTTATTCGATTATTTTCATTTCATTTTCTTGTATTTCTTTTTTAATGTATCTACTTACATATACCTAACGTCTGACAATAAAAAAAGGTGAAGTGAAATAACGCCAAATGAATTAAAGCCAAATTCAAAAAATTTGGCATTATTTCGTTTTTGAAAACGAAATAAGGCCAAATTTTCAATTTGGGTTTATTTCGCTTTAGAAAACGAAATAATACCAATTTGGCATTGTTTCGATTTAAAACTTTGCAGAATTAGAAAAAAACATAAAGTAAAATTATCTTTTGTTTTCTCTCTATGCTAAATTAAATTCTTTATTCAATTTTGGGAATTACAAAATTCGGTAATTGTCTAGAATAGCTACTTTTGCTAAAAACATAGAAAAAAATTCGGAAAATAGCCAAATCGGTGTATTTTTTCGTAAACTTTAATAAAAAATCGGGGGAAGTGCAATTTTGCAACAATTTTTTTTGTTATTAATTAAAAAAGTTGAAAAATGACAGATACTTGTTGCTCGACTGAAATTTTTAGTTAGTACGCCGCGCCGTACTATCAATTCAAAAAAACTTTTTAGCAAAAGTAGCTATTCTAGACAATAAATCAACCATTTTTGCGTGTTTTGTATGTAAAAAAGTGAACTTTAAAAATTTCTTATTAACTTTTGAATTTTAAAATATTCGGCGTTGTTTCCATTATTTGTTTGGCCTTATTTCTTTTTATAAATCGAAATAAAGCCAAATTGGTTTTATTTCGTTTTGAACAACGAAATAAGGCCAAATTTAAAATTTGGTGTTATTTCATTTGACACTATTTCACGTCACCATAAAAAAATATACCATTTGAAAGTCAATATTAATTAGAAGTCCTATAAGAAGAGAGTATTTACACCTACATACTTAATATGTAGGTGTAAAAATATTCTTATGGTAAATCATATTTTGTCGCTCAGATGGTCGAATTTCGACCACACGCGATAATATAAATACGGAAAAAATAAGTGGCCCCAAAAAAGTCAAAAAGGCCTCAAAAATGGCCCCAACATTTTTTCCCAGGAACAACGCTGGTCATCCTTTAAATTCAGTCTTATTCAGGTTCCAGAGTCATGTGGAATCGGACTTTTTTGGATGCACGTCATTTATATCTTAAATTTGTTTATTACAAAGGTTTCTACATGACAGAGAATCTTTAATTGCTTATAGGTAGATTGTAGGTAGTTGAATTATTTTTGCTAAACTATTCACCTTCGAGTTATTATAATTTCATATCCTCCACATTGACATCTTTCAAATAAATCTCCTTAGCCAATTAATTAATCACTTACAAATGAACATCTGCTGCTGCTGCATAACATTGCTCAGAGCATCAGAATCCAGCATTCAGCATCCACATCCTTGCTTATAAATTCCGAATATATAAACGATATACCTTCATGACGGTTTGCAAATCGAATAAATTTCGAGGCAACATTGTTGCTTATCGTGTTACAACAATCTTATTCCCCACCCCCTCCGTTTCTTATATTACAAAGTCGTTTATCCATTATAAATAAATATATCTGCCAAGAAGCAAGCCGCAGAGAGCTCCTTCATAAAATGACTTTGACTTCACCATCACCACCCAGCCAGTAAATTGTGCCATTTAAGGCAGAAATGGCAAAAAAAAAAGAACTCAGTGAGTGCTCCGAGCTTGAACTCACTATAAGACTCACAATTCACTGTCACATCGTTCTTATGAATCAGATTCATCATCGTCCAATTTTGTATAGGTATATTTTAGATTTCTTCCAGCGCACATGAAAAGTCAAAAATTATTTATTTATTGCGCTGTTGTCGTGTTACTTGTCAGTGGTAAAATGCAAAAGCGTTTACCTCGCATTTGTGTATAGAGTGTAGACACAGCTTCAAGGAGTCTAGCCCGCATTGACTAATGAGACGGAAAAGTTTGGCTTTTGCCTTGACCGCCAACTAGTTTGGCTTTTTGAATTCTTGAATGGATAATTATTATGTGAGTAGGTATAAAAGATACTTAGACTTTGTATAGTACTAGAGCTACCCTTCTTCTTTAGAGAGCTGGACGAGTAGGCACTTCCGCTGCCGACACTCCAGCCGCGCGCCACCGCCCTTAAACACCCTACATAATTTGAATAATCTTACCGCCAGACTCAAGTAAAAATAAAACTTCACTCCTTCATCACATCATAAAAGCAAAAAAGTCAAAACACAAAAAAGTACCGGGAACGACGGAGACGGAGGACGAAGACGGGAATAACAAAAAGGCATTCTCTGTGAGGTCCTCCTGTCTGGTATTACGATTCTCCTGCCGCTGCCAAAACTTCTTCTGCCACAATCATCAAGCAATATACATGACATACCTATACCAGTGCAGAGCTCAGCGCCATCTACCCCTATGTGCTGTTGGACAACTTCGGCCCAGACCAACCTGCATGATATACAAAAAAGTTTTTTCCTTCGTTTCGGTTTCAGGATGTTGATGGCGGCAGTGGCAGTGGCGGTAGCGGCGGACGGCGGCGACGGCGAGCAAAATTAGTTTGTTGGCGATGACGAAGACGAAAACGAAAACGACGACAACGAGACGATGAGACGATGAGAACTCACCCCAAAAACGTCTGCTGACTTGATGCATCAGTAATGTAGGACTACGCATTTGTTATAATACAAAACGTAACAGTATTGTTATGTTTTTGTTTTTATACTTGTATGAGTGCAGACACCCTTTTTTTATGTCTTTTGTGTTAATGTGTGTGTTCTTGTAAGTATGTGTGGTTGTGTTGGTTGCGTGGTGCAAAATTTAAATGGGTTAACCTTGAAAATAGTCCAGAGCCAGACGATATTTTTAGACGTAAAATTCCTCACGTGCACAAAAAACGAGGGATGATGACGACAACGACGACAACGATGGATGAATTTCAGTAACTTAAATGAAATGAACAAAAACAAAAACAAAATAAATAAAATGTATAAGGAATAAGAAAATGTATACGAAAGAGATGAATGAAAATCCAAGAAGATAGAACGAGAGGGTAGATATTAAAGGGCGCGCAAATAATGTATACAAATACAATATTTTTCTACCTATAAAAAAGGGGGCGATATTTTTGTTTTATTGTTGCGTGATGACATTGGCATTGGCCCTAATAATATGATATCAAATTTATTAGGTAGGTACCCATTACTACCTAACTACAATTTTAGTCGTTTCAAATTGACATTGATATTATTTTTTTGTATAAAAGAGTTCGTAAAATGAAGTTAGGTACTTACATACTTGCCTACCTACAGTAGAGGTCTAATAATGAAGGAAAGTAACTCCTCAAAAGAAAGGTTTTACTCTTACCCGTATGAATATCCGCTCTAATTATTTTTATTTAAATAGCTACGAGTAAATGTAGTACCCGTGGCATGATGGTTAGTGCGTTGGACTGTCATGCGAGAGGTCTTGGGTTCAATCCCTGCCTGTGCCACCTTAATTAAAAAAAAAGGGTTTTCACGGGTACCTACTGCCTCTTGCGAGGAATTGACAAATTCTCCAAGAGTAATTCTTGTCATGAAAAAGTGCTTTCTCAAATTAGCCGTTCGGATTCGGCTATAAATTGTAGGTCCCCTCCATCCCTGACAACATTACTCGCACACAGGAATGGTTGAGAGTTGTAAGTCACTAGGCCCTGGTTCTCTACGAACTGTTGCGCCACCTAATTTATTTTATTTAGCTACGAGTAAATCCTGAAATTAATGAACAAATATACGCTTAAAAATGCAGCAAGCGATGTGCATATCTTTGAACTATTCGCTTATTTAAGTACCTATACCTAATATCTGATGAATACATATAATTATGTATTAAGAATTAGGTATACAATTAAGATCCGAACAATCCGGATAATGTCAGATGTCGTCAGTATTGTGCAAAATTGGCCCATTTGGCCTCAATATTCTTATATTGGAACCAAGCCCCGATCGTCACGATATAGAATGTTTTAGAAATCTGTACCTACTTTATAAGAATCGATATTTACTATTATCTATATGCTAAGTTTGCTGAACGCATTCATCGACTGACAGAAGTATAGATACTGGATGACAGCCAGTGCGTGTCTCTTTTTCTATCTATCTAAAATTTAAGTTATTCATCTTGGCTTTAGGTGTTTTCGCTCAAAACCATAACGCCAGTGGTCACAACTACCAAAAATTTTAACAAAAATTAACAAAAAAACACAAAGTAAATGTCGTATAGCCCAAATAAATTTAAAAAAAGAGGCTGGGATGCGACCCACACTGATAACTTCCCATCCCGTCTGTCGATTTGTCTTGCTTAAAAGTTTGTCTATATGAATCAATTTAATTTGCGTACTATTTTTTGTAGGTTTTATTTTTCTATGAAAAAACGGACTGTTGGATTTTTATAAAAAAAATTACTGAATATCGAAAACAATATTTTCTGTGCAATAAAATAAGTTTGAAGCCAATATTTTTAATTTTTGAAAAGCTACTTGAGTCGAAAGTAAATTTTTACCAAGTTCTAGTATAGTTTTTTTTAGGTTTTTATTTTTTGTAAAAAAACTGTCAATTCGATTTTTCTCAAAATTTTATCGAAGGTTGAAAACAATATTTCTTATAAGATAAAATTAGTTTGAAGCCAATGTCTCAAATTTTTAAATAAATATTTACGTCGAAAATCAATTTTTAACAACTTTTGTTAAATTTTTTTTTTTAGGTTTTTAATTTTTTGTAAAAAAAACTGTCAATAAGATTTTTTTCAAAATTTTATTGGATGTTAACGACACTATTTTTTGAAAGATAAAAGCAGTTTAAAGCCAATATCTCAAAGTTTTGAAAAGATATTTGAGTCGAAAATCAATTTTTACCAACTTTTATTAATTTTTTTTTTTGGGTTTTTATTTTTTGTAAGAAAACTGTCAATTTGATTTTTCTCAACATTTTTCAGAATGTTGAAAATAATATTTCTTATAAGATGCAATAAGTCTGTAGCCTTAATCTCAAGTTTTTGAAAAGATATTTGAGTCGAAATTCAATTTTCACCAACTTTGAGTAATGTTGTTTATGTTTTTATTTTTTACAAAAAAAAAAAACTGTCAATTAGATTTTTCTCAAAATTTTATCAGATGTCAAAAACATTATTCTTCGTTGCACAAAATTGTTTTTGAGATGAAATCATATTTTAGTCGTAAAATTTTCGGGTCGACAAATTTTTTTTTCAGTTTTTTTGATTTATAAAAAAAACCGTTATAATTGGATTTTTTTCCAAAAATATACTTCTTTTGTATCACGTTACAACATATAATATAAAATTTAATTCAAGTCTCTAACGTCATTGGTTCATGAGATATTTAGGGTTAACCAAAATGTTCACCTTTTTTTAAACTGTTATGTTAAAAAAACCACTCACGCAATTTTCTTGAGAGCCCTTAGATTGTAACGTGATACAAAATAATTAAATTTTTGAAAAAAATCCAATTAACGGTTTTTTTTATAAATCAGAAAAACTGAAAAAAAATTTGTCACTTCGAAAATTTTACGACTAAAATATGATTTCATCTCCAAAACAATTTTGTGCAACGAAGAATAATGTTTTTGACATCTGATAAAATTTTGAGAAAAATCAAATTGACAGTTTTTTTACAAACAATAAAAACCTAAAAAAAAATAATAAAAGTTGGTAAAAAGTGATTTTTGACATATAATATAAAACTTTAAACTACTTTTATCTTTCAAAAAATATTGTTTTCAACATTCAGTAAAATTTTGAGAAAAATCAAATTGACAGTTTTTTTACAAAAAAATAAAAACTGAAAAAAAAATTAACAAAAGTTGGTTTTCGGCTCAAATATCTTTTCAAAAATTTGAGATTATGGCTTCCAACTAATTTGAACTTATAAAAAATATTGTTTTCAACTTTATGAAAAATTTTGAGAAAAATCGAATTGACAGTTTTTTTACAAAAAATAAAAACCTAAACAAAAAACAATACTAGAACTAGACTCAAATATCTTTTCAAAAATTTGAGATAACGGCTTCTGACTAATTTTAACTTATAAGAAATATTTATTTCAACATTCGATAAAATTTTGAGAAAAATCGAATTGACAGTTTTTTTTACAAAAAATAAAAACCTAAAAAAAAACAATACTAAAACTTGGTAAAAATTTACTTTCGACTCAAACAGCTTTTCAAAAATTACAAATATTGGCTTCAAACTTATTTTATTTCACAGAAAATATTGTTTCCGATATTCAGTAATTTTTTTATAAAAAATCAACAGTCCGTTTTTTCATAAAAAAATAAAATCTACAAAAAATAGTACGCAAATTTGGTAAAAATTGATACATATAGACAAACTTTTAAGCAAGACAAATCGACAGACGGGATGGGAAGTTATCAGTGTGGGTCGCATCCCAGCCTCTTTTTTATTTATTTATTTCATCAATGGACTATAGTCTGCTGATTACATTTAATATGATAAATAAGCTTGCAAGATAATAATAGATATTAAAACATAGCTTTGATACAAAACAATTAATTGATTAACTAACGGTATGATTATACAGATTTACATATGATAAGTTAAAAAGTCTAATACTTGTCGTTTAAATTGATCCATACTCACTACAATGTCGACTTCATTGCAGACGGAATTGAACAATGTCAAGGAACGCGAAATAGGCTCATAGTTGGTTCTATGATTAGACACATAAAAAAGGACATGTCTGTTCCGAAGTAATCTTTCCGGGACATAGAACTTTATTAGAGACAATAATTCAATTGAATCGATACGATTACATAAAATATCTTTAATAAATATTATGCTTTGAGTATTTCTTTTAACTTCAAGCGTTTTCAAATCGATAAGTGCACATCTTGAAATATAGTTCGGCATATCATCGGTCCAATTTAGATTTCGAAGTGCGAATCTGGTAAATCTTTTCTGAATTCGTTCTATTCTTTGTACACCATTCGCATAAAATGGACTCCAAATTATAGAACAATATTCAAGATAGGGGAGAACTAATGAATTAAATAAGGTTTTAAGTGTATATACGTCTCTAAATTCTTTCGAGTTTCGTCTTATAAAACCAAGCATTGAATTACCTTTGGATACAACAAAATCTATGTGCGCTCTTAAATCCAATTTTGAATCTACAAACACACCAAGATCCTTCACCAATTCGACCCTTGAAAGTGGTTCATGATTGAAGTTGTATGAATAATTTATAGCATTAATTGACCTAGTTGCACTAAAAATCTTGCATTTTAAAGAATTTAACTCTAGGTGATTGTATTCGCACCAGTTTAAGAAAAGATCAATTTCCATCTGAAAACTTAAACAATCAGTTAAAGAGCGAATGGGATAAAAAAATTTTACATCGTCAGCATACATTAAGCATTTAGATTTATGAAAGGTTAAGGGTAAGTCATTAATAAAAATGAGGAAGAGCAATGGACCAAGGTGACTTCCCTGAGGAAAACCTGAGTCAACACTAATAGGAATAGAGTAATACCCAGATATGTTAACGATTTGACTTCTATCAGATAGGTAGACTATAACCATAAAAGAAAATATCTATCCCAACCTAACAACTTAAGTTTTTGGAGTAGGAAACCGTGGTGGACTCGGTCAAAAGCTTTAATAAAATCCGTATAGAGTACATCTACTTGGAATCCCTTTTCGATTTCATTTAAACAAAAATTTGTGAAAAGAACGAGATTTGTGGCAGATGAGCGACCTTTAATAAAGCCATGTTGACTAGGCGATAAAAACTGTTTCACGGATGCATAGAATTTATCAGTAATAATTTTTTCAAGAAGTTTTGGAATAGCTGAAATTTTCGAGATTGGCCTATAATTTTTAATTAATTGTGGGGCCACTTTTATAAATAGGGTTGATAAATGATAGTTTCCACTCGTCCACAATCTCTCCTGACAAGAGTGATTTGTTATATGGGAGTGTGAGAGGAAAACAGATATGTATATGAGGAGCATTTTGATAAGAGAAGGGGCGGAATTTTATCATAGCCTGCTTTTTTAGAAATTTAGAATTTTCAAATCATCTAGTTTTCAGGCTTTGATCAAAAACAAATAAGAGCAATAAATTCTGAAATAAAAAAAAATGGTAGATAAACTTGAAGTATTGAAAAATTACACTTTAAACCTTTTTTTTAACTTTTTTTACTCAAATTGTGAGTTTAAAATTAAATTTTTCACTTCAACTTGAATTAAAAACTGGCTAATAAAACAGAATGTTGGCTTTAAAAAAATGTATAAAACTTAATTGTAAGTATCACCGTTATTTTTTAACTATTTTTTCCATTTTAAATAATAATTTTTTTAAATTGCCCCTACCGTCTAAACGGGGGGAGATAGACCCCCCCTCCAATAGTAAAAAATGCTTGTATTAAGCCCCTCTACCAAAAACCGTTATTATATCTTGGTGCCAAAGTTATCGTACTCGTGCCGAAAAGTCTATAGCGGTGATGTTATTCTTCTGTCTAAATTTTCTTGCCTTCACTTTGAATAAAAAATTCAATAAAAATGCAATCTCATACCTAAAATGCATTAGATGGATAGGTATGTATTGTGATATGCGTCTTGCAAAATAACAAAATAAAAATCACACACACATTCATGATAATATTAAAACCAAGAAGACAGTAAAACACAACAAAAAAAAACACTCGTCTCCCTCAAGGGTAGTTCTTTACGAAAGGTTTGACATTGAAACTCTTTTCAAGCCAGTAAAACAAAACAAAAAATACAAGCCAAGACCATAATTTGGTAAATTGCTTAAACGTCCTTCATCGTCCAGACCCAGACAGACACGCAAACCTAAAAAATTTAAGAATAAAAAAAAAAAACAAGAAACAAAAAAGCGTCATGTATCTAAATTCAAAATAAAACTCAGGAACAATGTCGTTAGCATTTGCTTATAAAACAAAGTACATATTTCCTTTTTTTTCGAATTCACTTGTTATGGGTTTCCCAGAAGAGTTCTTGAGTTTTTAGTGCTTTTTAATAAACAAACTTTATTCGTTTTTTTGAATTAGAGTGAAAACCCTCTGTTTGTGAATTGTGAATACAAGATTATGATAGTTTAAGTTTAAGATAAATTGCTCACAACATCAACTCCTGGTGGTGAGCCCTATTTGATGGCAAGCTTTTAAACTTGCTGCCCCTGGCATTGTTTAGTCGCTTAGTTTTTGAAATTCGCTAAAAGTATTTCATAAGATTTACTCTCTCTTATTCGAAAATGCTTCGAGTGAGTTCCTCTTTCTAAGCTACCAAGCCTTAACAAACGCTGCCAATTTGTTAACCTTTGGTCTTGGTTTTGTCTATCTAAGTATTGATTTTCCTGGGTAAACAATGAATAACAATACCCTATATGCATATAGGATAAACCACAGCCACCACTATACTCTCACAAGGAGGCCATGGTTCATAGAATTAACTATGGGGCTGTAACATATCCCGTGGTACCAATGCTATGGTGTGATAATTTAGGTCTTTGATGTGGAGCCATCTAGGGAAGATAACCCTAGAAGTGTTCGCCCGATTTCTTGTGGGATTCAATCCACCGAGCTTTATCTACAATTACATCATTCTTTTATAAAATGATTTTTACTTCCACTCCAGACTTTTTATCTTATATGAAATACCGACTCAATTGTCGATTTGTATATTAACTGATTTTTATGGATTTTTTATAATTTATATCAGTAAGTCAACCTCGAACCCATGAGGCAGGACGACGACGACGGTCCCTCGTTACCATCGATTTTAAGGAAGATAAACAAAGCTTCTTGCGTTCGCTAACAAGTCGAGAATTTCCTCAGTGCAGTTCTAAGCTGTGCCTTTTTCAATTATTATTATTACTACACTGATTTCTCTAACTTGTCCCCAGGAGCCACCACGGGGAGGTGCAAGTAAGCGCATCTTCCTTCCAGACTATAGACAAGCATATAGCTTCCCTATGTCTACATGGAAGTCAGTTTGACCCCTACAAAATTATGATAGGTATAAAAACTTTGGCGACATATAGAAAACCTCAAGGTATGTACTATTCCTTTTAAGCTTACGTTTGTCGTAATTTAGTGCTTAAGCCCCTAAAGTCTTTCTCTGTTCCTGATTTTCGATGATGAAAAAATCCCGAGGAGTTAAATTATGTTATTTTATAATGAAATAATAAAATAAAATACATTTTAAAAAATTGGGCATTCGTCTACATTAGCCTTAAGATGATTTGAAGATTTCTGACAAAACAAACACTACCCTTACTGGTTGATGTATTAAATGTAGCTACATTTTGGTTTTTATTTTTTGTTTTTTTGTTTTTGGGGGGATGAATGTGGACAAAAGTAATAGACCAAAGTGACATGAACATGAACAAAGTTGATAATTTTATTTAAAATACGAAATGGAAACTCCACCCTCTTGTCTGGTTTATAATAAAAGCTTAATATAGGCATACGAGGATATAGGAAAAGAATATGCAACCCTTTTTTGTCATAATAGAGTATATACAGACACTTCATTCAGACTTCACTAATACAAATCATGTTTATAATATGCTTTTATAATACATACAAATAAAAATGATTGACATCATTGCTGGGGGGTCTTCTAACTTCGAAAACATTTTACACCAGGGAAGTTTTATTTATTCATTTTTTTGACAGGAGTAAAAAGGCGCATAATAAAAGATTTTAATTTTATTTTGTCCGGAAATGACCAAAACTTAAATGGTAATTTGAATATAGCCATTCAATACTGACTGGAGATCGATATCAAAAAAACGTTAGGAACATTAAGGTAGATGGACTTCCGTAGAGCGCCATTTTTTTTTTTTTTTTTTTTTTTTATTTTCATTATTCTTATTATAATAATACATTTATAAAAGTAACAAAGGATAATTATAAAAGTTTTAAAAGAAATATTATAAAAAAGAATAGTTATAGTGACATTTTTTATTTAACAATTTAAATAGTGATAAATGGCACTCAGTATAATTAAATGACTTATGTATGTGGGTGAACAATATTAAGGAACATAACATAACGAGAATACAAAAATTAAATACAAGAATGAAAAATTTTTTGTGTTATAAAAGACAAATAATTAAGTTTAAAACTAATTGATGTAGGTCAACAAAACTTCGATTTGGTTATGATCAATTTCAAGAAAAATAAATTAGGTGGCGCAACAGTCCGTAGAGAACCAGGGCCTAGTGACTTACAAATCTCAACCATTCCTGTGTGCGAGTAATGTTGTCAGGGATAGAGGGGACCTACAATTTATATGCCGAATCCGAACGGCTAATTTTTGAGAAAGCACTTTTCATGACAAGAATTACTCTTGGAGAATTTGTCAATTCCTCGCAAGAGGCAGTACCCGTGAAAACTCTTTTTTTTTTTTTTTTTATTAAGGTGGCGCAGGCAGGGATTGAACCCAAGACCTCTCGCATGACAGTCCAACGCACTAACCATCATGCCACGGTACAATTTCAAGAAGCCATATTTTAATTTTTTGCAAGTATAATTTTAAGGTTCGAATTCAACGAATATTTTCGGGAAACATATTAAAGAGCTTGTAGGACACAATGGAGTATAGAAGTTTCTAAAGTGAGTCGTTCGAAATGAGGGGACGGATACATAGCTGTCATGGTTGCTTCGCAAATTGCGGACCTCAGAGTTTGGACTCTGTAGATATCCACATCTCATAAAGAATATTTTAGAAACTTTAAAATAATATAAATGTCTCACAGGTAGAATGTTCAGTGATCTAAAAAGCACCATAGAAGGATACAACCGGTTGACCCCGCAGATTTTTCTCATAGCACACTTTTGCAAAATGACCAGAGGCTGAATTTTAGTTAGGTAAGCACAACCCCAGCAACTAATCCCATACTGAAGCTTAGAATGGAAAATTCCAAAATAAGCTGTTTTTAAGGTTTTGTGATCATAAAATTTTTTGAGGTGGTAAAGACTACGGATTGAAGAACGTAGATATTGCTTCAAAGTTCAAATGTGATTTGTCCAACTCATATTTTGATCAAAAGAAATACCTAGGTATTTAAAATCATTAACAATTTCAACATTAAAACAATTGTCACAACAGACTTTACCTTCATCAAATCGCGATAGGGCACCACCACCATTACATGTACAGTTTAACATTTTATAACGTTGGCAGTTTTGAGCATGGAATAATATGTTTACATCTGGAATCGCTTGTGTTCTTAAACTGAAATACATCAATTTAGTTTTGTTGCTTACATTAAGTTTGTGTTTTGCAAACCAGATACGCAGTAGGTGGATATCAAAATTTAGATCAGCCACAAGGCTAAGAGGGCTAGGTGAGGCATAAGCTATACCAAGATCGTCAGCAAAAGCAGTAACCTTACCAACGAATGGAAGACTAAACAAAGAGTTTATATAGACGAGAAACAGGATAGGACCAAGGACCGACCCTTGTGGAACACCAAGGTTTGAAACCCTAGTGTTACTTAAGAAATCTCCAATTTTCACTCTTTGGGTCCTGTCTTTCAAATAGGACACAAGCCAGTTATAAAAAAAAAACCACGGAATCCGATATTATGTAATTTTTTAAGAAGAATGCTATTGTCGACTGTATCAAATGCTTTGCTTATGTCTACAAACAAACCAGCACAATATTTTTTGTCATCTAAGCCTTTATTAATTAAAGTGGAAAATTCAAGAAGAGCATCTTCAGTAGAGAGCCCTTCTCTAAAACCGAACTGCGAACTATTGAAGAAATTTATTTTGTTAAGATAACATAACATTCTATATTTAACAGCTTTTTCAAATATTTTCGATATGGAGGATAGCAATGTGGAATACCGCTAGCACATTTTAATTTAAATGGAAAAATCCCAGTGCCAATGCTTAAATTAAAAAGAGGCTGGGATGCGACCCACACTGATAACTTCCCATCCCGTCTATCGATTTGTCTTGCTTAAAAGTTTGTCTAAATGTATCAATTCTTACCAAATTTGCGTTCTATTTTTTGTAGATTTTATTTTTTTTTATGAAAAAACGGACTGTTGAATTTTTATAAAAAAATTATTGAATATAAAAAACAATATTTTCTGTAAAATAAAATAAGTTTGAAGCCAATATTTTTAATTTTTGAAAAGCTATTTGAGCCGAAAATCAATTTTTACCAACTTTTGTTAATTTTTTTTTCGGTTTTTAATTTTTTGTAAAAAAACTGTCAATTCTATTTTTTTCAAAATATTACTGAATGTTGAAAACAATATTTTTTTAAAGATAAAAGTAGTTTAAAGCCAATATCTCAAAGTCTTGAAAAGATATTTGAGTCAAAACTCAATTTTTACCAACTTTTTTTTTTTTTTTTTTTTTTGGTTATTATTTTTTGTAAAAAAAATGTCAATTCGATTTTTCTCAAAATTTTTCCTACTGTTGAAAACAATATTTCTTATAAGTTAAAATTAGTTAGAAGCCATAATCTCAAATTTTTGAAAAGATATTTAAGTCGAAAATCAATTTTTACCAACTTTTGTTAATTTTTTTTTTCGGTTTTTAATATTTTGTAAAAAAACTGTCAATTCTATTTTTTTCAAAATTTTACTGAATGTTGAAACCAATATTTTTTGAAAGATAAAAGTAGTTTAAAGCCAATATCTCAAAGTTTTGAAAAGATATTTGAGTCAAAACTCAATTTTTACCAACTTTTTTTTATTTTTTTTTAGGTTATTATTTTTTGTAAAAAAACTGTCAATTCGATTTTTCTCAAAATTTTATCAGATGTCAAAAAGATTATTCTTCGTTGCACAAAATTGTTTTGGAGATGAAATCATATTTTACTCGTAAAATTTTCGAAGTGACAAATTCTTTTTTTCAGTTTTTTTGATTTATAAAAAAAACCGTTAATTGAATTTTTTTCCAAAAATATAATTGTTTTGTATCACGTTACAATATATAATACAAAATTTAATTCAAGTCTCTAGCGTCATTGGTTCATGAGATATTTAGGGTTAACCAAAATTTTCACCTTTTTTTTAAACTGCTATGGTAAAAAAACCACCCACGCAATTTTCTTGAGAGCCCTTTCTGCATCTTTCTGCCTTATTATCTGTATAACAAAATTTATTTGAAGTCGATATCTCTTCTGGTTCTTGAGCTATGGACGACGAAAAAAACGTCGCGAACGTACGGACGTACGGACGTACGGACGTACGGACGTACGTACACACGCACGCACAGACATCTTTCTAAAAATCTTTTATTTCGACTCTAGGGACCTTGAAACGTCGAGAAATGTTAAAATTTTCAATTTGTCAAATCGGACCCATTACAATAACTTCCTATGGGAAGTTAATAAGATGAGCTAGGATATCAGATACATTCAGTGCGATTTGTTTTAGAGTTTAATTTGGAATACAATCATCAACACACGAGAACGAGTTATTGAGAGAATTGATTAAGCTATATACTTCTGATCCAGTAACTGGGTCAAAAAAGAAACTACTATGATATGTGCTATCTACTAATCCAACTTCGGCTTCACATCTATTACAGAAATCAAATGAATCCGAAGTTAAACCTACAGAACCAAAAAAGTCATTGCATTGGTTAGCAACAATTAAAGGACCTTCAAATTCTACACCGTCATTATTAAGTACAATCGAGTTGGAGATATTGGATGAATTAGCGTTAATTATACTGTTTATGGCTTTCCATTCCCTTTTAGCGTTGCCTTACGAACTCCTCATTAAAGAGAAATAATATCTAACACGATGCAATCTAATTTCGTAGTTAACCTTTTTGCACATTTTTTTGTAACGATTTTTAAAACATTATAAGATGGATGCTGAGAACATTTTTTACGTAACTTATTTTTGATTTTAATTTTCTTCAATATAATGCGGTTTATCCAAGGTTTCAAATTCATTTCTGATTTTGTAATCACTAGATTGAAGCTATAGTTACTTATATAGGGTGTCCCAAAATTAACGCAAGATTTCTTGCGTTAATTTTGGGTGTCCCAAAATTAACGCAAGAAATCTTGCGTTAATTTCAAACAAGTTGATATACATATTTATTTAGAAACGAAATCTCATCAAATGGTAACCTTTTTGGATTGATTAAGTGTTTAAAAAATACTTGTCTTTATAAAGGGTGTCCCAAAATTAACGCAAGAAATCTTGCGTTAATTTTGGGACACCCTATATAAGATTGTAAAATTTCTTGAAATAAATCATATGCATTGGAAGCATTACTTTCGGCAAAGACTGTATCCCAATTTTCAAAGCGTAGGGAATTATTCAGTAGATCAAAATTTAACCTTGTTATAATAGATGAAGATGAAGCATTTTTCCTACGTTCCAAGTTTTTCATGGTGCTGAATAAAATCCCAGTCATACAGTGATCTGATAT
Organism: Eupeodes latifasciatus; assembly: GCA_920104205.1. NCBI lineage: Eukaryota > Metazoa > Arthropoda > Insecta > Diptera > Syrphidae > Eupeodes > Eupeodes latifasciatus. The sequence continues at coordinate 157,741,093 of OV049926.1, forward strand.
ACGAAGATCAAAGTTAACACCATAACATTGACTCAAAGACAAATCTTTAAAACGGGCAAACATTCTTACGTGTATTAGATAATGAGTTTATATACTTGAATTTAAAAAAATTGTAGAGCCTTTGTGGTAGGGCTAATGATTAAAGAAAATAATGGGTGTTTTTTTATAGTTATACAAATTTTCAATGAAATAAAACAAACATGATTTTTATGAGTTCACATGGAATTTATTTTATTCAAAAGATACATATGTTGCCCTTCAAGTGTATGTGGTAACCAAACGTTTCCTTCAATAAATCAATTGTCATGTGAACACCACAGCTCCTGCAAATCATGGTTGTCCAATTGATGAACCAAAAAATGAGAATATCATCGATGTATCCTCCTGGTCAGCATCGTTTTTAAAGAATTACGAACCAATAATTACTCCACTAAAGAATCTTCTTCTGTAAATGTTACGGTGTCTCAACATCATCACTCCAAACACGACTGTTTTTTTGTATTGACATATTCAATCAACCAAAAGTGAGCTTCATCCCTAAACAAAATTCGAGCGATACGTATTTTGAACAGAATTACTCGTATGATTTTCAAAATAAATGTGCACAATTTGGAAGCCTTGTTTATAAATCTTTATGTTGAAATGTCAAACCAATTTAAAAATAAATCACTTGACAGCTAATAAAATGGCCACCTGTTAAAATAGTGTTGCCAACTTAAAGTTCTACATATCTTAAAAAAAAAACACTCGTTACAAAACAAAATTAAAAATAATATTAAAGAGTGTTATTTTTTCTATAAAAGTTTCATACTTCAAAAACTATAATATGCGACAGCTATCAAACAAATTTATTTTAACACCTAGGTACTTTAAGAATTCAACTTGCAGAAAATCAAAACATCACTAAAAATAAGAATAAAAAGATTTGTCTTTTGTCGATTTGTCTTGCTTAAAAGGTTTGTAGGTGTTTGTGTTTTGTTAAAAAAAATGTCAGTTGAATTATTCTTAAAAATTTTAAAATTACCAACAATATTTTCCATATAATGAAATAGTTTGATTTCAATATCTATTTTTCTAAGCGAGATTTTTAGTTAAAAACCAATTTCTACCAATTTTAGTAGCATTTCTTAAAAGTTTTTATTTCTTATATAAACAAATATAAATTGGATGAATGAAACTAATTTGAAGTTAATATCCTCTATTGTTCACCAGATATATAGAACCGAACATCAATTTTTACCAAATTTACATACGTACTATTTTTTGAAGATTTTAATTTTTGATGAAAAAATGGATGGGTTTTTATAAAGAAATTACTAAATGTCGAAAACAATATTTTCTGTGAGATAAAATTAGTTTGAAACCAATATTTTTAAGTTTTGAAAAGATATTTTGATTCGGAAGTACATTTTTGTTACTAAGTTTTATTTTAGCTTTAGTTATTTTTTTTAGCTTTTTTATTTTTTGTAAAAAAAACTGTCAATTCGATTTCGTCAAAATTTAACTGAATGTTGAAAACAAAATATTTCTTATAAGATAAAATTAGTTTGAAGCCATAATCTCAAATTTTTGAAAAGATAATTGAGTCAAAAAACAATTTTTAAAAATGTTTAGTAATGTTTTTTTTTTTAGACTTTTATTTAAAACAAAATAAAAACTGTCAATTCGATTTTTCTCAAATTGTTACCAGATATCGAAAACGTTATTTTTCGTTGCCTAAAACTATTTTGGAGAAAATTTATTTTTTGTTGGTAAAATATTGAAGGTGACAAATATTTTTTTTTTCAGTTTTTTTTTTGATTTATAAAAACAAAATTGTTAATTTAATTTTTTTTGCAAAAACATATTTGTGTGGTATCACGTTACAATTTATAATATACAATTTAATTCAAGTCTCTAGCCTTATTGGTTCGTGAGATATTTAGGGTTAACCAAAATGTTCACTTTTTTAACTTCCCATAGGAAGTTATTGTAATGGGCCCGATTTGTCAAATTGAATAATAAGGCAGAAAGATGCAGAAAGGACTCTCAAGAAAATTGCGAGGGTGTTTTTTTTACCATAGCAGTTTAAAAAAAAAGGTGACAATTTTGGTTAACCCTAAATATCTCATGAACCAATGATGCTAGAGACTTGAATTAAATTTTATATTATATATTCTAACGTGATACAAAAGCAGCATTATTTTGGAAACAAAATCCAATTAACGTTTTTTTTTATAAATCAAAAAAAAACTGAAAAAAAAATTTGTGACCTCGAAAATTTTACGACTAAAATATGATTTCATCTCCAAAACAATTTTGTGCAACGAAAAATAATTTTTTTGACATCTGATAAAATTTTGAGAAAAATCTAATTGACAGTTTATTTAATAAAAAAATAAAAACCTAAAAAAAAACATTACTCAAAGTTGGTAAAAATTGAACTTCGACTCAAATATCTTTTCAAAACTTTGAGATATTGGCTTAAAACTACTTTAATCTTTCAGAAAATATTGTTGTCAACATTCAGTAAAATTTAAAAAAAAATCGAATTGACAGTTTTTTACAAAAAATTAAAAACCGAAAAAAAATTAACAAAAATTGTTAAAAATTGATTTTTGACTCAAATATCTTTTCAAAAAATTGAGACATTGGCTTCAAACAAATTTTATCTTTTAAGAAATATTGTTTTCAACAATCTAAAAAAATTTTGAGAACAATCTAAATGACAGTTTTTTTTATAAAAAATAAAAACCTAAAAAAAAAACATTACTCAAAGTTGGTAAAAATTGAATTTCGACTCAAATATCTTTTCAAAAACTTGAGATTTAGGCTTCAAACTTATTTTATCTTATAAGAAATATTGTTTTTAACATTCTAAAAAATGTTGAGAAAAATCGAATTGACAGTTTTTTTACAAAAAATAAAAACCTAAAAACAAATTAATAAAAGTTGGTAAAAATTGATTTTCGACTCAAATATCTTTTCAAAAACTTGAGATAATGGCTTCTAACTAATTTTATCTTATGAGAAATATTGTTTTCAACATTTGGACACATTTTTAGAAAAATCGAATTGACAGTTTTTTTTACAAAAAATAAAAATCTAAAAAAAAAACAATACTTAAACTGGTAAAAATTTACTTTCGACTCAAATAGCTTTTCAAAAATTAAAAATATTGGCTTCAGACTTATTTTATTTCACAGAAAATATTGTTTCCGATATTCAGTAATTTTTTATAAAAATCCAACAGTCCGTTTTTTATAAAAAATAAAATCTACAAAAAATAGTACGCAAATTTGGTAAAAATTGATACATGTAGACAAACTTTTAAGCAAGACAAATCGACAGACGGGATGGGAAGTTATCAATGTGGGTCGCATCCCAGCCTCTTTTTTTAAATTGCTATGGTAAAAAAACCACCCACTCAATTTTTTCGAGAGTCCTTTCTGCATCTTTCCGCGTTATTATCTGTGTAACAAAATTTATTTGAAATCTATATCTTTACTGGTTCTTGAGCTATGGACGACGAAAAAAACTTTTCGAGCATACGGACATAAAGACGTACGAACGTACATACATACGTACACACGCACGCACAGGCATCTCTCTAAAAATCTTTTATTTCGACTCTAGGGACCTTGAAATGTTGAGAAATGTCAACATTTTTAATTCGACAAATCGGACCCATTACATTACTTCTTATGGGAAGTCAAAAAGTTTTTTGTATCTAATGGGAAGAGTTCAATTTTAGTGCAGTTTCTTATTAAAATTTCACTTCAAAACTAATATTAATGTGTTTTACATATTGGAAATATATACGAAATGGCGCCCAACACTTTGTCGGAAGAAATGCAGAAAGTGATAGGTATAAAGAAAATATAATTTTTTACTTTGAAAAAAAGAACAAAACAAATACAAAAGTCAATCTCAAAGTCAAATTCCCTTTAAGTCTATAAAAATTAAATCCTCCTACCTATCTCTACCTCTGCAACATGTTTATATGTCTAGCTATCAAGTTCTTTATGTGTACGTGTTTATAATCAAATTCATTTTATGTATAAAATCCCTGTAAGCTAACAAAAATTTTCATTACCTCTCCATACCCATATATGTATGAAGAAGGCTAAAGGTACACCTAAGTTATACCATTTTCAAGTCACTTACTTTGATTCCTCTCACATAAAATCTAATTCAATTGAAGCCAATTTTGCCTTGCAGCATATTCATTCAAGAAATCTCACTCCTATACCTTTCTGGGTTTTACATTTTTGATATACTAGGTATAGTTATATCTATAAACATACCTAAGTATACCTTTATCTCTGTTATCCTGTTTTATGCTAAAGGCTACTACACAGTCCAGGCAAAAGTCTCCTCTTAAGCACCTCTTTCATTTACTCCACTTGGTTGCACCGTCAAGCAGTACTTTAATCATTTTTCTAATGTCCATTCATTCGACCTCATGGAAAGTGAACGTCTGTCCTTTGAAAACAAAACAAGACCAAAAAAGGAAAATAATCAACAACAAAAAAGTAAGTCTGTTGTTGCTACATGTTATATTGCTACTGGTGTGTATCAATCTTCCACGCAGCACAGACAAGACTTGAGACTTAATTTTTCTGTGTCTAGCTACAACGACAATGGTAATTCCTCGCCTTCAGTTTCTTTCTTCCTTTTTTAATTTCATCAAAAAGATGGAATTTGATGCTGTTAATCCAGTGTTCCGACAAGGACGTGCTACAACAGAAAACTCAAAAAAAAGTACACACTGTCCGAAAGAAATAAAACAAAACAAAAAACAGACAATAAAATGAAACGAATACAAATAAGAACTTAGAAGAAGCAGCATCAGAAGCACCAGAACCAGTACCTATTATGGCGCACTCCATCACACATAAGGTATTATAGCCAGGCGAATAAGGCAACTCCTCTGTTAAAACTGAAGCACCATTGTCATGATGACAGAGAGTTCGGACACCATGCAATAAGCTGAACCCAACCAGAATTCAGTATCACCACAACATCCCATATAAGCTATAAAGTAGCAAAGACCATAACCTAAACGAACACAAGTCAAGCCAGACCAGACCAGAGTACCAGACACTGACTTAGACTTTGTTATGCGAATTCGAGACAATTTCCTTGAAATACTCGTAAGTTAATTCAATTCAATGGAAATGTGTGCGAGGAAAAAATGTGTGTCCTTCACAAAAATTTACCAACCAGACACCCCGTTTCTCACTTTTGTTCCCGATACACGTAGCACACGAACAACAATCCGCTTTCGTGTGCGTTGTATAGGATGGAATGTGTAGCCATACATGTGGAACCCAAATGCGGAAGAATTCCCGAGCTAAGAAAAGGCAAGTGGTTTTATGAAAGTTCCCATTTAATATCCTTATTGTCATTTAAATTTTAAGTTATTTGCTTTGTGTTAAAAGTTCAAAAAAGAAAGATTTTACGAAACACGTTCGCATTTAACACAGAGTGGGAGTTAGACAGTGTCTTAATATCTGTTAATATTGAATCCCTTAATATCAGTTAATATTGAATCCCTTAATCTACCATTACTCTTTAATCGATTAATTTATCAACTTTTTTAAATTTATATACACTAGTTTAAATTTGTTCCTTTTGTTTAAAAAATGTAACTTTTGAAATATGTTTATATTAGTTTCAATTGGATTTGTTTAAAATAAAGTCTTAAACTCAAATGATATTCTTGTTAAAATATGTCTATGTTAACTGGCAAAATTATACTTACATAATGTTAAAATACTCTACACTTTTTCATTTTCAATTCTCTTGATGTGTCTAAAATTTATAAATGTAAATTTTAATGTAATAATTTTAGATATAATCGGCAGACGGCTTTTAAGCCATGCTCGTAAATCTTTTATATTAAAACATTTGTACTTTATATGTTGGAAAAATAAAGATAATAATAATAATAATAATAATATCTGTTAAATGAAGATAGTAAGACTTCGTTCACCATCAGATGGACTTATCTTGAACCCATGAACCGTATTTTAAAAAACAAAAAAAAAATCATTTAAAAGAGTTTTTAGTTAGAAGACTGCCTTAAATTAGTCCGGGTTCATATAGAAATTAAGTGTGACGACCATTTTATGCAAAATTCATCTGATGCCATTCAAGAGCAAGTTTGTCAATGTGAAGTAAGTTCTAAATCAATCCAAGATTATGAAGAGTTTTTCAATTGGCGCGGATAGATTTCGGCACCCCATGGCAGCCATTTTGTTTTGGTGACATCTGTCAAATCTTTTGTTTATTATTCAGTTGTTTATGCCAAATCATCATGGCAACTTACACGATTGAATAGCACGTTCAAATGATAAAACTTTATTATCAAAATGAGTGTTCGTTAAAGCAAACGTTGCGTGCATTGAGCCCGCATTTTACGGTAGACGTGGTGGCCCTTCGCAGTCGACTCTTCAAAGTTTGGTGAAGATCCAACTGACCCAGGAGCTCAAAGTTCATGGCCATAGACAACGCCGTTTGTTCGCTGACTGGGCTTCGAATCGTTTGGAAGAGGACCCCAATTTTGGCCGAAAAATCATTTTTAGTGACGAGGCGAATTTTGGATGAATGGCTGTATTAACAAGCAAAACTGCTGATATGGGACGACATCAACCCACGCGAGGTTCACCAGACGATAATAAAAACAAATTAGGTGGCGCAACAGTCCGTTGAGAACTAGGGCCTAGTGACTTACATACAACTCTGAACCATTCCTGTGTGCGAGTAATGTTGACAGGAATGGAGGGGAAATACAGTTTTAAGCCGAATCCGAACGGCTAATTTGAGAAAGCACTTTTCATGACAAGAATTACTCTTGGAGAATTTGTCAATTCCTCGCAAGAGGCAGTACCCGTGAAAAAACCCAAGACCTCTGGCATGACAGTCCAACGCACTTTTTTTTTTTTTTTTTTTCAAATTCATTTTTATTAATTCATTCTTAAGACTATCTTAAAGCTAGACAAAAATTCATAAAACTAGCCTAATTATCCATAACTTACAACTAACTTACTGGTCCCATACGGACACTCTAAGTTAAACAATAATACTTAATGCTAATGCCTTTCGGCCCTAAGATCTATTTAACTTCAATTCATTTTATTTATTTGTGTATTCATTAGAAAATTTAGCAAAAACTAATGTCAATATCCTTTTTTATTTTTACTTAAAAACTACTTAAAATAAGGTCCTTAATATAAAACTTAAAGCTAACTAAAACTACCTATTCTACCTATAAACTACTTAAAACTAGAACAACCACAGCAGCAAATCTAACTATCTAACGTTTTTTGTTTTTCATATTTTGTCTTTTTTTTTATTTTTATTTTTTTTTTATTATTCCATGATTTTTTTTTAATTTTTTCTTTTTTTTTGTATTTTTTTGTATTTTTCTTTTTTGTATTTTTTGTATTTTTTTATGTTTTTTTTTTTTTTGTGCCACCATGCCACAGTCCAACGCACTAACCATCATGCTACGGGTACTACATATTTTGAGTATATCTAAGAAATTATGTTTAGCGCCAAACATAATTCCTTAGATATACTCGAAATATGGTGAATCTGTGCTTAAGGATTTTGATTTTGGGAATAATTCAGAACAAAGTTAAGTTGTGTTTATCCTTTTATTCAACAAAAACATAAGAAATTAATACTATCTATGTTTTTCAAAAATAAGAAATACATTTTGAATTCATGGTATTAAATAAACAAATGAAACAAATAATCTATCATAGTACATAATAATGATATAAATTTTAAAAATTCAATTTTTTCAACCTTTGACCGCTTTGTTTTTTAACTTCCCATAGGAAGTTATTGTAATGGGTCCGATTTGTCAAATTGAAAATTTTGACATTTCTCGACGTTTCAAGGTCCCTAGAGTCGAAATAAAAGATTTCTAGAAAGATGTCTGTGCGTGCGTGTGTACGTACGTTCGTACGTCCGTACGTTCGCGACGTTTTTTTCGTCGTCCATAGCTCAAGAACCAGAAGAGATATCGACTTCAAATAAATTTTGTTATACAGATAATAAGGCAGAAAGATGCAGAAAGGGCTCTCAAGAAAATTGCGTGTGTGGTTTTTTTACCATAGCAGTTTAAAAAAAAGGTGAAAATTTTGGTTAACCCTAAATATCTTACGAACCAAAAACGCTAGAGACTTGAATTGAATTTTATATTGTATATTGTAACGTGATACCAAACAAGTATATTTTTTGAAAAAAATTCAATTATTAATTTTTTATAAATCAAAAAAACTGAAAAAAAAATTTGTCACCTCGAAAATTTTACGAATACAAAATGATTTTATTACCAAAACAATTTTCTGCAAAGAAAAATAACGTTTTCAACATCTGGTAAAATTTTGAGAAAAAGCGAATTGACAGTTTTTTTTATAAAAAATAAAAACCTAAAAAAAAACATTATACTCAAAGTTGGTAAAAATTAATTTTCGGCTCAAATATCTTTTCAAAAATTTGAGATTATGGCTTCCAACTAATTTTAACTTATAAGAAATATTGTGTTCAACATTCGGACAAATTTTGAGAAAAATCGAATTGACAGTTTTTTTTACAAAAAAATTAAAACCTAAACAAAAAAATTAATAAAAGTTGATACGAGTATATTGGCTTTAAACTACTTTTATTTTTAAAAAAAATATTGTTGTCTACATTCAGTAAAATTTTGAGAAAAATCTAATTGACAGGTTTTTTTACAAAAAATAAAAACCTTACAAAAAACAATACTAAAACTTGGTAAAAATTTACTTACGACTCAAATAGCTTTTCAAAAATTAAAAATATTGTCTTCAAACTCTTTTTATTTTACAGTAGTATTTGTTTTCGATATTCAGTATTTTTTTTTTTTTAAATCAAGTAATCCGTTTTTTCATAAAAAAAATAAAATCTACAAAAAATAGTACGCAAATTTGGTAAAAATTGATGTTCGGTTCTTGATATCTCTCAAATTAATTTCATTCATCCAATTTGAAAAAATTTAAGAAATGCTACTTAAATTGGTAAAAATTTGTTTTCGACTAAAAATCTATTTAATAAATTTTCAAACTAAACTATTTCTTTATATGAAAAATACTGTTGGTAATTTTAAAATTTTTAAGAATAATTCAACTTTTTTAACCCAACACGAAAACCTACAAACTTTTAAGCAAGACAAATCGACAGACGGGATGGGAAGTTATCAGTGTGGGTCGCATCCCAGCCTCTTTTTATTTTTAACTTCTTGTTTGTTTTCACGCTCGATTTTTCCAATTGACGTTTTTCACCGGTGCTTATTTTCTCAATTGTGTTAATAACATCTATCATTTCCGATTGTAGGACAAAATTCCCAATCCGTGTGTCCCAATGTGCATTTTTCCAAAAATGTAATGTCCCAATTTTTGTCATTCCCAAGGCAATAGTTTCCAATCGTTATTTATCCCAATGCCAAGTTTTTCCAATAATAATGTTTTGAATTGATAGTTCGGCGCGCGGCGGACTAACAGCTAGGTATGTAAGGGGGGGCATGCTGCTCCCCTGCAAACCCCTGCTTGGAATCACTATAGGATTTGGGGTTGGTGCGAGTTTGGGTGTTTGCAAAGTACTTTTTGCATTAGAGCACTAAAATCAAAGAAATCCCCAGCAAAAAAAAATCAAGTATGGCAACACTGAACAAAAAACAGGGAAGAAATGTCAAAATCAACCATTTTTGGGTGTGTTATATGTGAAAAAGTGAACTTTGAAAATTAATTTAAAATAGAAATAAATGTTTCCTCGCTCTAAAATTGCTATAATTATTATTTATTTGCAAATGTATCTATCAAATAAAAAAAACCACATGTCGAAGTTCGTGCTGCGCTAATGAAAAGTTGAGCCAAAAATTGTATTGGGACCCCAATTTTTGGAAAAAAATTGTGAAAATTATCATGTTTGGAGCCATGGATTTTGGGAAAAATTGATTGGGAAAATGATTTGGGAAACTTGACCCCCTACGACTACGATCATTTCCTTTGTTAAATCTCTTATTAGTGCATATAATCCTGAGTTTTTTATCCCTACAATGCACTTGAGGCGTCCGGTGATGCCAAGCTTCTACTACATTTTGTGTGCGAGGAAAATTATTTTTTAGTCATTCGGCAACTGACTTTGACTCGGGTTCATGTTTTCTTTTTGACGCATCCAGAAAATTGGTTTTGAACCAGAAGTAAAGTTTTGAAATGTCGTAATCTTCGGAACTTTTGCTTAACTCCGAAAAGTACACTCAAATGATGAAAACCAACATGCATTGACGGAGTTTGAAAAAATTAGATTTGGGGATTTCATTTGTGGATTATGGCATGGGGATTTAGATCCTGGGGATTTTATTTTTGGAGATTTTGTACTTGGGGATAATGATTTTGTGGATGTTTAAAAGTGTGGGGATTTTGTTTTTGGAGATTTTGCAATTGGGCATTATATTGGTATCCCGTTGTTAGTATTAAATAAAAGAGACCAAAACAGGGCTGTTACACCAAATCTGACCAAACCTAAAATGCGATTTTTTAATTTTTTGACTTAAGACCTTTTTATCTAAGGCCAAAGAATTGTTTTGAGAACATTTAATGGAGATTTAAATACGTTAAATCACGGTTCTCACAATACAAGATCAGTGCGAAAAGAACTGAAAACTTGTAGCCCGATGATGGTATAAATTCCTTGATGCCAAAGTAAAATTTCAAATCGTTGTAAACAAAAAACTGAGTTTAAAATTTAACTTAGGTAATTGTTTTTTTTTTTTCATATTTTTGAACTTATTTAAAATTTTGCAGAAGTTTGTAAGCTTTGTCAATAATTTAAAGTTTTTAAACAACTAGTTTGACAATTCTGGACTCTTAGGGAAATTGTCGTTAATTTTTGTTTCCAACATCCTTAGAGCTAAGTGCCAATATAGTTTCGGAGTACTTTGCTTGAAATTACATACTCTACAACTCTGTCTTCCTCTTCAAAGAAGTCCTTTTGGGCAACTATACAACGGTTCCAACGCGTTTTCTATGCTTCATTTAACATTTCTGGAACGCTTCGACTGGGGTTGTCCGTGAGTACTCTCGTTTTTTAGGTACGGGTGGCGTTCAGAGACAACCATTGTGAGCTTTGAGGTTTGGTTTCCGAAACGTATTGGAAAAACTAGCTGTCATCTCCTGTAATAACTCAATCATGGGATCGTTCTTCGGGCAAAACTTTACATCAGAAAATCATCGGTTAAAAATGGTCTGGCTGTTTCACGGTTCATTCTCAGTTCCGGGGCCAACATTTGAACTGTTAAACGCCGATCTACGGATTAGAGCGCGTACATGCTGTGCATTTGCATCAGGCTGCAATTTGACTGGTCTCCCGTTCCGCGGCTTGTCTTCCTGGGAAACACCTGGACAGGATTAAAAGCACTATCATTTTCACTTTTACAATTTTAGGATAAGTTTCTGAAGCTGTTTCGCCTACACGTTGCTCTTGATTTCGTTTTTGCATTTTTTGCATTTTTGTGACAAACACCACAATCTAGAGCAATGGAAAGTATATGAATGGAGAGGGGATGGGGAAGTGGAAGGGAGTTTTAAGATCGCTGGTTTACCACAAGCGCTGCAGTAAAATCAGTCTCATTACTTGTCACACCTCTTGTAATTTACCCGAACTATTGTTCCAGACCTAACGCAGAGAATCTAGGAGAAGATTTTTAACTTAAGACCTTATGATCCTTAAAAAAGGAGTTGTCCCTCCGAAAGCAATAAGTTTTGAAGTGTACACAATTACTTTCCAGTGACGTCAATACAATCGTTAATAATTGAATAGTGCAAACATGCCAAAATGGTTTTCCTAAACGAGGCCTAACTTCTATCCTCTGGTGAACAGCCCTGTCCTTTAATTATAAGCATGATGACTCATTTATAGGCCCAGGTTATAGAAATCTCAAAACCAAATTTCCTCTATTGCTATAGTCAAAGATTTCTTCCCTTCCATAAAACAGAAAAAAAGTTCAAATCTATGCTGAAAATGTGATCTTTTTCATTAAACCCTTCTTCCAACGTCCCTATAATTTTACTCTCCTTAATAATGCTACTTAATGTTATTCCCTTCTGAAACTGGACCATCACTTCTGTTTCGCACATTAAAACAAAACTTGCATGTTGTAGCTGTTCCATCGGAATTAATAAATTGCTCATTATGTTATCAAAACGTACATACCTACCAAGCTTTTATAAAAGCGGCTTATTCCTCACATTGAACAGATTGCCTTAAAATCAGAAACAGATGCATTATAGCCTATAACTTCGTGTCGTGTCTGTTCAATAAGGTATAAAGGTACACACCACATCACTTTCTATATAGAAAAGTACATAAGTTGTATATCTACAAATGTAGACTCACTTATCTCACCGCCTCTACGCCTATATCTATAGTAAATGTGTGACCACGTCAAAGCCTCAATAAGCCCGATAATACCTACCTTATATATCTACCTTTATCCAAATACGATGGTGATGGGTAGGTATAGGCTGTGTGTAATAAATTGATTTCGTTCGTTCGTTCGAACACCCTTTCGTATTTAACTTAGCTCTGTCGAGCCGGTCGCCTGCCTGTTCAGAGTCACACCATCGATCGCCATCGTCATCGCCATCGAAGCTCCTCTGTCTGGCTGTCTCATAAGTCCTTCTTTAGTCGTGTCTGATATGTATGGTATGTATTATGTCCTCGCAGCCCAAGCAAGGATTTATTCAATTCAATTCCGTCATAAAACCAAAGGATATGACATTTTAAGACTGTGCTGGCACAATCTGCCCCCTGCGTGTGTAGCCCAATTTGAATAGAACATCAGCCGTCCGTGTATTTATGGCAGAAATCGTCTACCAGCCTTTTGCTATATCAGGGGTTAACTGAATATACCCTTTCTTAAATATTATCTGTACCTTCCTATACCGACACGGATGACGCGACGCACGGAGTAAGCGACGACCGACGTGTGTGTACGGTATGTGGGTTGGTTGCAACTACTTTATTACTTTCGGAAAGAGTTCGTTGTTGGTCTGGACACCAACAAGCAGGAGGACACATCATCAGACATTTGGTCACTGGACACTGGGTCTGGGAGCGCATTAAATGTCATTTGAATGAGCCTCCGTCTGTCGGCGTCGTATTCGTATTCGTCGTCATCGTCGTTCTCTTTGGGGCAAAAATCCAGTGGCTGGGCAGTTGGCCGAAACTAAAGTGTGTGTGTTTGATTCGATTCTTCGTCTGGGAGTCGTCTTGCCGCTCCCGCATTGGACAGGATACTCTAACCGACGACACCAACACGAGGCACAATATTCGTCTCTTCTCTATCGCTACATCCCTTTCTCTCACACATATGAGTGTATCTATATCGTCATCCCGACTTTCGTCGTCGTCATCGTCGGCATTTGGTTCTTTCTGTTGAGTTCCTCGTTTTTATTCGTCCTTTTTTCTAGACCGATTTTGGAAATGGTAATGGCCATCCGTTGTTGGTGCGGTTGGGTTTTGCTTTTTAGTGCCCTGTGTGTATCCTGTGAGTATGTCCTGTCCTATCCTGAGTGCACAATTGGATATGCACATAAATTCCATGTTGCAATGGCAATGGCGATGGTCACTGGTCACTAGTCCTGTACACAGGGACACTACACTGCCGTAAGGGATTTTAGGTCGGTTTTCCTGCAGTTGGTTTTGTTTACTGCCCGGCATGCATGGCAATAGCAATAGTGGTGGACAATCGGTTTATGTATTTTTTTATAACGTCCCGTTGTTGTTTTTTCTGTCTGTCTGATTTTGAACTCGGTACTGCATGCAGCTTCCTACCTTCCCACATGAACAAATTGAAGTTGCAGGAGTTGCAATGCAATGTGCTAAAATATTTTGGGTCAGACAGAACTTACTTTGACCAACCACCAACGGCAAAAGCAAAAGCAAAAGCAACAGCAACAGCCACAACGGGTGGCCCCGGTCATCCAGAACAGTTATAATCGAAATGGTTTGGGATAAAGTGAATGTGAATTCTGATAGTGCAGACAGGATATAGAGAGATGGTAAAAGAATCCACTATGAGGATGGCGAAAAAAAAAACAAAAACCATAAAGAACCATGGCCAGCAATGGTATACATATGTAGATGCAGTCAGACAGACAGACAGACGAACATTACCACACATAGTAAAACTGTCATTTGAAAAGTGAATAAAAAATCGATTTTGGATTTTCCATTTTGCATTTCGAAATTTTATTTTATTTCATTTTATTCACTGTCTGCGCACACAACACAAATGCCAACGCCAATTATGTGGAATTACAGCGTGCGGGAGTCTGACAACCGACAATGTACCACCACTATAAGGTGATTGAGTGATTCTCATTGACGATGATGATGGGAGGAGTTACCTCGCTAGAACTTACATTTTATGCATACAAAGGCTGTTCTCAATTTCCAAAAAGTTGTTAGCGATGAGGCGTGGCTGATGTGGATAACACATTTTTGGTTGTGGATTAGGAGCATTTTTAGCATTTTTCGCCAAAGAAAGGGTTAAAAAACAATATTTTCGTAAATGTATGTGAACGAAAATAAAATTTAGTTAAGAAATCTACAATAAAGACGAGATATTTGATGATTAGCACACAATCAAAGGATTTTAAATACCAAAGTCACAGTGTGAGCATTTGGAAAAAATGGAGGCATTAGGAGCAAATGTAAATTGGTTTTGAATTCTTTAACATTTCAATGACAGCGAACGAAAGACAGGGCGTAATCATGCATCCCACATTCACGTAGTACGGCTAAAGAACAAATATCTGTACTTTAAAGAACGACCGATGTTGGACTCTGATAAGCATTCCTAGAAACGTGAGTATTACGGTTAAACTGTTTGAGCAAGGTGATATTGTCACCAGTTATTTTAAAATTTCTTCTTTGAGCAGGGATGGGAGTTATACGCAAGTATAGGACGTATGTATATGGGATGTCAAAACTGTAGCCAGATCAAAAACAGAGACAAATATCTTGAGTAGTTTCAGAAAACCCATGGTTAGGTTAGGTTAGGTTATAGTGTCTGTCCAAGATGGAAACGGACACACTTAGGCCAGTTTAATGGCCCATTGTGATACCACATGAATCTTAAGGTTTCTTCCTAAGCTCAATGGAACCACTTTGAGTTTCTTACGAAACGTGAGAGGCTGATTATGCCGATATGATTTAGATCGTTAAAGAAGAACTCTCCGAGGTAATTCTTGCGTTTTCGAGCCAGAGCAGGGCATGTGCAGAGAAGATGAAGAACTGTTTCTTCCTCTTCCTCGTCCATACAGCTTCTGCAGAAATCATTTGAGAATACGCCTAATCTCCTGGCGTGCTTTCCTATTAGATTTAGAGAGACTTAATTTCAGTCGTTCAGAGTACACACCTCCACCAACCCCTTCTTTCGTTTTTGACCCATCTGTATAGAAATCAGAAAACCCAAAGATCTTGCGGAATTTTTTACAGCAACGCTCCACAGGAGATGAATGCTAAAACATAAACCGAACCAAGATGACCAAGATATTCAATTTCGCTGATGCAAATGCCACCCACCGATAATAGCAAGGGGGTTATGTCTCAATATACAGTGCCGTTCAAAAAATGTTTGTCAAACTTTTTTTTTTCGATTTTTTTCGAATTTTGTCAAATGTGTTGAAATAACAACATATTTTTTAATGAGGTTTTGTTTAATTATACGGTTCAAATTGTTTTATGATACAATAAGAATTTTGAGATTTTTCTAAAATGGGCAAGGGAGGAAAAAGTGATTATATCTTAAAATGAGTTTTTTAGTTACCTGTCTCATTTTTAAGTACTAAAGAAAATTACTTTGTTGGTGCAGTTTTTTGTATTGCTTCTCAGAAACATGTTTTATGTAATTAGTACTTTGTTAGACCTCCTCTTGCTTTTATTACGTTTGCACATCGGCGATACATTGAATGAGATAGGTTTTTCCATGTGGATTCAGGTATCGTGTTCCAGGTAGTAAGGTAAGAAGTTTTTTTTAATTCATCAACTGACTCTGGGCACTTTTTCGCAATCTCAAGTTGCATTATAAACCAAATATTCTCAATTGGATTGAGATGTGGAATGTTAAAAGGCCAACTTAGTACATCCAGTGGCGTCTTTAGGCATGGGCCCAGGGCCCCGCAATTATTTGGCCCCCAAATCCACCAACTCAAAATGAATGAATCTATACAAGAATTATATAGAAAACGAAATAAGGTTAGTAGACAGTAACAGAAAAACAAGTTTCATTTTACTCTCCGTTCCGTTAAAATTCTCCTCTTCAACATCTTAAACTTCTGGCAACATGAATCTTTAATCATACACCTGCACACGCTGTCAACATTATTTTAACAACTCTGCTTTCGTTCTACTCTACAGTTCTGCACACAATATGTTGACTTTTCAACTCCCTCCATAAACAAACACAAAGTTGTCCCATGATGATTCATTCATCGCAGATCATTTAAAAAAATGTGTGAACTCAGGAAAGGGATACACTTCCTATTTATCAGCAACGAATTCATTGATATAATGGGAAAACAAGTCCTAATGAAAATTTTAGGTGAAATTAGATCGGCAAAATATTTTTCCCTAAGCGTTGACAGTACACCCGACCTTTCTCATATCGACCAGTTGACTTTTGTAATTCGGTATTTTAAAAATTGTGTTCCCATCGAAAGGTTCTTAAAATTTATAGCTATTCAAGAGCATAAATCTGAATATTTGACTGACACAATCTTGACATTTCGTTCAATGATGTGCTATGGAGCCCAGGTCTGGGGCTTTCAAGAATACGAGGAAGTCGAAAAGCTTCAAAGATTCTTCATTAAAAAGATATTCCAGCTACCTAAAAATACACCAAACTACATGATTCATCTTGAAACTGGATTGGCCGCACTCTACATATACACGCTAAAACTCCATGTTGACTACATTATAAAAGTTATCTCAACCTATAGTCAAGAAAGATTACAACACATTCTAGGACTGTACGCTATTGGAAGGAACCACCCCTTTATACAAAAATGGAAAGATCTAGCGGAGTCAGTTGCCTCTCCTCTGGCTATAAACCTTGAAAGGACTTTAGAACTAAAAAATCAAATGTATGCAATAATAAGAGAAATAGATATAAAACACAGAGAAAACTATATGAAAAAAGCAAATGAATCAGAAAATCGCCTTATATACCCATCATTAGTCTATAATCTCAACGAAAATAATTATTTCACCGATACAAATAGTTGCAGAAAAATATCTTTGTTATTTCGATCAAGAGGAGAACTCTTAACCTGAATGGAACATCTTTTAACAGCGCCGAAACCAACTGCTGCACACTTTGTAACCAACATGCTAGAGAGGACACGTTTCATTTCATAGGTATTTGCCCAATATTGAGAAACTGGAGGATCCAGTATTTTGAAAAACCAACATTAACCTTAGAAGAACTTAAAAAATTACTTAATGGTCCGAATTGGGACGTTATTTATAAATACTGTGAAGCAGCTTTGCGCTACCGAAAACTAATTATTTCAGAATTTAATTAAATCACTTAAAATATTATATGTATATGTTACTCACTCTGGCAGACGGCTATTTTGGCCATTGTCATCTCTTTTTCATTTAAAGCATTGTAACACGACCATGTAAAATATTTAAAAACTGTTTAATAAATGAATCTATCAATCTTGACATTTCTGGAAAATCATGGTATTTCAATAGAGGATTGTAGAGGACAAAGCTATGATAATATGCGTCTAATATGTCGGGAAAATATTTTGGTTTGCAAGCAAGATTAAAGGAGAAGTGCGAATTTGCTACCTTTGAACCTTGTGCAGCACATTCTCTTAACTTAGTAGGCCTTCATGCGGCTGGTTGTGTGCAGGAGGCAACAAGTTTCTTTCAAGTGGTTCGAAAAATATACAACTTTTTTTCTGCTTCTACCCATCGCTGGAATAAATTGAATGAATGTGAATGAACACAGAGTTCTTAAAAGCCTTTCTGAAACAAGATGGTCTGCACGAGCTGATACAGTTAAAGCGCTCCATCATGGTTATAACAAGCAAATTACTGAAGCCTTGACACCTATCTCTAGAGATCCAGAGCAAGCTCCAGACAAAAAAAGCGAAGCGCTAAGCCTGTCTAAGAAAATGTCAAAACTGGAGTTCCTCATTTTAACAGAAATTTGGAGCACTTGTTCACTATGTTCTTTCATAAATGATATAAGGGAGATTTGATAAATTTGAAGCGTGTGCCAAAATTCAGAATCCGGGTGCTTATTATAAAGACTTATTGCAACGAAAAATAGTACAAAGTTCCTGTGCCACATATTTTGATGGTTTAAAATATTAACTTTTTTTTCCAATTATTGACACTATTACTTTGCAATTAAAAATACGATCCAATTGTTATCAAGAAATTAATGCATTGTTTGGCTTTTTTTGTCGATTGCAATATTTGACTTCAGTGGAGTTGCAAAATTCTTGCGAACTGATTTCAAAAAACCATAGAGATGTTAATGCAGACGAACTTGAGGTAGAATGCTTGCACCTCGTACATTATTTAAAAGAATTCAATAAAGATGTAAATGAAGATCTTATTACAATATCAAAATTGTACATGTACAGTCTAATTACAGTGGATGAAATTGGGAACACATTTCCAAGTGTAGAAAGTGCCTGCAGAATTTTTTTATCTTTGATGGTTTCAAACTGCAGTGGAGAGCGTTCATTTTCGAATTTGGAACGGATACAAAATGAATTTCGAAGCACAATGCTACAAGATAGACTAAACAGCTTGTTAATTTTATCAATTGAAAATGAATTACTGCAGGAAATTGAATTTGATGACTTAATTCATGATTTTGCAACTGACAAAGTCAGAAAAGTATGCCTTCAATAATATTTTATTGTATCTATACTTAAACTTACATATACGTTATCTAAAAAAAAAAAAAATCAAAACAAAACAAATATAAAGATGTAAAGAAAACATACAATTAAAAAAAAATATAAAAACATAAGAAATCAATCAAATTATCAAAAATCAACTATAAAGAAAAATGTTTAACTATTGAAGGTAAATTAAAAAAAATTATAAAAGTATACAAAAAATATCTTTTTTATGTTTTTTCTTTAGTTCTTTTTAAAAAGTAAAAATATTTAAAAAATTTAAAAATTAATTTTAAAATGATTTAATGATAAAAAAAAATATATTATACCTACTTTTTTCGGCCCCCAAATCCTATTGGGCCCAGGACCCCCAAAAGTCTTAAGACGCCCCTGAGTACATCGATATTATTTTCTTCGAAGTACTTTTTAACCTTAGAAATAAAAAAAAAATCCAATTATTATTTTTAGTCCTAAAAGTTTTAGCTTTTTCTAAAGCTTAATATTAGTCAGTCATGGTAAAAATAAAAACAAGTTCATACTTACAATTTTGGCTGTATGACAAGGAGCATTGTCCTGTTGAAAAATGAAACTGAAAGTGTCTCCAAAAAATTCTATCACCGTCTGCTCCAATACGTTTTCCAGGACTCGAAGGTAAAATTTTGCATTGACTTTGAATTCTAGAAAGCTCAAAGCACACCATCACACCTTCAGTTTTGGGGGACATCCGCAAAATGCAATCAGAGCTTAGGCTTTCTTTCGGTTCTCTTCGCGCAAGGATCCTCCCATCTCCAACATGGAGCTTGAATTTTGATTCGTCCGAAAAGATGACATTCAAAATCTAATTGGTTCTTTCATATACAGTGCTGTTCGAAAAATTTTGTTTCGAGATCAGTTATTGAAATTTAGGAACGCTACGGGGTTTTTTTGCACTAGGTAGCAACATGTCATTCAAACAATGTATAAAAGTTGATGTTATTATCAATAAGAGCTGCATTTGGCTCTTGATAGTAGTCCAATACCAACCGAAGTGATTTTGTGGAAAAAATGGGAAAAATCAGTTCGGAACATAAAGCCAATATTTTGTGCCTGTCACGTATAAATTTGACAACACGTGAAATTTCTAAGAGACTGAATTGAATATTGCTCAACAAACTGTGGCATAGAATTTGAAAAAAATATCGTAAGACTGGGACTACTAGCAGGAAAAAAGGCTCAGGAAGGCCAAAAAAGACGACCCCAGTGGAAGATCGTTTTTTTTTTTGGTGTTGTACAGTCGTCGGGCATCGGTTCAGGACTTCGGTGGACCCCTTCAAAACGATCTGGGTCGAGCTACAGTCAAAGTAATTTTGCCAAGCTCAGTGAGAGCAGGAGGCTCAGGAGCACCTAAATTATTATTGTTAATTTATGCGACAAAAGTTTCATGTTAAATACCGTTATGTTTGATGCTTAAAAAATCAATTTTTCACCTGAAAAATATATTAACAATCTTGTACTAAGTTTTAATAAAATGGGTTCAGGGATTAGGTTTTAAATAAAGAAAAAAAAAAAAAACAGAAATACGTTAAGACTGATTTAAATCTTAAAATGAATTTAAAACCTTTGATCCTAAAAGTACCTACAAAATAGACAAAATTCAAGTATATTTACTAGTTCAATAATGAAATAAAAAATTGTTTCACATACGCAACAGCTACCTAATACGAGTATAAAACATTTAGAGAAATTATAGGTACTGGACTTTAAACATTATATTTTGTAAACTTTTCACATTTTTTTAAAAGAAAAATAATGTTTTCAAGAACGGATAGATGTTATGCATTCAAATTTTAAGCTGTTGTACATTTTTCAATCTAGAAGTACAATATAGCTTCTAGAAAAGTCCAATAAGCTCACTTATTTAAAATGGCAAAACATTGGATGTCAGATGCTCTTTTAAAAAAAAATTCAAAAGAAAAATTACTTTTTTAAGTGCTCTAAAAAACATCCCAACAACTCTAGACTGAAAAAGTGTTACGAAAAATTGTGTGAAGAACTTAAAAATGATATACCTTTTCAAAGAGATACTTATTATGAGAACAAGTTTATTCATAATATGGGTAATTCTAAAAAAGAATGGCAGTTCGTTAATGAGATTCTGAACAAAAACGTGATTAATTCTGATATCGTAGTTAGTAAAAATAATTTGTCCTTTTCTGAGCCTTTTGAAGTTGCCACTGTCTTTAATGGTTATTTTTCAAATATTACGAGTACTATTCGTACCACAGCAATAATAATGTCAATGCTTTTGAACCCATTCAAAGTCAAACTTTTTGTATGAAATTTTTTTCTGCTTTTGAAATAAATAAAATTATACAGTCGCTAAAAAATTCAAATTCTAAGTCGTGCGATAATATTTCTAGTAATATTCTGAAAAGAATATCTTTTCTAGTTGCAGATGTTTTAACTCACATTTTTAATTTAAGCATACAAAAAGGTATCTTTCCTGATTTTTTGAAAACTGCAGTCGTTATCCCTTTACATAAAAAAGGCGATGGTACGAATTTAAATAATTATCGACCTATATCTCTTATATCAGTCTTTTTTAAAGTTTTCGAAAAGGGGATCAAGTCTAGGATGCTGTCTTTTCTAGACAAAACGAATTTTTTCAGTGACTCACAGTTTGGCTTTAGAAGTGGTAGATCTACTGAAGACGCTTTGTTAAAGTTATGCGGTGAAATTTTTAAAAGTCTTAATGAATACCAGCTACACTATTTATAGACATTACCAAAGCTTTTGACATGGTTGACCATGATAGTTTGCTTATGAAATTATATAATGCTGGATTTAGAGGTTATATATGTACATGAATGGTTTGTATCGTACCTGCATAATCGTAGTCAAAGAGTTAAAATAAAAAATATATTAAGTGCTAAAAACTTCATTAACGTTGGTGTACCACAAGGCTCTATATTAGGACCAGTTTTGTTTTTGTTTTTTGCTAATTCACTTTTCTTGCAACCTTTGAAGGGCACAATAACAGCGCAGCGTTTGCCGATGACACTGCTTTGACGTACAACAGTAAATGTTACTTCAACCTTTATTCGGACGTTAACCACGATTTAGAACTGTTGCGTAATTGGTTTTGATCTTCATAAACTGGTCATTAGTGAAAAAACGAAGTTCATGATCTATAATATTATGGGTAAAGTCTGTAGTGATATGCCTTTAAATTTTTTTTTAGTATGTAGTTTAAAGCAATCTATAGGTTTAGTTGGAAAGACCATACACTATCTGTAAAGAATTTTTTAACTAATGTTATTAGACAGATTTTTCTATACAGCCAATACTGTGGTTTGTTAGTTTTAAAATTAGTTTACAACGGTCTTTTTAAATCTAAGTTCCAGTACGGGATAACTTGTTGGGGTGGAATACATTTTAATAAATTATAACCTTTACTTATAAAACAAAAACATGCAATTCGCATTCTGTGTAAGGTTAATCGTCGAACTCCTAGCTTTGGGTTTTTTTTTAAATCTGGAACTGCTACCATTAAGGCATTTGTATTTCTACAAGGTTTTAAAAGTTTTTTTTTTGAAAATTCCGGTTACAATGCTTCGAGGATCTACGAAAACTGTAATTTACGCGTGAACTCCAGTTATCTTGTCAAAGTACCCACAATCAAGAAAGCACATTTTTCACTCTTGTATACAATGTTACTGCGCCTCGTCTTTTTAATAAATTACCTACTAGTCTTAGAAGTGAGCGAGTTAAATCAGTATATATGAAAAATATTTAACATTGGCTTTTTTATCAAATTTTGATGTTGTTGAAAACTTGATAATTCCCTTAGCTTAAATTTTTGAAATTATTGCTCTTATTTTTTTTTTAATTATTTTTTTTTTCTTCATATTAAATTCATTTATTTAAGATTTGTTTTTCCAACTTTTAATTTAATTTAAATTCTTATATCTTTATCGCATTCCCATCGATAAATTAATTGTAATTATCTTTTATATAGTATATAGTACTTTCGCTTCTTGTCTTCGGCCAACAGATTGTACTTAACTATTTCATTCTTGAAAATAATCTTAAAGTTAATGTATTTTTATATAACTATGGATTGAATTTTATATAGTTTTAAGTATTTTTCAAATGAAAGAAATAAATAAAAAAAAAATTATTTTCATAAACTCTGTACTGAAAGCCTAACTTATAGCCAATTTTTCTCTGGTTATAAAAAAGGAAAATTAATTTCCAACACGTAATAAATCAACATCACTGATGCGTTTAGGCTCAGCAGCGCAGGAAGTGCAACAATTTGCAACAATGTTGCAAACTCTTAATATGCGTTATGTAAATACGATTGTAATCGAGATATAATAACGAGTTTGTTTTATTTTTATTTTTAACGTTAACTGGATTTGGAACAAACAACAAGTATGACAGACGGCCATTTAATTTATGTCTGCGCTGTTGCAGTGGATGGTGCTGTGGCATGGATGGCGTGGTGTGGTTTGATGGCTTGGCGGCATAAATAAAAGTTTTGAGAAAACAAAAGCAAAAAAAGACAGTAGCAACTTCTTAAAGTCAGTAGAGATAGTCTTCACACTCTTTAGAACTGTTAACTATATGTGCTGCATGGCACGCATCGCATCTGCATGAGAAAAGTTCAACTGTGTCGCAAAAAATACAAAGTGTATGGTCTTTTTTACGTGTATGAATTAAATTTACATTTACAGAGCAATACAAAATGATGATCAGCAGAAGACCTTGACAAAATACATACAAAACTCAGGAAATGATAATTATTGGAAAACAATTAAATAAATTTACATCACACAAAATACATTTTAAAATTACGGTTAAATGCATGAACAGTCTCGAATTTTCGAATAGAAATTGATCTGTAGGTAGGGTTTTCAACAAGAGGTTTACTTCTTATAGCCCACTTTTTGTGTGCAGCTGTCATTTCTGAAGCTGTTATCTTTTGGATAATTAACAGTTAAAAATAAGGCAATTACTAAAAATAGAACGATACACTCTTCAACAACGCGCTTTTAATTTTAAAGCTCACTACAAAAATATCGACAATTTTGTACAAAAGCTTTGCTAGAAAAGTTTTTTGAACGTGCCATTTCTAAAAGATATCTTGTGATTTAAAACTTTTAGTCTTTTTTTAGGCTACGTAATATATAAAGTCAATACTCCACAAACGATTCTAGACCTGAAACATGGAATTCGTGAAGTTTGTTGATAATATACTCGTACATAAAGAAATTAGTGAATTCTTCATGGAAAATCCCATGAACAAAATATGGTGCTGCTGTCATTTGGCTGATATTTTTTTTCCATTGCTAATACTTTTTATTATTTTCTTCAAATTCTTTAGAATGAAGTGAATAGAAAACTATACACTTGATATTTTGTTGTGGACTTTCTGCCTGCTACCTCTGAAAAGGTGGAACGTATGAAAAAATGATAATTTTTTTAAAGGTCTTAACACCGCTGGAGCTAAAAAAAAATAAAAATACTCACTGAAAAGCGGTTTTCGCAAACTTTGGTCGTCCATAAATTACGACGCTAATACGAGATCTTATGAGACTTTTTTGCTTAATGTTTAGAACAATAAAAGGAAGGTATAAACAAATTTTCAACTCACTACAACTCATTAAGATGTGAAACCTTTATTTGACTGGACTATGAATATTTCCAGTATTTAGAAGAAATCAGTGTTGATCTTATAAATTATACTTGGAACATAAGGGATTTAATTCATATCAAAATAACTAATTACACCTTATCAACTTGTTTAAATAAATTTATCAAATCTTAATCAAAATGAAGAAACGAGTATTAAATTTTATCCTCAATTATTTGGAAACAAAATGGAAACCTTCATAAGTAATCTATTTTTTGTAATATTCTTTTTAATTTTAACTTTTTTTTTAATACCTATTCAAAATGACGTATCATTCTTTCATATACATACATACCTGCCCCCATCTAAGGTATGTTCGTTCATTTAATTTGACTAGACTCTTTTCGTCTTAATTTATTCAAATAAAACCACTTATTGTCAAGTTGTGCATGAATTGATTCCATACATCTCAAAGCATATATACAACACACTATCTGTCTAGCCTTTTTGAATTGCTATATTTACTTGAATAATTTCTATCGACCAATGTGTCCTTGTGAGACTAAGAATTTTGGTCGGTCGATGTGTAAAAAGGAGATTCATAAGAGTTTTATATTGAATCCAAAAGAAGATTATATTTTTGTCTGCTTATACATACGTAAACGTAATTGTTCTTTTGAGAGACGTTTTGATGAAATGGACCTTGGTTATAGTTAAGAATAGATACTATTAATATTCATAGGAGTTTTTCATCTCTTGTTCTTTTCACCAGATAAAATTCTCTTTCCCTTATGGTAAGGCTGAACGCAGTAAGAGATAGCAGCTCTTTTTGGAAATTAACGCATGAACTAAACGGGATACCTTTCGTTAGGAAAACCGAAATTAGTACGGGACTATTAGCAAATCATTTTCAACGATTACTAGGAAGGCCAGAAAGACCTTTCCAAATACAGTTAGCTTATCCTTGGATCGAAAACGAAATTCTAGATCAAGCATTCACAATACAAGGAGCAGCGACTGTCCTTCACAGATGTAACAACAACAAAGCTCCAGGAGACGATCGCGTTCCCTATGAATTTTATAAATATGCTTCAGAAAACTTTTTAATAAAACTAACAGATGCATACAACTACATCTTCATGAGCGATGACTTTCCGGAAAGCTTCCGAAAGAATATCATTTTCCCAATTTTCAAAAAAGGCGACGTGAACGAACCAACAAACTATCGTGGCATATCTTTTATAAACTCTGTCATGAAAATCTTTACAGGTGTAATTTTAGACAGACTTACGCTATGGGTTCAAGATAACAATCTGCTAAGCGAATATCAGGCTGGTTTCAGAAAAGAATACTCAACGGTGGACAATATATTTCTTTGACGTGTATTTCCAGATCATTCCTAACGAAAGGAAAGAAGTTATACACTTTCTTCATTGACTTCAAGTCGGCTTTCGATTCAATTGATCGGAATGCATTGTTTTACAAGCTAAGCTGTTTAGGTATATCCACAAAAATGTTGAATACGCTGAAAGGACTTTACGCGAGCAACCAAACAACGGTATGGAATGGAACAGAAAGATCTGAATTGTTCCACACGACATCAGGTGTTAAACAAGGCTGTCTTCTGAGCCCAGTTCTATTTTATCTTTTCCTAGATGATCTCACTACATTTTTACCTGGTGGAATTAGTTGTTCCGGTGCCACAATTAAAGCACTGTTATATGCAGATGATGTTGTCATATTTGCAGAGACTCCAAATATGTTGCAAATAATGATAAACAAACTCCAATCATATTGTAACCTATGGAATCTGACTGTTAATACCAATAAATCGATGGTAATGATATTTCGCAACGGAACAGGACGATATGCAAGAGAAGAAAAATGGAAATGGGAAAATGTAGATCTTGAGGTGGTGAGGGAGTATAAATATTTAGGGGTAATCATAACGCCATCACTCTCTCTACAAAAACATTTAAAGGCAAGGCTAATCGAAGAAAAAAAAACTATCAACTGCAACTGGAAAGGAGTCTTAAGTAAGAAGCATATTGCCCCAGTTTAAACTATTTGAGGCCGTAATGCGATCGATATTATGCTATGCTGGCCAGGTATGGGGATTTCAGCAGTATGAGGAGGTAGAAAAACTTTTAAGATATTTTATTAAAAAAATGTTCTGGCTCCCAGAAAATACACCTACCTATGTATATGTTGCACCTAGAAACAGGAGTGGCACCACTCTATATCTTCACATTGTAGATGCATCTGCAATATATATTTAAAGTTATAGAGCTACCAAACCATCGGCTACCTAACATAATCGTTAGACATCTGCTTTCTAGGAAATCCCAGTTCTTTGAAGAGTGGACTCGACTTGTTCTTGAACATGACATCCAGTTGCTAGAATCAGGTATAGAGGATTGGAAAACTGTATGCCCACTATTGCTTGGAAAAATTGAAGCATCATTTTTTGCAAAATTTGGAGAGTCGGCTCAACAAAGTGAGTTCCGAATCCTATATGGACAATTAAATTACGACATGGGTGTGAACAATTATTTCGACGATCGATATCCTATCAGTACAATAGCCTTTATTTTCAAAACCAGAGGGGAATTGTTGCGTTTAAATTACCAACCACACGGCTCAAAAGACAACACTCGGTGCACATTATGTAATCTCCAAGAAACCGAAAATGTAACGCATTTCCTAGGAAGATGCCCTATCCTTCAGACAATCCGACGCGCTTTCTGGGGAAAAAACGTCCTCAACAATGATGATATCATTTTAATTCTCAATGGTGAAAACTGGACAGCATTGTCCAGTTTCGTCCGCACGGCGCTGAACTATAGAAAACAAATTATCAACCAAGCTTTTTAAAAATGATCGAATACCTCATTCAATTTTCTTTTTGACATTAAAACTATAATTATAATAATTAATATACTATAATTAGAATACATTTATGTCTTTGTATATAAATTTAAACTCCTTTTTTTCTGGCTGACGGCAAAAGCCAATGCTATACTTTGTGAATTTTTAAAACAAAGCAGGTCACATTATGAACTGTTCGACGTCTGGTGACATGTGGAACAAATTGTGTTCAGTTTACGAGCAGAAATCAAGCGCAAGTATAAGTTTACTTCAACAGCGTTTCTATAGCTTTCAAAAAGATCCAGCGGATGACATGGCCACGCACATGAGCAAATTAGAAAGCTTAGTGCAGCAGCTAGGAGACGTTGGAGAAGTGGTTTCTCCGTCCATGCTTATTGCAAAAATTTTAATGACTCTGCCCAGTCGTTTCTCCTATTTTTTCAGTGCTTGGGAGTCCACAGACATTAAAAGCCGAACAATTGAAAATCTGAGGTCATGTCTCATCATGGAAGAAACCCGGTTAAACGCAATGGACCACGCGCGCCGCATCGTCATCAGCACCTATTGAGGAAAGTAGCGCACTTGTCGCACGCAAAGCTCATGGACAAAAGTTTCATCAAAATACTCGGAGTAAGAAAAAACGTCCAGGTAAGTGCTTTGCATATAATCAGTATGGACATTGGAAGACCGATTGCCCAAATAAAAATAAACGTTTAAATTATGCAAACAAAGAAGAGAGTAGTGATAGCGATTGCGATGCTTTGGTTTGCTCTACATTAAATTCTAATTGGGTAATCGGTGCAGATGACTGGGTACTAGACTCAGGCGCAAGTGAACATATGACTTCTCGAAGAGAATGGTTTAGTGAATATGTAGATCTTGAGGAGCCGGTTCCGATAACGATAGGGAATGGAAGTAAAATTCAAGCACGTGGTAGAGGCTCAATCAAAATATTAGCTTTCAATGATCAGGAATGGGTTGAAAAGAAACTCGTTGACGTGTACTTTGTTCCTGATGTCAAAATAAATCTGTTTTCTTCTGGTAGTGCTCTCGACAAGAATTACACTCTAACTTCATCTAGAGACAAATGCAAAATTGTAAAGGCTAATGGTGCTGTTGTTGCTGTAGGTATTCGCTCAAATCGTTTATTTAAAATGTTTTTCAAGGTAGTGGAACCACAAAATTTACATTCAGCTTGTATTTCATTGAAGGCTGAACCACTGAAAATCTGGCATGAGCGCCTTGGCCACATGTGTGCTGGTCAGATAAGAAGTTTCCTAAAATCTAATGAAATTCAATTTTCTGATGAATTAAATTTTTTCTGTGATGCTTGTGCAATGGGAAAAATGCAAAGACTCCCTTTTCCCAATAGTAGTTCTCGTGCTAAAGAGGCTGGTGAATTGGTGCATACAGACCTGTGTGGCCCAATGCAAGTGTTATCAATTGCTGGGTCAAAATATTTTTGTCTTTTCAAAGACGACTATTCCAACTTCAGGGTCATTTACTTTATTAGTGAAAAATCGCAAGCTTGTGCGATGATTGAAAAATACATAAACTTTGTTCGTTCTCAGTTTGATCGTCATATTAAAATTCTCCGATCTGATAATGGCTTAGAATTTAAAAATAAAGAAGTTCAAAGCTTGCTTCAGCGCCATGGAATCTGCCATCAGACCAGTGTCCCTTATACACCTCAGCAAAATGGCAGAGCAGAGCGAGATATGCGGTTTATAGTTGAAACAACAAGAACTATGATCCATGCTAAGAATTTGCCACTTAAACTTTGGGCTGAAGCGGTTAATATGGCTGCTTTCATAATAAACCGATTTGGACTTAGTCCTGACAAGTCAAAAACTCCCTATGAATTGTTTTATAATAGAAAAATGTCTTTTGACAATTTAAAAGTTTTTGGAAGCGAAGTTTTTGTACATATACCAAAAGAAAAAAGACAGAAATTAGATAAAAAGTCAGAACCAGGAATTTTTGTTGGATACCCTGACAATGTTAAAGGTTACCGTGTATGGTTTCAAAAATTAAACAAAATAGAAATATCAAGAGATGTGTTGTTCAAAGAATTCTCAGTAGTCGATATAAATTCAAACCGCCCCCATCTTATGGAGGAAAATGATTCAATTATTAAACCTGAACAAACCAAGAGAAAGGCACGTATCGATGCTGAGCCCAGTAACTACCGAGAGAAACTTCGAAGTCATTCTGAAAGCGTCCAAACACTGGCTAATAAGGCGGATGTATGTGTTGAGGCAAATCCAATAGGAAGCAGCTATCGAGAAAAACTTCGTAGTCATTCCCAAAATAACTTAAAAGCAAGTTCTGGTTTTTACACTAACGCCTTAGAAGGGTATGCTTTTATTTGCAGTTTTTACGAGCCAGAAACATTTGAAGATGCTCAAAAATCGGATGAAGCGGACGACTGGAACAAGGCTATGGATGAAGAGATGGAATCTCTGCGGGCTAATGGAACATGGGAGCTGGTTGACCTACCCCCAAACCGCAAAATAATCAAAAACAAATGGGTTTATAAAGCTAAAATACCATCGAAAGGTACAAGGAACGTTTTGTTGCTAAAGGGTTTAATCAACAAGAAGGAATCGATTATGCAGAAACCTTTAGCCCCGTTGCAAAGTTCACATCGATTCGCACAATTTTCGCTATTACAGCCAGTCAATGCCTAGAACTCTACTAATTCGATGTCAAGACTGCGTTCCTAAACGGTGAGCTAGACGAAGAAATCTTCATGTGCCAGCCACGGGGGTACAATGATGGTTCCGGCCGAGTTTGCAAACTTGTTAAAAGTCTTTACGGCTTGAAACAAGCCTCCAGATGTTGGAATACCAGATTCACAAGTTTATTGTCCGATTTTGGTTTTAAGATCTCTAAAGCTGACCCATGTGTCTTCGTGCTACAACACAAGCAAAGAGCTGTTTATCTTGCAGTCTATATTGATGATGGTTTGCTTGCTGTGCGAGATGAACATGATATGGAGTACATCAAAAGTTTTTTATCTCAACATTTCGAGATTAAACTTTTTAAAGCAAACTATTATCTTGGACTTAAAATTTTTCACACAGCAAATGGTGGATACTTTGTTAATCAGTCGAATTATGTCGATAGGGTGCTTCGCAAGTTTAACATGTCAGATTCATGTCCAGTAACTACACCCAGTGATCTCGGAAGCAGATCTGCAATTGTAACAGAAAGTTCATTACCTGTGACCAGATTTCCTTACCGTGAAGCAGTAGGTAGCTTGATGTATTTAGCTATTGGAACAAGGGCAGACATTTCGTATGCAGTGGGGATAGTAAGCCGTTTTTTGGATAAACCAAGTTCTGATGACGTGAAAACCGTCAAACGAATTTTCAAATATTTAAATAAAACTAAACATTTTGGTATATTATTTGAACCCAACGTTAATTTGAATTTTTCTATTTATGCTGATTTTGCAGCAGATTATTCGACAAGAGTTCAACGAGTGGACAAGTTTGTTTTCTTGGAGGAAGTCCCATTTCTTGGTCGTCGAAAAGGCAACGATGTACAGCATTAAGTACAACTGAGGCAAAGTATGTAGCTGCATCGGAAGCAGTCAAGGAGTTGATGTGGCTTGACGCACTCATACATGATCTGCTAGTTCCTCAAAATACTAAACCAGTGCTATATATCGACAACCAAAATGCTTTAAAGCTGGTGAAGAACCCCGAATATCCTGCTAGAACTAAACACATCGATGTTCGTGTTCACTTTATCCGAGAGAAATTCAACGAAGGCCGATTCGAGATTTGTTTTGTGTCATCAAACGAGCAGTTAGCTGAAGCTTTTACAAAGCCACTCGCAGCAGTTAAATTTGAATTATTTTGCAAAAATAGTAATATTTTGAATTGTAATTAATTTATTTGCTTGCATTATAATAATAAGTGGGAGTGTTAAAATTGTATTATTATATAAAGTACTTTTTGTTACCACTGTACCTACACTTCTTGTTTGTACATTAATGTTTGAAGATTATTTCATGCAAATGTTGACCTTGACCGCGCCTGAAATGGTCCATCCGCTTAGTACAATTTTGGCATACTCTTTCCAACATTTTGGCCGGTATCTCACGAATAAATGCTTCATTGTTGTCTTCCAATGCGTCAATTGAAGCAAGCTTGTCTGTATAGACATGAGCTTTAACATAGCCCCACAAAAAATAGTCTAAAGGCGTTAAATCGCACTATATAGGTGGCCAATTGACCGGTCCCGAACGTGAAGTAAAAAGTTCACCGAACTCGCCTCTCAACAAGTCCATTGTTGCACGTGCTGTGTGGCATGTGGCACCGTATTGTTGAAACCATATGTCAAGCAAATCAAGCTCTTGCATTTTGGGTAAAAAAAATTGGATATCATCTCACGGTAGCGCTCACCATTGGCAGTTACGTTACGATTCGTATCATCTTTGAAGAAGTACAGTCCAATGATGCCACCAGCTCATAAACCGCAACAAACTGTGACTTTTTCTGGATGCATTGGTAGCTCTTGCAATGCTTCTGGCTGATATTCATTCCAAAATCGACAATTCAGCTTATTTACGTACCCATTGAGACAAAAATGAGCTTCGTCGCTGAACACAATGTTTCGGTAAAAAAGTGGATCTTCGGCCAACTTTCCAAGATCACATTCCCTAAAAATTTTACGTTGCAGTAGGTCGTTCCTCTTCAATTCTTGCACCAGCTGTATTTTAAAAGGCATCACACCTAAATCCTTCCGCAAAATTTTCCACGTTGTTGAGTAACAGAGGCTGCGAACGGCGACGAATCCATAATTGATGCGGTCATCATTAACACTGGCCGATGCAGCTGCGATATTTTGTTCATTTCGCACTCTACGTAAGCGTGTTGGTGGTTTCATATCCAAAAATGTAAATTTGGTGCGAAATTTAGTCATAATAGCCCGAATAGCCGCTTCAGTGGATCGATTAAACTGACCATAAAATGGAAGAAGCGTTCGATGAACTTTCTTAACAGAGCACGCATTTTAATAATTAAATTCAATAATTTGCAAGTGTTGTTCGTTTGTAAGACTATTCATGGTTAAATTATAGACCAAACTGAAGATGTTTGACAGTGAAAAAAACACGAAACGTGCGTCAGCTGTTTAAACCAGTGTTGCCAAAAAGAAAATAGCTAAAAAATCACCCTTTATCGTGAGATTGACAAATCATGAACAACTAATTAATCGTTGAGACTAAAAAGAACAACGATCCTGAAGAGACCACAAAAACAACAAGGTTGACAAATCCAAAAAAAAAAAGAGGCTGGGATGCGACCCACACTGATAACTTCCCATCCCGTCTTTCGATTTGTCTTGCTTTAAAGTTTGTCTATATGTATCAATTTTTATGAATTTTTTTATGAAAAACGGACTGCTGGATTTTTATAAAAAAATTACTGAATATCGAAAATAATATTTTCTGTAAAATAAAATAAGTTTGAACCCAATATTTGTAATTTTTGAAAAGCTATTTGAGTCGAAAGTAAATTTTTACCAAGTTCTAGTATTGTTTTTTTTTTTTAGGTTTTTATTTTTTGTAAGAAAAAGCTGTCAATTCGATTTTTCTCAAAATGTTTCCTAATGTTGCAAAACAATATTTCTAATAAGTTAAAATTAGTTAGAAGCCATTATCTCAAAGTTTTGAAAAGATATTTGAGTCGAAAATCAATTTTTACCAACTTTTATAATTTTTTTTAGGTTTTTATTTTTTGTAAAAAAAAACTGTCAATTCGATTTTTCTCAAAATTTTTCTTATGTTAAAAAGAATATTTTTTAAAAGTTAAAATTATTTAGAAGCCATTATCTCAAATTTTTGAAGAGATATTTGAGTCGAAAATCAATTTTTACAAACTTTTGTTAATTTTTTTTTCTGTTTTTATTTTTTTGTAAAAAAAACTGTCAATTCGATTTTTTTCAAAATTTTACTGAATGTTGCAAACAATATTTTTTTAAAGATAAAAGTAGCTTAAAGCTAATATCTCAAAGTTTTGAAAAGATATTTGAGTAGAAAATCAATTTTTACCAACTTTTATAAATTTTTTTAGGTTTTTATTTTTTGTAAAAAAAACTGACAATTCGATTTTTCTCAACATTTTACTGAATCTTGAAAACAATATTTGTTACAAGATAAAATAAGTTTGAAGCCTTAATCTGAAGTTTTTGAAAAGATATTTGAGTCGAAATTCAATTTTTACCAATATTGAGTAATGTTTTTTTTAGGTTTTTATTTTTTTATTAAATAAACTGTCAATTAGATTTTTCTCAAAATTTTATCAGATGTCAAAAACATTGTTCTTCGTTGCACAAAATTGTTCTGGAGATGAAATCATATTTTAGTCGTAAAATTTTCGAGGTGACAATTTTTTTTTCAGTTTTTTTTTTTTGAATTCTAAAAAAAACCGTTAATTGGATTTTTTTTCCAAAAATATAGTTGTTTTGTATCACGTTACAATAAATAATATAACATTTAATTCAAGTCTCTAGCGTCATTGGTTCATGAGATATTTAGGTTTAACCAAAATGTTCACCTTTTTTTAAACTGCTGTGGTAAAAAAACCACCCACGCAATTTTCTTGAGAGCCCTTTCTGCATCTTTCTGCGTTATTATCCGTATAACAAAATATATTTGAAGTCGATATCTCTTCTGGTTCTTGAGCTATGGACGACGAAAAAACTTCGCGAACGTCGAGGTTATGTACGTCCGTATGTCCGTACGAACGTACGTACACACGCACGCACGCACAGACATCTTTCTAAAAATCTTTTATTTCGACTCTAGGGACCTTGAAACGTCGAGAAATGTCAAAATTTTAAATTTGACAAATCGGACCCATTACAATAACTTCCTATGGGAAGTTAAAACAAAGAGACGAACGATAAGGACGAGACCTTAAACGACGAGGCCATTAAGGCTGACGAAACCTATAAGGACGAAGGAGCCAATAAGACCAACGAGGCCAACAAGGCCAATAAGGCCGACGAGACCAACGAGACTGGAGCGCCGATGCAGTGGATGAGACCAATGAGACCGACTTTTCCAAAGACACCAGGAAGACCGACGAGACCATCGGGTTCGAAGAAATGTACGACCACAACGAGGCCGACAAGGTTGAAGAATTCGAAGAAACCAGCGAGATTGACGATAATAACGAACGAGAATGGCTAGGTAAATTTAACCGTAAAAAACGACTAAAACGACAAGGCCAACCAGACCGAGGAACCAACGAGACCGTCGAGGTTGACAAATCCGAAACAAATGAAAAAAACACAAACAAGACCAACGTGACTGAAGAACTTAAGAAGTCTTAGAGACCAATGAGTCCAATTTCGGATCAATTAATCGGCTAGACCGATGAAACCAACGGGACCGAAGAAACTAACCAGGTCTACGAGACTGAAAAAAAACGACAGGATTAACGAGCCCAACAAGACCAATAAGATCGACCAATCCGGAGAAACCAACAAGTTCAAAGAGATCGTCAAGACAAACGAATTTGAAGAAAACGACGAGACTGACGGGATCGAAAAATCCAACGACTAGACAGTCGAAATATATCGCTCTGAAATAAACAGTCTCGTCGGGTCTGGTTTCAGATGCTTGAAAGCATTTTTTTTATCTTGTCTCTGCTATAAAAACTAAACTGAAACTTTTCTAGTCTCTTCGGAATGTGAAGATGCAAATTTTTCAATGAATTAGATATACATATGTTTTGATAAATAGAAATTACCCATAAAATAGTCGCATAAAATGAGTCTTATTCCATAATAAAAGTTTCTTGAAGCAGATATACCTTTTTTAGAAATTCTTCGTTTTGAATTTTCCATTTTACGTCTTCTTCCATTTTATTCCAACAATAAAATTCTTCAAATCATCACAATACAACTTTTTAATAGTCCCCTATATCTTCTAGGCTTCACAATTCATCGTCTTTACCACACATTTATCACCACAAAAAAATTCAAAGTCATCATAATGCGTCACGCTGTGAGCCGCCTTCCATAATCCAATCCTTTTATCCTCCATTCATAATATATGTATGTATCCCCGTTACAATATCGCTCTGCAGACAGACAGAGAAATAAACTAATACTAACATACATATGTTTATGCAAATGACAAGTTGAATCCTTTTTGGCAAAACACATTGCAACAGTACTTAGAGCGAGCTATATATACATATGTGGCATCAGCTTAAGCTTTAATGACAATTATTGGCAAAGAGACAAATGAAAGCCAAAATGGAATTCACTTTCCATCAAAAATAGAATAAAATCTATTTATGACAATGCAAGCATCAGTAGACATCGAAATTGCCAAGCCACACATCATGCCACCACCCGTTCTACCTTACACCAACCATGCCATCATTTTTTCCAACGTTAGCCACAAAGTCAACCCTTCATAACCAAAGACCCCTGAATTTTCATTCTGATGACAAAAAAAAAAAAACGATGCAAAATTATCGTGAAATCAATGCTATAAGGCTCACATTTGAATACACACGCATCACCATAACCTTTCCCGCCATCTATGGAAGATGCGATTCGAAGGTTGGACCTGGACCGATATTATTTGTCTTTTCATTTGCTACTAACTTAACTCTCGTTCGTCTTCGTTTGCATTTGAATTGGAAGCTGTGAATCTCCAAGTCTACGATGACGATGCTGACGACTACAAATACGACTACAACGACGACGACGACGGGTAGTCCTTGCATTTAATGACTGCCAGACAATGATGGCAAGGGGTAGTCTTTTTACCACCCCCACGAAGTACAAACTCACTCAATGGCAGCAAGTCTGTCTGTAAAGTAAATTTCCCAAAAAAAAAAAAATACGTAGGTATATTCATTGGAACGAGTATACAGACAAAACGAGACGAAGAAGATAGAGAGAGGGAGAAGGACGATAAAATACTCGTCGTCTCGTAATAATAAAAGCGAAATTTTCGTCCTTAACAGACGTCCTCCAAACAGAAAGTGAGAGTGCATTCGAATGAAGACGAAGGGCGGAATGGGTTAAGGGCTGATGCCAGACGCTCCTGATTGTTGTAAGGCAGGCCAGATCCAGAACCAAAACCAGAGCCAGAGCCAGACAAAAATATTAAATACACACAGGGACACTATGCGATCAGGATCAGGATCAGCAGCGTCAGAGGTAGCGGCAACGGCAACGGCAACGGCAGCCAGCAAGGGAAGTATATACTATACGTTACGTATTATACCATTGCTTTGACTCTGGCTGGATGCTCCTGCACTGCTTCTGGCTGTGGTTATGGCAGTGGCAGTGGGTAGTGAGTAGTAGCAGTTCTGCTGATGCTCATTGACTATAAGAAAAGAAAGGCAGACAGACGGAAAAGCGGCAGTAGCGGAAGTAAAATGGTTTCAGGACTTTCAATACAGAAATTATGTGTGCGCAGCCCTTTTGTGTATCTACCTACCTTACCGACCGACCTATGTATGTTTGTATGTTGGGTGTATTTATGTGAAAAATGGGCTGAGGGAGAAAAACCCTTTCATTATGGTTGCCGGCACGATTAGGGCTGATAAGTTTTCGTTGTTTTCTATATTATAGTATAGTAGGTAGGCAAAGGTTTAATAGGTAGAAGATGGAGTATTGGTATATGTAGCACGTGAGTTAGTGAGTGGGTGATGGATACTAGAATGCTTATGCTTGGGCTTTTAACTGCTAATGCTGCAACATGGCTATGAAGCACGTGGATTAAATGAAAAGATATATACCTATGAATTGTGGGATGATAAACGACGAGACGAGACGGATTGAGAGAGAGAGAGAAAGTTAGGATAAAATATGTTTTCTAGAATATTCATACCTCCCGCAAAGAATCGCAGTTATTTAAATTACAAATTGTTTTTTTTAGTTTGTTTTTTATTT
Organism: Eupeodes latifasciatus; assembly: GCA_920104205.1. NCBI lineage: Eukaryota > Metazoa > Arthropoda > Insecta > Diptera > Syrphidae > Eupeodes > Eupeodes latifasciatus. The sequence goes on from OV049926.1 coordinate 157,778,464, forward strand.
TGGAAAAGGAAATGTACAAAGAAATGAATAACAATCTAAGTAATAAAAATTAGACTTATTCCCTGAAGGCACTCAATAGAAAAAGATTTGATTTTATTTCGTTGCAGGTGTCTTTTTCATAAAATATTTGAAAGTTTAAGAAAACTAGTATCTGCCTTGAACCTATATAATTTAAAAAGAACCCTTTATAAGGATTTAAGTAAGATTTATTCTGTGCACTTACTGGGCTTGTGTCAAAAGTTGTTAATTTGTAATGTTAATTTTACGTAAAAGTAGTAAGCATGTTCATTGCAGAGTATTTACTGATTTACATATATTTTTAACTTCCCATAGGAAGTTACTGTAATAGTTTCGATTTGTCGAATTGAAAATTTTGACATTTCTCGGCGTTTCAAGGTCCCTAGAGTTGAAATAAAATATTTTTAGAGAGATGTCTGTGCGTGCGTGTGTACGTACGTACGTTCGCGACGATATTCGTTGTCCATTTTGTGGGTGGTTTTTTAACCATAGCCATTTAAAAAAAAGTGAAAATTTTGGTTAACCCAAAATATCTCCCGAACCAATAACGCAAGAGACTTGAATCAATTTTCATATTATGTATTGTAACGCGATACCAAACAAATATATTTTTGGAAAAAATCCAGATAAAGATTTTTTTTATAATACTGATTTTGTCTCCAAAACAATTTCGTGCAACGAAAAAGAACGTTTTTAACGTCTGGTAAAATTTTGAAAAAAAATCGAATTGACATTTTTTTTACAAAAAAATAAAAACTTCTAAATAATTGTATTTTATAAAAAATATTGTTTTCGACATTCGGAAAAATTTTGAGAAAAATCGAATCGACAGTTTTTTTACAAAAAATAAAAACCTAAAAAAAATTATAAGAGTTGGTAAAAATTGGTTTTCGACTCAAATATCTTTTCAAAAATTAAAAATATTGGATTTAAACTTATTTTATCTCCCAGAAAATATTATTTTCGACATTCAGTTAATTCTTATAAAAATCCAACAGTCCGTTTTTTCATAAAAAATAGTACGCAAATTTGATAAATATGGATGTTCATTTCATTTACAATTTGTATTTGTTTATATAAGAAACTAGCGGACCCGACAGACTTCGTCCTGTCATAAAGATTTGTAATGAGTCAGTTTTTTGTTCCTACGTATTTTATAGTCGTGGCTAAAAATTCTCCTGAACAGAACCGTCACCCTGGTGATAGGGTGTTGTGAATAAAAAATAATTAAATGAAACATATATAAGGATTTAAAAGTAAATAATCGCTTTATAGTTAATCATGTAAATCATAATTATTAACAAAAATCAGTGTTATTATTATTGTAGTGCTTTGTGATATACGATGTTTTTTGTTTCATTACTTGGAGCATAAACAAACAAATCTGATGGTTTTCCAACACGAGAACAGGCAACATACAATTGACCATGTGAGAAACATGGATTTTCTAGATTAATACCACAAACACTTAATGATTGTCCCTGGGACTTGTTTATCGTCATAGCAAAATCAAGCCGCACTGGAAACTGTAGTCGTTTAAACTCAAATGGCACATCAGTCGGAATCATTGGGATGCGCGGTATAAGAACATCTTCTCCTTTATACTTTCCTTTGAGTATAGTTGCTTCGCTATATCTTATCGCTAACCGTGTACCGTTGCAAAGACGCGGTTGGTTGATATTCCGCAACACTATAACTATTGATCCAACCTTTTATTGAAGATTGTAAGGTGGCAATCCTGGCAAATCCAGCGAGTCCGGTGGATAATTGACTACATCATCTTGGTTAGTAGCCGAATCAACTGCGATTTACATATATATCCTCGATTCGCCTGTAATTTGTTCTTGAATTTTGAAATTCAATTCTTTTACATTAATGTTTTTTGCAGCCAGTATAGCTCGTTCGCTCAACCAATCATGGTTTCCGTAATTTTGAGAAACATTTGGAAACACCTTCTAAATAAGTTCGTCTTTTAATTGCTTTACACGTTGTAATTGATCATTTCGACGATGTAAAACAATATCACGGGATTCCAAGTTTTCTCCAACTACAACGATAACAACTTCATCAATAGTTGTTACATTTTAACGTCTTGCATGTTGACCTGCAGGTTATTTGACAGCTCTGATTACAATTTTCTGATTATCAGATGGCATCAGATGCAGTGCAGTTTTGAACAATATAATCAATTGATTGTGTTCATGAAATAAAGTTTGTAATTGTTCTACAATAGACCTCTTTACTAAATTGTTATTTGCACAACGCAGATCAATTTCTTATGGTGAATTTTACATAAAATAAATTTGCAGGAATTTTCTGTCGCTATCTGACACTGATAACAGTGAACCTGCTCTGTGATATATTTGCCCTTGTATCTGTAAATTAAAAAAAAATATTATTTTTGTACCAAACACTATAAAATAAAATAAATAAGCAATGGGGTATACATTTTGGATTATCAGTGATCAAACTTAAATAAGATTTGATCTTAAAAATTATATATTTAGTTGTAACTAATATCTATCAATAAACATCTTAAATAAGGTGATATAAAATTTTGTTCTCTAAAATAATTATGAATAACTATAATAATTACATACCTTGAAAGTTGGCATGAAGTTTTCCCGAACTATATTTGCTGCCCCAAATGAAGTCATTTGAAAGCAATTGTTATAGTGTTGGAGAAGTGTCAAAAAGTGTATGGAATCTGTTCCTATTCCTGAAACCAATGAGTACAATGGCTCTAGTGGTGGATCCAATGGTATCAATTTCACTTTACCATTTGCGCAATACAATCCATTAGCTTCGTTTTTGTATTTCAATGTCTTACAGTGTGAGCAAACCGAGTTCATAGAACCAATAACAACACATTGGTAGTTTCTGTAGTCAATTGACACATCGTAACTGAAAGCAGCTCGATTCAAACTTAAGCGATCATTAGTTGAATGTCGCGCTCGCGCTTCACGCGTTTGTGATATCCGTATTCTTTCACGTTCAATTTGGTCTTCACGTTCTTGTGCAGTACGATTAGTTTGGTAATTAGCTTGTTTTGTAGCAGTTCGGGTTCTTCTACCTAAATTGCTTCGTCTTATAGGAGGCATATCAAATATAAATTATTTTGTCACTAAACACTAACTAAACAAACACTAACACTCTGCACAAAACACGATATATGGATTTGTTTCAGGCGTTTATCAGTTGACAAAAGCAAACTCAGTAGATAAGGTAACAGAAAATCCAAGAAAAACAACAGCAAATCGACAACTACACTTTTTTCTTTTTTTTTGTTTTAATTTAATATGACTTGAAGTCAAATTCTTTAAGCCGATTACGTTTTAGTTAGAAAACATTTGTATCGGAAAAGAAAAGGGCTGTTTTTATGGTTTTTCCGGCAATTATTGGAATTTTTCTCGTAGTAAAAACCATCCTTGAGCTTCAACGAACATTTAAAAAAAAGAATTGGCCAAATTGGTCCAGGCGTTGTTGAGTTATGCGCTTACCAACACATTTAGCGATTCATTTTTATATATAAGATGTAACGCGATACCAAACAAATATACTTTTAGAAAAAATTCCAATTAAAAGTTTTTTTTATAATTCAAAAAAACTGAAAACAAATATTTGTCACCTCGAAAACTTTATGAATAAAAACTGATTTTGTCTCCAAAACAATTTTGTGCGACGAAGAATGATGTTTTTGTCATCTGATAAAATTTTGAGAAAAATCTAATTGACATTTTTTTTTATTAAAAATAAAAACCTAAAAAAAACATTACTCAAAGTTGGTAAAAATTGAATTTCGACTCAAATATCTTTTCAAAAAATTGAGATTATGACTTCCAAATAATTTTATCTTATAAGAAATATTGTTTTCGACGTTTGGAAAAAATTTTGAGAAAAATCGTATTGACAATTTTTTGTAAAAAAAATGAAAACCTAAAGAAATTAATAAAAGTTGGTAAAAATTGATTTTCGACTCAAATATCTTTTCAAAACTTTAAAATATTGGCTTTAAACTAATTTTATGTTTTAAAAAATATTGTTGTCAACATTCACTTTGAGAAAAATCTATTTGACAGTTTTTTTTACAAAAAATAAAAACCTACAGAAAAAACAATACTAAAACTTGGTAAAAATTGGTTTTCGACTCATATCTTTTCAAAATTAAAAATATTGGCTTCAAACTTATTTTATCTCCCAGAAAATATTATTTTCGACATTCAGTTAATTTTTTATAAAAATCCAACAGTCCGTTTTTTTATAAAAAATAGTACGCAAATTTGGTAAAAATGGATGTTCATTTATCGATATCTCGTGAATAATAGAAGATATTGACTTCAAATTAATTTCATTCTTCCAACTTGTATTCTTAATAAAATTAAAGAATAATACTTTTTTGTAAACTTAAATTTAGAAAATAAACAATAAATCTATCTATCTATCTATCTATTTGTTTATATAAGAAATACAGAATTTTCAGAAATGCTACTAAAAAAAATTGGTAAAAATTGGTTTTCCATTAAAAATCTCGTTAACTAAAATAGATTTTGAAATCAAACTTTTTCATTAATAATGCAAAATATTGTTGGTAATTTTAAAATTTTTAAGAATAATTCAACTGACAACTTTTTTAACAAAACACGAAAACCTACAAACATTTTCAGCAAGACAAATCGACAGACGAGGTGGGATGTTATCAGAGTGGGTCGCATCCCAGACTCTTTTTGAACAACAAACATACTATCAAGTGAGGGACATAGAATCATTTCAACAATAATTCTACGATTTCCGGTACCCCAAATTACAAACCATGTGAAAATGGGCTTCATCAATGTATGTACATATATGATTTTTTAGTGAAAATCCGGTTCATTTTGGTACATTTCAACAACCCAATCAGAGAAGATACAACGTTGGATTTTTCCAATAATAGGAAAACATAGATCGTGCGAAGACATTTTACATTCGCGTAGTACGGTTAATGAACAAATCTGAAGTTGGGCCCAAGGGTAATCAGAGCGGAATTTTAAGAGGCGTGAGCATTACAATTAAAGATGGTTAAGGGGAAGAGTAAAACTGACTTTTTCACTTGAGCATAGCCCGTTAAAAAAATAGTAAAAAGAATGAGGTAATAATTTTGCGACGATATTCAAGTGACATAATCAATTTCCTGATGTTATTATCACCAATTATTTTTAATTGTTTGAATAGTTTCCAAGAGTCTTAAGTAAGTTTTTGGGTCTTGTAAGCTGTAGCCAAATCTGAGAGAAACAAAATTCTTGAATTGTCTTAGAAAACCCAAACATATTGAGGAATTTTTGGTGGCATGGTGTATGTAAATATTCCACAATTTCATTGATGCAAGTTCAACTTATAGATAGTGGCAAGATGGGTGTAACTTGTTTTAACGATACAAAACTGTATTGGGTTTTCAAAGCATTTAATTCCACGCAGTTTCTTATTCCCTTCTGTAGGAATTTAAGTCTGGGAAAGCTTAGAGTTCTATCACTAGCTAAACAATTAATTGGATTAGAACTTCCAGACTGGAAGGAAGATGGTTCGGGAAAAAAGGACCTTTAGGGCACACCAGTATTTATATTTTGGTTTTCTGACTTAAGACCGTCCGAAAAAACTTGTATTTAAAGGTTCGAAAGAAAGAAGAAGAGATTCGTAGATGCCGAAATGCTGGTGATCGATTGGCTTGTGGTATTTTATTTACTAAACTTTAAAAGTATTAAGACCTGATGAGTCTTTATGAAAAATACGGTATAACGTCGCCTGTGGAATATCCAACTCTAAGGATCTAAGAGAAATTACAAAATTTATTTTTTAACTTCCGTTTCTATTCTCTACAGAATAATCTTGTCCCAACACCCTAATTTTTCAAAAGTTAAACCATTGTCAATTGACAACTTATTACCCCAAAAGTAACTTGTTTGCTAAATGTGACTACAAAATTTTCCCCATTTGTGTACGGAATTTTAAAAATTTCAGTTCCTTGTTTCGAATATTGTTGCTTCCCAATATATTTTTTTTTTGTTATTAACATCACTTTTGTTTAATTTATATCTCAAAACCACTTTTGTTTAATTTGTATGTCAAAAATTATATATTTATTTTATTTAAACAATTTAAAAATTTAATCTGCATATTTCATACCAATGATGAAGGCGGGAAAAACATTCGTTGGACTGAGATGCTGAGATGCCTTTTAAGAAATTAAAACACAAGGTTTAACAATCTCAACAACCAGTCAAGCGAATTTTTACATTCCAATTCTATTTTCGATTTATATGAATTAAATTAAAACTAAACAATTTAATCTAAATTTAAAATCACTAATTAACGGGTGAAAGAAACAAGCCGAAATGTAACACACAAACTGTCAAATGTGCAGACTAGAGTTGCAGACTATATTTGCACACTGCAAAGCTAATTATATAATGATCTCTTTCCTTCTGATTAAAATTTGATTGTCATACTTTATTACTCCTATGTTTTAATATGTATTAAATTAAATATGTATTAGTTGCAAACTGCAAAAAAAGTTAAATATTTCGTTGTATATGCTAAATTTAATATTATTCCAGTCTGCAAGAAATTTATGAAATGTCAATAACCTTTGAAATACTTATGTAATAATTATGCACAGCTGACTTTCATATACCTTTCAATAGCGAGGTGTAAAGTTTTCTTACACATGTAATATTTTCATTCTTCCTTGCAATTTAAAATAAAGAAGTCATTTATAACGTTAATCAAAAGTACGCATTTTATTATAACCTAAAATAAAATAATATTATTTCGTAGGCTATATCTTTGCCGCGAAACAAATATTGTATTGTTTCATTTTTAGTAATCTTCTTATCGAGTGTCAACATCTGACAGCAAAAAGTGCATGATGCCTTAAAAGCAGACCATTTAGTATTGAAACATGTTATTGAAAAACCATATATTTAAAGATTAGTTATATGTCACTTCTAAAAGACTTTCCAAAACTACCTATGGAAGTTTTTAAAATGTTATTTCAGTCTTTTGGTTTTCTTCTAAAATGAACAATACGTTTGTTAACGAAATCATAAAAGAACATTTGATTAGATCTTACCTTGGTAAAGCAAACAAAAATTTTTACAAAAGGGATTTCCATTTTTGTATTGAAATAGGTTCAATACGTTAGGTTGCCACCACCTTTTAAAGCTTTATTTTTGACGTTAAGAAATTATATGAACCAGCTTATTGACTAAAAAATTAAATCATTCGTTAAAATTGCAAATTAAGAAAATCACACTAAGGCAAAAATCTAGAGTCAAAAAAAGACAATGGTTTTGTCTATTTCTTTAAAATCTTAAATCAAAGTTTATATTTAATATTTGATAAGATATATTGAAGTAAGACAAATACTTCAATTTTTAAAAAAATCCACTTAATTTCAAAAAAAAAATGTCTTATCTAACCTAAAAAACAAAGTTAATTCATCAATGTTCAATATTTTTGAATCATCAATTTTAAATTAACATCTTAGTTAATATAAAAATCGTTCAATCTTATCAATTCTATGGGCAGATTCAAAAAATTAATATTTTTTTTTTTGTCTAACCTGTTTAGTATCAGTTAGAGCAGCGATAATGATAAAGTTAGTGATGATTCCCTTTTTTCGTTTGTATTAACAGAAACTTAATATAACTTATAATGCAGTACAACCTGACGTGTGAGCTATTAGCAAAAACCAATTATCATTACCTCAAAGCTTATATACTCGTATATTTTAAGACCTTGAAACTACACTTTACAATATGACTTAAGTTCTTAGCCATAATATAAGTGTATAATAATTTAACTTACAGTGACTATTTTCTAATATAATATTAAGGTAATTACCCTCTGCATTATCAATACTCGTGTTATTTCGAAATTGTCTAATAGTTTTATAAGTTTCCTTATAGTACATATTATCAGTTGGAATAATATTGTAATCTACTCGTAGTTGCAACATTGTAACCAATATTTGCTTTAACGCACGCTTTTAAATTTGTCATGGTTTAAGTCTAAGTACATTCAAACATAAATATGTACTGGATGACGAATATTTCATCATTTAATTAACCAGACATCAGCTAACATTTAGTTTTGTGATGTCTGGCATGAACTTACTATACAACTGATAAGGCCGTTGTCGCGTCGTCGTGCGTCGTTGGGGTGTCCAATGCCATTGTCTGCCTCAAGATAATGAAGTATTGTATATGTTCAAAATTATCACTCACCATATAAAACATACACACAAAAAAATTGATAGAAATAATCAAATAAAAGATGACAAGTTTTACAAACGGCGGCGGCGGCGATAATGGTAGCAATACATTTTGCTTTTTTTAATGTACTTAGATTTTAGGCACTTAAGTTGAGTTGAGTTGTTGTTTTAAGCGGTCGGCAAAATCAGCAAAGAAATATGTTACAAATTCAAGTTCATCATGGGTTTATAAAGGGAGGTCATTATACAATACTATTGAATGTTCTCCATGCATCTATTCATGAAAATTAGCTGAATAAGATGTTAAATGAGACAAACTTTTTAAATATTTCTATCACGTAGCATTGAAAAGATAATTTTTTTAAACCCTAGGAAAATATGTAAAAACCTCCATCCCTGACAACAGTACTCGCACGCAGGAATGGTTAAGAGTTGTAAGTCACTAGGCCTTAGTTTTCAATGGATTGCTGTGAAAACATACAATTAAAAACAAAAAGTACGTATACGCCCAGTTGACGTCTTTTATTATTCAATATACAAATGTAGTTGGACTCAGGACTAGATTGTTGAGGGAACCTTTACCTACAATAATAATATTTGAATTCTTGTTCCTTAAGAATGGAGCTTAAGAACTCTTTCGGAAAAGCAAATTAAACGATTTGAAAATTTTTTTGAATAATTGTAAATTTACCTTTAATGTTATTATACACTAGCGGACCGTCCCGGCTTCGCACGGGTAGACATAAATAGGAACAGATAATGTAGTTTCTTATGAAAAAAGAATTATTAAAATCGGTCCAGTACTTTTTGAGTTCATTCGTTACATACAAAAATACAAATCTTTCCTCTTTATAATATTAGTGTAGATAAAAAGTACAATGGTAGTTATTAGTTGGATTGATTTTTCAAATGTTTTAGTCATTTTCGAACGAATCGCTATTCTTAACAACATTAAGTTTCCAATAATCTAAAAGAAAAACACAAGACATTTGCGCAAAAGACAAGACCCAAATCTTGCAAAAATTCCATAAATGTTAGTCATTTCTTGGTCTCGTGGTTTTTCTCGTAAATAGTCTAGTTTCGCAAAACTACGAATAAGGTTTTAAGTTTTTAATTACGTCCAATAATAGTATTTAAGAACTGTGACTTAAGTGCCGTGACATAAGGTCAAGTGTCATAAGACCAAATTTCAACGTTTGGCCTTATGTCGCTTTCAGAAAGTATCATAAGACCCAATTTTTTTTTGCGAGTTAAGACCAAATTTTTTTTTTGATATTTTTTCAATAACAAAAACCGGTCTTTACCGTTAGAATTATGATAAGAGTAACAATAGAAGAGAACTAAATTATATTAGGAAAGTTCCAAGCTACTCATTTGTGTTCTTTGCCTTGTACGAAAAAGTCGTAAAATGGATGTTCAAAGTGATTTGATCTTTAATTATGAGTTTTGTGAAGGCTTAAAAGTACGCAGCCAACTGTTATTTATATATACCAATTATATAAATTTAGAGGAAATTCTAAACTATCCAAAAGATATGTGTGCTGTAATAAAGCGTGTAGTGCAAGTTCGGTAATCGACCTACACAATAAAAACTTAGTTCGGATCCCGAAATCAAGTGCCGCTCATAATCATACAGAAATTAAAGTTTAAAAAATAAAATGAAAACTATAAATGAAATAAAAAAACAACGTGGAAATGTTTCAGTAAAAAGAAGCGGCATACACGAAGTCTTCATTGAAGTATATTCAAGGGATTATGAGAACCCTCCAAAGATAAGCTTCTAATTTAGTTCAAGTAGTATAAGAGTAGCCAATATTGTAGCCATTTTTATTATTAGGTCCAATTTGAAAAAGTAAGACAGCAGCTCATGCGAATTCGAAACAAGTCATTCCCTAAAACTCCCACTAATGCTAAAGATGTTTTGAACTTGTTTAAAACAGAAACCGTAATGAACAGTTTCGGTATGTCTCGATACGCAGATGAACTCTTTTACCGAGCCACAATCATTGAAGATAACTTTAACTACTCAATATTTATGCCATCAACAATATCAAATTTAATTCAAAAAATTAAAAACGAAATACCAAACGATGCCCCGAGACACTATCTTTTGGATGGCACTTTTAGTGTGGTGCCATCATGTCGATTTAAGCAGCTCCTTATAGTGCATTTCTCTCATGATAAACATGTAAGTTTATGTACCTAATTCTGTTTGTGATTTTTTTTATTTTTATTTTGTAAAAATTCTCAAGAATTGTATGTTAAATGTAATGTTACTATTTTTCCTGAGCCCTCCAATGGACTCAAAATCATAATTTCCATTATAAATTTGACATTCCATTTTTAAGAAACAAACTTGTTGCCGTTATTTTCTTTCATTACAAAAATTACAACTCAAAAATAGAATACTTCTTCTTAAAAATTTTAGACATAAAATATATGTACATATATATCAACATTATATACATTTAATATTTTAGATTGTTTTGTATTTTTCTTAACCTCAATAGAAATTAAATAGGTTTACCTTAAAAAAAAAAACAACATTCATTTTTTAAATTTTTATTATAGTCGTATATGAAAATAGATATTTCGATTCGATAATGCATGTATGTACCTTAAGGTACATAAGACCAAATTGGCCTTAAGTCACTTTGGAAAGCGACATAAGGCCACCGGTGAAATTTGGTCTTATGACGCTTTCGAAAAGTGTCATAAGGCCAAATTCTAAAATTTGGTCTTATGTCACTTGCCCTTATGTCACGGCACCGTTGAATTATTCTGAAAAAAAATTTAAATTACCAACATTATTTTGCATAAAATGAAATAGTTTGATTCCAAAATCCATTTTTGCTAACGACATTTTAAGTCAAAAACCAATTTTAGTAGCATTTCTTAAAAGTTTTCATTTATTCACTAGCTGACCCGGCAGACTTCGCACTGCCTCAATCGATAAAAAAAAGACCTTAACTTTTGTATAAATTAATTTCAAAACAAACAAAACGTATTGAATAAAAAAGCATTTTTTTAATGTAGCATGAAGTTTTATTATTATTTTCGACACATCATGTTGCTTATTTAAAAAAACAGAGTTTTCCTAAAATACTGGCTATTTATAAACAGACACACACTGTTATGATACAGTTTGTTAATCACTTTAAAGCTTTCTCATAAACTACATTTTTTGTTTTGTTTTGTGGTGAAGAAGACGGTTTTCCGACGCGCGAACACGCCACGTATAATTGTCCATGCGCGAAACAGGGAAACTCCAAATTGACTCCGCAAACTTCTAAAGACTGTCCTTGCGATTTATTTATTGTCATCGCAAAGGCCAGACGTACTGGAATCATCGGTATTCGCGGGATCAAGACATCCTCTCCTTTGTATTTTCCTTTTATGATTGTTGCCTCAATTACGTTATTCATCAGCTTTTTCACAGCCAGTCTTGTTCCATTGCATAGTCGAGGTTGATTAATGTTACGCAGCATGATGACAACTGATCTTACTTTTAACTGCAAATTGTGAGGTGGTAATCCAGGCAATTCCATTGAATTTAAAAATTCCGTGGGATAGTTAACTACGTAATCCTGGTTCATAACGGTGTCCACTGATTTGAAGGAAACCAACTGTCCTGGAAGAAAATTCTGAATGGTCGCATTGTGATCCTCGACATCTTTATTTTTCGCTGCCAATATTGCTCGTTCACCCAGCCAATTATGGTTATTGAACTTTTGCGCTATATCTGGGAAAACACGCTGAATAAACTCCTCTTTTGAATCTGTGATGTGACAGAAATCTGTGGGTAATGTGATGAATCCGGTCGAGGTGTCCATTGCAACTTTATTATTTCCAATATCTTACAACTGCTTCGTAAACACAATATTCTGGTATAATACCTTGAAAGTGGGCATGAAATTGTCCTGTATAATATGTGTAGCTCAAAATGATGTCATCTGGAAACAGTTGTTATATTTCTGAATGTTGGCCAAGAAGCGCTTAGAATCATTTCCAATCCGAGAAACTAAGGAGCGTAAAGGATCTGGTGGTGGGACCAATTGTGGCAATTTTACTTTGCCTCCAGCACAACATAATCCAGTAGATTCACCAGTGTATTTAAACGCCTTAGAATATTTACAAAGTATTTTCATTTCCCCAATTGTTACCGATTTGTCGGCACAATAATCAATTGCCGGATCATAGTGGAATGCGGCTCGTTCAAGAATCATAGGAGCACTGCGTCTGCGGATTCGCTCAATTTCATTATGTCGTGCTCGCTGTTGTTGTGTTTGATGTGCACGAACTCGTTGCATTCTAAGCATATCCACTTCATTGTCACTCACTAAATAACACAATTCTGACATAGAAATACAACTATTTTCTTGATCTGTCTCTCTCTGGGTCATCAGTGCGGTTAGCACGTGAGGTAGCTCTTCGCACATTTGATTGACTGCGACGACCTAAGTCAGGTCGTTTTCTCCTCGGCATCGTAACGTAATTAATCAAAGTGAGAAAATTTCTTCCTCACCTAACAGTAACTTAACAGTAAAGTGTCACTATCACAAAATATCAACAAAAAAAGAGCACACTACTTGGAATGTCACTATCACAAAGGATCACAAAAATAAAGAAAGTTCTCGCGCACCTAGCCGTAATCGTCACTCACAAAAAATGCACTCATAGAATATCGTAACCATGATCGTAACACAATATCGTCAATAGTAATACTTTTTTCCGTGTCCTGATTTTTTTATTTATTTTTTTTGGAGTTTACCTTTAAGCCATAAATTTCCGTGTTCTGAAGTGCGACAGAATGATTGACATATTAGTTGGTTGTCAAATTTAATGTCAAATATTATGGTTGTGTTCAGAAACTTAATTTGTAACAAAACTTAAGATTTATCAAACTTAAAAAAATAATCTGATACAGTTACAACTGAAGTTAGCTAAAATAAAACTACTAATAGTTTATTACATTTTTTGTCGCGTTCGCGATTCACTTTTGTTTATTTTCGGAACGCGACATTAGATCCTCCAAAACGCACGCGGAGACTATTTTCATAGATATGATTGAATTTGAACTTTATGCAGTGGTATTAAATTGCAAATTGACTCTTTGACGTTAGGAACGCACCTAAATTGCTTAGACAACAGTGCGAGATTAAACTTTATTGAATAGCAATAAAGTTCAAATTAACTCTAGAAAACTTTTGTATGGGAAATAGAAAAGGGCTGTTTTTAGGGTTTTCCCGGAAATTATTCGATTTTTTCTCGACTTTTAAACCTTCCCTAGACCTCCACGAACATTTCAAGACTAAGATAAGATAAATCCGTTCAGCCGTTCTCGAGTTTTAGAAAGACTAACGAACAGCAATTCATTTTTATATATATAGATAGATAGATAAACAAATACAAATTCGATGAATGAAATGAATTTTAAGTCAATACCTTCTATTGTTCACGAGATATTGAGAACCGAACATCAAATTTTACCAAATTTGCGTGCTATTTTTTGTAGATTTTATTTTTTTTATGAAAAATTTATGGAATGTCGAAAACAATATTTTTTGTGAGATAAAATAAGGTTGAAATAAGCCAATATTTTTAATTTTTGAAAAGATATTTGAGTCGAAAATCAATGTTTACTAACTTTTAGTAAAGCATTTTTTAGGTTTTTATTTTTTGTAAAAAACTGTCAATTCGATTTTTCTCAAAATTTTATCGAATGTTGAAAACAATATTTTTTATAAAATTAATTTGAAGCCTATATCTCAATTTTCGAAAAGTTATTTGAGTCAAAAATCAATTTTTACGAACTTTTAATAATGCTTTTTTTAGGTTTCTATTTTTGTAAAAAATTTTATCGAATGTTGAAAACAAAATTTCTTATAAGAAAAAGTTAGTTGCCATTATCTCAAATTTTTAGAAAGATATTTGCGTCGAAAATCAATTTTAACCAACTTTGAGTAATGTTTTTTTTAGGTTTTTATTTTTTATAAAAACTGCCAATTCGATTTTTCTCAAAATTTTACCAGATTATAAAAACGTTATTTTTCGTTGCACAAAATTGTTTTGGAGATAAAAACATATTTTGTTGGTAAAATTTTCGAGGTGACAAATAATTTTTTTTTAGTTTTTTTTATTAATAAAAAAAACGTTAATTGGATTTTTTTCCAAAAATATATTTGTTTGATATGGCGTTACAATATATAATATAAAATTTAATTCAAGTCTCTAGCGTTATTGGTTCGTGAGATATTTAGGGTTAACCAAAATGTTCACCTTTTTTAAAATGTTATGGTAAAAAAACCACCCACGCAATTTGTTTGAGAGTCCTTTCCGCATCTTTCTGCATTATTGTCTGTATAACAAAATTTATTTGAAGTCGATATCTCTAGTGGTTCTTGAGCTATGGACGACAAAAAAAAAACGCACAGACATCTCTCTGAAAATCTTTTATTTAGATTCTAGAGACCTTGAAACGTCGGGAAATGTCAACATTTTAAATTCGACAAATCTGACCGATTACAATAACTTTCTATGTAATCGGGTTTTCCAACACCCGTGGCGTGATAGTGAGTTCGTATGACTGCCATGCCAGAGGTCTTGGATTCAATTCTCGCCTGTGTTGATTTCTCGGTTACTGCCTCTTGTGAGGAATCGAATAATTCTCGAAAAGTAATTCTTGTCATATAAACTCTTGGTCGCCTCCATCCATGTACCACTTGTAATTCACTAGGCCCCGGCTCTCTACGAGCTGTTGCGCCATCTAATTTTATTTATTTATTTGAAGATATTTCCTTTTTTTTTTTCTTCAAAAAGTACGTATACGCCCAGGTGTACCTTTTTTTATTTTCGATGTAAAAATATAGTTGGACTAAAAAAACGATGATAGGAGTGTGAATCCACGATTTCTTTAAGATACTACCTTGACACAATCTTAATAATTTAAGTGTGGTCTTTTAAAATTGAAGGTCAAGAACTCTAAATAGTTTTTGAAAAAGCTAATTTATTTTTTACATTTCTTGAATAATTGTTTATTTGCTTTGTGTTTCTCTGTACATGAAAAACACAATGGCAATTTTTAACTTTCGGGACTTATAAAGTTCCTGATGATTTTGTTCTCACCCAGGAGATTAATTTTTCCAATGTTCCTTCAAACTTTTTAACCCATTTTCAAAATTAAGACAGTTAGCCGACAAAGAATTCAAAAGTAAAGCTCAAGAAAACTGTTGCATTTGCCAAAAATCTTGAGCAAAATTAAATGGTAGTGCCCGTGGCATGATGGTTAGTGCTTTGGACAGTTCGGAGGTTAGGACACTGAAGTCGTCAATAAAAAATGTCAATCAGTTGATTAAGGAGAACTACAGGTTATCAATTAACAAGTACTGGGACCGTAAGATCCGGTCAGTTAATTCCAGTGACCCCAGTATGTTCCCTAAAATCAACAAGATATTCAGGAAAAAGAACGACAATGACCTTCCGTGTCTGAAACTCCAAAGAACTGAAGAGAACAGAGACGTACTCATGACAGCGCAAATAGATCCAGAAGAAGCCATCTTTAACGATGACTTGTATATAATTGAAGATCCGAAGGAAAAAGTGGAGGCGGTGGGAGCTGCTTTCCAGCAAGTGTACAAGGTGAATGTTAGCATTCGCCCCAACCACGACCTGGAAAACAAAGCCCTACTTAATAACTTTTACCTTCGAAATGATATAACACATTGGCGATCTGAGAACCGCGGTTTTATGCGGTTCGACGACAATTCCTTGGCAAATGCCATAATCGCCGAGCAAACGGGACCAAGTCCCTTGTTAGTGACGAAGGTTGAGCTTCAGCTCATCTTCAACTCAATAAAAAATAAAAAGTCAGCAGGTGTCGATGGTATATCCAACGTTGTACTAAGACATTTACCGATGGAGGCAATCGACATTTACACCACACTCTTCAACAATGCACTGAATAATGCATATTATCCAGTGCATTGGAAGACCGCTGTGGTTCATCCTCTCCCGAAAAAGGGAAAGGACAACTCCAACCCGTCAAATCTTCGGTCGATAAGTCTTCTTCCGAGCATCAGCAAAGTCTTCGAAAAAATCATTAATAGCGCTCTGATCAAGTGGGCTCCGGACAACAAAATAATTCCGGATAAACAGTTCGGGTTCAAGGCGGGTCATGACACAATTCATGCTGCGTCTAAACTCGTTTCTGATATCCAATGGAATAAAACAAAACAACAATGCACAGGTGCTGTTTTGGTTGATTTGGAAAAGGCCTTTGACACCGTATGGTTAGAGGGTCTTTACCTAAAACTGAGCAGGCTTGGCATAAGCAAACCATTGTTGTATATACTTTATGATATGCTTAACGGTAGAAAGTTTGTTGTCAAAAGTGGCAATGTAACTTCTACCACAATATTCTTAATTAAAAATGGTCTTCAACAGGGAGCGGTGAATTCGCCGATTCTCTTCAGCATTTACACCAGCGATCTGATAGGTAGTCTAACAAAGGCAATTGCGTACGCCGACGATCTTATTGCGTACAGAACGGCCCGAAAGGTTGAGGTTATTAGAATTCTCTTGCAGCGTGATTTCGACAAGATTCAGCGATATTGCGACGACTGGAAACTGAAAATAAATGTCCAGAAGTCGGAGACAATTCTGTTCCGGACTCCGTTCGCTGGGGCCACGAGGGATACGTGCAAGAATTGGCGCAACATGGTCATCGTTGATCTTCACGGGCAGCCATTAGCAAGCAAGAGTGTAGTGAAGTACCTCGGTATCTGGTTAGATCAGTATTTATATTTCGACAGACATATAAATGCTGCTTTGACCAGGCCAGAGGAGCCTTCGCTCTGACGAAACGGCTGTTTTTTAGCAGTCGGCTTGACCCCAGAGTGAAGGTAATTTGCTACATGGCCCTCATACGGCCGATGATCGTTTATGGTTGTCCTGTGTGATTCAACGTTGCCCCTTCCCAGATGGAGAAGTTTCGGGTATTCGAGCGGCAGTGTTTACGACGCTGTACCGGCTTATATCGATCAGCTGAATCTTCTTATGTGCATTACTATTCCAACGAGGTCCTATACAACGGGGCTCGAATAAACAGAATTGACAATTTCGTGATAAAACTCGTCCGAGGTCACATTGCCTTGGCCGGCTTACATACTTGTTTTATAGTTTAAGGGTTTAGTTTTAAGTAGAATAGACATGGTGGCATAAAAAAATACAAAAAAAAAACAAAAAAGAAAAATACAAAAAATACAATAAAATAATAAAAAAAAAACATGGAATAATATAAAAAAAAAAAAAAGACAACAAAATATGAAAAACAAAAAAGGTTAGATAGTTAGATTTGCTGCTGTGGTTGTTCTAGTTTTAAGTAGTTTATAGGTAGAATAGGTAGTTTTAGTTAGCTTTTAAGTTTTATATTAAGGACCTTATTTTAAGTAGTTTTTAAGTAAAAATAAAAAAGGATATTGATATTAGTTTTTTTGAAATTTTCTAATGAAAACAAAAATAAATAAAATGTTCTCAACTGACTGTTGCGCCACCAAATTTGCTTATTTCTTTTTATTTCTTTCGCTCCCTTTTAATTCCAGCGATATTTTTTCGATGAGAAAACCGACGAGAGTTGTGAGAGCCTTAGCAAAAAGTATCGTTTTTAATACATTTCAGATATCATATCGTCTTATCTTAGCTTTATTTTCAAGACCGACAAGATCACCTTGTAGTAAGCGCTCAACTTTCTTAGCTTTCCCTTCAGACATGTTGTATGTTGTATTATGGAAAAGTTGGAATGATATCCTCAATTTTTTATTTTATCAAGACCTTTTAAAAGAGTTCACACAACTTAAGTCATTTTGCTGAAGAAGTTTTCACTTAAATTTCAAACATTTTTATTTTAGTGACTAATTGATTTTTAATCCATTCCTGACATCAAATTCCAGCATCATAAAATGAAGCTTTATAAAAGCAATATAAGTTTGAAAAAGTCTATGATGGCAACAATTTAATTTATGGTAAATTAAACTGAAAGTAGAATTCGTAAAATGTTGATAATTGCAAATTATGTATACGTACATTTTTACACATTACATCTTGTAATAAAATTTTTCAAAAGTGTACATATAGGCAGTGTTGCCGGAAAGAAAAATTATAAGGTAGTACCGAAGCCAAAAAAGAGGAGTATTTTGAAAAAAATAGGAGTACAGAATTTTTTTCTCCTTCAAAAATAAGCAAAGCCAAAAATGTTGTTTTTAACTTTATTTAAAAAAAAATATTCAGTTCATAAAAAAAAAACAAAACATATGTAAATAAATAAATAATTAATTCTAATAACAAAATTAAGTACATAAATATCATTTCATAGATAGCATAGTAATATTATATTATTTTTTAAATATTTGTTATTGCAATCTTATATTCTATTAAATAGGACTGGCTTTGCAAAAAAAGCAAGGTATTTTGATTTATATTACTTTTTATACGACTTCAGGAGTGATTTAGAAGGATTCCATTTACTACAATCTACTCCATTCAATAACTCCTTGCAACTCATAATTGCATTCAAAGTATTTACTTCCAATCTATTCCGTTTTTTATCTTTTATAAGAAAGAGTTGGGAAAAAACTCTTTCTGCTGCTGCGCTGCTGTGCGGAAGACTTAACAAAGAACTTACAAAATGCTTTGTAAGAGGAAAAAGTGTTTCGTTGAGTGCATTTTTTAAGACAAATATTTTTGACCAAAATTCTTCTATTTCTAAAGAATTAGAAATCATTGTTTGATTAAGTAGAGTTCGCCACTCCATATCAAGGTTTTCGATTTCATTTTTATCAATTAAATCAGGAATGCAAGAAATTATTGCAGTTGAGCTTTCTGCTAAATTTAAAGGGTCAATACCTTGAATAGATTTCAAAATTTCATCATCGAAATCAATTCGTTGTGAAATTTGGGAACACAACGTTTTATAATATTCTCGGCAAACTCCTTTAAATTCCTTTACTTGATTTATTTCAAGTTTTTTTGTTTTAATAAAAAGTTCAGCCTTAGCCCCAACATATACAAGGTCAATATCTTTTAAACAGTCGTCATTAAAATTCGGATCAGATAGAAACTCGTCACGTAAAAAATCAGATTTAACAAAATTTTGTAAAATAGTTTTGTAGAAAGTTTTTATGTATGGCAAAAATTTGTGAATTCGGACGGACTGAGATTGAAATTCTAAGTTAAGTTGTTTAGTTAACTGAAGAACATAAGCTAGAAAAAATAAATACAATTTTGTTGTATCATTTAGCTCTTCTTGAATTTTGTGAACAAGATCTAGGTTACTGTCAGAAGATTCAAAAGAATTCTCCAAAAAATAATGCAAAATTGCAGGCCACTGTTCTAGTGTTCTGGCCACAACCTGTTCAAGAGCTAGCCACCTAGTAAAAGACGTTTTTAAAATCTTATGTTTTTCGACGTTGAAATATTCTTGAAACTCCTTAAACTCGATTTGTTTCTTTGTGCTATGCGAAAAGTAAACATAGATGTTTCTTAAGAGAACCTCGATATTCTGTGGAATTTTTTTAGCTGCGGCTGATGAACAGAGATGTATTGAATGGCACATACAACCCAAAGTAAATATATTTGGATTTTGCTTTAAAAAAAGAGATCGAACTCCACTTTTCTTGCCAACCATCACAGCAGCATTGTCCGAGGCAAAACCAACACAATTTGTAAACGGTATTGAAAGATCATTGAAGCACTTAAATATTACGTTAAAAATAGATTTAGCATCAAACTCAAATAGTTCAAGCAAGGAAAGAAATCGATCTCTAACTTTACCATAACTGAAATCAAAATACCTTACCACGACACATAAGCACTTTGAGGAACTGACATCCGTTGTCTCATCAATTATCACAGAAAATTTTTGTTTTTTTAATACATCCACTATATCACGATTCGCCTCTTCCAACAAACTTGACGTTATTGTTTCTTTGAGTTTTGTTCTTCCAAGTTGTATATCTTTAATGGTCTCACCATCAATACTTTTTATTAATGCAATTAAAGGTTCAATTAAGGACATAGCTAGGTTGTATTGCAAAATGAACATTATTATTTTAAGTTCTGATGTTTTAACCTTTTCATTTTTTTTAGTTGGTTCTAAATTTACTATATCTATTTTTGGTTGTTGTTTAAGCGATTTGAACATTTGTTGGTGGTTTTTTGATTTTTCATGTCTTTCTATATGCGCTTTGTTGTTTGTAAGTTTCATATTACAATACGAACAAAATGGCTTTTTGTCAATTTCCTTAAGAAAAGCAAAATCACCCAACCATCCTTGACGAAACATTTGGGTGCGATTTTTGCTCTTTTTTGAAGATGTGGTAGGTGTATTAACTTCATCAGCATCAGATAACTCAACGTCGTCGGTTCTTTCGGCAGGGGATTCAGATGATTCTTCCACCAAATTTGCAGGAACAGCAGGCTCATTTGGCTTTGTACCAGCAACAGAAGACACATTTGCAACAACTTCAGCAACTTTTTTCGCATTTACCTCCTCCACGGAGTCCAATTTGAGTAAATATCTATACAATATAAGTTTATTTTGAATTATTTTAACAGGAATTACAATTTTTAAAGCATTACAAACCTTTTCATTTTATTTAACTATTGCATAAAAAATCACGGACAAATATTTAAACAGCAAGATCTCAGGTCAATTTGAAAATAAATATCGAACTCACAGATGCAAATAGCATGAATCCAATGAAAAACAAGAATAAACAAGAAAGAGGGAAATCCCCTTTTAACGACAGTTTGCAATATAAAAGTGCTTCCAGATTTGCACTAAATTTGAAATCAATGAGATTTATTAAGGTCGACATTACACTTTAAAAAAATAGGAGTACGAATGTGAAAGGAGGAGTACGGGAGTACGGAGGTGTTGAAAGTAGTACAATACTCCTATGGGAGTACTTTCGGCAACACTGCATATAGGTAGGTACATTGTACTCTTCAACACGTTTACCTTTCTACTCGTGTATCCTCCTCCAAAGGTGCACAGACAACGCATGTATCATCAATTAACTCCGGCTTTATGCAATATTCATGCACTCTAAATCCAGGTCCAAAAGCCTATGCCTATATGTACGATATACCAGCAGAAGTTGCAGAATCAGCATCAACAGCAACCCAGTAACAGCAACAGCGATAGGGACATCGACATCAATGACAATGTATTATGCAGTATAAGCCCGCATATAAGTGCCAAGTCACTTAATATCTGCAGCTTAACTGTCAGATCGCGGAGAATGTTGTATTTCATTCGTTAGTTGCATCGATTTAACACACCATCACCCTCCAAGTTGCAAAAATGTATGCAGACAACAAAATGTGCAGAAAGACGCAAACCAACCAACAACGACGAGCCAACAATATAAAACAAAATTTAAAATGAATTCGACAATGACATGCGGGTCAGACGGCTTATCATAATTATATGCGCAGACAGCCAGACAGCATCAGGAAGGCTGACAACAACAACAACAAAAGAAACAATAAAAAAAAAAGAAAACACCATCCAGACAGACAGACAACACTGGTGCAATGGAAAAAGAACAACCCGCGCCAAGTCAAATTCGAGTGGAGTCGCAGTCGCAGTCGATAGGCCTCAAGCGTCAAGCTTCAAGAGAGTTTCACGAATAAGTAGAAGTACCTATACCTATCTAAAAAAAACTTTAAGTTGAGTCTCGTGTTGACGATGTCAGTCGACTTTATGGCAAATAGCACTCGAATTCAATTCCATGGACATTGATGGTGGATGATTCTTTCTTTCTCGCTCTCTTTCTTTTTGACGTTCTTGGTCTGTCTTTTTTGGCGCTGATGACAGCATGCAGGGTGATGAAGTGAAAAAGGACCCTTATGTTTCTTTCTGTTGCTGCTGATGCAATTTGCATTTGATGGTTCCATCTAATTCTTTGACTTGCCCGCGGTGCGGCGCGGTGGTAGTGGCCGGCAATAGAAACAGCCAGCAACGACCGGTAGGTCGGTCGGTCGGCACGAGACGTCATAAGCACATCGATATATAGCAAACGATGACGGTATTTCAAATCTTAAAGTATGATTCAAGTAGAAGTTTCGTCTTGTTATTTCTTTTTCTTTTCGAAGAAATCATTTTTGTCAGAGATAAGTTCGTGCCAAGGGGGTTCTTTTGGAAAACATGACCACTAAACACGACTGATGTGAGCTGCGCTGGCCTCCTTCTAGCAAGAGTCAAATGCATTTCGAAAGTCGAAATGTACATATGTCTTAAGAATACCTATAATATAAAAATCAATATCCATCAAAAATAGTTTCTGTTCCAGAATCATCGGAGCAGAATTTCAAGTTCTTAAGAATTTGCATCAATTCTACGAAAATGCTTAAAGTCGTAATGGGATTGATTGATAATCCAAAAACTTTGAAAATGTGAATGTTGCACAAGAAAGAAGAAGTTGGGCCATTTACAATAATTCAACTCGATCTGTCAATGTTTTAAAAATGGCGGCATTGTCGATAACCAAAACACTACATTACCCATAGCTTGGCAAGAGTACGATAACTTAGGCGACAAGATATTATAACGGAATTTTTTAGAACAGTTAAAAATAAGCATTTTTTACTATGGAAGGGTGGTCTATCTCCCCCCGTTTAGGCAGGAGGGGCAATTTAAAAAAATTATTACTTAAAATGGAAAAAAATTCTTAAAAAATACAAAATAAAATAATAAATTTTAAACTCAAAATTTGAGTAAAAAAAGTTAAAAAAAGGTTTAAAGTGTAACTTTTTCAATACTTCAAGATTATCTTCCATTGTTTTTATTTCAGAATTTATTACTCTTATTTGTTTTTGATCAAAAACTGAAAACTAGATGATTTTATGTCTTTTAGTTTTTGAGAAAATTGAAAATAAAAATTTAATTTTAAACTCAAAATTTGATTAAAAAAAGTTAAAAAAAGGTTTAAAGTGTAACTTTTTCAATACTTCAAAATTATCTAATGGTATTTGCGTATGCGTAATGCGTGTTTGGGTGTATGCAACAGTAAGGTGTGCGCGAGTTTGGGTGTATGCAACAGTGGCATCTGTAAGGGGGAGCATGCTGCCCCCCCTGCAACCACCCTGCTTGGGCACAGTATAGGATTTGGGGTGGGTGCAAGTTGGAGTGTTTGCAAGGTGGGGAGGGTGCAAGGTGCGGTGGGTGCAAGATGGGGTGAATGCAAAGTTTCTTTTGCATTTAAATAAGCTGGATTTAAGAAAAAATAATTTACCCTAGGTATATCTTAATCCATATTCGATTATTACTATCAAAATAAGCCTACGTTAATACTTAAGCAAGGAAAAAGTAATTTAATTAAAATATTTTGTTTTGGTAATTTTCAATTTTCTCAAGAACTAGAAGACATCAAGTCATCTAGTTTTCAGTTTTTGATCAAAAACAAATAAGAGCAATGAATTCTAAAAAAAAAATAGTAGATAATCTGTAAGTTTTGAAAATTTACACTTTAAACCTTTTTTTAACTTTTTTTTGCACAAATTTTGACTTTAAAACAATTTTTTTCAAAAACTATGCATAGTTTTGACTTGATTTAAAAACAAGCTAATAGACAAAAGTGTTGGCTTTAAAAAAAGGTATAACACTTAATTGAGGGTATTACCGTTATTTTTTAATTATTTTTTTTTCCATTTAATGTACATATTTTTTTTAACTGCCCCTACCGCCTAAACGGGAGGAGATAGACCCCCCCCCCCTCCCATAGTAAAAAATGCTTGTTTTTAACTGTTCCATACAAATCCGTCATTAAACTTTGTCGCCTAAGTTATCGTACTCTCCCCCATAGCTTTTATAAAAACTGACAGTTCACGTCTAAATCAGTCCATGAGAAAAATAAATATTGCTACTTATCGTGAGTTCTGGGGTAAATCTATGTTCAAATTTTGTTTTTTTTTCATGGTTTCACTTTATTTCCTTGCATAGGTTATTATAGTGCTAACCATTTCATCTACCTGGAAGTTATATGTAGGTACACCGTTTCCACATGCAACACTGACGTAAACCAGACGCGAGAAACAAACTCACAAAATACAAAAAAAAAAAAAAAGAGATATCACGTTTGTGTCAAGGTGAAGTTTTGGTACAATGTTGCAAACAATCTTATGCTGCTGATGCCACGCTGCACCACATCGCAAGTATATCCCGCCATCACTTTATCCCGCCATGAACGTGATTTTTTTTTTTTTTTTTCTTAATTTTTTCTTTCGATATGAACCGTCATTTTAACAAAATTTATGCGAATGGGTTAGGCCCAGGTGTGTGCTTATGTTGATAATATTTTTTTTAGGCATGTTTTCTTACCTTTTTGAGTAGATTTTATTTTTTCGTTGCTTTTAAACAGCACAAAGTAAAAAATTCAACTCAATGTTTCCTGTCGCCCGTCATCGCCAAGAGCGTAACGTAGTCGTTTTATTTTATATAAGTTGTTTGAATTTGTCAAGGACGTTTAAGCCTTTGGCAATAAACTTGTAAATATTGTTAAAAAAAGGTTATGTTAGTTAGATGCACGTAATGCAGGTCTATGAATTCCTTGTTTTGGTAGCAGTAATTAACTCTATATATACGCGGTTGTTGTACCTGCAGCATAAAACGAGCACATTTGCTGCACCCAAGTATATATTCACACCTCAATGACATGACGAAAAATTTCACCAGGCCTGAAATTTAATTTATAACAATAAAATGTTCCCTTTTGAGAAATAAATTAGAAAGAAAAATTAATACCTGTACAAAAAATGTATGCTTTTCAAAAAGAAAACATGCTCTGGCAACCCTTTTTAACATTAACTAAACTTTGACTAAACATTTATTTACGAATAAACATTTTTGGCACATCCGCTCAAACGACAGAATATGTCCATAGGTCTGTAATTAAAGTATTTAGATGCTGTTAAGGAAAAAAGTCCTTCCGATTTAACAGCTCTTGAGAATTAACATTTAGGAAAATAGACATTATTCTTTATTCACGATAGTACCATTTTTGGGGTTAAGTTAAGTTAAGATGATTTCTGAATGAACTTTATGCATTAACTCGTGTCTTATTAAATATTAATAAAACAAAAAACGAGATATTATTATTTTTCAATCATGACTGGCAGCTTTGAATGTCTTTAATTTTAGGTGGAGTATAATAAGTAACGGGTGTTTGTCGAGAACTATAAGTTGGCAACACTATTTTTACTGGCGTCAATTTTGTTAGCTGTCAAGTGGTTTATTCCTAGTTTGGTTTGGCAAGCCAAGATTGCCGTTAGTCTCATTTTTTATAAGCGAATGGATACATCAATACACAAAACTGCAGCTTTTGGAGTGATGATATTCCTCAAGTGAATGTTGATACACCGTTACATCTACAAAAACCCGTGAACAAGCCCCAAAGATCATGCGATTTATAGCCGCTTGACTATTTGATGTGGGATATGAGAAATCGTTTACCGACAAGCCCAAAGCGATTGACTACATGGAGGACAGTATTCGCTGCGTTATTGCTGATATACATCTACAAATGTTGGAAAAAGGCTTGGAAAATTGGGCCTCCAGTTTTGACTACAAGCGAACCAGCCTTAGCAGTCATATGTATATTTAAATTATAAAGCCAAAAGAACATCTTTCGAATAAAGTAAATTTCATGTCAATTGAAAAAGTCATCTTTGTTTTATTTCACTTCAAAGTTCTGCACCTTTAAAAACACACTCTTTATATTGTCTTTTTTGCTCTTAAGTGAACAACATAATAATATAATATTTTTTTTTTTGGAAAGCTCCTTTTATTCTATTTTTGTTGATGATTTTCTTTTAAAACGATTTCGTTACGAATTTTCTTCTTTATCAGTCATTGGCTTTTATTGAAAAACTATGGATCAGTTTTTCATACATTTTGATGACAGTGAATTGATTTAAAACTTGCAACTTAGTCCAAGATCCAGTTAAACTATCAATATTACGAAAAAGTGGTTTAACTGTCAACAAATATGATGAAAATGAAATGAAATTCCTCCAGTTATTTTAAAAAAATGTGCATCTGCTCTTTCTGAACCTTTAACAATTATTTTTAATAATTCTCTTTCTAAAGGAGAATTTCTCTCTGAGTGGAAGAAATCCTTCATTCGTCCAATACACAAATCAGGTTCTAAACAGGAAATATCAAACTATCGCCCGATCTGCAAACTCTCAGCGATACCTAAACTTTTTGAAAAGATTGTATACGATAAATTATCGTTTTGGTTCAAAGAAATAATATCGCCTTACCAACATGGGTTTGTGGGGGGAAGATCCACCTCCACCAATCTTGCTCTATTTTCAAATTATGTCCTCAATAAACTAGAAGAAGGTTTTCAGGTTGATGTCATCTACACAGATTTTGCCAAAGCGTTCGATAGAGTGAATCATTTGATACTAATATCTAAACTAAAAAGCGCAGGTTTTCACTCTGCTATGCTATCATGGCTTTCTTCCTACTTAACGAAACGTTATCAAATTGTTTCCATAGATAACATTCAATCTTCTCCTTTTTTGGTAACCTCTGGCGTACCGCAAGGCAGTCATCTTGGACCGTTATTGTTCTTGATTATTATTAATGACATGCCTAACGTTTTTAAAAACTCACACCGCCTTCTTTTTGCGGACGATCTTAAATTCTTTAAAAGCATTAAATCCTCTCGCGACTGCCATCTACTCCAAGAAGATCTTGATTGTTTAACTAATTGGTGCACCATTAAT
The DNA here is from genome assembly GCA_920104205.1 of Eupeodes latifasciatus. NCBI lineage: Eukaryota > Metazoa > Arthropoda > Insecta > Diptera > Syrphidae > Eupeodes > Eupeodes latifasciatus. The sequence goes on from OV049926.1 coordinate 157,805,522, forward strand.
GACTTGTTTTTGAATGTCTCCAAATGTCCAAATGTCCAAATGTTTTACTTTTTCGCGTATTGCCAATCCAATCAATTTCGACTACAAAATAAACAATAATATTCTAGAAAGAGTTTTTGAAAAAAAAGATTTGGGAATAATATTTGATTGTAAATTAAACTTTATAAAACATATCGAATACATCATTGCAAAATCTAACACCATGCTTTGTTTCATAAAACGTAATTCATCTGATTTTACTGATCCCTATACTCTAAAATGCCTGTATAATGCTTATGTCAGATCTATTTTAGAGTATGGATGTGTTATATGGAACCCTCATTACAACATTCATTCTACTAGAATTGAAAATGTTCAGAAAAAGTTCACTAGGTTCGTTATTTGGAAACTTGGTTGGAATATTGAAATGCCCTCTTATTCAACTAGATGTAAGCTAATTGATATTCAGTCACTCGAAAATCGTAGAAAAATGTACTCTGTATTGTTTGTAAGCGATATTTTGTCTTATCGTATTAATTGTTCTTCGCTTCTGTCTTTAATTGATTTGTATGCTCCAAGTCGTCCTCTGAGGACTAGATTTTTATTTTTTGAAAGCGATCATAGGACAAATTATGCCAAAAATGAGCCAGTAACTCGCTGTGTCCGTGAAGTTAATCGTTTTTCTTGTGTTTTTGATTTTGACTTTCATAGTAATCGTTCTACCCTTAAATGTAATCTACAACGTCATTTTATAATTAATTTTTGAAATAAGCAAAATACTATGTACATACCCATATATATTTATTTTTATTTATGTAAGTTATTTTCAAGTAGTCTGTAAGATATTTTTGTCTGATTGATGAATAAATAAATAAATACAAGTTCAAATAATTATTGACTTAAATATATGCGTAATCATCAACAACATCAACATGATAGGCGATAGAACTATAACCGAATAATTTGCATCGCTCGAACACCGCCGCAATGTTTCATGCTTTTCGTTGTTTTACCAATATTTTTACAAACAATATTCTGTGCAATAAGCAAGTTGCATTCCACCCCTTAAACAATTCAGTTATAAAGGGTGTCCCAAAATTAACGCAAGATTTGAATTAAATAGAAAACGCCGTTTTTAGTCTTTTGATAGTTATATTTTTATTGACTCGTAAAGTACATAGGATAGGGTTATGTATCGAATAACACATCGGACAAATGGCCTCCACGGCTTTGCATGCACATGCGCACTCTTTTGTTGAAATTTTCCATGACCATTCTGCATAAATGTGGCTGAATTTCGTTGATGCAGCGTTGAATCTCCTCCTTTAATGCTGCACGGGTGGTTGTGGGCTTGTTGACATAGACTTGTGATTTCAAATAACCCCATAAAAAGAAGTCTAATGGTGTTCAATCACACGATCTAGGAGGCCAATTTTGATCACCGTAACGAGAGAGTACACGACCTGGAAATGTCTCATGCAGTAATTGAATTGTTTCACGGGCTGTATGACATGTGGCACCGTCTTGTTGAAACCACATATTGGACACATCAATATCATCCAATTTTGGCAGAAAGAACTGTGTAATCATGTCGCGATATCGAGCACCAGTAACAGTCACTGCTTGACCAGCATCATTTTCAAAAAAATATGGCCCAATTATGCCTCCAGCCCAAAATCCACACCATACAGTCACGCGTTGTGGATGCATTTGTTTTTCGACAATCACATGTGGGTTCTCCGAACCCCAAATGCGGCAATTTTGGCGATTGACAAAGCCATCAAGATGAAAATGTGCTTCATCGCTTAGGATGATTTTGCTCGAAAAATCAGGGTCCATTTGTTGATGTTAAATAATCCATTCAACGAACTCTCTTCTCTGTCCATGGTCATTAGGCTTCAATTGTTGTGTTAATTGAATTTTGTAAGCATTAAGACAGATCTTTGGTGAGTATACGCTGTAGAGAGGTTCTTGAAATTTGCAATTCTTGTCCACGACGTCGAATTGAGGTTCCTGGATTGTCAGCAACACTCTCACGCACTGCTTCGACATTCACATTTGAACGGCTTGTTTTTGGACGACTAGTGTGTTTGGCGTCTCCAACGGATACAGTCTCCATGAATTTTTCAATTAATCTCTTCACAGTTGACGAAGTTAAAACACTATTCCGACCATATTTTGTATGAAATTTTCGAACTGCAGCCGCCAAGCTTTCACTATTTTTGAAATATTCTTTAATAATGAAGACACGTTGTTCTCTCGTGTAACGCTCCATTTTTAATAACCCTATACTGTTAGCTGTCAAATTGCTTTTTTTTCAGGGTTGCCAACACTTCACTGCACAAATGGCGGCAAATTCAAATCTTGCGTTAATTTTGGGACACCCTTTAATACTCTCACTTCGAGGAATACTCATCATAATCAATTTACTTTTGAGCTCAATTTTAGAGATGTTTTTAAACCGCACATCGAGAATGTGGAATGCTTTTGCCAACTCTGTTTTTCCTTCCCATTTTTATATTTAAAACTTTAAAACCAATGTGCACCGGTATATCCTCTTCAATCTTTTCCTATTTTTTCTGACCGTGTTTTATTATAAACATATAAAGGGTAGTAATAACCCCTTGAGTGCCTGTAAATTATACAATTAATGGTACGCTGACTCTCATAAATCCTGCAACATATTCTGTGTCGTAAAAACGTAATCTGTCAGCCAGAACTGATATAAGAATTTTGGGCAATAATCTTTCGATTACATCAATCAATTTTTGCCCTTCGAGGATCTGATCATAAAAATTATAAAAGACTCAACTAATCGACTGGCAAAATTCGCTTTACTTGAAGACCTTAGGCTACTGTGTACTACTCTTACTTAGAACTAGAAAAGTACGTTAGTACGTATTTAAGCCTCATAATCCTTTATTATTTGATCCTCAAGAAAAAATGCTGCTGTAGGTATTTACTTTTCAATTTCGTACATATTTCTCAACTTGATATTGTTCATCAAGTTAAAAATATAACACACATTGTGGTTATACCTAAACAAAGTTCGTAACGTTATGTAATTAGCTGTCACCGTCATATCTTTGTAGCATTTTATTACGACAATGATGACGACGACCGACGACCGCGACGTTGCGTTGTTACGTTGCGTATAAGAAAACTTTTATTGTTGTTCATAGGTAATGAAAATTGCAATTTAATTGCTCGCACTTTGTACAAAGATGGCTGCGGCAACAGGAACTGGTTCATTCTGAATCTGATGACGATGAGGATGGCTGACGCGGTTATATTGTGTGGTTGGTTACATATAAACGATGTAAAAGCGTTTTGCGGAAGTAAACAGCATATGTGTAGTATGTCTGCCGCTGCAAAGACTTTACCTTACACCCCAGCCAGATCAGACGGTTACACACATTCAACAGACACACCATATTCCTTACGCTTAACGATGACTGGGAACGTTCGTTGTACGATGTTGTTGTCTGCATTAATTGAATTCGTTGTGGACGCCACCACCATCATCATCCGGCAGCACCATCTACCTACCATTACCATAATGCTGCTGCTGTCGCTGGTTGCCGCCATCGCATTATTGGCAGCAAAACTTGATGCTTGATGGATAATGTGATAGCATCGAACGAACTACTATGATAGTGCTTGCTGCTGCTATGCTGCAGGGCAACATAGCCACTAACATTTTGATGTGTCGATGTCGCTAAGGCTGAGCACTGAGCAACTGAGCAGCAGGGGCGCCTCAACTTCGTTTAGCCATTTCCACTAATTTGCTTCTCACCAGTCGATTTCGATGCTATGCGACATTGGAAGAGGAAGAACCCATGGTGAGGTGGTGGCAGTGTCTGTGTCGGCGGCTACGTCGGCATCGGAATCGTCGCGTCGCCGCCATTATCGTTGTCGGTTAAAGCTACTGGAAGTGGTTTTGGTTTATGCTCGACTCATATAGATTTAGGTATGTCTAATCTGTTGTGTAGGTATAGTATGTCGCCATTCCATTATATTGTTAGATGGAGCTGGAGTCGGAGCGCCCCTTATATTATGGCGCTACACAGTTTGGCCGTGTTGTACCTTGATTGCCTGCAGGGATTTAACGTGTTATGTCAAGGATGATCATCGTAATGATGGTAATGATAGGTTTTGTCTCCGCAGAACAACTGCGGAAATGGGTTTATCATCAAATACACAACGCCATGGACCACGGACCACGAGCTCTCTCTCTAAAAGAGAGGACACTGAAGTGGCTATTAATTGATAGACGATGATTAGAGATTATACAGAAACTATGTTGTTGTCATCGTTGTCGTCGTCGTCGTAGATGTTTGTCGTGTCGTAGCTAGTAATTTGATTATATTGTTAGTATACGAAAGTTTTATATAAATAAATGAAGAAAGTTGTTTATATAAGCAACACAGAAAAAAACATGTTGCTTGTGAAGAGATTTGATTTTTTTTATGGAGTTCGTACGGAAGTGGAAGGTTTTATTATCATGTTAAACTAGACAGTTTAATTTGAAAGAAATATTAACTTAATTAATAAACTTATTTGATTTAAAGGAATGTCATTTTATAGACACCAAGGAGATGGAAGTTCAAGCCAAAGAAGTTCGTAATAACAAACATATTTTCTTTGACTGTTTGAGTGGATTGTGTAAGGTTCAATCCTAGTGAAAGTGACTTCGAAAATCATTTACTTTCATCTAGATCTTATCTTCTTTCATAGGGATCAGAAAGGATTACAATAAAATTGATTGAATGATATACAAATATTTTATTGTAATTCTACAAATATAGTGCTCTAAAAGTATTAATGTTCAATAACCCTAAATCAAGTGCCAAAAAAAGTGTTCTATCTTTTAATCTTTGAATTGGTAGCAATGCCATCTGTGTGGCAAACACAAAACAACATTTTGAATAGAAAACCATAGGGTAAACTTGCCGTCTGCCATCAAAATATTTTTAACGTTTTTAATTTAAGTATTTTTTCATATAATATAACAGGGCTTAAGAGTAAACTTTTGTTACCTGACTTTTTTAGATTTATTTTAAGCTTTGATATAATAATTCTTTTAGAAACTTTTATTGAAGAAGAAAACGAACAACATTTTTATAAATATTTTAATGGATATAAATTAACATGCATTCCAGAAACTAGAAACAATGTCATGGGGAGTGCAAGTGGGGGCATCTTATGTGCCATTAAGAAAAGTACTGTTGGTAGTTTTGTAGAGTTCAAATGTGTACAAAACAGGGTTATTATTCAAATTACAAATAATCTTATTAAATATTATATTATTCCATTGTACCTCAATTGCAACAACTGGGAAAATGACCTCGATATCCTTTTCAATTTAATTAATTGCAACTCTCTTGGAAATATAATGCTTATTGGGGACCTTAACGCTCGAATTGGTGAATATCAGAACTCTATAGCCCATTATACAGATACTGAAACAGTTTTTAATACGAGAAGAAACTCTAAAGATGGTTTGGTTAATCGAAACGGGAGAAGGCTGATAGAGCTCCTGGAAAGCTTTGGATTTTTTGTGTTGAATGGGGTTTCCAAAAGTGATGCTGAGGGTGAGTTAACTTTTATTAGCGGACAAGGACAGTCGGTTATAGACATATGTGCTGTATCGGGCCAATGGCTGATACCGATTGAAGATTTCGAGGTTCTGGCTGCGACTTTTTCTGCTCATTTACCTATTGCAGTGAAAGCTACTTTCTCTAAAGGAACTCGAAATATCGAAAACAACATGTACAAGTTGAAGTGGGTTGACAACAAGGCCCTTCTTTATCAACCTCGGTTAAATACACATTGTGGTACCCTTCCATCACTACAATCTACGGGAGTAGCCGACCAAGTCGCAGAATGTGTAATGAGGATTATCAAGATGTCAGCACCATTCGCACTCATTAATAACAAAAAGTTTAACGCTGCAAAAATATGGTTTGACAAGTACTGCGTAAAGCTACGTGAAAAAAACATTTCGTTTCTTAAAACTATTCAGATCTACTAACGCCGATTTTTTTAAAAACCAGTACTTACATTTTAATAAGGAATATAAACAGACTGAATATCTTAAAACTACTGCAAAAAACTTAGTGCTCTGCAAGGACTCTAAAACATTTTGGAATAAGGTGAGAGAATTAGGAGGGCGTAAACATATTCCTTCAATCAATAATGCTCTCGGAGCTGAGGTTTTGGCAGATTACTTCAAAGGATTGTTATCAGCAGATGAGTCTCTGTTATCGTTTAGTTACGCCATGCCAAACAACCATATTCCTGAACTTGATGAACCGATATCCTCGATTGAACTAGAAAGTGTTTTGAAAACAATGAAGAACAACAAAGCACCGGGTGCTGATGGAATCCCAACGGAATTTTACAAATATTCTACTGCTTACTTCAAAAACTACTTAGTGGACTGGTTCAACCAACTTTATAATGATGCTTGCATACCCATTTGCTTTAAGACAGCCATTATTTACGCTATTTTCAAGGTAGGTGAAAGGAGTCTTGCAGAAAACTATAGAGGCATATCTATTCTCAACTCTTTAAGGAAAATATTAAACTCTATTCTTTACGAGAGGCTTACGAGATGGATAGAGACAAACAACCGCTTAAGTATCTTCCAAGCTGGGTTTCAAACCGGTTTCTCAACGGTAGACCAAATTTTTGCACTAACAAGCATAGCAAGACAACATTTGGAGAAAAAGAAAAAGCTTTACAGCTGCTTCATTGACTTCAAAGCTGCTTTTGATACGGTCAATCGACAAGCATTGATTTACAAACTATCTTCTCTTGGCCTTTCGAAAAAATTTTTACTTTTTTATTCTAACTTTCTGAGTTCAACGAAAGCCTCAGTATGGGATGGCAACAACTTATCCGAAAGTTTTGAGACAGCGGCGGGAGTTCCCCAAGGATGTATTCTAAGTCCCATTTTGTTTGCACTTTATATTGATGCGGTTTGTGAAATCCTACCGGGAGGTGTAATATTTGGCGAATCTTTGATTAAAGTTTCACTGTATGCAGATGATCTGGTACTTTTGGCGGATAACCCATTTTCTTTACAACTGCAAATCAATAGACTTAAAGAATATTGCGAAACTTGGGGCTTACAGATCAATACTAGAAAGACCAAGGTTATGATATTTGAATCTAGGCGGCATGCACGACGTGCTGAAGAATCATGGAGCGTCAACAACGAGCGTATTGAAATTGTGAGTGAGTTTAAATATCTAGGTGTATTGCTGACCTATAACCTAAACTGGAGCAATCATGCGAAAGAGAAAACCAGGGAGGCCAAATTGGCCCTAAACCTGATGTGGCCCAATTTTTTTAGCAACCAACTTATCGACCTCTCATCAAAGTACAGAGTCTTCAATGCAACAATAAACACTTGCTTATGTTACGGTGTCCAAGCCTTTGGATACGCTCAAATAGAAGAATTTGAGACTTTACAAAGATACTTTTTTAAAAGACTTTTTAGACTGCCTAACGCTACACCTACGTACGCTATACATGTCGAATCGGGAATAGCACCAATATATATTCAGAATCTGAAACGGCATTCCGACTATTAAGCTAAGGTTATGAAAAGAGAAAATGGGCTTCATAAGACGATCTTGATAAGACTGCTCCGTACAAATGCATCTCCCTTCAGAGAATGGAACGCGCTTGCTGCAGGAGTTGATATAGTACTCTCCTTAAGGGAAAATAATGTAGAGGAATGGCAAAATATGTTCGCGGTTTTGATAGCTAAAATTGATGAAAAACTTTATATAGAACACCTGCAAAGTGCATCCTCATCGGCAAGCAGAAACATATACAAGCGTTTAAACCATCAATCGTCATCAACTTCAAACTATTTTTGTAAAGAAATGACTCTGGAAGCTATTGGCACCATTTTTAAAGCTAGAGTCGAGATCCTTAATCTCAACTTTGTCCCCCATAGATCGGACCTCTCACAAATTTGCACTCTCTGCAATAGAAGATATGTGGAGGATATAAATCATTTCATAGCAGTTTGTCCAATATTACAAGAAATACGAAGGCTATATTTCCAAGTGAGTTTTTTGCCTATGGACCAACTTATTGACATTCTTAACGGGCTGAGTGGTTGGACGAATCTGTTCAAATTTTGCAAACATGCTTTAGCTTATAGAAGTAGCTTTTAAGCGGTCATGTATCCAGTATGGCGATTGAGAATTTAATATTTTTTTTGTGTTTCAAATCACGCAAAATTGAACTTGTTTTCATCTACTAAAATTGTTTTCAAAAACGGGAAAGTTTATTTTAAAGATTTTGTGTTTCAAATCGCGGCAAAATTATTGATGTTTTAAGTCTCGAATCACTGAGAATGTAAAAAACGGAAAAAAATAGAGATATTTAAACTCATATTTTTTGTGTTTCAAATCATGTCAAAATTGTATATGTACATATCTTTATAGATTATAAAATCATTCAAAATTGTTTTATTTATCTTCTTTTTTATAAATATTCAAGTTAATAAATTATTCAGCTGTTGTATTTGAAAATTGTCAAGAAAAACCACTAAAAATACAGTTTTTAATTTTCTTATACTAAAAACAAATCAAAATAAAAAAAAAAAAAACTTTCATACTTTCATGTTATACTATTTTTAAATGAAATGTCTATCAGGCAGACGGCAACAACGCCATGTCCTTATATTCTTAGCTTAAAATTAATGTAATTTTATTATCGAAATAAAGAATTTAAGCTAATCTAATCTAATCATCTATTACTTTTGAAATGAAAAATTAGTCGAAATTTAAAAAATGGCTGTCAAATAATTTATTTAAAAAAAACATACCATACAACTTAAAAGTATAGTCAAAACACTATTTAAAATAATCCAAAAATTAAAAAAAAAAATAAGAATAAGGTTAAAACTTGTCTATATTAAAATTATAGTCTTAAATAGTTTAGCTCAGAAATGTTAGTACTTCAGGAAAACATCCAATAAAACTTAATTTTAGTGGAGATTTCCGTGCAACACTTCCAAAAAATATTACAAATTTGGAGTGAAGCAAAAGGTTTCAGGAATTTTTTATTTTTATTATTATTATTTTATGTTTTTTTTTTAAGTTATGAATTTCACTGTAGCTCATGTAATTCTACAGAAAAAAGATTATCTTCGTAAAATGAATAGATTAAGCGAAAAACGGTTGACATAAAATTCACGACTGAGACTCTCGAACTTGATTTTGTATCCAAAGAGTCTGTTTTAAAAAAAATAATATATTTGAAAACTAGCTGTGGCCCACGGCGGTACTGCAATGCTATATTTTAGAACACATTTAATTATCATTAAAAAAGGTTATTATAGTGAGCCAACTTCAAAAGATAGAAATATGCTGCTGGAAAAAAATACCTAATTTTGAAACATTCTATATTAGTTATAGCGTAATGATATACAGCCTTTAGCCTTCCAGAATAAATAGGCTATATAACACTGAAAGAATTTTTCAAATCGGACAAGGAGTTCCTGAGATAAGCGCGTTCAAACAAACAAACAAACAAGCAAAATAAGTTTGTCGCTAAAATTAAAATGCCATCTAATTTCTCAAAAAACAAAATTCATAGTTTTATTTTTTTTTTATTTTCTATTTGTTTTTATATATACAATTTTTAGAAATATTTTTGGTGTTCAGTTACTTAGTGCTTAAAAATGTACGTTTTATATTTGAATTAGGTATATATAAAAGAACGTTGACCCGTTTTTGAGATATGAAATTTTGAACAGAAAAATGTACATAACAAGTTATCTATTTTGCGGTTTCAAAAGTATAGGACTGCAATTTGACATCTGTCAAACTAAGTTGTTAAACGAAATTTTTTTTTTTCAATTGAAAGTCTGATATTTACACAAACGGATCGATTCACTATCGCACAACGCATACAAATTGTTAAAACCTACTACAAAAATGGTGATTCTGCCACAGCCACATATCGTGCTTTAAGAGGAGTTTATGGTTTACATAATCGTCCAACTACGCAAGCAATTGGCAATTGGCGTTTTAAAGAAATTTAAAGAGACTGGATTGGTTACAGATATCGTAAGGCTTGTAAATCATAATTTCGCTCGTACCATTGAAAATATCGCTGCTGTAAAGTGAAAGTGGGAAAGTGTCGATTCCTCGTCAATCTCAGGAATTAGGACTGTCTAACGGCACATTATGGCGTATTTTGCATTTGGATCTACACCTACATCCATATAAAGTCCAGCTCATACAACAAAAACTGGGTGTTTGAACAACGGGCGGTGTACGGCGATTTTTCTAACAAAATTTTCCATAGCTACGAAGCACATTTTTCAATCGATGGGTATAAATAAATAAAGTTGTCGTATTTGGGGTTCTGAAAATCCTCAAGTATTTGAAAAGAGGACATTACATCCACAAAAAGTCACTGTTTGGTGCGCTCTTTGGTCCGCATGTGTGATTGGACCTTACTTCTTCGAAAACGACGATGGAACGACTGTCACCGTCAATTCGGAGTGTTATGGTTATATGATAACCTACTTTATTTTGCCTGCTATTAAAGAATACGACTTGGAGAATATGTGGTTTAAACAAGACGGTACCCATGCTACACAACTCGAGCGAATATGGCTTTATTGCAAAAGACATTTTCTGGCCACGTCATTATATTTTGCGTCGTGGCGATATCAACTGGCCACCAAGATCATTCGATTTGACACCGCTGGACTTTTTTTGTGGGGCTACGCGAAAGACCGTGTTTATGCAGATAAGCCTTTGACTCTTGAGCACTTAAGTTATGGCTGAGATACCGCCCAATATTTGTCAAAAAGTTTACTTTTGAAACCGCAAAATAGATAACCCTGTATTTTTTTTTTAATTTCCAAAAAAAATACATTTTATTAGTTCCTGAGAAAATTAAAAAACAAAATAACAATTCAATTTTTTCTTATAATAATAAAGGAAATTTCATAAAAATCTGTCGAGTTGTTTTCGATTTTTTATAAAAAAAATTTGGTCTTAAACAAAATGGAAAAGCTTTAAAACTTGAGTTTAAAGTTAGAACTCAATCGACCCAATGGCTTAAGCTGTAGGAGCGAGAACAGACAGACAGATGGATAAATTCGCCTTACCCACTTTTTTAACTTCGAAATTTCTTATGAATACAAATCATTCCGTATTATGTCGAATGTAAAAATTGGGATTTTAATTAACTTTTTCAACAAACAAATTTATAAATTTGTATTTTTGGGTGGGACTTCGTTTTTCTATAAATTCTGAAAAAAAAAATATTTTTTTTTTCAAACGTTTTTAATAATTCCCAAAAACATTTTAGAACAACTTGTAGACATTATAATAATTTAATAAGGGATATCATAAAGATTTTAATTTTTTTTTTGTCAGAATCTCAAAATTCTCACAATTTTTCTTTAATTTCAATAATTTTTAAAATACTTCATTTATTAATTTCTTATTCCAAAAATTTTGTTGACTTCACGTAAAAATTAACCCATATTTTTTCTAAAAGATTAAAATTTTAAGAAAATAGGATAATTTTTAACTTCCCATAGGAAGTTATTGTAATGGGTCCTATTTGTCAAATTGAAAATTTTTACATTTCTCGACGTTTCAAGGTCCCTAGAATCGAAATAAAAGATTTTTAAAAGATGTCTGTGCATGCGTGTGTACGTACGTTCGTACCATCGTACGTTCGCGACGTTTTTTTCGTCGTCCATAGCTCAAGAAACAGAAGAGATATCGACTTCAAATAAATTTTGTTATACAGATAATAAGGCAGAAAGATGCAGAAAGGACTCTCAAGAAAATTGCGTGGGTGGTTTTTTTTACCATAGCAGTTTAAAAAAAAGGTGAAAATTTTGGTTAACCCTAAATATCTCATGAACCAATGACGCTAGAGACTTAAATTAAATTTTATATTATATATTGTAACGTGATACAAAACAAGTATATTTTTGGAAAAAAATCCAATTAAAGGTTTTTTTTATAAATTAAAAAAAAAAATTTTACGACTAAAATATGATTTCATCTCCAAAACAATTTTGTGCAACAAAGAATAATGTTTTTTACATCTGATAAAATTTTGAGAAAAATCTAAATGACAGTTTTTTATAAAAAAAAATAAAAACCTAAAAAAAAAAACGTTACTCAAAGTTGGTAAAAATTGAATTTCGACTCAAATATCTTTTCAAAAACTTGAGATTAAGGCTTCAAATTTATTTTATCTTGGTAGGTAGGTAGGTAGAAATGGCTGTTCTGCTTCGCGCAGGACACAATTAGCGCTGAGTGCGCCGTTTTGATACCATACCTCGTGAGATTCTGAATGGGTTTGAAAATGGGCTATTGGTGGTGCACGTTCCGCACGTGCAGTCCATTTAGTGAGGTAGAAATAAGGGGGGAGGGGGTTAAAACAACTTTGTGCTATTTAGGTATGAGATCAAATCTTTGATCTTGAATTCTGCGAGTTCCTCAATACCGTTGAAGAATTCCTTACCCAAGTGGAGTGCTCTTTTCCTGGCCAGGGCCGGACAGTGGCATAGAAAGTGTGGGACTGTTTCTTTTTCATCCCGGTTCTCACAGCTACGGCAGAAAGAGTTATGTGGTACACCCAATTTTGCCGCATGCTCCCCTACAGGCCAATGTCCTGTGCAAGTAGCGACAATCCTGGCTATGTCATGCCTTGGTTTTGAAATTAAATTGATTGATTTTGGTTTGTTATAGGCGGGCCAGATTTTCCTGGATATAACGCAACTCGTTAAACTACTCCACCTATGATTTGCTTCTGATGTGTATTTGGTCAGGATATCACCCTTCACAACTCCAAGAGGAGCATATACTCTCACTGCCAGAGAGTTGTGAAGGGCTGATCCTTGCCTAGCTAGCTCATCTGCCTTCTCATTACCCTCATAGCCCCTATGGCCCGGTATCCAGATAAGAGTGACGCTCATATCCAGTTCCTTTAGGGCCTCTTTGCATTGCTGGACCAGTTTAGAGGATGATAAAGCTGAATCAATGGCTTTAATAGCTGCCTGACTGTCTGTTAGTATGGCTACATTTTGGTTCTGACGGATATTTTTAAGGGCTGTACAAGCTTCCCTTATCGCCAGCAATTCTGCCTGGAACACGCTGGCAAAATCGGGAAGTCTATAGGTTTTTGAAATCTCAAGAGATTCACAGAAGACTCCTGCACCAACACCGCATTCCATCTTCGAACCATCCGTGAAGATAATTGTGTCGAAGTCTTCCGTCACAACGCCATCCTCCCAGTCGGTTCTTGACGGGAGCAAGACTCTAAACTTCTTTGAGGTGTCTAGGGTAGGGATGCAGTAATCGGTGGTTGTGGATAGGATGTCTGATGGTATCAGGCTTGTTTGGTTGCAGTGCCCGTAAGATCTAGGTGCCCAGCAGCCTGTTTCTTTGAGTCTCAAGATACTGCAGGACACCTGATATTTGATAAAGAGGTCGATCGGAAGAAGGTCCAGGATGACGTTGAGTGCATCCGTTGGACAGGACCTGATTGCCCCTGATATCCCTACGAATGCATTTCTCTGCACCTTTGTAAGCTTGTTTACTATGTAGGCTTTGTTGAGTGCGGGCCACCACACAATGGAACCATAGACCAGTATCGGTCTTACAACCGCTGTGTATGTCCATTTTATCATTTTTGACTGGAGGCCCCACTTTTTGCCGAATGTTTTATTGCAGGCGTAGAAGGCGACACACGACTTTCTTACCCGCTCTTCGATGTTAAGCTTCCAGTTTAATTTGGTATCCAGTATTACGCCCAGATATTTAGCACTGGAAGACAATGATAGTGCTTGTCCGTTTAACCGAGGTAGAGTGAAGGGTGGTACCTTGGTTTTAGTGGTGAAAAGCATCAACTCGGTTTTGTTGCTGTTAACACCTAGTCCGCAGCTCGCAGCCCAGGTGCTTACTTTCTTCAAAGCCATATTAGTGATTTCACTGATCACGCTTGGAAATTTTCCTGACTTATTTATATATTATATTATTTTATCTTATAAGAAATATCATTTTCAACATTCTGAAAAATGTTGAGAAAAATCGAATTGACAGTTTTTTTACAAAAAATAAAACCTAAAAAAAATTAATAAAAGTTGGTAAAAATTGATTTTCGACTCAAATATCTTTTAAAAAATTTGAAATAATGGCTTCTAACTAATTATATTTTATTTAACTGATGAGAAATATTGTTTTCAACATTCGGTTAAATTTTGAGAAAAATCGAATTGACAGTTTTTTTTACAAAAAATAAAAACCTAAAAAAAAAACAATACTAAAACTTGGTACTTGGTAACCTTCGACTCAAATAGATTTTCAAAAATTTAAAATATTGGCTTACAACTTATTTAATTTCACAGAAAATATTGTTTTCGATATTCAGTAATTTTTTTTCATAAAAAAATAAAATCTACAACAAACAGTACGCAAATTTGGTAAAAATTGATACATATAGACAAACTTTTAAACAAGACAAATCGACAGACGGGATGGGAAGTTATCAGTGTGGGTCGCATCCCAGCCTCTTTTTTTTTGAAATTACAATAAGAAAATAATAATTGTATGCTGTTTTGATAACGCAGGACATTACAATATATTACCATCTTATTTAAAGCAAAAATAAAAAAAACTTGTCACTTGACTTTTCGAAGAAATATTTCGCCAAAAAACTCCTTCGAGTTTCTATATTGAAATTGAAAAAAGTGTTTTGTCAAAAAAATAAACTTTAGCCTTCATTAAAATTTTGATTGATGATATTGTATTTAACCTTTACAATACAATTACTCAATATTCCTTCTAATAATCTGGCAAAAACCTTCAAAATATATCTTGAATCTTATTAAATAAAAAAACACTATTTTAATTTGTTATTCTCACCCGAATAGCTAACGAACGTTCTTAAAAATTACGAGTAAAATTAAATTGACTTTACTTCTATGACCTCCTACTTTTTTTCATACCTCAAAGAAGCTTCTTCGCTTGCGTAGCACCGCGACGACGGTCTCGTAGCCTCATCGTCATCGTAGTCGCAGCCCTTTTCATAAAATTAATTTTATAATTTAAAATAATTTTTTTGTTTTCATCTCGCCAGACAGTGAATTATTATTATATTCTCGTGTTCAAGGTTGCTCCTTGAAATCAAGATATTATTATTAATAATTCTAATTTACAAAATTTACTTTTGTCAGACTTTCAACATGTCGTCGTCATCGTCGTCGTCGTCATGTCTCATCATCAGGTTATTCGTCTGTTTTCATACACTTTAATCCATTGTTGTTGTTGTTGCTTTTGAGAAGTCCTTTTTATACTACTTGTCGTGTTTCAATTTTCCACTTTTCAACTTCTAATGAGTTTTTTTCCCACCGACTGACACTCGGCCACCTACCGCCCGTCATCAACCGAATAAGATACTTTTTAACTTATCCTTTTTTAAATACATTTTAAAGACTTACTGACGTAAAAGTCATATCTTTGGAGGTCCTTTTTGGTTTGATGTTGTTTATTTTGTCTTCATAATAAAATACAAATTTGTATCCTTTGCACTACTCTATCTTCTTGGTGATGGCCATAAAAGTAGGTAAGGAAGTCCTTATTTATGTTTTTTTTTTTTTAAGGACTGTCCAGTTTTTTTTTTTTATAATTCCTAAGGACCTACTTGCTGTTTTTTTATAGAACAAAATCTCATTAAAAGGAAATTGCTCTGTCTATGTTTCTTTTTTGTTTTGTTTTAACTAAAAGGAGTCAAGGATAATTTGTTGTGTAGTGCTGATGGGATATATCATGTGTTGTAGGTGTTGTCGAAGGAGGATCCTTTTTTATCTTGAAGTACTAAACGCACTTGTATCAAGGACGTCTCTTCTTGATTCTATTTTTAATAGATGTGTGGTAAAGTGTCTCGTCTTTATCCATATATAGAAGATAGTCTCATATGTATAATCTTAATCCTTTTGTACATCTATCTACGCACCAAAGTATCAACTTTGTCAACGACTATACGACACGTCAACAGCTTCTATGAAATTCACTCTTTATGGTACATCATTGAGCGACACCTCTGAAGTACCCTAGGCTCTCTTAGGATTTTATTTTTTCCAAACCCCTTCAAAAAGTGATTTTTTCTGTTTTTGAGTTTAGAGGGAACAAAGTGCATATATAAGCAATAGTTTTGTATCTCAAAGAAATTTAGGGGTTAGAGAGGGTAGGTTTTTCATGGCTCATGAACTAAGTTCTTGGTTGGCAACAAAGGATAATTATTCATATAACCCCCATAACGTCAACCCTTATTTAGTTTATTCTCTTGTCTGGTGTAGATTTCGATGCCTTCAATAATAAGGATTTTTGGTCACACTATATGCAACAACAAAAGCCTTGCAAATCAGAACTACTGAAGCTTAATGTACATAAATGTACAATAATGAATGCATTTCGTACCGATATTGTGTCCATAAGATTTTAAAGTATATTTTGTTCTTCCCCGAAAAGTTGCTGCACAGGATGCACTACTTTTGGTTTAACTGCTCGGTTCCTGTGATGGAAATCAAGTGCAAGGACGTGGAAGTGAATTGTATGTGCTGCATGTACTTACCTACGTAGTGTATGAGTGGTGGAAGAACTCTGGATGTGTGTTGAATGTTATTTCAAGGTTAACTAGTGCAGTTTTGTATACGAATAATATGCGAAAGGAATTCAAGAAAATACAGGAAGCAAGTATAGTATACTTAGTATCTGGGGGTTGACCTTGAAATTGTGCATTCAGATTGCAGTTGTTCTACTTTTGAATATTGTATAACAATATAAAATTGTGCATCTGGAAATGCAGTGGTTATGAGTGAAATACAGACCTATAAGTTTTTTTATGAGTTCTTTTTTTTGAACAGGAAGCAAATCCTTGGGAAAATAAACAATTACTTGAAAATACTACAAAAGATAAGAGATTCTTTAGGTTTTTATGCATTTCTTGTTTCTCTGTGAAAAATATTGTTTCTTTGGTTTTCAAACTTACTAAAGGTCTTTGATGTCGATTCGGATATTGACTTTATTCAGCACAAATACTCGTATGTAATGCATACAAAATTATTATGTTATTCAGTTTTACAAAGAAGAAAGACAGGGGTAAATTTGAGATTTTTGGAATTATGGTTTTAAAGTAATTTATTTTAATCTTCACTCAAAAAAAAAAAGCTTCATATGAATACTTTATTTAACTAGAGGTCAAAATAAGCAAATATTGAATAAATTTGAAGATATTGAGGTGGTAAATCAATTTTTAGCAATTTTTGTTATTCTTTTTGTAATAACTAATTTAAAGTAAATCTATTGAATTTTTTAAAATGTAATTTCAACAAACGTCAAAACATTTGACATTATTTTATCCTTTTATTTGTATTAACATAATAAAATATTACTTAATTTCCACCCAAGATTAAGTAAGGGTAGTAAAGATGTCGAAAAAAGTGGGTCCGGCGATACCGTCCGGCCTAAACCATTCGGTCTATTGGGTTCAACTTTTTTTTCTTCATTTTTTTTTCAAGATCTAAAAAAATAGTAGTCCACATTAGAATTCTGTGGCCAAAAACCGAAAATTCAAATGTTCTCTATTTTTTCTGAAATTTTTAACTTCCCATAGGAAGTTATTGTAATGGGTCCGATTTGTCAAATTGAAAATTTTGACATTTCTCGACGTTTCAAGGTCCCTAGAGTCGAAATAAAAGATTTTTAGAAAGATGTCTGTGCGTATATATATTGTAATGTGATACAAAATAAGTATGTATATTTTTGGAAAAAAATCCAATTAATGGTTTTTCTTATAAATCAAAAAAACTGAAAAAAAAAAATTGTCACCACGAAAATTTTACGACTAAAATATGATTTCATCTCCAAAACAATTTTGTGCAACGAAGAATAATGTTTTTGACATCTGATAAAATTTTTAGAAAAATCTAATTGACAGTTTTTTTTATAAAAAATAAAAACCTAAAAAAAAAAAACATTACTAAAAGTTGGTAAAAATTGAATTTCGAGTCAAATATCTTATCAAAAACTTGAGATTAAGGCTTCAAACTTATTTTATCTTATAAAAAATATTGTTTTCAATATTCTGAAAAATGTTGAGAAAAATCGAATACACACTTTTTTACAAAAAATAAAAACCCAAAAAAAAAAAAAAAAAAAAAAGTTGGTAAAAATTTATTTTCGACTCAAATATCTTTTCAAAAATTTGAGATAATAGTTTCTTACTACTTTAAACTTAAAAGAAATATTGTTTTCAATATTAGGAAACATTTTGAGCAAAATCGAATTGACAGTTTTCTTACAAAAAATAAAAACCTAAACAAAAAATGTATAAAAGTTGGTAAAAACTGTTTTTCGACGTAAATATCTTTTCAAAAATTTGAGACATTGGCTTCAAACTAATTTTATCTTATAAGAAATATTTTTTTCAACATTCTATAAAATTTTGAGAAAAATCGAATCGACAGTTTTTTTTTACAAAAAAAAAAACCTAAAAAAATCAATACTAAAACTTGTAAAAATTTACTTTCGACTCAAATAGCTTTTCAAAAATTAAAAATATTGGCTTCAAATTTATTTTATTTCACAGAAAAATCCAACAGTCCGTTTGTTCATAAAAAAATAAAATCTACAAAAAATAGTACTCAAATTTGGTCAAAATTGATACATATAGACAAACTTTTAAGCAAGACAAATCGACAGACGGGATGGGAAGTTATCAGTGTGGGTCGCATCCCAGCCTCTTTTTTGCTTTGAACTTAACTTCTTTTAATTTAAAAAAATATATATTTCTGTGCAGCCCTAGAAGGTTATGGATTTTTAAAAAAAATATATTTTTTCAAAATTCGTTATCTCCAAAATACGTCAAAGTTTTTTTTTTGTACGTCCCAACTTTATCCAACAACTTCAAAACATTGACAGAGGTTCGCCTTGCTTTCAAATCAAACAAAACACTTGACCATTGTTTTACTAAACTCAAGACAAAGCCTGATAAGGACAAACAAACAGATGTGATCTACAAAATTAACTGCAATGGTAAATCAAATGAATCGTGCAACCTGGGACCACAAATCAACTTCTTAGACAACGCATCTCGAATCATAAGTCTGACATAAAACTTAAAAATACTGAGAAGACAGCCCTGGCTAGTCACAGCATTGTAAGCGGTCATTCTCCAAACTTTAAAGGCGTGGAAGTTCTACAGACAGAGAAACATGTTTCAAAACGATACACGTTAGAAACATTACATATTCTCAATAACAAAAACAACATGAACCGAAAACAAGACACACAAAACATTTCTGCTGTCAATTCAAAGTATTGTATAATTGACTGAAATTGAAATTGCTCTCTTCTTTCTTCTTAAATGTCATTTGTACTTTATTCAATTAAGACTAAACTTCATTCTTGGAAGTGCTAATTATATTTATAGTTTTATTTTTAATTGATATTAATTAATTAATTAATTTAATTAATATTAATTAATATTAAATTTTGTTCCTATTTTTCTTGAGTGAGTAAACTTTATTGTATTTGTATCCCATTGATCTAACTAAGATTATTTGTATATTTTTTTGTTTTAATAAAGTTCCCCTGATGAAGGCAGCAATCCCTGCCGAAACGTTGGGAAAGTTAATGTAACTTAATTAATTCATTGCAAAAACTACAGCGACCAAAAAAGCCGACGAAAAACTATATTTCCACTAATCACAAAGTTTTTTTTTAACGAAATTCAAATGAAAAGCACTAAATAAATGCATACCAAAAACATTTCCAAAAAACAAGCTGGGTTGCCACCCACACTGATAAATTCGCATCATCTGTCGATTTGTCTTGCTTAAAAGGTTTGTAGGTTTTCGTGTTTTATTAAAAAAAGTTGTCGGTTGAATTACAATATTTTCCATAATGATTTCAAAATCTATTTTTGTTAATTTTTTTATGAAAAAAACTGACAGTTGGATTTTTATACAAAATTTACTGAATATCAATAGAATATTTTCTGTGAGATAAAATTAGTTTGAAGCCAATATTTTTAATTTTTGAAAAGATATAATGATTCCAAAGTAAATTTTTGCCCTGTTTTAGTATTGTTCTTTTCTAGGTTTTTATTTTTTTTGTAAGAAAACTGTGAATTCGATTTTCTTAAAATTTAACCAAATTTCGAAAACAATATTTTTTTATAAGACAAAATTGATTTGAAGCCAATATCTCAAATTTTTGAAAAGATATTTGAGTCGAAAATCAATGTTTAGAAACTTTTAGTAATGTTTTTTTAAGGTTTCTATCTACACTAATATTATAAAGAGGAAAGATTTGTATTTTTGTATTTAACGTATAAACTCAAAAAGTACTGGACCGATTTTAATAATTCTTTTTTTTTATTAGAAAGCTACATTATCTGTACGTATTTATGTCTACCCGTGCGAAGCCGGGACGGGCCGCTAGTTTTTTTTATAAAAAAAAACTGTTAATTCGATTTTTATCAAAATTTTACCAGATTCCAAGAACTTTATTCTTCTTTGCATAAAATTATTTTGGAGATAAAATAATTTTTCTTTGAAAAATATTCTAGGTGTCAATTGTTTTTGTTCAGTTTTTTTAATATATAAAAAAAATTTTAATTGGATTTTTTTTTTTTTCAAAAATATATTTGTTTGGTATCACGTTACAATTTATGGTATAAAATTTAATTAAAGTCGCTAGCGGTATTGGTTCGCGAGATATTTTGGGTTAACCAACATTTTAATCTTTTTTTTAAATTGCTATGGTAAAAAAAAAACAACCACGCAATTTTTTTTAGAGTCATTTCTGCATCCTTCGATATCTCTACTGGTTCTTGAGCTATGGACAACGAAAAAACTTCCCGAACGTATGGACTGACGGACGTCCGAACGTACGTACACACGCACGCAATGACATCTCTCTAAAAATCTTTTAATTTGGCTCTAAGGACCTTGAAGCGTCAATAAAATGTCAAAATTTTCAATTCGACAAATCGGACCGATTACAATAACATCCGCGACGTTATTTTCGTCGTCCATAGCTCAAAAACCAGAAGAGATATCAACTTCAAATAAATTTTATTATACAGATAATAAGGCACAAATATGCAGAAAGGGCTCTTAAGAAAAATGCGTGGGTGGTTTTTTTACCATAGCATTTTAAAAAAAGGTGAACATTTTGGTTAACCCTAAATATCTCATGAACCAATGACGCTAGAGACTTGAATTAAATTTTATATTATATATTGTAACGTGATACAAATTAAGTACATTTTTGGAAAAAAATTCAATTAACGGTTTTTTTATAAATCAAAAACACTGAAAAAAAAGATAGTGGGATGCGACCCACAATGTTAACATTCCCATCCCGTCTGTCGATTTGTCTTGCTTAAAAGTTTGTCTATATGTATCAATTTTTACCAAATTTGCGTACTATTTTTTGTAGATTTTATTTTTTTTATGAAAAAACGGACTGTTGGATTTTTATAAAAAAATTACTGAATATCGAAAACAATATTTTCTGTGAAATAAAATAAGTTTGAAGCCAATATTTTTAATTTTTGAAAAGCTATTTAAATCAACAGTAAATTTTTACCAAGTTTTAGTATTGTTTTTCTTAGGTTTTTATTTTTTGTAAAAAAACTGTCAATTCGATTTTTTTCAACATTTTTCAGAACGTTGAACAAAATTTATTTGAAGTCGATATCTCTTCTGGTTCTTGAGCTATGGACAACGAAAAAAACGTCGCGAACGTACGGACGTACGGACATACGGACGTACACGTACGGACATGCGGACGTACGGACGTACGAACGTACGTACACACGCACGCACATACATCTTTCTAAAATCTTTTATTTCGACTCTGGGGACCTTGAAACGTCAAGAAATGTCAAAATTTTCAATTTGACAAATCGGACCCATTACAATAACTTCCTATGGGAAGTTAAAAATTTGTCACCTCGAAAATTTTACGATTAAATATGATTTCATCTCCAAAAGAATTTTGTGCAACGAAGAATTATGTTTTTGTCATCTGATAAAATTTTGAGAAAAATCTAATCGACAGTTTTTTTTTTTGTTAAATAAAACCTAAAAAAAAAACATTACTCAAAGGTGGTAAAAATTGACTTTCGACACAAATATCTTTTCAATACTTTAAAATATTGGCTTTAAACTACTTTTATCTTTCAAAAAATATTGTTGTCAACATTCAGTAAAATTTTGAAAAAAAAATCGAATTAACAGTTTTTTTACAAAAAATTAAAAACCTAAAAAAAAATTTAACAAAAGTTGGTAAAAATTGATTTTCGACTCAAATATCTTTTCAAAAAATTGAGATTATGGCTTCCAACTAATTTTAACTTATAAGAAATAATGTTTTCAACATTCAGTAAAATTTTGAAAAAAAATCGAATTCACAGTTTTTTTACAAAAAATTAAAAACCTAAAAAAAAACAACAATACTAAAACTTGGTAAAAATTTACTTTCGACTCAAATAGCTTTTCAAAAATTAAAAATATTGGCTTTAAACTTCTTTTATTTCACAGAAAATATTATTTTCGATATTCAATAAAATAAAATCTACAAAAAATAGTATGCAAATTTGGTAAAACTCGATACATATAGACAAACTTTTAAGCAAGACAAATCGACAGACGGGATGGGAAGTTATCAGTGTGGGTCGCATCCCAGCCTCTTTTTTCCTAGTGTAATTGTGACCTAAAATTATCAGGAAGGAACCGCGCGTGCCACTTAGAAACAGACAGTTTATTTAGCATAACAGCTGTGTAATTTTTCTTATATTACATACCTACAATTATGTTCTTACTCATATTATAACCTTATTCTCAGAACAAACGTAAAATTCACCTACATATTTTTAAATAAATCATAATCAAATATTTACAATTCATAAACAAAGTCAAATGACGGCAAAAACAAAAAATCTGAGTCTATTCAAAATCCAAAATATAAAACAAAATACTTGGAAAAACCAAACGGTTTTGGTTAAAATATAAAATAAATATACTTTTTTGCGCCGTATCTTTGTGCATATGTACATTGTATATATGTTTCCAAATCTTATGTCAATATACATTGTATATACTTTTTGACAGCTCACACTGTCTCTTTAAGTATCTACGCTATTTTAAATTCAACTCTGAAGTTATAAATATACATACAAATATATCTACCATATGTATCTATGCACATATAATAATGGCCTTAGTAATAATAACTGTGTTAGTTAATATCGCAATCGTTTTGTAGATAAACAAACATTTTACTAGACTAGACATTCATTAAACAATCTGTTAAAATTTTGAAGGCATTTATATTGTTTGTCTTTCTGACACACCATATCGTCTGGGTCTAGAACCTTTATAGATGGGGTTTATTTTAAATGAGTTCTCGCTATTTCACCATATAGTCACATATACCATTAAAAAAATTAAACCTTGATAAAGTGCAAACATTGATACAATTTGATTTGTATACAAATTTGTTTCTCGAGACATTTTGGAAGCAACCGTTTTCTTATCCTAAAGTTAAAAGCGTACCGTTTTCTTATTCTGAGGTTAAAAGCGTACCTTTTTCTTATTCTGAGGTTAAAAGCGCGGTCAATATACATCTATATACATCAATATACATCTAGTGGACTAGTGCAGCTTTTTACATTGCACGCTGCTTAGCCAGCTATGAAAAAGTTAACACAATTAAAGAAAATGTTACTTACTTACTTAAGGTGGCGCTACAGTCCTGTGTGAACTAGGGCCTCACCCAACAAACTTCTCCATCTAGCTCGGTCCCCAGCTAGATGTCTATAGTTTCGCGCTCCAAATTGGGTGGGGTCACTTTTCACTTGTGCGCGCCACCTGATCCGTGGTCTTCCACTACTGCGCTGTCCTGTGGGTGTGGATTCGAAGACTTTCCGGGCGGGAGCATTAGTGACCCAGCCATCTTAGTCGTTGGACTTTTACCCTTCTGGCTAAGTCTACGTTCGTT
This sequence comes from Eupeodes latifasciatus, assembly GCA_920104205.1. Lineage (NCBI taxonomy): Eukaryota > Metazoa > Arthropoda > Insecta > Diptera > Syrphidae > Eupeodes > Eupeodes latifasciatus. The sequence goes on from OV049926.1 coordinate 157,829,581, forward strand.
GTACAGCCCGTACAGCTCGTCGTTCCATCTTCTCCTCCACTCCCCTTCTATGCATAAGGACCGTAGATCACACGAAGAACTTTTCTCTCGAAACGACCCAAGGTGCTTTCATCCGGTTTTGTCATAGTCTAAGATTCTGCATCGTATAGCAGGACTGAGATGATGAGGGTCTTATAAAGCGACACTTTGGTCCTTCGAGAGAGGGCTTTGCCACTCAATTGCTTTTACAGCCCAAAGAAACAGCTTTTAGCAAGAGTTATTCTTCGTTTGATCTCAGCGGTGGTGTTGTTTTCTGCGTTTATAGCGGAGCCTAGGTAGACGAAGTTCTTTACTACCTCAAATTTAAGACTGCCGATGGTGACGTTTTGACCGAGACGTCGTCGTCGGTCGGTGTTGTAGCATGTGCTTTGTTTTGCCCTCATTAACCGTTTAACCCATTTTTGACGCCTCTGCCTCAATACTCACAAAAGCCCCATTGACATCACGCTGAGTTCTTCCGATTATGCCAATGTCATCAGCATATGCTAGTAATTGGACAGACTTTTGAAAGATAGTGCCTCTAATGTTGACGTGTGAGCTCTGCACTATTCTTTCAAGTACGATGTTAAAAAAAGAGGCTGGGATGCGACCCACACTGATAACTTCCCATCCCGTCTATCGATTTGTCTTGCTTAAAAGTTTGTCTAAATGTATCAATTCTTGCCAAATTTGCGTTCTATTTTTTGTAGATTTTATTTTTTTTATGAAAAAAAGGACTGTTGGATTTTTATAAAAAAATTACTGAATATAAAAAACAATATTTTCTGTGAAATAAAATAAGTTTGAAGCCAATATTTTTAATTTTTGAAAAGATATTTGAGTCGAAAATCAATTTTTACCAACTTTTATTAATTTTTTTGTTTAGGTTTTTATTTTTTGTAAAAAAACTGTCAATTCGATTTTTCTCAAAATTTTTCCTAATGTTGAAAACAATATTTCTTATAAGTTAAAATTAGTTAGAAGCCATAATCTCAAATTTTTGAAAAGATATTTAAGTCGAAAATCAATTTTTACCAACTTTTGTTAAATTTTTTTTTCGGTTTTTAATTTTTTGTAAAAAAACTGTCAATTCTATTTTTTTCAAAATTTTACTGAATGTTGAAAACAATATTTTTTTAAAGGTAAAAGTAGTTTAAAGCCAATATCTCAAAGTCTTGAAAAGATATTTGAGTCAAAACTCAATTTTTACCAACTTTTTTTTTTATTTTTTTTAGGTTATTATTTTTTGTAAAAAAAACTGTCAATTCGATTTTTCTCAAAATTTTATCAGATGTCAAAAACATTATTCTTCGTTGCACAAAATTGTTTTGGAGATGAAATCATATTTTAGTCGTAAAAGTGAAAAATTTTTATTTTCAGTTTTTTTGATTTATAAAAAAAGTCGTTAATTGAATTTTTTTCCAAAAATATAATTGTTTTTTATCACGTTACAGTATATAATATAAAATTTAATTCAAGTCTCTAGTGTCATTGGTTCATGAGATATTTAGGGTTAACCAAAATTTTCACCTTTTTTTTAAACTGCTATGGTAAAAAAACCACCCACGCAATTCTATTGAGAGCCCTTTCTGCATCTTTCTGCCTTATTATCTGTATAACAAAATTTATTTGAAGTCGATATCTCTTCTGGTTCTTGAGCTATGGACGACGAAAAAAACGTCGCGAACGTACGGACGTACGGACGTACGGACATACGGACGTACGTACACACGCACGCACAGACATCTTTCTAAAAATCTTTTATTTCGACTCTAGGGACCTTAAAACGTCGAGAAATGTCAAAATTTTCAATTTGACAAATCGGACCCATTACAATAACTTCCTATGGGAAGTTAAAAAAATCGCATGACAGCGCATCACCTTTTCTAAAACCTTTTTTGACATCCAAAGGTTGTTAAGTTGTTTCCAACCTTTATGGAGCAGCGTGAATTCTCCATGGTCATCCTGCACAAACGGACGAGAAAGAAAATGTTATTTGAAGCAAATTCCCGAAAAAAAGTAAGTATACGCCATAGTGTACATAATTACTAATATAGGAATGCATTTATGTTTCACGCTTTATGAAGCTAGATTTTGAATTTTTGTTGTGTAGAAACTTAGTAAGAACATATTTTCATCCACAAAATTCTACTTTCAGCTTAGAGTAAGAAACTCTTACGTATTTTTGACTTGTCAACAACGAGAAAAAATTGATTTTACCGCCAAATCTGTGGTAATTTGAATGACTAAACTTCTAAGTTGGGTCAGATGCCAGAGGATTGATCTTTTAAAATGCCACATTCGATATTCCATCTAGACAAGCTTATACATAGCCTTATTGAAAAATCCTCATGGTGAACTTGTAAAATGTAATAAGCCTTATAAAAGCCATAAGTACAATAATTTCCAAAAAATTTTGTACTCATAATCATAATCATTCAAAAGAAGAGAGTCTAGCCAAATTTATGACACAATTCTTTTTTTAATTTAACAAGTTCAAGGAAAAAAGAGTGAGTGTATTTATTTCTTGCACTCGTGTAATTCAGGCTCAAGGCTCAGATAAAGTACGAAAAAAAAAACACATCAACAGAGAAAATCCCCCAAGAATAAGAAGAACCCAAGAATACAATGTTTATCATTCAGGAAAATACTTATCGACATCATCTTTGATAAAACATCTGTCTCGATTCGTCTATACTTTCAAGGTCCTAACAAAAAAACACACAAGTCTCAACGTTTTCCTATTTTTTTTCTTTTAATGTCTGTCTTCTAAGAATATAATATTGACATTTTACTTATGTACTTTAAAACAGGAAGAGGAGTCTGCAGATGAATACAAGAAAAAAATCTACACGCAGAAACAAAGGACTTCACCTCACCACACTCACACTCTCGTAGTAAGTCTGTAAAATCACAACAGCTTTACTTTGTTTAACGACTTTTTAATAGCTGTTTCAATAAGAAGGGCAAATCGAGCAATTTATTAAGCAAATTTCCCCCCAATTCATACAAATACACCTATGTACAAAGTTATACAGATTGAAGGTCTAGAGACTTAGTATATTATCATTATCATCAACCACAACAGATGAAACAATGGCCAAAAGCAAAAGGACTCCGCTTCGCCTGCTTCGCTTTTTTTTTATCGTTCCAAATGAAGCATGGGGGCCATACCTAATTAAATCGATATTATTATATATACGGATTATTCGTAGACGCATCAATTATGATGTCCTTGAAGTCCTTCCTTTTTTATTTTGGTTGGTTGGTGTGTTGTGTTTCGGTTTAGTTGATTTTGTCTTTTTGTTCACTTTTCGCTTTTAATGCGTCTAGTCGGTCGGTGGCTGCTCAAAAGGTTTCGATTTTTGTGCGTGTCTTTTATAAGAATTAATGTGTTGGGGGATTTTCTTTCATTTTTCCTTATTAATATTGTGGATAGAAGAGAGACAATTGACCATTTAATTATAATTAATTATTTAATAATAATCTATTATTCAATTGATTCTTTTTTTTAGAGCAATGGGTCTTTTAATAAATTAATAAATTGATGTTTCAAGATAATGGATGATTAAGAATCAAAATCAATCAACATCAAGGTAGCTACACTTATTGAGTAGGTGTCTTCTGCAGCTTTAGCTTAGAACTTGTATGGACTTGGTTGAAATTTTATCACTTTTACTTAAGCCCGGAAGATAGAACCAACAACAAAAAAATGGTTGCCTGTAAAGTCGGTTTTACGGGCGAAGATTTTACGTGACAACGTCTTTTTCTCGGTAGAATATTTATTGATATGAATATAATTAAATTGCACAATAGGAACAAGGAATTGAATGAAAATAAGAATTGCACAAATTTTTTAAACTAATAATTTACTTAACACTATCAACATTTATCAATAGTATGACATAACCTATAAACTAAGTTTCTCAACTTTTGTGTCAATCTAACAATTAATCAATCAATCATAGTTTACGATAATGAAATATCAGTGTACAATTATTTACCTTTATTGTTGTAGTTGTTGTAAATGACGAATCTAAGCACAGCTTTCAAGTATTAAAATTATGTTACGTTATTATAACGTTACAGTTAATGGCGACCGCGTTAGAGTTATGATTACTAACTTTTTGTTTATCAATTGAACCATGATGCGCAAGAGCTGTGGTTCCAACAATACGGCGCAAAATGTTTCACAGCTCATGCACGTTTGGAAACCGAATAGTTCCACGTTACGGACCCGTGAATTGCTTTCTAAGATCGTGCGATTTAACACTGCTGAGCTATTTTACTAGGAGATATAGAGCCCTTGCCACCATTTTATCGTAAGCGACATTTACAATTAAAAAAAAAACTAAATTAAAAAAATTTGATATTAACACATGAAGCCTTAAAGACCTTTATAAGAGGCTTCATGAACCAGCAGAAAGCTTTTGATTTGTCGTTTACGACACAATTAATTTTGACCCTTACGATAATTTGGTTAAAAGGCCTCGATATGCGAAGTCCTTGTACACGTAAATAAAGCCGAAATGATCGACTACTTGGAGGTCAGAATTCACTGCGCTGATATACGCCCACAAATATTGGAAAAAACCATTGACAATTTTATCTCCAGATTAGACTACGTCTGAGCCAGCCGTGGCGGTCATATGCTGTAAATCATATTTAAATTATAATGACAGAAGATTATATTTACAATAATAATATAATATTATAATATATAATATATAATATAATATTATAAATAATATTTATAATTTATAATATAATATATAATATATAATATATAATATATAATATATAATATATAATATAATATATAATATATAATATTATATATATATTAATATAATATTATAAATGCGAAAGTAACTCTGTCTGTCTGTCTGTTACTCAATCACGCCTAAATTACTGAACCAATTTGCATGAAATTTGGTACGGAGATATTTTGATACACGAGAAAGGACATAGGCTACTTTTTACCCCGGGAAAATGACGCGTTCCCATGGGAAAATTCAGGTGGGCCGATCGCTTTTACGCCTAAACTACTGAACAGATTTAAATGAAATTCGGTAAAGAGATAGTTTGAGACTTAAGAAAGGACATGAGTTACTTTTGACCTCGGGAAAACAACGCATTTCCATGGGAAAAATTACTTTCCGAGAAATCTGATCGCTTTCACTCCTAAATTACCAAAGATTTGAATAATATTTGGATAAAATTGGTATTACGGAAAAACAACGCATTCCCAACCCTTTTCATAAGTTGAGATTGAAGGTTGGTGTTCCAGTCCTGTTATGACGCATCAAAGTTATGTAATGGTACACGGCTACAGATTACTCAATTAGGACGAAATATTATAAAAGCTATAATCATGACTGGATAGCAAAAGGAAAAAATGTTTTAATTCCCCATATTCCGATAATTCCAACCGATTTGCCTTTTCAGTTTAAAAGAGTGCAGTTTCCTCTAAAAGCAGCATTTTGCAATAACAATAAATAAAGCTCGGCGGCAAACGCTAAAAGTTGCAGGTATAAATTTGGAAAAAAAAATGTTTTTTCCATGGACAATTATATGTAGCGTGCTCACGAGTCTCAAACCCACAAAATCTTTACGAACTGGTCAAGGAAGGAAAAACAAAAAACGTCGTATATAACCTATCTTCTTCTTGAAATGTATTAACCTAACCTAACCTATGACAATCACACTTAGTATGGCCTCATTCCATCTCGGCACAATTCTAACATACATACCTACAAAAAAGTACAGCTCAGGTGTTTTCATACTACTATCCAAAAAAACTATCTAAAGCGGACAAAGCCGCGGGTAAAAGCTAGTTTACAATAAAGTAAATTTCATATCAGTTTAAAAAAATAATCTTTGTTTTATTCCGTTTCAAAGTTTAATACTTTAAAAAAACACCCTTTACATATATGTACCTAAATAGTTGACCCGGTTAGGTTAGGTTAGGTTAGGTTGAAGTGGCTGTTCAAGATGGAAACGGACACACTTAGGCCAGTTTGATGGCCCATTGTGATACCACATGAATCTTGAGGTTTCTTCCTAAGCTCAATGGAACCAGTTTGAGTCTCTTACGAAACGTGAGAGGCTGCTTATGCCGATATGATTTAGATCGTTTAGATCGTTAAAGAAGAATTCTCCTAGGTAATTCTTGCGTTTTCGAGCCTCTTCTTCCTCTTCCTCGTCCATACAGCTTCTGCAGAAGTCATTTGAGAATACGCCTAATCTCATGGCGTGCTTTCCTATTAGACAGTGTCCGGTTATGACACCTATTATCGAGCTTATATGCGCATTAGCAACAGTTTACAAGTAGCGATTGGTATGCCAGTACGTGCCAAACGTGGTAGAATGGGCTGTACTGTACCGTTCCTGGCGAGTTCATCGGCCTTACAGTTACCTGGAATGTCTCTATGTCTAATGTCCATCTCCATTAGAGATGATCGACAGTTCTGGACTGTTATAGAGTTTGTAGAGACAGAGTCCAGAGATTTGATAGCGGCCTGACTATCTGAGAAAATACGGATATCAGATGTCGGTATCACGTTTTCTTTAAGCCAGGAAAGATCGGCCGAGAACATCGCTGCGGTCCGTGAAAGTGTACAGCAGAACCCGAGGCAGTCTATTCCTCGCTGTGCACAAGAACTCGGCCTTTCGCAGACTTCAACTTTGCGAATTTTTCTTCGGGACTTGGGCCTAGACCCATACAAGATCCAACTGACTCAGCAGCTCAAAGTTCATGACCATAAAAACGACGTTAGTAAGGCGGTCACCGCCAACAACGAGGGCTACATAACAATGATAACTAATTTCTTATGGCCCAAATTGAACCATATAGACCTAGATGACATGGGGTTCCAGCAGGACGGCGCTATGTGCCACACAGAAAACGCCACGACATCTACACACAACATCTACCCGCTCTTATTGAAAAACCCTATACAATATCGTTTAAATGACGCGTATTCGAAAGGTCCAGTGTTTGATGGCTTTGGGGTATAAATCAGACTGTATTTGTATTTGAAAGCTCTACAAGAAAAAGTCTAAAGGGTTCAAATCAAACTTAAAACCATAGGTCTTCGGCATCTATATCATCCAATTCAGACCATAAGAAGTTGTTAAACATCGACTATAGTGATCGTCGTTGACGCTAATGGGCTGACCAGTATCATTTTCGAAGAAGAAGAACGGACCGATCCGAAAACAACTACAACCTAAAATCCACACCAAAAAGTAACTATTCGGATGCATTAGCACCTCGTGAATTTCGCGTGAATTAGTTTTGTGCTAAATGCGGCAATTTTGCTAATTCACGTACACATTCATCAAAAAATTGGCCACATCGTTAAAAATGTTTTTTCGATCAAACACACGACGTGTTGCTCGACACTGTTACTTGCAAGATATTTTGACAAAAAGTAAAAGAAACAATAAGGCCCCTACGAGCTGTCAAAAGCAATCGTCCTTATTGGAAAACCTTTTATAAGTAAGTAACGGATGGTTTTGAAGAGGTATAAAACTTTAAGTTGGCAGCACAGTTTTAATTGGCGGCCATTTCCTTAGCTGTCAAGTGATTAATTTTTAGTTTTATTTGGAATTTTAAGTATTGAAGCAACAAAACCACGTAGCATGCCATAGATTCGGTGAATAGTCCGAAAACTAGATTGCCGATCGTCCCAATTTGTATAAATTTCGGCTCGGCCCGTGAATCGGCCTTCGATATTGTGTGTTTTAATCATCATCTTTGTTTTATGCTATTTCATAATCATACGCCTCTAAAAAAATACCCCTTACATATGTACATATATGCAAAAACATAGTTAAACTGATAAAATAGTAGGTTAAAATATTGAAACTTGGAATAACCGTGGTTCAACTATTTCAACCGAAACGAACGTTTATAGCAGATTTATTAAATTTCAATTATAGTTCAAACGTTTAAAGTTGACGTCTGTCACCACACCTAAATATACTTGATCGTTGAACCTCAGTTAAACTAGAATTAATCTTCTAAGACCGGTCTACAGGATTTATACTGAAATGCTGATTACGTATAATAAATTGTATAGTCATTTTGACAACTGATCCTAAGTCAAAGAAGAATTGCAAAAATAAATAAATAAATGCTGTTAGCTACTTTTGACACTTCAATTTAAGATTTTGTATAACGTTTACATTTTGTTGTCTTGATAAATAAATGACTCAACATAAGAGCCGATTAAGAACAGTTCGTTTTGTGTCAAGTTGTCTATTTTTTTTTCAATCTCTGTCTCTCTCTCTCTTTCGAAATTAATTACTTTCATGACGTTAACGACAGCTCCAAATGAGACATCGTCATGTCAACTTAGCTTAAATCTCAGTCACTGCCTCAAATAAGTGGTTCAGCTGACTGAACCATATCAACTGGTTTTCTATTATACTACATGTTTACCGACGACGGACACAAATTCTTAGCTGACGCCACCAAATGACAACTACCGACACCACCACCGCCGGCCGCCGCCGCCGACACCACCATCGCCGCCATAATAGCAGCCAATTAGACAAGAAAATTGTGTTGCATGCCATGGCACTACCAACTAGCACCATGCACCAGCACCAGCAGCAGCAGCAACAACAGCACCAACAGTTGGTTTAAAGGTAGGTGCTCCTGGCTAAAGAAAACCACTTACCATGTACCAAAGTAGGTATCAACATAAATTTGGTTGCTGGCTGCTCCGCTCTGGTAAGACCGATCGATCTGATGATCCTTTTGGAACAAAAAAAAAAAAACTCATATGAGCAAACTTTTTGATTACTCGTACTGGACATGCACAAGCCACATGTCCTCTACAATATATATGTATGTACCTATGCAATGCGCCATCAGGGAATAGTTTGGATAAATTTTAGGTGTGTTTCACGGAACACAGTAGCAAGACAACCGTAGCAAACCAAACCAAGCCAAACCAACGACCGTTGACGACTACGACGACGCCAATCGCTGCCGCCGCCGCCGATGACGATGACGATGATGATGACGACGGACGATTCTCGGGACGACCGACGCGACGCACGACGGACGGCAATGTACATTCATATGGCGACACTCATAACACAACACGTCCGTGAGCAAAAACATAAACATTTTATGTGCGCGATCTGGTTTTGTGGTCAATGGTTTGCTTGTCATTATGGCACAACCTTAAAGGAGGCTTGTTCGTTTTTATTTTTTTTATTTTGTTCGTTCGTAGAAATATTATAGCAGTGATATCGATTGGTATACTTAAATTTTATGATTATGGTGACACAGAGACTAATGAATGACTTTAAGGCTACATAGGATATTTTAGTAGGTACATAGGTTTATCGTATAGTGTGGCAAAGAATGAAAAATGACGCGACATTGTGGAGGAATTGTAAAGCATTGTGACATGCTGTTTATATGTGAAGTTTTCTTGCAATAATTTATAATAAAAAGTATATCAGATATTCGTATAAATGTATGATCCTTGATACGTATGAAGAATAAAATGCACGCAGCGCCAGCCGGTGGATCTTAATAACTTGTGCTTAGGGCTTAAATGTGTGCAAGCGATCGCTGTCGGTAAAGTCGTTGAACTATAACAAAATGGATGACACTAATGTCATTCAGTAGAAGGACGTCGCCATTTTCTTTTAACGACGAGTACTAGATTTTTGTATAGTTTGATCGGAATATAGTAAAAGATTTCATTTTAATGTTAAATGTCTGCCAGAAGCTTGGCATCCAATGTTTCCAAATTTCATCTATAAAGCCTAGTACGCAGCTGAAGTGAAACGAATTTTTTTGGCGGCCTCCAAGTGCAGAGCGAAATTAAAACGAAAACCACAGCGGAAAATAATTTGTGGAGAGTTCTGTCTGGAAATTGAATTTCACTGCTTGTCTTCATCACTTCTTGCACATCACCAATAACATCCTGAGTTTCCGATTCAGAAATGCAATGTTGGAACACATTAGACAAATCCATTTTATTTTAAATTTTAAATCAAATATACATAAATCAAAGTCAAAACACCGAAAGTCACGAGTAAACAATTTTTTGTATCAATAAAAAAATTAAACGTCAAAATTTCGCAAGCAATTAATGTGCTGGGCAATTAAATTGAGAACGAAAAGAGTGGAGAATTGTACTAAGAAATCTAGTACAGCTATCCACTAAAATGTCACATTTCGTCGTTAAGCAGCGTACTGAAAAACGAAAAGCACAGCGAAATTTTTCGTTTATGATTTCGTCATGTCATTTTTGTATGGGAATTTTCGTTTCGCATCAGCAGCGTACTAGGCTTGATGCGAAACGAAAACATTGCATTTCTGAATCGGAAACTCAGGATGTTATTGGTGATGTGCAAGAAGTGATGAAGACAAGCAGTGAAATTCAACTTCCAGACAGAACTCTCCACAAATATTTTTCCGCTGTGGTTTTCGTTTTAATTTCGCTCTGCACTTGGAGACCGCCGAAAAATTTCGTTTCGCATCAGCAGCGTACTAGGCTTCAGCAGCGTACTAGGGGTTAAGAGAAAACCATAAACATTAATTTAAAGGCACCTACTAAGTCCTCCCATGGTGTACCTATATATAACTTGGTGATTAGTGTGTAGGAATGTCACTTTAGAGTTCTTATAGTAAAACCCTACAGTTTTTTTAATGGGTTCTCTCTCTTGCGAGGAATTAACAAATTCTCAGAGTATTATCTGTCAAGGAAAGTGATTTCTCAAATTTGTAAATCATTAGGCCTTAGTTCTCTTCGGACTGTTGCGCTACCTAATTTATGCACATATGTATACATATGAGATCAGATAACACACAAAAAGTTTTTCTGGATACAATCTCATGATTTCGATGGACAGATCACTCCACAACGACGACGTGAGATGACTTTGACCTAGAGTTAATAGTGTTATGTGACTAAAAGTACCGTCCAGTTGAAAACTCATTTCTTTGATGCCTTTCATTGAGATTTTTATCGTCCCAGATCCGAGAAATGCGTCTTAAGATGGTTTTCAAAGGTAAGTTTTAAACCACCTAAGAACTTTCAGCCAACATGTATCATTTTCTATGGTCGTTTAACTTCAGAGTCAGTTAAATTTTGTTCGGATATAGTAGGTCAATTTATTGTTAAAAGATTCTCCTGGTCATTATCACGACCAACGATTTTCTTTGGTAGATCTTGTTTTGTATGAGTTAATTTCTTATTGAACGAAATTTGACTCAAAACTATCACTCTGCAAAATGAGCGATGCTCGTGTAGCTTTTTCCAAAGGGTACATCCTTATTAATAAACTTATATGATTTGCATGCTTTTTTTATTACTGGTACTTTGGAGAAATAATTCGAGAAATGAATGACAGTTTGACAGATGTAGTTTTAATAATATGGTTGGCGTGGCGGTTGTTATCAACTGTCAAGAACTGTCAGTTCAGAAGTTCCTATTGGCTGCGAGTAACTGTCAAACTCCAGAACCTCCTATTTGAAGATCCTTTCAATTTGACCCTTAATTAAAAAAAAAAAAAGAGGCTGGGATGCGACCCACACTGATAACTTCCCATCCTTTCTGTCGATTTGTCTTACTTAAAAGGTTTGTAGGTTTCCGTGTTTTGTTAAAAAAGTTGTCAGTTGCATTATTCTAAAAGATTTAAAAATTACCAACAATATTTTGCATTGGATGAAATAGTTTGATTCCAAAATCTATTTTTGTAAACGAGATTTTTAGTTGAAAAACATTTCTTAAAAGTTTTTATTTCTCATATAAACAAATACAAATTGGTTGAATGAAACTAATTTAAAGTCAAAATCTTTTATTGTTCGCGAGATATCGAGAACTGAACATCAATATTTAAAAATGTTCCGTACTATTTTTGTAGATTTTAATTCTTTATGAAAAAACAGACTTTTTGAATTTTTTAAAAACTTTACTGAATGAAAACAATATTTTCTGTGGAGAAAATTAGTTTGAAGCCAATATTTTTAATTTTTGAAAAGATAATTGAGTCGAAAGCGAATTTGTACTCAGTTTTAACATTGTTTTTTTTTTTAGGTTCTTATTTTTTGTAAAAAAAATGTCAATTCGATTTTTATCAAAACATTACTGTATGTTGAAAACGTATTTTTCAAAGACGAAATTAGTTTTAAGCCAATATCTCAAATTTTTAAAAAGATATTTGTGTCGAAAATCATATTTTACGAAATTTTGGTATTTTTTTTTAAGTTTTTATTTTTTCTTAAAAAACCGAATGTTGAAAACAATATTTCTTATAAGACAAAATTAGTTTTAAGCCATAGTCTCAAATTTTTGGAAACATTTTTGAGTCCAAAATCAATTTTTACCAACTTTTGTTAATTCTCTTTTTTAGGTTTTTAATGTTTTGTAAAAAAACTGTCAATTCGATTTTTTTCAAAATTTTATTGAATGTTGAAAACAATATTTCTTGAAAGATAAAATTAGTTGAAAGCCAAAATCTCAAGTTTTTGAAAAGATATTTGAGTCGAAAATCAATTTTTACCAACTTTTGTTAATTCTTTTTTTTTTAGGGTTTTTAATTTTTTGTAAAATAACTGTCAATTCGATTTTTTTCAAAATTTTACTGAATGTTGAAAACAATATTTCTTGAAAGATAAAATTAGTTGAAAGCCAAAATCTCAAGTTTTAGAAAAGATATTTGAGTCGAAAATCAATTTTTACCAACTTTTATTAATTTTTTTTTAGGTTTTTATATTTTGTAAAAAACTGCCAATTCGATTTTTCTCAACATTTTTCAGATTGTTGAAAACAATATTTCTTATAAGATAAAATAAAATTGAAGCCTTAATCTTAAGTTTTTGAAAAGATATTTAAATCGAAATTCAGTTTTTACCAACTTTGAGTACCTAATGTTTTTTTAGGTTTTTATTTTTTATAAAAAAAACTGTCAATTAGATTTTTCTCAAAATTGTATCAGATGTCAAAAACATTATTCTTCGTTGCACAAAATTGTTTTGGAGATAAAATCATTTTGTATTCGTAAAATTTTCGAGGTGACAAATTTTTTTTTTCAGTTTTTTTGATTTATAAAAAAAAGCGTTAACTGGATTTTTTTCAAAAAATATACTTGTTTGGTATTACGTTACAATATATATTATAAAATTGAATTCAAGTCTCTAGCATTTTTGGTTCGTAAGATATTAAGGGTTAACCAAAATTTTCACCTTTTTTTTAAACTGCTATGGTAAAAAAACCACCCACGCAATTTTCTTGAGAGCCCTTTCTGCATCTTTCTGCCTTATTATCTGTATAACAAAATTTATTTGAAGTCGATACCTCTTCTGGTTCTTGAGCTATGGACAACGAAAAAACGTCGCGAACGTACGGACATACGGACGTACGTACACACGCACGCACAGACATCTTTCTAAAAATCTTTTATTTCGACTCTAGGGACCTTGAAACGTCAAGAATTGTCAAAATTTTGTATTCGACAAATCGGACCCATTACAATAACTTCCTATGGGAAGTTAATAAACAAAATAGCTCAGCTAGATATGTACATATATTGGTTTGGAAACTTAACAAATTTTGTTGTATGAACTGAAGTTTTTGATTACATAAATTCTGAACAATCTCACAACTGAGCTAAGAAAAATTGTGTTTTTTATGTCATTAGGTTGTTGCAATATTTTCTTTATTTCTGTTTTCCATCATTCAAGTTGTAGTTATGTTAGAAATCTATTCATACAAAAATTCTTATTTTTTTCTACAGAAATCCTCTTTTTATTTCTATGAATGTGTCGAAATGATTTTGTTTTTAATCTGTTGATATTCTTTGTATGTTTCGTCATAAATTACAGAAAAACACCATTCAAGCAAAACAACTGTACACACTCTGTATTATATATTTTCATCTTGATGCACATTATTCATCCCTGACCTGGAAACATAACATGTAAGGTTCTAAAGAAAGATATATGCATATATACCGTCCTAGCTTACTTACATAGAGATATACAAAGAGCACAAGTGAATGTCTGTGACTGGGATTCACTTGGATTTGGAACTTGGAAGACCTAAAGCCAAAAGAGCAGTCAGCCAGTCACCATCACCCAGCACCAGCAGCACCATCAGCAGTAGTACACCAATTCTTTGTATTTATGTGCATCTTCCCTTGTGAGATTTACCTACATACATACTCGTCGTCATAGATAATAAAGCTAGATAATGGTGGCTTGAGAATATGAATGTGAATTTTTATCTTATAGCCAAACAGACATACAGAAAAACGAAAAAGGCATAGAAATCATTTTGAGAGTCGAAAACGTGCATTCATTCTTCATTTCATACATATGGCATGTTTTTTCTTAATTTTGTATATATGTATGTAATAGTTGGAACATCAAGGTGTGGAAGAAGAACGATGCCATTGCAATTACCACAATAATAACAATTGTTCCTTTTCCATCTCCATCAGAAATTTATATTTTGCTTAACCAAGAAAACCTTTTGAAAAACAAGAGTACATGCCTGGCAGTCATGACACGCCTAATTAAGAGAATAACTTCATGCCTATATTTGCAAGGTTACGCAATTTTTATAACAAAAACAGAATACAAAATAAGGATTTCTCATCCTCAAGCTCTGAAACTTAAAACCTCCGAGATCCTAAAATCCAATTGAAAAGAAGCTAAATTTTCAGTTCGAAATGTTAAAGTGGTTTGGGGTTGGTGGTCCTTCGACCCGAACCAAGAATTCTACGGAACTACGTCTTAAAATACACATAAAAAGTCTCAAGGAAATCTATTGATAGACATCATCCAGGAAGTCCCCCGTACAATAACAACCACCCTATAAATGTGACGCAAGATTTTTGTGTAATGAAAGTTCCAGATGAATTTTTATTTTCCTCTCATTTTTAGATGAATTCACTTGAATGAATGGCTGAATAGAGCTCGCCAAACGACAAAAAAAAAAACAATACAGAGGTAATTTTTTCACTCCAGCATCCAGCTAGAGAACAGCTCTACAGCTCTCCAGTCTCCACTCCATCTCCAATCCGGCGTGATGAGAAATAAAATCATAAAACAGAAAAAAATAAGAGTTTTCTCTGAATTTTCGACTTTTTTGTTGTGCATGATATTTGAATGTTTTCTTTATTTATTTTAAGAGAAATTCAAAGAGAAATAAAAAAGAAAATAACTAAGCGAAGAAGGAGTACGAGTATTTTGAGAAAAAAAGGCGAATATTTTATGCTTCGCTAGTACTCATAATTGTAAGAATTCAATTCACAGACGCTAAACTTATGTTATTTTAGAGCGAAAAGCTTTGCTTGACCCGATCGATATTTTCTTCACTTCCTTATTTTTAACAAGTGTTTTCTTAGTTTTTCTTTTCGCTTGTGAATTTAAACGGGGTTTGGGTAAATGTCGGTTCCAGAAAGTTTACAAGTGGTCTGGGGGGATGTTGCCATATGAGAAGAATAAGAAGTATTTTTAGAAGTACTATTAGAAGCAAAAAATACGTATTTGGGACAGTTGTCTTCTCCAAAGTCCAAATAGAGTATTGGAATTTAAATATAGAATCAATAAGACATTCCTTACACTTTTCTTCAACTGGTGACTGTTGACATCGAAGAAACATACATATATATCGAACTTGAACATACTACATATCTTACAACTGAAACATTATCTTGGGAGAAAAAAAAATATAATAAATAGTTAAGAATAAAAATCGAAGGAAAATACGAAAAAAGCCTTCATTCAAAATATTACAAAAAAAAAAAGTATTACAATAAGCAGAAACAGAAAAAGTAAATTTAATTTAGATAAAACATTAAGAGAATAATAATAAATAAATAAAATGTAGAAACATAATGTATTAGCAAAATAATAAAAAAATGGCAAATAAATAAATGAAAAGTTAAATAATTTAACAAACAAATAATTGAATATAAATATAAATTAAGAAATAATAAATAAATTAACACATAATGAATTCAAAAAATAAACAAATAAATAAATAATACATGAATAAATTAAAAATAAATAAATAACAAAAAAAATAATAAAACAACAATAAGTAAATTAACACATACAAAAATTAACAAATAAATAAATTAACAAATAAGTAAATTAACAAATAAATAAACTACCAAGTTAATTATTAAGCAAATAAGTAAATTAACACATAAATAAATTAGCGATAAATAAATTCAAAAATAAATTAATCAACAAATAAATAAATTAACAAAAAAATAAAAAACCATTAACATAAACCAAAAAGGAAAAGAAAAAAAACAATGCAATAGTCTTACTTAAAATATATCACAAATTATGCAAGAAGTTGGGTTATGAGAAAATTCTCAGAACTTTTACAGATAATATTACAATTATTTATAAGCTTACAAATTCTATCAGAAATCAGTTCAACATTCGGTTTTCTGTGGAGACTTAAGGTTGAATAATGCCAAGGAAGGTTTAGCATAATTTTAAAAATCTTGTTGTGTGATACCTGCAACTTCCTTAAATGGCATCTGGCAGTGAGACTGGACACCCATATAACAGAATTGCTTGGAATATAACTTTGTGAATGATAATCTTATTTTCATTTGTTAGTAGAGATTGTCGGTTAATAGAATGGTAAAGCATCTTGATAGCAATACTCATTTTTTTAAGAGTATTTTGAATATGTTGGTTAAAAGTATGTTTTGAATCGAGATGAACACCTAGGTACTTAAAAGACTGCTCCCATTCAATTGTGGTACCACTGACATGTAGCTGATTGCTGGGAAGATAGCATACGGAGTCAAAAACCTTTTCGATGTCAAACAATGTCATGGCCGTTGATTGACCACGGGAACGATGGTCTAGAACAGGATTCATTTAATCTGGTGCGATGTGCTGTGAGATCTATGGAAGCCAAATCGTATATCGGGGAGAATTTCTTTATCTGAAATAACTTTTAAAATATTATGTTGTTTCAGTGTTTTTTTTCAAAAACTTTACTTATGTTGCTCAGTAAACTGATTGGTATGTAGCTTTCAGGACTATCTAGAACTTTTCCAGCCTTAAGAAAAGGGACAA
The DNA here is from genome assembly GCA_920104205.1 of Eupeodes latifasciatus. Classification (NCBI taxonomy): domain Eukaryota; kingdom Metazoa; phylum Arthropoda; class Insecta; order Diptera; family Syrphidae; genus Eupeodes; species Eupeodes latifasciatus. The sequence continues at coordinate 157,846,688 of OV049926.1, forward strand.
CCACTGATTTTTTCCAACATTAAGGGAAGTATTGCAATTTAAGGCATGCATTAATTATTAATGTTAAATACTTAATTCAAATGTAAGGCAGTTGTTATAAATAACTATTTTTTACTTTGTCCAGACCTCTTTTTTTTCGAGTTTGCGACATCTTGATTACATTTTTTACATTTCCTCCTTCTACAAATGCATTAAGAGGAGTTATTTCGTTTGTAGTATCGAATCTTTCGATTGTGTTATAAAATCGACATCACCTTTAAAAGTCACGCTTTCAAGGTTTGTGGTACTATTTTGAAGGCTCATTTTAATTTTTGATTTAATTGATTTCCAATTAGCGTTTTTCATGTCTAGGAAATATTGAATTTGTCTTTCACCTAACCAAGAAAGATTGCAAAAAACTGAATTATGGTCTGCACTTAACGAAACGGGTTCTGATATAAGACCTGTGGACATTTGACACAAACAAATCGATTCTAGATAAAATAAGTACCAGGACATGAGGTGTTGGAGAAATTTAGACTCCTTGGTCGTCTCGAAACTGGGGTTCCAAGATATCCTTGGTTGAATCGTTGTTTTTCAACTGTTGGATGTGGCTGAGGTTGTGTATTTGACATCTTAGTACAGCTCTTACAATTCATGATTGAATCTTCACATAAAGGGCTAATTGTCTTCTTAAAATGCCAATTTCTTTTTTTTTACTAAAATTGCATTACATTAAATACTATTCAAAATATAAATGTACACAACAAAAAGAAAGAGCACATAAAAACAGAACGATGGTAGGTTTGGAGATGGTCCACAATTTCTGTACTAACTTCGCTCACTGATGATTGATTTCGGTGATTGATGGGAACCGATCAGTGGCCAGACCGTAGCCTTCCTTTTTTACTTATCTTCTTGCATTCGTCGCTATTGAGAACTGGTATAGTTACAGTTTTATATAACATGCACTTTGTCCATCGGTAAAAAAGTTTTGAACCCATTTAATTGCTTGAACAGAAGAAGCACCGGTTATCGTTGGGGTAGTTCTTCGTCGAATTTCCAGTAAGGTGTTGTTCATGGAATTTATGTTTGTTTCGAGGTACTCGTAAGTAAACTCCTGGACCACTAAAAGGTGAATAAATTCTCCTTTTCTAAAATTGAAACAAAATACAGTCCAAACTTTTATATCAATTGTGAAACTAGAAAATATCACTGAAACTACATATATATAGTTTGTCTTATAATCACATTTGCCTATGAAGTCTTCTTCTCCAGTATGACTTAAAAAGATGCTTTAAATCCATTTTTCATAGCGATTATGTCCATGAAAATGAAAAACTGAATTCAAAATCAGGTACCATGAGACTAAACCCCACATTTACTTATCTTTAGATCTACATGAACACTAGCTTGTTTCAGTCTTTCTCGTATTCCTTGAAAATGGAAAAACTAATTCGAAATTAGGTGCCATGGGACTAAACCCCACTTTTTCTCATCATAAGATCCACACGCAGATTAGCTTGTTTCAGTTCTTTCTCGTATTCCTTGAAAATGGAAAAACTAATTCGAAAATAGGTATCATGCGACTAAATCCCACTTTTTCTCATCATAAGATCCACACGCAGACTAGCTTGTATCAGTTCTTTCTCGTATTCCTTGAAGTTCTATTGTTTCCTGATGGGACCAAGAGATTCATATAGATGCATTTCCATTGATGTAACCTTCTTTAAACATAAGAAATTTTTTTAAAACAGAGTATTTTTCTTCTATCTTATACCTCTTATGTTATTTGTTAAACTTTCACTTCAAGTTTAGTCACACATGTATTTTAAGTAACATCATAATTTCATAATGCAGGTACTTTTTACGTGACAGATAAAATCTATGTTTATAATTTCACACTATCTGGCAACGTTTTAAGTCAAAATAACAGCACAAAGCATAACGGAGGCAAATGCAATAACTGCATCATTCAGATTCACTGTTGGGCCGATAGACGAGACGTTCGTTATTTTCACAGACGCTTTAAGCGATAAAAACAAAATATTTCACTTAACTTCCCCTTCCTAAGAAACTCTCTAAGCTTTTGTTCACTCTCTCTCTCACACACTCCCTTTTTTTCTCTCTCCTCTCTGTCCGTCTGTCACTCTCTCAGAGATAAATCCTCTCTCAGAGAAAAATTTAATTGCGAAGCGAATTATTGCGAATGCAAACTTATATCGATTAAATCACATCACAAATGAAAAACAGAGATCACACTATCTGCATCTTTTTCTCCACTTAACATGTGGTTGTCTGGTTGTCACCGTCGTTGCCACTATGTCTCTGCACCACACACAAAAATTCCGTCATCCACCAGACAGCAGACAGCTTTTACACAAACGCGAGTAAGTGAGACACAATTACACCGACACCGAGTTGAGGAAAAGAAAAAAGAAAAAAACACCACCAAAGAATAATAATATAGCTTTAAAACTTCACTATACTCAAACTCAGCAGCCACTGTGCGACGACGCTATCACCCGCCATAATTTTTATCTCTGTTTCTGCCAAAACTGTGTTGTTTTTCTTTTTTGAATTTCTTGTTCTTCGTCGTATGTTTGCTTTTGCGTTTGCTTTATCCCCGACGCGCTTTCGACGGAATTAAAAAATCCAACCACAGCCACTGCGAGCGACAGCACTCTAAAAGCCGTCTCCGTCTGTCGGTTCAGTTGCTCGGCAGACATCCAAGTGAGCGCATTTTTTCTTTTTAAACCGGAGATGACACCGCTTTCCGTTTTGTTTTTTGAGTTTTTCTTTTTTATATTTTTGACTTCAACAAAAGAAACATTTCCATCACGCTAACGGACGCCGCCATAACTACACTTTATTTCTGTTTCGAATGAATTTATAAAGAAAAGTAAAAATTCAGTGCAGAAAATACACTTATTTGTTTCTCAATATCACAAACACAATAAAATATACATAAAAAAGTTCGAATGGAAATTAAAATCAAAATCAAATAAGAAAATAGTAAAGAAAAGACAGAAAAAGAAAAACACTACAGAATCGTGATAATTTTGATTCAGCACAGTCGTCGATTGCGGATTGAAAATAGAACAACGCCTCTCGTCTCGCATTTGCTGCTTAATAATATAATAATTTTAAACTATATTTTATGTCAAAGTAGCCGTCGTAGTCGTCAACGTTGACGTCCCGTCACCAGCTTTTCGTCGGTTTTTTGTCGATAAATGTCATCACAGCTTTGGTTTTTCGATATCGATAATTCAATAATAAATTGTCACCATTACCAATAAATAGAAAGAAAAAAAAAACAAAAACTATTCACAATCTAATGTTAAAAATATCAACTAAATTGAATATTTAAAACAACAGAAAATTAAAAGACGATCAACAAAAATATTTATATTATTTTGCTTACGTTCCTTTGAAAAATAAATCATTCCTAAATAAACACACATACATACACACACAAAAAAACACACACCAGATCGAAAGGCAGCACCATTTTGTAAATGTCACTTGAACTGTCATCATCAACAACATAGCAGCATCACAGTATAATATACAGGAAGCCCCTTTTAAAAACATAAAAATACATTTAATTAAACCTATAACTGTACTGATAAGCAAGACATATTCACAGTGAAAATACAAATAAAAAAAAAAAATCAATTGTTAAACAACAACACCAATAAGGAAAACGGAAAAATCTATATGTCGCGTCCTTTTGCAATTTAAATCAGTGCATTCATCTGTCATAGATTAATTAAACTCTGTTTACACTGACAGTACGGAGTAAGAAAATATAATATAAAAAAAAACAATACAATACAAAGCCAAAGCCAAAGATCGTCTCATAACACCCGCCCTGACAACATTAAAATAAAATAAATAATAAAATTCAAAATAGAAAAATTAATCAACGCGTTTGTGTATGAGCGAGAAATTTTTGTGTGATTATAAAGAAGAAAAAAAAAATATTGTCAATATTTTCATTCACAAAAGCGAAAAAAACAAGTGGGCTTGAAAAAAAAGAAAGAAAGAAAAAAATAAATACTAGCCACCATTTATTGTGAATTTAATCAAAAATAATATAAAATAGCTAATTTTTTTTTCGTGTGTAAGATTATTTCAATTTAAACAAATCTATTTAAATTAAAATCTAAGAAAAAGTGCAAGATAAATTTAATTAGTTTATTTTTTTTTTTTTAAATTTTAATCTTAAAAGAATTTGATAGTTCTAAAGTTATTTAAATAAAAAAAAAATAGCTAAATAATTAATAAATAGTAGAAACAAAAAATCAAATCACATCAGCAGACTTTAATCGATCTGTATCAGCGCGGAAGTTATCATCCTATCAAATCTGTAAGTTTCGGTTTTTATTTCTTGTAATTTATTTTAATGAATAAATTTTATTGTTATTGTGAACTTAAAAATAACGGAGGGTTTTTAAAGTTTTTGTTAAAAGTTAAACAATTTTTGAAAACTGTCAAAATCCAAAAAGATTTCTAGAATTTTAATTTATATTTTACACAATTCTATATTCCTTTTTAGTATTTATGTATGTTTTACATTCTCAATTGTTTATTTAGTTATTCTTTAAAATATATTCTTGTTTCAATAGATGTCTCACACTAACAGTTAACGAAAACTCGCAAAGGTTAAACAGTATTTTTTTCCATATTTTTTAAGTTTGACATTTCAACTGTGATTGTGTCAGACAAGTTGTCAAGTTTGTTTATATCATAATAATAACTGTGTATAAGTTTCAAAAGAAAATAGTAACAGTCGCATCTTTTAGATTATGGATTTATTTCCTTCAAGGGTATCAAGGAATTGTTATCTTTTTGAATTTCTGTTCCTAAATCGAACTTCGTTGATGGGTTAGTGTCACTCTTAATAATAATTGATCTTTCTTATTTAATACAACAAAATTCCAAGAAATAAATGACTTCACTTTGTCAAGTGACATTAATTTTGACAGTTATTTTCGACGTAATTGTGCTACATAAAAAAATGTCGTAATTTGATTAGCGAAGGTATTTGGAAGTTAAAACCTCCTCCTTTTTTTAAAAATAGTTTAAATATGTGTGTAAAATGATATTAAATAAAAAATTGTATTTATCACAAATAACCCTGAAATAGTCAAGCTATATAATAATTACCTTAAAAAACTTTGTAGACAGAAAATTAAAAACATACCTATAAATATTTTTTTTTGTAACTACGAGTACCTATCTTTATGCATATTTTTTGTTTTTTAAACTACAAAAAAACAATAATTTATCTCTTTTTTATTTACACACAAATAGTTCTTTATAATAGTTAATTATAATAATTATATTCAATCCATTCACATTTTAATTAACTTGATGCGATAAGAAATTTTTATACAGATACACTAGAAGTCTACAATAAGTATAAAATATTAATAATAATTCTGAAAAAAAAATTATTAAGTGATAAAGAATATATGCAATAATACAAGTATAGATACTACATATACATACATACATATGTGTTATTAACTTATTACTTTATATAAAAAACAAAAAGTTATTTAAGTGTGCTCTGTGATAATATATTTAACATGGTTGTTCTTAACAATAATGACATTGATGCATGTGAGTAATGTTATAATTCAGCAAAGTCATAGGCTAGACATAAATAACAAAATATATTTTATAGGTATTAACAAGAAAAAAGAAAAATGAAGTGAAAGAAAATAAAAAAATTTAATATAAATATAAAGAACTACTATCAGAAGCTTATGTTTGTTTGGTAAAGATAAATCAATACCCTATAAAATAATTGTCAATTTTGAAAGCAAATTGTTTTGCGAGTTGTTTGAGGAAGTGTTTAATAAGCCTTCATAATTACTTTAATTTTAATATGTCTAGTATAAATTACTGTAGTACCCGTGGCGTTATGGTTAGTGCGTGGAATGTTATACCAGAGGTCTTGGGTTCGATCCCTGCCTGAGTCATCTAAAGTTTTTTTCACGGGTACTGCCTCTTGCGAGGAATTGACGAATTCTCTAAGAGTAATAATTCTTGTCATGAAAAGTGCTTTCTCAAATTAGCCGTTCGGATTCGGCTTAAAACTGTAGGTCCCCTCCATTCCTGACAACATTACGCGCACACAGGAATGATTAAGAGTTGTAAGTCACTAGGCCCTAGTTCTCAACGGACTGTTGCGCCACCTAACTAACTAGTATAAATTACTAATATTAAAAATATGGAAGTTATTACAAGACATTAATTTTTAGTCAAATACTAATTTTGTTTATTTTAAAGGGTTTTTGCATTTGAGTCGATTCTTCTGATGTTTAGAGATGGCAACAACATTAACAAATCAACTTTATTTAAATCGATAAGTTTTTTAAAGTTACCTTAATAAATGAAATCGCCTTGGAAAAGCGCCGGGTTATTGATTTTGATAATAACTTGAAACTTTACCACTTCGTGTTATAACCCAGATTTTTTTTAGTGAATCTCAAAAATCTCAATTTCAAGTCTGCAACTTTTAAAAATGAATAATTTGGTGGCGCAACATTCCGATGAGATGAAAAAGAAATTCTATTCCACTGAAGTGAATATCTTTCTTTGTTCACAAAACACTTGAATCCAACATCATTTTTTAACACTATTTTGTTGTTTTATCAGGTTCTCGTGTTTTGAAAGAAAAAGTTGTCAATTGAATTTTCCTAAAAAAAAAATAACTAAAAGTTAACAACAATATTTTTCATATGATAAAATAAGTTTAATTACAATATCTATTTTTGTTCCTGACATTTTTAGTCGAAACCCAATTTGTAACAACTTTAGCAGAATTTTTTTAAAAGTTGTTATTTCTTATAAAAAAAAATTACCGATTGGATTTTTCTAAGAACATTTATTTTACGTTAGCAAAATTTAACACAGGTTAAAATAATTTTGAACTCAATAACTTCATATATTCTCGAAATATTCCAATCGAATATCAGTTTTTACCAATTTGGCGTAGTAAAAAAATAAAATGACTGTTGGATTTTTCTAAAAATTTTAATAAATATTAAAAACAATATTTTTTTTAAAAAGAATTAATTAATTAAGGAAGAAAATAGACTTTTAGTAGTGTTTTTTGCAGGTTTTTATTTTTTGTACAAAAGTCGTTATTTCAATTTTTCTCAAAATTGTACAAGATTTTAAAAACGTTTTTCTGCGTTGCATAACATTATTCTGAAGGTTATATCATTTTTTGTTCGTAAAATATTCGAGGTGCTTTCAGTTTTTTTTTTTAGTTATAGAATTTTTATAGTAAAAAAAAACCTCCCAAACATCTTTTGAAATCGTTTCTGTAGTTTTTGAAACTTTCTGTAAAACAAAATTTAATTACAATCGATATTTCTACTGCTTCTTGAAATATGGACGACGAAAAATGGTACTTCGAGCACAAACACAGACATCTCCTAAAAATCTTTGCTTAAGATTCTAGGGACCTTAAAACGTCGAAAAATGTCAAAATTTTCAATTCGACAAATTAGACCGATTGCAATAACTTCATATGGGAAGTTAATAAGAGATCATTTCGAAATGATTTATTATTCAAAACCTTCAAAATATTTAACTGGGAATGTTTGGTTTTGAATTCAAACCTTCGGCTAGATTGTAACTAGAGTTTTTAAACAATATCCAAATCCAAGATTATCATGGGTGATTTTTTTGAGGTTACGATTTTCATGCATTAGTATTTGACAGATCACGCGGGATTTCAGACATGGTGTCAAAGAGAAAGATGCTCAGTATGCTTTGACATTTCATCATGAATAGACTTACTAACGAGCAACGCTTGAAAATCATTGAATTTTATTACCAAAATCAGTGTTCGGTTCGAAATGTGTTTCGCGCTTTTTTATCGACAAATTTTGTTCAACGATGAGGCTCATTTCTGGTTGAATGGCTACGTAAATAAGCAAAATTGCCGCATTTGGAGTGAAGAGCAACCAGAAGCCGTTCAAGAACTGCCCATGCATCCCGAAAAATGCACTGTTTGGTGTGGTTTGTACGCTGGTGGAATCATTGGACCGAATTTTTTCAAAGATGCTGTTGGACGCAACGTTACGGTGAATGGCGATCGCTATCGTTCAATGCTAACAAACTTTTTGTTGCCAAAAATGGAAGAACTGAACTTGGTTGACATGTGGTTTCAACAAGATGGCGCTACATGCCACACAGCTCGCGATTCTATGGCCATTTTGAGGGAAAACTTCGGAGAATAATTCATCTCAAGGAATGGACCGGTAAGTTGGCCACCAAGATCATGCGATTTGACGCCTTTAGACTATTTTTTGTGGAGCTACGTCAAGTCTAAAGTCTACACAAATAAGCCAGCAACTATTCCAGCTTTGGAAGACAACATTTCCGAAGAAATTCGGGCTATTCCGGCCGAAATGCTCGAAAAAGTTACCCAAAATTGGACTTTCCGAATGGACCACCTAAGACGCAGCCGCGGTCAACATTTAAATGAAATTATCTTCAAAAAGTAAATGTCGTGGACCAATCTAACGTTTCAAATAAAGAATCGATGAGATTTTGCAAATTTTATGCGTTTTTTTTTAAAAAAGTTCTCAAGCTCTTAAAAAATCACCCGATAGATGTGAAGATTAGGGTCTGAATAATGTCAGATATCCGGGAAGTTCAAATATACAATTTTTACATATACAATTTATCCGGTACTACACTTTTTTAATAAACAAATAACTGGTCTAAAATATGAACCTTCAAACGATTTAGATAGTTGGATACATACGGATAGACTATCCGGATAGTGTCAGATATCTAGAAACTGAAATTCATTAAAACAATGGATCTGCGAATTCAATACTATCTGTAAATAGAAATAGTTAAGACTTTTTTTATTAGTAATTGTTTTAATTTTTATTTTACATCAGCCACCATATTATATTGATATGATAACTGGTTTAGGCTTTATGAAGTTATGTCTTCTTTTGAACAAGTTAAACCTTACACTATGTTTTTTTAATGTTTTATTTTACTATTTATTTTTGCCAAAATCTGTATTTTGTTTTCTTCTTTTTTTTCCAATTGACTTTGTAATCAGTTACCAGTAATTTATTGATAACGTTTAAATTCTGATATACATAACATATGTATGTACATAATACTCCTTTATATACAAATAGGTATGTATATTAAATTCAGACAGTAAACATTAGATTGGTATTCAGAAGTGAGCCAAATGGCTAGCCACAAGTTAATATTTATCTATTGGACTTAGTACTTTGTGAGAATGTTGTTTTTTGTGCGTTTTTGTTATTATTATATTATTTTTCAAAAACAAAGAGTAAAGGCTACCCTAAAATAATCGCAATATTTTATTTTAACTTTCCATCAATAGTAAAGTAATGTGTTAGAAACCATTGATATTTGACAAATTCACACAGACTCTTTGAATTAAAAGATGGGAATTATTTTTTTGAGCTTTTATTTAATAGATGACTTATAAAAAACACTTCACTTAATTCCAAAACTTTAATTAATTTCTAAATAAGAAACAAAATGTCTTCAAAAAAAGAAGGAAATTTCGTCCAAAAGTATCCTTAACCTTTTTTAACTGATATATTCAAAGAAAAATTACTAGTTTTTATTGCTTAAATTTCCAAGAGTAATATGCAAGGTTAATTCTCTTAGAAGTTATTTGAATATTGTGTCACAGACAATATTCTATATTAAAAGTTTTAAACAGCAAAATCGAGAAATTTGATTTCAATTTCTGCGAATACGGAATTTCCTGAAATCTTAGAACTTCAAAGCTAACTGATTGTTTGAATGCTTTTACAAATAAAGAGTTATTAATTTATTAACTGTATTACTTTCCAGTGTTTTTCTAAGAATTTTTAATAACTCAAACTAAGCAAAACTAAGTAACTTGCCTAAAACGTCATTATCTGTTGATACTACTTCCTGTGCAAAAATTCAGTCTTTCCAAGTTTTTTTTTTTTTTTTTTTTTGAGTTTATTCAACTCATTTTTTTTTTAAAAAGTTTCTAAAATCAAAAAGTCAAATTCTCAACAGTAGTTTAAAGATACACATCTTATTTACGTCTTCAAAATTAGAACCAATCTACGTTCTACATTTCTTCACTTCTTCTTTTGTATGTTAACCCCACAATAAGTCTCGTCAAGCCCATTTGAGAGTCGAATCGTACATTTTAAACAATAAAAATAACACCATTCAAACTTATAACTCCCCTAAAAAATGTTTATAATCTTTTTCTATTTATTAATTTTATGTGCAAATTCATAAATAAAACGAAACAATATCCCCTTCTAATTTCTTTCTTTTTGTTTTGTATTGTTGTTGCAAAGATTTGTATCTTTATATCTAACTACCTTACCTACGTAAAGAGGAAATAATGTTAAAATATACATATATGTATGTATATGCGTGTTTATGCGACCCAATTCTATAACCACTAAAGAATAACATTAAAAAAAAATAAAAGAATATTGTAATAGAACTACGTCATCACACCACATAATCATAATGATGATGATGATGAAGTTGAGTAAGGAAGAAGAAATACAATAGGGAAAGAATAAAATTTACATTTACTCAGCAATATATAAAGAAGTTTATTCACCATTTCAAAAAAATATACATAACTATATACATATACACCTAAAGACAAGCTTTTTTTTCTCAAGCACTATACATAAGTTAAAGGTAGGTTTATGTACCTATTTCTTTTGTATGTAGGTACCAACGAACCTCTATCGATTTATATGTTATTCCTTATTTCTATCGCAAAAATCTTTAACCATCCACCGGCTTTTGTGTGTAATAAGAAGAAAAAAGACCGTGGAAAAATACATATATAGAGACCACGGTTGCCACTGTAATGTTGGAAAATGTCGAAGATCTTAGTTTAACTTTAAGGATCCCGAAACCAAAAATGGCTGAATTCAATAACTCTTAAAGTGACATGTTTGACAGATACCATATTTAGATCTGTTCGTTTAATCTTCTTGATTACTTTTTTGCTAGTTTATCTGTCAAATCGAATTTAACAAAATAAAATTGGACTAACATAGTGAGAACAGAATACATCCGTCAAAGTGGTTGAAATAATTTCCCTACACACAATAAAACGCTTTTACTAAAACACGAACTTGATGTTGAATAACTGTCAAAAAGTATTGTAAGTGATAAACTTTACAAACCTTAAAGCTTTTGACACTAAAATAGTGAATCATAAATATAATCATGCGATTACAGAATTCTATGAATTTCACTCAATCCATTGACCTTTCACATTCGTTATAAAACTCAATTAAAAAAATCGTCGTATAAACTACAACATTGTCGGTTCCTAACACTACCTTATCATTTTTAAAGTTGCCTATCGACGCTGTCAGTTTCTGACATCTAAACGTCATATAGTAATTCAATTTACAAAGGAAAATAAAGTTATGAAGTGAAGTCAAATATAATATCATTTATTTATTCAATTATTTTAAAAATAAAATAATTATTGTTAAATTTCTAACATTTCTCTTTATTTTTTCGTATTAGTTTTCTTCTATAAAAATCGAAGTTGTCGAAGTTGACATGAATGACAGATTAAATCGAAGTTGTCGAAGTTGACATGAATGACAGATTACAAAAATCGTTGTTACCGACATTTGTTTAACTTTTTTGAGTAGTTTTTGTTATTACAGCAAAATTTAGAAAAATAAATAAATAAGACACTTTAGCTCATTCACAGGATTCTGTAATGGGGGTGTACCAATCAACTGCTCTATTTGACCAGTGTTGAAAAACCGTTTTCACACAGCTAATGCAATATTTTATGAATTTTTTTAAAATGATAGAATTATAAACTTGTATCGATTTATTTGACAGCGATTGCAACTGCGTGTCCAGTTGCTCCCTTCAACTGGCTTAGGCTTGAGGTTAAACTTTCTATACTTGATAAGATGATAGGGGAAAGGTTTATGATTCTTTTTTCTAAGACCGAAGTGGTAACCATAAACAGGCCATCTTGGGACATGTTTTTTTTCGCCTTACGACGAATTCAAATTTAAACGTATGTACATCAACAAAAAAAAAAAAACACTTCCGTTCAATGAACCCATATGCGTAAGCGTATAATTATTTTTCTTCTTTGGTTTCTGCGTTTTATGTGTGTTTTTATTTCCTTATACACACGGACAACGACTACGACCGAAGCTACGACGACATCACAGCAAAAGAGAGGGCCACAAATTATGCGAATATGGGGAGAATAGTTCATAGCAAGCAAATACTAGATCTAAACATAAATATCCATAGGTACCCTGAATAAAAGAACGAACCAAAATGGTAGTTATGTTAGGTATAGAAATAGGTATATCTATGTGGGGTGTAAACAAAGGATAAAAAACAGCACAATGAAGAAAATGATGATAAGGAAGAGCGAGGTGCTAGCAAAAGAAAAAAAAAAGAAACAAGCAAAATAGCTGCTAAAGAAATGCGCAACCACTTTGTATGAGCAGCACCATGGAAAGAGTAACATAAAAGTATACAATATACGATATCTATGTACATAAGAAGCCGCAAAAAAGTTCAAGAGGCATATAACCTGAAGGCAGCGCGGCGGAGGCATAACAGCAGGCAAATAACCACCACCCCTTGACAGCTCGACCCGTGCCATCAGCTTTAGCCATCGACATCGACTTCGCTAAGCTATAACATAACATACCATACCATACCATAACATGCCTACTATTCCAATCCAACCATATCAAGCCTGACCCGGACTCTAGCACACGCTTGCCCTCGCCTGCGTCCCTACTACCACCATATCGACCGCGCTGTGCCTTTGCTGAATTCTCTCTTAACATTTTTGTGCCTATTGCACACTCTTTGACGGCTCCATGTTGAATTTGAATTTGAATGGATGGATTTGATTCGGATAGGTAGTACCTATTTTTATGACTATGAGGCTACGCTAGGCTACAACTACGAGTTGTATAAAATGGTAGTTAAGATGATGTTCAAATTTCATGACTTCTCTACCAAATCGGACATAGGCAGAAAATAAGTACAAATATAAAATGTCTATGAATGACACGTGAATGGAATGTTTTGTTTTTTTTTTTTACTTCTTGTGTCGTTTGGTGTCAGTACATATTTTTTCTATGATTTCGTGATCCGAATTCATAAGTACTTTAAAAAAATATAAAATAAGTTACATGCAATAAAGGTCGGCTTACAATTTTTGTTTATTTCGTGTTTCGACATTCTTACTTTTTTTCTTTTATGGAAATTTTGATAGAAATTTTGATTTTTTCAAACACAGAAAGGCAAAGAAAGTTTTTATTTTTATGTTGTATCCACAGAAAATGAATGCAAAAGTTTAAGTAAATACTCAGTTTTTTCTTGCCAATTAAAAAATCTGTTAACATTTTCTAGGTACAAGCAAAACCGCTAGACTGATAAAACCATTTGCAAAACTTGAGAAATGTTTCAGTAGATATTCCTTTGAATTTGAAACTCATTTATTAATGAAATCTTTGAACTTTGAAACTCTGAAACTCTGAAAAAAAAAAACAAGTCAAGGCGATTTTGATTCAAAAAGTCAAGAAAACATGTTTTGTTGTATCACAATTGTGTGACTTGATATCAAATCAAAACTATTAAAACATTTATATATGCTATTAATAGTAATACGGGGGAGAGTACGATAACTTTGGCGACAAAGTTTAATGACGGATTTGTATAGAACAGTTAAAAACAAGCATTTTTTACTATGGGTTTAGGCGGTAGGGGCAGTTTAAAAAAATATGTACATTAAATGGAAAAAAAAATAATTAAAAAATAACAGTAATACTTATAATTAAGTATTATACCTTTTTTTAAAGCCAACACTTTTGTCTATTAGCTTGTTTTTAAATCAAGTCAAAACTATGCATAGTTTTTGAAAAAAATTGTTTTAAAGTCAAAATTTGTGCAAAAAAAAGTTAAAAAAAAGGTTTAAAGTGTAATTTTTCAAAACTTTCAGATTATCTACTATTTTTTTTTAGAATTCATTGCTCTTATTTGTTTTTGATCAAAAACTGAAAACTAGATGACTTGATGTCTTCTAGTTCTTGAGAAAATTGAAAATTACCAAAATAAATATTTTAATTAAATTACTTTTTCCTTGCTTAAGTATTAACGTAGTCTTATTTTGATAGTAATAATCGATAAGATATACCTAGGGTAAATTAATTTTTCTTAAATCCAGCTTATTTAAATGCAAAAGAAACTTTGCATGCACCCCATCTAGCACCCACCGCACCTTGCACCCTCCCCACCTTGCACGCACTCCAACTTGCACCCACCCCAAATCCTATAGTGTTCCCAAGCAGGGGGGTTGCAGGGGGCAGCATGCCCCCCCTTACAGATCCCACTGTTGCATACACCCAAACTCGTACACACCTTACTGTTGCATACACCCAAACTCGCACCTACCATTGTTACTATCAAAATAAGACCACTCAAGCAAAAAAAAAAGAATTAAATTAAAATAGTAGTTGTGGTTATTTTCAATTTTCTCAAAAACTAAAAGACATAAAATCATCTAGTTTTCAGTTTTTGATCAAAAACAAATAAGAGCAATAAATTCTGAAATAAAAACAATGGTAGATAATCTTGAAGTATTGAAAAAGTTACACTTTAAACCTTTTTTTAACTTTTTTTACTCAAATTTTGAGTTTAAAATTAAATTTTTCAAAAACTACGCATAATTTTGACTTGATTTAAAAACTGGCTAATAGAACAGGATGTTGGCTTTAAAAAAATGTATACAACTTAATTGTTAGTATCACCGTTATTTTTTAATTATTTTTTTCCATTTTAAATAGTAACTTTTTTAAATTGCCCCTCCCGCCTAAACGGGGGGAGGTAGACCCCCCCTCCCATAGTAAAAAATGCTTGTATTAAGACCCTCTACCAAAAACCGTTATTATATCTTGGCGCCAAAGTTATCGTACTCGTGCCGTAATACGTACCTGCGACACCCAAGTAATCTAGTAAATCTACGATGTACACTGTGGCGTATACTTGTTTTTTTTTGTCTTCAATTTATTTGTATATTGTGTTTTAGATTCAAAGGGAAGAAATAATAAATATGTATTATATTAGTTTTCTTTTAACTTAAAAATAAGTTAAAACTTCTCTTGTTTTCTTATTTAAATAGTATGCCCTCAAATATGAGGTTTTTCGTACCTTTTTTATTTTGAGGGCATATTGCAAGCATTACAACAGAAAAAGAGGGTTCGAAAAAAGTTTTTAGTGCACGCATTGAACTTGAATTCCTTAATATTGCAATGACATAAATGTAAGTGTTTTGAAGCATTTTAAATTCACGTAGTACGGCTAAAAAACAAATCTCTGTTCTTGACTCTAGGATCGAAGTTGGACTCGTCGAAGGTAGAAAAGAACTACTGATGAGAATTCCTGGAGGTGCAAGTGTTCTGGCTGAGATCGGGTCGAAATGCTGTATTCTAAAATACAATATGTTCAAAATTCTGTATGATACTGTATGGTCATAATACTGTATGGTTAATATTCTGTATTTCAAAATACTGTTTCTCAAAATTCTGTATAATACTGGAATTTTTGACAGATAAATTAGTTTGGTGTAATTTTGTATGCAATTGTTGATTATGATAGGAACAATTCATTTAAAAATGTGAGAGAGATACAAACAATTAAGAAGAAAAAATCGAGAAAGAGAAAATAAGAAGAAGATACCATTTATTATGTTTTTGTTTTTTCATTAATTCAAAGACTTATGAATTATTCAAGAGAAGTACATATGTATATTAGAACATTATCGTAATGAAAAATTCTTATGATGTTTTCTTTAAAAAAAGTATTCTGATTTCAAAATACTGTATTTCAAAATGCTGTAAATAAGGCTAAAAAATAGAAATTGTTTTGATTGAATTTCGATAGACAGAATTTTGAAATACAGAATTTTGAGATACAGTACTTTGATCATACAGTATTTCGTACATACAGTATTTTGAAATAAAGTATTTTGAGATATAGTATTTAAAATACAGTATTATGATCCATACAGTATTTTGATCCCAACCCGTTCTGGCTATTTTTCTTGAATTACATAAATCCGTTTAAGAAAAACTATACAAAATATGACATCTTCGGGCCTTTTTTTTCAAAGGAATACATTGTTCCAATTTTAAAGAATTCTGTTCTTTGAATTATTAAATTTTATAAACTGTGCAGTTAAAAAATTGCCGGACTTTATTAAGCCAGTAATTTCATTTATGCCTAAAACTTTTCCAATAAAATAGTAAGTATACGCCCCAAATACTAGTAAAGCAAAAAAAAACATCAATGTACTTCTATCAATATTCCAATTTTATGGTTAAATAAACAAAATTCGATTTTATACGAAAAAACGAAACTTCGCCATAAATCAGAAAAAAAGTAAGTATACGCCCCCAACAAATTTTTGTTATTTTATTTCCAAAAACTTGAGGGCGTATACCTAATTTTTTTTCCAGATTTTTTCCTGATTCTTTGAACATTTAAGTGCAGTTTCTGAGTGTAAGATCTACTTCGTGTGCAGTTATTATTAGAAAAAATCATTTGAAAAAAAAAACAATGTATTCATATTCCTTGGACTTAATCAATGTCAAGTTCTTCTGACAACAATAATTCTAAAAACAAAAGCATCATTCAATTCTAATTTAAAAAAAAAGAAAACAAAATTGTGTTCTTTGTTTTCAATTCCTTTAAATCCTTTCGGGGCAGTATTACTGTAACGTCAACACACCATTGAAAACTAATATTTCTCATTTCTAACTATAAAAATTCAAAGAGCAAAAACAAGGATCTAACAAAATAGTAAAAAGAAAAATAACTAAAAAAAGGACACACCACAGAGAGAAAAAGGAAGAAAAATGTAATAAAAACTAAAAAATCAAGTATTAAACTTCAAATCTCAAAGCCATTGACCCCAAAAAATGGAAGTATTATAATTTTTTTTTTGTTCTTTTCGTTTCTCTATTTTTTCTTTTTTTGTTCTTATGTCCAACCTAAGATTTTGTTTTCGGCAAAAAATTATTTTTCAAAGAAATTCTTTTTATACGAACATTATAGATATTAACAAAACGAAAAATAAAAATAAGAAAAAAAGGCAACAACACTTAAGGCACCGGAATGTGTGGTAATTACAAGAAAACTGCTAACATAGACAGAATATTTTTGTTGTTTGTGAGTTTTTGCTATCTTCTTGTTGTTTTTTTTTTTTGTAAGTTTGTGCTCTCTTTGATTTGCCTCTTACTTGGAAACTAGACACTTTATACTTACAAAATAATATCATCTATACCTATCTATCTTTCTATAGCGGTATAAAGGCTAAAGGCACCATCAGCCTATAAAAACAAAGAACTAAACCTATATGTACTTATATACAACAACAACCCACACAGTACCTATGTACCTATACTTACTTATATTTTTTTCCTTTTTCTTAAATTTGCTTTTGTTTTCTTGTCCAGATTTATAGTTATGATTGAGAAACAGAATTGTGAGAATATAAACCGACTTACAACAACAACAACAATAAGCTAAAAACAGTGTTGCAATAGAGCGTGAAATAGAGAAAACAACAAATGAAACATGAAAGCTCTAAGTTGGAAACAACGAAATAGGGTTGCCACTTTTTGAACTCTAAAAGCAGTCAACAGTCGTAACTTTTTCTAAACCTCGGCTTTCTCCAAGAGAATTCTAGGCTTTTCATTGTCTAAGTAGTTTAAAGTAAGCCCTTCTTTGTTTTTGACAGTAATTTAGTTATATTAAATGATATCCCGAATGAATCTATTGATTATTTTGTATTATACTCTAAAGATCATTCAACTTTTAAATAAATTTTAAACGTTAATCAGGCTTTTAAAGTTAAACAGGCTACCGCCTTATTTCATATTTTTTTAAGAGATATTCAGTCTTGGTCTTAAGAATAATGGTTATCGATAATTCGATAGTTTTTTTGACACTTTAATCCAGTTATTTAAACCAAAAATTAATCACAGCTTGATTAATTTGTATAAACATTTTAAATCTTGTTTTACTAAATAACTCAATTTTCAACTTTTCAAGCTAGAACTGATATTTAAAAATGATTTCTAAGATATTCTCAGTTCTACTTTTTCTTAAACAACTTTAATCAGGGCTTAATCTTGTTCACTAAGTTGTGTCTAACTTGAAGTTTAAGTTTTCAAATCACAGTTTATCCATTTATTGTTGGTTTTTGAAATTACGTTCAGTTCTACTTTTTCCTAAACAACTTTAATCAGGGCTTAATCTTGTTCACTAAGTTGTGTCTAACTTGAAGTCTAAGTTCTCAAATCACAGTTTATCTATTTATTGTTGGTTTTTGGAATTACGTTCAGTTCTACTTTTTCTTAAACAACTTTAATCAGGGCTTAATCTTGTTCACTAAGTTGTGTCTAACTTGAAGTTTAAGTTCTCAAATCACAGTTTATCTATTTATTGTTGGTTTTTGAAATTACGTTCAGTTCTACTTTTTCCTAAACAACTTTAATCAGGGCTTAATCTTGCTCACTAAGTTATGTCTAACTTGAAGTTTAAGTTCTCAAATCACAGTTTATCTATTTATTGTTGGTTTTTGAAATTACGTTCAGTTCTACTTTTTCCTAAACAACTTTAATCAGGGCTTAATCTTGCTCACTAAGTTGTGTCTAACTTGAAGTTTAAGTTCTCAAATCACAGTTTATCTATTTATTGTTGGTTTTTGAAATAACGTTCAGTTCTACTTTTTCCTAAACAACTTTAATCAGGGCTTAATCTTGCTCACTAAGTCATGTCTAACTTGAAGTTTAAGTTCTCAAATCACAGTTTATCTATTTATTGTTGGTTTTTGAAATTACCTTCAGTTCTACTTTTTCCTAAACAACTTTAATCAGGGCTTAATCTTGCTCACTAAGTTAAGTCTAACTTGAAGTTTAAGTTCTCAAATCACAGTTTATCTATTTATTGTTGGTTTTTGAAATAACGTTCAGTTCTACTTTTTTCTAAACAACCTTAATCAGGGCTTAATCTTGCTCACTAAGTTGTGTCTAACTTGAAGTTTAAGTTCTCAAATCACAGTTTATCTATTTTTTGTTGGTTTTTGAAATTACGTTCAGTTCTACTTTTTCCTAAACAACTTTAATCAGGGCTTAATCTTGCTCACTAAGTTGTGTCTAACTTGAAGTTTAAGTTCTCAAATCACAGTTTATCTATTTATTGTTGGTTTTTGGAATTACGTTCAGTTCTACTTTTTCTTAAACAACTTTAATCAGGGCTTAATCTTGCTCACTAAGTTGTGTCTAAATTGAAGTTTAATTTTTCAAATCACAGTTTATCTATTTTTTGTTGGTTTTTGAAATTACGTTCAGTTCTACTTTTTCCTAAACAACTTTAATCAGGGCTTAATCTTGCTCACTAAGTTAAGTCTAACTTGAAGTTTAAGTTCTCAAATCACAGTTTATCTATTTATTGTTGGTTTTTGGAATTACGTTCAGTTCTACTTTTTCTTAAACAACTTTAATCAGGGCTTAATCTTGCTCACTAAGTTGTGTCTAAATTGAAGTTTAAGTTTTCAAATCACAGTTTATCTATTTTTTGTTGGTTTTTGAAATTACGTTCAGTTCTACTTTTTCCTAAACAACTTTAATCAGGGCTTAATCTTGTTCACTAAGTTGTGTCTAACTTGAAGTTAAAGTTTTCAAATCACAGTTTATCTATTTATTGTTAGTTTTTGAAATAACGTTCAGTTCTACTTTTTCCTAAACAACTTTAATCAGGGCTTAATCTTGCTCACTAAGTTGTTTCTAACTTGAAGTTTAAGTTTTCAAATCACAGTTTATCTATTCATTGTTGGTTTTTGAAATTACGTTCAGTTCTACATTTTCCTAAACAACTTTAATCAGGGCTTAATCTTGCTCACTAAGTTGTGTCTAACTTGAAGTTTAAGTTTTTAAATCACAGTTTATCTATTTATTGTTGGTTTTTGAAATAACGTTCAGTTCTACTTTTTCCTAAACAACTTTAATCAGGGCTTAATCTTGCTCACTAAGTCATGTCTAACTTGAAGTTTAAGTTCTCAAATCACAGTTTATCTATTTATTGTTGGTTTTTGAAATTACCTTCAGTTCTACTTTTTCCTAAACAACTTTAATCAGGGCTTAATCTTGCTCACTAAGTTAAGTCTAACTTGAAGTTTAAGTTCTCAAATCACAGTTTATCTATTTATTGTTGGTTTTTGAAATAACGTTCAGTTCTACTTTTTTCTAAACAACTTTAATCAGGGCTTAATCTTGCTCACTAAGTTGTGTCTAACTTGAAGTTAAAGTTCTCAAATCACAGTTTATCTATTTATTGTTGGTTTTAGAAATTACGTTCAGTTCTACTTTTTCCTAAACAACTTTAATTAGGGCTTAATCTTGCTCACTAAGTTGTGTCTAACTTGAAGTTTAAGTTCTTAAATCACAGTTTATCTATTTATTGTTGGTTTTTGAAATTACGTTCAGTTCTACTTTTTCCTAAACAACTTTAATCAGGGCTTAATCTTGCTCACTAAGTTGTGTCTAACTTGAATTTAAATTTTTCAAATCATAGTTTATCTATTTTTTGTGTGGCCTTTGAACTTATGTAAGTTTTGTTATAAAAATTGAGTCAAAATTCAGAAATTTAAAAGAATCAATAAAAAAGTGTCACTTAATTTAAAAATATCCAGTTGGCAACTCTAACTACTCATGTCCCTTGAAAAGTTTCTTTTTTTTTTGTTTGTGTTCCTTGTTTTTTTAACAGAGTTTCTCTGAGGGACTTCTCTGCTTTTGCGCAGGACAAATAGTTCTATAAAATAAAGAAAAATAAGAAGAAATAGGTACAAAAATTGGATAGCAGTAAGTATTTTTCATGTCGTCCTCTATGGCATCATCCTTCTTAGTTATTATATTTTTTTTTTTCTTCTTCTATCTTACATACCTACAAAAATATAAGTACGTATGTACATATGTATGTTTGTCTGAATAACTTGAAGCCCTCATTGAGAAGATAGGGTATGTCCTTATGTATATACCTAGATGGATAGATAGATAGGGATATGTATGTAGGAAGAGGTACAAGGAAAAATGGCAAAACTATTGTTGAAGTTTTGGTTATGGAGGAAGAGAAGAAGGAAAGAATATGCACGTACCTACTACCTAGTCCTCGTCATCATCATCATCATCATCATCATCATCGTCGTCGTACATAGTTGTCGTAGTCGTAGTCGCTATACCGCCACCAGAAGTGCCACCTATCTTTCGGTCAATGACTCATTGACCTCCTTTAAGCTCAATTTTCATTCTTTGTGTTGTTTAGTTGGTGTTGTTGTTGTTGTCGTTATATGTGTGTTCTTATGGTAACCATCATCATCATCATCAGTAGCAATGTTCCAAAAGGAGGCGAATGAGGCTTGGTGATGTACTTGTACTCATAAATATGTACATACATAGGTACAACGATGAGAGAATCCCCACGATTCAATGCAGATGGTAATTAGAGCCATGTTCATTTATAGGAAACAAGTAAATTTGACAGGCGAGAAGGGTGAAATTTGAGGAAAACATTACATACTATGTATACATTGTACAGTACATGAACTGTACAGAGTACACACTATACACACAAATACATATACATTTTTATATGAATTTTATAGAGGAAATAAATTAAAACGGATATGAAAGTCCTATTTTTCCGCTTTTTCTTACTGCAAAATGAATTGTAAATGTTAATCCTTGACTTTTATTTGGTTGTCCTGTTTTTTTTTTTTTTTTTTTTTTTTTTTTGTGGTTGAATTTACTTAACTATTGTTTTGGAAGATGATGGCGCGGTTAATGCAGGATTTTTGTTTTTCTGTTCCTCTGCAGAATTCTCATTGTTTGGGATGTAATTTATTTTTTTTTTCTGATTTTTGTTTGTTTGTAAAATTTGCATTTAGGATTCATGATGAAATGCAATTTCTTCCTTGTTCTTCTTCTTTAAATAAACTAAAAACAAATTGGATGCAATTGTTGTAAACAGATGATTGCTTTTTTTTTATTTACTGTAGAAAATAAATTACTTCGTTGTTTTGTTTTGTAGAGTTTGAAATTTTTAGGTTAGAAGTGACAGATTAACACTTTGAATAGATATCAAAAGAATATTAAAATTTTGTTTTGTAACTTTAATTTGTTCATTAGGCTTGGAATTAAATGAAAAACAAAACTAAATACCATATCAAAAAAAAGGATATGAGGTCCTTTGGAGAGATTAGAGCCTAGAAGTGAGTGGATTTCCGTCGTACTTGTGACATAAAAGAGAAGTAATGAAAAAGAAGTTACTAAAGATTAAATTTGCGAAAATCAGCGGATAAGCCTAATGGTACGTTCACATTGAAGTCTTAAAATTGCTATGTCTCAATTAAACTATAATTGATGACCTTGCATCAAAAATGGGGCAAATCTAACTTCAACCATTTGTGAGAAATAGAAAAACCTTTAAAATCAAATATTTTCTTATGTTTTAAATTAATATGGTGTTAAAGAATCTGCATTCTTTCCCTGTTTTTAAACATTTAATTGAGTTAAATAAATAATATGAGTAAATACTGCGATTTCTTAAGTTTGGATTCGATCTTA
This sequence comes from Eupeodes latifasciatus, assembly GCA_920104205.1. Lineage (NCBI taxonomy): Eukaryota > Metazoa > Arthropoda > Insecta > Diptera > Syrphidae > Eupeodes > Eupeodes latifasciatus. Next base: position 157,869,403 of record OV049926.1, read on the forward strand.
AAGACTAAAAAGAGGCTGGGATGCGACCCACACTAATAACTTCCCATCCTGTCTATCGATTTGTCTTTTAAGCAAGGTTTGTAGGTTTTCGTGTTTTGTTTAAGAAGTTATCAGTTAAATTATTCTAAAAAAAATTAAAAATAACCAACAATATTTGGCATATGATTAAATAGTTTGATTTCAAAATCTATTTTTGTTAACGAGATTTATAGTCATTAACCAATTCTTACCAATTTTAGTAGCATTTATTAAAAGTTTTTATTTCTAATATAAACAAATACAAAATGGATGGATGAAATTAATTTGAAGTCAATGTTTTCTATTATTCACCAGATATCGAGAACCGAACATCAATTTTTACCAATTTTGCATACTATTTTTTTATGAAAAAACGGACTGTTAGATTTAAAAAAAAAATTACTAAATGTTAAAAACAATATTTTTTATAAAATACAATTAATTTGAAGCCTATATCTCAAATTTTTGAAAAGATATTTGAGTCAAAAATCAATTTTTACGAACTTTTATTAATTTTTTTTTTTAGGTTTTTATTTTTTGTAAAAAAACTGTATTTGTATTTGTATTTATTTATTTCAAAAATCGCTTACAAGGTAGGACATGAGTCTTATAAAGTGTTGCAAGCCTTTACATTTATTTAGAATTTGAATAAAATTATATACCTACTATTTACATATTTATTTATAAAGAAAAGGAAATTTAGCATCTATTTACATATTTATATAAATAAAAGGAAATTAAACATCAATTATTTGCCAAATAGTTGAAAAGTAAACATTTAAATCTACTTATGCTTCTTATTCTTCTCATAGCGATGGGCAGAGAGTTCCAAAGGCGTACAATATGAATAAAAAATTGACGCTCAGTATTTAGAAAATTGTATCGGGGTAATATTAAAGCAAAGGACCTTGTTGAATGAGGGAAATTCAGCTTACCGTATAGGTAATCAGGTTGTTGTGTTTGGATGATTTCATGCAGGTAACTCAGAGAGCGAAAGTTTATTAAGCTGTCTAGGCTACAACCAGAAATCCGTACCGCAAAAATGGATATGTGATCATAACGACGTAGATTATAAATATAGCGGGCAATATTGTTATAAGCAACATTCAATTTGCGGCTAGTCACACAGTCTAGTTTACAAAAGATTTCACACCCATACAGCACAATTGGTAGTATAAGGGCCTTAGCAAGTAGCAGTTTAGTTTTGATCGGGATGAAATTTCGAGTGACTTGAAGAAGGCGGAGACTTCCATAGACTTTACCAATGGCACTATTAAGGTGGTCATCCCAAGTGAGAGTGCGATTGAATACTACTCCTAGGTTTCTAGCAGTGCTAACATATTCAATGGTTTTGTCGTCAAGTTTCAACGGGTTTAAACCCGATAGATCAAAGTTTTTGCGATAGATGGGGAGGGATGTTGATTTGACAGGGTTAAGGCGGAGATCGTTCTTTTTCGACCACTGTGAAATGCGGAGCAGATCCTCGTTCATTAAAGCTACGGCATCATTTTTAGCCCCAAAAGGTCGACTTATCAGGAGCTGCACATCATCAGCATAAAGATGAATTAAACAATGTTTAGCAACTTGTGGTAACTCATTTATGTAAAGCGAGAAGAGGATTGGTCCAAGGATAGATCCCTGTGGCACTCCACTCAAAACATTGAGAAATGTGGACGAGTATCCATTAGCCACCACGCATTGTTGCCTTCCGTTGAGATATGAAAAAACAAGCTTACAGGACTCTAAAGAAAACCCAAAGTTAATTCGCAGCTTTTTACAAAGGATTGAGTGGTTAACAGTATCAAAAGCTTTTGAATAATCTAACAGGGTTAGTAATGTAACATGATCACTGTCCATTGCCATTCTTATTTCATCAGTTACAAAAAGTAAGGCGGATTTGCAGCTGCGCTTAGGTCGAAAACCAGACTGACAGGTACTTAACAGGTTGTTGATTGTAAGATATTTTTGGATCTGCCCCAGAATAGTTTTTTCAAACACCTTGGAAAGAAACGGAAGAATGGCAATCGGCCGAAATTCTGTAGCAGAACCTGTTTGCTTTTTGGGTATGGGAATAATCTTAGCCTTCTTCCATTCTAAAGGAAACTCGGAGGTAGTCAATATGCTATTAAATATGTAGGTTATATAGCGCAGTATATATGGAAGCAGTAGTCTCAAGAACTTAGGGTCCATTTGGTCCAGCCCAGTAGCATTAGATTTAATCGATATTATTGCCTCCACAATGTTTTCCTCTAGTATTCTTATAAAACTCAGAGAGCTGTTGATAGCAGTTGGTTCCTCCTCAGTAAGGGAAAGAACGGGTGAAGCAACGTTTAAGGACATGGACGTAAACTTTTTGTTGAGTGCATCACAATCGACGTCACCAACAGGCTTTTTAGATTGTTTGCCAATACCGATTTCATGCAGGTTTTTCCATATTTTTTTGCCAGAGGTTAAAGAACCAAGTTTACTTTCATAATAAAGTCTTTTTGCCGTTCTGACCATTACGACAACTTGATTACGCAGTCTGCAATACAATGTGTGGAAGTGCTCTACTTTGTAACGTCTCCATTGACTGTAGGCGGCATCTCGTCGTGACATTAGAGCAGAGATGTCGCTATTCAGCCAAGGTGGAGCCGTATGCCTAACGAAAAGGGTTTTAATAGGAACATGCCTCTCAAAAAGCTGATTGACGTTTTGCCGTAAAAACCTGACTTGATCATTTACATTTTGCATATGGTACAGTGAGTTCCATTCTACGCAGTCAAAATCACGCACTAAGTCAGATGTGTTTAAGTTTTTGAAGTCTCGGTATTGAAAAAATTGTCGATCAACCTGAAAAACTAAATCTAAACATACAAAAAGTAAATCGTGCTTGGAAAAACCAGGTGCTAAAAGCTGACTGTAAAGCATAACCTTACCAACATCGCTGGCAAGATACAGATCTAGTAGCGAACTAGACTCTTTGGTAAAGTGGGTAGCAGTGGAGCAGTTAACGGGACTCAGATTCAGCGCCTTAAAAACATTAAGGAAATTTTCAGCTAAACGCTTATCCAACAGATTACAGTTGAAATCACCACACAGTATGTTATAAGAAAAGCAAGAAGAAATTGTCTCTAACGTCGCAACCAATGGTATTATGCTAATACTGTTGTATGGTCTGTAAACTGATCCAACCAAAACATTTTCAGTGTTACAAACGATACTGACAAAGACATATTCAAAAGGACAGTCGTCATCAGATTTACATATTAATTTACAACTTATCCCGTCACGCACATACAAAGCGGCACCTCCCCCACAACTGAACTTTCTATCGGCTCGGAAAATTTTGAAACCCTTCAAACTATAAAAATCATCACAAATGTCTGGTTGAAACCAGGTTTCAGACACAGATACGATATCTATTTTAGATTCCACAAACAGGTACCTAAATTCCCCTAATTTATTGGTCAAACTCTGCGCGTTTAAATGACATATCTTTAATCCATTATTTTGTGCTCTTAAAATTCGAATCATATCGTACAAATTCGTATTCATACCATTGCCAGTGAACCCTCTGGTGGCGTTAGCTGCACTCGCGAATTTTTAAGCTTTGAACGTGGCAGAAGCTTGAGAAGGAATAAGAAGCAGAAGGAATAATAAAAATAATAATAGTAAAAAAACTGTCAACTCGATTTTTCTCAGAATTTTATCAAATGTTCAAAACAATATTTCTTATAAGGTAAAATTAGTTCCAAGCCAATATCTCAAAGTTTTGAAAAGATATTTAGGTCGAAAATCAATTTTTACCAACTTTTGTTAATTTTTGGTAGGTTTTTAATTTTTTGTAAAAAAAAAATGTCAATTCGATTTTTCTCAAAATTTTACTTAATGTTGACAACAATATTTTTTAAAAATAAAATTAGTTTAAAGCTAATGTCTCAAAGTTTTGAAAAGTTATTTGAGTCGAAAATCAATTTTTATTCTAACTTTTATTATTTTTTTTAGGTTTTTATTTTTTGTAAAAAAAACTGTCAATTCGATTTTTTTTTAAATTTTACTGAATGTTGACAATAAAATTTTTTTAAAGATTAAAGTAGTAAAGCCAATATCTCAAAGTTTTGAAAAGATATTTGAGTCCAAAATCTATTTTTACCAACTTTTATTAATTTTTTCTCAAAATTTAACCGAATGTTAAAAGCAATATTTCTTACAAGAAAAAATACATACACACGTACGCACAGACATCTTTCTAAAAATCTTTTATTTCGACTCTAGGGATCTTGAAACGTCGAGAAATGTCAAAATTTTCAATTTGACAAATCGGACCCATTACAATAACTTCCTTTCGATTCAAAGTCCTTAATTGAAAATTCTATATCGTTTCAGAAACTTTGTTCTTTAATTTACAAGTACCGTTAAATCTATTATCAACTGAACAATTTTTTCAAGAAAAAATCTGTGGCTTTCAAATCGAACAAAGAAAATTCTCGTTAAAAGTAAAATAAATCTAAAATTATTGTTAAAAAAGTTACAACAAAAAACAGGATTTTTTAATTTTCATTTCGTTTTTAACGATTTCAAAAATTCATGACTCTTGGATTCTTAGCTCAATTTTTGTTTTAAACTTTTAAGAGAACAACAAGATAAGTTTTTTTTTAAACCTAAGATTATTGTAATCAGTCGACCTTTCAAATTTAAAATTTTGACATTTCTAACACATCCGAGGTCCATACAATTTAATTCAGTGGTATTTATTGAAAGGTACGTGTCCGTACGTTCGAGAAAACTTTTTTGGTCGTCATATTTTAAAAACTTCGGGAAATATATTGACTTAAAAATGTTTTACTGATAACAATCGTCGACAAGATTTTTTACTGGCTATAAAATTGCAATTTTTCAATTGGTTTTAGTGGCCGTAATTCAAATTTAACTTCAATACCAATGTATCACTTCAGATATTTGAAATATTACTCTTTAAAATTTGAAAAAAAAAAACACGTGTATACGGCTTTTTGAAGCTATCTAAATATAAGAAGTTGTTTTTTTTCAATAAAATTCGTGATGATTTTCCAAATCTAAAGTCTATTTCTTTAATATTCAGTTGAAATATTTATATTACTCCATGTCTTACAAAAGTCTGAAAGAAACGCTAAACCATTTATTCGAAAACGGCTTCTAAAAGAGAAATTCAAAATGATTTAAAAGTAAGTTTTGTTCTTGTATCGAATCTTATTCCTAAACAATTTTTTTATTTATCAAGTTCTTGAAATATATTAAAAAATATAAAAATTATGTTGGAAACGGCTATTTCTAAAATATGAGCAAACATTTAAAATTAAAATTTGTATTTAAAATCAGCACTAAAAATTAACTCCAAAACGTATTTTTCGACACTATGAAAGTATTAAATTCAAGGTTTGCTCAAAATTTCATATAGATTCAAATAAACCTTCATAAAAAATAAAAAATAAATTGGGTGGCGCAACAGTCCGTTGAGAACTAGGGCCTAGTGACTTACAAGTTACAACTTCTTGTGTGCGAGTAATGTTGTCAGGAATGGAAGGGACCTACAGTTTTCAAGCCGAATCCGAACGGAGAATTTGAGAAAGCACTTTTCATGACAAGAATTACTCTTGGAGAATTTGTCAGTTCCTCGCAAGAGGCAGAAACCGTGAAAAAAAAACTTTAGATGGCATAGGCCTATAAACCTTCACAACTAACGTGAATTTCCAGAAATGAAGTATGATACTAAAACAATTTGAATTGTGTCTAGATCATCATAATCATCAACAATTTGTTGTTAGGAGATTTAACTTGGTTTTAACTTAACTCCGTTTTTATTGTTTTTAGTATTTTTAAACGGGCATATTTTAAAAACCTGATCAGCTAAAAACATTTAAAGTCAAAATTCGAATTTAGAACATCTTAATCCTTTAAATAAGTATAGTTTTGATTGTAGGACATCAAAATAAATTTATGCTGAAATGAGTTTCAAAAAATTCAGTTAAAAAATTGAGTTAAAAAAAAAATCAACTAATTTTTTTTTAGGAAATAAAAAAAACTGATGGAAAATATTTTTGAGTTCGAATATTTTACCAACAAAAAACGAGATATAAGCTTAAGAATAATTGTAAAGAACATGGAATGAAGTTCAAGACATCTGGTTTAAATTAAAAAGGAAAATCCAACTAGGTAATCGTTTTTTTTCTATGAAACATAAGAACCTCAAAATCGTCGCGGGATGGTTGGTGTGTAGTGCTGTCACCCTAGAGGTCTTGGGTTTAATGCCTGCCTGTGCCATCTTTTATGGGTACCGCCTCAAGAAATTGACAAATTCTTTAAGAGTAATGCTTGTCATGAAAAGTGCTTTCTTAAATAAGCCTATCCAGCCCTGTCATTACTCGCACACATGAATGTTTGAGAATTTTAAGTCACTAGACCCTAGTTCCCAAAGGACTGTTGCACCACTTAATTTATTTTAATGTAAAGTTTTCAGTGGGAGTCGCACTCCATGGCGAAAAAAGAGGCTGGGTTGCGACCCACACTGATAACTTCCCATCCCGTCTGTCGATTTGTCTTGCTTAAAAGTTTGTCTATATGTATCAATTTTTACCAAATTTGCGTACTATTTATTGTAGATTTTATTTTTTTATGAAAAAACGAACTGTTGGATTTTTATACAAAAAATTACTTAATATCGAAAACAATATTTTCTGTGAAATAAAATAAGTTTGAAGCCAATATTTTAACCTTTTGAAAAGCTATTTAAGTCGAAAGTAAATTTTTACCAAGTTTTAGTATTGTTTTTTTTTAGGTTTTTATTTTTTGTAAAAAAAACTGTCAATTCGATTTTTCTCAAAATTTTTCCTAATGTTGAAAACAATATTTTTTGAAAGATAAAAGTAGTTTTATGCCAATATCTCAAAGTTTTGAAAAGATATTTGAGTCGAAAATCAATTTTTACCAACTTTTGTTAATTTTTTTTTCGGTTTTTAATTTTTTGTAAAAAAACTTTCAATTCGAATTTTTTTCAAAATTTTACTGAATGTTGACAACAATATTTTTTTAAAGATAAAAGTAGTTTTTTGCCAATATCTCAAAGTTTTGAGAAGATATTTGAGTCGAAAATCAATTTTTACCAACTTTTGTTAATTTTTTTTCGGTTTTTAATTTTTTGTAAAAAAAACTTTCAATTCGATTTTTTTCAAAATTTTACTGAATATTGACAACAATATTTTTTGAAAGATAAAAGTAGTTTTATGCCAATATCTCAAAGTTTTGAAAAGATATTTGAGTCGAAAATCAATTTTTACCAACTTTTGTTAATTTTTTTTTCGGTTTTTAATTTTTTGTAAAAAAAACTTTCAATTCGATTTTTTTCAAAATTTTACTGAATGTTGACAACAATATTTCCTATAAGATAAAATAAGTTTGAAGCCTAAGTCTCAAGTTTTTGAAAAGATATTTGATTCGAAATTCAATTTTTCCCACCTTTGAGTAAAGTTTTTTTTTAGGTTTTTATTTTTTATAAAAAAAAAAAACTGTCAATTAGATTTTTCTCAAAATTTTATCAGATGTCAAAAACATTATTCTTCGTTGCACAAAATTGTTTTGGAGATGAAATCATATTTTGGTCCTAAAATTTTCAAGGTGACAAATTTTTTTTTCAGTTTTTTTGATTTATAAAAAAACCGTTAATTGGATTTTTTTTTTCAAAAATATTTTTGTTTTGTATTACGTTACAAGGGGAGAGTACGATAACTTAGGCGACAAAGTTTAATGACGGATTTGTATGGAACAGTTAAAAACAAGCATTTTTTACTATGGGAGGGGGGGTCTATCTCCTCCCGTTTAGGCGGTAGGGGCAGTTAAAAAAAATATGTACATTAAATGGAAAAAAAATAATTAAAAAATAACGGTAATACCCTCAATTAAGTGTTATACTTTTTTTTAAAGCCAACACTTTTTGGGGGTTGCAGGGGGGCAGCATGCCCCCCCTTACAGATGCCACTGTTGCATACACCCAAACTCGCGCACACCTTACTGTTGCATACACCCAAACACGTATTACGCATACGCAAATACCAATATTACTATCAAAATAAGACCACTCAAGCAAAAAAAAAAGAATTAAATTAAAATAGTAGTTGTGGTTATTTTCAATTTTCTCAAAAACTAAAAGACATAAAATCATCTAGTTTTCAGTTTTTGATCAAAAACAAATAAGAGCAATAAATTCTGAAATAAAAACAATGGTAGATAATCTTGAAGTATTGAAAAAGTTACACTTTAAGCCTTTTTTTAACTTTTTTTACTCAAATTTTGAGTTTAAAATTCAATTTTTATTTTCAATTTTCTCAGAAACTAAAAGACATAAAATCATCTAGTTTTCAGTTTTTGATCAAAAACAAATAAGAGCAATAAATTCTGAAATAAAAACAATGGTAGATAATCTTGAAGTATTGAAAAAGTTACACTTTAAACCTTTTTTAACTTTTTTTACTCAAATTTTGAGTTTAAAATTAAATTTTTCAAAAACTACGCGTAGTTTTGACTTGATTTAAAAACTGGCTAATAGAACAGAATGTTGGCTTTAAAAAAATGTATACAACTTAATTGTAGGTATCACCGTTATTTTTTAAGAATTTTTTTCCATTTTAAGTAATATTTTTTTTAAATTGCCCCTCCTGCCTAAACGGGGGGAGATAGACCCCCCCTCCCATAGTAAAAAATGCTTATTTTTAACTGTTCTAAAAAATTCCGTTATAATATCTTGTCGCCTAGGTTATCGTACTCTTGCCCGTTACAATATATAATATAAAATTTAATTCAAGTCTCTAGCGTCATTGGTTCATGGTAACCAAAATTTTCACCTTTTTACTTGCGACATATAGGAACTATATGGCAAGTTTTGCATTCGTGCAAAATTTCGAACTCGAGATTTTAATCAAACATGATATTACGATGGTAGAGAAGTCGAAAAAAGTGGGTCCCGCGATTCCGTCCGGTCTGTTTTGTCTGTCTGTCCACGCTCCTACAGCCTAAACCATTGGGTCGATTGAGTTCAAACTTGGAAGTTAAGGTTTTCAGCAGATTCGCGTTAGGCGTTTTTTTCATTTTTTTTTTAAGACCAAAACTAACAGTGGCCCCCATACAATTTTTTTGGTCAAAAAACGAAAATTCGAATTTTCTCAAAAACAAACCGATAGATTTTTTTTAAATTTTCTCTAAAATTTTATTTTTAAACTTGGCTTCTTTTCATAAGAAAAACATATTTTTGTATTGCTCAGGAAAGGTACCGCTCATAGAACCGTTATTTTGTTTCTTAATTTTCTCAGCAACTTATCAACCGATTTCAATAATTTTTTTTCTGAATAAGCTCTTATATTGCCTTAACAATATTTGATTATCAAAAGTGAAATTTTTTATTGTTTGGATTTTTAAAAAAATATTGAATTTTTTTTTTTCAAAATTCTATATCTCAAAAACGGGTCAACATTTTTTACGAAATTTAAATGTAGAGCGTATATTTACAATCACTAAACAACTGCATACCAAAAATATTTTTAGAACAAAATTTAAAAATTTTATATATAAAAAATTAATTTAAAAAAAAACCGCTCTAACGATTTTCAAAAAAAAATTTTGAAAAATCAAGGGTTTTTTGATTTATAAAATGGCATCTAAATTTTTGAAGACAAACTTATTTTTCAGGTAAAGTTTTGAATCTTAAAATAGTTTTTTTTTTAAATTATTTTAACTGCATTAAATGTAATCCCCTCCCATCTCACCAGATCAAATCCTGTGCGTGAGCCCGAAAGAGCGCATTACATTGACAAAACTTTTATTATATTCAGCCCTATCATGAATTCCATCGTAATCGGAAATTTTTACGAATCCCGAAAAACTGTATCATGACATCCGTTCGTAGTGGAAAATCTCATACAATTTTGCATTACGAACGGATTTCATGATACAGTTTTTCGGGATTCGTAAAAATTCCGACTACGATGGAATTCATGATAGGGCTGATTACTATCTTTTATCCAAATTAGATAATGCATTTGTGTCTTGAGATGAATCGCGCGGTTTTTTTGACAAATCGAATAGCATTTAAATCTTTGAAGACAAACTTGTTTTAAAGGTATAATTTTAAATCTTATATAGGTGCTTTTTTAAACAGACTCTTTGCATACAGGAGCAAGTTCGTGCGACCCAGTCGTGCATTTTATTTTAAACTGCTATGGTAAAAAAAACCACCCACGCAATTTTCTTGAGAGCCCTTTCTGCATCTTTCTGCCTTATTATCTGTATAACAAAATTAATTTGAAATCGATATCCCTTCTGGTTCTTGAGCTATGGAAGACGAAAAAAACGTCGCGAACGTACAAACGTACGGACGTACGAACGTACGTACACACGCACGCACAGACATCTTTCTAAAAATCTTTTATTTCGACTCTAGGGACCTTGAAACGTCGAGAAATGTCAAAATTTTCAATTCGACAAATCGGACCCATTACAATAACTTCCTATGGGAAGTTAATAATGTTTTGTATCACAAATTATAAATATTTTTAGATAAAACATACAAAGTAAAAAAATACAGTCTCAACAAAATTGAAATACAATATCCTCCAGTATCAACAATAATATTTATTGTGTCTGAATGTCTTAAATTTTATTTAATATTTCATCAGAAATTTAAATTTATTTCACAGACAAAACAAACAAAATTTTTTAAATGAATAAAAAGAAAACCATATGTACACATTTCATAAGTTACCGAAATAAAATACTAAGTAAAAATAAAACCTCGCACTTAAACCTTCTCTGATGAGCTTTCTGTCTATCTATCTAAGTACTTTTTTATAGCTAAATAATTTTATATGTATATTATAATATAAATCCAGTTAAATGTCATGTCTACGAGATTTAAGATTAAAAGAGATTTTCAATGCAAAACAAAAAATAAAATAAAATAAAATAAAATAAAATTGTTGCCAAGGGCTTTAGGTCTTACATAAAATCTCTGTCAAATATTTGTTTGTTATTGTTTTAACGTCGAAGTCGTCATCGTAGCTTTTTTTTTATTCATTTTCACATAATTTTCTTTTTATTTCGAAATAATTTTAAGAATTCTTTGAGTAAGAAGTCGACGAGCCACCCGCCAGTCACATAATAATCCCTAATGTCAAGTTAATTTTCTATGCTATATTATGTGTGAACAGTCTTGAGTATTTGACAAAGACTAAGTATGTCAATAAAAAAAAAATAGTAGAAAATAAAAATAAAATAAATTCCCATATTAATCGTCATCACTTAAACAAAATAATCATGATAGACAGATACACGTGTATGTATAGTTTTTCTCTTTATTTAAGTTGACAATTTTGTATCTTTGTATCTTAAAACACGCATCCGTATGGTAACATTGACATTTTATTCTCTTTATCACATTAAACTCAATTTTTTAATATACAAAACATTTATGTACGTATATGGTCAGGATTGTTGCATTTAAATGGATATAAATTTAAAAAGATTACCACACGCAAATTTATTTGAAATAAATCATTTAATTTCAAAAAGTGAAAATAAAACAACATGAAGTCACAGAATGCTACTTAGCTTCTCTATAGATATGTACGTTTACAAACCTCATATATAGAAAGATATAGAACACTTAAATTCACAAAATTAAGAACATTTATGACCAGCCACAGGCATAGGCACAACAAACCACCTAGTATAGTACAGGGGCTAAAAGATGAGCTAGATAAATGTCATGATCATAATCTAAAAACAAAGTAAGTTAAAAGTAGATATAGCACGCACAAAACTATGCGTGTGGAGGCGTCGCGTCGTCGTAGTCGACTATAGACCAAATGGTCACACGAGTAACACACAAAAACAAAATAGGCTAAATTGTAAATTGTGTTGCGTAATATTTTAAGGCACCACGCAATGGAAAGCGACTGAGGCGCGAAAATATCACCATACTCATCTTATGATACATCATAATAATATAGTCATCTGGTTTGGTGTTTTTTTTGTATTTTTTGAATTTCGAAAATAACATTCCAAAATTTGAGTGATGGATATTATAATTTGTGTGAAAAGAAATATCATATGAGTCTGAAACTGTGAGTAAAATAAAATAGTTAATTATTTGTGGAGGATGCTTGTTTATCGTCACTTAATCCGTGAGCACGTTTTTTTTTTTTTTTGTTGTGTTTATTTAAATTTCGTGGGAAAAAATATCATTATACTTTTATAGTGAAAAATTTATAGAATTTAAAGATGATAATGTTGTCAATTCACAAAGACACACTTCACGAATTTTGGCGGGAAAAAAGGGAATGAAATGTTTTTTTTTTTTTTTTGAAATATTGGTAATTAAAAGAAAATTATAAAATATCAGAGTGTCGACTTCTTTGTCAAAAAAAATTATGTCTTTAATTTGGAATTTGGACATACTCGTACTCACAGTTCATAGATAACAGAACTAAAACTTCCCTTAGTACGTAACATCAATGATAGTTGAAGACTAGTGGAATTTTCTTAAATTAAATTACATTGGTCAAAAAGGTTGTTAAACTTTTAATCACATTACACCCTTCCTAAGGTTTTTAATAGCTTTAGTTTGAAAAAAATCTACTTCAAAATCAATCTATCACTTCGGGTTATTAAGATGTAACCTTTTAAAAAATCAAAATAAAATCTTATATTAGGCATTTTGAGGCTATTTGTATCATTTTCAATATTTTTCGTTTAAATATTTTCTGTATCTTAATTACTTTTCAAAAGGTGTGTTTTTTACAATAAAAGAAAATCTCCACAACTAATTTAATACATTTTTTGAATAAAACTTTTAAAAACTCAAAAGTCTTGTTTTTGTAATTTCATATCAAAACCGATCATAATTTTCAATACATGCACAAAAATCTTTCAAAATACCATTTTTATCATTAAAGTAATGTGTTTGAAACTCATCATGTTGATAGATTTTTTTTTAGACGACTTATATAAACTTGCAACGCTTCAGAATACCTATGGCTAAAAAACAATTTCTTTTACCTAATCATGTCTAAAGCTTTTGAATATGTTGTTAAACTTATATGTAGCTAACCATGAGCCGAAGATACTCCTAACTTAAAGAAATAACTATGGTTCACTGTGGCGTATACTTACTTTTATTAAACTATTAACTTCCCATAGGAAGTTATTGTAATCGGGCTAATTTGTCGAATTGAAAATTTTGACATTTCCCGAAATTTTAAGGTCCCTAGAGTCTAAATAAAATATTTTTGAGAGATGACTGTGCGTGCGTGTGTACGTGCGTACTTTTCGTACGTTCGGAAAGTTTTTGTCGTCGTTTATAATTCAAGAACCAGTAGAGATATCGATTTCAAATAAATTTTGTTATACAGATAATACTGCAGAAAGATGCAGAACGAACTCTAAAAAAAATTGAGTGGGTGATTTTTTTACCACAGCAATTAAAAAAACAGGTGCAAATTTTATTTTACCCAAAATATCTCACGAACCAATAGTCAACTAGCCACTCGAATTAAATTGTATATTTTACAGTGTTGGCCAAAACTAAAGCAACTTTTTTAATAAAAAAAATCTTTGTAATTTAAATACATAAAGATATATTTCATTTCACTAATAGTTTACAAAAATGTTTGAACTTTAAAAATCAAAATTATAAAAACAAAAAAAATATTTTACTCCTTAAAAAATTAATTAAAAAACTACAACAAAAAATGTCTTTTCTGTCTGGCCAAAACAAAAGCAACTTTATTTACAAATAAAATAATCTACTTAAGAACGTGATTTCTAATCAATATTTTGTGGAGAAACCGTTATTTTCGATCACTACTCTACATCTTCTAGGCATACTCTCAATAAGATTCGTGATAATAGTGCTAGGGATACTACTCCAAGCCTCTTTGACTTGGGCAAAGAGGTCATTTGGAGTTTTACAGCTTTCGCGTACAATTCTCCGATCTACAATCTCCCATAGATTCTCTATGGGGTTGAGATCCGGAGACTGTGCTGGCCATTCCATCACCTCAACTTTATGATCACAAAACCATTCCTTTACAACCTTGGCGGTGTGTTTTGGATCGTTGTCGTGCTGGAAAGTCCATTTAGAGGAACATTCTCGTCTGCGTAGGGGAGCATGATGTTTCCCAAAATGTCTTTGTATACAAAGCTATCCATTATCCCATCTATTTTATGAATAGGCCCTACTCCCTGTCCAGAGAAGCATCCCCAGACCATGATGCATCCTCCTCCATGTTTCACGGTTCCTCTTGTAAACGAAGGATCTAGTCCTCTGTTAATTGGACGACGAACACGTTGCACACCATCTAAACCCTTAAAATTAAATTTGGATTCGTCAGAAAATAACACTGTGTTCCATTTGGAAACTGTCCAGTTTAAATGCTTTTTGGCAAATTTCAATCTTGCCTTCTTATTTTTGAGCGAAATAAAAGGTTTTTTTCACTATTTTGAACGATTTCAAACCACCATCCACCGCTCTCCGGCGAATCGTTCTTTCACTCACTTCCAATGATAGATCTGTTTTAAGTTCTCTGGAGGATAAGAAGGGGTTTTTTTTATTGCTCGGACAAGCAGTTTCTCCTCTCTGAGCGTCGTTGCCCTTGGCCTACCACCTCTGTGGATAGTTTTCAAGGTGTTATTCTTGTAAAATGATGTTATTGAGCGAGATATCACTGATTTAATAATATTAAACTTTTTTGCAAGCTCTGATTGTTTAATTCCACTTCTATAATCGTTAATTAATTTTAATTTAAACGTTGTTGGATATTTATTTCGCGCCATTGAAAAAAAAAATAGAGACCAATCACTTCACAGGTTATTACTCCACAAATTGCATACAGTGAATGACTATTTTTTTATTTTAGGTTTTGTTACGTTTCTAATGTTCAGATTGATTTAAAGTAACGGTATTTTTTATCTCCTGATATCATGTGACGAGTTCAAAGAAGAGCAGCAAAAAAGTTGCTTTAGTTTTGACCAACGGTAAAACAAATTGGAAATAATTCTTTGCTATTTTTTTTTCTTGCATTGTTGCTAACTGCTTTCAGATTTAGTAAAATAATTAACAACAAAAGTGGCTATAGGAAACAAGAAAAAAATTATGATTTCATGATGAATACAACGTACTACATCGTAAGACGTTCTTTGAAGCAAACTGTTGCTTTAGTTTTGGCCAACACTGTATATTGTGTACCGGGATACCAAACAAATACATTTTTTGGAAAAAAATCCAATTAACAGTTTTTTTTATATATTAAAACAAAAAAGTATCTGTCACCATTATTAAAAGTTGGTAACAATTTACTTTTCACTCAATTATCATTTCAAAAATTAAAAATATTGGCTTCAAACCAGTTTTACCTCACAAAAAATATTGTTTTAGAAATTCAGTAAATTTTTTATAAAAATCCAACAGTCAGTTTTTTCATAATAAATTAAAATCTACAAAAAATAGTAAGCTTCTAAAATAGGTAAAAATTGGTTTTCGACTAAAAATCTCATTAACAAAAATAGATTTTGAAATGAATTTTATTTTTTTTTTAGAATAAATCAACTGACAACTTTTTGAACAAATCACAAAAATGGGATGGGAAGTTATCAGTGTGGGTCGCATCCCAGCCTCTTTTTTGTTTGTTTCTTTCAATTGGAACTTATCATCATTTTGTTTGACCAAATAATTTCCATTGACTGCTTTAATTAATGTTTTTTTAGGCTAAGGAGTTGCCAAGTTACTAAAAAGTCGAAGACGCTTTTTTTTTTTTATTAAAAACAATTGGTAGCGTGTGAATGTTCAAAATAGTGAATTTTGTAAGGATTTGTTTTTGTCAAGTTAGAAAGGATCTATTCATATAACGGTACATTTGACTTACTAAAAAACACATTAATCCGACAAAAAGACTCATTGAACAGTACCTATTCTTGTTAAATCAAAGTTTTATTTGTTTGATGTTATTAAAATAAAATCGCAATTTTTGAAAATTTGTTCCTATTGAAGGGATTTTTTTTTAAATATATTCCCTTCCAACGAAATGAATGGAAATGTCTCAGTTTCCAAAATTTCCTTCTAATCAAATTTACACATACAAAAAATATGCCCCCTGCCACATTTCATCACAAAAGACACAGAAAATACCAAAAACAAAATTGTTAGACCTTAAAAAAATCTTTCAAAAAGAATAGAAAAATAAAACAACAAAATTCAACAAAACAAACCCAATCCAACGTGACCTACATTTTTAGGCAACGAAGACTTCAAGAAGAAAATCAAATGCAAAAAAGGAACACATCAAAGGCCTATACAAAAGGATTTTTTTGTTTGTATTATAAAAGAGTCCTTAAAAATACAACACAAAGGAAGTACATTATACATGTACCTATGTATATAGTAGGCTTTAAAAAAAAATAAGAAGAATATGCAACAACAAAAACAACAACACCGACGACAATGAATATAAAAATGTATTATTATAAACACATCATAAAATAAAAAAGAATAAAAAAAAAAAACGGAGACAAATTTCTTGGAAATTGGACTTGAGGCAGCCAAAAGTCTCTTTACCTCGAATTAAAATCACAAAAAGAAAAATAAACTGATAGTAAGATAATACAAAAAAAAGGAACCCCGACTTTGTGACTCGTCGTATATGTCTTGCCTCCACCGATAACGCCCCTTTTTATATAGTCTCGTCGAGCCTCGACTCGCCCGGAATTGTAGGTTGGATCAGCAGACGGACTGGTTTGTTGGCTGTTCGCCTGCAGCAGTAAAAATATTGAGCGCGACATCGCATCTTCTTCATTGGAACTTTAAAAAAGATATACATATGTATGTATATATAAAATAAAATATCTATAAGTATCCAACGAACGATGATTTTGTATATTTCCTGTGGGATGTATCTTGACATAGTGAAGCGTAGGAACTTTGTCGTCGTGTCGTCTTCGTTCTATAAACCGTTGAAATAGAGGGACGATAACAAGGGCAACATTAAAAAATAAAGGAAAAAACTATCTTAGCCAACGCAAGACTAGAACTAAATTGATGAATATGCATTTTGTTGCTTTTATATTTATAAAAAATGTGCCAATGTGCTACTGAAAAATAAAAATTAAAAGAAAAAAACACAACAAAGATATCTATGCCATGACCTAGGAAAAATATTTATATTTATTTTGGCATTTAAAATATCTTGATCTCTTATATTATGATGTCTGGGGAATTATATAGATATTTATTTATCTTTTTTTGTTTCACTGTGTGGTGTTAGGTAAAAGTATTTTTATTGATGAGTATCCGCTCAATGTTTACCTGTCGAAGAAAATTTCTCTTTTTTTTTTTTTTTGATTTTAATCATCAGTCAATTTGACAATTTTGAACTCATTAAAAATAAAAATTGGGGTGAATTGTAGAAATTTACGATAAACCTCACAGTTTCAAAAACACATTCCCACTTCAGGCAAAAATCAACAGAAATTTGAAGAAATATTTTAAATTTTAGAAGTTCGTTTGTTTTGATTTTAGGATTTTTTTTATATTGCAATGACTGGTAATTTAAGAGTAGATTATAGTAATGTTCGTGGGCTGAGATCGATTTTGTATGTCTGTAAACATCCACATTAATTCTAACAGACCAGCTGTTTTGGCATTGAGTAAAACCCAAGTAAGGTGAAGATTCCGATCCTACTGAATTTTTTATTCATCGGTATTGCTTGGTGCCATTATTCTTCTCACACCATGGTCTCGCCATATATATTAGAAATGATGTTGCATATCAACTTTTACCACAATACGGTCATTGTACCAATTCCCTTTTTAATTGCATGTGGTTAAAACTTTCCGTGAATAAGCACATCATTCAATATTGTTTTCTTTATCGAAGCGCAAACCTGGACAGAGTTTCAACTTCTCAGGAATTTGATGCTCTGTCTGACTCCATACAAAGAATTGTCTCTCTGTATCCTCACACTGAAACTGTTATTACGGGCGATTTCAATGTTCACAATTCTTCGTGGCTTCGCCATTTTGCTGAGTTTAACCATCTTACTCAGCTTGTCAATGAGCCTACTCTTATATCAGACGTTAACGGCTGGGCAGAAAATACACTTGACTTGTTTCTCACCTCTGATCCTGATAAATACACAATCAGTGTATTGACGCCTCTAGGCACATCGGACCACAGTGTCATATCTGCTAATTTCTCGTGTCAAACAAATCCAGTTAAAGAAAGAGTTTCAAAGAGAACCGTTTGACAGTACGAGAAAGCCAACTGGGACGGTCTCAATAATTTCTTCAGGATCTTTAACTGGTCGCTATGCTTCCTCGGTAGCGACGTAGACTCCAGTGCAGATATGATTTCTAGTGTGATTCATCTGGGAATGGAAACGTTTATCCCGAATAGGGTTAAAAGTATTAAACCCAAGGTTAAATCATGGTTCGATTCGAGCTGCAAAAAGGTTATCAATCAGAAAGATGTGAGCTTCCGGTGTTTTAAAGCCAACCCAACTGAGGAAAACCGGAAAAAGTTTAAGCAAGCCAGGAAGGCCTGCAACGCCTATATTCGAAGGACCAAATTTTTACATGACCAAAAATTACGGCGAAAAATACTGCAATGCCCAAAGGCAGTAAGAATTTTTGGTCATTTGTAAAAAATATGAGGAATTCTTCCTCTTCCTCGGTTCTTACGCTTGTTGTCAATGACACTCCTTTAGTTAGTTCTATTGATAAAGCCAACTTATTTGCAAGGCAGTTCGCCGAAAATTCCACCTTACCAGATAGTGTCATGAC
Organism: Eupeodes latifasciatus; assembly: GCA_920104205.1. Lineage (NCBI taxonomy): Eukaryota > Metazoa > Arthropoda > Insecta > Diptera > Syrphidae > Eupeodes > Eupeodes latifasciatus. The sequence continues at coordinate 157,888,259 of OV049926.1, forward strand.
TCCCCCAGTTCTTGAACGCGTAAATGATTCTATGGGACCAATCTTTTTTCTTAAAGATCTCAACATTCATAAATCCGCTGGTCTAGATGGTATCCCAGCTATTATTCTGAAGAGGTGTTCTTCCACGCTAGCAAAACCACTGCGTAAGCTTTTCCATCTATCCTATTCTTCTGGGCTCGTTCCGAGTAGTTGGAAAACTGCATTTGTTCAGCCAATCCCAAAAAAAGGCGAATCTTCTTCTCCCACAAATTACCGACCGATAGCACTAACGTCCCTTCTTTCTAAGGTCATGGAAACGCTGATTAATTATCAGCTTAAGAAATATCTTGAGGAACGGAAGCTTCTTAATGACCGACAATACGGCTTTCGTAGCAATAGGTCCACTGGTGATCTCATGGTTCTCACCGATTTCACCGAACAGTGGAACAAATCTTTACATCGTTTTGGAGAAAGTAAGATTATTGCACTTGATATTTCAAAGGCATTTTATAAAGTCTGGCATCTTGCTCTCTTATCAAAAATGCGTGCTTTCGGTATCGACGAATTTCTTCTTCGTTGAATTAGAAATTTTCTTTCGAACCGTTCAATACAAGTTGTTTTGGACGGATTCAAGCCTGAAACTCATAAAATAAATGCTGGTGTGCCCCAGGGTTCCTTTTTTTCTCCGACCTTCTTCCTCATTTTTATAAATGATCTCCAGTCTGCCACTTCTAATCCAATACATTGTTTCGCTGACGATAGCACTCTTAGCCTTTCATTTTTGTTTCCAGACTCACAACCATCCTCTTCGGATGTGGAACTGCAACGGCAAAATATGATTAGCTCATTAAATTCCGACCTACTCAGCATTGTACAATGGGGAATAAAAAATCGTGTGGAATTTAATGCTTCGAAAACGCAATGCTGTCTTGTATCGTTAAAGCGAGATAAACCCTCTTTGCCACTATCTATATGAGTGGCACTTGCATCAACGAAACGGAAAATCTTGACATCCTCGGAATGTGCATCAGCAACCACCTTTTGTGGAGCGATCACATACGCTATGTTGCCAAAAATGCCGCAAGATGTCTAGGTTTTTTGAGACGTTGCAAGAAATTTTTCTCTCCGTCTGATCTGGCTTCAATCTACAAAACCTATATACGTCCGAAACTTGAATATAATTCTCATCTATGGGTGCTCTGGTGCTCCAGTAACTTATTTAAGCCTCTTTGACAGTATTCAAAAAAGAGATTTTAAAATGATTGGTGACATTAACATCATTAACTCGTTTACGTCACTCGAACATCGACGCAAGGTTTCTTGCCTCACCCTTTTTTACCGTTATTTTAACGGACTATGCTCTAGTGAAATAGCCAGTTGCATTCCTCCCCTTAAACAATTTAACCGTAATACCCGCGCTTCTAGGAATGCCCATCAGTTTACCCTTGAGCCCAACTTCGGCCGTACTATGAAGTACAGAGGTTCTTTTTTTGGCCGTACTACGCGAATGTGGAACGCCTTGCCACGCTCTATCTTTCCCTGTCATTGCAATGTTCAGAAATTTAAAATCAATGTACACCGACACCTCCTATCCAACCCTTCCCTCATTTCCTAATGCTCACACTGTGTCTTTGGCATATTAAAGGTATACAAAACCCCTTTAGTGTTCGCTAATTATAAAAAAAAAAGCTCTCAAAAAATATTGAACAGAGAAGCCTGTGGGAAGCTTTCCTTAAAAACCACAATTTAAAGCTTAGAAAACTCTTCTCTTATCTTAAAGTGGTTTTTAAAACATTAAAAACCCCCTTAACATGATTAAATGTAAAATACATTTTAACGAAACTTTTTGGAAACTTCTGAAAAATTGATTTTTTTTTTTCAATATTATTGATTTATTTTAAGATTCACTAAGCCCTAAACAAAACAAATATAAAATAAAAAAGGTTAATAAAGATAAATTAGGAAAAAGAAGATTTAACGAAGCTTATCGAAAACTATTTAGAAACAACTACTTCATTCTGTTAAAGTTACTTCATTTCGTAAGAGTTTAAAATGAAAAACTCTTGCAACTGCCACGCTCAAACTTACAATCGTGATTAAAAGTATTAGGAATGAATATTCGCTCAATGTTTACATGTCGAAGAGATTTTTCTTTTGATTTTTGTCATCAGTCAATTTGAATATTTTAAACTCATTAACGTTAAAAATAAAAATTGGTGTTGAATGAAGAATTTTACGATAAACATCACAGTTTCAAAAACACATTCTCACTGCAGAAAAAAAATCAACAGAAATTTGAAGAAATATTTTAAAGCTCTCAAAAAATACTGAACAATAGAGAAGCATTACGGAAGCTTATTATTTCCTTAAAAACCACAATTTAAAGCTTAGAAAACTCTTCCCTTATCTTGAAGTGGTTTTTAAAACATCAAAAACCCCCTTAACATGATTAAATGTAAAATACATTTTATCGAAACTTTTTAGAAACTTCTACAAAATTGATTTGAAATGTTTTTTTCGTTACTTGTTGATTTATTTTATGATTCAGTAATCTTAAAGCAAAACAAAAATAAATTAAAAAAAAGATTAAGAAATATAAATTTCGTAAAAGAAGATTTAACGAAGCTTTTCGGAAACTATTTACAAACAACTATTTAATTCTTTTAATTTATGATTTTAAATACAAATTATTTTTCTTTACAGTATATATCCATCGATAATAAAGTTGGTTAATTTTTTAAAAGTTTAAAATTAAAAACTCTTGCAACTGCCACGCCTACACTAACAATCACGATTAGATTAAGATTATAGTTGGAATTTTCCCCACACCTACTTTAGCGCGTGTTAGTTAAAGTCCGTAGAACTGTATTTTAATGACTGAAATAATTCAATGATGATAAAAAAAAACAACTTCAAAATCTACCTAATCTCTACAATGAAACCTTAGTACTTCTGTCATTTAATTTTTTTGTACGCCTGATCTTATAAACGTTACTCATTCATTTATTTGAAGTTGTTTTGACGATTTTTATTTCCTCAATCAAAGACTGCTGATAAAATTATTAAATTTTTTTTATATTAATATTTATATTAAAATAAAGCAAAACAATATAAAATTCGATTTAATCTGTTTTAAAATATTGAAGAAATGAAATGAGAAATTTATTCAAATTGTTTATCAAAACCATGCACAATATTGCTGATTTATTATGATGGGTTTATACACCCTCATTGCAAACCAGCAAATCTAAAGATTGCAATGGCATGAAAATAAAGACAAAATACAACCACTGACTGATTTTATTTATGAACTTCATGATAAATAATATATATTTATTATTAAAAATATATATGTTATTAAAAAAAAAACATTAAAGTTCATTTTGAATTTCGTAAAAAATTTTAAAATTATTTAATCAAAATACAAATTATAACGCCACTTATTTTAATTGGATATTTAGAGTAAACAAAATGCGATGTTTTTTTTTTATTATTTTTTGAGAACATAAATAAAACGAAATGAAAATTAGTAATTTATATTATTTATTATATCTTTAATTCTCAATATATTTATAGTTCTATATATATATTTTTATATAGTTTTTAATTCCCTCAAAGTCTTAGCCTTCTCCACCTCCTCACCCTCCCGGGGTTACCTAAATTTTTAGTCTGCGTAAAATAAATTCCTTTCGGTATTATTTTAAAAATAAAAATTCTATTTGTGGATACAAAACATCAAGAAATACTTTTTGTATTTGCTTGAATCTCTATGAGATAGATATTTTAGTTTGACAGCCAAGAAAAAGATACTTTATCTTTAGTGTAAAAATAAATATCTACAAACATCTCGATTTAATATATTTTTTTCTAGTTGTTTTTGTTTTTAGTCATCTTGTTTTGTAGGAGGTGAAAAAAGTGTGCTGATTAACTTGTAAAGCTTGAAAGCTTAACGTACATTTCATGTCATACAGGTCATTCGCATACGTATACGTATGTGTACGTATTTATTTTAATATTCTAAGAATTTTTGTAGGCAACAAGTTGTTGAAATATTTGAAGAATTTTGTGTTAATTTCTTATTATTGTTCTTTGCACGTGTGTAGGTCAAATATTTAAAATTTGTATTAAATTAGAATGAAAAATAAAAATAATACAATATCTAGTTATTAAGATATTTCATTTACTTAAAATTTCAAATTTTAAGTCAAAAATGACAGACGTCAAATTATCACAATTCAAGTGTCCTATTTCTATTAAATTGGATTTTAGAGTCCGTTAATTAGTTGACGTTTTCTATTCTCAAAAAATAATAATTAACAGATGTCATTTTTGACGTTTATTTGCCACCTTATTTCGCACCTCAAACATTCAGTGGCTTGGGACGTCAATTTTAGGTTTTGACGTTTGTTGCTTTAAAATTAACTTTGCTTTATAGATTTCCTATTTCAAGCCCATGTTTTTCTAAGTTTGCTATTTTATTTAAGTGACGTTTTGTCATTTAAGTGACTAAATATTGATTTATTAAAATTGTATTTATTTTTGTTGATAGGTGCCTGATTTATTACTTCATTTTTGAATTTACGAGTAGCTTTGTATAGCAAATATCATACAAATTTAGGCAAGACGTCAGCTAACTCAAAATTTCCTTCCTTTTTTAAACTGAATTTTATGACATTAGTTTTTAAATTCTTTAATATATACTTTTAAAATGTCACAATTTTTAAATTGAAAGTTAAAGAATTAAAAATAGGTAATTCACTGTAACTGTTTAATTGATATTTTTTGTCAGATGAATATGAATATTTCTTGCGTTTGTTTAAATTTAATTTAGCTTCACGTTGGGCGCCAAATGTATGCTAAAACCTTTAAACGAGCAAACTAACCCTGTTCAATACAATTTTGTTTTATTTTTTTTTTTGTTCAAACAATAAAAGAAAAAAACACCCTTTATCGTTTTTATTATAATCCAATTACAATAAAATGTCTGCGAATATGTCTAATTTGAAATGCAGGTCATTATACGTTAGGGTACTCTACAAAGTGTCTACTTTAATGTTCTTATTATAAAAGGCAGCAATAAACTTTGAGTCTGTTGGCCGCCGCGCGCGCCGCCGCCGCCGCGACGAGCCGACAATTATGTCAAAAACTTATACTTAGGTACCTAGTATACCTTAGTATCCTCTTTTGTTTCTTCATAACAGTAATTAAAAACAAAAACTAAGAAAACCTTTTGCCGTTTTTATTTAAAACCGTTTGACGTTGAATATAAAAAAAAAACTTCAAAAAGACATCAGACATCAAAGAAGCCTTATTGCGACTTTTCTCTTTCTCCGACTTCTACTACTAGGTACCTAGTTTTTTTTTTTTTTTATTATTTTGTCCCAGTCATTAATAATTTACAAAAGCTTCAAAGCTACGTTTGTAAAAAAAAAAAACACTAAGCAAAATTAATATAATAAACTGTTCTCTTTTGCCTTTATAATTTGCCGCCGTCGTCGTCGCCAAAGTTGATGTCGCGACATAGTCGCCATTACCATCATTCGTTTTGTAACTTTTGAATACTATGAACCTACCTTACCTCAACCTAGAGTTCAAAAACTTCTTTGATGAACTTATGCTAAGTATTCATTTCTTTCATATCATTCACTTTGAGTACTCCTAACCAAAAAAGGAACTAGAAAGAGGAAAAAAAAATAATTTACAAATCATAAATACTATTCATATCCCTATTATGATGGTGAACAATAACTTCACGCATCTTTTTCACTGTGAATATATCATCATACATAGATACGAGCATATGTCTTCTTTTAATAGTTTGTATTCGTTTTAAGTGCAATTCATATGCCTACCTATGGCGCTGAATTATGTTGGCAGACACTATTCTCGAAAACAACTAGGCTACAACTCTATATAAAAGAAGCCTTAGAAGACCTCCGCTCTTGTCATATTCATTATTATGTGTCTGTCTCTGTTTAGAGATGAAAAGTAAGGCATATTATGTGAAATTATCTTTGCAGTCTTTGTGTCACATGTCGTTGCCAGGAACTTTTGTGTGTCACAGTTTTGCCCTCGGTAATGATATCACATTCAATCGCAAAAACGACAATACTCTAGACAATGTCTTGCATCTCTTTCTCTCTTATTAAAAACATCAGACAGACAAAAACAACACAAAATGTCATTACAAAGCAAGACTTTCCTTTGGTCTTAAGCCCTCTCGACCAAAAAGTATCCAATTGCAACCCCTTTTTCTTTTTTCTGCCACCGCTCCGGCCGCCAACGACGACGCGACGCTGACGTATTATAAATGCCGGTAGTTGAATTGATGTAGTATAGAGAAGTCACCGAAACGGAACAGGACAGAACTTCGACTGTGACAGTATTACCTGAAGATGTACTTCATTTCTTCATAAGTGATATTTTTCCTCGCATTTTGTGTTTCAACTCTTTTTCTCTGTACTATAAAATCGTACAAATATTCTCCCCTTTGCCTTCGGCACTTGTTTTGAGTTTCATTTTTATGGTAAAAAGCAAATGGTTGTCATCAGTTGACATTTCACAATAATAACAACAACGACAACAGCGGTTAAAAACTGCATTGCTGAGGTAAGAAAAAAAAAGTATTCGTTATCGTTATTTTGTTTCAGCTTTGATGTTTTGCCGCCGCAGCGCTATAGTCAAGGTATCCGTACTTCACTGCCAAACACTGAATAAATAAATTTTGCTGAGTCAACCCAAACCAAAGACCAAACCCAACCCAAACCCAATCCCTTCCCATACACATAGCCAGCCCATCAGCCAGCTAATGCGAAACACCGACTTATGTATATAGACGGAAAAAGTGACAGAAGAGTTGGTATATAAAGAGGCAATAGACACTTTCGACGAGTGACACCACACAGTCTGATGGTTTTTCACGTATCTATACCATATAGGCGGCTAAATATGGCGAAATCAAAAAGAAAATCTTGAACCTTCAAGTTCTTTACCAATATATCGTCAAAAATAAAAGAAAAATCTTATTTTCTTACAAAGTGTGCAGGATGAGTTGGTTGAAAATAAGTATACAAGAGTGTTGAAACCAAATGTCAAAAAGAAAAAAAAAATAAGAAAACTAAATTCTTGGCGCAGACATATCTTCACTGGTGATTCTGGTTAATTAAATTGGTTACAACATTGTTGCAAATGATTTTACATTTTCACTTCCCTTACATTATATGTACATTCCCTTACATTGTCTTCTTTTTTGTTTTTTCTAAATTTCCTTTGACAGTTTATGCAACAATGATAATTACATACAATGATGACACTTGTCGTCGAAATGTCAAATTCAATTGTAATTGTCTTATAATTTCGAATCTCGAATGTTGATGTTTGGATTAGCTTATATTCTTATTGTGATCGTTGCATTATAATACTCGTAAAGTTTTTCGAAATGAAAGAAATATTTTTAGAAATCCACCAAGAAAAATTGAAATGAAAAATCATTTTGTTGATGTTGAGTTGTCAAAAAATGACATAATCATATCAATCAGAAACGTCAGCAAAATAATTAAAAAAAAAAAAATAAACACAAACGTCAGTGAATAAATAGTGCGATTTATTATAAGGCTAGATTATTTATAAATGTTTGGCAATTGTTTATGTTTATTATTTCTCTTGAGTAAAATTAATACATCGATTCGATGTATGTACATAATTCTTATTTCGATTTTGAATTTAATTTTGTTCTCTTTTGAAAACAAAAAATATTTGTATTAATACATGAATTAAAATCATTAAAAAAAAGTGTAAATGCAGCTTAAAATTAAATACAGAAGAAAACTGTCATGTTCGAAAAAAATTAGAGAATTCAGTTGTTTAACAAGAAACTTCAAAGATATGACATTTTGCGAAGCTTTATCTTCTAAAATCTTTTTAAAACTGACAGTTAACCTGATTTTTGGACAGAAATATGTACATATGTATGTATATTTAGTGCCAAAATAATAACAAATCACTAAAATATCAAATTTCGTTTGTGAAGAAAAGGTACGAAATATATAAGTTCTTTATATTCGTACAAAGAAACCCTAATAGCCTTGGCTACAAACCTGAACGGATCCAATTATATGGTTGGTATGTGCTTGACAAAAATTAACAGTTTAACAACATTTCATTCGATTTTTCTAATAGTACCGTAACAAATTGATGAGTGCCATTCTGCCAAATTTTAAACGTCAAATAAAGCACATATGCACATGTTTATAGCAGATTTTTTTATATGCACAACTATAAACTTGTCTAATTTCTGTTTGACTTGTATCAGTTTGATTGAAATTAAATAGTCAAAGAATTTGTAAGTGTCAGATCAGCAGAAATTTGTAAGTGGCAGAATTTAAACGTCAGATGAATCTTTTTTTAATATCATGTATAGAGAACTTAAAGAATCCTTCCAAGCTAGGACTGCATAGTTAATACAAATTTTGGGTATTTTGACAGCTGTCAAATAAAATGTTAATAGACACTAGTAAAACCAATTTAACTAACTTATTTTTTTCTCATAAACCGCTTCTAATAATGACCTTATTTTTAAAATATGAATCCACTATATTCAATAATTACGTGTCTAAGTTTATAGCGAACTTTGTGTTGACTTACGTAAAACTATTAATTTTGACGTTTGACATGAGTGAAACACACTTTGACACATGCAAACTATCTGAATTTAATTAATTTTCATACATACAAATACATATGTACATACGTTTTAAAAAATTTCTCCACGGAACATCTATAATTACAGTTAAATAACAGTAATTTAAATGCAATAGGTGATAAGCCGAGAACTTTTCAAACCCATTAAATAATATAGTTAAGGCGGGGCCAATGTGCAAAAATGTAACTAATGTTATTCATTTTTTATTCATGCACATTTCACGTGTTCTTTTATTCAATTTTTCATTCAACATGCAACACTTTTTTGTATGTATGCATCGTATAATCACGCGTAGGTATGTCTACTGTGTTGACAGCTAACAATTGACACCATGAATCATTTGACAATATTCTTTTGTCATAATATTTATCTTTACATCACAAAAAAAAAATAAAATAAAAAATAAACAAACAAACCTAAGTGATGTTGATGTCTGGATGGCTTGCCTTTTAAACACCTCCTGCATAGTGCATGCTCATGCCTTAACTCACACTACACCTTTCTAGTCGTGTTTTATAATTTTTAATAATCTAACTAATGCATTTTCTGCACCTATCTCTATATACTCGTAACTATGTGACTCTGTAACTAGCTCTAGCTGACGACTGTAGAGTGTTGGCTTTTGAGTGTTAATCATTAGTCATAAATTCATTGTGACGTTTCCGTCACTACATAGAAATGAAACCATTTTGAATTGAAAATAAAAATGTATGCAGAAAGAATAGAAAAATCTTTCAGGAAGAGTCTTAATTACAAAGGTAAAATAACCTAAGTTTTGAATAAATTTTATTTTAATGATTTTGAAAGCTTTAGTATGACGAAGTTTTTTCTGCCATTTTTTAATTTTTCTGTGTCAACATTTTTCCACCCAAATTTCAACCTTTAAAAATATAGAAAAAAATAAAATTTAAGAATACCTACTGCCCTTTGAAAATAATACCTTGACCCACCCTAATTTTGTTGAATAATGCCCCCTTTACATTCATATACGTCTACGTATACTCTTACAGACTTTGGTTTTAATCTCTCTACGGGTATTTTATTTTTTTTTATTTCGATGGAAAGGTGTAATAATGGCAAAAGGACCTATGTAGGTTTATCCTCGTATACCCATATTCCATATCCTACAACGCCCACTAACGAAACGAATGCAGCAAGAAGAAAAAAAAATCAATAAAATAGCCTCGAGCTTGGTAGACAACACAAACCACATTCCGGTCGGAGGGATTCAGAAGGCGACTTTTTGGTTTGGCTGATGGGGGCTGATGGCATGGATTTATGACCAAAGAGTATAGAAGTTCTCTATATAAACCTATAGCTATCTAAAGCACCCTGTGCTGCCCATGTGCCAGTTTCAAGAGATGACCCAAATTCAATTCCTACCATCATCTCATCGTCATCATCATCATCATCATCGTGAACAAACAAAGAATGTTTGCTATGAAATTGTATTTATCTATGTGTGTGTTCTGTATATAGTATATATGTAAATATGTATGTATATGTGTGTATCTGTGTGTGTGGGTTCATTGTTGTGGAAGAAATCAGCCATGAGAATGGTCAATCCATCATTCTATTAAGAGCAAGCACAAAATTTAATGCCATATCCTATCCATTCGTAGAGGACCAAAACAGCCTTCGAAAGGGATGATTAATGATTGAAAGAACGCGTCTATACCGCAAACACATACCTACATACATACACACACATTTTCTGTCTAAAATTAATAAATCCGGTTGCCATGAAATGCAAAAAAGCAAAAAAAATCCCTAAAAGTTTTTCGGGTGGAAGAAAATTCTTATCATCGGAATTGGATTCATGGTGTGTTGACAAAAAATGTCGGTTAAGGGATCTTTCATTGATTTATTTTTTTTTTTTCCTCATTTTAACACGAGAGCTTTGCTTAGTTTATTTTGAATTTTCATATTTAAATTTATGAATTTAATATCAAGGACCTTTTTAACTGATTTACAGTACAGGAAAGGATTTACAGATTTGGAGCTTTATTTTAAATTCTATTTTTAACCTTTGGGCTGAATTTTCCTCAACACCCCTGTCAGATTATTGACACCAAAATCGACTTTTTTGAAGTGGCTTATTTTGAAATTTCATCATTTTATCTTGCTTCCACTTATTTAAACAGAAATTAAAAATGTCTGGGGCCTGATTATGGGATTCGCGGCGAACGTTTTGTTAGAGAGATTGCCATTTTTCAATATTATTATTGCTTTCGGTTTTGCCTTCTTCGTTTTGAATTCGTCCAATTATTGAATTCGAAGGCGAATTTGAAATGTCATAATGTTTGTTGGCGAGTTGAAATCCGATTGAAATCCGATTCACAGGCGAAAGAGTGTTCACTGTTCAAATTCGTGGATTCTTTGTTGATTGTAATTATATAAAAATGTGAGTTAGCTTTGTTTTAATTTTCTTATAATTTATCCACAATCCACAATAAAATATAAAATTTTGAATAAATCACCGCAAATTTCACAAATTCAATCAAAACAAAACAAAATTTGTGGAAAATTGTCAAATCACTGGAATATAAAAAAAAGTCAAACCAAAAGTGTCAAATCACTGGAATATAGGAAGAACTATTTTCGATTCGCCGCGAATTCGTTAATAAGGAAAGGTCGAATTAAAAACGATCCGCCGCGAACCTCATAATCAAGCGCCTGCTCAATTTTTTGTCTCGTTTCTACTATTAAGTGAGAAAGAAATGCAATCATGGAAATTTTGGGTTATTTTTGACATTTCATTAGTTTATCTCGTTCTAACTAATTGAAATAAAAAATGTTTTTCTCAATCTTCTATCTCTTTTTGACTTAAATTGAGAAGGAAATACGATCATGAAACGTCAAAAAAATCCAAAGCTAAAACTTTTTGACATTTCAGTTGAGAATATGTGAATTGTATTCATTGTTAACACCCATGTTACACTTGTCAGAAGTGGGAATCGTTTTTCGAAACCATTTACCATCGAATATTATTTGTATTGATTTCTTTAACACCCAATTCAACCAGAACAGTAGCAAATAAATAATAAAAACAAATCAAACAAAAAATCAAAGTAAACAACAACAAAAATAATTAACTAATTGTCTCGTCTTTCAGTCTATTTAGCATTGACCTTCAAGACAATCCTCTGGTTCTGGTGTCGTGTTGTTTGTCACGTCGCGTCGTCATTGTCGCGTTGTCGTTGGTTATGCCATATGTACTTCTACTTAAAACTAAGTTATATGAATGTACATTTACTTTAGAATTTCGAAGACGTTTTCTTTTATGCTGACATCTATAAAACTAAGTCACTGTCATTTTGGCACAGAATCATATTGAATTGTTAATTTTTCACAATGGCTATGCATCAATTTCACCCTAAATATACCTTCAAAAACCACAAGTCTTCTCGACAGTTTTTGTTTCGTTAAGTTTTCTTTTGTTGTTTTTGTTTTTTTTTGGTTTTATTCATACCCCCAGTCGCAGTCATCAATCTAATTTTGCTTGGCAATTTTTCATTGCGATGGCATTCTTGATTTTAAATTAGACGTTCAACAGACAATCGGGTAGTAAAAATAAAATTCAGAGGAACAAACCAAAAAAGAAAAAAAATGAATCAATTTAAATTGGCTTGCCACTGATGAGTGGGCAGATGTTTGGTTTTTATATTTGAATCAACACAAAAAAATAAAAATAAAATAAATTAAAATACTTTTGTGAACATTATAATGTTATAAAAGTCAAAATAGCCTAAATAAATACTTTGTATAGCTAAAATGAGGCTTTTTAATTGTTGGCAAAAATCTATTTTTGTTTTTCCTTAAACAAAATTATGTATTTTGTTCAAAAAACACATATCTTTTGAAATTCAACCGACACAACAACAAACAGTGAGAAGTGTATCTACATAAGACTTATGATGGGTTATGCTATTGCTTAAAATATCATCTGCATTAACTCGCAAAACAAAAATCCTTTACAAAATGTTTTAAGTTTCAAAAGTGATTTATGTCCAACGGTGAATATAAATCATTTTATTCTTTCATAAAAATTGAATTGATGTGTCTAGATAGTCTATAGCCAAGTCTTGCAACATTGTTGCAAAAATTTAATGTCTGAGTTTTGTTTTTTTTTTCGATCGTTCGTATTTGTTCAACATGATAAGATATGACATTTTTCAAATTCGTCAAAGCAACAATGTTAAACATTGTTGTTCGCCATAGCCATTATTGTCTCTATCAAAAATGCAAATCTAATTTTTCTACACAGACTAATTTATCAAGAAACTGATATAATAAATGATTGTAGATATCGTAGAGCGCGAGTCATAAAAGCAGCCAGTGGTGTCGTTATTATGGCATGTTTTTCATTCAATTTATTATAAGCACATAGAATGGGGATGTTCAAAGTCTTTTAAATGCTTTTGGAATACATTTTTCATTATTTTTTGAGAAAATAATTTGTAAGCACTTATCAGAAACATTGCTGAATAAAGAATTTCAATCAATTTTATACAAATCAAGATATTTTTCGAATTCTTTAAACATTTTTACTTTAATATAGTGATACGATTTTTCAATACATTTGACCAAACTTTTGATTTCAAGGTTTGTGGTGATCGAAATTTTGACTTTATAGTTTGTGGTATTAAATTAGCATTGTAAGCACATTGGAAAAAGACAAAATAAATACATTTGTTATTAATATACACATAAATGAATAATTTTCTCTTGATTAAAATTGTAAGCACTAACTTGATTTGTTATAATTACTTATTTTTCACATTATTTGCTATGTTGAAACTATTTAAATTCAACCACAGTGCTAATTTTTTGTTAATGAGTGACTTTCTTTTATATATTATTATTCATCATAAGAGTCTTACTTAATGATTGTATAAGATCATCAAACTTAAAAACAAGTTCAAAAGTGTCATGTTGCAAAAAATAAAGTGACAAATTTGAAACCAAGCTCTATTTTCATTTTTTTTACTTAAAATTTCATCAATATCATTTTATTTTGAAGCATTGACTAAACTATAAATGAATGACAACTTACTATCTATTTATTGTTGTATAATAAATGAATGATTCACATTCAGCATATTTGTGACAAATTCTCAGACAGATAAATAGCTTTTTGCTATAATAGTAACTTGTTATTCGTTATTCGTTGATGTGCTATATTTTATACAATAGAATTCAACAATAGATTGTCAAGTAGTATCTATACCGATGATGGACTTTGATTTTTTTTTTATTGTTATACGAGTACGAGTATGGCCAATTCATCATTTGGTAAATCTACTTACGAACAACAAGTAGAGTGCTTGATGAAAAGAGGACAGTCTCAATAAGAGAGTACAAAAAAAATATTATCAAAAACTCCTTTTTATCAGTTGTTTTTGTTGTTGTTCGAAGTAAAGTCTAGGATTTAGGACAAAATTTAAGTTGGATATTATACTACGATCCACTTCCCAAATGAAAAGTCTTGGATCGTAGGTTTTTATGTAACACATATATGCGCTTACAACTTTTCTGTACGAACGTATGATTCATGTAACGTCTATATTTTTGTGACCGAAAAAATTAAAAAGTGAAAAATTTAATCAAAGTGCATAATCTAACCTTGGTAAATAAATTAATCAACAAGTTAATTTAGATAAATATAGCAAAGCAAGCAGTGAATTTCAAAAACAAATATCAATCCGAATTTAACCAACCGAATTCAGTTCGGGGCTAGAATTTTAAATTTCACCTTGCACGTGTCATACTTTGCCTAATCAAATAAATTCAAAAAGAAAAACAAACAAAAACTTTTTGTGTTACTTTTTTTTTAATAATGATAAAATTAAATAACTCGTGACTTTTTTTTTCTATTTACTTTATTTTGGTTTGGAAAAAGAACTTCAAAAATTATTAAGATTTCAAAAGTGTATCAGCATCAAACACATGTCACGCCCATCAGACGCCACCACCACCGACCGCCACCGCCAAAATTTGGATGGTGTGACAAATTGATATGGCTCGTGGTAGCTATTTAATTCCAAAACTCTTTGAAAAATATGAATTTATTTACGTCATTTGACGCCGCCGGCCGCACCAACCAACCGCCCGCTCTCCATTGTGAAATCATACACAGACATCTCTTAAATTAATAATTTTATTCCAAAGCAATAATCACATTTTTAGATAGTGTCTAAAAGTCAGCCAAGCAATGAGTATTGGAGTTGGTTTAATAGTGTTTGCTGAATTAGTATCATTGATAAATTTTCTAAATACATGACAAACAAAAAATAACAATAATTACAAGAAAACACTGACCTCTAGTTTTTATTTCAATTGAAGTTTTCCCGCATGAATGACTAAAATCATATGACTAATATTCCTATTTGAAAAATCAGATAATTATAATTATTACTTGGCACTTTATGGCTATAATGGCTAAGCCTAATGGCATTTACCTTACCAACTACGTAGTAGGTACAAAATTTTCCGGTTTAGTTTTTTTTTTTAATTTCTCTTACAGTATTTATTTATTTTTATGTCGTGCTATTATTATGCAATAATTATTTTTGGGGAAGGCTGTTAATTTCGTTATCATAAAGCAATAGGTGTCTAGACAGAAGCGTAATATTTGTTGTTCTGTTTTTGTTTTGTTTTTATTTTTTTTTTCATCGTCTGTGTTTTTTTTTTGTTTTTGAGGGCTTTTTTCTTTCTTGGAAAGAATAATGTTTGCATTTAGATATATGTTCAGTTAGAATATCAACAGAAATAATATAAAATTTGTATGTGTTGTGGATATAAGGTAAATTTCTGATGTTAAACAAATAAATTTATTGTGAGTATTTTAAAGTTTGGTGCAATAAAGTCTTTAAACATTTGTAAGCACGTGATTTAAATAAATTATTTTGATGTAAAATAGTGTTCTAGGCACGTACTAGTTTTATTTTGTTCAAAAAAGTTGTAAGCATGTCCAATATAATTTTAAGTAGTTTGTAAACTTGTGTAATTTTTTTTTTTTTTTTGATTATTCGCTAATTTTATAATCTTAACATTTTTAGCTTAACTAATCTTCAAAATGCAATAATTCTATGTTTCCTTTGCATTTTTTTAAAAATAAAATATTTGTAAGCACATGCTTTTCATAATTTATCTTAAACTTAAGAAGATTTTAAATTGTTTTAGTATATTATTTGTATTCTAAAATGTTGTAAGCAATAACTTGTTTATCTTTTATCATTTGAAATTTTAATTTTACTGTCTTAGATATTGTTCTCGGTTATCAAACTTAAACTTTCAAAGATAAATTCATTTAAAACTGCCGTATCATTGTCACAATTCAGTCAAAAATAATTCTAAGAAAGTGATGGTTGCTATTTTGATGGCTAAATGAACTTTAAGCACTTTTATTTTAAAAACTAGCAAGCTGATGTAGTTTTAAAATTTAACTAATTGTTTGTTATTTATTGTTTAAAAGTTTTTTACTTTAAATTACAATTCCATCAAATTATTTTTTGTAAGCACGATATTCAAGCACTCCATCTTGGAGTTCTGAGGATTGAGAATGGTTCGATATATGCGTTTATTCAAAAAAATGTTGTAAGCAACCATTTTTTGAATTGTAAATGGTTCAATATTTGCGTATATTCAAAAAAAAATTGTAAGCAACCATTTTTTCTTGTATAAAATACATATTGTATCATTGAAAACAAACATTTTAAATTAATTAAGATGATTTATGAGAAATTTGTATAAGAAAAGTAGTTGAATCAATAAATTTAAACAATTTTGTTTAGTGTTTTTATTAAATATATTGTAAGCACATACAAAAGTAACTGCAGAATACTATTGGTAATATTTACGTCTATTTTAGATTTGATGAGACCTTAAATTTATTGTTAGCATCAACAGATTTAAGTTCTATGATATAAAAACAATTTGTATATATTTCCAACTCCTAAGTTAATTCTCGTTCTAAAAAAAAAAAAAAAGAAATCAAGGCATATCCATCTCCGTGTAATAAAACAAAATTGCAACAAATAAAACAGGAAATAACATTTTTGTTTTGTTAATTTTTAATTTGTTCACAATATGATCATACCCAGTCCCACTTCTTCCGGTGTTTATATTTTTCTGTCTATGTTCTGTTGTTCATATACCTACACCTATTATTGTTCGTTCTTTTTTTTGTTTTTGTTCATTTTAAATAATAAATTCAGCAAATAAAATAATTTCTCACGTGCTGAATTCCATTTTGAAGCTTATGAACGAAACAAAAAAAAAACAAAATTGAAGAAAAAAAAAAACAGAAAAAAAAATAGAAAACAGAAAAACAACATCTCTATTCTCTTGAGTTTTCCTGCTGTTGGCAATTTGCCCGTCTCGTCTGTCTGTCGGACGCCATGTGCTCTCATACTCATACTGACGACAAACATAATAATAACAACAACAATAATAATAATAAAAGCTGAAATGTTTCACACATCACACCACACCAGCAGCGCACAACATCCAACATACCGAGGTCAGGGAAATTCTGCAGCTGATATAAGAACCCCGCCGGGAAATACTGTGCATTCACGCATACATATACAACATGAAACTGCATAAAAATAAAATACTATATATATGCTATAAATGTTTTTATACAGCAGATAGTGTTGCCACCTTGATGGAATTTTTATGGAATATTCTTTTATTATTATTTATGGAATGTCTTCTAATTCAGCTGTTTTTAATGTCAAAAAATGTTGATACAACATCTGACGTGAATTTTGACACTTATAACAGTAAACTGTGAAAAAAATCACTTAGATAAAAAGCAACAGAGTGGCAACACTTTTCACAACAGCCAAGCCTGCTATGTCTGCTCCTCGCCAAATGGTTGTAAGTATGGGTGTGCTGGCAGATGAAAAATCAATAATTGGAACGTGAGAAACTTTTCCGGTGCAACACCACCCATTTAGCACACCCAGCACACGACCCCAACCGACGAAACTATTATAGAAGTACAGGAGATAGCTGTACTAGATGTGCATGTGCTGTGCAGTGTGCATATATGCATGCAGCAGATATAGAAGTACATTGGTAACATAGACTAGACATGGCTACAGGATGGCTTCCGAACTGAAAATAGCAAATGTTGCCATTTCGCCTATGGCCGCTGCCAAAATGGAACTACACGGCAGCACACAGGTGTACCTGTACGACAGAGACTACGACGAACGCCGACGTGCATTGCAATGAATTGCATATATTCTATCTACGTATGTTGATGTCAGTCGAATATTGTCTAAATCGGTTTTGGCACCAAAAACAGCAGCAGCAATAAAATTGATGATGTGAAGTCGGTGTCGGTGGTGAGTCGCCCTCTTATACGGATGGATATGGGTTATGTGTGTTCTATCGATTTTGTGTCTAAATTGCTTGGATCGCATTTCATTTCCTTAAAACTCAAAATTGAATGAATTTATTCTCGGCTGGAAATTTAATCCGATTAATTTCGATAAATTTGTCCACACCCATTTAATCAAAGTGCTGAAGAATTAGGCGGAATTAATAGCTACTCCCGAGGATAAATACCACCTTCTATAGAACTCACGCCATTCTTTTGACTAATTTGTGATAATCTTGGCCTTGGTTCATGATTTCACGCAGAAAAATAAAACTTAAAAACTATATCAAATGATATTCTTAATGGTTTTGCCTTGATAGTTAATAAAAATGCCATTGAACTTGACTGAATTTCGGTTATGTGAATGTGAGCACATTAGTACTTGTGTTTTGTGTATTTTTTAAGGGGTAACAGTCATTTTCTAATAAAATTTCTTCATTCGATTCAAGTGTAGTTTGAAGAATTAGAGAGAAACATCCAAAACTTTAAGGCTCATCTTTCAAGAATATGTACGTACGAATATAGGGGTCAGTAGACTAATTTTGTGATTAAAAAATATTTCAATTGAAAATAAGAATATAAATTTTATAGAAATTATTTTATTTTTTTTTTTGCATATACTAAGTATGTATGCTTGGCGCACTTGAACTCTTAAGAAATAATAGTTTCAGAGTTCAATGTTAAATTTAAGTGTCGAGGCAATTTATAAACTTGAGATATCTTTATTAATTTTTAATGAGCGTTTAGAATTCGTTGAAAACGAAAACATCATGACATGTGAATGAATGATTATAAGCACATCTTGTATTGCTTAAAAGACAAACTTTTAACATTTATATACATTTCAAAATTATTTTGAGAATCTTGTAAGCGCTGGGTTTTGTTTATTAAAAATACTATTGCTATTAGTTTATAAGATTAAATATAACGTTTTTTTCGTATTAAGCAAATACATTTCCAGAAGGTCAAAAAGCTTTTTGTAGAAAATAATATTCCAAAATTTCGCTTATATTCAACAAAAACTCATTTTGATTGTAAGCACACTTTGAATTCTTCTAAAAATAGGTAAATTATTATTTATTATTATTTACTACAACATTCTATTGGAAGAATTAAATTTTGTAAGCTCTGTATTTTAAATGATCCAAACATTAATTTTTTAAGTGTGAAGAACTTAACGAGCCTTGAACTTTCACTCCCATGAGTATTCAAATATTGTAATTGTTCATCAAATTTTGTAAGCATGTTAAAATTATAAGCTTAATTTATCAAATCTCATAATTTAAATTACATTTTCCACAAAATTTAATCATCAATTAATAATTTTATTATTTTTTTGTTTATTTCCAGGATATATTTTAGCTGTTTCTGCAGGAATATCAATCTGTGGCACAACCATAAGCATTCTAATTGCGGTTATACATTGCTACCGTTCAGCACGTCGAGCCACTACTGGGGCTCTGGCATTACCAATTCCACTTTTGCCAGAAGATCGAACCCCCTTGCACGCGGAGCCGGAACATCCTGTACCCGTAAGTATTCTTCACAAATTCCAAAATACCCATCAATAAGAGTGTTTTACTGATATTTGGCCCATAATTAATTCCTTGATTTGTGCAAAGATTCTGAAACATTTCTCCTCTTAGTGGAAAAAGATTAGGACAAGTGGTTGCGGGTGGGCCACGATCAAATCTTAAGTCAGATTGAAAATATGGAAAGAAATAACATAGCAGAGCATAGCCATCTTCATATCTATGAATTGGTTAAGAAATCAGTATAATATTAATTGAAATAATATTTCAAACCTGGCAAGACCACATCCAACTCTTGATAGGTGAGGATTAGCCAATCGAGTGAAATTATTATGACCCTTTAAGACGCCATATAATTCATTGAATTGCGACTTAAATATTTTCGGTGGTCTCATGTTATTCTTTTCGTAGTACCAATCTCTTAAAATTGATGGGAAAAAGTTATTCGGAAAGAACTTTGTTCTTCGGAATGCAAAAGATTCAGCAACGTGATAGTAACGTGGTTCTGTTTCTGAAGCATCAAACTTAGGATCACCCAAATTTGTACAAGGATTTTTCGAAAATGGTTCACATCCCTCTAAAAATATTTGCGCCATCAAAGTAAGTTCCTCATCCCAGTTCTAAATTAATAAGTAATTCTATTCAGCTATTCAGCATCATGCAAGAAAAAAATTATATTCCTCACCAGACTTATCATATTAGCAACCTGCATTTTGTCAGCAATTCTATTCCGAAGTCCATTAAGTCCCATTAAAACATCATTCTTCAGGTTTGACTCATTCAAGTCAAAAAGATAAAAGTTGTCAGAACATTTTGGATAAGGCTTGAATACAAAATAAATTTGAATAAAATGCAAAACTATCATGAATATTCATTTAAACCTCAACACGACAAAGTGTATGCGTTGTTGCATCGCCACATTTCATATCACAATAACGCTTAATATCACCAAATAGAAAAATCGATTCGTTATACCAATGGGTGTAGCCATTGGAATTCCCAATGAAAATAAAGACTGCAATAGCGCTTACAACAATCTGCACCATTTTAGTATTGTTTGTTTTTTGGTTCTTCGTGTAGTTTGGTCTTTTCTTCTCGGCTTCCGTTTGTGTAATTAAAATTCTTGTTTTTTTTTGTAATTTTGTTTTTTCTTGTTACTCTCTTCCTTCTCTTGTCATAGTGAAAATAATTTTCAGTGAATAATAGATGAACGTCCTTTTCGAGGTTCCTTTTGTTTTCACTTTTGTAAGTTTAACTAGAAGAAGAAAAAAAAATTAAATAATAATGAAAACATAAAATCTGGCGCCAGAGGTAATTGCACTCTGGATTAGGTCTTCTCAGTTCTCATTCAGGACATAAAAACAAGAGAATACTGTTCTCATTACTATTTTTAAGTTTTTTCGTTTTTTAATTTTGACTTCATTTTCTTTTTTTGAAATCCCGGATATTTTGTTACTCCTGGCAAAGGAGAAGTTTCTTTTCTTTATAAATTTCTTAATTTAGGGCATAGCTCGAAGTGTGAGAACGAAGTGAATGAAGAAAAAAAAAAGATATATGAAGTTAGGAGAAAAGTTTCAGTTTCCTTTCTTATTTTTTTGTAACTTCCTGTTCATTCAGCACAAGTTAGTTTCTGAGACTCAATTTGTAATTGGAATGAGCTTGCTAACAATGGCTTTTGTTTAGTTACTAATACCTTTTTTATTGTTAAGACTGATTGTGAGAAGTTTTAGACTACTTAATGAGCTATCACTGCAACAAAAGGTTCATCTTAATAAAAACTTCTCTGCTAAAATGTGTAGTTTTTAATGAAGGTTTTAAATTTACAGAAGTAAAATTTAATATTTATCAATCTGTTTTCGTAAAATTTTCATTTCAGCTGTATTTGGGAAAAGCTGAAAATATATTCAAAGTTTAATAAATAAGTATAACGTTATTTTATTTAAATTTCAATATTACCGAAGAAAATGTGCTGAAAGTATGTAAACACACATATTGTGTTAAAATTCCGAACCAAGGTGTTCAAAATGTTTTATTCCACTAATATGAACAGCAAACCATTTGTGCTTACAGCTTTTTTCCATTCCTGCGCAAATAAAGAAAACTTAAATCATTAAATAATCTTATTTAAACTCAGCAGCACATGTGCTTACAATATTTTATAAGTAAATAAAATGTAATACCATCCTGATTCACCACCTAATACATATTTCCGTATTATTTCGTCGTTGTCGTCGTCGAATTACTAGGTATAACGTATAAGTCTGCTTTTCTTTACTTATTCATCATCCAAGGACGATCCGAAAACCTTATTTCGTTTTATTTACATACTGCACGTCACACAAAATCCCCATGCCACTTTCATATCGCACATCGCACAGTACAATGACAACAAAAAGATTTACCTAGAAAAAGCAAAATTAAAAAAATGAAAAATAAAATACCAAAGTTCAAATTTTCCTTCACACATCGCAGTGAATTAAAATGAATGAGTTATTTCAATCAGCAAGGTATTGTGTGTGGTTGTTAATAACGTACACGTGCCCCGACACCATAAGCACCATCAAATCCTACCTTTAGGCTATGGATTTTTTTATAGGAACCTAAAATGGAAATTAAAAAAAGGATCAGAATAAAACTGATGTGAGAGTCTGTCTCTCGTTTCTGGGTATGGCAAAAAAAAAGAAGTAATATGTATTCAAAGAAGTGACTTCATCATCCCTCAGTCTTCTGCCTAATTTAAGCACTTTTCTCTTTTACCCGCATAATTGAATCGTATAATGGCTCAATAGGTGATCCTTTGTTAATATAAAAGGACAACGAGGACGATGTTGATGACTATACAAACCACCACCATGATTAGCCTGGTTCTCCTGGCTTGATATTGTCGGCTTTGTTTTCATTTCTTAGGTTTCGAAAATTTATAAACTACTTCCACTATATACTCGTTATATAAGACGGGTATTCTGTATTTCTGGTATTAGATATTCATGATCATTTTATTCAGTTTTTTTTTTCATTGAAAATTTATATGAAATTCATGGAATTCAGGAGATTTTAATTAAAAAATGTAAATTTCATCAGGTCAAACCTCAAAGAATGCCAAAATGATATTTATGTTCGATTCTGCAAAAAACCCTTAGGGTATAGAATGTAGTTCAATTCACACGCATAGAATATGTAGAACTTTCTTGCTTTCTTTACATAATAACCATTTTAAAATACATGTACATATATTTACCTACCCTCTACCGCTCTATGGTAGAATAAATGATTTTTTTGAATTCGATTTGCCCTACATTCTCGATAGCACTTTCGAGATGATGAGTTCCTACTTCCTATCTACTTATGTGTCTGAAATTGAATTCCTCCTACAACAGGAAGGATGTGGTGGGTGGCGGACGAAGGGCGGGCAATACTAGGCACAGACGCACACGAAGATAATAAAAGGAAAACGATATCAATTTTATTTTTACTGTTCAAGCAGACATTTTTTGTTTTTGGAGGTGTTTTTCTCTAGGGCTTAATAAAACACAGCACCCAATACTTGGAAATAAAATAAATTTATACCGATGTAAGTCTCTGACGTAAACTGATGGAACATTAAACATGCCTCTTGGCTTAAGGACATTTTTACGAATTAATATGTCTGAGCTGAGGCAACAAAAAAAAAGGAAACACACACACAATCCTTGAGGACTTTATGATTTAATTCGTAAAATTCTTGCTTACGTAGATACATATATTAACTTGTATTGTCATTTTGGGTTGTTTGGTTATAACGTAGAATGAGATACTTCATTTTGTTCCGAAAGCTCTTGATAAAATTGTGTGAATGTATTTTATATACTCGTGCTCGTACACATATCGGATGTATTTATGTCCTTGAGAATTTAACGTTTTTTTAAATTTTGTGTTGTTTAAATATACGACTGTTTTTGTGAATAAAAATTTACTCTTTCAAAATAAATTAAGCAATAAGTTGTTCAATACTTTTTTTTCCACAAAATGGATTGAATATGTATTTACATGTCGAAAATTCTTAGAAACACAGAATCCAAGATTTTTTTCTTTGAATACAATATTTTTGATTAGAACTGAAATCAAATACTTAAGTGCTTACAAAATCAAACGAAGTTTGTATGATTTCAGCAGCAATATAACTTCTTCAATTAAACTAATATATTTATGAAAACTCACGCATTTTCTATCAAATATTTTAAGTGAAGCGCAGTTCAAATTTATAAATGCTGACAAAATTCAACGAAAGCAAAATATATTCAGCGGAAATATACACATTTTGTTTTTAAATTTGACTTATTATTACGGATGTTCAAAATTTTCTTTTGCTTATGAAACTTTTCTCAAAGTGAGCTTTAAATGTATACGTGCTTACAAAATTATATGAAGGCAGAATATATTCAGCAATAAAATAAAAAAAAAATAAGATCGTAACAAATTAAATGACGTTAAAATAAATTCAGAAAAAAAATATATCTTACATATTTTTTAAACATTTGCAATAGTCTTGTCTTTTTTACATTTAAAACACGTCAATTACAAAATTTCTATCAATATGTCAAGAAATTGATTGATAAAAAATATGTATATAAATATTTTGTTTAATATCAACACATTCATATTCAATTATTTAAATTTTGTGACTGAGATGTTACTGTATTTAATTTAATTTCTCATTTTGATAAATTTCAACTGAAGTTTAAACATATAGAAAAGGGAGAACAAAAGCGTGACAACTGACAAACCCGAAAGAAAAGTTTGGTTGCACTTGAATAATAAATAACTTGCATGGGAGTGTTAGAGTCTCGAGCTGTTTCTTGTTTCTTATACTAAAAGCAGTTGAATATTTGCAACTCTTTCTGTGAGCTGCATTTGCTAAAAAAAAAAGTAAGAGTATATTTACAATGTGTGTATATTTATTTCTTTGTAATTCACAACCTAAAATATGCTCTTATTTATTTTTAAAAAATTGCGCTTACAATATTTTTATGTGGTATTATTTTAAAGGTCTCTAAAATGTATGTAATTAAACAGTTTTATCATTCAGCTTAATGTGCTTACAAAATTTAAAATGTATTTTCTTTAACGAAAAAAAAAAATAAAATACCCAATGTGAATACTTTTTATTTCATTTATATGAAGAATTTGCCTGCTTAGGCTCTTGCAATATTTTGCAACTTTCAACTTTAAACTGTGTGCTTACAAGTTTATTCAACTGAATTTAATCAAATAATTGTTATACTTTCGAATGAGTTGAAAGAATTACCTTAAAACTATGTGCTTACAATAATTTCTTGACGTTTTTACATAAAAGCACACTTTTTTGTATATTTTATACATACCCACGCTCAAAACGTATAATATAATGTATATAACTAAATTTTCTTCCCTGTCTTCATTTTTACAAAAAGAAAGCATAATGATTCAATAGTCTCTGTCTCTAGCAGACAAACTCAGACCAAAGAAATGATAATGCCATGTCTAAGTGCTTTATTTCATTCAAAGAAAACGAACAGCATAAATAAATAACTTTAGTTATATTCTTTCTATTGTCTACGCTTAGTTATTCATATAATATGCATATACATATGTAGGTATAGAACATATATGTATGTGTGTTTAAGGCAAAGCTTATATAGTATACCAAAAAGGCAAAGTGAAAAATCTATTACAGGGTATGTAGATGAAGAAGCTACCCGGCCATATATAATATCTGCAAAGAGACAAGCCACATAGTCTGCCTTGCAACAAAATCAAATTCAGCACGTGAGTGCTTCATAAAGAGAATATTGTCGACTGTCGAGAAAAAATTACAAAAACAAAAATAGAAGAAGAGGTGGCACTAGGGTAGAGCACCCCTATTTTTTTGGGGAGATTCACCAATTGATTGTCTTTAGATAAATATGTCTGCATCCAACATAATTCACAATAAATATCATAAAATATTCAAAAGAAGAAGACTCTCGTAACGGAACCAAAAAACTCCCAGAATAGATAAATAGGAGAAGACAAACCAAATAAAATGCCTCTTAGAAAAAGGAAAAGAAGAGAAATAAGCGGTTGCTAAGAAGAAAGAGAAATCTATACAAGATGATGAATATTATGTTTGTAGAATTTACAAGAGAAGGTGTGTGTGTATGTTTTATGTATGCGTCGTCCGTTCGATTACGTATAAAGGACTATACATTTGTGTACGCCAGACTAGGTCAAACATTCTTCTTCAGAGGAATTACTCAAATAACCCGACTTAATGACACATGACGCGATAGTGGGTTGACGACATGATCTGGCACACCACACACCGTACTGCACCCGCCACATCGTGCGTTGAGTCGGTGAGAGTGTGAATTCTAACTTCTTGACTTTTGTATTCCTAAGGATATTATACTTAAAGCGCGTATACAGTTTTTAGCACTTTGCGGAAACGAAGAGAAACGAGGAAAAACTACAAAGCAACAGCACTGACGAACACAATAGAATACAAAATGGTATTCTCAAGTATTTAACACTTAAAATCTTCACACAACTACAACTAAAAGGAGAGAAAATCGATTTTCGTCAGAATAAAGTTGAAGCACATTATATATAAAAAGGACTCCTTTTTTATGTGTTATATGTAGGTGTGCACTCTTCCTCACTTAAATAAATTTACTTGAATGTATTGGTGTGAGAAATTTGAGCAGTGAAAGAGAGAATTCAAACTACACAACAAAAAAAAAATGGTTCTTGAATTTGATATAAACTTGAAGAAGAGGTTTTATTTATATTTCCTGTCCAAGTGGAGAAATCAAGGATTTTATCTATCTACGTTTTTTTTTTCTCAGCTCATTGTTATTGTTGTTGCTATGTATGTCGTGTCGTCAGGTTTGATCTTTCTTGTTTAAATCTAATTAAAGCTGTGTAAATAATTTTATTTCAATGTTTGCTTGATATAATTTGAAAAGAAAGAGAGATTGTATTTGATGAAGATATTTCAAGGATAGCAGACAGTTGAAAAAAGAATAGCTAGGTATACAAACTAAATATTGTCAGAGAGTATGTCTTTGAATTTATAAATTTAAATTTAGCACTTTTACCTTTGTTGCATCATTTTTAAGCTGACTAACTATGTGCTTACAAAATTTAATTACGATAACATGGATTTTAGTATGCAACTTGTTTAAATATACCATTTTTTTAACTTATAGCCGTGTGCTTACAAGCTTTTTATATGAAAAAGGATTTAATTATAACTTGAAAGTTATAGTCTGATTTTCTGTTTTACAAAAACATTGTTTTTCAGCAGTAAAATGGTGTAAATAAGGAGGTTTTCTTTAGAATACGTTTTTTAATGTGATATCCAACAAAAATCATGTGCTTACAAAATTCATTCACAGAAATAAAAACCTTGATATCATAATTTCTTAAACAACCCAGATTATTGCCAAAATGGCATGTGCTTACAATTTTTAAAGCCTAACAAAAATGGTGTCATTTACACCTCTCTTTCACCAATGGCCTTGTATTCATAACAAAACAATAGACAGCGACACCACACCACTTGTGCATCTGGAGTCTATACAAATTTTGTTTACATTATACAGCTGTTGTTATTTTCAAAAATTTTAACTTACGACGTAGTAAATTTTTGTGTGCATACCATATCATATATACCGAATTACCTTTAGCCATTGTGTCATTTTTGTCATCGTACACCTCACCTCAATAAGATTTCAACAGAAATCAGGTTAATCTGAATTAAATTTCCACTTGAGTAAACATTTACAAGAAGTCTCAAGGTCCTGTGTGCGATTTTAACCTACTTTCCTTTTATTTTCTCTGTGCTAATCGAAGCATGACAAAAGCATAAAGCAAAGCACAATATCAACAAAAATCTGGCTGGCTTCGCATTCGCACCAACCAACCAACCATCTGTGAAACACGATCCAAACATCCTGCATCTCACACAGCGAGTAAAACTAACAGCAGTGATCTTTCGTGAAAAGTGATTCATAAGATTCCTTTAGTGGCTGTCTAAAGACGAGGTAAAATGCACCGCATAGATATTGTTTGATCTATTGGAACTTATATTGAATACTTTGCAAAATCAAACTTCTTTATATGGCTTGTATGCCTTTGGAATTCCCTATTTCCGTCGTTG
This sequence comes from Eupeodes latifasciatus, assembly GCA_920104205.1. Lineage (NCBI taxonomy): Eukaryota > Metazoa > Arthropoda > Insecta > Diptera > Syrphidae > Eupeodes > Eupeodes latifasciatus. The sequence continues at coordinate 157,916,023 of OV049926.1, forward strand.
TTTTTTTTTTATTTACATTCCACTGTGTTGTTGTTTGTTTTAGTAGCAAAGACAGTAGACTGATATTATATATTGCCAGATCATATTTCAGACAAACAAAAAATAAGACCGGAAACCCTTCAACAATGTTGCACGTTTACCACTACGCCAACCATACCACCACCGATCTATCGTCCGTCGTTTTCTTTTTGTTTTGTTGTCTGGGACGAAGAAACTAAATCTTCAACTACTATACCCACTATCTGCTTGGCTAGATATTTAGTTCAAATTTGAGATTTTTTTTCTGGGCTATTAATGTGCGCCGCCATAAATAAATATTAGTGGCATGTTGCTCATTGAAGAAATCTATATACATTTGCTTTAAAATGATGCATAAGATTATTGTCAAACATTGCCTTTCCTAACATTGGGAAGGTGTGTTGGAGGAGCTAAAGTAGATGCTTACAACTTATTCTTGTATAATTCAATAAAATATAGCGTAATTATTTAAAACCATATCGAAAATACATCAAATGCTTTGTGCTTACAATCAAATACGTCATTTCAATGCATGCGCTTACATGATTTTCTTATGTTAATGGAAACTACATTTTACCAATGATAGACCCTTTAACTACTTTCTTATTTATCTGTTGTGCTTAAAATTTTTTAAGCATTCATATCTCCATAAATTAATTTAAAAAAAAAAGAACAAAAATGCACATGCCTATGACCTTTATAACACACAAACTTAGCCAGACTCAATGTTTACATCATATTTTTCGGCTAGACACCAAGAAATGTTTAAAATTTGCCAAAAATAAGAACATTTATTCCAATATACAAACCCACATATCCGGAGTGGTTTTTTTGGCTATTTTCTTCTTGTTTTTTTTTTTTTTTTTTTTTTTTGAAATGATAATTTACTCACCTATAATATATCTACATATGTAAGCACTCAAATATTACATACAAAATATCCATTCTGACGCAAATTGGCACAAGATTAAGCATTCAAAGCGAAAACAAAAAGAAAAACTAAATTCACACAAATATTTTTGGCTTTCTACGAGAGTTTATATCTAGCTGAATTGTTGCCAGCAAAGAGCACATACAAAATAAGAGGCGACGAACCAAATTCTTCCAACTCATTATATGACACATTTGTGCAGCCAGTTGCTGCTCTAGATGATGGTATTTTTTGTTTGCCCTCAAACTGCATTTTAACGTCTTAATTTTATATATATAATTTTCGTCTAACATCACCAAAAGAGACGACACTCTATATCCTTTAAATTGATTTTTTTATCCTTAATGTCCTTGGAATCCAATTTCCAGAGTTTTAGCTTACTTATTATTAACCTCAGACTTGGAAGTCACCTCTCCTATAGATTTTTGTTGAAGGTTTCTGCATTTGTAAGATATCGACTTGGTTTACCTGTATGCGGTATACGGTATACGGTATACGTTATACGGTATGGGACGCATAACGACGACGTCGACACGACAGCAAAGTTGTGTAGTTGCCCACTTGGAACGTTGCCAATTTTTGAATTCGGAGCAATGAAATGCTAGACTAGACTGCATGATGCTGTTGTCGGGTGTTATTTCTTTTCGTTTTGTATTTATTTTGTCGTCGTCGACGTTTTGTTTTTGTCTGGTGATTTTGAATGAAATATATTTTTGTTTTTCATTTTTTTTTCTCAATGTTCTTGATGCTACTTTTTATTTATTTATTTTATTTTTATTTTACATATTTTTTTTCTGTCTTTTTCAATTCATTGTTTTTGGTTTTGCATCAATTTTTTTTTTGTGTTGTGTTGTGTTGAATATCTACATACATCCATATTCAGCTAAGGCATATTGCCTGAAGAGGATATGCAATGCAAAAATGATGTTTCCTCTTAAAGCAAATTCTTTCCTCTTGTTGTGTTTGACAGTTTTATTATTGAAAATTGAAAAATTTCTTGTTTTTTTTTTATCATACATTTTTTGTATGTTTGTTCTAATGTTTAAATAAAAAAAATAAACATACATATATCAATTTGAAAAAAGTTGACAAAGAACAGCAGATTTGTTTATCATTTCAAGGCATGCATTAGTTAATAGAAATAATATTTTTGGTAGTTCAGCACATATTCTATTAGTGCTTACAACTTTTTTTCAATTTTGTGATAACCTTTATCCTGTTAAATGACAAGCAGAGCAATTACAGCTTGAATATGATTGTGCTTACAAAATCGTATGTGATATAAAGCTGTGATTTGGATTTTAAATTTAAGAAAAAAAAAGAATTTTTGTGAATTCAACTTATATTTTACTTGTGCTTACAAATTTTTTTCACTTTACAACCTAAGTATTGTTTCATTATGCATAGAACAATTCTAACTTAATAAGTTTTGCGCTTACAACATTAAATTAGGAACGAAAACATAATCCTAGCTTTTCTTTTAAGTGAATGCCGGTTTTTTGTACACAACACAATTTCGTATAAAAATATTAAAAGTGTCATTTTTGTTCCATCAATTAGTTATGGTTGATGGATTCAAAAGTTTCTTGTTGCCCAATTTAATTTATTATTCCTGTTATTTTTCCATTAGCATAGGGCTTACAAAATTTTTTCCTCCAAGGACAACAGATTATTATTATTACCTACCCCTTTTATACATATATCTTTATGTATATTTAAAACTTATAACTATCATCCTCCACTTCTCAAAGTCATCTGAAGGTTACGCGTGCAATTTGTACAATCCTTTAGGTTGGTGTTTTTGTTTTTTCTTCTTATCGTATCCTATCGTTTTACTAGCTACCGCTGCTGGCTGTGTAATAAAATCCATTTGACTGATGATGTTGGTTGATGTGCGGTTATAAAATTGATTATACACATTTTTCATTTTTCTGCTATCCCCTTGGACAAAATATAAAACAAGAAGCAAACCAAAAAAAGGAAGAAATTAAGAGAGAGAAAAAATGACTATAAGTATGCAAATTTTTATTCAGGATATTTCACGGCGGCTGTCGTTCATGCGTATGAACATGAGAAGACATAAAGCAAAGGAACACACAAAAAAACTGCAACGCTGCATTTGCGTGTCTGACAGCAACAACAACAACGAAATGCTTTACAAAATAAAAGGGAAGAAGAAAAAGAAGTCCTTGAAAGTCTTTTTAATGTTATATTTTTTATCGTTGCGCTTAAGGGAAAATTTATTATTATTATCCAACACACCGGTATAATAATGTCAGCAGGGTTAGGTAAAATGCCAAGTAAGGTGTTGCTCAACAACGACAACGAACTCACGGGGGAATGCCAAAAGGTTTCCCTGCTGTCGCACTCGATGTCCTGCAGTTGAAGTTTGATAAATGGCAAAGAACGAACAATAATACAAAAAAAATGATGTGTGTGCACACTGTGCAGTGCAATCATATGTCACCGGGCTTAACGTGCTCATTGTGTTTTAACGCACGCATTTTTATGTATTTGCATTTATTTTTGTTAAATGCGAATTTACACAGAACTTCAATGAGGAAGTACTTGTATAAATTTGAATAGAATATTGTGTTGTTGTTATTTGATAAAAAGAGGGGGAAAAAGACATTTGCACGTTGAAATATTTGTAAGCACGTGTTAATTAGCTTCGGTTCCTAAATCAATATCAACTTTAAATATTTTCAAGTCGAAACAATGCAAACAAAGTTGTAAGCACTATTAAATAAAATTATAAGAGAAAGTTTTTGTAAGCACGTAATTAAAAACCAAGAAAATTTGTAAGCACTTAAAGTATCATGTAGATTACAAAAAAAAAACACACAACATACATAAGCGCTACCATCAAATGTAAATTAGTGCTATAAAGAAACCCATTAAACTATTTACCAACGCACCATTTACTTAAAGTTAGTGCACATACACGCCAGCCAACTCGCTTCCCATTGCGACAAATATAAATTGCATTTTCAAGTTCAAATAACGAAGAAATTTATTTTAAGATGCAACATCACATACAGACAAAAATATACTCGTATACATCAGATTGTACTGCGACTGCGATGCGATGACTGCCTTTATAGTTGGAGGAGTTGCAAATGCAATCCAATGTCTTGCCTTATTTTATATAGTATTTGCTCCGAGACTGTGAAATTTGGGTCGTCGCTCGCCGTCATCGTCGTCGCCGTCGCCGTGTCGGTCGTATCGTTTACGTTTCAGTTCAAAAAAAATAAAAATAAAAAGAAAAGGAAAGGAAAGGAAACTTTTGTTTCTGTACTTGTGGATAATAGCAAATGGCGGCGACCGGCGCGGAGTAGTGGCATGGCATAGCAACAACGACCAACGAAGCAGACACATAATCGAACTTAAATCACCCCAAAGACTGCAATTTATGTTAATCTTTTGGGAAATTGTTTGCATTTGCAATAAACATTTCGTTGTTGTTGCTGCTGTCGTTGTTTTTTGATATTGGTTGTCTGGTCGAAATGATTTTGTGATTATAATACAAAACAAAAAATAAATACCCAACTCATGCACAAGTGTATTTAACAGAGGCTCTTTACCCCAATTTATGTCTGCTGACCACAACGCAGTCTGTTGCACTCCAGACAGACACAAAACATAATAATATATAAATAAAAGTACGTACATATACGCTGTGCTGCTGTTTGGACCGAAATAACATGAAACCAAAAGTAATAATAACCAAAAAGAACGCACGAAAGTTGATAAAAAAGAAAATTTTATGCACAATGTCGCCATTTTTTGTTTTTGTTGTTGCAGTGTTTTGTATCGCTAATTATACGTAGGTAGTTGTTTGTGTGTTAAATATAATTGTTTAGTGGCATGTTAAGTGAACTTTACATTTATGTACTCGTCAGAAGTGAAATCAATTGAAAACATGACAACAGAAACTCATCAAGCTAAATATATGGTTTTTTTGCTCCGAGTTATCTGGACAAAACACAAAACAAAAAATTGTAAGCAAGTAAATATTTACATTGAAATATATATTTTCTGAGAGGTGGTGTTACTTCCTAACTTAAAATTTACCTGCTTACAAAAAAAAATCAATACTATTCATTTTTTGGTCGACAAGTTTTGAAGCAAAATAAATTACAAAAAGAGCATTTTTTGATTTAATCGAAATTAAGTTCTTACCACATGCAACAGCTGTCATAATTGTAAAGCGTTATGATTGATTTTATTATTTTTTTTTGTAAGAAACATCGTGTGTGAAAGTTTTAAAAGTTGGTTTTTATTTTTTGTTAATAGGTACCTAATTTATAATCGCATGATATTCCTTCATCAATCTTTATAGCGTTTACACAGATCCTCTTAATTGAATTTATCTAAATGAAAAACAATTAACTCATATCATGTTTTTATAACCTTCTTTTTAAAGGATTGTAAGCACACGTTTTCAACTAGCTGAATATTCATAATCTTGATGAAACACGCCCTACCTACATACTTCGTTAAAGATTTGATTTCATTCATCTTAATTCGTATATTTTTGTTCAAATATTCATGGCACGTTTGTTTGTCTGTCTGTCTGTCTGTCTGCTAACTTTGTTTCTCTTATTTTGTTTTTAAATCATTAGAGTGGACTTGAAAATGAATGGTTTTGCTTTAAATTTTGTTTTTTTTACACCTTAAGGTATCCGACTTCTTAAAATATACAATTGCATTTGATTAGAACGCAGAGGTTGGGTAATGGGTATATCCCAAATACACCAACAATTATTGTTCATGCCCAGTTTTAGCGTGCAGGCTTACTTGACTTTGGAATTTGGAGTGAAACCCAAAAGGCCTCATTTACACAACAAAGCCCACATACCCTATAGTCTACGTCAAGTCTATTTTCCTCGATTCTTTCATGGTCTTATAGCTTACGTATTTTATTGAATCACCTAGGAAGCTAAATCCACGAAATTTGAGAAGGTTTAAATAAGGAAAATAACAAAACAAAAAAAGAGCACGTGAGGAAAACTTCACTGCACTGCACTAGCGACGACGGCGCGACGCGGAGAACCCTTCCTCCTCTAAGTCAAGATCGAGACAGAGGCAAAGAGGTATACAAATTTTGGCATTTAGGAAAGGGAGAATGATTTTTGGTGTCACATTACTTCGTTTGGTTTTGTTGATGTTGTTTGTCAGTTTAGTTGGAAGCAGTACAGTACCTTACCTATATGATGGTAAATATAGCCTTGGTATTTAGAGGGATATTCGCTGATTAATTGGATACCTATGTCTTTTTGTCTGATGAATTTCAGAATAGGATTTTAATGGCATTCAAACCACGGACACCTGTGCACATGGCGAATGTGAACATTAATTTGCCTTGAAGTGTGGAACAATCATTTGTCTCTCTGTAAGCACGTGCAATGTAACAGGCATTCAACATTTTATAAATGTATGTGTTGTATGCTTTGTATGTATTTGTGTGTATGTGGGAGGACGGCATTTTGTAAGAGGTTATTTGAGATAAAATATATGCAAGTGCTCAAGTTGTTTATTATGCTCATAAATAATGTACACACAAAGTTAATAAGTAAAAATATATACTTTTTATTCTAAGCAGGGTATTCGAGATAGCACTTATTTACAAGAATAAAATGTAAGCAGGTTGTTTACATATTTGATTTCCAAACCATTTGTAACCTTATGTATGAAATTGATTATTCAATTTATAATAACCACTCAACAGTATTTTTTTTCCTAAGAATGAATGGATTTTTTGAGCAAGCTTACCATGAAAATAAGTTTAAATCGTGTAAGCGCACTGATTACAATCGACTTTTCTTTAAAGCTTATAAGAAAACGTCAGAAATAATTGATAAATCATCAAAAAATTTATAAGCATGCATTATTTTTAAACATAAGTCTTGTTTTTCGTTTTTATCTTATATTCAATATTTTCTTATATTCAGAATTAATATTTTGTATGCAAGCATACCTAAAAAGTATTCAATTTTCTTACCAAATACAAGTTTAAATCTTGTAAGCATACTGCTTACAATCGATTTCAGATTATATTTTGTTAGAAAACTTCAGAAATTACTGATTGAACATCAACAAATTTGTAATTAATTCCACAAAAATAGAATTGTATTAATATAGAGTTACCTTGGGCTATATTAATTTTTTTGGGGAGTTAAAATATAATGTAAGCACATAATTTGTTTTAAAATTTCAATTATTTACATTCAAAGAGTTAACCAAATATCAGTTGAAAGTTAAAATAATTTGTAAGCACTCATGTTTTCCTATAAATTTTCCTGAAATTACCATTATTAATCTTAATTTTTCCTTTCTTACAGATGCTATCGGTACAGTCTGCCGGCTGCGCGGGAATGGAGCGGCTCGGCGTTCCGGCCCGCACATCTTTAAACACACCTCCTGACGACAGGTTAGATTCTTCTTCCTATATTACCATCCAATTATTATATTTCTAACAAAATATTTTTTTTATAGAGGCCATATAAGTCGAAGAATGCGTGTTGATACAATCCAAGCTCGTGATCTACTAGTACGCGATACAACACTACTTAGTGATAGGCAAATTAGGAATAATAATCATTTACATCAGTATCATCGAGTTGGATGTGGTGGAAGTAGCAGTAGTAGCTATAGTATTTGTAATAGTAGCAATATTCGAGGTGGAATTGATGCAGCGACGATAATGACTGCTAAACAGCAACAACAAGCCGTCACCGCAAAACTTAAACCAATTAACAATGAAAAGCAACAACAACAAATTCGATGTCCACATCATATTCCATTACCAGATAGTGAATGGGGTCAAGATCGTGACTTGCAGATACGAGCACAGTATCAGGTTAGTTCATTGAACGTTTTTTAAATCACATTGAATTAATTTTTGTCTGTTTTTATTTTAGCAATCCGAGATAACTCGTTCGTATATCAAGCCACCTCCTAACAAAACAGTCTTAGACGTTCCAGAGCAATCCTATAATTTTTACTCATCAACAACACTGTCATCGATGGCGGCAGCGTCGTCAGCAGCAGCCAATTCGGGTGTTTCGTGCAATTTAAAATCTAGCCTAACTAATCAACATTCTAATATCCACCACAACTACCACCTGCAGCAGCAACAACATCCACTGCCCTGCTCAAGTGGCAGCCAACAATCTGCAATATTAACACAACAACATCAAAAATCAAAACCCAGTGTAATAACAAAGCTGTTCTCGCGCAAAAGCAGCCCCAAATCGCCAACAGCACTCTGTTCGTCATCATCAATATCGTCGAACTCATCACTTTCATCGAGTGCATCGTCATCGTCCTCATCTTCATCATCGTCGTCCTCCTCTTCGTCATCATCATCATCGTCGTCGTCTGTGTCAACATCGTCGTCATCATCATCACTGTGCTCGGCACAAGCACTTCCAATATCAATAGCTGCCACATTGACAGCAACAACATGTAGCTTGGGAGCGGCAGCACCTTTCCAAAATAATCTTATGCCCACCAGTAGTAGCAACATTACCTCGAGTTCATCATTTATGACGACAATCGGTGCCACGGCCTCAGCACGAGTTTCGCCATCACCTCCGTTGGCGGTATCAGTTCCCGTCGCGGCATCATGTTCTAGCAATATGTTGCAACAACAAAAATTCCATTTACAACAACAACAACAACACCAGCAACATCAGTTGCTTGTTGATAGTACAAATTCCAGTAACTTATCATCGACCTCTCTGCACTTATTAAAGAACAGTAGTAGTTGTAATTTATCACCAACATCGTCCACATCAGCTTCAGCTTCAGTAGTTGCAGATGTTGCTTCAACATCCATTGATTGTTGCTATGCTCAAGCAACAAGTATCCAACGATCACATTCTTCTTCTTCTTCATCTTCTTCTTCTGCGGCAATATCATCTCAGCTGCATCAGCAACAACAACAACAACAACAATCAATCGATAACTGTGTTAATAGCAATAGTAGCAGCAGCAGTAGTATAAGTAGTAATAATAGTATGTCAAGTTCGAGAAACTATCAGCATCATATTTGACAAAATAAAAATGTAGTTAAAATTAGCTGAAATACTAAGTCTAGTAATTATTGTAGTTTTTCCAATAACCACCACCAGCATAATATAAATAATAATAATAATAACAAAAATTCTGCTGCTGTATGCACTTTTTAAGTTTAAAACAAAAATTGTACCAGTAGCAGGATGTAAATGTATATTTTTCTTTTCTTTAAACAAACAAAAAATTATTCAAACTGTCTAGACTTAATGTTTATGCTTATGATGTAATATTTTATTTTCAAAAACTTAAAAAAAAAAAACTAAAAACAAACAAATTTGATGTAAATTTAAAATATATATACAAATATGAATTTGTATTAGGCAATTCAATGAACTAAATCAAAATCCATTTTATTGTGTTCCATTAGAAATTTTAATTATTATTATATATAATTGGGTGCTGAATAGAAGCTGAATTGGTAGTTGCTAAATAAATATAGTCAACGAAAAATCTTAAAAAATACTCTCATTATTATGTGCTGAATAAGTTTAAATGCAGCTGAATAGGTGAATTATAAAAATCAATTGTCTAAAAATGAGAGAAAAATGTATTAAGAACCTGGTCAGTGGGACTTTTATTTTTAAAATAGAAACATTATGTTCTTCGAAATGATGTTAACGGTTAGACAATGATATCAGTATAACATGAAAATCAACTCGAAACTGATTTTCTCTGATTCACTTTTATTGATTAAAAATTTGAATTGGCTTCAAAACATTCCAAATCTCACTGTTAATTCTCGCAACAGTTAAGATGTATACCTATACTTTACCTTCTTATCAAAACTTATTTGTAAGATCCTTAAGAAAAAAAAAAATATGTAAGTAGATCAATAAACAATTTTAAATGGTTTATGTTAAAATATTCCGAAAAAGGTTTTCAATTTCGTTAATATTTAAAAAATAAAAATTTCTAATACCAATGGCAATTCAGCTTCGAGTTATTTAAATTTTATTATTATTATGTAATGTATCTCAATTTCACATAAATTATCTAAATTTTAAAATGAAAATTATGTGTATTTTTTTCTAAATAAAATAATAATTTATATAGCTAAAATCAAAAAACAAAAGGTTTCATCCATCACAAAGTTAATTTTTTAATTTTGTTTGCTTTGTTTAAAATTTAGAACAAAAGAAATATAATCAAAATTATTTAACCTAATTACATAGCAAAACCAACCAAACAAAATGAAACATTTGTTAATATCTACTAAAAAAAAAACATACAAAACAAAACAAATTCTGCAAAAAATAAATAACAATAAAACACATTCATACATAATTCCAACTATTTTAACCTAACACACAAAAAATACAAAATTCAATACCAAAATAATAAAAACAAAAAAATATAAATTTCCTCTTCAACATTTTTTAACAAACAAACAACTTAGAACATTAAAATATTTAAAACAAAAAATATGTGGTGTGGATATGCAATTTCAGTAAACATAAATAAATTATTAAAAGAAAAAGTTAAAAATAAAAAAAGAAAAATGTAAATATACTAACTTTTGGATTTTAAACCTTAAATAAGATTTATGGTGTTCAACTCATAAAGATAGACAGATAGGGAAATAGAGAGAGCTTTAAGCTTATTTGCAAGCTACCCACCCCAACTGACAGCTCTAACGCAAGTAACTGCCACTTAATGAGAAAAACCCCTTAATCTTAAAGAAAAAGTTAAGAAATACATTCACACAGTACACATACATATTGAAAACCTTATTAATAAAAACAAAATAAAATAGTAGACAATTTAAAATCAAAAAAACATACTTAACAGTAAATAAATAAATTATATTTTTTTAATTTCTATCTTTAAAACCTTTTAATTGATTTTTATAGCTATTTTTTGTTTTTGTAAATTAAACAAAGATACTAAACTAAAATAGAAAAAAAAAAAAAAACAAAACATAAACTAGATAAACTATAACACGGAGGTGCATCAGATACTATATATATTATATTATATTTTTTTATTTAACCTCTTTTTGTTATAAACATTAAATCTCTTGTATATTAAATCAGTAACAACACTGCATATAAAACCGTTTTTTTTTTACAGAAAATACATCAAAAGAAAAATTAGCCGAACTACCTCCTAATTATATTAAAAATAAAAACTGCATACAATTTAATCTCTTCAAAATTTTTTATATATATATATATTATTATTTATTTAATTTCTCGGATATTTATAATTTTATATTATTTTTTTTTTCCTTAGTAAAATATAAAAATCTAATAATAAAAATATTACATCAAACAAAAATCTAAGCCGTCGACTGATATTTTAATGAAATGTTAATAATTCCGAAACAACGTGTAAGCAAGACAAAGAATAGGAACTGAAATAAAACAATTATAAATAAATAAAAAAAAAAACAAACACTATATTTATCAAATATATAAATATAACATTAAAAAAATATATATATAAATTATGTAACATTAAAATTAACAAAAAAAAGAAAGGAAAAAACATACGACAAAATATTTAAATAAAAAAAAAAGCTATGTGAAAAGTATTACCATTTAAGAATAGTTGTGTATGAGGAAAAAAATTTATTAAAATAAAATATATATAAATTTATATATATGTTTAATTAAATTTAGTTGCTTATTAGTTTATAAATTATTGAAATAAAATTTTGTAAATTAGCATTGAAAATCATTATTTAATTTAAATAAAAATTAAACAATTTAGAAGAAAAATTATTTTAAAATTTTTTCAAGACAATTTTCTTTCTTCGTGGAAATAAGGAAAAAAAATAATATTAAAAAATTATTTATTTGTATAATAATAAAAAAAAAGGAAATTGAGGAGAATATAAAGTAAATAAATGGGGGACTACAGTATATAAAAATATATATATAAAAATAACATAAATAAATCTATATATATATATATATTATATATAAATATATATAAAATATATTATAAATACAAACTACATTAAGCAAATGCAAAATAAAAAATATTGATGTATAAACAAATTAGTGAAATTTTTTTAAAACAAGATATTGTTGTTGTAATAAAAATTTAAACAAAAAACAAATATTATTAAAAAATATTAAAACAAACAAAAAAAAAACAATTAAAAACAAAATGAATAAAAAATCATTAAATATGAAAATATATAAAATAATTATGTTTTATTTTTGATGGATAAAATTAGCGGGAAGGTTTGATTGAGCTGAATTTTGGAAGATAGTGCATAGGATTGGTTAATATTTTGGAAATTCAATTTTATATAGCTTTTAGCTTGAATTTAGTTTTTGTGGATAAAATTCTTTCTTCTCACAGAACTTAGTCTTGAAAATAATGTTCGTTCAGAAGATTTTCTGCTGAATTACTGAATGCCTCACAATTTATTTAATCATTAAAAAGCGTTTGCGCATGCTTATATTACTTCAAAGAACGTCAGAAGCTGGCAACATAGCTGCCAAAGAGCAATAACCAAACAATTTTCAATACAAAATTGTCCCGGAATCTTACTATTTTGTTTTTAAATGGCTAGCTGATGCAATTTTACATACATATTTGTAAAAGATTTATTACAGAAAAATAACATCAGCAGTTGGCAGATGCAGGGTCCAGATTCTGTAATAAACGAAACGAAAGCGATCGTTCGTTTTTCAAAAACGAAAGAAATTGTGCGAAAACGATATTTTTGGCATTCTGTATCGCATTTCGTTTTTGTTTATTTTTGTTCGTTTCTGCTTCAAATTCAACTAAATTTGATTGCATACTTCTTGGATGTCGAAAGCTATCAAATATGTATCTCGAAAGATGAGATATAAAATTTGATCGATATGTAAAACTTGAGCAAATCGATAGAAATACATGTATGTAAGTAAGACATTAAGTGATTTAAGATATAAATTGGAGAAAAACTAAAAAAAAGCACGTAGGTTATCTTTTAAGTATTTCAACTTTAATTTCGGTGATTTTTAAGTAAAACTACAAAAATATTAAGAAAACATAAATTATTGATTGAAGTAAAATTGAATACATTAAGACAGATTGTTTTTGAATGATTTGTTTTGAAAGAAATATTTGTTTACTTGACTTGTAATGTAAGTATGTATTTCTATAAAATTAAAATAATTTTCTTTTATTTTCTGTAAAGGACTTCAAGCAAGCTTCAGGCAGCCTTACTCACCAAAAAAGAAAACAGGAACTTAAAGTTGCTATACAAAACAAAGAGTTTAATCTTAGTTCGTTTTTGTGATTCAATACCATTGTGACCTTTAATAAAATATTACATATTCGCCCATGTTCCGAATTTCGAACGAAAGTGAATCAAAATCACTTTTCAATTTCACGTGAAATGAAATTGCATGTTCTTCAATTCGATCAATTTAGAAAACTTCGAAATTGCTTCGAACTGTCAGAACTGAACGGTCATCCATTTTTATTTTGTTTCTCAAGTAAAATATTTGCTGTTTTGAAGATGGATACAATATTATTAGCAATTTTAAGTGAAAAAAGGAAGCAGAATTCAAGAGAAAAAATAATAAGACGAATTTTGCGAGACAAATCAAATACATATGTATATTGGATTTACCTGACACAATGTAAGTGTGTGAAAATTATGTAGAATTGTTCTGATAAAAAAAGTAAATTCTTGATTTCCTCTTTTAAGCTTTCATTGTAATTTAGATTAAGCAAAGACGCTTTTTTATATTTTCTGAGGGAAATAGAACCTTTTATAATACCTTCATCGATTCCTTCAATTCCAGAACTTGCTGCAACCCTCCGATTCCTAGCAGAAAGAAGCTATCAAAGATCAATTCACAGAAATAAAAAATGTGATTTGAAAGCGTTCGAAAAATTGAACAAACAGAAATACAGAATATCCATTTGCATGTTCGAAAATCCAATTCACGATAACGAATTGTGGAATACCCAAATTCACTTTCGCAAAGTGTATTCACAAGAAGTGAAATGCAGAACATGGGCAATTATTTTGTTTGTGTTATGAAGAGATTTTATTTTTTGTTTCGTTTTATTGTTTTCTGATAAATGTACATACATACACATATAATATCCTTAAAATCTTTAAGATTTCTTCTTACACCTCGAAAGTTCAAAGACTCCTCATTTTACTCTTCTGTATCACTCAAAAATGCAAAATATTCACGTATTATGTGTCTCTTTTTATATAAAAAACCTTTATTTTTAGTAAAATGATACAAGTTTAAGAAGAAAAACGTCAAAGAAAATGCTATCGTTTATTTTGTTTCACATGTGCGAACGAAAACTTTCGTTTTTTGAGTTACATGAAGCAAATCTTTCGCACACGCGAAAACGTTCGTTCGTGTGTGCGATACAGAATGTCACCCCAGATGTCTTAAAAAGCTACATTCGGTAATTTCAGAACGTCCGCTTCCGGTGTGTCGGTAGTGGTTGACAATGACCTAATGATTAATATTGGCTGCTTTTAATCTTAAAAATATATGATTGAAAAACATCAGACCAGGCGATATTGGCCTAATTAATAATCCAAGCTTCCTACTTCGAACGCAACATTTTCAAAAATTTGCTTATTGGTATTTTATACTCTGATGAAGAATTTTATTGAATAATATTCTACGATTTTAAGGCAAATACATTAAGTACAATTTGAGCCTAACTAAAGTTGTGTCTGTAGATGTAATGGTTTTCACAATACAGTCGCTCAAAAATTAGCAAAAATAAGTTATTTATAGAAAAATTCGACGAATTAATACTAAAATAACAAAATAGACAATTTCTTATAAGATTACCATAACTCTGGAGTGAGAAGATTGCGCTTAAAGAACAAAAACATGGTGTAGGAAGAGGGGTCAACTTTCAATCAATTCTGTTACGAGTAATGTTGTCAGGGTTTATATGCCTAATCCGAACGGATATTTTGAGACAGAACTTTTCATGAAAATAATTTATCTTTGAGGATTTATCAATTCCTTGCAAGAGGTGGTACAGGCAGAATTGAACCCATAACCTCAGTCATATGTACTAACCATCACGCCAAGGGCACTACAACATCACAAACAAGTAACCAAAAAACCAGAAATACCGGGTTTAACACAAAGCCCAATTCTATTAAATTTACTGGACTAAAAATTATATTTGAAGAAGTTTTATATATCGGGTGATTTTTTAAGAGCTTGAGAACTTTTTAAAAAAAAAAAATGCATAAAATTTGCAAAATCTCATCGATTCTTTATTTGAAACGTTAGATTGGTCCATGACATTTACTTTTTGAAGATAATTTCATTTAAATGTTGACCGCGGCTGCGTCTTAGGTGGTCCATTCGGAAAGTCCAATTTTGGGTAACTTTTTCGAGCATTTCGGCCGTAATAGCCCGAATTTCTTCGGAAATGTTGTCTTCCAAAGCTGGAATAGTTGCTGGCTTATTTGTGTAGACTTTAGACTTGACGTAGCCCCACAAAAAATAGTCTAAAGGCGTAAAATCGCATGATCTTGGTGGCCAACTTACCGGTCCATTCCTTGAGATGAATTGTTCTCCGAAGTTTTCCCTCAAAATGGCCATAGAATCGCGAGCTGTGTGGCATGTAGCGCCATCTTGTTGAAACCACATGTCAACCAAGTTCAGTTCTTCCATTTTTGGCAACAAAAAGTTTGTTAGCATTGAACGATAGCGATCGCCATTCACCGTAACGTTGCGTCCAACAGCATCTTTGAAAAAATACGGTCCAATGATTCTACCAGCGTACAAACCACACCAAACAGTGCATTTTTCGGGATGCATGGGCAGTTCTTGAACGGCTTCTGGTTGCTCTTCACTCCAAATGCAGCAATTTTGCTTATTTACGTAGCCATTCAACCAGAAATGAGCCTCATCGCTGTAGACCATAAATCGGACGTAAAGCGCGAAACACATTTCGAACCGAACACTGATTTTGGTAATAAAATTCAATGATTTGCAAGCGTTGCTCGTTAGTAAGTCTATTTATGATGAAATGTCAAAGCATACTGAGCATCTTTCTCTTTGGCACCATGTCTGAAATCCCGCGTGATCTGTCAAATACTAATGCATGAAAATCCTAACCTCAAAAAAATCACCCATTAGAATAGGAGTAAAGAGGTTTGACTCCGAGTCTTAGGTGGTAATAAGATCTATTTTTATTTTTTGACTTATGTATTTACTTAGTAAAAGTGGACCTACCTACAGTCCGGGATGATCTGGTCGAAATACTGTATGGATCATAATACTGTATTTAAAATACTGTATCTTAAAATAATGTATTTCAAAATACTGTATGTACAAAATACTGTATGATCAAAATACTGCATCTCAAAATTCTGTATTTCAAAATTCTGTATATCGAAATTCTGCATTTATGTTTTCAAAATTCTATATTTCAAAATGCTGTAAATAAGGCTAAAAAATAAAAATCGATTTGACAATGTAAAAAAGAATTTTGAAAACAGAATGGTTTTTTTAAGAAAACATCAAAATAATTTTTAATTAGCATAATGTTCTAATATACTTCCCTTGAACAATAACATATGTTCTACCCCCAACTGCAAACCAAAAGGTTCCTCGAGCTCTCGTTTCGGAAAACTTCGTCAAAAAGTAAAATTACAGAATTTCGACCCAGCACATCACATATTATCTTTCGGTTGGTCTATTTCCTCAACCAAGCCTCCAAACAAGATGTGGTTTTCACTATAATACATAATTGCACCAAACTAAATATTGATCTATCAAAGCTTCCAGTATTATACAGTATTATGAGATACAGTATTTTGACAATACAGCATTTTGAGACACAGTATTTTAAATTTACAGTATTTTGAAATACAGAATATTAACCATACAGTATTATGACCATACAGTATCGTACAGTATCATACAGAATTTTGACCCGCTCCCGATTCGAAGACCTTCCATTCGATCCATATGACCCAGCCATTGTTCCAAATCGTTGGACTTTTAATCTTTTAACCAGGTCAGTGCCGCTGTACAGTTCGTCGTTGTATCTTCTCCTCCAATCTCTATCTTATCAGACGGGACCAAAAATCATCCGGAGAATTTTTCCCTCGAAGCATTTTAAGACGCTCTTATCTTTTTTTTACAGGTCCAAGCCTCAGCGCCACGAGCGTATTATAGATAATGACTTTAGATACTCGAGAGGGGACTTTACTTATCAATTGTCTTTTAAGTACAAAGAAGCAGCAATTTTCAAGAGTTAGTCTTTGTTTGATCTTAGCGCTGATGTCGTTGTCTGAATTTATAGTGGTGCCTAGGTTAACAAAAAATAGTACCCGTGGCGTGGTGGTTAGTGCGTAGGGCTCTCAAGCCAGAGGTCTTGGGTTCCTGTGCCATCTTTAAGGGTTTTTTCACGCTTACTACCTCTCGCGAGGAATTGAAAATCCTCCAAGAGTAATTCTTGTAATGAAAAGTACTTTCCCAAATTAGTCGTTGGGATTCAGCTTAAAAACTGTAGGTCCCCTCCATCCCTGACACCATTACCCGCACACAGGAATGGTTGAGAGTTGTAGGTCACTATGCCTTAGTTCTCAACAGACTGTTGCACCTTTTTTAATGACAGCATATACTTTGTCATGATCTCATTGACCACTAAACCCATCTTCTTCTGACATACGTCTACTTAGCCTAACTTTCTGGTGTTTCAGTTCTTAAGATATCAAATCTAACACACATGGACGTACGAAGGATTTATTTCTTTATAATTATGGAGTGTTTTTGGGATTGGTCTTTCTCCAACTATTTCATACTCGCGACTTTGAAAAATCAGTATTGAAATGTTAACGACATATTTTAAAGACATTTAATCGGTTTTTGAACTTGTTACTGTGAAACTTTTATTCTTTTCGAACATTCGGCAGGTTCAGGCAACATAAGGGACTTAAAAGTAAGGCAAGTTTCTTGTATCTGATTGGCCACCTGCCAAAAATTCGCCTTCCAATTAAGGCGACTTTATTGGAAAGTTGACTGGAAAGTTAGTCAAGAAAAGTCTTTCCAACTATCAAGTCAAGTATACATCTGTCAAAATGACAGTTGATCATGTTTTTTCATTCAACTGAAAGCTGAACTTTATTACTCTATGATTTATTTATTTTCTGCACATCTTCATTTAATGTTTCCTGTAAAAGGATTCTTTGTTAATTTGGAAAAGAAATAAGTAATATTTCTGTACAATACAAAATACAAATCGTGATGGACTTGTAGCTTGTCTGAGGAGTGTTTTTTAGGCAATTGTTTTTGTTAACCCCTAACTGTCAACTGTCAAATTAGGAAAGTTCATATAAATGTCTCCTTATTTTGTTATTAAAAATGTAGATATTTGAAATGTTTGTAATGTTTGTAATAAAATGTATTCCATTTTAAGATAGCAAAGAGTTTTTCTGCATTAAATAGGGATAGGATAAACTACAAACAACTCAATTTCGGTTAACCAAAACGTCTCGCCTTTTCCTTTGACATTCAATTAACAGCTTACATTTTGTTCTTATGTCCTTATTTGTTTTTTAATAAACAGACCTACCTTTATGCATACAATTTTAGTGTGTAAACCATCCCTCCAAAGTCTGCATACCTTATTAAATTGTAGATCCCTATATTTACATGTTGTGTGACCTATGATATGTACATACATATATTTGTTAACTTAACTTAAGAATGGGTAGAGAGTCTATTCTTTCCTTTAATCGCCTGCTGTGTAGGTTTAGCTATTTTAGCATAAAACCTAAAAGATATACAAACAAACACATTTCCCAAGTTTATATAGTGGGACCATGCGAGGACAAAAAGCCCCATCATATACTTAGTAGTCGTATAGGTTATTTGGGCGAAAGAAACAGGCCCACCAAAGAGCCTGAAGAGACAGGTTATCATTTCTAGTAGGTAAGGAATAAGAATGGATTCCTTTCAACAGCTCATATTATTTGGATCGATTGCAGACGGCTAGACGTTCGTCGTTGTCGTCGCTCGTCGTCTTCGTCACTCACAGTAGCAGCAGCACTTCGGTAGTATTTTAGTGTATAGAAGCAACAAAACGATAATGATGATATTACAACCGACTTCGACGCCAACGACGACGACGACTAAACGCCGAAGAAAGTTAAAAGCACCCAAAGCTATAAGTATACTTATAGTTACATTCGTAACGGTTTCATGCTGCTTTTTTTAAATGTTATTGTTATTTTTTTTTCTTTGTTTGTAGTATTTTTTGTATGTTGTATACTTTTTACTAAACCACTTCTTATTTCAAAATCTACCCCATGTAGGTTTCAGACTTGAGAAAAAGCATATCAAAGCCAGTAGGCCTAGGTTGCACGAAGTTGCTCAGACGTCACCAATAGCTGCAAATAATTTCTACCGAAAATAGACTTTTTCCCAAATGGCTTTAAAATAAAAGGTTTTCCAATAAGATGTTTCTTTTTGAATAGCCCCATATTTAAACAGCTGTCACTTTTAAAGCTGTCATCTTAAGACATTTGACAATTATAACGCATTACACTATTACTAAGAGTTAAACGATACGCACTTCAACTTTATTAACTTACCATAGGAAGTTATTGTAATCGGTCCGATTTGTCGAATTGAAAATTTTGACATTTCTCGACGTTTCAAGGTTCCTATAGAGTCGAAATAAAAAAATTTTTAGAGAGATGTCTGTGCTTGCGTGTGTACTTACGTTCACGAAGTTTTTTTCGTCGTCCATAGCTTAAGAACCGGTAGAGATATCAACTTCAAATAAATTTTGTTATAAAGTTAATAATGCAGAAAGATGCAGAAAGGACTCTCAAAAAAATTGAGTGGGTGGTTTTTTTAATATAAATAAATAAATTAGGTGGTGCAACAGTCCATGAAGAACCAGGGCCTAGTGACTTACAACTCTCAACCATTCCTGTGTGCGAGTAATGTTGTCAGAGATGGTAGGGACCTACAGTTTATATGCCGAATCCGAACGGCTAATTTGAAAAAGCACTTTTCATGACAAGAATTACTCTTGGAGGATTTGTCAATTCCTCGCAAGAGGCAGTACCCGTGAAAAAAGTTAGGTGACACAGGCAGGGATTGAACCCAAGACCCCTTGCATGACAGTCCAACGCACTAACCATCACGCTACAGGTACTACATTTTTTAATATAGCAATTTAAAAAAGGTGAACATTTTGGTTAATCCAAAATATCTCACAAACCAATAACGCTAGAGACTTTAAAAAAAAAAATTAAATTATATATTGTAACGTGATACCAAACAAGTATATTTATGAAAAAAATCCAATTAACGGTTTTTATTATAAATCAAAAAAAAACTGAAAAAAAATATTTGTCACCTCGAATATTTTACGAACAAGAAATGATTTTATCTCCAAAACAATGTTGTGCAACGAAAATTAACATTTTTGACATCTGATAAAATTTTGAGAAATTTCGAATTGACAGTTTTTTATAAAAAATAAAAACATAAAAAAAAACAATACTAAAACTTGGTAAAAATTTACTTTCGACTCAAATATCTTTTCAAAAATTAATAATATTGGCTTTAAACTAATTTTATCTCACAGAAAATATTGTTTTTGACATTTAGTAAATTTTTCATAAAAATCCAACAGTCCATTTTTTCATAAACAAATAAAATCTACAAAAATTAGTACGCAAATTTGATAAAAAATTGATGTTTGGTTCGTTAACAATTTGTATTTGTTTATATATATGAAAGTAATAAAAGCTTTCAAGAAATGCTACAAAAATTGGTAAAAATTGGGTTTCGACTAAAAATCTCGTTAAAAAAATAGATGTTGAAATCAATCTATTTCATAATATGCAAAATATTGTTGGTAGGTAGGTAGAAATGGCGATCTCAAGGCAACCTAGCCTGAGATCCAATTAGCGCTGTAGTGCGCCGTTTTGATACCAAAACTCGTTTGACCTGTGATAGAAAGGAAAAGATTTATAGAGAAGCTTCATAGGGATTATTTTAGAGCCATTTTGTCGCATTGAGAAAAAAGATTAGGTCTCTAATCTTTGTCTCAGATAGCTCATCAAGTTCGTGAAAGAATGCTTTCCCAAAGCATTTTATTCTAGTGTTTGCCAAAGCAGGACATTTGCAGAGGAAATGGATTATCGTTTCACTTTCTCTTTGGTCACTACAACTACGGCAAAAGGTGTTGTAAGAGATACCCAACTTCTCTGCATGAACTCCTATAGGCCAATGTCCGGTACAAACCAATCCTGGCTATGTCTTGCCTTGGTCTGCATAGAAGATCATTTGTACGGGTTTTATTATAGGTGGGCCATATCTTCCTAGATATGTATAATGCAGTTGGGTAAATTGCTCCACCTTCGGTTTGATTCAGTTTGGTAGATAGAAAAGATTTTACCCTTCATAGCACCAAGAGGAATGTTAACCATTTCCGCAAGTGAGCTATGAAGGGCCGACCCTTGCCTGGCTAGCTCGTCAGCCCGTTCATTTCCCACGATACCACTATGGCCCGGCACCCAAATCAGGGTGACACCGAGGTTAATGTTCAGGCTCGCAAGCTCATCGCGACATTGCTGGACCAATTTAGATGAGGATGTGGCCGAGTTAATGGCTTTGACAGCTGCCTGACTGTCTGTGAAGATATCCGCATTTCGGTTTTGATTTGGGCTTTGTTTAAGTATCTTACATGCCTCCCTTATTGCCAGCAGTTCAGCCTGAAAACGCTAGCAAATTCAGGAAGCCTAAAGGATTTAGCTACATTTAGGGACTCAGAAAAGATCCCAGAACCAACTCCGCACTCCATCTTTAAACCGTCAGTAAAGATGGTTGTGTCGAAACCTATCGACACGATGTCATCCTCCCAATCTTCTCCGGATGGGAAAATGACCTTAAAACCTTTACTAAGGCTCAAAGTAGGAGTGCAGTAGTCAGTGTTTACCGAGATAATATCTGAGGGAATCAATTTCGTTGTGTTGCTGTGACCATAAGGTTTTGACAACCAGCTGTTTGATTCCTTCAGCCTAATAGCGCTACAGGAAACTATGTATTTAATAAAAAGGTCGATTGGTAGAAGATCCAAAATAACGTTTAAGGCGTCCGTTGGGCAAGTACGCATGGCCCCTGTGGTGCCATATTGTTGGTAATTTTTACAACTTTTTTAACAAAACACGATAACCTACAAACTTTTAAGCAAGACAAATCGACAGATGGGATGGGAAGTTATCAGTATGGATCGCATCCCAGCCTCTTTTTTTTCTTTGCAAGAAATTATAGTATTATTTCTCGAAGAACTGATCACAATTAGTCACCGATATCTTGTGAGTTAACAACTCTGGACTTTTTTCTTGGCCAAGTGAAATACAAGGTATATGTCAATGTTCCATAATAGATTCAAGATCATCTTTAGATATAATTTGTAAAGTTACCGAGAAATTGATTATGGAAAATTTCGGGAAACGGGTATAATGCTCCAACCTCAGTCATTGCGACTTTTTGGCTGATACAATGAAATAAACATCCATTGATTTCGCTTAAAAAAAAATATGATTTTAATAAAGTAAAGGTGTTCGAAATCAGTAGTTTGAAAGAATTGTGCTGATGACACCACAAGATCTTAAAAACGTGTCCAAAAATGTCATCACAAATTTTAAGGTAATGGCTATTAGACCAATCTTTTCCTTGAACATAAACCTCAATTATATGGTCACAAGAGCTGTTGTCAAATTGAAAATGTCAAGAATTCAAAATGGCTGCTAAAGTGACTCAGGGCTTCAGAGAAATAGTGTTCATTTGAGGTTACTTATTGGCTGCGTTCAATCTCAGACAGATAGGGTATCCGGATACCTTTTTGTTAGTGTTTTACGTGTAAAATAACAGCTGATCAAAAACAGCTGAGATGTCAAAAAAGGAATCCAAAGGTATCCAAGAATTTCTGGGGTATTTAGGTATCTGACAGAACAGCTGATTCAACACATGGTTGAATTTCAAGAAACTTGAAAATTGATTTCAGCTTTTTGTACTTGTTGGTAAACAAAAAGATACAAACTGTTAGTTGAAGTTGTATTTAAGGATGTTCTGTCCGACGAATCAATTGAAGTATCTATTAAATGTTTTATCTTACAACAATTTTGACTTCGAAGCTTAAATGTTTCTCTGATTTTTGTGAACAGCTGAAAGTTGTTTTTATTTTTTGACAGCTATCTCAATACAGCTATCCAACTCGTTCAACAAGGTATCTAAAAATCCACCTATCCAAGATACCCTATCCAACACGACATTGAACGCAGCGATTGTGAAGTAATATTGTCAAAAATGTCTTAAAGGAAAGAATAAAAAAAATTCTGATGAGTGAGAGCGAATAATGAAATGTCACAAAGAGATACGTCAAAAGAATCTAATGGACAATGTCCATCCAATATTGCTTATGCGTAAATGACAGATGAGTACCAAAATATAAAAATGGGATCTGTTATTTTTGCTATATAGATAGATCTATAAAAATCGTCAAATAATTTACTAAAAGATTTAATGATGATTTTTTTGATAGTGTTGTTGTCAAACTTCTTATTTCGACAGTATTGTAAAAAGCTTATGTAAAAATCTATACCATTATTTTTTTTTGCAAAAATTTGTTAAAAACCATTACGGAAGCCTTAAAAAATAACTCACAAGACAAGTACATAGACCGACTTCTTTGTAGCATTGGAATTTCAAAAAACCATCCTTTCCAGACATTGTCGTTTTTCGCCCATCATCGATGCTCTTGCATCAGGTATATACACTTCATAGCTCAGCTACATACATATACATATGTACATAATTGTTATGAAGAGAATTTTCGAAGAATGGAAGGTATGTATAGGGACTCTGGTACTCCCAAATTTTAGTAAAACAAAATTACGACATCAGACATGATGCTTTTGCATCATTTCCTCTTTCTTCCTTTTTTTTGTCGAAATATAGGTATACGAATCTTGATGTTGACAGGGTTATGTTTATAATGAAAAAAGAGGAAAAGAAGAAGCTTCACGTTTAACTGATTTCAGAGGAAAAATTTTGTAAGCTTTTATTTTTAAATATTCAGAGTTTTCCGATTGGGTTTTTTTTGTTTGTTTGTTTTGTTTTTTTGTTTTTTTTTTTTTCTTTTTCTTCTGTCTGTCTGCCCTCGTTCTTTCCAAGAGGAATTGGAACATTGTATGTAGTAAAAAGTGAGACGATGATTAAGGGCTTAGGTGGTGTAATGACACATTGGAGAAGGGAGAATGTCATATGAATGTTAAGAAGGTTAAAGGTTATCTTCAAGAAAAAAAAAACACAAACAGACATTTTTAGGTATATTGAATTCTACATACAAATAGTATAAATTAAATTGAATATACCATAGTTTTGAAAATTTAAAATGTATTTAAATTGATAATTTTTGAAAAAAAAAAGAGCATGAATAGTTCGACCATGATACATATGTCTGAGACAGTTGAGAACTATCTCACTATCGGGATAGTAACCGGAAATTCAAATGTGGCATTTTATACTCGATATTGTGACAGTGATATCGGATGCCGATCTTAATCCGGATTCAGTTTAATATGCTTAATATACCTAAATATCTTCTGTCTCATATTTATTTACTATTATGTAATTCTATCCGAACAGTGTGAAATCTTAACTGATTTACGTAACTCGGATAACATTCCGATTTATCTGATACCTAATCATACATTCGGATCAGTTCAAAGTGGAATAGTTTGAAGGAGTTAGAACATAAGTTGAGCATAAGATACAACTAACATGTTTCTAATTTTCCGAAGGAATCGTTGTATAACGTTGTTTTAGGTTACAATATGCCAATATACGGAATTAATCGATTTTGTATACAACTGTAGTCAACATATTGTAATGTGTATACACTCTTTATCTCTTTCAATAATAAGGGGCAACATCTAGTGGTAGTAATAGGAGAACTCGCTTCTTTAAGCATCGAGAAACCTCTAGTGGCTAATAGGAGAACTCGCTTCTTAAGCATCGAGAAACATCTAGTGGCTTAGAGGGGAACTCATTCAGCGCATACAAGAACCTCGAAAGGGGTAAGCATCTAGTGATAAAGTGGAGAACTTCGTTAAGCATCGAGAACAACCTCGTAGATTCTCGAACCGATTGGAGGTATATAAATAGGCGCTTGGAAGCGAAGCGGTTTATCATGGATTGTGAATTGCTGTAAAGTAAAGACTGTGTTTGAAAAGTAAAGACTGTGTTTGAAACGTAATAATTGAGTGTTCAATAAATATATTTATATCGATTTAAATAAAGAAAATTTGTGTTTTTATTTACGAAGTGTGAATAAGTTTTAATTATCGGACCAAGCCGAATATTACAATATCTTTCTGTTTTAAATTGCTTCAAAGTGAGCTTTCTCCCATTTTCGTAATATTGACATTCATGAACATTGCTTTAAGATATTTCTATTTTTAAATTAAGGTTTCTACTATTTTCATTGAAAAGAAAAACTTCAATTGAAATTTTACACCTACATTATTTAAAAAAAGTGTTTTTTTTTTTAACTCCCAACACCTCACTTATCACCAAAAGTTCCGAAATCAAAGTTTTAATTAAATTTCAGTTTCTCTTGGCAAAAATTATTTCCTCTTTGGATGTGTCTAGCAAGAGCTAAAAACTCTTTCCCACACTCAAAAAAATTCAAACAATCTAACTTTGAAAGTTGTTCCTTCATTTACTATTACTATGATGCACAGACACAGGCTGTTTTTGCTTGCAGTAGTCGTTGCTAGCGGAAGTACCTTAACTACTGGAACTCTAAAACTTTTCAACATCAACCACCATTTACCATTGGTCCATGTTATGTTTGAAGTATATCAGAGATTGGTTAGATGATGCATTTAAAAGTTCTTAAAATTTAGCACTATTATTCCCGATCTCTACCTTTATTGTAGGTATCCATTTAAAAATCATTGAAAATACTTTCTGATGGAAATCGATTTATCTGGGCGAATTTCCATCATTAATTTTATTAAGTAAGTTTAAGTGAGTTTTTATCTTGGTTATTAAAGTCAAAATCAGAACTATAAAAAATGAAAGCTTTTGAGCTACATCAAATATAAACAGACATGGAAAATATTCACTATCCTTGATGAGGTCCACTTTGAATTTTAAATCATTATTAACATAAACAATATCATTGTATAACCAGTGTCTGCTTGACTTGGATCAAATTTGTTAGAATTATACTTAACTCAAAAACAGAATGTCAAACGTAACTCAACCAGGGGCGTAATGGGGGTTTTCGTTCAAGGGCCCAATCTTTTTCGAAATTTGTCCCACGTAAAAATTAACACTGATATAAGAAATATTATAACGGTTATTGTGAACACAAATTTCCAAGGAATTTGTCCGATTGCTGCAATTTTTAAAACAAATACTTGTGTATGTACTCGTATGTATATGCTTTTTAAGTTTGAATTTAGCCTATTAGAAAGGGACCCAAACTTAATATGCAACATATGTACATATGTAATTCCAAATATCAATAATTTCCATGGCGTTCCTTTGATATTAATAGTGTTCTCAGTTTTTGAAGTTGGGCAAAATTCGAGGTAAATTTTATATTTTATTCATGGCAAAAATTACTTTTGAAGAATTTTTCAATTCCTTCTAAAGAGCAGCACTTTTGAAAACAAATTAAAAATAGGTGTAGAAGTCATGGATTAAGCCCAGACCTCTGGCGTGAAGAACAAAAAAAGTGTTATTTTGAAATATGGCTAAATACATTTTCTAATAAATTGTTTTGTTTTCATTGCGGTTTTATAAGTTCCCATTCGAATTGAAAATGTTGAAATTTCTTGTTGTTTCAAGCTACCTAGAATCAAAATAATATGTTTTTAGAGAGATCTATGTATGTGCGGTGCGTACGTCCGTACCGTACATTTGGGAATTTATCAAATTGCAAATTTTGACATTTGTTGATGTTTTAATAATAATGCAAAAAGATGCAGAAAGGACTCTCAAAAAAATTGAGTGGGTAGTTTTTTACCATAGCAATTTAAAAAAAAAAGTAAAAATGTTGGTTACCCCAAAATATCTCACGAACCAATAACGCTAGTGACTTCAATTAAATTTATACTAGAAAATGTGATGTGGTACCAAACTAATATCTTAATATATAAAAATCCAGTGTCATACTATGTATGTTCCCAGTAAACTCTTAACCAAGTCAATCGATTTCGATGAAAGTTGGCATTTTATGTGTAATTTGCTCTAACTGGAGATATAGGATAGTTTATAGATATTTCGATTAATGGTCTTAATAATTTATAATTAACAATAAACTGATTGTCAATGTTGATGTTTGTTATTAATCGTAAGTTTCATAAGTCTCGAACAGATGGCGCCTTAAATCAGATTTTTTACAGAAAATGTCGGACCATCTATCGTGAACTTCTCATAGATGGCGCCACGTTGGAATTCGAAATATAATTATATCTATATATATAAAAATCAATGCCACTTTTCGTTGTAATCTTATAACTCAACAATGCCTTTACCGATTTGGCTAATTTTGATCTTGAATTATTCGTGGAAGTCCAGAGAAGGTTTGTACGTAGAGAAAATTTAAAAAAAACATCTTGAAAAAGTGTAAAATCAACATCTTTCTATACTCCCATATACAAACAATTTGTACTAATACTTAAATGCCAATTTGAACCTTGGGTAAAACAATCGAAGACAAAAAAAGTGACATTAGTTCTGTCAAACAAATTTACTGTCATCATATATGTCATTTCATTTCATCAGCGATAATTATTGCTTTGTTGTGTTTATATTTTCCAAAATATTGTTGAGTTGTTGAGTGAAGGTAAAATGCCACGAGCAAGACGACCAAACATAGGCCGGCGAACGCGTAATGCAAATCAAGTGGCGATCTCAGACTACAGATGAACGCGAACAAGCTAATGCATCGTAGCGTGAACGTCCTGCACAGAATAGATCTGTTGACCCTGTACCTGTACTTAATCTTGCACGGCGATCACGAAGTCGATACAATTCGGCATTTCAAATGACTTCTTTTGGTGCTACTAAAATTATTAGAGATAATTTTATGCCGACTTTTAAGGTAAATACCTCAACAGGATTGTCCTATGTTTATATCAATCTGAATCATAAAGTCTTAAAAATTCTGATTCAACATCTAGCAAAAAATTGCATACATGTTACAGATTCAGGGCCAGATTTATCATCAAGCTGGTTCGTTATTGCCATACCCCGACGCTGATCATCAATTTTTGCAAATTTATTTTATTGGTGATGAAAATCGTGAATCGGATCAACGTTATGCAATAGTTTCAAATACAAGACGAGAAATTATTCGTAAGCTACAAAGGTTTTTCCATCAGCATAACGCATTAGTTCACTTGTTCAAAATTGCTCTTGATCGTATGCCATCTGATAATCACAAAATTGTAATAGCACCAAATTGAATATTCAACAAAAACATGTACCTATATGACACAATCATGCAAGCCGGTGGTACAGACAAAATTTTCGTTGTATCATTGATTTTAGCGACTATTCGATCGGAACAGAAAATTGCATTGGCACTTGCATCTTCGGGAATTGCTGCTACATTATTAGGAGGTGGTCGGACCGCACACTCTGCATTAAAATTGCCATTGAATGTACAGGTGATTGAAACTCCAACTTGCAATATTTCGAGAAATTCTGCTATGGCAAAAGTTCTGCGATTAACGTCAATTATTTTATAGGATGAGTGCACAATGGCGAATAAAAAATCAATAGAAGCATTAATTCGAACAATGCAAGATTTACGCGGTAATCAACAGCCTTTTGGTGGTGCTCTGATATTGCTGTCAGGGGACTTTCTTCAAACATTGCCTGTCGTTCCTCGACCAACTCCTGCTGATGAAATAAACGCCTGTTTGAAAGCATCAGTTCTTTGGAGATATGTACGAAAATTGACACTGAACATTAATATGCGTATTCACCTACATAATGATGCAACTGCCCATGAGTTTTCAAAACAATTGTTAGAAATTGGTGATGGCAAAATACCAATCGACAGTATCGACGGATTGATCACTTTACCGAACAATTTTTGTACAATTGCGCAATCTATAGATGAGTTGATTGAATGTGTTTTTCCGAATATTCTTCAGAATTACAGAAATCATGATTGATTGAGAGAACGCGCCATTTTAGCACCGAAGAAAATTCATATCAAATTCAAGCGAAACTGCCAGGTGTAGTCACGACATATAAATCAATTGACAGTGTTATGAATCAAGATGAGGCAATGAATTATCCAATTGAATTTTTAAATTCATTGGAACCGGCTGGTTTACCACCGCATTGCTTGAATCTAAAAATTGGTTCTTTGATTATATTATTGCGAAATATTAATCCAGCAAAACTGTGCAATGGCACCAGATTGGCAGTGAAAAAGTTATTGCCAAATTTGATTGAAGCTACAAACTTAACTGGAAATCAAAAGGAGAAGTGTGTTTGATACCGCGTATCGCTATGATTCCAACTGATATGCCATTTGAATTCAAAAGATTACAATATCCTGTGCGTTTACCATTTGCGATGTCCATAAATAAGGCCCAAGGGCAAACACTTCACGTTTGTGGTGTCAATTTGGAGGAATCATGTTTTTCACATGGCCAACTTTATGTTGCCTGTTCCAGAGTCGGTACCTCCAAATATGTATTTATTCATGCTCAAAATGGAAAAACAAAAAATATTGTTTATCCAACTGTTTTAGACTAACCCATATAGACCCACCATAGTAAGAGTACCCAATTCTTTTTTTATTTTTTAGTTTTTACTCTTTGCTGATAAATATAATATAAACAATATATCATTTGCGTAATTTGGACTTTTAAATAGCTAGCAATTTAAAATATTTTTTGGTTTGAATAAATGAACTTAATAATCTTTTTTTTTATTACTATGCCTTATACGTAGCGAAGCACGTACCGGGCCGCTAGTATAATATAAACAATATATCATTTGCGTAATTTGGACTTTTAAATAGCTAGCAATTTAAAATATTTTTTGGTTTGAATAAATGAACTTAATAATCTTTTTTTTTATTACTATGCCTTATACGTAGCGAAGCACGTACCGGGCCGCTAGTAATATTATAAAGAGAGATTTGTATGTTTGTATGTAACGAATAAACTCAAATAGTACTGGA
Organism: Eupeodes latifasciatus; assembly: GCA_920104205.1. NCBI lineage: Eukaryota > Metazoa > Arthropoda > Insecta > Diptera > Syrphidae > Eupeodes > Eupeodes latifasciatus. The sequence continues at coordinate 157,946,258 of OV049926.1, forward strand.
CCGATTTTAATAATTCTTTTTTCATTAGAAAGCTACATCATCACTGAGTAACACAGGCTACATTTAGTACTAGATTACTATAGAAATCTTTAGAAATTCCTATTAAAACCAACCGAAGGTGTAAAAAATTAGCCATAAAATGTCTTTCATCGCATACGCTGCGAAGAGTATTAATGATAGGACAAAAATGTTTTCTAATTTAGTGATTCATGGTCGTTTTAATAAGCATGCTTATAACTTAAATATCTGTACCTATTTATGTCTACCCGTGCGAAGCCGGGACGGGCCGCTAGTAATTTAAAACAAATTCAAATATCGTTTTTTGTATAAATCAAAAAACCGAAAAAAAAAAAATAGTAGTCACCTCGAATATTTTACGAACAAAAAATGATTTTATCTCCAAAATAATTGTATGCAATGAAGAATAACGTTTTCGACATCTGGTAACATTTTTTTTACAAAAAATAACAACCTAAAAAAAAACATTACTAAACATTTTTAAGAATTGATTTTAGACTCAAATATCTTTTCAAATATTAAAAATATTGGCTTTAAACTAATTTCATCTTATAGAAAATAAAGTTTTCGACATTCAGTCAATTTTTTACAAAAAATAGTACACAAAATTGGTAAAAATTTTAAGAACAACTTTTTTAACAAAACTAGAAAACCTACAAAAACAACAAACAACTGATAAGAAACGGTTTTCGACTCAAGTATTAGGAGAACAAAGAAGGACATTGACTTCAAATTATTTATCTCACAAACATACATTTTTTCAAAATTTTTGTTAAAGTTTTAAGCAAGACAAGTCGATAGACGAGATGGGAAGTTATCAGTGCCACATCCCAGCCTCTTTTTTTTACCGATAATAAAATCAAAAGACACTTTCAAACAAATTGAGTGCGTTGAAAAAAGTGCAAATTTTAGTTTACCCCCAATATCTCAAGAAATAATAATTAAATTTAACATTACAGAAAGTGACGTAATACCAAACTGGTAAGGTTTCGAAAAAAATATTTGCTGTAAAATTACTAACTACATATAATAACTATAATAAAATAATTGCATGGATAGAATAACGTTGTTAACATCTGGTAAAATTTTTAGAAAAATCGAAGTGACAGTTTCTCAGAAAAAATAAAAAACACTACCAAAAGTTTTTTTTAAAAATGATTTTCGACTCGAATATCTTGACAACAACTATAATATTTTGGCTTCAAACTAAATTTATCGTATTTAACATTTGGTAAAACTTTAAGAAAAATCCTCTTAAAAAAAAGAAACATTGAAATCAACCGTATTTTATTATATTCAAAATATTGTTGTTACATTTCTCCGTTGGGCAAGAGAAATGTTTACCCTTCTGCTACGTAATCGCAAACTCATATTTCTAAAAATTGTAGGTGTTCTATTAGGCTTTCATACAATTTCGCGTATGTAGGCTGTTATTCAAAAGCAGTCAACAGTTACAGCGTGAAAAACTGAAAGCCTATTATTTCGTGATCCTATTTGTCCAAAAATTCTGTAAAATAGGAAAAACTTCTGATAACACTTAAGACTTTTTGTAAAAAAGACAAGAATATTTGCTGTAGAAAATGGTTTTTAATGTTTATTTTAGCACAAAAAAATGTCAAAGTAATTTTTATACAATACTTAATTGCCTATTAAGATTTCATGTGCAGCAGACAATGTATATGATACAGACTAACAAAGTGGTTGTAGACAATTTTTTTTTTTTTTTTTTATATTATACGCGCACTCAAGGGGATATGAATACCCTTATGATGATTAATCACAGTGCTAACAATTAGATTAGAAAGGAGATACCGATGCACATTGGTTTTGAATGTCTGCACATTGTATAATGAGTGGGAAACATTGAGTCTGGTAAAGCGGGGAGAGTACGATAACTTAGGCGACAAAGTTTAATGACGGATTTGTATGGAACAGTTACAAACAAGCATTTTTTACTATGGGAGGGGGGGGTCTATCTCCCCCCGTTTGGGCGGTAGGGGCAGTTTAAAAAAATATGTACATTAAATGGAAAAAAATAATTAAAAAATAACGGTAATACTTACAATTAAGTATTATACCTTTTTTTAAAGCCAACATTTTTGTCTATTAGCTTGTTTTTAAATCAAGTCAAAACTATGCATAGTTTTTGAAAAAAATTGTTTTAAACTAAAAATGTATGCAAAAAAATTTTAAAAAAAGGTTTAAAGTGTAGTTTTTCAAAACTTTCAAATTATTTACTGTTTTTTTTTTAGAATTCATTGCTCTTATTTGTCTTTGATCGAAAACTGAAAACTAGATGACTTTATATCTTCTAGTTCTTGAGAAAATTGAAAATTACCAAAATAAATATTTTAATTAAATTACTTTTTCCTTGCTTAAGTATTAACGTAGTCTTATTTTGATAGTAATAATCGAATATGGATTAAGAGGTAAATTAATTTTTCTTAAATCCAGCTTATTTAAATGCAAAAGAAACTTTGCATGCACCCCATCTTGCACCCACCGCACCTTGCACCCTCCCCACCATGCACGCAATCCAACTTGCACCCACCCCAAATCCTATAGTGTTCCCAAGCAGGGGGGTTGCAGGGGGGCAGCATGCCCCCCCTTACAGATCCCACTGTTGCATACACCCAAATTCGCACACACATTACTGTTGCATACACCCAAACTCGCACCTACCATTGTTACTATCAAAATAAGACCACTCAAGCAAAAAAAAAAGAATTAAATTAAAATAGTAGTTGTGGTTATTTTCAATTTTCTCAAAAACTAAAAGACATAGAATCATCTAGTTTTCAGTTTTTCATCAAAAACAAATAAGAGCATTAGATTCTGAAATAAAAACAATGGTAGATAATCTTGAAGTATTGAAAAAGTTACACTTTAAACCTTTTTTTAACTTTTTTTACTCAAATTTTGAGTTTTAAATTAAATTTTTATTTTCAATTTTCTCAAAAACTAAAAGACATAAAATCATCTAGTTTTCAGTTTTTGATCGAAAACAAATAAGAGCAATAAGTTCTGAAATAAAAACAATGGTAGATAATCTTGAAGTATTGAAAAAGTTACACTTTAAACCTTTTTTTAACTTTTTTTACTCAAATTTTGAGTTTAAAATTAAATTTTTCAAAAACTACGCATAGTTTTGACTTGATTTAAAAACTGGCTAATAGAACAGAATGTTGGCTTTAAAAAAATGTATACAACTTAATTGTAAGTATCACCGTTATTTTTTAAGAATTTTTTTCCATTTTAAGTAATAATTTTTTTAAATTGCCCCTCCTGCCTAAACGGCCCCCCATAGTAAAAAATGCTTATTTTTCCCATAGTAAAAAATGCTTATTTTTAACTGTTCTAAAAAATTCCGTTATAATATCTTGTCGCCTAAGTTATCGTACTCTTGCCGGTAAAGCATTCCACATTCGTGTAGTGCGACTAAAGAAAGAATCTTCAAGAAGAATATTCAAGAAAACTTGAAACTGAAAAGGCCACAGTTCTTCGTTACGCCCCTGGGCTCAACTTTTAAAGAAGTCCTTCAAAGTATTCGACACGTGCTCCAACTTACTGCTCAACATAAACCAAAACGCAAAACCAATAATGAAGAAAATATTACATGATTGTTTGTCGAATTCATCTCTTTTATGATTCGAAACATAAAATATAGGTATCTAAACCTGCCTACATAAATCTATATGTATGTACATAAAAAAAGGGACAAATAATATAATATAAGTTTATATATTTCTGCTTTAAGCAACAGTAAAACAAACCAACTTAACTTAATATTGAGGTAAAGTATACTCTTTCTTTGACTTATTTGGCCTGAAGTATATCATTATGATTCTGTCTGTTGTGTACTTGAAGACACCGTAAATTTACCTACTACCTCTGTTAAATTGTCCCTTATTCTATATACATATATGTTTACAGCCAACAATTTATTTTGCTGACGCGACCGAATGTCTGTCTAACCTTTTCAAATTTATCACCCAACACTTATCCTTGAGACATTTTATTTTGAATATACTCGTTATAATAATATAATCCTTTTCCATGTGGTATAAGATGTTGAGAGAAAGATGTTTAAAAAAGAAACAAACATTTTATGAAGGTCATGATAGGAGTATAAGGGATTAAAAGGGTTACATGGCAATTTAGTTGGTTGGAAGAAATTTTAGATGAACCACTTTTGAGGGGTTCCCAAGCGAGTAGGAAAGATGATATTCGTCTGGTATAGATAGGTTAGTTACTAAAGGGTGTTTTGTTTTAAAAATATAGATTTTCGAAAAAGAATTAAATAAAACTGATTTTTTAAATTGACATGCAACTAACTTTATTCACGGCTCAGTGGCGTGAAACTTTGAGCTTAACAAACGTTTTCTTTAACGTATCAATTGTGTCACGAGCTGTGTGATATGTTGCCCCACCGCTTTAGTGTTGAAAACTTAGCTCCTACACATTATGGTTGTTCAATTTACGGACGCAAAAGTCAGTAATTATGGCTCTACAGGACTTACCATTGACTGTAAGGATAGGACCAGCATCATTTTTAAAGACCAATTATTCCATTAACCCATAAAGTTTATCAAACAGTCAAGTTTTGAGGATGTAAGGGTGTCACTTCAAACACAATTTAAAGGCATTGTTCACACGTCAGTCTAATTATATTGAAAAAAGAGGCTGGGATGCGACCATCCCGTCTCTTGCTTAAAAGTTTGTAGGTTTTCGTGTTTTGTTAAAAAAGTTATCAGTTAAATTATTCTAAAAAATTAAAAAAAAATTACCAACAATATTTTGCATAATGATAAAAGAGTTTGATTTCAAAATCTATTTTTGTTATAGAGATTTTTATTTGAAAACCATTTTTTACCAATTTTAGTAGCATTTCTTATAAGTTTTTATTTCTGATATAAACAAATACAAATTGGATGAATGAAATTAATTTAAAGTCAATATCTTCTATTGTTCACGAGATATCGAAAACCGAACATCAATTTTTACCAATTTTGCGTACTGTTTTTTGTACATTTTATTGTTTTATGAAAAAACTGACTGTTGGATTTAAAAAAAGAGTTACTGAATGTCGAAAACAATATTTTCTGTAAGGTAAAATTAGTTTGAAGCCAATATTTTTGAAAAGATAATTGATTGATTATTATAAAGATAATAATTATCAACTTTTATTAATTTTGTAGGTTTTTATTTTTCGTCAAAAAAAAAACTGTCAATTCGATTTTCTGAAAATTTTAATGAATTTTGAAAACAATATTTCTCATAAGATTAAATTAGTTTAAAGCCAATATCTCAAAGTTTTGAAAAGATATTTAAGTCGAAAATCAATTTTTACCAAATTTTGTTAATTTTATTTTAGGTTTTTATTTTTTGTACAAAAACTGTCAATTCGATTTTTCCCAAAATTTTAACTGAAATCAAAAACGTTATTCATCGTTGTACAAAATTGTTTTGAAGATAAAACCATTTTTTATTCGTAAAATTTTCGAGGTGACAATTTTTTTTTTCAGTTTTTTTGATTTATAAAAAAAAAACGTTATTTGGATTCTTTTCCAAAAATATAATTGTTTGGTATCACGTCACAATATATAATATAAAATTTAATTCAAGTCTCTTGCGTTATTGGTTCGTGAGATATTTTGGTTTAACCATAATTTTCACTTTTTTTTTCAACTGCTATGGTAAAAAAAACCACCCACGCAATTTTTTTGAGAGCCCTTTCTGCATCTTTCTGCACTATTATCTGTGTAACAAAATTTATTTGAAGTCGATATCTCTTCTGGTTCTTGAGCTATGGATGACGAACGATGACGTCGCGATGACGTCGCGAACGTACGGACGTACGGACGTACGAACGTACGTACACACGAAATCTTTTATTTCGACCCTAGGGACCTTGAAACGTCGAGAAATGTCAAAATTTTCATTTCAACAAATCGGACCCATTACAATAACTTACTATGGGAAGTTAACTAGCTGCGCCCAGCGGTGTTACTCGTATGCTTTATTTTAGAACAAGTTTAGTTAGTATACAAAACAAGTTATAGTGAGCCAATTTAAAAAGTTAGGCATATGCTGTCGCGGACTTTTTTTTAGAACTTTTAAAGGGGAAGAATTCTGAAAAGAAGAATTTTAGAAAACTTTAATAATTTCCAAAGTTAAAATAATCCCCGATTTTGAAATATTCTTTATTGTTGCTCCGCGCTCTTATTAGTGGTACTATAAAGCTTATAGTTATTCTCAATAAATGAGCTATCTAATACTGAAAAATTGTTCAAATTGGACCAGTAGTTCCTGAGATAAGCGCATTCAAACAACCAAACAAACAAACAAACTCATAAGCTTTATAATATTAGTATATATGCCAAACCTTTACAGCTGACAAAAATGTCACTAGTTAAAATAGTGTTGCCATCTAAAAGTTGACTACCTTTTAAACAAACACCCGTTGTTTGTCTTGACGCACAACAAGACAAAGGAAAGTGTAGGTTTGATTTAAAATTGAAGGCATATCTTTTGTATTTTCAATAAAATTATGTACCTACCTATCAACTCGTAAAATTTTATGATTGATTCCTCTCGACTTGAGAAATAAGAGAATTCACCCACAGGAATGATAGGGAGGAGTCACAAGATCCTGGTCCTTAATCAGCTTTGTTGCCCTCTATTTGTTTTTTAAGGAATCTTCGTCATTCAATTTCAGTGAAAACAACTTACTCGTAATAATGGTTCTCTTGAGCTTCCTTCCCTCATGCAATATTCAATTTTAATATTAAACGCATAAAGTATCCTTCTAAAAACTCATCATCCGTCTATCATCGACCCCTGCCCCTAAGAGTCACTATAATTATTATTTTCTTTGTAATTTACATTATTTTAAAGTGAAGGTCAAAATCCAGCACCGATCCCAAGTCACTTGTTAGACAGTTAGAAAAGCTAAAGAAAAAGACGAGTATAGGTATACTATTTCTTCCGATGATGTGTAGATGTAAACAGACAGAGGTTGGTCCATTAAATATGGGCCAGAGATTAAGGACAAATAAAAACCAAAAACCACACAGCTCAAGACAGTGTCAAAGGATGTAAAAAGTTTCCAGGCAGACATCGTCGTCGCATCCGTCGTCGTTGTCGGCAACAGCCTTGTAGTCGTCGTAATCGGAGACTAGGTTACGTGACAAAAGAGGAAAATAAAAACAAAACTTAAAGTTGTCTCATCTGTAAATCAATTATATGACTAGTTTTGGTTTGATAGAAAAATTACAAAAAGGACTCTTTGCATTGCATCCTTCGAGGAAAACAACTTTGTAAATATGTATATATGTATGTTGTGTGTATGTGACGTACATTTAACACATTGTGTACGTAAAAATGCGGATAAAAAAGGAGCACACAGACAAAAATAAAAAAAGGACATACCTACAAAATAAAAAACTTTAAGCTACCCGATAACGTTTAATTCTGAACTTATAGCGCGCAGTTTTTCCTAATGGACTTTTCTATAGCATAGCAGAGCAGTGAAGTGGATGTGTGTATGACGTAAGGTTGGTTGAATGGTTGGCTGTTTAGTTGTTAGTTGGTTGGCAAACGAAGGACGATCAGGATGAGTGCACCACTCAGACGACTAGACGTAGACGAAAGCAATTTTCACAGGCATTACAAAAGGATTTCTTTTTATGCTCAGTTCTATGCTATTGTGTGATGGTACAAGTGTTCCTTGGTATAGGTTTTCTTTACATGGTAAGGTATTAAGTTTCTTCCTTTTTTGTGTTTGCTTTTTTGTATTCGTTGTTCGAATTTCACGATTACGATGTTTTTCGAGAAGAATTTTGTAAAAGGAAGTTGTGTAAGGAATTTCAATTGAAATGGAATTAGGTCAGTTATAGGGCGATGATATTTGGATGTTTAGATGGTGTGGCAGATAATAAGCTATGAGATTTGGTGTTTTTTCTCAAAGCGACCGCGACGTGGAATATAAGGAAAATAATAATATTATAATAAATAGGTACTTATATGGAAATGCATTAAAGTTAGATATGTACTAATCTAAGCATCGTAATATCTATAAATATAGTTACAATATGCAGAAAGGATATATTTGACTTGAAATAAACTAGGTATGTTTAAAATAACAATTGCATTGAAAAATTTCGCGAATTTATTCGTTGAAGTTAACGATATTTTCTAAAATGTATTTTAAAAAGTATAGGAATTCAATGCTACTCGAACTTCAACTACTAATATCTCAAAAACGAGAAAATTGAATTTGCTTTCCTGTCATTTCTGAGATAATGGCAGAAAAATGAGAATTTTATTTAGTTTAGTGGTTTGAATCGCAATAAAGACTTTTGTAGAGCATTCAATTTTGAGAAAACATCGTTACTGAATTTGAATTTGAAAACAAAAATTCTGTAAGTAGCAGAGATGGGAAAAAGTGATTACAAGAAAATTAAATTACAATTACATACTTTTTATGAAAACATCCATACAATTTGTTCAATAGCTTTTAAATGTTATTGAAGGATTTCAATTCCTAGTTACAAACATGTAATTGAAAAGCGTCAATTATATTCTCCTTGAAAACAAAAGTAATGATTAATAAAGTGCACGACTGGATCACACAAACTTGCTCCTGTATCCAAAAACTTTGTTTACTTGGTGCCGCAAGAGTCCATTGAGAACTAGTTCCTAGTGACTTACAACTCTCAAACATTTCTGTGGGCACGCAATGTTGTCAGGGATGGAGGGGGCCTACAGTTTTAAACCGAATCTTAACAGCTATAATTTGAAAAAGGACTTTTCATGACAAGAATTATTATTGGAGGATTTGTCAATTCAGTAACCGTGAAAAAAAAAAAACTTTAGATGGCACAGGCAGGGATTGAACCCAAGACCTCTGGCATGAATGACGCACTAACCATCACGCCACAGGTAAAACACATATTACTTATATATTATAAATATATATATTTATATATTAAAATGTATGTATAAAATAATTTTGCTTTCAAAAATTTAAATGCCATTTAACTGATCAGAAAAAAACTTTGAGTTATTAATTCTTTTTCGAAAGTCGTTAGAGGGTTCTTTTTTTTAATTAGTTTTGTATGTATGTATAAAATTTTTCCATTTTACTTGAAAAATATTTTTAGTATGTATTTATTTCGAGCTTATTAATGTACGCATAGTCCAAAAAGTTTCCGTAAAGCAGCCTAATTTTAGTTTTTTATTGAAAAAAGTACTAGGAATGAATGTAAAAACAAAAGTGGTAACATTGAAAAAAAAAAGTTAGTTTCCATCTTTAACTTTTTACCAAATTTAAAAAAATTGTGTATGTGATTTTCAAAATACTTGTTTTTAATATAATGTTATAATAAATATTTTATCTCAGAATCAACAAAAAGAATGTACGCTTTACATTTGATTTTCGTAAAAAACTGATGACCCATTCTCGAGATATCGAATTTTGAAAAAAAAAAAAAATTAATAATAATATATAAGGGGGTACCCTTCTGGAGCAATACAAAAATATTTTTTTTACTGAAAGAATCCAAGTTAAGAAAAAAATGTTAGAGAAAATTTAATAAAAATCTATTAGTTCGTTTTTCAGATATAATTCGAATTTTAGGTTTTTGACCAGCAAATTTGTATGGGGGCCATTGTTACTTTTGATCTTAAAAAAAAATGAAAAAATTCCTAACGCCTGGCAAAATCCTCATTCAAACCCTCCAAGTGGGTGCCAGGCGGGCAATGATCACTACAGAAGTCCTGTGCGTTTTTGGCAGGATGGTGATTAGCTAAGGTTGAGTTGGGTAGCCGAATTGTTGTAACTCCTCAATAGTGCAACGTTCGGAAACCCAATTCAATCATAGTTTAGAGGTTCCTAATTTCAGTGGTGGTGTGAGCGTACTTGTACGAAAACCGTGCCGAAGAATGAAAGGCTGGGGGATAAACCAGCCATTAACGAGCTCTTTCGGATGCTGTGGCAAGGTCCGTCATATTTCTGCCTTACCCCGGCAAGCGGCTCTGCCGGGGCGACCGTCTTTCCGCCCTACTCGTGGGAACAAAAATGAAACCAAACAAAACATCAAACAGAAAAACATTAAAGAATAATAACAAAAATCGCGCCATGGCTGCCAATGCGGTCACATCCACTGAAAAGGCTGTCGAGTCTACTCAGAGGTGTGAACGTGTTGGCAACCCTGTGGTCGCCACTAGTAGCGGGAGTCCTTCTCCCTCTACTAGCCGCAACCTATACTTGAAGGAAGTACCCGTCAGTGGAACAGCTGTGACGCTCGGCTGTCCCAAGGGCGGTAATTCCACATCCCACCCCCTCCCCGCTCCTGCTAGGACGTCGCAAGCGACCCCAAGAAGGGACACCCCATCCGGAGAGACAAAATCTGCGACATGTGGAATTGTCTCAAAAGGTGAGGGCACACCCCGATTGGTATCGGCAGCGACGAATTCTGATGGTGGACCCACAACTGTGTCACACGGACATAGCTCTGGGTCGGCCAGCAAGAAGTCCAGGAAGTCACTAGCCAAACGAGACCAACGCAATGCTGAGAGGATTCTAGCCGCAGTCAGTGTCATACCGGCGGCGGAAAGAACCCCGGAGCAAACGCGAAAACTCGAGTGGGCTAGTGGCTTTCTTAGCAATATCACCAAACAGACCTGCAGCGACTCAACATCAAAGCGCAATAGGTCTTTCGAGGGCGACAAGCCCGAACCAAAAAGGCAGAAGGTGCATTCAAACAGCACAACAGCCTTCAATAAGGATATTTCCTTTAGCGACGCGCTAAAAGGTAAGATCATAGCAGCGGTCATTGACAGGGGTCATGTGGATGGCAACATCTCTCATGATCAATGGGCAAGCGTCAAGGCTCACCTCGGTTTCAGATTTTTATCTGTCATCGAGGAGAATCCGGGACCTCTCCCACAGCCGATGCAGGATGGTACCAAAATCGTATCAAACTCATCGCCTGTGGTGATCAGAGATCTTACGATCTGTACAGGGCTGCTGTCAATGGCTTGCCAGAAGTCTGGCCGGGTGCCAAGCTCGAGGTTGTTACAAGGGAGGATATTCCTTGCCGGCCAAGAGCACGCATAATGGTCCCGGCTCTACACAACTGCCCGGATATGATCATGAAATTGATCAAAGCAAGTAATCCGAACCTGCCTACGCACGACTGGAAAGTCCCAAAGGTTGAGAAGGAGACGGTGGGTCACTATAGATCAGCTCTCGTGTTGATCAATAGGGAATCACTGGCTCCACTGGCCGCGACCAAAGACGTGATTAGGTATGGTTTCGATGAAATCGTGATCCGTATCTACAAGAAAGACGAAGATTCGCTTAACACGCCCCCCACAGAAGCCCCTTTAGCGGAAGGAAACGCTTCACTACCACCAATAATGGAGGTCGATGAAATACCAAAAGTGGAACCATCGACCTCCACAGCCCCAAACAAGCCATCCGACGTGGAGGCAAAACTTACAGTCGACAGTAACTCCGACATGGAGACTGAAGACGCCACCTTAGGCATCACTCTGAGTGAGGAAGACCTACTTCATTCCTCCTCAGACGATGAAAACACCGATAATACAGTGGTGGAGGTTAATCTGACTAATAGTAGCAATGCTGCGATTAGTACAGATTAATCTCCATCACGCCATCATGGCCGCAATTAACCTCATACTCCGACTGCACGCGAACAAGGATGACATCGTCTTGATACAGGAGCCGTGGGTCTCAAACTCCATCATCAGAGGCCTCCGGACTCCTGGTTATAGGCTACTGCATGCATCGGAGAAAGGTGAACCAAGGTCATGTATGTTAGTAAAAAATGACTTAAATGTATTTTTACTCCCCAATTACAGCGACAAGGACACAACCACCGCTGTCTTAACAACGGATAAAGCCACCTACTGGCTCATATCCTCCTATCTTGGCCACGACAGCCCAATTCCAGGTGACACCTTGAGGAAGGCAATTGCGGACGCGCAGTCGAAAAAAGTTGGTCTCCTAATTGGATCGGACGCTAACGCTCATCACACGGTATGGGGTAGCTCGGACATAAATGAGAGAGGTGAGTCCTTATTTGATTACTTACTAAGCACTAACCTACTCATAAGTAATATTGGTGATGAACCCACTTTTGTAACCAAGAATAGGAAAGAGGTACTTGATATTACACTTACCTCTGACTCGATCCACAATCTGATTTCAAACTGGCATGTCTCAAAAGAGAATTCCTTCTCTGACCACAAATACATTCAGTTTGAGCTCAGAGATGTGGCAAACATATCTACGGGTTTTCGCAATTACCGTAATACAAACTGGGAACGATATAGGGAGGTACTAACACAATTACTTGATTACAACCTTCTTAAAAGCTCCTCCAGTAAAGATGAACTAGATCTTTCTGTGAATCATCTCACTGAAGTCTTCAATGAATCAATGAGAATTTCATGCCCTGTAACCATTTTAAAGGGAAAAAAGAAACCTCATTGGTGGCGTAAAGAACTAGAACCATTCAGAAAGAGTTGTCGCAAACTCTTCAATAGATCTAAATAAACTAGATCTCCTTCTGACTGGGACTTATACAAACAAGCTCTAAAGCAATATAAAAAAGAATTAAGGAAGAGTAAGAGGTCTTCTTGGAGAAACTTCTGTGGCAAAATAGAAAATACTTCAGAAGCCTCAAGACTCAGGAAAATTCTCTCAAAAAGCCCAACAATACCCAGTGCTTTAAAGACAGATGCAGGCACATGGACTATCACATTAAGAATCTCTTAATCTGCTATTAGACACCCACTTTCCAGGTAGCTCTAACATACTTAACGACTTAACATCAGAGTCTCAAGCTTCTACAAGCGATTTAGTTGATCTAATAACGCGGGAAAAACTGCAATGGGCCATAGATAGCTTTGATCCATATAAATCTCCAGGACCAGACGGAATCATCCCGGCCGAACTACAAAAATGCTCAGACATGATCATTCCACCATTGGAAATCATTCTGACAAGCTGTTTAAGGCTGAGATATATTCCCAAAGCCTGGAGAATGGCAAAAGTAGTCTTTATTCCTAAAGCAGGGAAACCCTCCCACGTTAACCCTAAAGATCTACGACCAATCAGCCTATCATCCTTCCTTCTTAAAACCTTGGAAAGATTGATTGAAATTTACATCAGACATAACCTAAGACCATGTCTCATTTCCACAGCTCAACATGCTTACTCTAAGGGAAAATCAGTAGAAACAGCACTTCATTCGCTGGTTCGCAGTATTGAATACTCCCTCGAATACAAAGAATATAACCTAGTAGCTTTCCTAGATATTGAAGGAGCTTTCAACAACGTCAGTTACCAGGCGATCACGACAGCAATGGAAATGCTGCAATTAAAGAAACCACTCATAGATTTTATTAGTCTCATGCTCAAAAGCAGGACAATAACTTCAAGCATGAGAAGCTTTACTACCACCAGATCGGTGCATCAAGGTACCCCCCAAGGAGGGGTCCTTTCGCCTCTCTTATGGAACATGGTAGTAAACGACCTTCTAACATCATTAGAAGCAGATGGTTTCAGGGTGATTGCCTATGCTGACGACGTTGCAATATCTGTATCTGGAAAACACTCCCAAATTCTCCCGGAACTCCTACAAAATGCCTTGAATAGGCTAACAAAATGGGCTAAGCAATGTGGCCTGGACGTCAATCCACATAAAACAGAACTAGTACTCTTTTCAAGAAGGTACAAAATTCCTCAGCTCATCCCACCCAAGATTAAAGGAATACCATTAAGGTTTTCCGACCAAGCTAAATATTTAGGCCTCATTTTAGACAAAAAATTAAATTGGAAGGCAAATATTGATGAAAGAGTAAAAAAGGCTACTGTAGCGCTTTTTACTTGTAAAAAGGCCATAGGATCAAAATGGGGCTTCTCCCCAAAAATAACCCACTGGCTATACACTTCGGTAATTAGACCGATACTCATTTATGGAGTTGTCGTATGGTGGACCGCACTGGACAAGATGGTAAATCTAAATAAGTTCATCAAAGTCCAGCGGTCAGCAGGTATGTGCATCACAGGAGCACTTCGTTCAACACCAACCGCAGCCCTGGAAGTGCTTTTAAGCCTAACACCTCTTGACATCTTCTCCAAAACGGTGGCAGCTAACTCATGTGTGAGGCTTAGAGCCACCTCTCAATGGAACAGTAACAATACTGGACATACTACTATCCTAGATAATTTTAGATCTATCCCAGATCGCCTAGACTATACCACCCCTAAAATGGTATTCGGTAAAAGCTTCCATGTGTCCATCCCTTCAAGATCCTCCTGGGAAGAAGAGAGACCCCTGGAAGACAATGCGATACACTTCTATACAGACGGTTCAAAGACCGATTACGGAGTTGGAAGTGGTATCTATTCGGAACAACTGAATCTAAGTCTATCATATAGACTTCCCAATCAATGTAGTGTATTCCAGGCAGAAGTAATGGCGATTAAAGAGGCACTATCCTGGCTCAAAGAAAACGTTATATCTTGCAAAGATATACGAATTTTCTCGGACAGCCAAGCCGCTCTTAAATCTCTCGCGTCTGTCTCTACAAACTTTCAATTAGTCCACGACTGTCGATCATCTCTGAATGAGATGACAGAACAGTTTAATATTCACCTCATTTGGGTGCCGGGCCACAGAGACATTCCGGGAAATTGCAAAGCCGATGAGCTCGCCAAAAACGGAACACTTCTGCCAAATGTTAGACAAAAACATAACATAGGAACACCACTTGCTACATGCAAATATCTTCTCAAACAATATGCTCTAGAAGCAACAAATGCTAGATGGTCACAGAGCACCACCTGCCTAACAACCAAGCAAATATGGCCAAGCATAGACTTAAATCGGTCAAAAGGCTTGATATCCTTGAGCAGACAAAATATAAGCTCTACAATTGGAGTAATAACAGGACACTGCCTCATAGGAAGACATGCTCTGAGGCTAGGAGTCTACACAAATGACTTCTGTAGAAGCTGCATGGACGAGGAGGAAGAGGAAACAGTCCAACACCTGCTATGTACATGTCCAGCACTCTCCACTAGAAGGAATAACTTTCTCGGTAATCCCTTCTTCGACAATACCAGTGAACTGGCAATGACTGACACAAAGTGTCTCTCTAACTTTATTAAAAGCACAAAATGGTTTGTTTAATTTTCATTACTCTCCCATGAGTAACCTTATTAGTGGTATCACAATGGACCCTTGAGGTCTAAGTGAGTCAATGACATCTAGACAGCCACTCCAACCTAACCTAACGCGAATCTGCTCAAAACCTTAACTTTCAAGTTAGAACTCAATCGAGCCAATGGTTTAGGCTGTAGGAGCGTGGACAGACAGGCAGGACAGACGGACGGAATCGCGGGACCCACTTTTTTCGACTTCTCTGCCATCGTAATATTATGTTTCATTCAAATCTCGAGTTCGAAATTTTTTACGAATGCAAAACTTGCCATATAATTCCTATGTGTCGCAAGTAAAAATGTTAACTACTATTAACTTGTAATTGAAAATTGAAATGAATTAAGAAAAGTAATGAATATTCCCCAACTCTTTAAATAGTCTGACAAAGGAAAATTACCCATTTACAACACATTTATCTCTTTACGAATTGTGACCATTCAGAATTGTATACATACAGAATTTGTTTATACATATTTTTGACATACAGTATTTTAATTATAGTGAAAAGTATTTAATTTAAAAAAAAAAATATTTATCTTTCCCCAAATATTAGTTTTTAAAATCATTACTTTCTAGAACATTGAAACTAAAACGATACGGTCTAAGAATTTGCGCAATCAGTCCTGACATAAGAAAGTTTATCTACAAAAGCGGATAAAAAATGTTACGGCAAGTATCGTTATTTATGACCTTAAAAAATTAAGGAAACATCTTCAAATATTCTCCCAAGACCACTAACAAATACCACATTTAAAAACTTTCCATCCTACGATTTTTTTCTAACATAGACTCAATATTAAACAATTTTGAAGTTTCAGTGATCCTATGATAATCTTGAGTTCAAATATACAAAACTGAGAAAAAAGTCAACTGTAAGTCTGAAAAATTCAATGCTATTTTTTGATTATTTACCTCAAATATTAAATATGGTTTTCCAATAAGGAGTTTTGAATAGCCCACTATGGGCAGTTGTAAATATTTTTTCGTGAATTATATTCTTATCAATTTTAACACTTATATTTCAATGAGTTTTCAGAGATACATATATGAACGTATTAAAACATTCCTTTTATTTATGCAAACAGTTTTAGTTGCATAATTTTGTTGTGGTTACAAAACATTCAGTTTCCAAGCAGAGACATTATTTATACTTTAAGTACCTAATCGTGGAGTCAGTGTCATATTGGTTTTGTTATTATTGTTAGTTGGAAAATAAATTTGTTCAATAAAACACCACATTTATTTATATTACATTAGTAATGGACCCAACCAAAAGAATTGGTAAAATGTAAGTTCAATAACCTTTAAAATATGAAATTTTAAATTATTATTTTCTGAGATTCTGTTGTTTCCTAATATTTATATGGAAATAAAAAAAAAAATGATGCAGTACTTATTTACATATAATTTGGCATTAAATTAATATCTTTGAGCTTTATACAGTCAAAATCAACTGTTTCAAAACAAGCTCTTAAAGATGAATTTAAAAAAAAAAATTGCGTATACGCCACCTTTCACATTATATAAATTTATCAATTCTAGTTAAAATACATATACTAAAAATTTGACTGATTTCACCACATTTAATAAAAATATGTACTTTTTTATAATAATAACTATTAAATGTAAGCCGGTCATAGCCTCTCAAACACAAACACTTTGATCCATCCTTAAGCAGTAGTGCATGCATTGTTAAGGACAGACATTAAAACAAAATCTCTCAACTCAATTTCTTCCTGCTGAAATCTTTTCTAACTTAAATTTTATGAACATTTTTATTTTAGAAAAGAACAAGTTGAACTGGAAAACATTTCACGACGTCGTTATCCCGAGAAATGGGGCAAATTAACCGACAAAGATGTTAACCATTTCTACAATCAGGACGAAGTCAATAAAATTCTTCGTAGTACAAACGATAGAAATGTCAATAAAGGTAAAACCATACAGTGTTAGAATATGTGTAGGATTGTAGGTATAGCAAGAATGTACATACAGTACAAAACTTTTAACTGTCTCGTCTCGACATTTTTAAACAACTCCAACAAAACTGTAATCACCATCTTGTGCTTCTGCTTCAACTTCCGCTTACAGACATTTGGAAATCATCATACATTTACACAGGACACGGTGATTCATACTTTGTCTCAAAGGATATGTTTGAATCGCTTGTGGCCAAATGCCGTTGCGGTCGTCGACGTACCGAAGGGCATTCAATTAAATGTCTACAAAAAGTGCAAAGCAAATATTTTAACGATGATGGCGTTGGAGATGGCGATGGTTATGGCGGCAACAGAGGTAGTGGAAATCACAGCAGAAAAAGCAAGAACGATGACACAGGAAGAACTCATCCACTTCCATCGTCATCGTCATCCTCATCATTGATTGCTTCAGGTGATAATGGTCCAAGTAAAAGGATTCAAGTCAAATACGACAAAGACGGCAGTGAGACTCAACCAATAGACACAAATGGCGGCTGTGGCGGTAGAGTTGTCATAAGAAGCCAAAACCATGGTAATGGTCACAAACGTATCCCAGAGACGTCAAACGGTAATTAATTTTACGAATTTTAGTTCTTTTATTTTTAGTGGTGTTGATACAAGGGAGGTGCAGATGAATGGAGAGGTTTTGTTTGGGTAGAGGTGTTGCACAATTTATGAGGTTCTCTTTTTATTTTACAGGGGTAATAGGATGGCCACAGAGCAGATTCAGAGATTGGGAAGAGTCCACAAAGTATGTTTCGCCAGTCACAAAGATGTATGGCTATAAAGTCACCGAACGTCCTTACAATGTAATATTTATTGGATAAATTCTAAAATAAAATGTTTATATTGAATTTGAAATGAAATAAAATAAAATAAAATAAAATAAACATACAAAATTGTATTACTTACTTACTTAAGGTGGCGCTACAGTCCTGTGTGTACCTAGGGCCTCACCCAACAAACTTCTCCATTTAGCTCGGTCACTAGCTAGATGTGTCCAGTTTCGCGCTCCAAGTTGGGTGAGGTAACTTTCCACTTGTGCGCGCCACCTGATCCGCGGTCTTCCTATACTGCGCTGTCCTGTGGGTGTGGATTCGAAGACTTTCTGGGCTGGAGCATTGGTTTCCATGCGCTCTACGTGATCCAGCCATCTTAGTCGTTGGACTTTTACCCTTCTGGATAAGTCTACGTCACTGTACAGCCCGTACAGCTCGTCGTTCCATCTTCTCCACCACTCCTCTTTGATGCATACGGGCCGTAGATCGCACGAAGAACTTTTCTCTCGAAACGATACAAGGTGCTTTCATCCGCTTTTGTCATAGTCCATGCTTCTTCACCGTATAGCAGGACGGGGATGATAAGGGTCTTATATAGCGACACTTTGGTCTTTCGAGAGAGGACTTTACCACTCAATTGCTTTCTTAGCCCACAAAAACAGCGGTTAGCAAGAGTTATTCTTCGTTTGATCTCAGCGCTGGTGTTGTTTTCTGCGTTTACAGGGGAGCCTAGGTAGACGAAGTCCTTGACTACCTCAAAGTTACGTCTATCAACGCTGACGTTTTGAGCAAGACGTCGGTGTTTTAGGTCCTTTCTTGACGACAGCATGTACTTTGTTTTGCCCTCATTAACCGTTAAACCCATTTTTGCCGCCTCTGCCTCAATACTCATAAAAGCCCCATTTACATCACGCTGATTTCTTCCAATTATGTCAATGTCATCAGCATATGCTAGTAATTGGACAGACTTTTGAAAGATAGTGCCTCTAGTGTAGTAGTAGTAGTAGTAGTAAAATGTGTGATTTTATTAAGCAGAAAATTGATTTACATATTTGTTTTAAAAATTCACAAAGTATAGCATTGGCTTTTGCCGTCAGCCAGAAAAAAGGAGTTTAAATTTATATACAAAGACATTAATGTATTCTAATTATAGTATATTAATTCTCTATACCTGATTCTAGCAACTGGATGTCATGTTCAAGACCAAGTCGAGTCCACTCTTCAAAGAACTGGGATTTCCTAGAAAGCAGATGTCTAACGATTATGTTAGGTAGCCGATGGTTTGGTAGCTCTATAACTTTCAATATATATTGCAGATGCATCTTCAATGTGAAGATATAGAGTGGTGCCACTCCTGTTTCTAGGTGCAACATATAGGTAGGTGTATTTTCTGGGAGCCAGAACATTTTTTTAATAAAATATCTTAAAAGTTTTTCTACCTCCTCATACTGCTGAAATCCCCATACCTGGCCAGCATAGCATAATATCGATCGCATTACGGCCTCAAATAGTTTAAACTTTGTGCTTGGGGCAATATGCTTAAGACTCCTTTCCAGTTGAAGTTGATAGCTTTTTTGCTTCGATTAGTCTTGCCTTTAAATGTTTTTGTAGAGATAGTGATGGCGTTATGATTACCCCTAAATATTTATACTCCCTCACCACCTCAAGATCTACATTTTCCCATTTCCATTTTTCTTCTCTTGCATATCGTCCTGTTCCGTTGCGAAATATCATTACCTTCGATTTATTGGTATTAACAGTCAGATTCCATAGGTTAAAATATGATTGGAGTTTGTTTATCATTATTTGCAACATATTTGGAGTTTCTGCAAATATGACAACATCATCTGCATATAACAGTGCTTTAATTGTGGCACCGGAAAAACTAATTCCACCAGGTAAAAATGTAGTGAGATCATCTAGGAAAAGAGAAAATAGAACTGGGCTCAGAAGACAGCCTTGTTTAACACCTTATGTCGTGTGGAACCATTCAGATCTTTCTGTTCCATTCCATACCGTTGTTTGGTTGCTCGCGTAAAGTCCTTTCAGCGTATTCAACATTTTTGTGGATATACCTAAGCAGCTTAGCTTGTAAAATAATGCATTCCGATCAATTGAATCGAAAGCTGACTTGAAGTCAATGAAGAAAGTGTATAACTTCTTTCCTTTCGTTAGGAATGATCTGGAAATACACGTCAAAGAAATATATTGTCCACCGTTGAGTATTCTTTTCTGAAACAAGCCTGATATTCGCTTAGCAGATTGTTATCTTGAACCCATAGCGTAAGTCTGTCTAAAATTACACCTGTAAAGATTTTCATGACAGAGTTCATAAAAGATATGCCACGATAGTTTGTTGGTTCGTTCACGTGTCGCCTTTTTTGAAAATTGGGCCTCTAGTGTTGACGTGTGAGCTCTGCACTATTCTTTCAAGTACGATGTTAAAAAAATCGCATGACAGCGCATCACCTTTTCTAAAACCTTTATCGACATCGAAAGGTTCTATTAAGTTGTTTCCAACCTTTATGGAGCAGCGTGAATTCTCCATGGTCATTTTGCACAAACGGACAAGTTTGGCAGGGATACCAAAACTAGACATGGCTCTATACAGCTCGTCCCTGTAGATGCTGTCATATGCGGACAGAATCTGCCGTAATGTGAATATTTGATCGACTGTGGACTTTCCTGGTCTAAAACCACACTGATAAGGACCTATCAGGTTGTTGACGATGGGCTTTAGACGTTCACATATTACGGCAGAGAAGATTTTGTAGGCGATGTTAAGTAGACTGATTCCTCTATAGTTGGTGCAGTTTAGAGGGTCTCCTTTTTTCAGGATCGGGCAAACAATACTGAGGTTCTATTCATCGGGCATGCTTTCTTCCGACCATATTTTACAGACAAGTTGGTGCATGCTCCTTACCAACTTATCTCCAGCTGCTTTAAAGAGCTTGGCATTCAAACCATCCGCCCCACTGGCTTTATTATACTTCAGCTTACATATGGCAATTTTTACTTCGTCTAAATCGGGAGGACGGGATTGTTGACTTTCGTCGTCTATGTTGAATGGATCATTCTGCCTGACAAAATTGTATTAGTTTTACTAAATTTTTCATATTTTTCTCAAATAAACGTTTTCAACTTCTGTCATAAAGTAATTTTTAATCTAATCGAAACACTGTAAAAATTTACAATTTAATCTATTTGTTTTATTTATTTAATTTATATGTAGGAATCTATTCATTATTTTTTAAAAATGCATTTAGATGCTATGTTAAGCCATTAAAGTTCATTTTACTTCCGGTAGCAGCTAAAACCCCAACTGAAATATCTATATTCTCGCTTAATCGACAATCAACCACATCTGAGTCCTCTCTGCGAGCACACAAACCATTGTAATTCACTTAACGTCTGACCATTTAATCCTTTGTTCATGGAAATAACATAAAAGATAACTTGTGTTCGTTGCACAAATACACACACACAAAAACAAAATATTTAAAAAAACAAAAAATCCTCTGCATTGAAACACCATTTTCGAAAAGAACGACAAAACAAACAAAGCAAAAAAAAAAACATTTCCCATTTCAGGACATAAACTTAACCGACCTCCTGTAGATTATTTTGTGTTATCCTGCCTTTGTATTTTTGCACAAACACAAATAACACACACACAAATGTATGTATGTGTTGTGTAGATATGCCCCCAGACCCAGAGCTGGAAAATATGAAAAGGAGGAAAATTATGAAAAACAAGGATGCAATGGGGTTTCCGTTTTTGCCTTTTGGAATATGCCCAACTGTTGTCATCGTAAATTATATCGGTAAATCATTATCATTTTGCCATTTTTATGATATCTTAAAATTTTGTTGTTAAACTCGTCCTTCCTTTTGTTTGTGTGTGTTGTATATATGTATGTATACATACGGAATTGTCCCTGTTTACCATAATTTATTATTTATAATTCAAACCTTTTGTATAGAAAGGAGGCCTTTGACTTGGTGTTAAATGTCAAATATCCTATCTAGGTTTAAAAAAAAAATCTTACCGCACATTTTTCAATTAATTTAATCGGGATTTTCTGTCAGTGGAAATGTTTAATCTTTATTTTATTTTACTTCACTTAGAACAAATTCTTCTGCATGAGACATGAGAAAAAAGGACTTGTTGATTAAGTCACAATATGTTGAGACCATTTTTCTTTGGTGTTATTTAACTAAATTGTCTAAGAAATTTTGAGTTTCAAGTCCATCTACATCCAATCAAAATTTATTGTTTAAGATTTAACAAAAATATACATATGTCTTGAATTTATTTGCCTACCTATAATCAGAGGTACTCAATCTATAGACAATAATCTTTTTAGTACAAAGTATTGTCTCTCAACAACAAGCGACTAAAAAAAACAACAACATGATGAAAATAAAAATGCAAAGTTTTTCAAAGTAAATTAATTTCAATAAATTCACAGATCGTTACTTTTTTTACAACACATCCGTAAGGTTTATAAGGCAGAAGTGCTTAACATTCTTACTTGTTTAAAAGGAGAGGGGAAGAAACGAAGGTAATTGTTTCAATCTATCTCAAGATAGACTAAAGTCGATGTCTAGGCCAAGTTTTTTTTTTCTTTCTTTTTTTTTGTTTGGTCTGAAGCACCCTTTCTTAGTTTTTATAGTTTCCTTTTTTTTTAAATAGGGTATGTTGTGTTTTTGTAAGAAAAACGAAAAACTATACAGAATGTATAGGTTTGTTTAATGTTAGAAAATTGTATAGTATTTTCGAATAAGAAGTTTCATTTTGCAAAGCTATCTATCACTTTTAATTTTCAAAGCTGTCATCTTTTGACATTTGACAAGTAAAAATTACGACATTAAGGCAACACTAACGATACACTCTTCTTCCTTTTTTAGCGTATATTTAAATTTTATAATAGGTACATAAAAAGAAACAGTAATTTTTGGGGAGCGTATCGAAATCCCACTTTTTAAAATCCCGCTTTTTAAAATCCCGCTTTCAAAAAATCCCGAAAAAAAGTTTTAAAATCCCGTCTTCTAAAATACCGATTTTTTAAAATCCCGCTTATTCAAAATCCCGACAATTCCGTTTTTTATTTACGTAATACGTGCATTAAACTAAATAACAATAAAAGTCAAAGATTTGAATGTTAAATTAAAAAGCGCTTTGGAATCCCGCTTTTTACAATCCGGGTTTTTTGCGTCGTATAGCCTACAGCATACAGTTCAACCAAAATAATTATGAAAACAGTATTTTTGAAAACAGTACATTTTGTTCATTGATTTAAGTTTGCTTTTTGTTTTGTTTTAAAAGAATACTACTTAACTTTATATTATTATTTTTTGCTATCTTATATTTGTTCAAGGTTACAAGAAAATGAATTTAAAAAATGTCTCGTTTTATTATTATTAATAAACAATATTTTTATAATTTCGATTTTGCAATCAAAACTAGTTGTTTAAATTTAAAATTAAACAACTAGTTTTGATTGCCAAATTGGATAATCAAAAACGGTATTATAAAAAACGGTATTATAAGAAACGGGAATATAAAAACTGGGATATCGAACCCAACCCTCATTTTTGAGATAATTTTTGAAAGAATAAACAAAACGACGGGAGCGTATCGGAATCCCGCTTTTTAAAATCCCGTTTTTAAAAAATCCCGAAAAAAAAGTTTTATAATCCCGTCTTCTAAAATGCCGATTTTTTTAAATCCCGTCTTTTAAAATCCCGCTCATTCAAAATCCCGATCAATTACAATCCCGCTTTTTAAAATCCCGTCAAATCCCGACAATCCCGTTTTTTTTTTTACAAAATACGTGCATTAAACTGGATAACAATAGGAGTTAGGAGTCAAAGGTTTGATTGTTAAATTACTTGACTAATATATAATAATTACAAATAAAACTAATATATAATAATATCGTAATTTGTTTTGTTTTTACTGTACATAAACAATAATTTTTGTTTACAATATTAATTCTTGCACAACAAAATGCATCCTACAGCAAATCTACCTCTCGATAACGGTCTTACCACTATCGTTGGCTTTGTTAATTTTTAATTTGAGTTTATTGTTTTGTTTTAAAAGAATACTACTTTACTTTATATTTTTATTTTTTGATATATGTTATATTTGTTAAAGGTTACAATAAAATGAATCAAGAAAAATACCTCATTTTTTAATTTGTTTTAATTTTTTATAATTTCGATTTTGCAATCAAAACTAGTTGTTTAATTTTAAAAAATCGCGCGATTTTTAAAAATTAATCAACTAGTTTTGATTTCAAAATCGGGATAATAAAAAGCGGGGTTATAAAAAATGGGATTATAAGAAACGGGATTACAAAAAGCGGGATTATAAAAAATCGGGATTATAAAAAGCAGGATTATAAAAGACGGGATTTTAAAATCGGGATTTTAAGAAACGGGAATATAAAAACCGGGATATCGAACCCAACCCCAAAACGACAATATTATCTAAAAAAGGAAGCTGGGATGCGACCCACACTGATAAATTCACATTCGTGCCCGTTTGTGAATTTTTTTTTAATTTTAACAAAATATTAATAATAATAATTTGTGTGAGATACAAAATTTGAAATCAATATCCTTCTTTATTCTCATAGGGTTGGGTTTGATATTCCGGTTTTTATGTTCCCGTTTCTTAAAATCCCGTTTTTTATAATCCTGCTTTTTATAATCCCGATTTTTTATAATCCCGCTTTTTGTAATCCCGTTTCTTATAATCCCGTTTTTTATTATCCCGATTTTGCAATCAAAACTAGTTGTTTAATTTTAAAAACTCGCGCGATTTTTTAAAATTAAACAACTAGTTTTGTTTGCAAAATCGAAATTAGAAAAAAATTAAAAAATGAGATATTTTTCTAGATTCATTTTATTGTAACCTTTAACAAATACAACATATCAAAAAATAAGAAATATAAAGTAAAATAGTATTCTTTTAAAACAAACTCAAATCAATTAACAAAGTCAACGATAGGAGTAAAACCGTTATCGAGAGGTAGATTTGCTGTAGGATGCATATTTTTTGTGCAAGAGTTAATATTGTAAACAAAAATGAATGTTTATGTACAGTAAAAACAAAACAAATTGCAATATTATAATATTTTAGTCAAGTAATTTAACATAAAAACCTTTGACTCCTATTGTTATTTAGTTTAATTCACGTATTTTGTAAAAAAAAAACGGGATTTTCGGGATTTTACGGGATTTTAAAAAGCGGGATTTTAATTGATCGGGATTTTGAATAAGCGGGATTTTAAAAGACGGGATTTCAAAAAATCGGTATTTTAGAAGACGGGATTATAAAACTTTTTTTTCGGGATTTTAAAAAGCGGGATTCCGATTTGCTCCCATTCTCATAATACTGGAGTTGAAAACCATTTCTAATCAGTTTTTTGTTGTTTTTGCAGGTTTTCGTGTTTTGTAAAAAAAAAAGTTGTCCGTTGCGTTTTTCTAAAAAATTAACTTAGTATAGGCAATAATATTTTATCAATTTTAGGAGCAATTTTTGAAAGTTTTTATTTATATTAACAAAAATTTTTTATTAAAAAAAATTTTGCATAGAATTAAATAATTTTGAAATAATAATTCATATTCTCTCGAAATATTCGATTAAAAAATCTGTTTTTACCAAATTTGCGTATAGTATTTTTGTATATTCTTATTTTAAAAAAAAAACTGTCAATTTGATTTTTCTAAAACTTTGACCAAATGTTGAAAACAATATTTTATATAACATAAAATTATTTTGGAGGCAATATTTTCTAGTTTTGCTAGGATATTCGAGTCCAAAATCTATTTTTATCAATTTTTAGTAGTGTTTTTTTTAGGTGTTTATTTTTTGTAAAAAAAAACAAACATTTCTTCGATTTTTCTCAAAACTTTATAAGATGTCAAAAACGTTATTCTTGGTTGCAAAAAATATTCTGGAGGTCATATCATTTTTTGTTCGTAAAATATTCGAGCTGAAAAATATTAAAAAACCATTAATTGAACTTTTTTCAATTTTTTTTTCGATAGCATCTTTCGATGTTATTATCTGTAAAACTATATTTATTTGAAGTCAATATCTCCAGTCGTTCTTGAGATATGAGCGACGATAAATTTTATCCCTAAAATACGAACGTACAGTACACACGATTGTAGAAACCTTGAAACTTCGAGAAATGGCAATTTGGCATATCGGACCGATTACAATAACTTACCATATGAAGTTAAATATTTGATTTCAATTGCAACTAAAATACGCATTTTTATTATTTCTGCTTCTTTTTAAATGACTTTAAGCTTCACAAACTTCTATGTATCAAATTTAAGGCAAATCAATTTATTAACAAACATTCGATGAGTTTTTTGATTTGTATTGAACATGTTTAAATTTTAATTGTGAACACACCCTAAAACCAATCGACAAACTGTCAGTGTCAAAAACAAAATTTTAAATATGGTTACGTTCTCAGACGAAGAAAGTTTACAAATAAATTAAAATTTATCACCTGAATCGGAAAGTGTAATTTTGACAACGTGAAAGTCAATTTATGGTTTTTTTTTTATTAAAGAAACTATACTGTTCATTCTTTTGGTAGTGAAGTCTTTTGACACTTCATTTTAGTTCACAATCACAATGGTGATAAGAACGAGATAAAATGTCAAAATATGTTGCCTCCAAGAGTAAAATGTGATCACATTCTTAGATTCAAAAATCTTTTTAGAAAAAAACTATTATTTGACAATTAAAAAAGTAGCTGCTTTAAAAGGTCCCACAAATTTTCTTAAATTAAATTTTGATGGGTATGGATGGGTACCATCAGGTTCGAACTTTATGTATGAATTTGATAAAATCCAACACTTTTTAGAAAACTGTCATTTGTATAGGGTATTACCCACAAATTTCCAAACAAACAACAAATGTACAGTACTTGTGGTGCAGAAACCATAGTCACTACAATCACTTGTAGTAGATACGACTATAGACAATATTCTAGTACTTTAACTCAACAAGGAAGTCTTATAACTTTATAAAACTTCGGCGATATCTTTTTTTTTTTGTCGAGTACGCAGACGAGAAAAATAAAAGAAAGATGAATAAACAAAAAACAAGAGGATACAAAAATAGATGAGAATGGTGAATCGACTAAGACTAAGACAACGACAAGGACGAGCACGAGAACGACGACGAAGACCAAGGATGCAAGGCCAAAAGAGTTTAAGTGAAGTAAGTTGACTGGCAAGGATAGGGCTTGAAACTTATATAGACGATATCTCCTTTCTCTATACACAAAAATACATTACATGCATTCATATATCTTTATCTTTTTCTAAAACATTATATATGCACTGAACGACGCATTAATGGTTTCTTAAGTTTTCCATAAGTTTTATTCTGTTTCCGGCTCGGCGGCGGCGGTGGCGTAGCGGTGCGGTGTGTATAGGGTGCTTTCGCGGTGGGTGGTTTGGTTTTATAGTTTTAAAACTGTTTAAAAACCAAGGAAAAGAAAATGAGTTTGTTTTCTCCTTGAGGGGTTCTCTTTTCTTCTGGGAAGCTCTCGAGAAAGAGAACGAACAAAAAAAAACTAAAAACTTCCTATAGTCAAAAACGAATTGTGTCTAGCCCAGTGATTTTGAAAATCAAGATTAACGTTTTCTTTGGTTTTGGTGTTTGGAGGTTTTTTTGTCTCGGTCTATAAACGATTTGCGTACATGGTCTGATGGGTTTGCATATAAATATATAAAAATGTATTAATGAGTCGTTAAAGCATCATCTAGGCCTGCTTACATCGGTCTTATAATGATGGTTTGGTTTGGCATTACAATTTCAATTTCTTTTTGAGGAAAACAATTTACACCTTCTTTACTATTAATTCAAGAGGTCCAAAAAAAAAATAAAGTTTCCGCCATTTTTAGGGCACATATTAGAATCCCTTAAAACTTAGCAATTTGACAACTGAAAATTTACGTTGAGTTTAGAATGGAGCATTACATATAAGAACAATTGAACAATAATAATCTACCAAACCTGAACTGTCAAATTTTGTTAAGGGTTAACAACACTTTACAGCTTAATTCACGGTAAATTCACGTCTTGTGTACATTTTGTTATACCCTTCAAACCTTATACAATAATAATAATTAAACTCAGGCTAATTTAATACTTTATTAATTTATTTATTTTGAATTTATATTCATTTAATAAACAGAAATGTTAATTAAACAAACAAAAACTTTCTTTGACCAATCTTTAAATCAACACAATTAATTTTAAAATGCATATAGAAACTAGTTTAACAACTGTTAAAAGTTTTCCATTTGAAACAAAAATATTGTTTGTTTAATAAAAATAAAAACAACAACAACAACACAAAACTATTGTTTTGCATTTAGCAAATGTTGGTCATAAAACTTTTAGTGTTTCGTTTTTAAAGTATACATTCTTAGTTCCTAACCTTCAGCATCAAATCTTCAAAAAAGTTGATTTATAACTACTAAAAAAAGAGCCTACGACATGCAGCATCCTATAGTGTTTAGTGTGAGTCATTTCACAGGCCGAGTAGTTTTTAAGTTTTTTGTTTTCAATAAATCTGGTATTCCCGCATTGATTTTATTGTTTGCTCAAGCTTTTGGAACTTGGCGTCTGTAAAGACCTTGTTATTTGTTAAATCTCATCCAAACGAAGTAGTTCGTTTCGAATTGATGGCTACGCAACAATATTTTGTGACCGGTAATTGGTTTATTTTGTTGATAATAATTATTTTTGAATTTTAAAAAAATTTATTTTATGTACATTTTTGTAGGATGTTTGGTCGTTTTGTGCATGTGCTTAAGTGTTGATGGTTTAAGAATACGTCGTGAGAGTGCTTTTCTTTTTCCTGATGAGTTTAAAGAGCTTGAAAGTAGAGGAGAATTCTTTCCCATTGGTGTGCCGCCACCGAATCCATTTTTAGAGCCGGAATTTCCGGAACCAGATGATTTTCCGCAGGAACTAGGATTTCCCCAGCAACAAAGTTTTTCACAGCAACAAGGGGGTCGTCCACAACAACGTCCACAGCAACAAAGTGTAACTCAACAACAAGGAATTCGTCCACAACAACGACCCCAGCAACAAATTCTAAATCAACAACAAGGAATTCGTCCACAACAACGACCACAGCAACAAGGATCGTCTCAACAACAAGGTTTTTCTCAGCAACAAGGATCCTCCCAGCAGCAGGGCTTATTTCAGCAACAAGGAAATCGTCCTCAACAACGTCCACAGCAACAAGCTTTTCCCCAGCAACAAGGATCGTCTCAGCAACAAAGTTTATCCCAACCACAAGGCTTTTCTCAGCAACAAGGAATTCTTCAACAACAAAGTTTCTTCCAGCAACAAAGACCCTTCCAGCAGCAGAACTTACCTCAGCAACAAGGAAATCGTCCTCAACAACGTCCACAGCAACAAGCTTTTCCCCAGCGACAAGGATTGTCTCGGCAACAAGGATTTACTCAACAACAAGGTTTATCTCAGCAACAAGGTTTTTCACAGCAACAAGGTTCGTCTCAGCAACAAGGTTTTCCTCAGCAACAAGGGTCTTCCCAACAGCAAGGAATTGGTCCACAACAACAAGGACAGCAACAAGGTTCATTTCAACAACAAAATTCTAACCAACAACCTTCAGTGCAATCAAATAACAACAATAACAATTCTCAAGCCCAAATCTCAACAACAACACCAATGCCACAACTAACAACCCCATCACCAGCTTTTCTAGCCTGCATGGCCAATTGTCCCACAACTTCCGAATACAACCCAATTTGTGGAACAAATCGTCAATTGTATTTCAATCAACAAAAGTTTGATTGTGCATTAAGATGTGGTGCTCGTAAGTTTTTTTTTGTTTATAAACATTTTTTTCGAGATGTCAACTAAAGTCTCATCTATTTACAGAGGTCGAAATTTGGAGGCGTGGCTCATGTGCGGGTTTATTCCAAATGATGAGAGGCTAAGATGAAAATACGTTTATTTTTTTATGATAATACATATATGTAGTAAATTAACAAATTACTGGATGAACTTTTCATGGTTGCTGGTTAAACTTAAGATTAAATAATAATTTGCAACATGAAGCATTTTTGTTTTGTTTATTTTTATTTTCCATTTAAGGCAATGATTTGGAGAACAAAAAACATAATGCAAATGAGAGTTATTTTTGTTAATGTTGTTATATTGTTATTTAATAATAATTATATGCGGGTTGATATTTTTCTTTTTAATCATTAACCAACTCAAAAATATATTTCCTGGCATAAGCTTTGAATAATATACTCAATTTGCATTGTTTTTGACTAAATAAAGGTGGCATTGTTTGCCAAGTAGCTAAGGCCCAGTTTTTTAGTGCTCAGTTTAAATTAAACAATTAGTTAAAGAGGTTTTTATATTTGATTTCCTATAAGAAAATATTTTAAAAATTTTATTTTTATTAAAAAAAAAAACTGCCTGAATAATTGATAATACTGAAAAACTCAGTTTTAAATGTATCTCGAAGAACGACACGATTAAGATTTAGTTTTATTTTTTTTAACAAAAAAGTACTTGAAAATCCAAAAAGTCTTTTATTTCGTTTCAAAAACAAAAATCAAAAATAGACTGGTATGCGACCCACACTAGTAACTTCTCATCCCGTCTGTAGATTTGTCTTACTTAAAACTTTAGCAAAACATTTATAGTTATTGTAATGGGTCCGATTTGTCGAATTGAAAATTTTGACATTTCTCGACGTTTCAAGGTCCCTAGAGTCGAAATAAAAGATTTTTTAGAGAGATGTCTGTGCTTGCGTGTGTACTTACGTTCGCGAAGTTTTTTTCGTCGTCCATAGCTCAAGAACCAGATGAGATATCGACTTCAAATAAATTTTTGTATACAGATAATAATGCAGAAAGACGCAGAAAGGGCTTTCAAGAAAATTGCGTGGGTGGTTTTTTTACCATAGCATTTTGAAAAATTATCGAACATTTTGGTTAACCCATAATATCTCACGTATTAAAAACGCTAGCGAGTTGAATTAAATTTTATATTATATATTGTAACGTAATACCAAACAAGTATATTTTTGGAAAAAAATCCAATTAACGTTTTTTTTTTATAAATCAAAAAAACTGAAACAAAAAATTTGTCACCTCGAAAGTTTTACAAACAAAAAACGATTTTATCTAATTTTGTGCAACGAAGAATAACAGTTTTGATATCTGGTAAAATTTTGAGAAAAATCGAATTGACAGTTTTTTTACAAAAAATTAAAAACCTAAAAAAAATTAACAAAAGTTGGTAAAAATTGTTTTTTTACTAAATATCTTTTCAAAATTTTGACATATTGGCTTTAAACTAATTTTATGTTATAAAAAATATTGTTTTCAACATTCGGTAAAGTTTTGAGAAAAATCGAATTGACAGTTTTTTTTACAAAAAATAAAAACCTAAAAAAAAGCATTACTAAAAGTTCGTAAAAATTGATTTTCGACTCAAATATCTTTTCAAAAATTTGAGATATCGACTTCAAATCAATTTTATTTTATAAAAAAAGTATTGTTTTCAACATTCGGTAAAATTTTAAGAAAAATCGAATTCACAGTTTTTTTTTACAAAAAATAAAAACATAAAAAAACATTACAAAAAGTTGGTAAAAATTGATATTTGACTCAAATATCTTTATAAAAATTTGATATTATGGCTTTAAATTAATTTTCGCTTATAAAAAAAATTGTTTTCAACATTCGGTAAAGTTTTGAGAAAAATCGATTTGACAGTTTTTCTTACAAAAAATAAAAACCTAAAAAAAGCATTACT
Source organism: Eupeodes latifasciatus (assembly GCA_920104205.1). Classification (NCBI taxonomy): domain Eukaryota; kingdom Metazoa; phylum Arthropoda; class Insecta; order Diptera; family Syrphidae; genus Eupeodes; species Eupeodes latifasciatus. The sequence goes on from OV049926.1 coordinate 157,978,155, forward strand.
AAAAGTTGGTAAAAATTGATTTTCGACTCAAATATCTTTTCAAAAATTTGAGATATAGGTTGCAAAATAATTTTATTTTATAATAAATATTGTGTCAACATTTAGTAAAATTTTGAGAAAAATCGAATTGACAGTTTTTTACAAAATATAAAAACCTTAACAAAACATTACTAAAAGTTGGTAAAAATTTACTTTCAATTCAAATAACTTTTCAAAAATTAAAAATATTGTCTTCAAACTAATTTAATCGCCCAGAAAATATTGTTTTCGACATTCAATAATTTTTTTTGTAAAAAAATAAAATCTGCAAAATATAGTACGCAAATTTGGTAAAAATTGATGTTCGGTCCTCAATATCTCGTGAACAATAGAAGATATTGACTTTAAATTAATTCCATTCATCATGTATTTGTTTATGTATAAAAGAAATAAAAACTTTTAAGAAATGCTACTAAAATTGGTAAACATTATTTATCGACTAAAAATCTCGTTAACAAAAATAGATTTTGAAAACAAACTATGTATTTTATTGGTAATTTTCAAATTCTTTTAAATACAAAACAAATCGACAGACGGGATGGGAAGTTATCAGTGTGGCCTCTTTTTTTTTGTCTGAGATAAATAATTTGCAGTCAATATGTTTGTTTGTTCTCCTAAACCATTTCTTTCTTCTCAATTTTTCGTGCTTTTTTTGAAAAAGTTCTCAGTGTATTCTTTTTTAAAAATTAACTTAAAATGTTCAACAACATTTTGCACATCATAAAATAGTTTGATTTCAAAATCTATTTTTGTTAACGAGATTTTAAGTCGAAAACCAATTTTTACCAATGTAAGTAGTAAAGAAAGTTTTTATTTCTTATGTAAGCAAATCCAGTTTCCAGGTTTTTCTAAGAAAATTGGAAGTCAATACCTCCACGAGATATCGAGAATTGAACATTAATTTTTACCAATTCTGCGTACTATTTTTTGTAGATTTAATTAGTTTGAAGCCAATATCTTTAATTTTTAAAAAGATATATAAGTCGAAATCAATTTTTACCAACTTTTAGTAATGTTTTCTTTTAAAAGTTTTTATTTTTTGTAAAAAAAACTGTCAATTTGACTTTTCTCAAAATTTTACTATATGTCAAAAACGTTATTTTTCGTTCCATAAAACTATTTTGAAGATAATATAATTTTTTGTTCGTAAAATGTTTGAGGTGACAATTAATAATTTTTAAACTGTTAAAAAAATTTTTTGTTTTCAAAATTATATAAGTTTGGTATAACGTCACGTTATATTACATAAAACTTAATTTAAGTCGCTAGCGTTATTGCTACGTGAGATATTATGGGTTAACCAAAATGTTCGATAATTTTTCAAAATGCTATTGCAAAAAAACCACCCACTTAATTTGTTTGAAAGTCCTTTCTGCTTCTTTCTGCATTATTATCTGTATTCTGTATGACAAAATTTATATGAAGTCGATATCTCTACTGGTTCTTGAAACATGGACGACGAAAGAAGCTTCCCAAACACAGACAATCTTTGTAAAAATCTTTTATTTGGATTCTAGAGATCTTGAAACGTCGAGAAAAGTGAAAATTTTCAATTCGAAAAATCGGACCGATTACAATAACTTCTTATGAAAAATTAACAAGGTCTCAAAGATGTATGTTTTTGGTTTCCCATAGTTTTAAAAAAGTAAAATATTGTTTTAAGTTTAAAAAAAATGTCTTGTTTTAATATTTTTTTTAAAAACAAGATAAGCCAATTAGGAGAAAATTTTAAAATCGGTCTTTTCCCAGGTAACTCTAATTTTCATATTTTAAAATAGTCATGTATCAATGTCAGGCGTGGTTAGTTTTAAAAGAGAGGAATGTTGTATCACCAATTTAAGACATATGTAAGTACATATGGCGAAAAACAGTCAACAGTTTTTTAAAAAGAATTATTCTTATTTTATTATTTCGGACTGGAATTATTTTCAAATTTAAAAATTTATAGAATGTGAAATATCAAAATTAAAAATAATGAATTAAAGAAAAAATATTTTTTTTTTATTTTAATTTTTGTTTCATTTTCATAAAAAAAAATTTAAAACTTTAATAAACTAAAACTTAAGAGCAAAGACGTGTGACCGAAATGGGTATTTTACTTTTTGTTAAATAATTTTAAATTCTATAAAATTTTATTAACCTGATCAGCTAAACTATTTCAATTTCAATGACATTTAAATACTCGCCAACAAAGATTCATAACGTCACTCAACTTCGTTCAAACTATAAATTGATTGATTAAATAAGTCATTCAGATTTCTTGAGGAAAGTCAAGATTCGATTAGGTAAATTTAAAGGGTGTTCCACAGTCATGGCTAAAGAAGAAAACGCTCAAATTTAGAGAAAATTTTAGGTAGAAAACCTAATGTCTTAATTTGTTACTTTTCGATTTTAAAATTTGTCTCTTTTCTTTAATTGATTTTTATTTTGACAAATTTCAAAAATTGCAATTAGTATAATAATTTTTCCATAATATACGCAGAATTTTATTTTTCTATGGTTCGAGTATTGAAATGTAAGCAACGCTTAAAAAAACAACAGCTGTCAACTTAGGGTAAGTAAAATGAAAGCACTCTCAGAGAATACAAAAAGTTTTGATTTTTATGTTTGCTGGTAAAAGTGCCTCAATATTGACATTTACGTGGCCTTATTTAAGATAACCAACCGTAAATTGTCAGCTGTCAAATTGATTTTTTAAAACACTTGTCAGTTGTCAAAACTCAGTTTGAAATCTTGCCTAAGTTCTGAAACACCCTTTACATAATGTATTTCTTGTTTTTATTTTTTTGCCCAGCCCAGCTGAGAATATAAATATTAAAATTCAAGATTGGGTATAAATGTAGGTATGTATGTATTGTTATTCAGTCAATCAAACGCCATTTGTTAATATCAGCTGTTATAAGACACTCTATTTACTTTGAGTTGTTTTAAACAAAGTTGAGCATATGTCAAATTTGCATACAAAAATCTCACAAGCCACTCCTTGTTTGGCAAATAATAAATTCTTCCACATGACAAACCTCACATTGAATTCGGCTTAAGCTACTCAAGTGTTTTATTTGTTTACTCTTGGTTTTTTTTTTAATTGCTTAAAAAATCAAACAACAACAAAAAAAACATCTCAAAAGCTATAAGACTTAAATACGGGAACAAATTAAAGAAAAAATAATTTATACGAGATAATTCTTGAACGTGCGATAACCGCGCAAATTAAAAGATCATCATCTCTTATTTTAGCGGTGGGTATATTATTTAGTTACGTACTGAACATTAGTCTAATTAAAATTGATTACGCCGCGTTGTCGTACTTGAATTCGAAACAAAACAGTCGCCTTCTAGAGCTTCACACATTGCGACGTTTTACTTTTTAAGTGTATTTTTTTGTTTCTCAAAAATTTATTAAATACAAAAAAAAAAACAATAATATTAAATTATGAGGTCAGCAATTTTGATTGGTAAGGAAAAATAGGTTAGTTCTATGAAAATAAAATTATTCATATACATTTTTCTTAACATTTAGGATGCCTACTTTGGGCTGTGGTATATGTCCACGCTCTAACTCGAGAGGAAAGCTCGATTTCTGTTCAAAAACGTGCTGCTTCCCCACAAATTTATCAAGGTCAACAAGGTAACAATTGGAATCAAACACAACAATTCCAATGGGTTAAGGTAAATGGTCAATGGGTTAGGAGAGACGGTACTAATAAGCTTCCTGGATACTCCCAACCAAATGTGCCATACAACCAAACTGGTGGTCAGTGGAATGCTAGTCGTGGAGGTTCATCAGCTCCCGCAGTTCAGCCACAACAGCCAGCTGGAGCCGGGCACGTTTCCCCACAACGTCAGAACTCAACTACCTCCCAAGGTTCAATCGGATGGAATCCTAGCGCTGATCGGGCTCTAACTCAAGACGTTTTCAAAACAACAACTACAACAACGACCACAACTACAACCACTCGGGCACCCCAAACTCCACCACCAGCCCATAGACCCCAAGGGCCAACCCCAACTCCAGTCCGAGCACCTTTTGGTTCGGGAATGGGTGGACAACAAAAACCACAAAATGGCCGCTTTAACCCTGATGCCAGTTTGACATACGGAGGACTACCACCGCAAACAAACCCCAACTCAAACAAAGCCAATGTTAAGCCCACACCAACAGGTCCACCTGGTTCAAATCCATGGGGAAACCTCTTCCATTAAAATAAACATTTTCTTATGTGAAGTTAAACAAATTGACAAAAAATAAACATTCCACTAAATAAATAATAATTTTTAATCAAACAAAAATAAGTGAAAAATGTTTATGTTTATGGTAGAAAAGATTGTGTCAACCATTTGTCATCTTTTTGATTCCAAAGCAATGTCCCTTCTTTGATTTCGTCAGTTGGCTTGACAACTGTCCATACTTTAGCTACTGGATCGTAGGCAAAAGTTTTGTTTGTGTTCGATAGTGCGATGACTTCAGGTGAAGGTTTTCTTGGTCTTGGTTCTCTTACTACAATAGTTCTTGGATCAACGATTTCATATCCCAGAGAATCATCTTTTGGAATGTCACGAGCACACAAAAGTGCCACAAGTGATGCTAAAACAAAAGACACATTTTTATTAAACTATGAACTGCAATTAAAACTATTTTAAGATTTTTATATTTTACCGATAACAAAGAACAACAGTGTGATCTTCATAGCGGCTGCTGCTGTGAACTTAGTGACTGATCGATGATGAGTAAATAAGTAAATAAAAACAGATTAAAAGTTATAATCTCATGCATTGTGTTAACACACTCAAGATTATAATATTTTTAATTCAAAGCTCAGATTGGAGAGAGAGATATTTAAAATTGTCTCAAAAGCTCTTTTTCTCTTAATCAATGACGAAGATAAAAATGGTGAAATGGTGAAATGGTAAGATTTACAGTAATATAAACATTAATTATTGACGTCATTTTTATCATTTAGGAAGTGATTAAAAGTGACAAGTTAATTGTAATCTCTGCTTTAAGAGTTTGTCGAATTGTTTATAATGTGTACTCGTATGCATAAATTAAAGTGCACTCAAAATATTATCAGTTAGTATAATCGAAATATTTAAAATTGTCAACACTTAGTTCATAAGCGAAAATGTTTGTATTTTTCTAGAAAGCATCATTTACTGAAAAACAATTTTTAAATTAATTTAGGGTAAAATTTTTCATATCGCAGTTTGGAAAAACAATATTTTCCATATTGCAGTTTGGAAAAACAATATTAATAAACAAAGAAAAAGTGTGTATACGCCACAGTGTACAACTAATATACAAATGTTCCATTTAAAGCTTATAGTTCAATTTTGTAATTCAACTACGGAATTTATTTTACATGAAATTAGTGTGTCCACTTTTTTAAAGCTATTTTTTATAAAATTTTTTAAATTGATAGTTTAAGAAATCCCCCTTCTCCTTAGCTTGCAAATCGCTATAATTGTAAAGATGCAATTTATGAGGTAAATATTATTGTTATTATAATCTTCACACCTATTTATTTTCAATGTTTAGAGAAAATGGAGTTTGTTGTTATTTTGTAAATTTTTAATTTCCCATAGGAAGTTATTGTAATCGGTCCGATCTGTCGAATTGAAAATTTTGACATTGCTCGATGTTTCATGGTCTCTAGAGTCGAAATAAAAGATTTTTAGAGAGATGTATGTGCGTGCGTGTGTATGTACGTTCGTACGTTCGCGAAGTTTTTTTATCGACTTCAAATAAATTTTGTTATACAGATAATAATGCAGAAAGATGCGGAAAGGACTCTCAAAAAAATTGAGTGGGTGGTTTTTTTTTACTATAGCAATTTAAAAAACAGGTGAAAACTTTGGTTTACCCAATAAAATAAAAACCTAAAAAAACATTACTAAAAGTTGGTAAAAATTGACTTTCGACCCAAACATGTTTTCAAAAACCCAAGATATTGTGTTCAGACTAATTTTATCTTGTAAAATATATTATTGTCAATATTCAGACAATTTTGAGAAAAATCGAATTGACAGTTTTTTTTACAAAAAATAGAAACCTACAAAAACAATACTTAAAGTTGGTAAAAACTGATTTTCGACTCAAATATCTTTTCAAAAATCAAAAAACTAATTCAAACTAATTTTATCTCACAGAAAATATTTTTTTCGACATTCGGTAAATTTATACATAAATATCCAACAGTTTTTTTTATAAAAAAATAAAATCTCGTCAATAATAGAAAATATTCACTTCAAATTAATTTCAAATTTGTATTTGTTTATAGAAGAAATACAAACATTTAAAAAATGCTACTAAAGATGGTAAAAATTGGTTTTCGAATAAAAATCTCGTTAACCAAAATAGATTTTGAAATCAAACTCTTTTATCATATGCAAAATATTGTTATAAATTTTTAATTTTATTAGAACAATTTAACTGACGACTTTTTAACAAAACTCAAAAACCTACAAACCTTTTAAGCAAGACAAATCGACAGCACTTTAGAAATTTGAGTTAAATTTTTCATTAAACAACCTAAAGCTCATAGAACGACAAGAACCACAATTTTTGGTAAAACTAATTTAAATTATAAAAAAAGTTAAATCAAAAGAGTTAAAAATTATTACTATGAGATTTTTTGAAATTCAAAAATTCCGAAATTCAGTCAAAATTTAACAATTGCAATTACAATTACAAACCATATCAAGAGAAATGTTTGTATTGGGAAAAGTACAGGTATGATATTGCTTGACGTAGAAAAGGCATTTGATTCTGTTTGGCATGACGGACTTCTTCATAAGATGTTTGCTCTTAATTTTCCTATGTACCTGATAAAAATTGTAAAGTCCCTTTTGTACTCAAGAAAATGTATAGTGTTTGTGAACAATTTTGTATCTGATATGTTTGTGTGGCAGGTGTTCATCAGGGTCCTGTTTTGGGCCCGATTCTTTACACTATTTTCACTCATGACTTTCCTAGACTCCAAAACTACGAGACAGCTATTTTCGCTGATGATACGTGTATATTTTCCACAGATTCAATTGCTTCCATTATCGGAAATAATTTGCAATCTGTCCTAAATATAACTCAAAACTATTTTGTTGATTGGAAAATAAAGATCAATGGTTCTAAAACTCAGGCCATCTTTTTTACTAGAAAAAGAAAATCTTGTTTCTTGCCAAGCTCACTGATCTCTATTAACGGTATAGGCATCGAGTGGAAATCTTCTGCAAAATACCTAGGAGTAACACTAGATACAAAACTTAACTTTGGTTTACATGTCTAGGAAATAATTAAAAAGATAAACTTAACAATTAAAATACTGTATACATTTATCAATCGAAAATCTAAGTTGAGTAAAGAAAATAAACTTTTAATTTACAAAGCTATATTTCAGGCAATAATGTTTTATGGTTCAACAGCATGGGGTAATTGTGCAATCAGTCATATTCGTAGGTTACAAATATCGCAAAATAAAATTTTGAAAATAATGTTTAACCTTCCTTGGTATTTTTCAACTTGTGAATTACATGCATTAACAAATATAGAAATGGTATCTAGTCGAATTGCTAAACTTAAGGAAAAATACAACATTTCTTGCATATCTTCTGACAATGCCTTTGTATCAGATCTAGCGTCATAGATTTATCACTTTAATTATTATTAAGTCTTCTATACCGTATATGCATATTTTGATCTATGAAATTACTTATTTATTTTTAACTCTATGTTTATAGTTATTTATTATTTAATTTGATTCTATTATTCATTTAATTATTTATTTATTTGTTTGTTTGTTTATTTATTTATTTATTTATTTATTTACTTGTTTATTTAATTATTTATTTATATATATTTATTTATTTGTTTATTTATTTATTTATTTAATTTTGTTTTCTTTATTTATTTATTTAATTATTATTTAATTTATGTAATTATTCGTTTTTGCTGATATATATTTTATTTATTATTTTATCTGTACATTTGCATTGTCATTACTGTTATTTACTTATCATTTTCATTTGACTACTTGTTAAAATTTCTGTTTTTGTTTTCCCTTTCAATTTAAGACAGATAAATGTTAAATAATCTAGTTACATAAGATAAATCACTAGTATAATGTACTTATTATATGTAAAAATTATTATGTAAAAGGCATTGTTAGATGTTTTATTTGTGTGCAACCCTTTCTCTCACTTTTCCTATAACACGCTCTATTATTGTTATTAATTATCTTTTTTGTTTTTTGTTTTTTGTTTTTTTTTTTTTTAATTTAATGAAGGTTTTTAATCGTAGCTTTTCCTTCAATTATATTTGTATTTGTAAAAAACTACTTATTAAAAACTCATTATTTGGCAGTAGTAAGATAGCGTATATCAATCTCTGTAAATTGTGCAATATAGGTAAGAAAGAAATGTGATATTTTGGCTACAGTAAAAACTATTACTATTAAATTTCTACCGCTTGAGCTTAAAAGTTTAGAAACTTTCTAAGAAGGGTGCTGGTCAAAATGATGTACATGATGTATTGTATGATACTGTTTGGTGATAATGATGTACATTTATGTATGTGTATCTTAAATTTTGTATTTCACTCTAAACTTAGAAAACTGCACGCCAATATGCTGTATGAACAAAACACTGCTTTATACACAATACTGTAACTCAGAATTTCTTACCGCGGAAAAATGTGCCCCTAGAAAGTGTATTTTTTATAGTTCTGTTTTTTAACTTGTCGATAAGATTACCTTTTTCTGTATCCTAACAAAACAATACTTTTTTTTAAAGGGTTATCTCGAATTGGAATCTCGTCTTAAAATATTCTATCACATCAGGTTTTTGAAATATGTCGCTTTAAAAATGATGAAGAATTTGAAAGGACAAATGTTCGTCTTCTAGATTTAGTTTTTATTATTATCTTACTAAGTTTCTGAAAATTCTCATTGGGCTCTATGTACTACATATATGTACATATTGTTTTGAAAAATCTTGAATTAAATTCTTTTATAGTTTTGAACAATACGTTTTAGAGTTAATTTTAAGTCCTGATTTTGAATACGATCTTTGATTTTAACTATACCAGTTTTAATAACTATTTTTATAGTTTTGCAATATATTTCAAAAACTTGATGTTGAAACCTTGGCCGAGACAGGTTCGTTACAAAAAAAAATTATTTTCAAACCATTTCGACTTTTTCTGTTGAAAACTGATTTACCATAAATTATTCAGATTGCTTTAAGATTAATGTAAGATAGGTGAAATCTGGGAACTTATAAAGATTTTTCGAAAAATGTTTTAAACACTATAAATATTTAGACTAAATATTGAAAAAAAGAGGTTATAGATTTGGAAAACCATCACGAATTTTATTTAAAAAAAAATTACTCTATAAATTTAGATAGCTTCAAAAAGCATAAAATATGTTTGTGTTTTTCCGGATCTTAACAGTAATATTTTGAAAACTTGATGTAAGCATGTAAGAGAATAATTTGGAAGGCCCATATGAATTAAAGTCCCCAAAATTGTTTTATGTAATATTTTTTAACTCTTACTGAGTTAAAGTATATAGAAGATCAGTCACATTAAATGTATGTAAAATTTGTATTGTCCTTAAATGTTTCGCTAAAGTTTGTTTAATGACAAATTTTTTAGGACACCTTATTTATACTCAAAAATATTCTATTTAAAAATCATGTTCTTTAAATGGTGTAAATAGGCTAAAAATAAAAGGCTGTTTTTAAGATTTAAAAAAGTACGCGCTTTCGATTTACAAAGATCCGGCTGAATTTGATTGATTGCCTGTGTTATGTTCACCATTAGGGCATCGGTCGATTGTGCTTTATTTGCATAGACCTGCGACTTCAAGAAACCCCACAGGAAAAAGTCTAGCGGGGTCAAATCGCATGGCGAGAGATAATCTTACCCTCAAATCGTTCATGCAAAATGTCAATCATGGCGTTTGCAGCCGCCGCCGTCTTGATGTACCCACATGTCGTCTAGGTCCATATGTTTCAATTTGGGCCATAAGCAATTAGTTATCATCGTTATGTAGCGCTCGCTGTTGACGGTGACCGCCTAACGTCGTTTTCAAAAAAGTACGGACCAATTACGCCGCCGCGCCGCCGTCCCAAAATCCACACCAAACTGTTACTTTTTGAGGATGCATTATCACCTGGTGAACCTCGCGTGGGTTGGTGTCGTCCCATATACGGCAATTTTGCTTGTTAACACAGCCATTCATCCAAAAATGCGCCTCGTCACTAGTGATTGGCATAAACAACTGAATAATAAACAAAAGATTTGGCAGATGTCACCAAAATGGCAGCCACGGGCGCCAAAATCTACCCGCGCCAATTGAAAAACCCTTTAATTAATGCTAAAACCTTAATCTTGAGAATGATTTGTTTATATATTTTATTTTGTTTGGTTATTCAAATATTTGATTTAGCTTATCAAGAACATACATTTTTTTCCTACATACATATCTGTATTTCCCACGTTTATTTCGTTTTTTTCAAATTTGCTCGTGCCTAAGATTTATGGAGTTTTTTCCATGGGTGAAATAAATCAATTTAATTGTGATCTAGATCTGCCAAAACAAAAATGTCCCTTCCATTATTGATTTATTTTTGATTTAAGATCAAATATGCAGGTCTATACTTTTGGGATGATTTACCCCTTTTTGCAATAAACCTTAAAGATTTATAAAAAATATTTAGCTGGAAATTTGACAACTAAATCGCACTCGTTAACACAAAATTACACTAATTTCAATCGTGTTCCATGTGCCACGAACAAAAAATCTATTTTTGAAAGAAATGTACCCATGGAAAACCCCATTAGAAAATAACATAAATATGATATCGACTTTTCAAAAATAAAAATAGTCTCTTCGGAATATTTTACTAAAAACTCGACCTATGATATTTTAACCATCCAAGTTTCATAAATTGAATTTTTAAGACTTCAAAAAATATATTCAAACACGTTTTTCCGCTAACTCATAAATCTTAATTTTTGAATGTTTTACACTTTCCACTAGAATAACGATTATATTAATCTAAAGAGCTTGGCTTTTCCCAGTCTATTGAAGTCATTAATTATTATAGCCTTGAACTAACAATATCAAGTTCGTTTTTAATTTCACCATCAAAATAATCACCTATAGGTACACACGTTTTGTTTTATTTTAAAAATGATGAATTGATAACTCTTCGCATAAAAGGTTCAAGAATTTAAAAAATCCCAACTTCATTTGATTCAAATTCTTGTGGGTTTTTTTTTTCTTCTTCTAAATATAAGATAAAGTAAACGATTTGAATTTTTATAAAATTAGAAAACTAGTTTATTATTTTTTGTTTGTGTTCATTTGCTCGTGTCTCGTCGGCATATTTAATTTTGCAATCAACAATTAGCGCGTGTTTGATTTAATTGAAATTTAATCACTTCTTAGAATAAATTTGTATAAGTTCTATCCGGAAGGTACACATGTCCCAGCTCTTACCATTGTTACTTCTACAAATAATTACAATTTAATTAGAACACCTATAAATGATATTTGATCTTAAAATATGATCTTACCTGTTCCACAACTAGCAGCACAATTCAACCTTCCCAAGTTATGATAGCTCACTGAATCACTGCCACATATCGGATTGTATTCTGAAGTCGATAGACAGTCCTGTAAACACTTAAAGTATGCACTCGAAGGAGTTGTCCTTTGTACTGATGGGGGTGCAGCAGTTGTTGTTGTTGATGTGGAATCCTGAACAATTGGTGCTTGAGTTGCTTCGGTGGATGGTATTGGTGGATTAAATCCAATATTCCAGACTTGAGGGCGTCCAATAACCGATACCAAAAGAAGGGAAGCTAAAAGAAATATCGAACCGTTTGAGAAAATTTAATTCAAAATAAAATTTCTAAATTTCGAACCACAGATAAGAACAAGTTGTAGTCGATAAGCCATGTTTCTGTTTAAACGAGGAATCACAATCACAATTTAATTATAGAGAGCTCAGTATTTTAAGTAGTGTCGGCCACAATGTCTATGATTAGACTCACGAGCTTCTAAATACTATCTTATTTTATAATCCCATCGGAATATGTTGTTTTCGATTCCATCTTAAGAGAACACCAATCTTTATGCATTCGCTCTCAATCGAGGGTACCTTTTTATTCTCTGATATTAAATGGTCATTTAATGATCATTCTAAAGCCATTATATGACAGCCTCTTTCAAATCCACTTTAGTTGAGTGATAAAGATTTTCAATAAAAATTTTTTTTCTAGAGAATTTCAAACTAGTCTCTGATGGCTGAGAGAGTCAAAAGTCTGAGAGAAATGCTTTGATCTCGGGAAATCAATGAATAAAACAGGATTAGCATGTTTGACTTTATTTTTAGCTTTACTCTTCATTTTGGTTTCAACAGAAGTTCATTAAAATTAACAATGACTGTTTTAAGGTCTATTAGTAAGTTAGGTACCTACTTACTTAACAAACATGTGGACACTGAATAGGGGATTTCCCAAGATCTTTTGGACAGTAATTGGAGCTTCATGGTGGACTTCTTCCATGAATTAAGTCTGAAATAAGGAAAAAGAGTTTAATTAAATTTTATGATCAAAATCTTAATAAACGAAAATTACTTAGATAAGATGCACAAACAGAGTGGTTTCGAAAGCAGCAGGTTGGGCAGGTTTCTTCTTTCTTTTTTCTTAATAAATTCAGGGATGATGGTATAGAAAATAAAATTGAATCAAGTCGGATAAACTTAAGCTTGTCCATTTAATTTAAAACAGTGCATCCAGTGCCAAGGTTATTAGTATATATAATATCATGATTCATGACTTATATCTATTTACAGTAATAAATTGGGGTGAATAAACTTTTTTCTTATTTTTTCTTGCAAATAAGATTTGATTTGAGAAATTGATATGAGAACAATGTGTTGTGCACCTTCTGCTTTTTTATTTTGAATCTTACGAAAATTCGTTCAAAATTTAAAAAGATGCGGGAATGCGACCCACACTTATAACTTCCCAAAAAATATAAAAGTCAACATCATTCTTTGTTCTTCTAAAGGGTTTTTCAATAAGGTAGATGTTTTGTGTAGATGTCGTACTCGTGTGGCACGTAGCGCCGCCGCGCCGTCCGGCTGGAACCACATGTCGTCTAGGTCCATATGGTTCAATTTGGGCTATAAGAAATTAGTTATTATCGTTATGTAGCGCTCGCTGTTGACGGTGACCGCCTCACTAACGCGTCGTTTTCAAAAAAGTACGAACCAATTACGCCGCCGCCCGCCGCCGGCCCAAAATCCACACCAAAGACTAACTTTTTGAGGATGCATTATCACCTGTTGAACCTCGCGTGGGTTAGTGTCGTCTCATATACGGCAACTTGTTAACACATCCATTCATCCAAATATGCGCCTCGACACTAAAGATAATTTTTCGGTCAAAATTGGGGTCCTCTTCCAAACGATTCGAAGCCCAGTCAGCGAACAAACGGCGTTGTCTATGGTCATGAACTTTGGGCTCCTGGGTCAGTTGGATTTTTTTCGGGCGTAGGCCCAAGTTCCGACTATAATTTCGCCAAGTTGAAGTCTGCGAAAGTCCTTAAAATGGGCCCAATGCGCGCAACGTTTGCGTTCAACAAACAATCATTTTGATAATAAAGTTTTATCATTTGAACGTGCTGTTCAATAGTGTAACTTGCCATATTGATTTGGCTGGCATAAACAACTGAATAATAAACAAAAGATTTGACAGATGTCATCAAAACAAAATGGCCGCAACGGGACGCCAAAATCTACTCGCGCCAATTTAAAACTCCTTTAATACTTGAGTCGAAAACCATTTCTTATCAATTTTTTTGTTTTGTAGAATTTGTTTTTTGTTTTTGTAGAATTTCACGTTTTTTTCTTTTAAAAAAGTCGTCAATTTAAATTTTCTAAAAAATTTACTTTAAGTTAGCAACAATGTTTTGCATATGAAGATTGGGTTCAATATCTTTTTTTGTTCCCCATATTTTTAGTCGAAAACCGATTTTTACCAATTTTAGTAACTTTTTTTGAAAGATTTTTATTCCTTTTAAAAAAAATACAGATTGGAACCATTATCTTATGTTAACAACAAAATTTAGCATAGAATGAAATCATTTTGAAGACAATCTTTCATTTATTCACGAGATGTCAAGAATCGATCATAAATTTTTACTAATTCTGTGTAATGTTTTTTTTAACTTCCCATAAGAAGTTATTGTAATGGGTCCGATTTGCGAATTGAAAATTTTGACATTTCTCGACGTTTCAAGGTCGAAATAAAAGATTTTTAGAAAGATGTCTGTGCGTGCGTGTGTACGTACTTTCGTACGTCCGTACGTTCGCGACGTTTTTTTCGTCGTCCATAGCTCAAGAACAAGAAGAGATATCGACTTCAAATAAATTTTGTTATACAGATAATAAGGCAGAAAGATGCAGAAAGGGCTCTCAAGAAAATTGCGTGGGTGTTTTTTTTTACCATAGCAATTTTAAAAAAAGTGAACATTTTGGTTAACCCTAAATATCTCACGAACCAATAACGCTATAGACTTGAATTAAATTTTATATTATATATTGTAACGGGATAAAAAACAAGTATATTTTTGGAAAAAATTCAGCTTACGGTTTTCTTTATAAATCAAAAAAACTTACAAAAAAATATTTGTCACCTCGAAAATTTTACGAATAAAAAATGATTTTATCTCCAAAACAATTTTGTGCAACAAAAAATAATGTTTTTAACATCTGGTAAAATTTTGAGAAAAACCCAATTGACAGTTGTTTTTATAAAAAATAAAAAAAACTAAAAAAAAATTAATAAAAGTTAGTAAAAATTGATTTTCGACTCAAATATCTTTTCAAAAATTTAAGATATAGGCTTAAAATTAATTTTATTTCATTTATATCAAAACTTTACCAGATGTTAAAAACTTTATTTTTCATAAAACTATTTTGGAGGTACCTAATATTATTGTTTGTTCGTAAAATATTCGAGGTGTCAAATATTCTTTCCATGGGTAAAATAAATCAATTTATTCTTGATCTAGATCTATTGAAAAACAAATTTCCCTTGTTTTCGCACTCCATGGGGAAAAATAAATTGATTTACTTTTTATTTATGATGAAATCTTCAGGTCTGGATTTCTCGGAAGTTTTACCCCTCTTTACAACAATACTAATACAATTTTTAAACAAATATTAAGCTGGGAATTTGACAGCTCTATCGCACTCTTTAACACGTACACAAATTTACACTAATACAATGACACAAAAAAAATTCAAATCGTGTTAAATACGACACGAAAAAAATCAATTTTTGAAGGAAATATGAATTTACCCATGGAGAATCCCCTTAAATGAAAGGCAATTTTTTAGCAGCTAGCCTATCACTGAAGGAGCTTCAATTTATATCTGTTCCGATGTTTTTAGTTGTTTTTGTAGGTTTTCGTTTTTGAACGTAAGTTTTGACCAAGGCAATTAGTTAGTTTTTCAAATGTCATGAATTTGAAATTCAGAACTTGACTTCAAAAAACATCTACTTCAAGTTCATAGTACAAAAAACTACCAAAATCATTATTGTCTACAAAACACTCCTCAGGCAAGCTACAAATCCATCACGATTTGTATTTTGTAAATTGTAAAGAAATATTACTTATTTCTTTTCCAAATTTACAAGGACCCTTTTTACAGAAAGCAATAAATTAAGTTGTTAAAAATAAATAAATCATAGAGTAATGAAGTTCAGCTTTCAGTTGAATAAAAAAACATTATCAATTGTCATTTTGACAGAAGTAGACATGACGTAATAGTTAGGGAGACTTTTCTTGACTAACTTTCCAGTCAACTTTCCAATAAAGTTGCCTTTATTGGAAGGCAATTTTTTGGCAGCTGGCCAATCAGATTTTAGAAACTTGCCCTACTTTCAAGTCCCTTGTGTCGTCTGAACCTGCCCATTTTTTGGAATTGATCATTTTGACAGCGCTGTCACTTAATTTATGCTCAATTTGGTTTGCTATTTTATAATTTGATAATTAAATAATTTGGGTCATAATTGGGGATTACTGAGGGGTTTTAATCAATACCTCCCACAGAATGACAATGGGCAGGGTCAGACAACATAAGGGACTTCATTTGCAGTCAACTTCATTCTTTGAACGTAAATTTTGACCAAGGCAACTAGTTAGTTTTTCAAGTGTCATGAATTTATAATTCAGAACTTTACTTCACAAACCTCTACTTCAAGTTCATAGTACAAAAATTACCAAAATCATTATTTTCTACAAGACACTCCTCAGGCAAGCTACAAGTCCATCATGATTTGTATTTTGTATTTTAAAGAAATATTACTTATTTCTTTTCCAAATTTACAAGGAACCTCTTTACAGAAAGCATAAAATGAAGTTGTGCAGAAAATAAATAAATCATTGAGTAATAAAGTTCAGCTTTTAGTTGAACTAAAAAATATGATAAATTGTCATTTTGACATTAGTTGACTTGACTTGATTGTAAGGGAGATTTTTCTTGCCTAACTTTCCAGTCAACTTTCCAATAAAGTTGCCTTAATTGGAAGGCAATTTTTTGGCAGCTGGCCAATCAGATGCAAGAAACTTGCCTTACTTTCAAGTCCCTTATGTCGGCTGAACCTGCCCAATGAGTAATATTAGGGGTCATGACCCCTCCCTGAGAGATAATTTGTTTGTTTTTTTCTAAGGAATTAATTTTAATTCAAAACTAATCGTATTGCATTAATGTACATGACCCCCATTATGTTTTGAATTATTAATTTTTTGTATATGAAAACAAAATTTGTATTTTACTTCCACTTTGTTGCTAAAAGTACTACTTTTAACTGAAGACTGGACCAAGAACATAATATAATAATAATAATATAATCGGATATTAAGCCCTATTCCAAAAACACAGCACAAATTCATCAACTTTTGACCAATGGACGATCCGGGGGGGGGGGGGTCATATGAGCCATAAAGCTTATACAGTCAAGTTGTATAAGTAAAGATTTGCTTAACGACATTCACCAAAAAGCGGTTTGCTGTCAATAACAACTCAAATTTTTGATTTCACTCAATTTAGAATTAAAAAAAACTTCTTTAAATTATTTTCATAAAATTTGTTTCTAAGAAAAAGAGCAAATATTCAGGTTCTTAAGAAGAAACCTTGAATAAGAAATCGTCAATTTAAAAATATGTTGATGTTTTTAAGACTTTCTCTAAATTTTGTATTCTTAATTTGGCTTCTTTCTACAAGAAAAACATATTTTGGTATGGCTCTGGCTCCAGAAGGGTACCCCTCATAAAACTTTCATTTTTTGTGCAAGCTCTTGTCGATGATCAAAAATGTCATTTTTTTATTTAAAAAAAAAATATTAATTTTGTTTACAAAACTCGATAACTAAATTTAAATGTAAAATGTATTTCTAAAAGCACTTTTTTTAGTGCTTACCAAAAATATTTTTAAGACAAAATTTAAAATTTCAAATGATTTCTGAAAATAAAAATAAGTTACATTTTTAAATCTTAAAATATAGGAAATATTTTTAAACAGACTTTTTGGAAGACATGAGCAAGTTCTAGCGACCCAGTCGTGCATTTAATTTCTTTCAAAATTGATTTTCTGTTAAATACAAAAGATCTTAAAAAATTAAATAAATCTACTTTTGAAGTGAATTTGCTTTGGATGGTCTAGAACTGAGATTTAAAACAGAACTGAGAAAAAAAAACAGCAAAAGTGACACTTTTGTTAAACTAACTAATGGCAAATTGAAAAACATAACAAACGTTTTATATATCTATTGATATAAAAGCTTTGAATATCTTGATATTTGAAGTGAAAATAGATTCTGAAACGTGTAATTTTTGAGTGCCACACTAAAATTTCTTCCCAACTTATTTATTTATCTTAATTTGTTTAAAATTAATTTTTTAGAGAAATCATGTACATACTAAATGCAACTGTTTCCTTAAATTCAACAACCAAACATTTGTCTCTCTTCAACTCTTAAGTTTCGTTGACTCCTTTAATATCAAAATATTTCTAAAAGGTTCCGCAAAACAGTAATTTCTTACAATTTGTCTTCTAGCATCAGCTTCAACCTACGAGTAAGCAGATTGATAGCGATAGTAATAATAGACTCCCGAAAATTGAGTCCGAAAAAACTACGTCAAAAAAAGCCCGCCAGTTCTTCATATCAGATCGTCTCTCTTGAATTTTTGTAGTGTTCTTCGCATTAATAGAAATGGAATCAAGAAAAGTATATTTTATTTTTGGAAAAAAGCTACGTTTTAAAACAATTTCTTACATTTCTGCATTTCTGCGTGAAATGCACCAAGTACCCTCTAAACTATTTTGTTTTAGCTTCTGCCTCAACAACTGCTACTTCCCGCAACGATGGAAAATGGCCAAAATCGTGGCTATCTCAAAGAAAGGAGCAAGGAACCAGATCAGTAATTACAGACCCATCTCCCTCCTTAACAACATTAGCAAAATACTAGAAGAGGTCATCCTTAGGAAACTAAAAATTTTCAGCTCCGAGAACAACCTGATCCCGGACTTCCAGTTTGGCTTTCGGGAAAAGCACTCCACACTTCACCCACTGGTTAAATTTCAACACGACACTGCAGCCGCACTCAACCGTCATCATGTTTCCGTAGCCTGCTTCCTGGACGTCGAAAAGGCGTTTGACAGCGTTTGGATCGAAGAGCTCACACACAAATTAAACCTACTTGGTTTCCCATCTAGTCTAATTAAAATCTTGTTTTCATTTCTTTCTTGCAGGAACTTCTTTGTCCAGTTGGGAAAATACAAATCTTCAGTGAAAATCATAAGAGCAGGAGTAGCTCAAGGCTCGAAACTTGGACCGTTCCTCTTCAGCTTGCTGACCAGTGACCAACCCGCATCCAGCGACTGTGAGAGTCTTCTTTTCGCCGATGACTCGCTCACATACACTTCGTCGAAGCCTCCCATTATTGCAGCCAGGAAGATAGAGTCCCATCTTAGCAGACTGTTTAACTTTTATAAGAAATGGGGAATAAAAATCAACACAACGAAATCGGAACTTGTCTGTTTCCGAAGGTCCAGCAACGGTAGAGGTCGATCGGCAACAAGGTGCAGAAGCATTGCAATCTCACTCCCAGATGGATCAGTGATACCAGCAAAGAGAAACGCCAAATATCTAGGTATTAACTTCAACGAGTTGTCAAAATTCAACCCCCACTCGAGAGCTGTCCTAAGAAAGGCCAATTTGGCACTGCACCGCCTTAACCCGCTCCTCAAAAGAAGAACGGGACTCAGCCTGCCAACCAAATTGCTAATTTACAAGCAATTGTTACGTCCCATCATCACCTACAGCTTCCCGGTGTGGTTCACAATTTCAAAAATAGCCATGAAGGAACTTCTCGTCTTTGAAAGGAAAATCCTACGGAGATGCACTGGACTTTGCTTCAACTATCAAAAGCAAAGACACTTCAGCAACAAACGAGTCTACGACGAAGCCAAAATAATTCCATTGGACAAGTATCTGTTCCAAACAGCCAGGAAGATCACAGGAGGATTGAACAACTACCAAAACGAGCTAATCAGAAGGATGAACTCCCAGCAACGTCACCCTGAACCAAGATATCTGTGTGCTATGGATATACTAAACGAGGAACTTGAGCCCACCATCGAAGAAGGAGATCTTCAATTTTACGCTGACACGGAGTCAGCTTACCACAGTGGCTAACAGCCCATCCAACAGACAACCAGGCCTGAACAACCCGAGGATTTATAAATTTTTTCATTGATTTTTTTATCTTATAACAATAATATTTTAGTTTATTCTTTAATTTCTAAGAACATACAATGTATAGAGTTAAGCCCCCTAAGTGCCAACAAATTATTTTATCATTTAACATTTAATATTTAATTATAAGTTTATTTTAAGACAATTGTAATATATAAAAAAAATGTGTTTTAGCTTTTAAATATGGCATAATTAGAAAACTGTTGGAATCTTGGAATGCTTTCATATGTAGGGAGTCATCCAAATTAAACAATACATTGCTGGGCAACAGTGGGCAGGTTCAGACAACATAAGGGACTTCATTTGCAGTCAACTTCATTCTTTGAACGTAAATTTTGACCAAGGCAACTAGTTAGTTTTTCAAGTGTCATGAATTTAAAGTTCAGAACTTCACTTCACAAACCTCTACTTCAAGTTCATAGTACAAAAATTACCAAAATCATTATTTTCTACAAGACACTCCTCAGGCAAGCTACAAGTCCATCATGATTTGTATTTTGTATTTTAAAGAAATATTACTTATTTCTTTTCCAAATTTACAAGGAACCTTTTTACAGAAAGCATAAAATGAAGTTGTGCATAAAATAAATAAATCATTGAGTAATAAAGTTCAGCTTTTAGTTGAATTAAAAAATATGATCAATTGTCATTTTGACATTAGTTGACTTGACTTGATAGTAAGGGAGATTTTTCTTGCCTAACTTTCCAGTCAACTTTCCAATAAAGTTGCCTCAATTGGAAGGCAATTTTTTGGCAGCTGGCCAATCAGATGCAAGAAACTTGCCTTACTTTCAAGTCCCTTATGTCGGGTGAACCTGCCCAGTGTTCTAAAATAATTTGATAACTATAGTTGCCATTTTAGCAATTTCAATTTGTAAATGTAAGGTTAAGATACACATTATGTTATTTTAATTTTGTTATCCTCCCAAAACATTAAAGAACATTTTTAAGCGGTGAGTAAAAACTCATCTAAGTGTGTGACACCCCCCCCCCCCCCCTGAATAAAAGTCAGGATCCGCCCTTGGCTTGAATACGCACTAAAAATATGCTGCCATCCATATTTTAGACTTATTTTGGTAGAAATGGAAGTGACTAAGGTGATAAATGAAGTAAAAAATGAATTACTTTTTTCACAAATAAAAACTGTCTTTATTATTTTTTATCTTAATGCTCCTTAAAACGGATTACAATTAAGTATATGTATTTGTTTTGAACTCGAATTCTAAGTATCACATCCTATTTCTGTGAAAAACAAAATTCGAAAAAAGCCTAAATTTTAAACGCCAAAAAAAAAAGGAAATTCATAAAATTTCATTTCAATTCATCACTTAAATTTCCCATTTAATCGAGTGTTTAAATTTGTGTCAATAAAAAAATATTAATGTGATACCAGAACAGGAAAAGGATATTTTTTAAGTTAAAAATATCCTAGCTTAAGGTCTATTTAGTCAGAATAAAATGCGCAATAATTACGTACAAAACATGAACGTGTGAGTACATGTGTGTTGTTGAAATCACACAAAATTTATGTATGAAAAATCACAACATTCTGAGTCATTGGATGATGACAAAGACAAAGACAAAAATATTAATCATCAGAATTGCTTTGTTCGTCAATTTTTGCATTATTCTTATTTCCTTCTGCCTTGTGCTCCTTTCTCAATGCCTTTATGGCTCGCCTTTTTTTTTCCTTCCGCTTTTGTTTTGCATTCAATTCATTGGACGCAGGCGATGATTGACCCTTTTCTGGATTCTTTTGGTCTGACTTAGATCCACGTGATGATTTGATTTCATTTTTTATTCTCTGCTCTGGATCCGGCGACACAAAGAACCCAGCCAATCTTCCCTCCCAAACCATAAGGTTTACTTCAATGCCTGAGAATAACTTGAATTCAACTGGTGGCTTGGAGGATTTTGGTTCTGATATGTAAATTGCGGTAGGGGCCTTGCTTGTGTCTACTGCGAATTTTTGAATTTTATAGGGTATCAAAATTACATGACCAGTGTCTAGAGTAATGACTTCCATGCAGTGTTTGTAGATGTCCACGACCACTGCTTGGACTTTGATGGATTTCTTTTCTTTGACGTAACGCTTGAAATATAAATTGGAGCTCTCCTCGCCGGCACTCTTTGCATTGAATTTCTGGTCATTGCAAATCCGCGCCAGTTGATGCAATTCCTCGGTGGTTCGTTTGGGCGGTGGTGTGTACTTCAATGCCGCACTTAGAAGCCTAAAAAGATACATGTTATAGAAAGAATGAACACACCTCGAATAAACTCAAAACCCACCTATGAACTATGATATCTGGATAACGCCGAATGGGGCTGGTGAAGTGGGTGTAGATGGGTATGGCCAGGGCATAGTGCCGCAAGTCTGTCTCCGCATCTATATTCTCACTACAGAAATACCTGAAAACAAACCAAAACACAATCAAATTAACACCAGCTTCTTTCTAATTTTCAACAAATCCCTACTTTGCCCTCATCATCGGCTTCGTCAAGAGGTAATTCATCGCCACTGACACAACCTTTGGATCACTACTCGAACCGCAAACCTTTGACAGTCCGTCGAAAATACTCTTTGAACTGCTAAAGTCCAATTCAATGCCCACAGAATTCAGTTTCACCTTCAAGCTCTTTATGGCGCTCGGCTTTGGAGGCTGATGGCTTCGCAGGAAGGCTATGTCCGGGAAGGTCTTATAAATCATATCCGCCACTGCCTGATTTGCCAACAACATGAACTCTTCGATCAGGAAGTTCGCAGTCAGACGACTAGCGATCTCGTAGGATGTCGGTTCGCCGGTCGTCAGATCGAATTGAAAGTAGAACTGAGGCTTATCGATTGAGAGAGATCCGTTTGCGAAGCGCCTGGTTCGCATCGTTTCCGCCAACGAATTGAGCGTTTTCACCCTCTCGACGATGTCAGTGGCGGAGAATCCATTGCATATGGTGGGGAAGTCAATGTCGGTGAAAGTCTCGTCGGGATTGTCGATGATCTTCTGGGCGTGTTCATAGGCTAACTGTGTGCAGGATCTTATGACGCTTCTCGTGAATCGTGTCGATAACACTTTCGCGTCCTTGTCCATCACCCAGAATACCGAGAAAGCGAACTTGTCTTCGTTTGGCAGGAGGGAGCACTTCATGCAAAGCTTCTGAGGTAGCATGTGAATTACCTCGTTCACGAGGTAGATACTCGTTGCTCTCAGCTTGACCAACTCGTCTAGATCGGAGCTCTCTTGAAGGAAATGAGTCACGTCCGATATATGAACCCCAA
This sequence comes from Eupeodes latifasciatus, assembly GCA_920104205.1. Classification (NCBI taxonomy): domain Eukaryota; kingdom Metazoa; phylum Arthropoda; class Insecta; order Diptera; family Syrphidae; genus Eupeodes; species Eupeodes latifasciatus. The sequence goes on from OV049926.1 coordinate 158,001,302, forward strand.
TTTCATATCGTTCATTGTCTAGCTTCTTACACGAAACAGCGTCATCCAGATCTCGTGCTGTGAGCGGATCAATTGTGAATATACAATCCTTGCGCAGATCCTCCCTCTGTTTCAAATCGCTCTGTTCGATCTTGATGGGATCAGCCCACATGTCCTCGAAACGCTGTTCGAACGGCTTCACATCACTCAGACGATTGTTCATTAGAATCGCCTTTATCTCGGATTCCAGGTTGTCGCACTTGCCCACCGGGGCAACCAATTTGCCCAGGCACCGCCCGTTTTCCTCGATCTTGACAATCTGAGCAACGAACAAGTAGCCGAGAATATCGTCGGATTGTTCCTGTTTCAGGAATTCTTCGCACGACTTGTACGGTATGCACATTATGGGCGCTTTGGTGTCACGCGTCTTGAATTTTAAGTATTCGCCGTCGTCGTGTTTGGCGGGATCTTTGAAAGCAATCGAGCCCACAAAAGTCCTATTGCCACTTTCCTTCACAATTCGGATCACGAACGCGCGATCTTTCCTATTAACTTCCACATCATTCACCAGAATGGCTTCGGGGTCATCTAAAAACAAAATGATAAAAATACAACAAAGGTACGGAAACATAGATTACACTGAGCTGCTCACCAATAGTTTCATTTAAATCCTCGAGAATCGGAATGGATTCGTCTAAATCGGTCACCGATTCCCTGGTGTCGTCGTTTTTGCTCCTAACGAATGCCCTCACCACATCGCCATCCATGGCATATCGCCGGGTGGCCGTCGACAGGATCATAGCATCGGAACCAGCGTCCAAAGTGATGAACGCCTGATGGTTGTTCTTCCCGTTGACCCTGATCTCGGCTTCAACAATCTGACCCAATCCGGCTGCTACGCACTTCGAGGCGAATTCTTCCAAGTCATCGCCTTGTTTGAATTTCGGGATCTTAGGATCTTTGACTTTGGCGTCCTTGTCTACGATCTGGTTGATGTGGCTGACGTAGATCTCCTGCAATTGGTTCTCGTCGGTGATCTTTTTTGGTTTTAATTTGCGTCCGGAGCGACGTTTACGTCTTGCTCTAGATTTGTGGTTATCATCACCGTGATGCGACAATTTGCCCTCATCACCATCATCTCCTCCACTTTCGGGACTCTTATCAACTTCGTCGTCCTTGGTTGATTTTTGAATTGCATCTGATTTGCCCTCAGACGTTTCGGAGTTCTTCTTTTGCATGTGTAACTTCTTCATGAGCTCCTGTAGCCGTTCGATTTCTCTCAGAATCTCCTGCTCCGATAGGAGTCCATCCTTGGGGGTGTTGGGTGGCGTTTCAGCTATTCGCACTTTCACGGCATTCGAAGAATCCGTGGCAATTTTCGGCGGGAATTGTGCTTTTCGCATCGTCGATAGCTTTGCTCGAAGACGTTTCGTTCGTTCGTGGAGTTTATTCACGGCCTCATGAAGATGTGGATCTTTTGAATTGATCGCCTTGACCTTTTTTTCTTGAGGGTTCTTCACCTTTGTCGTTGTAGATTTGCTTTGTTGGTTACTTTTATCGCTGCAGATACTTCCCTCGCGAGAGGTTTTTTTTGGTTTTTCAACTTGTTTCGAAGTTGAAGCGACTGCTGGTTTTTCCGGATCCATGTTAAACTATGATGGTGGGTTTATTTGTAAAAGAATAAATTTGGTATTCTGATGAAATACGATTTTATAGTAAATTTTCTTAAACAAAAGACTCGAAAAGTGGAAAGATCTGTCAAAAATTCGTTGAACAGAATCAGAATAACAGATATCAAGTTTAGAGAAATTAGACAGAAAGAGACAAAGATGAGTTGTTTTGAAAGAGAGAGGTATTGTAATAGAAACCTAAATTCGGAACCAGAGGGCGCAAAATAATTACGCTGCATACACAATAGCTGCATACAATCTCGAGTTGGAGAGGAAATCCTTAATAGATGAATTTTAAATATAATTAACTTCAAAAATTCGGCGGCAAATAATTTATCCGTCGTCTATTCTATATGAAATTACTTCGAATATAATTACAACTAATTTTGTTTGCCAAAAACTATAAGAATTTGAAATCAATATAATTATTAAGAACTAATTAAATTTTCGAATATCTTTTTTGGAAGTCCGCTTTTTAACAAATTCGTGAAAAATGTGAAAAAAATTCCCCCATACAGATATTGTCAGTTATTTTCTCCTCAAATAAATGTACCTATCTCGTTTATGAGGTTTATCTTTATTTTCCACCGTTGCATGAATACCCTTAATATGGTGATATTTAAATACCATGCTGTTTTTTATTTTATTTAAGTCTTCAACTTCAAAATGTTGTCCCTCATTTCCAAACTTGTTGTTTAGATTTAAAATTCAGAGGTATGTATAAGTTTTTCAAGATGATACGTTTATTAATGCCATGAATATGAAGACAAATTTTTTTCCCGATTTACATAGCAAGCTATAGGCACGAGGCATTATCGGCAGTCAATCATTTAACAAAGAAGACGAACAGGCTTAAAGTGAAAACGATTTCCAGATCATTAGTTGAAATTAGTCTTATATCACCAAATTTGTTCCCATTTACTTAACAACTGTCACGTGGCTTACTTTTCAACCTAAAATTCGAGTTCTTTCGGTAATTGTGATCATACTCGTAAACCAATTTTGCTTTCTTTTTAACCCAAAACAACACTGGAAAAGTTACAAGCATTTTCAAAAAAGTAACATTTCCCGAAATGTTTCTCATTTTTCAGTTCAATTGTTGTGAATTTTTCGTTCTGTTTGTCAGCGTTAAGAATTTTATTTCTCGTTTTTTAATATTTTATTTTTAAACCATATCGAATTTCGAAAGCTATTAATAAAAAAAATGGGTGACAAGTTTAACTGGATACAGTCAGCCATTTTGTTGATGCAATCCGTTCAGATGTCAAAATAAATCTCGACACGAAAAAAATATAGATCTGATGGCTTGTGAAACCGCAATAAAAATTAGAAACCAACAACTTGAAATTTTTTGTTTTTGTTTTGCCATGAAAAATTCAAAAAACTTGGAAAAACTTATAGGAAAACAAAAAGGAACTTTCTATATAATAATTCTCTAAAGTCCTTGGACGGTGTTCACATTATAGTATTTTTTGAAGCTACTTACTTAAAAGTCTTCGATTCATCCTGATGCTTAAAAAGAAATGAGAAAAACATTTTCGATTTTATTTAAAAGAATGAGTGGAACTAAACTAAAATGATGAAAAATCAAAATGAGTCGCTTCAAAAAGAGTCCAATTTGAACATTGTCTTAATTTCACTGCACGTGAGGAACACAAAATCGCAATATATATGAAGGAAAAACCCATCATTTAACCCAACAGGAAAGCAAAACCGGAATATAAACCCGCTTTTCTGCAAAACAATACAAAAAAACCTGTTTATTATGTTAGCATTTCGAGCCACCCTGCCATATGGAGAAATATCCATATTTTGCTCGGCTGAACGCACTCCATCCGTCAATTTGGCAGCGATTTTCCCGCCATTTTTAACTTTTTTTATTTATTCTTTTTGACAAGCGTTTAAACGATAAATTCGGGGTAAAGAAAATCCTACCAAGCAATTTGTTAATTAAATTTCATTTCCCTTAGTGAAAAAAAATTACAAATTCCACTCGAAATAAACTCGTGCTCGAAAAAAGTTTTCCCAACTCCACAAACTGCACCCATCCCACATTCAAGAACTCTAAAAATTTTCGTGCCCCAAAAAACAAATTCCAAAAGAAAAACCTTGAACCAAAACCAAAAAGAAAAAACTAAACTAAAATAAAAAAAAAAAAAAAAAAAAAAACAATGCAAGTGAAGTGTGCTTTGCTCTGCTTGCTTTTGCTTTAAAGTTATTCGTTTCTCTGCCCTGAACTGCTGTGAGATTTAATCGAAGAAAACTAAAGAAATTGCGGTGTCATCAGAACTTAGAACTCAAAACTTAGAACAGAAACTTTGTTAGACCAGCAATTTAAGTACCTACTCATAAAATATCCACGGGAGGTAAAATAATTATGATCAGAGTTATCTTTGAATTGAATTTTGTAGGGAATTCCACGTTTGCGTCTATTTGCAACGCATTTTGAACAAAAACTCATATTCAATGAATACTCCGAAGAAATGAGCCAAGTATCGCAGACTTGTGGCCGTAGTAGTAGCATTTTAGCAAAGGAATCCGATTTGCTTTCGGTTGCTGATGATTCAACTGATGTCGAGTGCATCAAGTTATCGCCATCGATTGAAACTGAAAGCCCCGAACGTGAACTGAAGGATAGTAAAACTTCGTTACCTTATGTGGTGAAGACACCACGTGCCGATAGTAAACTCATTCTGCAAAACATGGAGGAAGTTCTGAATTCCGTCAAACGCAAACACAAGCAAAAACACCGTCGCAAGAAGGAGCTGAAGAAGATAGCTCTGCAGGAGGCCGAAGCTGCTGCGGCAGCGGAAAATGAAGCCAATTCTGATGCGACTAAGGTGAGTCAGAAGAGTCCAAAGCACCCGTTGCAAGAGAGCAAGAAGAATGTCGATGAAATTGGTGGCGAATTGAAGAGTCCGCTGAAGAACGCAACGATTTTGGATCATTTTTCGAGGACTCCAAAGAAACACGAACCGGAATGTAGTGTATCGGTATCGGAATCGGTTAAGCAAGAGGTGTCGAGTGTGGTGACGAAGAAGGCGAACGCGTTCGAGTTGTTGATGAATGCTCGTAACAAGAGCATTGGATCGAATACTCCCGGTAAGGAACCGCCCACAACGCCTGCCGATCAGGGAGCTGCCGACGACGAACACAAAGTTACACAGATTAAGAGGAAGATCGCGCTGCAGGAGTGGGCCGATCGGAAAGGGGGTATCAAGCGCCGATTGGATGATGAAGCCACCGAGGCTTACATCGAGAAGGCGATGAAACATCGGGCAAAGAGGTGAGCATAGTATTTGACCAGGGGCTATGTTGTTTTTCAATTTTTTGAATGATTCAAATCTATGTAGGGCGAGTTAGATTTTGATACATTTTTTTCTACCTCAGAGAACTTTGCCGAATTGGAAGAGTTGAGTAGGGTTAGTTATTTTAGAGGATCTTCTCTAGATGAGTCCTGAAACCAAAGAATGCTCCCAAATCTTTCACCACTATCTCAGAATTACGCTCCGAAGCCACAAAGTTCTAACTCTGGCCCTCCCATGAAAAGATATCGGGCGGCGTTTCTTACCTTACCTTAGACAAAACAACTTAAAGCTTTCTCGCATTCTCTTCTTTTTTATCCCATTGGATATTTTCCACTTGATCTGGACCTAAGGAGTTACACCACTCTAGACAATGGTCAGGGTATCTGAGGACCCAATCGAAAAACTAGCTCAGTTACAAACGGAGTACCAAAATATCTGGCAGCCATAGGTTGACTTTTCCTTAGACCTGTTCTCCGTATCTTCAGTGATTGGTATCGATGTGTTGCTTTTTGCTACTCTTGAACTTTTATATGGCTGTTATCGTAGTGGAGGTGTTGGACAACATGACCCTTCCCTTATTAAAGATACGCACCTCTCACAAGAACGTTATCGATAGGTTACTCAAATTATTGCTTCTGGTTTTAATTCTGGGATTCTCCTGCTGGAGTTTTCGGGTCAATTCGCTCCATAACGAAAATGTTGTTTTAAAGGTTATGTTTTGAAGTTGTAAAGTTCCAATTAGAAAATTCTTCATTTTTAAAAATCCAAGAAATTCAATCTTATCACACATAAATTTTGTATCGACATTTTTTTTCAGATTCAAATCAATGCTCACCAATGGTCACGAACCAAAATCCGAAGAGAAACCAGCAACACCGGTTGCTGCTGAGAGAACTGAGAAGCCAACTCCCGAAACAAAATCATCAGCCAAAGTATCGCAATCGGCCAAATCTAAAGCAGCCTCCAAACCAAAACGCATTTCCAGACTTACACGTCGTGTGTCGTCAGTTGATTCTATTGAATCCATAGACAATGCCAGTCAGGACTCAAGTGGATTCCTGGCAAAACTCTCCTCACCAATAAAGAAACGTGACAGTTTATTGGGCTACTTTCCCAAAAAACCATCACCAGCAATCGAAGCTGTGGAATCGAAAGCAAAAGAAAAAGAAAAAGAAAAACTGCCTCAGTCAAATGAAGTCACATCAGAATATTTAACTCCAAAGCGTGGAAAAGGTCGCCCGCCAAAAAAACAAAAGGTAACAGCAACTCCAATTCCAATAGAACCCGAGGTGGCTGTGGAAGCAATTGAAACATCAATAGAAACTCCAGAACAATCAACGACTGGCAGTGGTCGCCCCAAAAGACAATGCTCTCGAAAATCTAGATACGATCAAGATGTGAGTCCGATTTCGACGACAAGGGCCGAAGAAAAACCACTCAGCCGTTCAGTTAAAAAAGCTGCAAAACTCGACGAATCCGAAGTTGAAGTCATAATCGATGTGGATAATGAAAGTCCAAAGCAAACTCCAAAGAAACTAGCCCCACTCTTTATAAAAGCAGTGCCTAAGCCAAGTATAGACCCCGAGATGTTGCGAGCCAAGCAGCAATTCCTGATGTCCGGTGTGCCGGAGAAGATGCGCCTTGAAATGGCCAAACAAAAGCAATACGAACAATCGTACGAGGAAGCCATCGAGGAGTTTCCGAGTGTGAGTCATGTGAGGCAGCTGAGTCCGAGCGAGAACATAGACAACGATAAATTCGAGATTACCTTTAAATTGCGTCCGAATCATGACGAAGACGAGGGGGAGGAGCACAAAACGCCATCGAGGAAGATGAAAAAGCGGGCCATAGGTACCTTCACAACGTGTACGCAAAAAGATTTTCGCGTCGCGCCAAGAAACATGCTTATCGGACCAAATCCATTGACTCAAATAGATAACAAGCGACAGATCATCAAGGAGTGGAAGATCGCCTACGATCGGTTCCCCACCTTCAGGTGTTACAATCAGCTGCGAGAGAAGTACCGTCACTTCTGTGCAATAGATTCGGAGCAGGAGGCGGAACAATTCACAGACACGTTCGTCGTGACTCGCAGCAGTAGTCGGCGATCCCTGACGAAGGCTAAATTCGATCCAGACGCCGAAGAAGAGAAGCCACCTCCGTCGGCGCCCAACGGCGAACTCCTCTTCACAGAGAAATACAAAGCAATGTCCTCGGACCAGGTCCTGGTCAATGTGGCTCCGGTAAATCAATTGAAGGAGTTTCTATCATCTTGGCGGGGGGTTTCCCGTGCAAACGAACAGAATTCCTTCGCCGAACTGAACGATTCCAGCAACAGCAGCAGTGCCTCTTGCAATTCAGTTGTGCTTCTAGGACCTAATTCTAGCGGCAAAACCAACGCAGTGTTCGCTCTGGCCAACGAGATGAACTTTGCCGTACTCGAAGTGAATGCTGGCATGAAACGCACGGGCAAGAAACTCCTGCAGGAGCTCCAAGAAGCTACCCAATCTCATCAGATTCGCAAGGACTCGAAAGTCAACAAATCAAACAAGAATCTGCTGAAGAGCACGCTGAATGGCAACAACAAGAAGAAGCGGCAATCCGCCGAGGAAAGCACCGTCGTCGATGATTTTGAGCAGAACACCAGAAAGTCTCTGATTCTGATCGAAGATGCTGATATCATTTTCGAACAACACGACGCCGGATTCGTTGACGCCCTCTATACCCTGGCATCGACCTCGAAGCGTCCGGTGATCATTATGGCCACAAATCCAAATTGCCAACACCTGCAGCGCTTGATCAATCAAAATACAATTTCCTTTGCTCCGGCGAATGTACTCAATATATCGAAGTTCCTTTCTGTGCTCTCGCTCATCGAAAACTGTCCAGTTGAGCTGAATGATCTCGTGAGTTTGTACCTGTTGAATCGGAAGCACCTGCGAAAGACAATCCTGGAGATGCAGTTCTACATTCAGAGCGGTGGTGATCGAGTGGTCAAATCAATAAAGAAGAATGCCTCCTCCTCCTCCTCCTCGTCCACCACCGACGACAAAGGCAATTCGTCCGCACAGTTTTTTGCTTCTCCACAAAAGCGTCGCTTCTCTGAGGAAACTAACCAAGTCACCGAATCAGCAATCGACGTTGATTCCGATAGAAATAAAAAGAAGTCTTCTGCTTTAGGTTTGACCGGAGGCGGCGGCAGCAATGAAGTCAACTTCCACAAAGGTCTCTTTGAATTCTTCACCGTTTGTCAGAATATGAAGTGTCGAATACCATTTCCCGTTGATTTCCATTTGCTACGAACGAATTTGACAGACATCTTCCATGTTTCGAGAAATTTGACCGAGACAAATGCTTCGACACGTCGCAAGTCGAAAAGTCCGAAAAAAGCTTGGCTATCTGCCGCCAATCGACCATCCGTCACAAGATCGTTGAGTGATTTCTATGAGAATCTTTCGGCGGCAAATATGGTTGCCGGGGTGCAGGAGCGTGAAGATCGTCTAACGAATAGTCTGAGCGAGGAGTTGGCTCATTGTCTGGTGGAACGTGCAATTGAAAAGAATCTTGTTGCTGGACATTATGCTTATAATTTATTTGATTCGCCGCAAGACGGGTAAGTTTTTATTAAGTTATTATTGTTTTTTTTTTTTTTTTTTTTGAATCAAAATAATGAATTAAAGTTTTTGGTTCTGGTAAGCAGTTCCTAAATTTGACAGCTTAATAATGCAAACCTTCTGTTGTGGTTGAGGTGGACCGTCAATGTTGGTTTTTGATTTTCATTTTGAAATAGCATTAAAAAAAGTAACATTAAAAAAAAGCTACTTAACTTAAAAATAAGAAAAATAAGTAGAAATGTCCTTAATTTATATAACTGTCTTTGTTACTTTTAAACTATAAGTCCTTTTCTGTACGATGAGCCATTCTGGAGTTATTTAAAAAGGTGCTCAATAAGCACATCACTCAAAATATTTTATATTCAATCATGTACTGATCTTATGTACATAGGTACTCAAAAATCATAACTTTTAAAACAAAAGAAAAGAGATCTTAATCAAATTCTCCTCTGATTTTCCACCTTCAACATTTATACGGACCTCCAGTCGCAGCCAAGTAATTGTCTACAAAAATACTTCTCAGGCAAGGTACAGGTTAGGTTAGGTTAAAGTGGCTGTTGGTTGGGACGTCCAACACACTTAGACCAAAGTATGGTCCGTTGTGATACCACATGGATCAGTTAATCAGCTTAACTCGTTGAACCAATTGGAGCTTCGAATGAAGCGTAGGGGACAAGTAATGTCTGAATTTTTTAGATCGCTGGTATCGTTAAAGTAGTATTCTCCAAGGTGGATTCTACGTCTTTGTGATAAGGCAGGGCATGTGCACAGAAGATGAGAGATTGTCTCCTCTTCTTCTTCGTCCATGCAACTCCTACAAAAATCATTTGCAGGGGCTCCAAGTCGAATAGCATACCTTCCTATTAAGCAGTGCCCAGTCAGGACACCTATAACGTAGCTAATGTGCAATCTACTCAGAGAGATTAATTGTTTTGAGCGCCTGGCGCTAAGAATAGGCCAAATTAGTTTTGTTGCGACACAGGTGGTGGTGTTATTCCACCTGAAGTTTCTTTTCTCTATGGTATCTTGCTTTAGCATGAGTTTACATGTAGCTAAGTGGATACCTATGCTAGCATAGTGAGCCAGCAGAGGTAAAGTTGTTTCGCTTTTTGAAAGTTCGTCAGCTTTGCAATTTCCTGGAATGTCTCTATGGCTCGGCACCCAGAAAAGGTGAATGTTGAACTGTGTAGCCATCTCCGTAAGAGATGATCGACAATTTAGGGCTGTTAGTGAGTTAGTGGAGACAGAGTCTAGGGACTTTAACGCAGCTTGGCTATCCGAGAAGATGCGTATATCATTAGTTGATATAACGTTTTCTCTAAGCCAGGATAGGACTTCTTTTATAGCCAGGATTTCAGCTTGGAACACGCTACAATGATCGGGTAGACGAAAGGAGAGACTTAAGTTTAGTCTATCTGAGTATACGCCTCCACCAACCCCATCCTCCGTTTTTGATCCGTCTGTATAAAAGTGTATAGGATCATCGTTCAAAAATGATGTATTCTCCCAAGAAGACCTGGGAGGTATAGTCACTTTGAAGCTATAGTTATTAAACTGAGGATGGGGTATGGTGTAGTCAATATTACTGTTTATAGTTCTGAACGAGTTCAAAATAGTGGTGTGGCCAATTCCATTGTTGATCCACAGAGACGAGGCTTGAAGCCGTATGGCAGTATTATAGCGGCACTTTGCTTGCTGAAAATGTCCAGCGGTATTAGATGGAACAGAACATCAAGTGAGGCGGAGGGGGTAGAGCGAAGTGCTCCTCCCATACACAGGCAGGCTGTTCGTTGGACTTTGCTGAGTTTATCGCGATTTGTCGCTATATCTAGCGCCGTCCACCATACCGCTACTCCATAAGTAAGGATCGGCCTTATGAACGAGATGTATAGCCAAAGTGTAATTCGGGGCTGTAGTCCCCATTTATTACCAATGGCCTTTTTACAGGAGAACAGGGCTACTGTTGCCTTGTTTATTCTCTCTTGAATGTTAGGTTTCCAACTTAATTTCTTATCTAAAATGAGACCCAAGTATTTTGCTTGTTCAGAGAATTTAAGTGGTACACCGTTTATGAGGGGAGGGTCAATGTGTGGGACTTTGTATTTACTTGTGAAGAGGACAAGGTCGGTTTTTTGTGGTTTAACGCCTAGTCCACACCGATTTGCCCATCTGATAAGCTTATTTAAAGCGTTTTGTAAGAGTTCTTTTAGTATATTGGGATGTTTACCCGTTACTGCAATAGCAACATCGTCCGCATAGGCAAACCCTCTGTATGCTTCTCTTTCTAGAGTAATTAGAAATTCATTTATTACTAAGTTCCAGAGGAGAGGGGATAGGACACCACCTTGTGGCGTACCTCTGCTGACACCCCTTTGTGCAGTAAAATCGCACAGTTTTGAATTGATAATCCTGCTTATCAGCATCTGATTAATCAATTCGCTGATCGACTTATCTACCTTCAGAGATGTCAATACACGTGGAATTGCAGGTGTGTCGACATTGTTAAATGCACCTTCTATATCTAAGAAGGCAACTAAGGTGTACTCTTTATGATGGAGGGAATATTCGATTGTACGTACTATACTGTGTAGAGCCGTTTCAACTGATTTCCCTTTGTTGTAGGCGTGTTGAGCCCTTGAAAGGAGGGACTTATCAATACTTGCCCTTAAGTGGATATCGATCAAACGTTCAAAAGTTTTGAGAAGGAATTATGATAAGCTGATAGGTCTTAGGTCTTTAGGGTTAACGTGGCTGGATTTTCCAGCTTTTGGAATAAAACAACTTTAACTTGTCTCCAAGACATCGGGATGTATGCCAATTTAAGGCATCCCTTGAAGATGCTTTCTAGGATGGGTATTAGAAAACTTGCATTTTCTTGCAGTTCAGCTGGAATTATACCATCCGGACCTGCAGATTTATATGGCTTAAAGCTGTTAATAGCCCATTTGAGTTTTTCTCTAGTGACTAGACCTTGTGGGGGATGTAATGTATTGTCACAACTATTAGGTGCAATGTTATTAATAATATTAGAGCTACCAGGAAAGTGAACGTCTAGTAGCAAGTTGAGCAATTCTTCGCTTGAATTGGTCCAGAGGCCAGAGGCGTTTTTCAAGCAGCTTGGCATGATTGGATTTTTGGAGAGGATTTTGCGCAACCTGGATGCTTCGGAGCAATCTTCCACGTTGCTACAGAAGTTTCTCCAGGATGATCGTTTGGTTTTCCTCAGTTCTTTTTTATATATCTTCAGTGATTCTTTATATGAATCCCAGTCAGACATGTCTCTAGAAGCTTTCGCTCTGTTAAAGAGTTTTCTGCATTCTTTTCGAAGTGTTTCCAGCCCTGAGTTCCACCAGTGTGGCTTCTTTTTACCTCTTACTTGTATAAGAGGACATGCAGTATCTAGAGCTTTGTTTAGGGCTAATTTTAGATTATTGACTTTGTCGTCAAGATCTTCAGTGTTGGAGGGAGTATTAAAGAGTTCAGGTTTTACTAAACTATTTAACGTTCTCTTGTATTTTAGCCAATTTGTTCTTTTTAGATTTCGAAAGATCGGTTACCAAGGTGGTTCATTTATAAAGTCAAACTGGATGTATCTATGATCAGAAGGCAGGCAAGGTACAAGTCCATCTCGATTACCAATTTGATAAGGAACATTTTACATAAAACATAAAATGGAATTAAATAATTATAAATAAATCACAGAGTAATAAAGTTCAGTTTTCTGTTGAATGAAAAAAACATGATCAACTTTCATCTTGACATTAAGTCGACTTGATGTGATAGTTACGGAGATTTTTCTTGACTAACTTTCCAGTCAACTTTCCATCAAAGTTGCTTTAATTGTAAGGGATTTTTTTTGGCAGCTGGCCAATCAGATGCTAGAAACTTGCCTTACTTTCAAGTCTATTATGTCGCCTGAACCTGCCTATAAGGCGTTTTTCTTTTTTAGTTCAGAGCAGAGCCTGAACTGTGAAACAAAAAAATTGAGTTTCTTTTTTACCTCTGAACGTTCAGAGCTTTAAATTTGTGTTTCTTTTTTCGTTCTGATCGTGTTCTGGGGTGGAATCGGCTAAGGTGATTTTTGATTGTTGACTCAAATAATCGAATTGGATCTGTGTTAAGGTGATAATCAAATTGATACCTAAAAAGCCGTCACAAGAAAATGTGATAGTCGTTTTCCTACAAATATGTCGTTTCTGAATAGAGCTACAAGACGCTTACAAAAAACGAATGGAAAATTTTTTCAGTTACCTCTTTTAGGTACAAAAACACATTCTTGTGACCGACAAAGCTTACGTAATTCGAAAAAAAACACAAGAAAAGTAAGAATGTTATTTAAACACAGCCAATTTGATACTTTTATTTAGATATTTTATAAGAATCAATTTAAAATTTTACCAAGGCAACAATGAATTTTGACAATTTAAATCTGAAATTGTTCAATCGAATTGAGTTGAATCATCTTACACAGACGGAATGAAAATGATAGTCAATTTGACTATCAAAAAAATGATAGTCAACTATCACCTTAGCCGATTTCACCCTGAACACAAGCATTTGACAAGTGAAAGAAAAAAATCCAACAGTTGAAATGGCGCAAGAAAATAGTCGGGCTATTAAAAAAGACTTCTCTATTAAAATAGACTCTCTTCTAAGTCATAATTATGTACATACATCCATAGCGTGTATTTCTCTACATAAGGTCTCAAAAATATTTGAATTTATTCGAAAATATTGTTTAAAAGTTCTGTCCCAAAACCTTCGAAGATGGTTGTCTTCCGCATATTTTTCATTTTTAACAATATGTACTCGTACAGTTTCAGAATCCTCATCCTCACTTTCTTCAAAAAACAAATCGAATGCTTGTTTGATTATACCTAATTAGTTTTTCCATTTTAATTTAAGCTTTGAATCTTATTTCTTGTTTCTGAAGAAAATGACAAATAAATTGAAATGTCAAATAGTGACAGCTTAAGTGTTCAGTTTGCACCAATCCTTGAGGCAATTTTTACCAGCTGTCTTTACCTGGTCCATGTTCCCTCGGCATGGCGAGAAGTTAAAGTTGTTTTTATACCCAAGGCAGGTAAATGCTCGCAAGTCAATCCTAAAGATCTACGACCTATAAGTCTATCATCATTCCTTCTTAAGACCTTGGAAAGATTGATATCCATTTAAGGGCAAGTATGCCTACTGTAAAGGTAAATCGATGGAAACAGCGTTACACACCTTAGTACGCACCATCGAATATTCCCTCTATCATAAAGAGTTCACTATGGTTGCTTTCCTTGACATCAAAGGTGCCTTTAACAACGTGGACACATCTGCAATCACATCTGCACTAACATCTCTAAATTTAGAGAGTTCGCTTCGGGAGTTAATTCATTTAATGCTTACTAGCAGAATAATTAACTCAAAACTGGGCAACTCTTCTGGCAGACGATTCGTTAGTAGAGGGACACCGCAAGGTGGTGTTCTATCCCCTCTCCTCTGGAACCTAGTGGTGAATGAAATCCTAACTAGTCTGGATGCGGAGGGTTTCAGAGTAATAGACGACGTTGCTATAGCAGCTTCAGGAAAGCATCTTAACACGTTAAAAGAACTCTTACAAAATGCCTTAGACAGACTAATACTTTGGGCTGATCGGTGTGGACTGGGTGTTAACCCACACAAAACCAATTTGGTCTTATTTTCGAGGAGATACAAAATTCCATTTGTCAACCCTCCCCATATTAAAGGAATCCAATTAAAATTCTCAGGCGGGTCTAAATACCTTGGTCTTGTCTTAGATAACTAAATTGGAAACGCAACGTAGAGGAAAGAGTCAAAAAAGCTACTGTAGCTCTCTTTTCTTGCAAAAAAGACATCGGTAATAAATGGGGCTTACAACCCAGAATCACGCGTTGGCTATACACATCGGTAATCAGACCGATTTTAATATACGGTGTGGCAGTATGGTGGACTGCTTTAGAAAAAGGTATAAACCGAGATAAATTAAATAAAGTTCAACGTTCAGCTTGCCTATGTATAAGTGATCGCTTCGCACGACCCCATCTGCGGCACTGGACACCTTACTATACCTAACACCTCTTGACATTTTTAGCAAACAAATAGCTGCAAGCTCTGCTATTCGCCTCAAAGTTTCTTCGCATTGGACTAACAACAACATTGGCCACTCCGTAATTCTTAGGTATTTAGAATCAATTCCAAAGCACACAGACTACACCATCCCCCAACTGCAATTCGACAGAAATTTCCAGATTTCTATACCTCCCAGATCTTTTTGGGAGGATAGGACATTCCTGGAAGATGAGTCAATCCATTTCTATACAGATGGGTCAAAAACAAAAGAAGGGGTTGGTGGAGGTGTGTACTCTGAACGACCGAAATTAAGTCTCTCATTCCGCCTTCCCAATCATTGTAGCGTGTTCCAGGCGGAACTTTTGGCGATAAAAGAAGTCTTGTCCTGGCTTAAAGAAAACGTTATATCAACATCTGATATCCGTATCTTCTCAGATAGTCAGGCCGCTATCAAATCTCTGGACTCTGTCTCCACAAACTCTATAACAGTCCATAACTGTCGATCATCTCTAATGGAGATGGCACATCAGTTTAATATTCACCTTTACATTCCAGGTATGTAACTGTAAGGCAGATGAACTTTCCAGGAACGTTACAGTACAGCCCATCCTACAACGTTTGGCACGTACTGGCATACCAATCGCTACTTGAAAACTGTTGCTAATGCAAGACGCTGTGAGGAGGGCAGGTACCAGGTGGAACAACATCACCACGTGTCAAGTCACAAAAAAACATCTGGCCAACACTGGATTTAAAACGTTCAAGGTGCTTGCTCTCTCTAAGCAGATCGCATATAAGCTCGATAATAGGTGTCATAACCGGACACTGTCTAATAGGAAAGCACGCCACGAGATTAGGCGTATTCTCAAATGACTTTTGCAGAAGCTGTATGGACGAGGAAGAGGAAGAAACAGTTCTTTATCTTCTCTGCACATGCCCTGCTCTGGCTCGAAAACGCAAGAATTACCTAGGAGAATTCTTCTTTAACGATCTAAACGATCTAAATCATATCAGCATAATCAGCCTCTCACGTTTCGTAAGGAACTCAAACTGGTTCCATTGAGCTTAGGAGGAAGCCTCAAGATTCATGTGGTATCACAATGGGCCATTAAACTGGCCTAAGTGTGTCCGTTTCCATCTTGGACAGCCACTATAACCTAACCTAACCTAAGTGTTCAGTTGTGTTTCAAAAATAATTCTGAACGCTCAGAACAAACTTTGTTCAGAGGATGTTCAGAGCATGCTCGATATGTTCGGACTCTATTCAGAGCTCTATTCTGAGTTAAAAAAGAAAAACGCCTATTGTTAACTTTTGTTGGTATTTAAAAAAAAATGTTCAAGTATCAATTTTGCGAACTGTTGGAATTTGTTAGAATCAATTTAGAAACAACAATTGCTATAAATGTTTGATCTGTAAAACTACTCGTACCAATATCAAAAATGGGTGATGTGCTATGATTTTTACTTATTCGAATGTTTTTTAACGTGGCTTTATGTGGTGGTGCAAATTTCTTTCGGTATAAAAGACTTCGTCGAAAGATTCTATTTAGTTTGTTTTCATTCGAAATACGCAATTTAATGATAAAACCAGCCAAACCAGTTCACGGCGGTACCCATGGCTTAGTACCATGCTAGAAGTCTTGGGTTCAATCCCTGCCTGTGACACCTTCACAGCTTCGGCTGTGTGGCACGTAGCCATTGACTGTAACGGCCACTCCTTGCTCATTTTCGAAGAAAAATGACCCAATTATGCCTCTGGACCAAAATCCGCACCAAACAGTGACTCGTTTTGGGTGTATCGGCTTTTCAATGTATGCACGCGGGTTTTCTGTGCCCCAAATGAGACAATTTTGCTTGATTACATACCCGCCAAGATCAAAATGAGCTTCATCTGAAAAGATGATTTTTTTTGACAAAATCGGCATCTTCTCTAAGCGTTGTTCCCAGCGGAAGGATAAAACTAATTATCTGTCAAATCAGACATGAGCTAAATGTCTAAATTCACGAAATAAGCCCTAGTTGAAAAAAAAACGTTAGATGGCGGACCATATATTAGATTTGATGAATTCCTTCTTCTCGTATAGACATCTAGACTCAAGCAAATTGTGTGTTAATGGTTCCGACGGTACAACTACATATACCGATTGTAGAAGTGGGATTATCTAGCTGATAGCTTGAAAATACTTGATAAATATATTTTAAAAGTGTAGAGCCAGTTTGGTTTAGTATAAAAAGAAAGTCCTTTTAAAAATGGCCCAGATCGTGACTTAACTAGAATAAGAGACATAATAGCCCACATTTTTCAACGCAGTTCATATTTTGCACATTCAGAAACCATATTGATCCGATAAAAGACCACACTAGAATTAAAAAGAATAATCTCAAATAGACATAAACAGTTTGAGGACTTTTATAATATCTTGAAAGCAAATGATTATCTTAATCTGAATATTTTTGAGCTAATCACAAGTAACATCATCTCCTTTGTTAGCTAGAATGAGTAATCAGGAATTTGAAGAACTTTTACAAAAAAAAAACATCTTCAATTTTAAAAGCTGATTCCGGATCCCGGACTAATCCTTTCACACACAAGCTGTAGAGCCATGTTAGAAAATGACGACCGCGGCTTCAATGGCAATTTTTTTTATTGAAAAGGACTTATAAGATCAAGAATACATTCTAGGAATATAATACCTTACTTACTTACTTAAGGTGGCGCTACAGTTCGGGGGCGGACCTGGGCATCAACCAACATGCGTCTCCAGCCAGCTCGGTCCCTAGCTAGCTGTCTCCAGTTTCGCACGCCAAGTTGGTTGAGGTCTTCACCCACCTGCGTGCGCCACCTGATTCGCGGTAATTATATAATTTTCTCTCGAAGCATCCTAAGACGCTCTCATCTTTCTTTGACAGGGTCCAGGCCTTAGCGACATAAATGAGAACCGGGATGTTGAGTGTCTTATAGATGGTGATTTTAGATGCTCGAGAGAGGACTTTACTACTCTATTGCCTTCTAAGTCCAAAGAAGCAGCGATTTGCAAGAGTTATTCTTCGTTTGATTTTAGCGCTGGTGTCGTTGTCTGTGTTTATAGCGGTGCCTAGGTAGACAAAGTCCTTAACTACCTCGAAGTTATAGCTGTCCATGGTGACGTTTTGTCCAGGACGTCGTTGTTCAATGTCCTTTTTTGATGACAGCATATACTTGGTCTTGCCCTCATTGACCAATAAAGCCATCTTCTTCGCTTCGGTCGCAATGCTCCAAAACGCTCCACTGACATCACGCTTTGATCTTCCAATTATGTCAAAATCATCTGCGTATCCGAGTAATTGGATGGACCTTTGGAAGATTGTGCCTCTAGTGTTGACGGTTGAGTTTTGGACAATTCTTTCCAGAACGATATTGAAGAAGTCACATGACAGTGCATCGCCTTGTCTAAAACCTTTTTTGACATCAAATGCATCGGTTCGATCTTTTCCGACCTTGATAGAGCAGCGTGCATTTTCCATCGTCATTCTGCACAAACGGACAAGTATGACAGGGATGACAAAACTAGACTAGAGCTCTTCCCTATATATGCTGTCATACGCGGCTTTAAAATCGATAAAGAGATGGTGGGTATCGATTTGAAGTTCCTGGGTTCCAAGATCTGTCGTAGTGTGAATATTTGATCGATAGTGGACTTTCCTGCTCTCAAGTCACACTGATAAGGACCTAACAGGTTGTTGAGGAACGGCTTCAGACGTTCACATAATACGGCAGAGAGGATCTTAAATGCAATGTTAAGGTGACTGATGCCTCTGTAGTTGGCGCAATTAAGAGGGTCTCCTTTTTTATGTATCGGGCAAACTATGCTAAGATTCCATTCATCGGGCATGCTTTCTTCCGACCATATTTTGCAGATGAGTTGGTGCATGCTCCCTACCAAGTCATCGTCTGCTGCTTGAAATAGTTCGGCAGCGATGCCGTCAGCTGCAGCAGCTTTGTTTGACTTCAGTTTAGATATACATAGCTATCTTCACTTCGTCTAGGTCGGGTAGGCGAAATTGTTGATCTGCGTCGCCTAGGTTGAGTGGTTCTATCTCCCTTACAGCGGAATTCGGTTCGTCATCGCCGTTATATAATTTGGAGAAGTGGTCTTTCCATATTCTCAACATAGACTGCGGTTCTACTACGATGTTCCCCTGATCGTCTTTACAGGCTTCGGTTCGTGGCTGGTACTTTGGGAGGAATATAATACCATTTTTCCATATAAAACAACAATAATGTTAAAAATTAAAATTTAATAGCAAATTATAATTCGGTTATTTTATTATTAATAATAAACAAGCATTATCGTGTTTGTTTCGCTAGACGTTTATTAACCATAATACGCCTTTAACTTTTCAATCCAGCTTTCTCAAAAATTGCATTTCTTCAAACTTTTATATAAAAGGTGTTATTAATTTTTTAGAGTTCTATGACTATGAAATAAAAGAAAAAGAAAATGATTTTTTAAAATTAACATGAAATTGTCTTGATTGCAAAGGTAATCTTCTGAAATTATAATTTAAACATAACGATGACTTTTTCCAACATTTGTTGTCATATGTCTCGGCAATAACGATGTGAAGTTGTCCTCCAAGTGTTTCCTGGCTTATCGGCGGCGTTGACTAGCAGCTTCACATTTCCCCAAAAAAAAAAAAAATAGTCAAGCGGCCGGCGTATAATAATTGAACGAACTTGGAGGCCAATTCACAGCTCCGTAACGTGGAACCAAACGTTTGCTTCAATAAATCAAATGTGGCACGAACTGTAGCACCGCCGGGCCATCTTGTTGAAACGACAGATTGTGCTCATCATGAATAAACGAACACCACCAAACCATAAAGCAATCCAAACAGTCAGTTTTTGTAGATTAACTGTGTCTCAACATACATTTGGCGTTTTATCATCACTACAAATACGGCAGTTTGATCAATGGCCTATCAATTTAACCAATGCTGTGGCTTTAAATGCCAAACCTTACAAAAAATTAATTTAAAGTTTTGTATGTAGTAACTCTTAAAAACACCAATTGTATGGATTTTTAAGTTTTTCAATCAATATTTTGAATTATTAAAATTTCAAAAGTTAAACACAAAGATTTCTAGTCTCTTAATCAGATCTTTTGATTGATCAAAAAACTGTCTTTTATACTGAAAATTCAAAGATTTAAGCTGAGGTAGAGGCCTCACCAAAATGCTACAAAATTCCAAACTTGTACACAAACCTTTTTTTCTCTCACACATTGACACTACATTCTTCTGTTAGTAAATCGATCCTGCTTTGCACAATAATTTTTGGATCATTGCTTCACACTCAAATAAGGTGATGATGAATCACTCTTCATTTTCGTTGTTTTTTAGTTCGAACACAGTTTTTACCCTGCCTCATTTTAAATCTACAAAAAATTGATAACATTTTATTATTCTACTTTTCAGCATCACCCTAACCAATTTTACTCCAGTCACCCCTCTGCGTTCCACTCGATCATTGGCATTGGACTATGAGCCGTCGCTGCGTTCGATTTGTCGCAGTGAAAAATCCCGTTTATCGAGCGACCGACGTGGATCGCGTTTCTATCATTATCTCCGCAACAGTTGTGTGAACCTGGGTTCATATTCAATGGATAATTTCGAAAATGCATGCGATATCTTAAACGATCCATCCGACATTGAAATACTCTCGTCGCAGGCTTCGTCGTCACAAAAATCCGAATAAAAATCGAGAATCGTCGTGACGACAATAAAACACCACACAAAAGAAAATAAAACAACAAAAAAGAGAAGAAGAAAATTATCTTTAAAATAATAATTAAATTAATTTATGTTATTTGTAGAAAAAAAAAACAAAACAAAACAACTGAAAGTGTTCTAAAGTAGGTCTCCTTTTTTATTTTTCAGAGTAGGGATATTTTGCCTAACGAAATATCCGAAGTTTTTTAAAACGAAACGAGCAAAAATAAAAATGTAAACATTTTTTTAGTTTTTTTTTTTAATAATATTAATATTAAATAGTTTTTTTTGTTTATTCATTAAAAAAAAGTTAAATATAAAGGAAATATATAAGAACGTCAACGTCGTGCGTCGCGTCGTCTCATTGGAAATGTACATAAAACTAAGAATTTCTTAAAACGAAAATTAACTAAGGACTCTTAAGTCAATCTATGAAATGAAAATGAAATGAAATTAAGAATAAAAATATTTTCAAACACAAAACAGGAACTTTATTCTTCGGCGTTTCTCCGATTTGGCACTGGGCGTCAAAGAGATTTGACTCTGATTACTGTATCGGTTTTCTGCTGGAACAGGTACTTTCTGTAAAAGATCCAAGAAAAATTGAGATGAGTTTCGTTTCTTAAGTGAATGAATATAAGTTCGACTTACCTCTGATACAATACCAATTCGGTATTTCTTGAGATCTGCTGAAGCGTCTGATGAATGACCAGCCTGGTTGAAGGCTTTTGTTGCATCTTTGCCAGCATATTCTGTTATCAATTCTCCGCCGCCGGGATGTTTGTCAATAAAGTCGGTTACATCGTAAACGACTCCTTTGATGATAATCCAAACACGACTTCCCTCACTGCCATTGTTTGCGGCCACTTGAGCTAATGTGTAAGTTTGTTCAAGCATGATGATAAAAATGTAGGTATTTTTAAACGTTTAACGTTCTGCTTTCGAGATTCCAACTTGAGTAAATGAATTATTGTTGGGAACTGGGTGAACTTTTATACGTCGAGAATTTCCAAGTCATGTTTTGTTTGTTTAGTGATAAGAAGATATGTGACAATTGCGCCATACGCTCATGAGCAAGTTCTCTCTCCTTGCAAATTTAAATTCTCAGAATATTTGATACACTTGAAACACAAAAAAAAAACCAAAGAGAAAGAGTAACGAACCCGCTCAGGGAGGGGGATTCATGAAATTCTTTTGATAAAATGTACGTGCCTGATAAATGTTATATTATATTAACTGTCATCTTGATTTGGGAAGCCACTGGCGTAAACGTTTCTTAAACGTATCTAAACGTTTTTGGGAACCTTGGGAACCAGACTTTTTTTAAGTTGTCATTTGTTGATAATTAGATTTGTTTGAATCAATAATGTGCTTGCATATTTGTGGTTTCGTGGAAATTTAGTTAATTTTTATTTGTTTATAATTTATAAAAATATGAGGCGTTTTTTATTAATGGTCATTATTAACATATATATATATTTTTGTAGATTGGGAAATACCTATGGGGTTTTTCTTATTTATTTTAAGAAATCGGTTTGCATGTAGCAAAAAGTTTGTTATCATACATCTGGTTAGTTTTTATTCTTTTATTGATGATCCTCGGGGAAGTTTTTTCAAGTGCATATAAATTCTATTAGGTTTGTCGTAAAAATAAATTATATATTATGTTTATTTTCTATGTATTTAAATGAGCTATAAAATTGTAGATAGCAACTGCAATTAAATTTATGCACTTGTAGAAAAGTTTTAAATAAATGTTTTGTTTATTTTTCCGATCATAACATAGATTAAGCATTTAACCCCCCGATATCAAAGAGAAAAGATTATTAAAATAATTATTCAATCAGTTGATATCTTGATTGATTTTTTTTTGTTTTTGAACGTGACTGATTGAACCTCTTCAAAACTAAAAGTGCCGGTAATAAGGTAGGTAGGTAGGTACTTGTAATTTTTCTTTGGTTTAAAGTTTTTTACAAGACACACTTGAGTGTCGACCTATACAAAAAATGAACTAAAATAGAAATATGGATTTATGGGAACTGTAATATACATATGTATGTATATGTAGGCTGTGACTGTTCATAGATAAATGAGATATAAAACCAAAAAGTCTAGCAGATTTGATTCTATCAGCGTTTCGTAAGAGTGGTATCAAAGGTTAAAAAAAGCCTTTTTTTAAAACCAAAATTATCATAGGTAGAAATTTTATTAGAAATCAACATAATATCGGAATTTTTTTATAGAGGTTTTATTTTAAAACAAAAATTATACAAAAAAGGTTTCCAAATCTGAAAATTGTTTCACAAAAAAAAATTCTAATAGTAATTTCCTAAAGTATGTTCAAATCATTTGTACATCATATATCTGAAAATGATTTTTTTTTTGAAGAAACATTTACTTCCACAACTTCAAACGTTGGAAAAACCGTATATTAGGCCTTATCATAAGCTTCGTCGGAGAACATCGTAATACGAAAGCAAAACAAAACTATCATAAGCAATATATTGCCACCAAAGTCGGAGACTAGGGATGCCTTTTTTTAGAAACTAATTGCAAGTATTAAAATCTTCCAGCTGGACATTTTATTTAAATTGTATTAGTATCAGCAGAGGTGTAAAAGAATGCAATCATTTGGTATTTCATCGCGAAAAGTCCCATTCATTTAACTGAATTTTGGGAATGCATTAACATTGCTAAATGCAATACTTTAACTTCGAAAACAAATTCCCAGTTAATTTTGAAGTCTTTTGTAAAAAAATCATTTAGAGCAGTTAAAAGACTTAAAGTCAAAAGAATGCATTACTTTTTACTGATTGCATTCTTGTAAGTCTTTTAAAAGTCTTTTACATTCTTTGCATTCATTAAGTCTTTTGATTGCATTCAATGTAGTGCAGTCATATGAATGCTTTGAAGTCTTTTTACTGCTTGAAGTCTTTCTACTGCTTGAAGTCTAAAGACTACTTTTTATGAATGTATTGTGCAGAAGGTGTGATCATAGGCTTAAACATATAAGGTGGCTTCTAAAAAAAGACGTTTGTGTAGGTGTTCTTAGTTCGGGCAGGAGAAACACTTTTTCAAAAAAAAAACTAACTCAAATATAAACGAAATTATTATTAAAAACAACGTGCAACATTAGCCTTCCTTTGTTGTATATTTTTTTTAAATTTCTGAATTGTATGCTTTCACTTCTTTTTGAATTAAGTTGATTGAATGAAAACTCTTATTTTTTCTTATGGTATAGAAAAATTGCGGAAATGTGGTTTTAACGTTTTTATTCAAATAATGAGAAGTACATGTTTGTGTAAATTGAATTGAAATGGCTGAATTCGTTCAAACTTAATTTGATAGGTTTTTATTTAAATTTTCCTAACGGTAGCTATCA
Source organism: Eupeodes latifasciatus (assembly GCA_920104205.1). Classification (NCBI taxonomy): domain Eukaryota; kingdom Metazoa; phylum Arthropoda; class Insecta; order Diptera; family Syrphidae; genus Eupeodes; species Eupeodes latifasciatus. Next base: position 158,025,084 of record OV049926.1, read on the forward strand.
TAATATACTCGTAGCAGCCCAATCAATTAATGCTAACTTCTTTGGTTTTTGAGAAAAAAATCATAAGGTCATAAGGGATAGAAATGATTTCCATTGAACTTTGTATGCAATATATAGAGGAAAGCGCAAGAAAACAGAATTTAATTAACAGTAAGCATGCATAAAACAAATATAGTACTGATGTTTTTTTTTTCCTGAAATGGTCTTAACTTGTGGAAAATGATTTCATGAAACGAAATTTTTTTTTGAAATTTTGTATATGCAGGTACTTAGTATTTTATTAAATGGTTCAATAAATAGAATTAGTATTAAGATAAAACAAATTGCTTTTGGTGTACAAAAGACCTTATTTTTTTTTTCAATTTCTCTATATATCATGGGTTTGTTTTGGAAGGAATAGCGTAAAAAAATTAGACCGCGTCGATCATACAAAATACTTTTTAAAGAAAAGAATTAAAATCATTTGAAATAATTTCAATGGTTACTTTATGGAATGCGTTTATTCATTTTCAGAGCCAGTACGCGGATTTTAATTAAACAATAATTTAAATAAAAGAAACTCATAAGTAAATGATGTGCTTTATAACACAAAATAATAACTACATATATTTATTTAAGCATTTATCAACAGCAATATATCAAATTTCTAATTGAAAACAAAAATAAATGCGCTCATCAAATAAAAAAATGTAGTTGCTATCAGGAACCGGGAATTAGTGCATCACAATCGGTGGGCAAATCGTTGAATAATATTATTGATGTTCAATTTCTGGTTATCAGTGTTCAACACATGGTCTTTTGACAACGTTGAAAATTATTAATTAATGAGAACTACGAACTGCACCGTTATTTGTACACATCTATGCTTAAGCCACAACAGCCAGGGCTGTATTTAAGTACATGTGAGCCGATGGATCTTTCGATTATAACTTGTTTGACCTTTTCGAAAAATATTTGAATAAAAAGCTTTGGGCTTTCACTTCTACTGGGATTTTGTTGAAAAAATACTTTTTTTTACAAACAAATTAAAAAGCTGTTCCGTATTCGCTATTTTATTTCGGTAGATCTTCTATTCTTTTTTCAATTAATTAAGTAAGTAAGTTTCTATTTCTTAGAGTAATAGGGGCCCTCGACTCTCAATATTTTAAGTTGGTACCTACCTGATATGAAAGTAAAGTTAAAAAAAAAAATCAACGTTTGCTTAAGCTACAATTCATTTACCTTAAGCAACTACTGTCATTTGATCTGAAACTGTCGTGTGTAAAGTTAAATTTAGTGTTGTGTTAAAAAAGTGATAAGTTAAAAGTTAGAATGGACTTCTCATCTGATGACTGTGAAGCTGATCCCAGTTATGTTCCTAGCAGCAGTAAAAAATTAAAACGAATAAATTGTGAACCGATTGAAAAAGAAGCTAAAATAAGAAAACTGGACAGCAATTCAACTGTTCTACCCACTGAGGTACAAACTCCGCCATTGGAACAAGATTGTAGTTTAAGCCAAGTTAAAAGTGACAATACTAGTTTGTGGGCAAACTTTTAGAGTTATTAAAAACGTAAGTTTTTCATGACAATATATAGATATATAAATGTCATAGTGTAAAATAGTAAAATTAATTATAAAAATGGAAGGGAAGAAAATACATTGAAGGTTGTCGTATGTACATAGGTACTTTGGATTTAAAAAATATTTTTTCTGTAAATCACTGCAATTTCATAAACAACTTAACTACTTACATCATTACAAAACCAAAGAAAGATCTTATTAATACGAGGACAGCAAAATATGTAATTCAAGACCATAATGTCAAAAATATCACTTTATCACTTAAACTTCTCAAAACAACACAACTATTGAAAATAATGTTGGTTTTTTTAATAAGACAAGTTATGCAATTGGGTGTGGAACTATTGTCCGTCCGTCTGTCTGTTTGCCTGTGTGTCCGTGCCTATAGAGGTTGTCCAAATGGGGGAGAGTAACTTTGGCGCCAAGAATTGATAACGGTTTTGTAAAGAAGGGTCTAATACAAGTATTTTGTATTAGGGGGGGTCTATCTCGCCCCGTTTAGAAGGTAGGCGCGATTTTCAAAAAAAAAAAAGACTTAAAATAGAAAAAAATCTTAAAAAACAATGGCAACACTTACAATAAAGTTTTATACTGATTTCGAAAGCTTTAATTCTGTTCTTTTAATTTTAATTTAAATAAGACTATGAATGTCAATAGTTTTAAAAATATTTGCATGGAAATTCAAAATTTAAATTAAAAAACTAAAAACAAGATTTCAGACCGATTTTGTTCAAAATTGTAAAATGAAATGCTAAATTTCCTTTTTGTGATCACTGCGTATATTAATTCTTAATTGAATTCAAAAAACCAAATGGTTTTATGTCTTCTAGTTTTTGAGAAAATAGAATATTACTAAGACTACTTTTTTATGAGATGTTTGTTTTTTCGCTTGCTTACATTATACACAGTGCTAGCGCCCAGCATTACGGTGTATAAAAAGTGAAATATGTTTGAAGGCATGTTGACAAATAACCGTGTTTTAAAATGATTCTTTAAGTTTTTTTATTTTCAAAAAACATAACCCCAAGTCCAACCAATTTTATCCATGACAAGAGCCTGTTCATGCGACTCAGTCGTGATTTTTTTTTTTTGGTTTTGTTGTGATGTAGTTAAGGTGTGTAAAAATGAATTTTGACTGAACAATAAATAGTGCATATAAATGGGTTTAATAGAATTAAAGCAAAATTTAAATAAAAGTTCTCATTGCATTATTATGGTTTTTATTGAAATCCATGCACCCTGAACTCCGTTTTTATAGCGTTGTGCTATGTTATAAAAAAAAAATATTCTTACTTCCCTTTAGTTGAATGAGACTGATTTTCAGAGGAAAAGGAATGGAATTCTGGTTGAATGTAGCTTGTGTTCATCCAGATTAAAAGGTTGTGTGCAAATAAATTCAAATTTTATCCGTCACTTAAAACTAAAGCATATGGAGGCTTATAGAGCGTACGAACAAAAAAAAATGACACAAAATACTGCAAACGCTAATAATTCAAAACATGACCAGTTTAAAATTCTCGTAACACAAATGATCGCCGAAAATGTTTTACCCATTGCTTTTGTGGAAAGTCAGTCTTTCAGAAAAGTTATTAAATTTGCCAATCCTGATTTAAAAGTGATGAGCCGACCAACCGCTGTTAAAGTTATAGATGACATGTATTTATTAACAATGGAGAAAATCAAGAACGTTTTATCGAAGAGAGAATACTTTTGCACTACTGCGGATATATGGTCAACGAAGCATCGAAGTTTTTTTGGCTATACATGTCAACAGTGACGGATAACGGTTCCAACTTTATAAAGGCCTTTAAAGAGTTTGGTGTAAAACCAAAATTAAGCGGTGAATTTGATGACGGTATAAACTATGAAAGTGATGATTCCGAAAATGAATCTGCTGAATTTCACAGTCAAAATGAAATTTTTGAAAATTCTCTCCCTAAACATATAAAGTGTGCCACTCATACGCTCAACCTCCTTGCCTCAACAGATTTTTCCCGGATTATTCGACAATACCCACAAATATTTACCAAGCACCAAAACGTAAGTTTGTATAAAACATTCACAGAACATTAATATTAGGTAGTTATTCAATTTAAATAATGTTTTAAAGATTATGCAAAAATGTTCAAATCTATGGAACAAAATCAACCGGCCAAAAAGTTCTGAGGAAATAATGGCGATCTTGGGCTCCCAACTGAAGTATCCGGTAATAACAAGGTGGAATTCACTCTACGATTCGATTGAGGACGTAATCAAACACAAATCCAAAATTAATGATCTGTGTAAAAAATTTGGTACCCAAAATATTTTTGATGTTGACTTTGAGTATCTGGAGGAATTCTTAATGCTGATGAAACCCGTAGCAGAGGCACTCGATTTTCTACGGAAAGAAAAGCAGATGCTGTATGGTTTTTTGTTGCCAACACTGGCAACAGTGCGCAATAAATTTAGAAAAATCAAAACCAGCAATGCACTGAAAGTAATTCCTGCGGATATGATTGGAAAATTTGAAGATGCTTTATTGGAAAGGTTTACTAATCACTTCAACCTAACTCCAGAACAGTGGCGATTCCTGCTCATGATCTCAGGGTTAGCTACTTTCTCCTAGAAGTTGAAGATAAGTTTTCAAGAATAAAAATTAATTTTATTCAAATTTTCTGCAGTCCGCCCTGAGTCGATAAATGCAGCAAATGTTTCATGATTTTTTTTATTAAAGTAATAACAATAGATAATTGGGACTTTAAATGAATGTCAGACAAAGCTATAAACTCTGGCTGTCGGATTCTATGAGAAATGTGATCACCTAAAACGTCAGCAACAGTTTTGATTAAATCATTTTGGATAGCAATTGAAAAAATTTAAAAAATGTTGACGATTTAACACTGCACGATTTTTTTGAACGTTATGTTGGACACTTAAAGCTTCGTCTTTCCTAGTCTGACCAAAGGTAGCTAATTTAATTACATATTGCGAATGAGAGGCACTTAGCTTGTGTTTTCTCTGAAATGTGGTTAGAGTGTTCATATTGTCCACATCCGAGGAACTCCATGCGAAAGAGATACCGGAAAAAAGCAAACAAGATTAACAAAATAATTTCTTGTTATTCTCGCTACCAAATAGCTATTGGTAATATTATAGAATATTGATTTTCGCTAAAGGTTCGAGTATAATCTCTGTTTCTATACTTGCGTGTTTATTTTAAATCAGTAGGGCGCCCATTATTAGCTTCTCCGAAAACGATATTGTTGAAAATGGTTTTTCTAATAATTTTTTCAATTATGGTCTTTGCTTGAGAAGTATTGGAGATTCCATTTTAATTCCTACGAAAAAAAAGTTCCTATTGTTAGACCAAGATCATGAAAAAAAAGTATCTATTTTTAAACAAACAAAGAAGACTCTATTTACAACGACTTATCTCATAGCCTAAAACCTTATTCTTAGCTGGTCATAGAATTATACAATTCCATGACTTAGAAGTCAAATTGAATTTTTTATTGAATACAATTTGAAAATATACTTCATACAATTTTTATTATTTTTTTTTTGATTGCAAAAGAATTAAAATTAATCCAATGCAGCTGCATAAGTCGTAATGTTCTCTTATTTAGTTTTTTTTCGCTCTGGTAGTTTTAAATTTAAAGTCTTATAGTTTTCATTTTTTTTTAATTAATAAGAATAACGAATTCTGAATGAAAAAATATATGGACTTTATAAACATTTTGAAAAATCTTACTTCAAACTGATTTTTTGACTAAATATTTGTTTTTTGAATAAACTTAATTTTTATTTTCTGAAAATTTCTTTTCCATTAAAAGAAATGCTTGTTTTAATTTGAGCTGTTCTAAGGAAATCAAATAAAATAATTTCTTACGACTAGCCTCTACCATGTTTGAATTCGTATGGAATTATATTAATAGTAATTACAATAAAATATACATACATAATATGTATGTACATAAAAAAACATATTGATCACAAAACATCAGTCTTATTTAATAGAATTCGCTAAACAGATGAATAGTTATACAGTGCATAAGGATTTATGTAGGCTCTATGTAACGTTTCGAAAATTCCTATTTATAAAAAATTCTGCTATAAATTTTAGTTATACAATGCTTATATCAAAAAAAGTACCAAAATGGAGCAATCTATTCCATTTATCTGTCTATCAAATCAGCTTGTTGTCATAACAAATAAAATATACAAAAATAATTCCAATTATTTTTATGATATTCTCTTTCGAAAATCTATATTTTTTTTTTAAATTCTTCGTTTCTTATAGGCTCATTGGGTTGAACCTTTTTTTATAAACTTTCCGCCTTCTTGGAGTCGGTAAAACGCGATTTAAATTCTTTAAATCATTGATAAAAGAGCTAAACTGGAGAGGCATTATTGTTTTTATTTTAATTTCAAAAATGGAGAGAAATCAAAATGACATTTACGAAATAATAATAACAATAATTTCCTTATGTAGGCTCATTCAACCTCAAAACGCGTTTAGCTTATTATGAGACTATACAACCTTGCATAAGTTTTATAAATAGCATTTTTGCGTTTAGAGGCATTATAGAAATTACATAACTTTATGTAGGCTCTATACAGCGTTTTTAAATAAGACTGTTAATATTTAACTAACAAAACAAACAATAGATATTAAAATGCACTTTCTTTCTTAAGTCACTTTCCCTTCCACCTAAAAGAAGGTTCTAAACAAAAACTACTTCCTATAAAACATTTAAATAATCCGCCTAAACTCCAACGTTTTTACCATTTCCTTTTCCTCACATATCGGCATCAAAAATCAGTATAATCGCTAAAAGCTGCGCTAACCGTCGAACATGCGTTGCTCGCTGTATTCTCGTAGAGCAGGGTCAAGCAAGTTCGCTAGCAAAACCCATTTTCATATAAATAAATATCATCGCACAATTTTATGCTTTCAAAAACGAATATGGTATGATGGTATAAAGTATACCGATACCGAACAGTTGCCGTGTTCGACGATCATGTTCGATTCGTCAGTGTTTCAAGATAGATTTGGTATTGTATGAGAGTTGTATTGCATGAAATGAAAATTATTTGAAGAAAAGTCACCGAATTGTTTAACATAATGGTCAACTGTTCAGTTGGTTAGTAATTCAATTACCAAATAATATTCATATTATACAAAATAAGATTAATTCTAAAATTCTTGGTTTAGCGCCGCTAAACCCGCTGACTATGAGGAATCGCCCCTGCTCCAGAAGTGCATGACGCCATTGTTGCATCCGTGCTCTGTCCTTTAATAAAACTGAAGTGGATTACAGCACTTAACCCCGACTTCAGAGAAAGGAAAATTGTCGAAATTAGTTCTTTGGTCAGAGAAAAGATTAACGCTGAAGTTAAAACAGCAACCATTCCTGAAGAGTCTCCAGAGATATCATATTTTGATTTCTCTGCATCAGGTAAGAATTCTTTACCATATACAGCTGTTTTGATTTTGTTCAAACAAATATTTTATTTGCTTAACTTACAGATGCAATTGAAAACGGTTCAAACTGTAACTTGACGGGAGCGGGAGGGGATGAGTTTGACTCGTATCTGGCCCAAAAGTCAACATCTTTCGAAATGTTGAACAAGTATCCCGCTTTGAAAAAAACCTTTCTCAGGTACAACACAGCACTTCCATCTTCAGCAGCTGTAGAAAGGCTGTTTTCATTTGCTGGAATCCTTAACGCTCCTCGACGTGGATCACTTTCAGACTCCAATTTTTTAGAAATTGTTGATCTTGAAAGTGAATGGCGATTTTGAATAATTTTTGTTTTAAATGTTATATGTTATGTTTATTTTGTAACATCAAGTTAAGCTGATTTTGGATTCTTTTAAGATTTTTGTTATCTAATGATAAAGAAATGATTATTTTTTTTTTTTTTTTTACATTATGACTTGATTTATCCTAGTCAGTTTTTGTATGTTTCATGATATGAATTTGTATAGTTATTTTGTTTTATTTCTTTTATGACTTTGAAAATAATTTGTTATTTTATTCATTTGTTTTATTTGGAAAAATGTTTTTAATTTTTGATTTGAAATATAAAATTTCGGTTAACAAACCTTCAAATTGAATAATTGTTCATGTGCTTTTTAAGGGAAAGGTGAACATTTATAACTATTAAGGGTGAGTAGTTGCTTGCAGATCATTACAGACAATGTAATATTTGTTTTTGTTTGTTGAGCCCTGAAGTCACCCTCGGGTCCCTTGTAAATGGGGTTTTTCAAGAACTTATATTAAGATCTGGGGACACCATGAAGTGGCCATTTAGTGGATTTATGTTTTTAGCTGGGTTACGTTGAGTTAACGAGTAAGTTGAAAAACATTAATTATTTTATGGGAAAAAAAGAAATATAACCAAACAATCAAAAATACAAACTTTTCAGGTTGTGTGTTTGTGAATAAATTGGTTATTCTTGCGTCTTTTTAAATAACTGAAAACCTCACACCGTTTTGACAACCAGGTCGTCAGTAAAACCTGACTCAACCTTGGGTAAAATTCACCTCGTATAATTTCAGATGTGCTTGCTAAGAAACAAAAGTTGTTGTCTTTATAACTGTAAATTTATAGTTGTTTGGCATTTTTCTTATAAATATTTTTGTTTGCGCCCGCATAGATCTCTCACTTCTGAGCTTTCTTGTTATAATTTTGTTACTTTAGAGTTATATCGAAAGAAATAACAATGTTAGTGTCACTACTGGAAAATTTAGACCTTACACATTTTCAGATTAATTCAAATTTTGCGGAGTATATTAAAAGATGGTGCGTCAATGATCACCTACAAAAATATCAAATGTTTTTGGAACAGACAAACGAAATAAAAAAATCAGCGTTGATGATTTCATTTCAACAGTTCCAATTCCTTTCATTCGATATTAGGCGAATTATTGCCATCAAATTGGAACTTTGTGATAATCTTATCGCTACATGTCAAAAAATCATTTTTATATTACAAGAATATAGTTACGATTTTTATGATACGGACAATGAAAGTGATATTGTAGATTTAAGACACTAAGTATAATTGGTATAAGTTGATACTAAATGATTATAAATGTATGAATTGTAATACATTTTCTTACAGTGATTCCGATTATATGTATAGCAGTGACAGTGACACGGAGGATGTATAGCAGTGACAGAGACTTAAGGAGAATAATATGAAAATATTTTTTTGATTTATTTTGTGAAATTTTTTGTATCTTTTTTTTTAATATAATTTATTTAATAAAAATATAAATTTCGTAAATATATATGTATAAATGGATTTTTTTTTAAATTTTGATAGACTTTGTATTTGTGAGGCTAACTACGAGTACAATATGAATTTAATAATCAAAAGAGCAAAGTAAATGCTAGTCGTAAGGAACCTGATGATAAACTATATAGATAGACTTAAAGCACTCAAAAGACTTCAAGCAATAAAAAGATTTCAAGCAGTAAAAAGACTTCAAAGCATTCAAATGACTGCATTACATTGAATGCAATCAAAAGACTTAATGAATGCAAAGAATGTAAAAGACTTTTAAAAGACTTACAAGAATGCGAGCAGTAAAAAGTAATGCATTCTTTTGACTTTAAGTCTTTTAACTGCTCTAAATGTATTTTTTACAAAAGACTTCAAAATTAACTGTGATTTTTTTTTCGAAGTTAAGTACTGACATGAAGTCAAATTATTTAAAATGTAAGTCTTTTCAATCATTTAACTGCAATACAAAAATGATTGCATTTTTTACAGCTCTGAGTATCAGTGCATAGGGGGGTAAGTATGCCGAAAAATCAAGATTTGCAGATTTGATCTTAAATCAAAAATAAATCAATTTATTTTGCCTCATGGAATGCTAAAATAGGAGAAATTTCGTTTTTGACAGATCGAAATCAAAATTGAATTCATTTTTTTACTCATAGAAAATCCCATATGATTGTTATCGTTTCTTATTTCTTGTCACCTAACGACAAGTAACCCAAATCATAAAATGACATAAAGCCCAAAAATGGAAACTTCGTAAGAAATGGGCAGGTTCAGACAACATAAGTTACTTTATTTAGAATAAACTGCGTTCTTTGAACGTTAATTTTTATCAAGGCGACAAGTTAGTTTTTCAAGTTTCATACATTTAAAACTTGGAATTTAACTTCACTAACCTCTTCTTTCAGTTTATGATATAAAAACTATCAAAACAATTATTGTCTACAAAATACTCCTTAGCTAAAATACAAGTCCATCACGATTTGTATTGTGTATTGAAAATAAATATTAGTTATTTCTTTTCAAATTTGACAAGGAATCTTTTTACACAAAACATAAGATATATAAAAAAAGAACTGAGGAAAACCAAACGATCGTCCTGGAGAAACTTCTGTAGCAACGTGGAAGATTGCTCCGAAGCATCCAGGTTGCGCAAAATCCTCTCCAAAATCCAATCATGCCAAGCTGCTTGAAAAACGCCTCTGGCCTCTGGACCAATTCAAGCAAAGAATCACTCAACTTGCTACTAGACGTCCACTTTCCTGGTAGCTCTAATATTATTAATAACATTGCACCTAATAGTTGTGACAATACATTACATCCCCCACAAGGTCTAGTCACTGGGGAAAAACTCAAATGGGCTATTAACAGCTTTAAGCAATATAAATCTGCAGGTCCGGATGGTATAATTCCAGCTGAACTGCAAGAAAATGCAAGTTTTCTAATACCCATCCTAGAAAGCATCTTCAAGGGATGCCTTGAATTGGCATACATCCCGATTTCTTGGAGACAAGTTAAAGTTGTTTTTATTCCAAAAGCTGGAAAATCCAGCCACGTTAACCCTAAAGACCTAAGACCTATCATCAGCTTATCATCATTCCTTCTCAAAACTTTTGAACGTTTGATCGATATCCACTTAAGGGCAAGTATTAATAAGTCCCTCCTTTCAAAGGCTCAACACGCCTACAACAAAGGGAAATCAGTTGAAACGGCTCTACACAGTATAGTACGTACAATCGAATATTCCCTCCATCATAAAGAGTACACCTTAGTTGCCTTCTTAGATATAGAAGGTGCATTTAACAATGTCGACACATCTGCAATTACACGTGTATTGACATCTCTGAAGGTAGATAAGTCGATCAGTGAATTGATTAATCAGATGCTGATAAGCAGGATTATCAATTCAAAACTGGGCGATTTTACTGCACAAAGGGGTGTCAGCATGAACTTGGTAATAAATGAATTACTAATTACTCTAGAAGAGAGGGATACAGAGTGTTTGCTTATGCGGACGATGTTGCTATTGCAGTAACGGGTAAACATCCCAATATATTAAAATAACTCTTACAAAAAGCTTTAAATAAGCTCACCAGATGGGTAAATCGGTGTGGACTAAGCGTTAACCCACAAAAAAACGACCTTGTTCTCTTCACAAGGAAATACAAAGTCCCACACATTGACCCTCCCCTCATAAACGGTGTACCACTTAAATTCTCTGAACAAGCAAAATACTTGGGTCTCATTTTAGATAAGAAATTAAGTTGGAAACCTAACATTCAAGAGAGAATAAACAAGGCAACAGTAGCCCTGTTCTCCTGTAAAAAGGCCATTGGTAATAAATGGGGACTACAGCCCCGAATTACACTTTGGCTATACATCTCGTTCATAAGGCCGATCCTTACTTATGGAGTAGCGGTATGGTGGACGGCGCTAGATATAGCGACAAATCGCGATAAACTCAGCAAAGTCCAACGAACAGCCTGCCTGTGTATGGGAGGAGCACTTCGCTCTACCCCCTCCGCCTCACTAGATGTTCTGTTCCATCTAATACCGCTGGACATTTTCAGCAAGCAAACGGCCGCTAATACTGCCATATGGCTTCAAGCCTCATCTCTGTGGATCAATAATGGAATTGGCCACACCACTATTTTGAACTCGTTCAGAACTATAAACAGTAATATTGACTACACCATACCCCATCCTCAGTTTAATAACTATAGCTTCAAAGTGATTATACCTCCCAGGTCTTCTTGGGAGAATACATCATTTTTGAACGATGATCCTATAAACTTTTATACAGACGGATCAAAAACGGAGGATGGGGTTGGTGGAGGCGTATACTCAGATAGACTAAACTTAAGTCTCTCCTTTCGTCTACCCGATCATTGTAGCGTGTTCCAAGCTGAAATCCTGGCTATAAAAGAAGTCCTATCCTGGCTTAGAGAAAACGTTATATCAACTAATGATATACGCATCTTCTCGGATAGCCAAGCTGCGTTAAAGTCCCTAGACTCTGTCTCCACTAACTCAATAACATCCCTAAATTGTCGATCATCTCTTACGGAGATGGCTACACAGTTCAACATTCACCTTTTCTGGGTGCCGAGCCATAGAGACATTCCAGGAAATTGCAAAGCTGACGAACTTGCAAAAAGCGGAACAACTTTACCTCTGCTGGCTCACAATGCTAGCATAGGTATCCCCCTAGCTACTACATGTAAACTCATGCTAATGCAAGATACCTTAGAGAACAAAAAACTTCAGGTGGAATAACACCACCACCTGTTTAGCAACAAAACTTATTTGGCCTAATCTTAGCGCCAGGCGCTCAAAACAATTAATCTCTCTGAGTAGATTGCACATTAGCTACGTTATAGGTGTCCTGACTGGGCACTGCTTAATAGGAAGGCATGCTATTCGACTTGGAGCCCCTGCAAATGATTTTTGTAGGAGTTGCATGGACGAAGAAGAAGTGAGGAGACAATCTCTCATCTTCTGTGCACATGCCCTGCCTTATCACAAAGACGTAGAATCCACCTTGGAGACTACTACTTCAACGATACCAGCGATCTAAAAAATTCTGACATTATTTGTCTCCTACGCTTCATTCGAAGCTCCAATTGGTTCAACGAGTTAAGCTGATCAACTGATCCATGTGGTATCACAACGGACCATACTTTGGTCTAAGTGTGTTGGACCTCCCAACCAACAGCCACTTTAACCTAACCTAACCTACACAAAACATAAAATGGAATGCACAATTCCATTTATAAATCACAGAGTAATAAAGTTCAGCTTTCAGTCGAATGAAAAAACATGATCAACTGTCATTTTGACACAAGTAGACTTGACTTGATAGTTAGGGAGATTTTTCTTGACTAACCTTTCCAATAAAGTTGTCTTAATTGGAAGGCAATTTTTTGGCAGCTGGCCTATCAAATACTATTTAGAAACGTGCCTTACTTTCAAGTCCCTTATGTCACCTGAACCCGCCCATTGATAGAGCCAATAATAAGATCGAACGCTTCTTTTTCTTTGGAATGTAATAAAACCCATAAAAGTTTTAACTCCCAAGGGTTCGGAATTTTTTGCCCAAATCGTACAACAACAAAATTTTAATAAAATATTTTTGTACGCGATGACTATTTTTATTTGGGCGATATGGTTTTGACGAAAACACCTAACGCCCGTAAGCGTAACACATGTATTTCTTGTAGTCACGATTCTTTTATATTTTTTCTGATTTACAGTATACCTCTTGTATTTTAACAAAATAAATTAATTAAATAATTTATAGCAATAAAGTACTTAAAAATGTTCATTTTACTTATTTTTCTTTTTTTTGGGGTGCCAAACTTAATTTCGATTTTCTTGAGATAAAACGCAAACTTGCTGAAGTGGTTGTTGTGAACTAAAATAAAACAAATGTTCCTCCAAGATTGTGACAATTTTAAAAATTTGAAAATGTGGAAAGAGTGAGAAGTTTTTTCCTTTGAGTTTTTTAAAATCGACCAGTATTGTGGATTCTTAACAAGTAACAATAAAGGCTTTGCAAATCTCGATGGCATTGACTTTTAACATGATGAATCACAATTATGACCGTGTAATGTAACCCACATACATAGATATTTAATCATTTTGTAAATACTTTGAAGTTATGAGTAAATACATTTTCAATGTTTTGAATTTCCTTGAAAACGCCGCTTAATAGTTTTTCGCTCTCAAGAATGCCATCAAATTAAAACTGCTTGTTTTTGTCGTTATCTCTAGTGGTCTCTTTGTCTGTACAAGTTTCTTCTTTATAATTAGTAGCTCAATAAATTTAAAAAAAAATAGGGTTGACTATAAAATACACGTTTCACAGGGTTTTGGGATTTTTTTTAAAGATTTATTTTAATTTGTTTAAAGTAAGTAATTTGAAATGTAGATATATGTAGCTTCCATGTCATTTTCGCACTGGGATCTTAGGTCCGTTTTGATTTGCTGATTCGCTGCACCAAGTCCATTAGTCCATAACCGGTCAAACTAAACAATTTAATGGCAAGTTCATGTACTTATTTGATTTAATTGAAGTTGTATCATCTTGTTACAAAATTTGGATAAGGCTTTTGGCTAGGTCGTTTTTTGATTGAAAGATGTGTTAGAGTCCAATTGTGAATCTCTAGGTTAATTTTGTTTTCCTTTGAATTTTCTTTACCTCGATATTTTTTCTAGTATCATCGATCTCTATCGTAGTCCAATAAAATAAATAAATCAAAAGCAACTTTTAAAAAATACATATATTTTTTTAAGTCTTGCTAAAATATTCCTAATATTTAGTAACTAAACCCCATATTTTTAATCACTTCAGCACATCTTCGAGGCATGGATTCAATTAAATTGCTTATAATGCTGTTTGGGATCCCAAAATCCCAAGCCAATTTAATTTGATCAAACTGATCATTTTTTTTTTGCAATTAGTTCTTACAATTTTCTATAGATTTTATTTGGGGTTGAGATCTGGGGACTGTGCTGGCCATTGTAACACGTCAATCCGGTTTTCTTAAAACCACGTCTTAAGCGTATTGGACGCTGAAATATCCATTTCAGAGGCAATAGATCCTCAGCGTATGGCAGCATTATATCGGGTGATTTTTTAAGAGCTTGAGAACTTTTTTTAAAAAAAAAAACGCGTAAAATTTGCAAAATCTCATCGATTCTTTATTTGAAACGTTAGATTGGTCCATGACATTTACTTTTTGAAGATAATTTCATTTAAATGTTGACCGCGGCTGCGTCTTAGGTGCTCCATTCGGAAAGTCCCATTTTGGGTAACTTTTTCGAGCATTTCGGCCGGAACAGCCCGAATTTCTTCGGAAATGTTGTCTTCCAAAGCTGGAATAGTTGCTGGCTTATTTGTGTAGACTTTAGACTTGACGTAGCCCCACAAAAAATAGTCTAAAGGCGTCAAATCGCATGATCTTGGTGGCCAACTTACCGGTCCATTCCTTGAGATGAATTGTTCTCCGAAGTTTTCCCTCAAAATGGCCATAGAATCGCGAGCTGTGTGGCATGTAGCGCCATCTTGTTGAAACCACATGTCAACCAAGTTCAGTTCTTCCCTTTTTGGCAACAAAAAGTTTGTTAGCATTGAACAATAGCGATCGCCATTCACCGTAACGTTGCGTCCAACAGCATCTTTGAAAAAATACGGTCCAATGATTCCACCAGCGTACAAACCACACCAAACAGTGCATTTTTCGGGATGCATGGGCAGTTCTTGAACGGCTTCTGGTTGCTCTTCACTCCAAATGCGGCAATTTTGCTTATTTACGTAGCCATTCAACCAGAAATGAGCTTCATCGCTGAGCGCGAAACACATTTCGAACCGAACACTGATTTTGGTAATAAAATTCAATGATTTGCAAGCGTTGCTCGTTAGTAAGTCTATTCATGATGAAATGTCAAAGCATACTGAGCATCTTTCTCTTTGACACCATGTCTGAAATCCCGAGTGATCTGTCAAATACTAATGCATGAAAATCCTAACCTCAAAAAAATCACCCATTATTTTGCAAAATGTCGCGGTACATAAAACGATTCATTTTACCATTTATTTGGTGAATCGGTCCCATTCCATGCCCTGAAAAACATCCCAACACCATTACGTTACCTCCTCCGTCTTTTACAGTAGCTTTGATGTAACGTGGATTTAGTGCCCCTTTGGCTGGTCTGCGAGCACGACGGAAACCTTGATATTGAATTTTTACTCGTCCAAAAAGAGTATGTTAATCCATTTTCTAACGGTCCAGCTGATGTGGTCATAAGCAAATTTTAATCTCACCAGCTTATTTTTGGTTAAAATAAAAAAAGCTTTTTTACAGCTTTAAAAGACATACAATTTTAGTCCACCATCAACAGCTCGTCTTCGAATTGCTCTCGCTTACTTTCAGGTCGAGTTGGGTTCGTATTTCTCTCGGTGATATAAAAGGGTCTTTTTTAATTGATTTTATTATTGCAGAATCCTCTGGTTTTGTTGTTTTTCTTGACTGGCCACCTCGATGAATCATTTGGAATGACTTTTTGGATTTGTAAAATTTTATTAATCGGCAAATCACTGATTTTGAAATGGAATATTTTTCCGATATTTTATTTTGACTCATTCCACTTTTATGTATATTCTTTTATAATTTTGTCTTTTATTTCGATAGAGTATTTGTTTCCGGTCATTTTACAAAAGTTAGCTAAGAACACTGATTTGCTTGCCCGTTAACTAAATACCACCTAATAAATAGATTGAACTGCACTCGTTTGCCAACACCTTCAATATGAGCAATGGATTTTGTAGTTAACGGACTAACTTTTCTCTATTAATAAGAAAAAGAGAGATAGCAATAAAAAGTTGCTTTAGTTTTAAACAACAAAAAATTCGGTCAACTGTCCTACTTATGTCATATTTAATGCACCGTTATGAAAACTACTTTCTCTTGTGTTCTATTTAGAAGTACATGGTTAGGTTAGATTAGGTTAAAGTGGCTGCGGATACAAAATCCACACACTTAGGCCAAAAGAAAAGGCCCATTGTGATACCACATGAATCTAGAGAATTACTTCCCACTAGTCGAACCATTTTGAGCTTTTTATAAAGCGAAGGAGATATCTGATAACTTTTTAGCTAGTTCACTGGGATCATCAAAAGAGTATTCTCCCAGATATAGTTTGCGTCTTTGTGAAAGAGCAGGGCAGGTGCAGAGGAGGTGAGAGATTGTTTCTTCTTCTTCCTCGTCCATACAGCTCCTGCAGAAGTCATTTGAGGCTACACCAAGTCGTATTGCGTGTCTTCCTATAAGACAGTGTCCCGTATGGACACTTATTAAGGAGCTAATATGAAGTCTCATTTGAGATAACAAGTCTTTAGAGCGCTTTAGGTCCAGTGAAGGCCATATTAGTTTTGTACCACATAGAGTTTGCTATCTCGAAAGCTGTTTCTTTTAGCAGAAGTTTACATGTAGCTATCGGTATACCTATCTTCTCCCTTTCAGGTGAAATAGGTATGACGGTTCCATTTCTAGCGAGTTCATCGGCTCTACAATTTCCTGCGATGTCTCTGTGGCCCGGCACCTAGCATAGGTGAATGTTAAATTGCTGCGCCATCTCCATAAGAGACGATCGACAATCGAGGGCCGTTAGAGATTTGGTTGAGACGCCACCGTCAAGAGACTTGATAGCAGCCTGACTGTCAGAGAAGATGCGGATATCAGAAGTTGATATCACGTTTTCTCTTAGCCAGGAGAGAACCTCTTTGATCGCTAAAATTTCCGCTTGGAAGACGCTACAATGATTAGGGAGGCGGAATGAGATGCTTAGATTAAGCTTTTCTGAGTACACACCACTACCAACTCCCTCATTTGTCTTGGATCCATCTGTGTAAAAATGGATGCTTTTGTCATCCAGGAGTTTTTTGTCTTCCCATTCATCTCTGGATGGAATGGATACCTGGAAGTTTTTTCCAAATTGGGGTTTTGGAATAGTGTTTAATAATAGGTTCAAAATGATGGAGTGCCCAGCATTGTTGTTGGCCCATTGAGATGAGGCGTTGTCTTGAAAGAGTACATACCTACATACATAATATATTAAACTTTAGAAAAAAAATTAACATGATTTGTTTAATTTATTCATTTTTAAATGATATAAAGATGGAGGTGTTTTTAGTTTTTTTTTCGAAAAAAAATTCGGGCTCTTACCCCCGACCACGGCTGAAAAAAAAAACCTGCCAGACGGTTGAATTTGATATAAGTTTTATTTATTTATTTGACTTTATACAAGCAACAATAATAAGAAATGGATAGTGTTGGTTAATTTTTGGACGCTGAATCCAATAAGCTAAGGGCGCAAAATAAAGAAAATAGGAGAACATTGCGAAATGAAAGCAATATACATACGGGAACTATCTGACGCGGCGTAAGTAAACTTATCTTCTAATCTATGCAGATTTACCATTCCCTCATATTGCTGAGCGCTTGTTTTTCCGTTTTGCATAAAAACAAACAGTCCATTATTAATAACACAAGATAACGAAAATAAAATTAATTTTTGTATTATACTTAAATTTTAATTAACTATTTTTTTTAAAAAAGAAAACACTTTCCGCACCAAGAACTTGTCGGAGGACTTCGGAAAATTATTGTGTTTGTATCTGTCAAGAATAAAACCAAACAAGTAAATGGGACACCCTTTATTATTAACGCAAGATTTGAATTTGCCGCCATTTGTGCAGTGAAGTGTTGGCAACCTTGAAAAAAAGCAATTTGACAGCTAACAGTACAGGGTTATTAAAAATGGAGCGTTACACGATAGAACAACGAGTCTTCATTATTAAAGAATATTTCAAAAATAGTGAAAGCTTGGCGGCTGCAGTTCGAAAATTTCATACAAAATATGGTCGGAATAGTGTTTTAACTTCGTCAACTGTGAAGAGATTAATTGAAAAATTCATGGAGACTGGATCCGTTGGAGACGCCAAACACACTGGTCGTCCAAAAACAAGCCGTTCAAATGTGAATGTCGAAGCAGTGCGTGAGAGTGTTGCTGACAATCCAGGAACCTCAATTCGACGTCGTGGACAAGAATTGCAAATTTCAAGAACCTCTCTACAGCGTATACTCACCAAAGATCTGTGTCTTCATGCTTACAAAACAATTGAAGCCTAATGACCATGGACAGAGAAGAGAGTTCGTTGAATGGATTATTGAACATAAACAAATGGACCCTGATTTTTCGAGCAAAATCATCCTAAGCGATGAAGCACATTTTCATCTTGATGGCTTTGTCAATCGCCAAAATTGCCGCATTTGGGATTCGGAGAACCCACATGTGATTGTCGAAAAACAAATGCATCCACAACGCGTGACTGTATGGTGTGGATTTTGGGCTGGAGGCATAATTGGGCCATATTTTTTTGAAAATGATGCTGGTCAAGCAGTGATTGTTACTGGTGCTCGATATCGCGACATGATTACACAGTTCTTTCTGCCAAAATTGGATGATATTGATGTGTCCAATATTTGGTTTCAACAAGACGGTGCCACATGTCATACAGCCCGTGAAACAATTCAATTACTGCATGAGACATTTCCAGGTCGTGTATTCTCTCGTTTCGGTGATCAACATTGGCCTCCTAGATCGTGTGATTTAATACCATTAGACTTCTTTTTATGGGGTTATTTGAAATCACAAGTCTATGTCAACAAGCCCACAACCACCCGTGCATTAAAGGAGGAGATTCAACGCTGCATCAACGAAATTCAGCCACATTTATGCAGAATGGTCATGGAAAATTTCAACAAAAGAGTGCGCATGTGCATGCAAAGCCGTGGAGGCCATTTGTCCGATGTGTTATTCCATACATAACCCTATCCTATGTACTTTACGAGTCAATAAAAATATAACTATCAAAAGACTAAAAACGGCGTTTTCTATTTAATTCAAATCTTGCGTTAATTTTGGGACACCCTTTACTTCATCGCATGCAAATTGCATGCGTTGAATTTTGTCGGAGAGAATGTCCGATCAGCTGATCGGACAAATATCTTGAAGCAAAATGTCTCTCGGAGAGAATTCCGCTCCGACGGTTACCTCGATAGGGCCGAATGGTGCGTACATATATCTACACATTGACATCAAGGAATTTTGGTTATCACTCCGCTCCCAAAATTTTCTTCAGGATCTTAGACTATTAGTTATGAGATGACTTATAACTCTTTATTTGACTCTATACTACTTCTCTCTAATTCTGATGCCAAATTCGTACTCCGATCTTAGCTACATTCTTATTTAAAAATACCGATTTTCAACATTATTTTTATATTTTTTGTCAGTCTACATAATGTATGTGTACATACGTACGTATATTTTGAAAACTTGATGTGTTAATTTTGTTTAGACAATTACTTCTATACCGTTTTGTTTTTTTTTTTAATCCGTTTTAGTATCATATTTCAGCGTTGTTGGGCAAGTAAAAACTTACAGGATATTTGAAACTTTTTGTAAACTAAATCGAGTTTGCAGATAAAATCAAACGATACACAGTAGTCCAGTGATAAAAGAAAATTAAAGATACACTTTTTTCTAAATTGATCAAATTCTGTCAATTATTGCGAATCTGTGAAATAGAAAAATGAACAAACAAAATCAAACTCAAATTTTATGTGTGTATAATTTTTTCCTCAGTTTTTATTATTATATATGTATAGTATTTTCGTTTAAAATAAAATTTAAAAAAAAAAATATATTTTGTTTTCTTTTTCAAATCAAATTAAATTCTTACATCTATTTTTTTTCATATTGTTAAACTTAAAACCAAAAAAATATACGTTTTTTAAAATATAATTTGTTTTTTTTTTGTTTTTTTTTTTGTTTTTCATATAAATATCGAAATGTGGCTTAGTTAGAGATAAATCCTACATATCAACCTCACTTAACATTATCTCCCGGAATAGTAATATTAATTTTAGACATTTTTTTTTCATTTTTAGTCAGTCGATATATTATATAAGTCATAATGAAATTAAAAACAAAAAAAGGAAAATAATAATTATCATGATAATAGCTAGCCGAACATATTTTTATTTTATATAATGTTTAATAATAATAATTGTATATAGTATCTTTTTTTGTTGTTGTTTAAATTAAAAATAAAAAAAATTAAACTTAATATTTAATATATTTATTTATTTTTTATATAATTATGTATATGCAAAGTTTTGTTTAAAAAAAGAAATTATTTATGATTGATTTATTAAATTTATACTACAATCTCTTTCAAATTTTAATTTTTTTGAAGGCGTGTCATTTTCTGGGTTTAATATAATTTATTTATACGGTCTTTAAATGTTAGTTAGTTTTTTTTTTTAATTTAATTTAATTTTTGTATGTATACTCTTCTTCTTACTGGGTTGTTGTTAGTTTAAAAAAAAGTCAGCAAATTTGTTTTTCATTTTCTTTTGTTCTGTATACCTACAAAAATTTGTATTATTTTCAATAAGGAAACTTAATTAAGATTAAAATTGTATTTTCGAGTTGTTTTTGTTTTTGTTAATTTTATACATTTGGCAATGAGTGGATTTTCTCCTTTTATGAATCATAAATATTTTTGTTTTTTTTTTCTTTTAATATTTTTTTCTCAAAACACTCATAAATATTTTAAATTTAATTAATTTTGTTTTTTATTCCATGGAATCGTTTGATTTGAATTCAAAATTTTCTTCAAGGTTCTTAACGTTATTTTATAAATGTTTTTAAACATATGTATATATATTTATATAATTTTAATATTATTAACTAAAATTGCCTTTATGCATTGTATGTATGTATATATGTATATATAAATATTTTTGTGTTTCTAATTTTATTTTGCAAACAATTAATGTTTCGTACTTTTTCACAGAAAAAATAGATTTTGTTTGTTATATATATTTTTTAAATTTATTTTCCATTTGATCGACTTTTATTTTTAATGAATTTAGTTTTATTTTTAATCGAAGATTTTGTTTTTGAATGTTTTGAATTAACAAAGACGACAGAGTACTTACTACACAGCAAAGACGAAAGTTTATCGAAGAGAAAAAAAATACATCGATTAGAAAATACGAGATTGAGAACTTTTTAAGTTTTGTTTTGTATTGTTTTTGTTTTTTTTTTTTTAAAGAGTAAACTTTTGTATATAACGCCTGTTCCACAAGCCAAATGAATAATTAAAACTAATAATAATAATAATTATTTATTTAATATGGAAGAAGACACTAACTACAATTTGTTTACTTTTTTATCTATTAATATATTTATTTATATTTATTTGTTTTTGAATAAGAAATAGCACATATAAAATCGTTATATAAGTTTGTTATATTTTTTTCTGTTTTGTTTATTAAATTTATTTATATAGACAATTACATTTATTTATTTTAATTTATTTTTGTTTATAGAGAAAACTGCAAAGCTAAGTTTAGATTTATTTTTAATGTAATAATTATTTTATTTATGAATCTATCGTCACACTCTGTGGATATCTCAAGCATATTTTCAACTAACATTCCTTTTATTACATAAATTGTTGTAGAAAAAGAGGAATCATACGCACGCAAAAAGTTATAAAATACATAGTGTTTTATTTATAAATTGTTTTGTTTTTTGTTTTATACGCATGTTGTGTATTTTTTTTTTTGATAAAGTTTACAATTAGTTATTTTAATTTGTTTATTTTACAGTTATATATAACATACACACCCTCATACATGCAATAGACGATCAATCGGTTTCTCATTTGCACATAAAGAGAGAATTTAAGAGAAAGTGGAGAAAGACGATTTCATAAAAAATGCATTTACCTACAGATACGTACTTTTTTAAGAGAAAGAAATGGAATTTAAACTTTTTTCGTTTTCTGTTTTGTTGTTTGTTTTTGTTTTGGTATTCCCTCGATTTTTGTATTATTTTTGTTGCTGTTGTTGTTGTTGAAAATTTAGATTTTAATTGAAAACCTTTCTCACAATATTCCATTCGTGTAATATTGATAGCCATCGTAAAGTTTCGTTGAGAGACTCTTTAAAGAATCTTGGACAAGTTGTTCGACTTTACGTTCCATTTCTTGTTCTGTAAGATTCATGTGGAAACGTTTTCGGAGATTCTGAACGGTACCGGAGCAACCGTTTTTGAAGCATGGCAATTGAGCATCTAGAAAAGGGAAAGCATCTTTGATAAATAATTTTTTTTTTATTAGTTTGTTTAGTCATGGTGTTTTATTTTTATTGAATTATAAAAATTAATGAAATACTTACTGCTTCTCATTATTTCGACAAAATTTATTATTCTGTCCATGTGTTTGCGTGCAGTCATCATTCCAACGAGTAATAAACGATTAAATTCAGTCCATAATTCTGAGGATGTCCCATCCATAACATCGACAAATTCTGGGGTAAGTTTGAATGGGGATTGTTCGAATCCTAAAACAAGTTCAAAGACAAGGTTAGATTAAATGGGATCAATGGGAAGATAAAAGAGATCGTACCTAAGTTCTTTGGGGATATGCTAAGGATAAAACCAAAATCAATGTGTATCAAATGGCCATCTGAATGGAGGAGAATATTTCCGTTGTGTCTGAAATTAAAAAAATAACCTCAATTAGTTTTCGTTCAAAGAATTAAAATATCTGAAATATGTTATTTCGACAAAATTAAGTTAAAAAAGAGTCCTACCTGTCTTTGACTTGCAACAAGTACGAAATCAAACAATAAGCTGCACAACTTTGCACAAAATTCTTTTGTGCTGTTCGGAATTTTTCACCCCCAGCATCGCCGTACTCATCAATAAAATAATCTCTCAAACTTTTGTTTGAATTCTTTTTGATTTGATGCAGTGATACAGTATTTAAGATAGGTTCTATCAGACCACTGTCATTTGATAAGCATACAATTTTGTATGGTCTCACCCACAGATCGACGTTTTCTTCATCCCAAATTATTTTGAACATCTACAAGTAAAATAAATCATTTTAAAATGTAACATGTTTATTTTTGTTTTAAGAAAACTTACTTGAAGTAATTGCGTAGCCATCAATTCTTGTCTCAAATCATCTCCACATTTTACAATCGCTGAAAGGAGTCGCCAATTGGAAAGATGGCCATATGGTGAGGAATCTCTTATTTGCTTTTCCTTTTCGTGCCAAGGTTCCTGTTGTTGATTTTTCATGAGTAAGTCAAGTGTAACAAACAAAAAGAAAAACTATATTAACAAACCTTTAAAGCAGCTGCCGAAGGATCTTCTGGATCATTACTGAAAGACTTTGTATTCTCACAACTCAAGCTATTACAGTGCCGCGTCCGGACATCTCCGATATTAAACAACGCTGGAATTCCTAAAAACAAAAACAAAATTATTAGAAAAACCACAGAAATTTGTTTGTTTTTAAAAATCTTTACCATTACCTTGATCCCTTGAGTCACAGGAATCCAATGACATTTGTGACACAGAATCTCGTTCGCACAGCTGTTTTCGCATATTCAAATATTGCGCTGTTATTTCATCGTCTTCCTGCGACCACACATCGTCCAAACATGAATGCAATAAAGTATCCAGTCCCGTGTGTGATTCTGTTGATGATTCTGATGTTTTCGCAGCTCCAGCTATGCCACTATTACTACAACAGTCTTTCAACTCCAAATGCTCTTCACTCTTTGTATGCCTTAGGCTGGGCATCATTTTCAAAATCACCGGCGATGAGTAGATGTCGTTAACCTCGACAACTTCAACATAAATGATGTACGGGGTCTTGTCCTTGGAATTCAGAACTGCAGTCTTTTCCTCAGTGATGCGAACCACATGATGTGGAATATCAGAATACAATGGCAACCATACTCGGGCGGGAAGATTTTTGTTTATTAAGTTCAAGAACATTCGCAGCGCGCTTGTCTTTTCAGCTTTCGATGTGAGGGATGTAAGATTCTTGCCAACATTAATGAGCGCCTTCATGAACTCTTTTTGTGGAGCAGATTTAGGTGCACCACACATGCAGACTGTTTTATGGCCAAGAAGATCGTTGACTGTTCCACGAACTGACTCGAAACATGTGCAACCATTGTCGAACGCCCGTCCAGAGGTCAGATCTCCGAGGCAGAGTTTCGCCGGCGTTGAGGGGAATGGTAATGAGGGCATTTTCGCCGCTGACAGACGGGATCCACTGAGCAGAACCGTCGCATCCGACTGTGAACGATGATGAGTTTTCTTGACTGGTGACGCA
The DNA here is from genome assembly GCA_920104205.1 of Eupeodes latifasciatus. Taxonomy (NCBI): domain Eukaryota; kingdom Metazoa; phylum Arthropoda; class Insecta; order Diptera; family Syrphidae; genus Eupeodes; species Eupeodes latifasciatus. The sequence continues at coordinate 158,049,700 of OV049926.1, forward strand.
ACTACTTGTTGTGTCTTGAGTTGCTTGCGTTCCTTTTTCGAGAAAATCTCCTTCATCAACGCAAGTTGTGTCTTTTTACTCGAAAGGGAATTCGAATCGATTTGGTAGTTGTATGCTTCTAGCAGCCAGAGGCATTTCAAAGAAAAATCAACCGACTTCCTACACCGAATGGTCAGATAGGGATCCAAGACCTCAGCCAATTCATCCATTTGGATGTACATTACAATCAACTGAGGAATGTAAAGATCCACCTCCTGATCGGGGAAACTAAAAATCTTATTCCCAATAAAACTCAGCACTCCAGGCTCCTTGGAATAGAACAAATAATGGATGGCAAAATGTATATTGAAGACGGGCGATTCGAAGAAACGCAAAAGCCCGTTTGGACCCTTCTCAGTCTTAGTTGGTTCACGTAGTGGTTCCTTTTCACGGACAAAGCACTTAACTACCCCAGGAACAGCTTTTAGCCTATTAAGTGAGGACATCGAACCGGACGACTTGATTAGCGATGGTTTGACATCCGGTTCTGTGGGTGTTGTTCCGACTGGTGTCACTGTGAGCATTGGCAAAGGTTGGACTTCTTCTGTGGGGGAATTGATTTTTATAGCCGCCGCTGCAGCTGCTTTTTTACTGCCATTCGATGAAATCAATCGCAAAAATTCCTTTTTCTTTGAAATTTCCGTCGGAGATTTGATGTCGCCACTCACAATCGATGCATTGTCCTGATGCTCGCCAGCTTTTATTTTAGCGGCATTCTTTTTCTCGTGATTCTCAATAATGCTCTGGGCTGTGCGAAATATGGCATTCTTAGTGGCACCAAAAAAATTCTTGAATAGTACTTCGTTGCGGATGTGCTCGGACTTGTTGGCCGGTTCCAGAGTATCGTTGGCTTTTTGTGCTGCTGATGCTGCTTTACCCGTCGTCGACGTCGATGTCGATATGGGTAGGATGTTCTCCTCGGATGATGGCGATGTTGGAGTCGCCAAATCACTGCCACTATCATTGGGCACTAGTGACGATGGACTATTGTTGATGCAAATTGGCACACAAATACGATTGTTTTCGACATTATAGCGTGTCGTTGTTCTATCATTCTCGCCGCTCATCGTGCACTCCGATGTGGGTGTTGTTCGTTCATCGTGCTTCTTCCGGGGCCTCAAAGTCTGACAGTCAGTGTCGGGGGATTGATAGAAGCATAGGTCTGACTGCAGCATACCGTACTCCTCATCCATGGACGTGGTATCAAGGATTTCAATGCATTCCTCTTCAGCGTCCATTTCACCAGAATCAAGACTCTCGTGTGATTGGCGAATGCGATTCAGGGATACTTGGTCTGATTCAGAACCACAAATTATTCCTTTAAGTACAAAAAAAAAAAACAAATATTTAATGAACGTCTGCATGAATGGTAGCTAAATGGAGTGGCTATCGATAGTAGGCACTTTTGGATTAGAACTTATAGCGTCATACCATACGATAACCATGCCACATGAATAAATGTCTAGCACGTGAAAGATAAAAAATCCTCTTCACTTTTTTTTTTGGTTTAAATTGTGTGTAGCTTACCTGAATCGTCAGAACCCAAACTTGTTAGGTCTTCACGCTTTTTACTGTTATTATTATCTGCAACGACGACAGCAACTTTTGACAAAGGAACAACTATAGGAAGTTTATTACTTGAACTTGAACTGCTTATATTATTGTTACAGCTGGAACTTTCAATTGACTTTGTTCTTGAACAAGGTTCAACTGAAAAAAAAAAAACAAACAACAATAAAAAGAGTTAAAAAAGTTTGTAAAAATATAAAATAAATAAATTATATTACCAATTACACTGGAATTACCACTGGAAGCTGTAGACAATAATGTTGATGATGTAAGTGATGATAATTTGCATTGTTGTTCTGATGATGATTGGTCGACCATGCAAGTTGATGATATTGGACTATTGCTGTTTACTGTCGATGTGACAATTTTGGAGCACATTGTCGAACCGAGAATGGAATTTGTGCAGAATGTATTTTCGCTTTCGGCATTTGGTGATGATACTTCGACCTAATAAAAAAAATTAAAATAAAAAAAATTGTTTAAATAAGTAATATTTTAACTTTTGCTAGGCTTTGATATGAATATGGACAAAATTGTAGGTTATTAATGATTCGTTCACATTTAGGTCACTTGGGTGTGAGCTTAGTTAAAATGCGAAATCATATGAAAGTCTACTTTGTACATAAAGGGTGTTTTTTCAGGAGTATAGAACTTTGAATTGGAATAAAACAAAGAAGATTTGAAAGATAATCTTGTAGCATATTAATTTAAATATGGGTTTTGTCATATGCCCGCCACGGATGGCTCGGAAGTATTCTTGTCTGGATGACTTTTGGGTCTGGGCCGTATATCGGCAATAACGCGCAAATTTTGAACTACAAAATGTCAATCGATTCGGGTTTGTCGGCGTAGCCTAGAGACATCACATATCCCTACAGGAAATATTCAAGCGAAGTTAAATCGCACGATCTTGGAGGCCAATTACCGGGTCTATAACGTGAAAATATGCGGTTACCAAACGATTCCTTCAAAACATTGATTGTGGCATTTGCTAAGTGGCTATTTGCCCCGCGTCGCGACGCGTCGTCTTGTTGAAGCTACAGCTTCTGCACACCATCAAGATTGTAAATTTATGAACGAAAAAGTCAGTAATCATGGCTCTATGGTAGTCACCATTGTGCATGTTTTCAAAGACGTTTTGAGCATGTAACGGAGGCTCAACAAACATATATTACCATCGCTCCAAATATTATAGTTTTGTTTATTGACGTAAGTTTGTGCAATTTGGAAGCGTTTAAAAATCATTTGACAGCTGATAAAGTGGACGCCAGTCAAAATAGTGCTTCCAACTTAAAGTTCTATACCTCTAAATAAAATACATGTTATTAATCGAAGTCATGCAAGTGGTTTTATCCGAATAAAGAAATTAAGATTTTGGCAAATAAAGTCATACAGAGAAGTATAAGGTTTGGAGGATCCTAAAGGTAAACTAAAACAAATATTTATCCGAAAGCTTTCTTACAGAAATTTATCACCCAAAAAATACATAGTTTGTTTACATTTAACAAACATATTTTAAAGCTATTTAAAGTTGTCTTTAGCTTTAAAAAACAAATCAATAATATATCCACAAACAATATTACCCTGTAAAAAAATTTGCCTCTTTGACAAATATAAATACAAAAATAAAAATACATATGTATAAACTGAATAAACAAAAACCAACCACGAAAGCAAATTTAATGAAAACAAGAAAAAAAGCTCTAGCTCCTCTTTCAAGAGTCAAGAGTGTTGTGATGACAAATCGGCCATACGGCGAATAGCAAAACATCGAACACTTATCACAATAAAAGCCTTTTGATAAAATCACAATAATTCCAATAACACTCTCCTTTGCCTTTCACAATCAATAATAATAATAATAATAATAATAATAATACAAAATATAAAATAAACAACACTGCTGCCTTTGCAACTGAAGTAGCTACGAATAATTAATTTATTTCAACTTTGCAAATGCAGTACAATCATTTTATTGGTTGTTCTCTTTACAGAAAAATATGCATATGTACAAAAAGAAATAAACATGAATAAATATGTATGTATGTAAATTTTGATTGTACAAATGTAAATTGTTATTGGTTTTTTTTTTTTTAATTTTTACTCACCTCAGGTATTCGCTGTAGGGCACTATCTAAACTACGATTTCGATGATGTTGCGTAAGATTGATGCGTGTATTTGTCACTTGTGACACCGGAGGTAACAAAATGCCCATTGATCTGTAAAAAAAAAACAGAAAAGAAAACATTTAATTAATAAATTTAACTAAAATTGAAACAAATAAAAATTTGATTACTCAGATTTGATAGAAGAAAAAAAAAATGCTGCAATTGAAGAGTGTTTCGTCTGTATTTTTGATAAAAGTCCAATGTTTACACCTTAGACAGACTGACTGGAATAGTTTTAAAAGCTAACTAGCAACTAACTAACTAGGTACACTGCAAAAGTAGTAATAATTCAGATTGAAATTTGTGCTTGTTTCCAAAACAAACATTAACTTTAAATTCAAATAACAACAAATAACAAAATATTACTAATCAAGTGACAGCTAGAGAGTGTACTAAGTATGTTTGTACTTATTTTACTTGATTTCTAATGAATTTTATTTTACTTTTTATCAGTCTCGTATCGCTGAGCACATATTGCAGAGCTTTAGAGAGTAATTTATCATATTGTCGCTGTTTTTGTCCCATTAAAAAACAGATGAATAAAAAAGAGAAAAAGCTTTAAGTAGTCATATATTATTTAAAAAATGATCAGCTGGTTGAGAAAATGAGCAAAATACTCATTCATACTCATACTTAATTTTTACAACTACAACTACAATTTAAAATAACTATATGTACTTGTTTTGTTTTTGTTTATTAATTTACGAAGAGAAAATTATTTTGCTGTGGGAAATTTCTCATTCATGGGAAATTGATTGAGTTAAAAGTTCTAAAGTGACTCCAAGTAAACAGTATCAACATTAACATGTGACCTTTTAAACTAGTTTATGGGGCGTATACGCAACTTTTTTTGCTCAAGAGAATTTGTTTTTATTTTTAATTTCTATGCATTTTTGTATAATAATATAGGGTTTTTCAATAAGGGCGAGTATATGTATGTAGAGTGTAGATGTCGTGGTGTTTGCTGTGTGGCACGTAGCGCCGCCGCGGCGCCGTCCTGCTAGAACCACATGTCGTCTAGGTCCATATGGTTCAATTTGCTCCATAAGAAATTAGTTATCATCTTTATTTAGCGCTCGCTGTTGACGGTGGCCGCGTCATTAACGTCGTTTTCAAAAAAGTACGGACCAATTATGCCGCCAGCCCAAAATCCACACCAAACGGTAACTTTTTGAGGATGCATTATCACCTGGTCAACCTCGCGTGGGTTAGTGTCGTCCCATATACTGCAATTTTGCTTGTTAACTCAGCCATTCATTCATCCAAAAATGCGCCTCGTCACTAAAGATGAATTTTCGGCCAAAATTGGGGAACAAACGGCGTTGTGTATGGTCATGAAATTTAAGCTCCTGGGTCAGTCGGATCTTGTACGGGTGTAGGCCCAAGTCCCGACGCAAAATTCGCCAAGTTGAAGTCTGCGCAAGGCCAAGTTCTTGTGCACGGCGAGGAATAGATTGCCTCGGGTTCTGCTGTACACTTTCACGGACCGCGGCGATATTCTCGGCTGATCTTGCGTTCCTTGAACGAAAGGTTGTTTACTGAAACGGTCGTCTCAAATTTGGTAACCAAACGTTGAAGAGTCTACTGTAAAGGGCCACCACGTCTACCGTAAAATGGGCGCAATGCACGCAACGTTTGCGTTAACGACCACTCATTTTGATACTATAGTTTTATCATTTGAACGTTCTGTTCAATCGTGTAACTTGCCATGATGTTTTGGCATAAACAACTGAATAATAAACAAAAGATTTGACAGATGTCACCAAAACAAAATGGCCGTAATAAGCTAGGATTGGTCAAAAGTTGTCATCAGTAAGAATTTGGCAGTAGAGCTGTTTATGTTTAGTTGATGCTTTTAAGTGTACCCGTTTAGTTCACAAATGTCAAAGATTAATTGACAGTTGCCGCCATTTTCAAAAATTACAAAAATATTCCAAAAGGTTCATGAATTTTTCGAAATTCCGTACCCGTTCAGTTCACAAATGCGAACGATGAATTGACAGTTGCCGCCCTTTTCAAACATTACAAAAATAATTCTCTGGGTTCGTGAATTTTCGAAATTCCGTACCCGTTTAATTCACAAATGTCAAAGATGACTTGACATTTGCCGCCATTTTCAAACATTACATATAGGTTCATGAATTTTTCGCAATTTTATTATTTTGGCGCCATCTCGGTAAATAAGATTCTAAAGCATTTGCAATATTTGAAAAAATAACAAAAGGCAAGTTGATTCGTTATTACTATCCGAACTCGAGATTGTAATCAGGCTAAGGGCCTAGTAATAGCTACATATGTATGTACATATATAAATCATTCAAAACAACCCTGAAAATATATAAATCGATTTTTTTCTTGAACAGCTACTGTCAAGGAATGAATAGAATTTTTGTTCCAATTTATTTTTAATGCCAGATTTCATTCAGAAAATTTTGTTCAGGGACAGAACTTTTCAATGATCGCTATAACATAAAAAAGTTCCAATGATTGGTTTTATTGCTGAAAAGCAATGAGAGATTTAACTGACGCCTAAAATGCACTGAAATTGTTAAATTTAACTACAAATATGCTTTTCGTGATGTCACACAAGAAATGAAACAATCGATATTTTGCAAGAAAAGTTTCCTACCTCTGTAATTTCGAAGAAGTGATCACAATTGAATACCGAAATCTTGTGACCCCACACCTTTAGACATATTTTTTTGGTTCAAGTGACAAATAAGTTCTATGTTAAAGCTTCACAATCGATTCAAGATGGAATATTCGAAGTAATCGAGGATATACTAGCGCATGGAAAATTTCAAGAAAAGAATATGTTGCTGCAACTGCAGTACGTTAATCTAGTTCAATATTTATGAAAGATTTGTTTCGATTGGAGTGATGTGCGACCTAAAGTTTTTTTTTTTCACGGTTACTCCATCTTGTGAGGAATTGACAAATCCTCTTCTTTTTCTTGTCATGAAAAGAAAGCACTTTTCTCAAAATTAGCCGTTCGAATTCGACATAAAACTGTAGGTCCCCTCTATCCCTAACATGACTCGGACACAGGAACGATTGAGAGTTATAATTCACTAGGCCCTAGTTCTCATGTGCATGTGAGCATTTAAAGGACAATCATTTCTTGGTTTCAATTTGATAGGGCTAGTATTTGACACCTGTCAAATTCAGTTGTCATTTGAAGTGTCAAAATATTGGTTTTGCTATTTACGATAGTGCTTACAAATCGAACAACGCGTTAGTTATTAAAACTAACTACAAAATTTGCGATTCAAACGTAGCTAATTTTGCGAGCGTTGCTGATGTTTTGAATTTTTCGATTTCCCAGCGTTTTGGCAATATGGTCGAACCGATAAGCGCGAACCGATTAAAAATCTTGAATGGAACGATTAATGGTTCTAACATGACTAGCTACGCTAAAAAATTAACATTATTCAAGTTATGGCCGAGATACTGCTCAAAATATGCGAATCCTGTCAAGGAAACCATTTGAATGATATTGTTTTTCACACTTAGCAAAGTCCAAACTTTATAAGAAGCCTAGTGTTCTGATTTCTAAGATAAATAGTATCCATCATTTGCTAGGTTTTTTCGGAGTGTTATATCCATAAAATTCTCGCAACCTTCTAGAGGCCTTTTTCCCATAATGATTCCAAAAATATAAAAAGCGCTATTAGCATTTCTGTTACAATTTTATTTTATTTGATTGCGTTCCTTTTCAAACATTTCTCAATTGAAAACAAAAAATATACCGCGCAGTATGAAAATCACAAAAGAAAAATCAATAAAAAAATATAATTTTCCTGTTTTTCTAATGCACACTTTCTTTTTCCTCCACCCATTGCACTTAGCTCCATCAACAATAACTCCTATATGTGTTTTTGTTAATGCATCAAATGTAGCTAGCTTCCTGTTAACAAAATAAAAATCATGCCCCAGCCCTTCCCTGGTAAACAGAAGTGGTAAAGGTAGATGTTTGGACTGACTAACATCAGGATTGCTAACATCATAGCAATAGACCTTCCAACAATCAAAGGAAAGGTGCAGCATATAGAATAAACATAAAACAAAACAAAACAAAAAACAAGACTACGACGTGAAATTAAAATGCGGATTGAAACGCAGATGGCTACAACGACCGACAACGCGACGATGACGACACGAGTTGCTGCTGACGAACGCCCAACTCAACGTTTTATCGAATTCGACAGCAAAACCCCCTCCACACCTGCATCAGGACAGGACCGAACTTCAAATTGGTTTCGAGCTCCTCCGTGCTGCTGCTGGCCGCCCGTGATTTGTGTCTTATTTTTTTGTCTATTCGTTTTCAACCAGGAGTGTTTCCAACTCCCAACCTGAGGCCGAAACATACTCGCAAATAAACAAAGGAAGCGCGCAAAAAGGATTCCATGTGAATTTTACTTTTTTCTTGTGTAATATTTGCGTAGTGTGGCGTTGGAGTAAAGGTACTGGTATAGGTACACCTGTCATCACCTCACTGCAGCAGTCCAGACCAGCAGACCAACCCTGATGTGAACTGCAAACACACCTGCGCCTGATGTTGGGGAATTGGGAGGTCATGTTAATGGCCAAAGTGGCGACGCGACACGTGGTAGTTATAGATGTGTATCTAATTCCTGTTTCTAACATTTATTCACTGGGAATAGCCGTGTCGTCGAGTCCGTCCGTCGCGTCGTCGTCGTTGTTGTCGCGTCGTCGTCGTGGAGAACGGTCGTGAGTTGATTCTGTTCGTTCTGGGCAAAGCGAAAGTTAATTGTCATGTAAGCTTGGCTAAAAGCATTTTATTCTTGTTTTTTTTTTTTTGTATGTTCTCATAGATATGCTTTGGTGTATATGTTAACTGGTGGTGGAGGTATGCAGGTGTGGTATAGAATAACGACAGAACTCACCTGGACAGACGGACGAACGGACGGACGCGACCGTCATGCTTGTTGCTTAGCAATTTGAATTTTATTGTATTTTTTTCGTTTGGCAGTTTTGCATAGAATTGTTGATGGTTTAAGCCGATATAGGCTAGAAGCTCGACGACTCACGATGATGATGATGGAGGGAGGGACACGAGGTGGTGTAGCAAAGGAAGTGATTTCGATTTGATGGCAAAAGTATAATGTATAGCCACTCACAAAGTCACTTTTATACAAATCGACCAATACAACATCTACAGCTTTTTTCTTTTTAAATATGGCCAACAAGGGTTGAGTACCTTGTCAAGGTTTCGTTCTAATTTATTTTATTTGTGTTTTTTTTTTTCTATTCTTCTCTTGTTTGTTGGTTTTCTACCCTTCTAGGCATATCCACTTTATGTTTTTTTTTGTTTTTTTTTTGTTTTTTTTTTTCATTTATCGCTAATGTAGCAAAAATCCTTTAACAAGTATGTATACTTATTTGTTCAAGGCGGCGGCAGCGACATGTTCGAAAGTTTGAAAGTGCAAGGGAAATTTTTTTAGGTATTTCCTTTTTATATAAATATAGACTTTAGATATTGATTTGTTCGATTTGTTGTAGGTATACTTAAAACTTTTAAGCGAAAAAAAAAAACATTAAAAGGCTTTCGGAGTTTCTTTTTAGCTTCAAGTTCACAAATAATGGGGTAGCAATTTTTATGATATGTATGTATTTTTTTTCAATTAAATTTATTCAACTTGAAGAATTGAATGGTATACTGAGTTGGATTTTGAGGCTATGAAGGTGTGTTGCAGTAAAAAATTGAACCCAGATGACCATAGAAACCACCTTGAGAGTATTCCAATCGGGCGCAAAAATGTGCACCAGATTTCGTACAAAAACTTATCTCTTCGAACGAAGCCTATTTTTGAATTAGCAGGTATGTCAAAAAGCAGAGTATACTTTATATTGAGAGAACACAAGATGCATGTTACAGGCTTTCGAAACAAGACACTTGTCCTCCGGATACAAAAAATACTGCTCATTTTACAGGGTTATGTATTAAGCGATTTCAAAAGTAAACGTACATAAAACTCATATAAAATATTTTTGAACGTCGACATTATGTGTTAAACACTAAATCATTTAAATGACCACCACACGAATTGTTACAAGCATCAATTCTTTTGGATAACCCACCACTTTCGACCACTTTTTGACACATATTGGACAATATCTTAGCCATAACTTGGCGACTGTTGGTTTTTGCGTGCTCAAGAGTTAAAGGTTTATCTACATAAACATGGTCTTTCGTGTAGCCCCTCAAAAAAAAGTCCAGAGGTGTCAAATCGCATGATCTTGGTGGCCAGTTGATATCACGAAGAGAAATTACGCGGAAACCACTCGAGTTGTGTCCTTCAAATTCTCCAAATGGTATTTTTCAATAGCAGGTAAAAAAAGTTGGTTATCATATGACCATAACGTTCCGAATTGAAGGTGACAGTCGTTCCATCGTCGTTTTCGAAGAAGTAAATTCCAATCACACCTCCGGACCAAAGAACGCACTAAACAGTGACTTTTTGTGGATGTAATGGCCTTTCTTCAATTACTTGAGGGTTCTCAGAACCCAAATACGACAATTTTGTTTATTAACATAGCCACCGAGTGAGAAATGTGCATCGTCGTTGAAGAAAATTTTGTTCGAAAAATCACAGTCCAACGTCACCCATTTGACTTAAAGCACTGTATGTGGCTGTGGCAGAATCACCATTTTTGTGGTAGGTTTTAACAGTTTGTATGCGTTGTACGATAGTTAAGCGATCCATTTTCGTAAATGTCAGACTTTCAACTGAAAAAATAAATAGCTTAACAACTTGGTTTGACAGATTTCGAATTCCAGCCATATACTTTTGAAACCGCAAAATCGATAACCCGTTATTTTTAAATTTATATTTTGCTAAGGATTTTTGCAAATACAAATTCTTTGAATTCTATTGTTTTTCCCCATTGGTTTTAAATGAATTTGAGCTCTAATAAATTGTTGCTATAAAAATGTGAATTTTTTAACTCCAAAATACCCCGCCCCCCCCATCAAAAAACCTTTCTGCGAGTTCTATGTAGAAAAGTCTTTGACGGCATTAATGTATCCTCAAAGTTGACACAATTCGCTAAATTTTTCAAAGATTTTTTTATTAAATTTATTCCTGCCACCCGCAGTAGTATTTTTGGTAGAGCAAGTGGAGGTAAATGGTCTATCAAGCCATGTATCCTGGTCCTGTGAGCAGTCGGCTGGCGAAATAATAGAAGTTATTAAGAGTTCAGCCATGCCACCCAATAGGAAACAAAATTTTACTGCTGAGTGGTACGACTGGGAATGCACAAAACTCCTTTGCAATGCTTAAAATTTTTAGGAAAACAAAGTCTAATTTCTTTAAATCGCTCTACCTAGATGCAAATAAAACGTATAAGCGAGTATGCAAAAATAAACAAAAAACTTTTATGGCTGGTTTAGCAGTAAGTTTATCAAAATGTAAAGACTCAAAATCATTTTGGTCTAAAGTGAGATTGTTAGGTGGCGTTAAAAATATTTCAGCAACTACAATAAATGTAGAGTTACTAGCAAACCATTTCAAGGAACTTCTTAACGCGTCAACAAACTCACAACTATTTCAATATGGTTTACCCTCAATCACGATTTCAGACCTAGACGACCCTATTACAATAAATGAATTGCTAGCAATCCTTAAAAACATGAAAAACAACAAGGCAGCCGGGCTAGATGGAATTCCAGCTGAATTTTATAAAAACTCATCCCCGTCTTTCCTAAATCTTCTTCTTGATTTTTTTAATAAGCTTCTTGAAAAAGAAGAAATACCTCAGTCATTTTTAATGTCACAAATTTGTCCAATTTTTAAAAAAGGAGATCCAAGCTCACCAGCAAACTATAGGGGCATTTCGATTCTTCCTTGTTTGAGCAAAATATTTACCCAAATTCTATACTGCAGGCTTATGAGGTGGGTAGAAGAAAACAAATTGCTAAGCACTTTCCAAGCTGGTTTTCACTCTGGTCTTTCAACTGTGGATCAAATCTTCGCACTCTCCAATATAGCAAAACGTTTCATCGATAACAAACAAAAACTTTATGACTTTTTCATTGATTTTAGGGCAGCATTTGATACTATCAACCGGAATTCACTAATTTATAAATTATCAAATTTAGGTACATCGACAAAATTTTTAAGACTCTATAAACTTCTCCTCACCAATACTTGCGCTACTGTGTCAAATGGTAGTTCCATATCCAGCTTCTTTAACACTGATTGCGGTGTGCCCCAAGGTTGCCCCTTAAGCCCGATTATGTTCGCCCTTTTCATTGACGATGTCTCCCGTGCTTTTCCTGGGGGTGTTAGGTTTGGAAATCTACTTATTAAGGTACTAATTTATGCGGACGACCTTGTTGTTTTGTCGGACAACCCCACCAAATTACAGTTACAAATTAATAGACTCAAAAACTTTTGTGATAAATGGGACCTGAATATAAACACCTCAAAATCAAAAATTATGATTTTTGAAAGCACCCGTCGAAGGAGAAACCCGCTAGAAGCTTGGTCATTGGATCGTGAATCTATAGAGGTGGTTAACCAATTTAAGTATTTAGGTGTTCTATTTTGTAGCAATCTAGATTTCCGGCCCTATGTTAAGGAAAAATGCTTATCGGCAAAAACTGCAATAAACCTTATATGGAACAAAGTCTTCTGCAATACGTACATAGGCATCTCAGCTAAATTTAGAGTTTTTGAAGCTACTATAAACTCATGCTTATGCTATGCCAGTCAAGTTTTTGGTTACCAAGATCTCGATGAATTTGAGATAGTGCAACGTTTCTTTTTTAAACGAATATTTAAACTTCCAAACTATACACCAACTTACGCTATACATGTGGAATCAGGGATCCCTCCGATTTTTCTAAAAAATCTTAAATTTAATGCCGATTACATAGTAAAAGTAATGCAAAGGTCAAATGAAAATCTTCCTAAGCAAATGTTGGATTTCGCATTCCGAAGGAATTTATCGCCGTTTAAAGAATGGTATGAAATAGCAAATGCGCACGGATTTAATCTAAACCTTAGTACAACTTCTCTTGGTAATTGGAAAGGTAGGTTTTATGAATGTATTGCATTGGTTGATGAATCATTGTATCTCAAGTTCTTGAATAGGGCTCGAACCTCTCCAAGCAGATTGGTCTATAAGCAACTCAATCACACTTTGTTTGTAAACAATTATTTTAATAGTAATCTTTCTGCAAATCAAATAGGTACTTTGTTTAAAGCAAGAACTGAGATGCTAAATCTGAATTACAAACCTCACAGAAATGATAATCCCAGGTGTAACCTCTGCAATCGAAATAAAATCGAAGATGTCAACCACTTTTTAGCCGTTTGTCCAATTTTACAAGAACTCCGAAGACTTTATTTTTCAAAAAGCTTTCTCAATCACCAGGAAGCGAAACAAATTTTAAACGGAGAGTGGGGTTGGAAGGACCTTTACAATTTTATTGATCATGCCTTAGATTACCGAAACAGTTTTTTAGAGTAAATTTAAATTTTTAAATATATGTATATTTATGTATCATTATCTAAGATGTAACGAGGAAGTTATAAACTTGGATATTACGCTTATTTAAATTCAATCTATTTATTCAATTGTCTACATAATCTATTTATAAACTTATTATAATCTTAAACTTTTTTTTTTTATTCTCGATAAATGTCAATTTTCAGGCAGACGGCAAATATATTTTTTGCCATGCTAATGTTCATATATAGTTTTTCAAATGTATTTCGAGTTATGGTCAAATAAAGAATTTGTAATAATAATAATAATAATAATAATAATAATATTCCGAATTTATCGACTTTCTGATATGGTCAAATGATAACCAATTTTCAAACCTTGGACAAACAAGAAGGGGCAACAAGTAAAACAACACGAACTAACGACTCCATTTTAGATTATTGCATTATTGACAAAGTCAAAAATTTATAATGAAATATATTGTTCATCAAAAATTTAACGCTTTTTTGTTTTATGAAAATGAATTACCCTGTATATCTCTTTAACATTACTAAATTTTGTTTTTCTTCTTCTTTGCAAAATTTTTTTTTTATTTTACGCGTCACATTTTCCTCCTCCGTTCTTTCCTTTCAATTTAGAAAAAAATATAATCGATATTTGTTTCCTTGAAATGTCAACTCAAGCTGGTATTATGGAAGATTTGGTCCATTTAAACTTGTATGGTACATACTTTAAAATTTTAAAAGCCCACTCTTAATTGTTTCTGGTACCTTAGAATCTACTAGCTGTTGTTGCTTCATGGAAACAGTGAATATCAACTTAGAGACCAGTAATAGCAATCATTGGTTTTCATCATTAAAACTAATCATTGGATATCGGTTATAGCGATCATTGAAAATGTATGTCGTTGAAAGCAAACATTTTAGGTAAGAGTTGATAATTGAAACAAAACAAAACTGATAGGTGTGTAAGCAAAGGAAATGGAACGGCTTCAGTTGAACGGTTTTGTTCCGAGTTATGAAATCAGAAACCAGTCATTTATTCATTGATTTCATCATTGAAAAAATAAAATTTAATCAAGACAAAAGTTCTACGTTAAATAATGTATTTATTTTGAGTACACAAATTCTAAAAACTATAATAATTTTAATTTTATGTAATTTTAATACCTAACATACCTTAATCGTTTTTAAATCTCAAAACAAAAGTTTCAATGATGAAAACCAATGATAGCTATAATTGGTCCCTTACCGCTGAAAAATACTTTTAGCAATTTTTTGTCTTTCAGTTCGGTCTTCCAAATCAATGTTTGTTTCAATTAATCAAAATTATTGTTGAACAAATTGTACATGGTATTTTGAACACCTAAAGCATTTACCGTTTTATTTATTACAATTATACTTTGTTCACTTGCTATAATACGTTTATAAATAAGGTCCTAAATCCTTATGATAACAACACAAAAATACGAAATACGAATCACTTTATATATTGTCGTCCATGTCCACTATTTTAATCGTAAAGTATTGCCTTAAGCTTTTTTATTGTTGTAATTTATTTAACTTTATCTCAACCACACATGGAACAACTAAGAACAAAAGAACTGAACAAAATGTTTTCTTTCTAAACCTTTGATATGGTCAATAACTTTTCTTTTACCTTTTTTTTTCTATCTCAACAAAAAAAAATACATATATTTATGGCCATCTTTACTCTCCATGTTTATTTCGTATAATTCCTTACTTATCCTAACATACACCCGATACAAGATACATCCCCATACGCATAAAAATACTATATCTGGATATCGATTTCAATAAATCTCTTTCTATTACTGTAACAGGATTTTTGCATCCTGATGGTGTTTAGAGGTCAATCTATTGATAGACTCAAATACGTATATTTTATTTTTATTCATCTAATCTCGGAAAGAAGAAACGGTGATAAATTCAGACACAGGACCTGTCAATGAAGTCTAAAGAATTTATTTAGATTACATGCAAAGAAATGAAAAATGGTTCCGAAAGTTAAAAAAAAGGAAATAAAAAAAGAACAGGAAAGAAAATTAATAAAATGCAATATGAGAGGACGAAGAACCTCGTTTCCATCAGCATAAGAATAATAACCCTTTGTGTTTTCTTTGTTATCCTTGACTATACATAAATCCTTTTTTTTACCTTCGTCAAAGTCTTCTGTGTAAAATGTTGATGTAAAGCAAGATTTTGCAGACCTTAATATTTTATCCTTTTTTTTCGTCTTAGGACAAGTTGTGTCATCCTGAATCAATTTATAAGCATTCAAAACTGTATACTATGTATATACTTTAGATGTCCGTTTTTTTTTTTTGTTTGTGTAAGTACTTGAAGATTTAAGAAGAAGAAAACTAATCGGGTCGCCATGTTTCAGGTTTAGCAGCTTTAAATAACAGACAATCAGGCAACAACTTTGAACTTTTTATCAACATTGTGTTTTATCAAGTGAAAAATAATGTTACTTTCACCTTTCAATTTTTTAATTTTTGTTAGCTGTCATACAAAGTGATAGATATACGTATTTTAACGATACAAAAATAGCATGAAAAATCCTTTTCTTTCACTTGGTTTAAATTTATGAAACTTTTAGAGCTTTATCATCTTTTAAGGAATATAAATTCTTTCTAAACTTCTTGAATAAACCAATGAAATTGTTTTACCTACAGAAAAGTTTGTAGCCTTATTTAACAAAATTATGGTAATTGCATTGATATGAGTAAAGTACTTGCTATAGTAGTGAAAGCTTCGGAGTCATTGAGCCTTGAATTTCAAAGAAAAACTAAGTGAATAAACTCGGCTCAGGCTGTAAGATATTATAAGATGTTATCTAGTAAATACTTTTTTTCAAAAAAGCAAGTACTAGATCTAAAAAGCTTTAACTTGTTTTTCTAGCTTAAACTTTAATTTGTGTTACTAAAATAGCTTAAGCTTAAATCTACAAACATAATAAACTTAATAGTTCTTCTAAATAAACATCTCCGGTTCGACCCTTGCTTTGTTATCTTGCTTAATAAGAATAAATTTAAGCTTTTGCTTTTTCAAATAAACATAAAGTTAAAGCTTGAATTTGTAAGACTAAGTCGTTTATAGCCAATTGTTTTTAATGTATTTAGAATTTCTCATGTACAAGCTTTTACTAGCTAGGTTAAGGCTATTTGAATTTTGCTTTAGGTTTAAAGTCTTCTTTCCCCTTTGGAAAATATAAACCTTCTTAAAAAATAAAAACTTCAAATTTTCAAAAGACACAACAGATGGATATGAGTTTAAAGGTAGAAAAAAAGAAAACTACATATTTATATCATGCAAGCACCTTTAGATATATTTAGTGGGTTGCTATAGGAGAAAAGGAGGAGGGACGGTACATATTCTATAGAAAGCGAGGAAACTCGATCTTGACACGTAAAACAATTTCAAACAAGGATGCACAATAAAACAATGCAACAATAAAGTAGACATATCCCCCCCATACCTACCTTCTTCTATTTTTTGTGATGCAAGTTCTTTCGTATAAAGTGCTCTCAATTTTCAAATAATTATTTCAAGCACAATTTTAAAAATAAAAAAAAAAAAAATAAAAAAAAAAATAAAAAAATTTTCATCTTGGATACTATCACAAGTTGAATAGAACCTACTTTAAAAACACACAAAGGACTTTATAAGAAAACATAAAACATGTGTTATTATGAGATGGAAAAATATCCATTAAAATGAATGAATAAACGAATATCATCATCATGGAAAATATTGTTTCTAGAAAATTATTTTTGAATGCTTATAGGTATAATTTTAAATTAAATTTTGTATTTAGTTATTTCAAGGTTTTAAAATTGCGAAGAATCAATAAACAGATTTTAAACGAAAACTTATTTTAGTTGAAATAAATTTGCAATCAAATCTTGAACTTCCAAAATGCATCCATGATTTCATAAGCAAATATTGGTAACCCTTAAACAAAAACACACATTTTAACCAATTTTTAAATGCTGTTAATACAATTGGCCACTTTTGTCGTCTCTTCTTCCATCTTAATAAATACATAAAACGGGACAAAAGAGTTAGGCAGACAATTTTAAAAAATGCGTGGAAGGGAGATAAAATGAGATGATAAAAAGAGTCCAAACGTAAACGCCGCCGCCGCCGTGCCGTCAAAATTGTACCTACCCCAAACTGTCAGCTGTCAGCACTTGATTATACGCAGAAACGGCTTTCTAACAAATAAGAGAGGTATACATTTTTGTTAATTTATAAACGTTAAACCCCTATCAGAATTTTCTTGTTTACGGAACAACAGTTCCGTTATCGAAAATACTGGCTGTCAAAATTCGTTTCGGGATTAACTTCGCAGAAAATTGTGTTTATCAGCCTTCAACTTTTGAAGGATAAATGTGAGATCAACGATTTTTTACACAATCACCAGTTTTTCCTTTTCTCGTGAACTCCATCTTTTACGAAATTTAAATTTGGCGATTTTAACGTCGATTTTTGGGCCTGTTTCTATGTAAAACATATTAGTGACTGAGGATCCATTTTTTTGTTCTGTTAGGTAAATTTTGACGTCTCTTCTTCTATCTAAATAAATACATAAAACAGGACAAATGGGTTAGGCAGACATTTTTAAAAAATGCGTGGAAGGGAGATAAAATGAAATGATAAAAACAGTCCAACGTAAACGCCGCCACCGTGCCGTCAAATTTTTACCTACCCCAAACTGTCAGCTGTCAGTGTATTTTGTTTAAGGTTGGCAGCACTTGATTATACGCAGAAATGACATTAATTATATTAATTCAGGATCTTCTTCTTTGATCTGTCGTTTAAAGGTTACACTTGTTTATGGAGCGACAAACTCTCTAATCACTGAGGCCATGGTGACAGCTGATTTAGCGACGAAATTAACGTTGCTTATATAATATT
Source organism: Eupeodes latifasciatus (assembly GCA_920104205.1). NCBI lineage: Eukaryota > Metazoa > Arthropoda > Insecta > Diptera > Syrphidae > Eupeodes > Eupeodes latifasciatus. Next base: position 158,067,897 of record OV049926.1, read on the forward strand.
CAAAACTTGTTTTGATATTTTGTATGGTTTATGAAAGCAAACCTTTTAGAATATTTTGACATCTAAATGTTATTTGTAGTTTTGACAGGTGCTAAAACAAGGCCAGTTTATATTTCTAATATCTCAGAGATTTACGTATTTTTAGAAATATGTATAAACAAATTTTTTCGATAGAAATTTCTTACTTTTGAATTTTCTATCGCACAATTCCAAAAAGAATAAAAAGAAATGCAAAGCTAATTTGATTGCTAGTTGAGAATGGATTGTGAATTGTGTTTTTTATTTCATTCTCCTGCTCTGTCAATTCCTCTGAGAAAATTGTCAGAAATATAAACTGACCAAACGACAGCCGGTAGCTTGTAGCTATGTCAGGTGGTGAAATATTACAATGACAGTTAGATGTCATTTGTAACTTTGACAGCTGCTGAAATATAATAATTGACACAACGTATCATTTTTATCTATACACTCTAGACGTTTTTCTAGAAACATTATTATTAATCAGCAGGAGAAAGACTTATTCACGGTTACGAAGCCGGTAAGGAAATAAGCATTTCCCGCTTTAAATTTTGATACGATTATACTATTTTTTTCCCTTACTTATGGCTCTTTCAACTTTCAAAATAAAGGTCTTCCTATAGAAAAGTTATAGGTACTCCTTTTTTTTCAAAAATATTCATCTCATTATAATTAGATACGAAGCTTTGTTCGTTCAAACTTCTTCCAGAAAATAAACTTCAAAAAATATCCACATTGAAGATTCATTTATTATTTTTTACTATCAAAATCAAACTCTTCGTCTTGTCTTTCTTGTAAATCATCAATCTTCAAAGTTATTCTTATATTCCCCATTCATCATAAAGAAAACTTGGAAGACAACGAAAATAATCACAAATACAAACAAAAATGTTTCCACAAAGAACTTCAAAAATAATGGAATCTTTTGAGCTTATGTAAGGACCAAGTACGAGCGTCTGCATTCGCCGTCGTCATGCAATATTTCTGCACTGTAAAATACTGTCGTCTACAAACTTTATCATTATTCTCAACAGTTTACATAAAATATTAAAAAACAAAAAAAAAAACAAGAACTCCTGTTTGACAATTTATGCAAGTGACGGTCAACTCTCTGTTTGTATAGGTATATAGATTCATATCCTTTAACCAAAACCCACCCAGCCCAGACATACAAATTCCATGCCATGTCAGACCCTAGAGCTCGCTCAACTTATGTACTGTATCCGTTCAGTGCAGTGCTCTCATATCTGGGGGCCACTCCACTATACTTTTTGTATATCCTTATATACCGACGTATACAGCTGCTGCAAAAAGGTGGAAGGAATGTGGCATTGAACACAAGGACAGGGCACGATGACGAACAAAAAATCGATAAGGATAATAAAATGAAAACAAAAGCTCAAATGCAGAGAGTACACTAAACAAATAAAACCAACACGAGAACGAGTCGAAGCTATATATCTACGAGTATATCTACTCTTTTCCTGGTTTTAGTCCAGGATTGCCAGATTGAGTTATTTAAAGGAAACTGGGCTATCTTTCAGTTTGATGGCCAAATAATAATTTGGCTATAAGTAGACCAAATACTGAATTTTAACATCTAAAAATATTAATTATGTTAATATAGAACTAAAAGAAATAGGACAATTATTTTGGCTACTTTTTAGCCTTTGATTTTGGGCTACAAATATTTTTAAATTTGACTATAGATATGGCAACCCTGTTTGTAGTTGTACATTAGCAAGAAAAGTACTAGAAGGTTTTACAAGGAAGAAGGTAAGCTACTATACTGAATCAATGCCAATCTACATAGAAGCATATCCTTTACCTATAGCCTTCTATATTATTCTTAAGTTGAGGTAGGAAATATAAACGTTGGTTGACTCATTGTCGAACTCACGAAGGTGCGACGACTATGACGAAGACAAGCAACGGTAGATGGCGGCGCGGCGGTGTGGTTACTCGAGCATGCAGAATGAGTAAACTAAGGTGAAGATACGACAATTTGAAGGGATTGGGTATGACTATGAGCTGAGCACGTACTTTATCTACCTACATTTTTGTATAGATCTTGAGTGGAATGCGGTAAATTGGGTTAGAAATTGAGGGTTGTGCCTTATGCAAACAAAAAAAAAAAAGACCAACCATCATCAAGTTAAGAAAAACGAAAGGTTGAATAGATAGGTATAACTTTAGTTGCGGACATGTCCGTCCAAGGAGTAAATCCTTTTTTGATGAAAATGAGAATGAGTACAAGTTTGAGAGAAGAAGGGTTTTGTTTTTCGTGCTTTTGGGATAGGTCTTACAAAATACAAGGTTTATCTTTATACTTACACCACAGAGGTAAGTCGTGTAATTGTGTCGTTTTGGTGATAGCACAGAAAAAGAAACAAAAAAAAAAAAACAACAGCCTAAATCTCAGTTAACACTAAATGACAGGTCTTATAAGGGATTTAGAAGTGCGAAAATAAAAGGACCTTTATAAATACTATGTATGTACATATGTAGTTTTGGTGTGGAGTATGTTCAAGAAATTCTCTAGAGATCAACTCGTATTATATTTCGTGCTTGATGAAGATGACGGTGGCAAATTTAACATCGTCTCTGTTCTGTAGGTATACCTCATAGCCTTGAAAAGTTGAAATTTCAGGAGTAAGACTAATCTTGGGTTCACCGAACGAAGTGATGTATAGTTTAAAAGTAAGAAAGTTCTTAACCAAAACATTGTCATTCATTGCTGTCATATACCTACGTGATAATAAGGGGGTTTTCCCATGGGAACTGTTCGATGTTAAAAGTTTTTGGCGGCCATGTTGTTTTGGTGGTATAGCTGTCAAATATTTCTTGCTAAATTACCCATGAAAATTTGCAAGAATGGGATTTTCAACAAATAAGAGAGTAATACATTTTTGTTAATTTATAAACGTCAAACCCCTATTAGAATTCTTTTGTTTACGGTTTTTTGGTAATCCCCTTTCCGGTATTGAAAGCACTGGCTGTCAAATTTCGTTGCGTGATAAAAATTTGCAGAAAATTGTGTTTATAAGCCTTCAACGTTTGAAGGACAAATTTGAGATCATCGATTTGGCACACAATAACAAGTTTTTCTATTTCTCGTAAACTCCGTTTTTCACGACTTAAAATTTGTCGAATTCAATGTTGATATTTGGGCCTGTTTCTGTATAAATATAAATATACAAATGACTGAAAATCAATTTTGTTTGTTCTGCTAGGTAAATTTTAAAGCGTTTTGAAAGAAGACTTTATTTCCGGTGGACAAATTAAACCTTTCGACAAAGCTTGTTTAAAATTGAATGGTAAAAAGGTTACAAAGCGGCTTCTACCCGACATAGGGCTGATGTAAGCCTATAAATACGTTGTTGATGCGGTTAAACTCTTCGTTAGTTTCGCCAATACCTAACCCAACTATTTTTGTATAAGGTAAAATGGGGTAAATGGGTCATAAAGGATAGTTTTAAGCCATTGGAAAATGTTGTATACCGTGAAATAAAGGTAAAGATATGAAGCGTTCCACATTCGTGAAGTGCGGCTAGAGAAAGAATCTCTATACTCAGCAGTTCGTCTGAAATTGGGCTCAATGGTAAACTGATAAGCATTCCTAGAAGTACATGTATTACGGATGAATTTTTTTAAGAGGAGGAAGGCAACTGAATATTTCACTAGAGCATTGTTTGTGAAAATATCGAACAACGCTGCCAAAATCAGAATCTAATGAGCTTATCATACGCTACCGTTGGTAGTCCACATCCGAAGATCAAGAATGAGAATCGAAAAACGAATATGAAAAGCTCAGGGTAATGTCATCAGCGAACCAATTTAGTGGGATAGAAGTTTCAGACAAAAGATCATTTATAAAACAAAAAAAAGAGTATCGGAGACAAAACGGAGACCTGGGACACACCAGGGATATCAGATTTGAACCCGTTCAATACTTCTTGAAGTGAACGGTCAAAAAAGGAATTTCTAACCCTACAAAGATGAGATTCATCAACACCAAATGCACGTATTTTTGATAGGTGAGCTTGGTGCCAAACTCTATCAAATGCCTTTGAAATATCAAGTCCAATAATCTTACTTTCCCCAAAGCGATGTAAAGATTTGTTCCACTGTTCGGTGAGAAACCACGAGATCACCAGTGGACCTGTTGCTACGAAAGCCGTACTAAAATAAATAAATAAATAAATTAGGTGGCGCAACAGTCCATGAAGAACCAGGGCCTAGTGACTTACAACTCTGTGTGCGAGTAATGTTGTCAGAGATGGAAGGGACCTACAGTTTATATGCCGAATCCGAACGGCTAATTTGAAAAAGCACTTTTCATGACAAGAATTACTCTTGGAGGATTTGTCAATTCCTCGCAAGAGGCAGTACCCGTGAAAAAAGTTAGGTGGCACAGGCAGGGATTGAACCCAAGACCCCTTGCATGACAGTCCAACGCACTAACCATCACGCTACGGGTACTACTACGAAAGCCGTACTGCCGGTCATTAAAAAGCTTCTGTTCTTCAAGATATTTTTTTAGCTGAAAATTTAACAGCGTTTCCATGCCCTTAAAAAGAAGGAACGTAAGTTCAATTGGACGATAGTTAGAAAGTTAGGAGGATTCGAATTTTTTAGGGACAGGTTGGACAAATGCTATTTTCTATCCACTCGAAACGAAACTTGTAGAATAGAACAGATGGAAAAAGCTTGCTAGCGTTGAAGAACATCTCTTCAGAACAATACTATCCGGGCTAGCGGAGCGGATTTGTTAATATCAAGCTCTTTAATGACTCTAGCAAGTCTTCGAGTGCGAAAGAAGATTCGTCCCTTAGAATCGTTTAAGCTTTACAGGAGGAGTCATGTCACTAATTGGCAGCATGGAATTTACAGCAAACTGTACTTTTATATAGAATTTGGTCTATGAAGAAAAATTGATTGAATAGATTAAAATGGACAAAATAAATAAAGCTTTTTGAAAGATATCTGAGCGGTTGCTTCAATAGGTATTAAATAAATTAAAATATTTAATAAGCAGATACGGATTTAAATGTTCTTTACTTTTTCCAGAGATAAAAAAGCGTTTGATTAAACAAATATTTGAGTTTGAATTTGCAATGGTTTTAGGTACGAGTATGTTTTTCCAATTTTCGACGACATTTTAATTTGTCTCTTGAGTGAAGCAATAGGCATATGTAGCATAACCATGGGAAAATTTTGCCCATGCAAAACTTTCAAACTGTGTACATGACTAATTGATCAGATAGTACGAATTTTTGAACAGTAAATAAAAAACAGAAAACATCTCCTAATCCCAAGAGTTCGTTTTTTATTTCTTTTTTGTGATTACAAAAAAAAAATCTATTAACCTAGAACGATATCTACTAATTAATCCCAAATGAATAAGTAAAGCAGAACCAACTATGTACATACTCCATTTAAACCAATCTAACTCAATTTGTTAACCCGCATCAGCATCAACAACCCCACCACTACCATCATCATCAACATCGGGAAGGTAAGCAAATAAAAATAGAAAAATAAACTTAAATGAAATGAAATGCAATTACAATTTATCTCTCATGTGGTTTAAGCTTGTTCAAACTTCTGCCATTTACGGAAATGAAATCAGAGATGTAACATATTTTATACTCTAAAGTCGAGTTCGACAACAAGCGACAACACCAACAACCAGTTAGTTAGCAAGCAGCAAGTTGGCGTTTGCTAAATGCAAACATACATTTTAGCTATTAAACTTGTCAGACTTGAAACGGCCGGCATCGGGATAAATGATGATGGTGAAAGTATCCCCCTTATGTCACTATATCATTGGGGATAGCAGCGGGCGCATAGAGTATGACAAATACATATACGTACGCTTAAAGTTTAGGTACACTTTGTTGTCTAACTATCCAATTTTTGTTGGTTAAATTCCATGGGTAAGCAATTTTTGTGTCAACTTTTGTGAGATTTTATCTTTCAAAACAGAAAGAAGAAACCTTTTTTTTACACCGATTTTGTCATCGTCGCTCGCCCCGTCGCGTCGTTCGGTCGTCGTTGACTTTGTGGAAGAAAGAAAGGAGTCTAGTATTGATTTATGACTGAGCTAAGACCAACAAAGTTAGACTTCCACTTAACCTATACGAGGGATGGGAAAAACTTTATTACCACACATCAACCCGTTATAACAAAGAGACTTCCAGGCAGACGAAGTATAAGCAAATTTGTAGTTTAGTAAAGTATGTATAGTAACAGGACCGGATTTGTTCAACAAAAAAAAATATAAAAAATTGGGGCCTATGGCAAATGAAATTTCCATAAAAATTGTTCCTATTTTTCAAAGTTCAGAATAAAGTCAAAAGGTTTCCTTAGGTTTTATTGATCTTGGAAACCAAATTTCAGAGGGACTTTGGTTGTCATTTCAATTGACAAAAACAAACTTTCAGGAAAAAGATAGGGTTCTTCTGATTTTCGAAGTTGTTAACAAATTGAGAGGGAAATTTTTTAGACATCTTTATTTTAACTTTACTCTATGCGATTTATTTAAAGTTGCAAACATGTTTGCAAACTACTTCAAAAATGCTTTTGCACATTATAATGCTATTAGTTTTCCTAACACATTTATCACGGTTTAAAATTTCCTCCACTTAAATTCTATCAATTTCGTTATAAGTGAAGATACTGTCTTTAATAGTATCCTACAACTTGACGAATGTTTTATACCTGGTCCCTACGGTATACTATCATCCATTTTAAAGAAATGTGCTCCATACTTAACACACCCGTTATGTGTTCTTTTTAACACGTCTTTACACAACTCGCTGTTTTCTTTTATCTGGAAGAGCTCTTTTATAATACCAGTACACAAAAAAGGTCCTAAAAACGAAATAATGAACTACCGACCTATTGCTAAACTATCTGTGATACCTAAACTGTTTGAGTCTATCGTATGTAGCGTCCTTTCCTTTCACTGTAGTTCAATTACCTGTGATAACCAGCATGGTTTTTTTTTAAAAAGCGTTCAACTGTTACTGATCTGTTTCACTTTACGTACTTTTGTTTAAATGTTTTTGAAAAACGTAAACAAGTAGATTGTATCTTCACTGATTTCAGCAAGGCCTTTTTGACAAATTGTGTCATAAAACATTACTTTTAAAACTATCGCACCAAGGTTTTAACGACTATTTCATAAACTGGATCTCCTCATATTTGAAAGATAGACGTTACAGTGTTGAATTTCGTAATGAGTGTTCAAGTTTATTTGTTGCGAATTCTGGTATCCCCCAGGGTAGCCATCTTGGTCCTATTCTATTTGTTTTATTTGTAAATGAATTGGTTTCGATCATACAAAATTCGTCCGTCCTAATATATGCTGATGACATTAAAATTTTCAAAAAAAATCAACTCTAAATCTTCTCCTGTAAGAAGACTTAATATTATTCAGGGAATTGTGCAATAATAATCGTCTTGTTTTGAATGTTGAAAAATGTAAGACCATGAGTTTTTCCAATCGTTTTTAATTACTTGTTTGATTCTTGTCCTTTAAGTAGAGTTTATGTATTTTCTGACTTGGGTGTTGTCTTAGATGATTTTAAACTTACATTTAATAAACATAAAATATTAACTTCATAGTTAAAAAAGCAAATAGATTTCTGGGTTTCATTTAAAAATTTGGTCGTGACTTCCGTGATCCATATGTTTTAAAATTACTTTTTGTTTCATTTGTGAGGCCAGTTCTGGAATATGCTTATACAGTATGGTCACCTTACTACGCCGCCGTACACGTCACTAGACTCGAAGCCATTCAGAAAAGATTTTTGCGTTTTTGTCTACGATCCCTTCCGTGATTTACTTACAAAGAATTTCTCTCATAAACCTTTCTTCTTTGTCAAATCATAGGAAGTACTTGCAATTTTGTTTTATTGTTGGAAAAATAAATTGACAACTGTCATTACCATCAGTTCTTGGTACTTTAAACTTTAGTTTTAGTCGTTGAAGTATAAGACTCCAGAAACCATTGAATACTAATTTTAGTAGATGCAAATTAATGCCTAGTTTAAGTTTTAGATTTTAAGTAGTCGTAAGTATTATATTTATAAGAATTGTTAACGTTAATATTTAGCGAATTATAATAATAAATTCCAATAGTGACAGCAACAAATGTCATTGACAGCAGATTATATAAGTTACAGTTGATTCTTTCACTGACAGCTGGATCTGTCATAGGGCCAGTTTATATTTTTGAGAATACAGAAATCTCTGAGATCTTAAAAATATAAACAACATTTTTTACACAAATTTATAATTTTTGCAAATTTAGTACCCGTGGCATGATAGTTAGTGCGTTGGACCTTCATGCCAGAGTTCTTGGGTTCCCTGCCAATGCCATCTGAAGTTTTTTTTTCTCCAAGAGTAATTCTTGTCATGAAAAGTGCTTTTTCAAATTAGATTCGGATTCGGCTTAAAACTGTCGGTCCCGTCCATCCCTGATAACAGTACTCTACTCCCACACAGGAATGGTTAAGAGTTGTAAGTCACTAGGCCCTAGTTCTCACCAGGCTATTGCTCGGCCCAATTTATTTATTTATTATAACTTTTGCTGTCAGAAAACTGAGAGTAAAATTTGTATGATTCGAATTCTCAAGAATTTTCTATCACACATTTCAAAAATGAAGAAAAAGACATGAAGAGTTAATTTGATTGCTTGGTGAGAATGAATTTTGAATTCTGTCAATATTTCATTCTCCATTCAATTTAATAGATAGAGATAATTTGTAAGAATCTTAGAAATATAAACTGACCAAATGACGGCTCTATCTGTCAGTGACAGCTCAATCTGTCAAAGACGAATTAATCTGTAAGTAGTAGATATACAAACTATCATTGACAGCTAATTCTGACAGTGGTAGGAAAATCTTTCAGTGAGAGGGAAATTTGTTAATGACAGTTAAATCTGACATTTTAATGTAACAGTGACACATGAATTGAATCTGTGACAGCTAAATTTTGAAAAGTTTGAATTCATTATCAATTTTCCTTCTTTAGATCAACTTTAGGCTTTTGGCTCAAGAAAGTGTTTCAATAAACATCAGATCCGACCGTGGATAGTTTACAACAACAAAATCTATATAGGTACATTACATATACCCAGACGAAAGACATAAAGGAAAAGTAGCAGCATCATTCTCAAAAAAAAAAAAAATAGTACAAAAACGATAGAAAGTGCTCTGGTTTTATGTCCATGGTTAGATGAATCAGAAGTAGTGCAATTGATGGAGCAACGAAGTTGAAGGTACTTTACTTCAAATGCCATTGAACTTGGGATTCTCTGTACTTTTTCTTCCTTTTTTTTTTGTTCGTATTATTATTGTTGGTGTCTCTTTGGGTTCTGTGTGATGGCAACTAACCAATTATTCAGGTATTGTGCATCCGGGCAAAAGGATGAAGCGTGACTTTCTATACACTGATGGTGATGGCGGGGTGGTGGTGGTGATGGTTAAAATGGCAGGCAACGAGGTATACGGATCTTCCGCTTGCAGCTTCTGTATGCTCTGCATGATTTATGAGTAAACCTCTGTTCTATATGATGTAACTTTGCTCAATTATCCTGTGGGTAGGAAAGGGGCCAAGGAAATGTAATTAAATTGAGATGATATTTTTTTTTTATTCTTTCTGGCTATAGTTTATTTTTTTTTATTTTTTATTCTGTTTTTTTTTTTTTAAGGTGGATGCACAAATTGAAAACTAAGGGTGGGTCGAATTGAAAATAAAATATAAATGCAACTGCATTTGAGTGGGTATGAAGGTACCCACTCATAATTTATACACTCGCTGTACAATTTGAGTGTTAATTAAAAAATTAAAATTAGTTAAAGAATTTGAAATAGGGTTCGGCGAACCTTGAAATGGAAGTGAATAATTTAAATTGCACAAAAATATACTATAGAAGAAGAACTTACCCAGAAGAAATATTTTAAAATTATGAAGTTATATTTGTTTTTTTTTTTTCTTTTGGTTTACATAAATTAAAAAGAATACTCGTACAATTTTTCACAGCTGTTGGTTCTGGAAGGAAAAGTTTTTGGCAGTTGTTCTTTTTAATTGTTATTTTTAATGAATATTTGTTTTTGTTTACTTTTCGCATTACAAATATTGTTGGATATTTGTATAGAATGGTTTGAATTTTGAAAATGTAAAACATACAATGAATTCGACAGAAAATTAAATGAAACTTCAATTCGCACCCAGAAACAGTTAACAGGAAGTGTATACAAGGTATATTTATTTCAAGGGAATATGAGAAACAATTTCATCTTTCTTGAAAAATATTTGCCTTCTCTGAAATTTCGAGTGAAATTGTTATTTTTACATATTAGCTAGTGGAAAGTTTTGGGTTAACATGAAACTTTTTGGAAGTATTTTTTTTTTTCAAATTGCAAATCCGATGTACATATTTTATTATTATAAAAAAATATTTTTAGGAACTTAAATGTTTTTGTGTTAATTAAATCTAACAAATGTTATACATCGGCTTCTTGAAAATGTATTAACTACGGCCATTTTTATTTGCGACATATAGGAAAAATTCGAACTGGAGATTTTGATTAAACATGACATAAACATAACGATGGTAGAGAAGTTGAAAAAAGTGGATCCCCGTGTCCATCTGTCTGTCTGTCCTGGGCCCTACAGCCTAAACCATTGGGTCGATTGACTTCAAATTTGCAAATCAAGGTTTGGAGCCGTTCGGCATTTTTTTTATTTTTTTTTTTAAGACTAAAAACAAGAGTATAACAACGTATGTATAGGTATATACATACATAAATAAACTCTAAATAACTGCATACCAAAAATATTTTGAAACTAAAATTGAAAAATTGTATATATAACAAATAAATTAAAAAAAAAACCTCTCTAACGATTTTCAAATACAAATTTTAAAAAATTAAGGTCTTTTTGAGATATCAAAGGCCGCTTAAATTTTAAAATCTTAAAATACAGGACATATTTTTAAACAGACTCTTTGAATACATGAGCATGTAACCCAGTTGTGCACTGTATTAACTTCCCATAGGAAGTTATTGTAATGGGTCGATTTGTCGAATTGAAAATTTTGACATTTCTCGACGTTTCAAGGTCCCTAGAATCGAAATAAAAGATTTTTACAAAGATGTCGTGCGTGTACGTACGTCCGTAGGTTCGCGACGTTTTTTTCGTCGTCCATAGCTCAAGAACCAGAAGAGATATCGACTTCAAATAAATGTTGTTATACAGATAATAATTCAGAAAGATGCAGAAAGGACTCTCAAAAAAATTTCGTGGGTGGTTTTTTTTACCATAGCAGTTTAAAAAAAGGTGAAAATTTTGGTTAACCCAAAATATCTCACAAACTAATAACGCTAGAGACTTCAATTAAATTTTATATTATATATTGTAACGCGATACCAAACAAATATATTTTTGGAAAAAATTTCAATTTACGATTTTTTGTATAAATCAAAAAAACTAAAAAAAAAAATATTTTTCACTTCGAAAATTTTATGAACAAAGAATAATTTTATCTCCAAAACAATTTTGTGCAACGAAAAAAAAAAAAAAACGTTTTCAACATCTGATAAAATTTTGTAAAAAAAAAATTATAGTTTTTTTATAAAAAATAAAAACCTAAAAAAAAACATTACTCAAAGTTGGTAAAAATTGAATTTTGACTCAAATATCTTTTCAAAACTTTGAGATTATGGCTTCTAACTTATTTTATCTTATAAGAAATATTGTTATCAACATTCGGAAAAATAAAAAACTAAAAAAAACAATACTAAAACTTGGTAAAAATTTACTTTCGATTCAAATAGCTTTTCAAAAATTAACAATATTGGCTTTAAACTTATTTTATTTCACAGAAAATATTGTTTTCGATATTCCGTAATTTTTTTTTTTATAAAAATCCAACAGTCTTTTTTTCATAAAATATATATATATATATTGTTTATATAAGAAATGAAATTTTTTTAAGGAATGCTACTAAAATTGGTAAAAATTTGTTTTTGATTAAAAATCTTTTCAACAAAACTATATTTTGAAACTAAACTATTTCATTATGTGAATGAATGGTAATTTTGAAAATTTTAAGAATAATTCAACTGACAACTTTCTTAACACAACACGGAAACCTACAAACTTTTAAGCAAGACAAATCAAACAGACGGGATGGGAAGTTATCAGTGTGGGTTGCATCCGAGCCTCTTTTTTATTTAGTTCAAAAAGAACGGAGATAATTTCGAAAAACGGTTTTCGCAACTTTTGGTGGTCCATAATCAGACACAAAATATTATAAGGCTTCTTTCACAATCGAAGGATAAAGGTTCTTCAATAGGGACTTGACAACTTGTCCAATTGGAGAACGTACGTGCGTCGCACAGTGGTGCGAGAGCGGAAAAAAGTCTTTTTAAGAAGTTATATTTATCCTTTTAAATTTTATGTTTAAGTACTCTTATATAACCCGAGCGTATGATTTAAAAGTATTTTTCAACATATATATTGTATGTTCTGATTTACAAGCCCTCAAAGTTGAAAAATAATTTTACTCAAATCGCGAACCGTATTTTCAACAAATTTTGAGATGTTTTTTTCCGAAGTTCCTTTAAATAAATTCTCTAGCTTCTTAAATAATTTAATTGGTCTATTTTCGATTATCTAAAATAAAAAAAAAAAATGATTATTTATAAAAGATACCTTCTATAAGTAGTCTGAAGCTTAAGTACTAGGAAAAAATGTGTTTTTTTTAAACTTTTTGATTTCAAAAAAAAGCTCCAAAAGACTCCAAGAAAGTAAGTATGCCAGCATATGCTCCATGCATTTATGTAAAAGCACAGAAAAAATCAGCTGCAGATACGTGCAGATGTGGAAGTTATGATCAAAAATGTTTCACTGAATCGGATTTCAAAAAACTGCGTTTTGACGGTGGTGTTTACCAAAAAGTTTGATTTCTTCGTTATTAATTGTCAGAATGAACTGGTTAAGCCCATTATTTTAAGAAAAAATGTCAAACTTTATTTTAAAAATAAAACAAAATTAATACATTGACACAGGTCTGAGAATTTCGATTTTTGCGAAACCATTTATTTCTGCCCGGACAATTTTTTCAACTTTGAACTCAATTTTCTTGGAAAGAACACACGAAAAGCAATAAAGTTTTATGATATTTTAAATTATATGATAGAGCTTAAAAAAAATAAAGAAAAGGATTAGGAATAATCCTTTATTTTTTTAGTTTTTTGCTAAAAGTAGGGCAGGTAGAAATAAAAACGTCAGTTTACAATCAAACACGAACTCATGTTCACAATGCTGGACGGGAAGACAGCTCAATCTATAACAGAAACTCCTGCAGCTTCTTCCTGTTTCATATGTGGAACTACAACTTCTGGAATGAATAAATTGACAAATATAAGAACCAAAGCTGTAAACAGGGAAGCTTTGAAAATGGGAATGTCTCCTCTTCACGCTCGGATAAAATTTATGGAGTGTATCCTCCATGTTGCCTACAATTTGCCATTTAAAGCATGGAGAACCAACAATGAGACCCGCCATATTAGAGATGCTCAGAAGAAGAAAATTCAGCAGGAGTTTCGTGAAAAACTGGGCATCATTGTCGATCTTGTAAAACAAGGTACGGGGACAAGTAATGACGGCAACACCTCCAGAAGATTTTTTGCAAATCCAACCATGACTTCAGAAATCACTGGAGTTAGTGAATCCCTAATTCGGCGGTTTGCTGTTGTCCTTGAAGTAATAACGTCGAATGAAAAATTAGATTTAAAAAAAAGTGCAGCTTACATGTGGGAAACTGCTGAACTGTTTGTTGAGAAATATAAATGGTACAATATGCCAGCAACCGTACATAAGATTTTGATCCATGGAGAAGAAATAATTAAAAGCTGTGCATTTCCTGTTGGATCGCTCTCCGAGGAAGCCCAAGAATGCCGAAATAAGGATTATAAAGCCTACCGCAGGTTTCATTCGAGAAAATGCAGCCGAATTGCGACGAATGAAGATGTTATGCATCACATACTCATATCCTCAGATCCAATAATAACAGGTTTAAGGCCACAGGCAAAAAAGAAAATACTTCCAATCAGCGCAGACGCTAAAAACCTCATTTTAGCGTCATAAAATTACTACTTCATAATTGTTTTTTATTTATTTTTTGTATGTATTTATCTATTTATTTATTTAATTTTATAATATACATAGTTAGTAATAATATTTTGTTCAAAATAAAAAGTTAAGATTTTACTAAAAAAAAACTTTTATTTAAATATAACATCAAAAGCCTCAAATTTTAGAAAAATGTCAATAACTTTTTTTCTAATAATTTTTTCTTGACCAAATTTTGACCAAGCATGTATAAGACTAATCTCAACATGTGTTTAAAATTTCATTAAAATTCGTTTAGAAGTTCAGATTTTACAGACTTTTTTCCGCTCTCCCATACAAAAATCAAAAATCCTCAAATTTTAGAAAAATGCCAATAACTTTTTTTCTAATAATTTTTTCTTGACCAAATTTTGATCAAGCATGTATAAGACTAATCTTAAAATGATTTAAAAATTTCATTAAAATTCGTTTAATAGTTCAGATTTTACAAACATTTTTCCGCTCTCCCATACAAAAATCAAAAACCCTCAAATTTTAGAAAAATGTCAATAACTTTGTTTATAATTTTTTTTTTCAACCAAATTTTGACCAAATATGTATAAGACTAATCTTAACATGTATGCCAAATTTTATTTAAATCCGTTGAACCGTTCAGATTTTACAGACTTTTTTCCGCTCTCCCATACAAACCCAACCACTGTTCGTCGCTTTAACTGTTCTATTGGCTTGAATTCTCGAGCCAGCCTGACCTTTATTCAAATTTTTGGCCTAAACCTAGGGCGAGAATTACGATCGAAAATTGGAGTTAACATTATTAAAATTGCGGAAAAGAAATATTTTATAGATGTAGCTCGTTCATGTACTTTATTATGATAAAAATGTTGAGTTTACTGATTTTTTAGTATATAATTAAGAGGCACTCAAGGGATTATTAATACCCTTAACATGTTCAAAGTTTAAATGTAGTGCGAGTTTTAGGAAAGTAGGGAAGGATAAAAGGAAGGAATAAAGAGGAGATACCGGTGCAAATTGGTCTTAAATTATTAAATATTAAAAAGAGTTGATTAAAGCATTCCACATTCTCGATGTGCGGTTAAATAAACAATCTCAATACTTGACAGTGCGTTCGAAATTGAGCTGATGAGCATTCCAGGAAGGGCGAATATTACGGCTTAATTGTTTTAGGGGGAAGGGGGGGGGGGTTAATGTAACTGGCTAATTCGACAGAAAATTGTTTGTAAAAATACAATACAAATCGACAGTGACAGTTCGATGATTAGTGAAAGGATGCGTTCACAAATTGAATTCAAAGTTGTCAAGTCCCTATCAGAAAAAAAAACCGATACTAATGTTTAAAATGTCCGAAGAATCGCAGCGGATGCCAAATTTATAGATAATTATCCCATAACTCTTTTCGAAAGTGTGCAGAGAAACAAAAGAATTAGGAGATTTCCTTCTTTTTAGTCTTTCACATTGTAAAATTTTCAAAGTTGATTAAGATCATTTATAAAGATGCAGAACTTCTGCTTCTTTTGGCTTCGTTCTCAAACACAAGTCAAAATGACTAATTGGGATTATTGACCCCAAACAAAATTAGAAAAAAAGAAAATACAAAAATCCTCCAAGGATTATTGTCTGTTCTTGCTGTAATTAAATATCCCTTCTCCTCACCCCACGCTTTTTTTCAACAACCATATTAGATTTTCTGTTGAATCCTTTGAATCAGCAAAAATAATAGATACTCCTCGTATTTTGATTCAATGATGGGTGGGTTTTAATTGACTTCTCATTTCATCTTATTATATATAAATTGTGGCAATTAATATTCCCAATAGCTTTTGACTTAGCAAATTTTATTATATTACATATATATATATGTATGTACATAAACTTAATGAACTTTTTGGCTAAATCAGTGTAAAAGATAAACGCCTTCTTACAAAATTCTTTTCTTCTTATTTTCAATTAATTGAAAATGAAAGTTGAAAATTTTTCCAGATGTGCCAATGGAGTTTATGAGAATTTAAACAAGTTTTTTTCCTTGTTTTGGTTTTTGTAAATAAAAGTGAACTTGAAAGCATTAAGACAAAAGAAATAAAAATAAAAGTATGTACTAATAAACATACTATATACCTGTTCACTGAATTATGCCAGGAGAGAGATAAAGTTCCGCGCTTGGCTTGGCTTTGACTTTCGTGGAAAAGTATAATACCTATGTATATAAATTTAATGTGAGAAAAATCATTGAAGCCCAAACAAACAGTGAGAGTTGGATACAAAATAAAAAAGAATATACCTACATTTATTTACCATCATCAAAGTGACTTGATGATGAGAATTTATTTGATTGTTTTGAAAAGTAAAAACAAAAAGAATAATAAATAGAGTACTATGCCATTGGAAAGTTGTTTTTCAGTGGAAATATATTTTATTAAATTTTGAGTGTATTCTTTAAAAAAAGAAAAGTCAAAACATGAAAATATACTCCCAAATTGTTGCAAATTTTGAAACAAAATTGTAAACTAGAACATATAAACCTTTTTTCAATTTTGGGAAATATCTTCTTAGAAGTGATACCGAGATCTCTATATGTTATTAATTCGACAGCACTGGTAGACTACTGCTACTTTCCATAAAAAACAAAGTACATCTCTTTTTTATTGATAATTCCCACTTTTACATGATGTTCAACCTTATGACATTTATTTAACACCTTCGTAACAATTTTAGAATACAAATTGGTTTATTTTAAAAATGTCACCATCCACACAAAAAGTTTTACATTACGTGAACTTTTGATAACGTTGGTGTATAGTGTAGATCTTTATCACCTGCGGTCGGTGATTTCGATCCCTACAGCTTTTTAAGTGTGTTTATATCTATTTGGTTTCAAGTACCACCTTTGACAACATTTCCTAGAGGCCTTTGACAAAATTTGCTATAGCCATTCGAGTGGAAGTGCATTGGAGTCATAACGCACACTGAGAGGAATACATATGGACTCAGTACAGGAAAGAGAGGCGGTTCGACTAATCTAGCACGTCAGGCGTAAAACTGTAGATAGGCGACTCCTTTACAGTCGAGACGTCCGTCCTCCTCGCACTGGACGGAGCCGAGCGTCTACGGTTCAGTAGGACTGTTTCCGATAGGGACCGAACAGATAGGGTGAGGCAGGAGAACCAGTTTTGGTGGCTTCAAATTGAGAATGTTATTTAAAGTTGTCTAGGGCGTTTATGGTTTTGGCCGGCTTACATAGGTTTAAGGGGGTATTCTAGTGTAGAGACATGAATTTCGCCCGGTTTTTGAAGCGTTGTATAAAGGAAACAAAAAATATTTTTAGTATCATTTTTTTTATCATTTGTTTATTGATTTGTTGTTCATACATACAAAAATTAATAAAAAATAAAAAAATTAAAATTAACAAAGTTACAAGCAGTCAAAGTGGGAGGTCTAATTAAAAGAGGGTGTCCTGGCGTGCATCCTACCAACCCTCCTGGTGATCTGAAAAACAAAAACCAGACGGATTCTTAATTATTATAGATGTCGCTATTGTTTCACCCTTGGATAAGTTAAAAAAAAAAATTTAACAAAATGGCAGCAGTTTGAAAAAAAAAAAATGTTCTTGTTGCATATTTTTCAACAATTCCGATTTTTTTAAAAATACTAAATGACAAGTTATATTTTTGGGCAAGGACCACACGATAAAGAGATGTATAAAGAACATCCTCTCCAAATTTGAAGTAAATCGGTCTATTAGAACTCGATATATCCTTACCGCCAGCTCGAAAAAAGTAGTTTCGATAAAAACGCGTTCAAAGTTTTGAGACAAGTTTTCGACAATTTTACTTATAGAATGATACAGAAAACGTACATATTTTTAATCAGCGATTCCTGCTCCATATAAAAATCCTTCCTCTACTCAGTATAAAGGTTGCCACAAAAGTAACTTAAAATGAAACTAAAAGGACAAAACAGTTTCTATGACCTTCAAAACCAGTTTCTATGACCTTCAATTAACTTGTGAAATAATAGGAATATTAAAAAATCCTTTTAAACGCATATTCTTGAATGTCTAAACTTTGGAAATATGAAAAAAAAAATGCTTGATTTTTTCAAAATTCTACACTAGAATACCCCCTTAAGGATTGGGTTAGGGAAAGTCAGGGTGGCACCAAAAAAAAAAACCTAAAAAGCTTATTGTGGCTGTTCTAGTTTTTAAGTAGTTTTAGGTAATTTTAAGTAGTATTATTGGTTTTGGTTAGTTTTAAGTAGCTTAAGTACATATTATAAGTACATATTAAAGGCAGTAGTTAGAAGATAATGGATTAACTTAGAGCGCCCGCATGGGGCCAGTAAGATATTTTTAAGTTTTTGATATTGACGCTAATTTTTTTTAAGTATTTTTGTCTAGCTTTAAGATAGTTTTAAGATTTTGATTAAAAAAAACATGGATTCAGTGCAAGCACTTTTATGAAAAATACTGAGTTACTAAATTTTTAATGGGATTAAACTTCTTTTGTATGATTAAAATTAACTTGCGATAACGATTCATCATACATGTTTGATGTTCTATCGAATATGTTCCATCAAACAAGTTACATGTTGCATCGAACATGTTTGCAGTTGTATAGAACATTGTAACGGTGTTCAATAGTTTTGCGAACATATTTTACATTACATTACATTTCACACTACTCAGCACATAAATGTACAGAGTAGAGAACACACCACCTTGAGCGACTAGACTATTATAAGGTGATAACAGCACAAGACATTAATACAAGACAGAAGGACAGAAGAGAAAGAACAACATACGGAAAGAACACATGACAATAGCACGCGGTAGGTTTCGAGACGGTCCCCCATCTTTCTACTGGACTCAAACTGGTTTCATTGAGCTTAGAAGAAAGCCTCAATATTCATGTGGTATATCACAATGGGCCATTAAACTGGCCTAAGTGTGTCCTACTCCATCACGGACAGCCATAGTTCTCAACGGACTGATTCGCTACCTAATTCATTTATTTTTGTATTTATTGATTTTAACAGAATAAAATATGGTGGTCGAATTATTACGAATCTAGGAAATGTGACTTTTCCACATTTCTAATCCTTCATCTTATTGCAAAACTGTCATAGTCATTTGTCTAAATGAATCAAATAAAAAGATGTAAATGCAATAGCTTAAGTTTTCTGGACAAGAAGAATATTAGTTTAAGCAAAACATAGATGACTTACATTTTATCATAATATAAAATATTAAATGATGTAGAAATAACAAAGGTCTTAAAGTATAAGCTTTAGTTTAAGTTGCTAGAACATATTAAGGGTGTTTTTTTATAGAGGAAGTTATTGAACTTTGCCTTCAAGATCATGCGATTTAAAGACCCTTGATTATTTTCTGGAGGATATGAAAAGTCACTAGTTGCCGCCGATAATCCCGAATCGATTGACCTCTAGGAGTATTCGAAAATTAGACCTCCAGATTAGTTTACGTCCCAGTCAGACCCGGTGGCCATAAGATATCATATTTGAATTATGATGCCACAAGATTATATTTCGAACTAAGTAAACTGTATGTAAATTTAAAAAAAAATCATCTTTGTATTATTCCATTTCAAAGTTCAATACCTCTTTCTTGCTAAAGAAGAAGTTTCCATCTCCCAATTCTCCTATCCTGGTTATAATCTTTTGATTGCTTTAATTACCTTGTCTTAGGTTACCACAATATGATTATAATGATAACTTATACAAAATGAGTTATCTTACATCAAATTCCATCTCTTGAACACCACAAAACACACTTTGTTCATTAAAATACTATCTACGAGTATTGTAATCAAAAAGCAAAAACCATTCGTCTAGCATCAATTTATAAAGTGTAAATGGAATTTCAATGAAATAGAAACAACACTATACATTTTATTTTAATGTTTTATTTGCATTTTGCAACATAACTGATATCAAAGATGTTTGATGTTGCACTAAAAATTGTTGTATCGAACAAGTTGCATCAAACATTTTTCATCATTTTCCGATGGTTTTGTGGTCCAAAACATGGGATTTTATGAGATACAATTTACAGTACACCAAAAGAAAAGTATTAACGAGTTTCCACCTTATTTTGTATCATTCCAGCCTTATTTTACTGGACTAATAAGCGTGTAACGGTGACATTTGTGAAAATTTTAAATTTTAAATTGTAACAAACACAAAACGTATTAACTCCTTAATTTGTATTGATTATAATTATTTTAATGAATAAATATAATTTTCCTATATTTAACTTATATACAAAGTTATGTTTACTCATTTGTAAAAACCTATTTATTCAGTTTTTTTTTTCATTTAAATGAAATATATTTTAATATGTTCTACTACTCATCATTATTATCAATATCGACATGAAAAATAAAACTCTGGAAAAGTATGTAGTTCAACACAATTTAATAAATCTCACCCAATTCTACATTGTACGATATATGTATAAGGTATTTTATAAATTGTCTCTATTAATATAAAATATTTTATTATTAATATTTTTTATTGTATACAAAATCAATACATCATAAAATGTATGTTTTGTGTTCAAAAATTGTTCTATAGTATATTGTTTTTGCATTATATTAATTTGCACTTTAACAAAACGAAAAAAGCATTCATTGATATGAAATTCTTTCACGTTTGTTCATCAACCATAAAAAAGAAACATATTAAACTGAACACGCGAATATATTTTTTTAAATTATTTATTTTATTTTGAATGCACAAACAAAAACATAAAATTTAACCGAACGAAAGGAAATTGATTGAATATGGCCACGAGGAGAGCTTTGCATATACTTACCACACCTATAGGGTGGGCCAAAAGTTTCTTAATAATTTGAAACAAAAATTAAGGTTTTTCATTGCTTTTTGAAGGTACTTACAAAAAGAAATTTTGAGCAAACTTATTGTTAAAAAATTCAATTTATAAAAATTATTGGGACCTATCGTGAATCTCCCTTAAAATAAATTTCCCTCGAACAAATATTCAATGGAATGACAGATCAATTTCCCTGGAAATGTTTATGTTCATCATTTACATTTCCAATGTTAGTAGCCCAGTCAAAATAGACAAAAATTGACAGAGACGTTAAATACCTCATTACAATTGAAATGTCAAAAATCCCCTTCGATCCTCCTTGTGCAAAAAATTCTATTCAAGGTCAAACATAAAAAATAACGGTTTTTTCCATTTTTCTTGGAATCGGTAAATTTTATCGTGAATTATTATTATTATTATTTTATCTGAATTTTGTAATTTTTAAAACCGCGATATCTTACGAATGGTGAGTCTTATGAGAAAAAGTTTCTGGACCATTTTTGTAGAGAATTGTGTGATCTACAAGTTTTGTCTGATCTATTTTCACGATAAAATTTACCGTTTCCAAGAAAAATGCAAAAAAAAACGTAATTTTGTATGTTTGACCTTGAATAGAATTTTTTGCACAAGAAGGATCGAAGGGGATTTTTGACATTTCAATTATAATGAGGTATTTAACGTCTCTGCCAATTTTCAGCTCTATGCGAATTTTGGCTAAGTCAAATGTCTATTTTGACTGGACTATAGAGAGAGACAAACATTCCGAGGGAAATTTTTATTCACGATAGCCCCTAATGTCACTTAAAATCAGGAAGTCACTTCTGAACCACCTTGTGCATTCACATCATTGTAGGAATACACACAAAAGGTGTGTTAAATTTTTGATTGTCCTGAAATACAACCGATAAAAATATTGCCTTTTTGAACGTCCAGAAGTTCAATGATTTCACAATAAAAAAAAAATGAGAGGAGAAAAGGGAAAATACCAAAAAAGGAAAAATAAAATGACTCATAAATTATATTAAAATTATTGACAGCGATAAGTCCTTCACGTGCGTCGTTCGTCGTGGTTGTCGGTAGGTTCGGTGGGTTGGTTCAGTGTGGTGAATGTGATGTGCATAACAAATTTTAAATACTTTTTTTCAATATGGCGTTAAATTAAAAAACAAGAGAAATATATTTTTTCATTAAACTTCTCTCAACCTACTAGTTTATTCGTATACAAAGATCACCATGAGACAATTTTATTGAGTGCGAAAGTTTTTCATTTCACCAAATGAATAAATAGGTAGGTAGGTATATTATTTTACGAACTGTTTGTTAACACTATAAATTCATTAAGGCTCATTGACATCCTTTTTACAAAATTAATGATATTAATTAAATTGGTTATCGCCTGTTAAAGACACGTCGGTAATACAGAATCATATCAATTTTTCCGACTTATTAAACAGAAATAAAAATAAAATTTCTATAAAATTTTGACTTCATCATATCATTCATCATATTTTAATTAAAGTAGAAATTTCTATTTTTAGAGCGAGCTGTTGTGTCGGGAAATTGCTTATGATTATACATAGTTAAGTTTACTACTTGAGTCAAAACTAATTAATCACTTTTTATTTAATTTTTTTTTAGCAAAATAAAAGAATACATTTTTAAACACCATCACATACTGGAGGGGTAGGTACTACTCAAATGAAATTTCATTAAGCAAAATTTTATTATTTTTGTTATTATGTGAATTTAATATTTAGATGAACCGCATCATGATGTTTAATTAATCAATGAAAAAGAAGAAAAAAAAATGTGAAAGCGGCAACGTCTACGTTTTAATGGAACAAATTCAAAATGCAGACACAAAGACCAACAAAAACTCTTGTCAGAGCTTATTCTGAAAATATTTTCAAGGTCGTTTGTTTTAATAGATATTTTTATAAAGTGTCTGACATAAAGTTTTAAAATAAAGTAGACAAATAAGTTTTCTATACATGAGACATACATACATATATTTATTTTAAGTTTACATAAGGTAGTCACAAAATTAAGAAAAAACATTCTTTCTACTTTAATCTTAATGACTTCAGAAATTTTGAGAAAGATTTTTGGAATATTTACTTTTTTTTTATCAAAAAGTGATAATTTTTACAGAAAATTAAATTTGTGTTTTAAAATTTCTTCATATTGGCGAATTCCGTCGAAAACCATGATTTTGAAACTTTAGGATAACAAAAAAAATCGCAGAGCTTTGGAATGTTTAGCTTTCTTAGGGATACTTTAAGGTTGAAAAATTACTGACAACATCCCTTGCTCATTGATTTATTTAAAGTTATTAAAATATCCTTATTAAATAGCAGATTTTTTTTAAAAATTGTTTCTTTTAATAGAAATTATCGCTTTTGATACAAACATTTTCATAAACAAGTCTTTTAGGGGAGGTGTTCGTAAACCAAGCTTATTTTTCTGTGCGATCATTATTTTTAGAGTGATTGATTATCAAAGTAAAAATGGACTTTTTTTGCTAAGATCGATGATATCTTCGCGAAAACATCATCCTACAGTTTCCAACAATTATAGGTAATTAAATTTCCCAGAAATTAAAAAAAAAAATTTAAAGTGAAGCGAACATTTGTTCCTGATATTTTTCTTCATTCTATTAGAAAAGTTTATTGACAAAATTCTGAGCCGGTGGCTTGATGTTAAAGTTTTTTTAGGTGTTAAAAAACAATGGTGCAAATATGAATAACCAATATGAAATATTTTATAGGAAAAATGGCTCGAAAAAATTGGAAGAATATTGAAAAATTATTATTTGACGAACACATAAGCAGGGATAGGATTTTACTAACTTTGCCTTTTTTTTTGGTTAAACAGAAGATGAAATTGACTTTCAACAAACATGTTTCAAGCTTTGGTGTTTGAAAATATATGTATTTTATTTTGCCTTTTTATACCACAATTGCCTTTTTTTGCCTTTCTTCGCCATTGTTGCCTTTTTCTGCCTAATTTGCTTTTTTATTAAATTATGTTATTAATTTTTGTAAATGCTAATAATTGGTTTAGCATTAAAGGAAATGCGAACATTTTCGCATACCGTTGAGAATCTTTAGTTAAAAACCCAGCTTTGAGATTGTTGAGGCCCGATGAGCTTAAGAGAGAAAAGGTTTTGTTGTTCGTAACAGACGCTGCACCGTATATGAAGAAGAGTTGCAAAACTCTGCAAGGGTTGTACTCAAAAATGGTTCACGTAACTTGCGTCGCTAACGGTGTAAACAGAGTTTGTGAAAGAATACGCAGTCACTACTGAAAAGTTGACGCCTTCGTGTCAAACTTGAAAAAAGTATTTCTGAAGACTCCATCTCGGATTACTATTTTTAAGGATATGGAACCTGAATTGCCACTGCCACCTCAACCTGTAAGTTTGTTTGAAACTGAATTTGAAGTCGTATTTCTGAATTTCTATTTAAACTAGGTTTTAACTCGCTAGGGTACTTGGTTAGAGGCAGCAGCATATTATGCGGAATTTTTTGCTCCGATCAAAAAGATCGTCAGCATTTGCAAAAAAAATTGATTGAAGATGAAGAACTGCAAGCGCAGCTGGCGTACATTAAAGTCAATTTTGGGTTTTTAGTCGATCCGAAAAAACATATTTTCAAAGACCTACAAAAAAACATGTACATATGTATATTTGAGAGTCTGTACCTACTTATAATTTAAGCTAACAATATTCTCATCAAGGAACATCAATTGGCGAAGTGCGATTGTTTTGAAAGACATTGAAGAAAATTAAAAAAAAAGCAAAAGGGCCCATTGCAGAGGAAGTCTTGAAGAAGTTTACTGCCGTTTTCAATGGAAACACAGGGCTAAAAACGATTGAGCAAATAAATTCTGTAATAAACGGCGACGTGGATTTCAAACTTCCAGGAAAAATTGAAGTGAATAATGTTAAAAGTTTTAGATGGGCTCCACTCGTTTCAGCTGTTAAGAGATCATTTAGCTCCTTCACAGCTCTTCTAAAAGACAACCGAAGAAGATTGCTACCTGAGAACTTTAAAAAACTCTTGGTAGTCCAATGGTACTACATATTATTAAATGTATGCTTGTTTATTTTCCTTTTTAAGTGTTTTGTTTTGCTTTTTCTTAATTTTTTAGGTCAACAAAATCCTAACCCTGCACATAAGAGTTAATGCAACACCACTCTTCCTGTTTCTAAAGAATGTATTCTTGGAAAATAATTCGTTGCATTCTAATCAGCTTTCAACAATTAGTATTTGTATCAAAACCACTTCTTAAGTATTCAAAAATTCTGTTTAGAGTTTAGGATTTCTTTGTCAATGCAAGAAATGTTTCAACCCTTCTGATCTGGCTGTTATCTACAAATTGTCACAAACTTGATTACAAATCATATGTTCAAGCAGTTGTTCCTTAAATAAAATAAAGTCTTTTGGACAGAATTATGTATAGCCAAACATTTTATTGAATAAAACCGAAATGTTTCATGTATTACACTCCTCGAACAATTCTGCCATAGTATTCGAACTGTTAATATTTACCAGTTTAACATTGATGACAATTTCAGACGTCTCGTCAAGTATAGTGATTCTTTTTATAGCCGCACATCAAGAATGTGAAATGCTTTATTTAAATCTGTTTTTCCCTCTCATTTTAATACTTAAAACTTTAAGAATAATGCGCATCGATATGTTCTCTTAAATCCTTCCCTATTTTCCTACAGCGGCCACTGTCTTCATATGTAAATATTAAGGCTAGTACAGACCTTTAAGTTAATTTAAAAGACTCAATACTGAACTTTATTCACCAATTATTTCAACAAAATTTTAGTAATTTTTACCCATTTTGTTGGTAATCTTTTAAGTTTTTACTTGCATTCTTTTGAATTTCTTTACAATTTGTTCAATTGAATGCATTCTTTGAGGGAATTTATTTATTCTTTTGAATTCTTTAAAGTATTTTTTATTCTGATGTTTCTTTTATAAAATTAACATGACAGTGTGCATTAAGAGAATGAAGATGAACTGTGTAAAATGTCTGCAAAGCTATCAGGTATGTTGTTTATAAAGTTTGGGATTTTTCTTTTAACAATGGAAACCATTTTAAATTTCAACTGTTAACTAACCTAAAAAAAAAAGCTACATTGTAATGGAAAACAAAACCACCTGCTAAGCTCGAAATAATTGTTAAAGTTGAAATCTCCTAAAACTATTATAAACTATAACTGACCATAAACCACTTTTCTATATCTAAAATTTACCGTGAAAACAATTTCATTTAAGCACGCTCCTCTACCGATGGTGAACTATACTTAACCTCCTGTCAAAGCTAATTAATCTTGCAACGTTATTATTCTTTATTATCAACTATAGATATATTTAAACAATTTAAGTATCAAAGTAGATCACCTTCTCTATCTATCTTAAGAGTAAAAATATATTTTAAAATTGGCTTCAACACCAAATGGTGCACAGAGTCAGAGCTCAGATTTACGTTATGGTTATGTCGACCAAATCATTGGCACATATGTAAGTGAAACTAAAACCAAAACCAAAACCGAAAACCACTTCCCAACGAAATGAAAAAATGGCCAAGAAATCTTATAAGCCGTAGTACGTCGACTTCAACATCGTCGTCGATGGTGATATCGTCGTTGTCTAACACCATAAGTTGTTGCTTTAATCCCTCCTGGCTGGTTGCAACCATGAGGATGATGGGGAGACCAACCTGCATATTGGAATTTTAACAATATCATGGCTTTGTAGCTCAGCAGCAGCAGCAACAACAACAAAAAGAAAAAATATGCATGCATATATTGCATGTACCTATGTCTTTTAAAAGTTATAAGAAAAAATGCATACTGCCAATTCTGCTTCAGTGGCTTTTTGTGGCACTGCTGTTGACTTGGCTCAAAAGAGTAGGGGCCAAAGAAATGAAATGTTGGCATGCAGCATGAGCTGAACACTGAGCAGCACATGAATATGGTACTTTTATAGTAAACCAGTCGACCTTCCTAAGATAAAAAGGTTCAATCACGATTGTTAACTTCAAACTTTTTTTTTTTGAACAACCAAAAAGAAAACAGAAAATATAGAAATACAGGTTAAAGCAGTAAACAGAAAAGCTTTTATCTTTTTCTCATCGATAAAATTGTAAATTTTGATGTTGGCAAATATAACAAAAAGTTAAAGTGTAAATGAACTTTGACACTGTGCTAGATTTTGTAATGTTTGATTTCTTGTGTCAAATGTTTTCTAATGTATCATTTTCTATGTCTTAAATTTAATTGACACTTTCAATGACAGAAGAATAAAAATTGATATTCACTTTATTTGAGTATACAAATGCCAATTGCAATTATTTAAAATTATATTCCAACTATAATATTGAAGGAAATGTATGTAAATATTTGTGTAGAATTACGTTAATTGAATTAGTGTTAGGATAAAAACAATAATGACATTTGCCTTCAAACTGTCAAACATTGATGATGGATGATGACAGAAGCTTACAACCAAATTCAATTAAATGACATAAAAAAAAGAAGACAATTCTTCAACCCAGTGCCGGTCGTGGTGGTTATTTAATTACCTTTACATGTATAGAAATACATAAGGAAAGTACATACATTCACGTACAGGGAACATTCATAAATTTGTTTAACCTTAAGGATGTTTTGGAATAGTTTAAGGTAGTACTTCCTCTTTTTCTGTTCATTGAACTTTCTTTTAAAAAGGTATATGTATCTATGGTATAAGCATAAGTCAAATGTAAATACATAGTATCTATTTGTATGCGCAACGCATAACACATTTTATCCCCTATTTCACCTACTTCTACCTTCATACCTAAACTATACGAAATGTACACATACATATGATTTTTTTAAATTCTTTTTTCAGTGTGAACCGACCGTAATGACATATTGAACTTTTGACAACTTGTTCCTTATGTGCAGTGGTGGTGGGAATTTAAATAATATAAAATGTATAGCTAAGCTATAAAGGTAAATGTCAAACTTGAATAATGACATTTGTTTTGCGAAGTCGATAAAAAAAAAGTGACAACTGTGAATCCCCAAATGACAAATAGAGGAATGTATTTATACTCGTACATTGTACATGTACATGTGTAGTAGGTGCTGAACTGTTCTTTAAAGCTAAAATGTCAACTGAACAGAAACAGTTTTCTTATGAAATAGCAATTGTTTAAAAAGATTTATTATTAAGATTATGCAAAATATAAATTTATTTGAACTTTCATTTCACGCCAATTTGAAAGGAACGGATCATTTTAAAGGACGAATTGGGGTACGGTTGCATGTCAAATTTTTAATTATATTTTTTTATCAGATGTCAGTATTCGAAAAAATTATATATATATATATGTATATATATATATATTATTATACAAGAATTTACTGTTTTTTTTTTGTTTTATGTCAGTAGTGATCTAATTTTTGGAAATACGATACTTTTTATTGAAAAGAAAATATTATGTCAACCATAATATGAAAATCCGCTAGTTAAATGGCAGCTAGGGCTGTGTTCAAAGGATATGAGTCTGAGATTTTAATTTTTCCAACATCTTCGAATACAGGTGTCAAATTAACTGTCACTAGAAGAACATGGAAGATGGTAACATTTATCAACAACAATAAGTTAATTTTAAGTTTGAATTTATACGGAAAATATAACTAAGTAGAATTTATCTGTCAGCTGTCAAATTTAATAAGCCAGTGTTGTCAATTCGAAAAAGAATATACCTCTTTAAAATAAAATCATTTAGCTTTATGACAACTGATGCCGTTTGCATACAATATACATACATATGTATGGATTTTCTTTTATGTGATTTTTTAGTCAGCTGTCGCATTAAGTGTTCCTTTGGTTTATTTAGAATTCAAAAACTTTAAGGAAAACAAAAGACATGTTGAGGAATATAAGATCTTTAAGATTATCTCGTCAAATAATTATTCACACATTTTAGATTTCTAAAGTGTTCTTGTCATGTATACGCCAAATATGTATACGATGCGCATTTGACAGCTGTCAAATTTAATTTTTACTAAGAAACAGTGTTACCAATGCTCTAAATCAGGAGGCTTCGTTTAAAAATATTTGAGTAGGTCAATATTTTGACACAAATTTAGAATTTTAAATAAAAAATTTAAGTTTTTTTTGTTTAAGTTTGTGGACGACTTAGACTATAAGTTTAAAGAAAGGTTATTTTCTAAAAATATTTTCAAGTTATTCTGAGATCTAAAGATTTTTTTTTTAAGAATCAAAGTAAAAAATCTAACTCACCGAAAATCCAAGCTCAAATTTCTTTGATGTGTCGACAGTCGTTTGGGTTGTCCGCCATTCGTCGTTGTACCATTGACCCCATTGGCACCGCCAACATTTCCATTCATGCCATTTGCATTTGGCCTCCCATGCACTGAAGGCATTGAGTGATTTACAAATCGACTCAAACTCAGTCGAGGTTTTGAATAGCGGGCACTTTTCGGCGTTGTCGTTGCTGAATTTGATGATCCTTGTGTACCGTTGCATGACCCCAAGCTGCTATTTTCATTCGGCATTATAATTGGCAATGTTATGTTACTGCCGCCTATCGGTCTCATCGACGGAGGAGTTTTCAATGTCACCGACGACGGCAGCGTCGTCCTCGCTGTAGCCGAAGAAGGTGAATTGGGAGCAGTCAAAACAGCAATAGGACTCGTACACTCTTCCAGGTCGTCCTCCATAGAATTACTACACTCATTTTGAGTGCTATTTGCTGAAGCTGTTGTAACGGTTGTTTCAGTATTTGTTGAGGGTGTATCTACAATTGTCGTTATGTCACAACTACTACTGCTATTACTACAACTACTATAACTAATGCTACCACTCAGACTTTTCGCAGGACTACTCAATGCTTGAGTTGGAACAATAACAGTACTCTGGCTCAATTCACTCGAACTGCTCGTGCATGTTGCTGACAATGATTCATCATCGTCTTCGGTCACCGTACAACTACTGCCAGTCCGATGGGGACTGCTGTTGCTTGTGCTGACTGCTGTATCACAATTTTGTTGGCTCAAATTATTACAATTATTACTTCCCATGACGTCTACAATGAGTGGTTCGATGATAGAAGCCGGTGATGGTGCCACAACTGTCGTCGCATGATCAACCACATCGACGCACATCCGAGGACGGAAATTCATTTTATCACCCTCAAGCAGATCATCGGGGCTGAGTGCAACAGATGAGAGCATTTTCGTCGCAGTATCTATTTCGCGTATGTGTCTAAGGTACTGGTATCCATTTTCTTGTGAGCTCAAATTGAGTTTTTTACCATTTGGAGTTGAGTGATTGGAGTTATTATTACTAGATCGATGGTTTTTCTCGTTATTGCATGTGGTTATGTTAGGGGTTGTTGTTGTTGTCCCTCCACCACCACCGCCTCCGACTCCATTTGTTCCACCATTCGATGCTTTTTTCGCCTTAAATGCCGAAATGACCGAATTCATATTGAGTGTTTTTTTCTTTCTCTCTCTCGTTGTCGGTAGGGTATGTTTTGAAAGAGTGGAATTTATTTACTCATTGAGTTAGACATAAAAATTGAGTGAGTGATTATTTTTGTTTTGGTGGTTTAAGTGAGTGAGTGTAATGAAAATGATGAGTTTTAATTTTCTGTTTTGGATCAAAGTTGATTCCTATTGAGTGATTTTATGAGTTATTTTTTTCCATTTTGTTGCTGTTGTCTGATAAAAAAGTACTTCACAATCATTATTCATTATTATAATAAATGACAAACTGTTTCGTCGTTGTTTTTTAACCTTTTTTGTTTAACTCATTTAAGAAGAAGGTTAATTATTGTGTTCCTACTAATAGTACTTTGGGTTGACATCATTCTGGTGTATCATTTCATGTCGTCTTGCCTGGAAAATGCAAATAGCAAAAAGAATAAGATAAAAAAATGAAAATTATTATAATATTTCTTATTTTAGCATGATAATGAGAAAATTAAGAAAAAAAAAATATGTAAAAAAGCAGTTATGACAAAAAAAAAAAAAAAAAACACAAAAGATTTATTCATTCTTTTTGTTATCAGAATGAGAGGTAAATTATATTGTGAGTAACTCGTTATGGCTTAATTAGCGCAAGCACAATTAGGTCTCGTCCTTGAAATGAACCGCACTCATTAAATTGTCTATGGTGTCATACTATTCACGTGCGAATTTCTTTCAGGCTCCACTATTTTTTTTTTTGTTAATTTTTCTAAAATTAAGACAACAAAATAAATCCTCACTTTGATCAAAGGTGTGTGTCTGTCTGTTTGGGGGATGGGCTATGGAATTCGTGTCGTCAATGTTGTTGTGTATAGTGAAATGAATGTCATAAGCAAAATATTGAGGTCACATCAACAAAATAAAAACAGACTTATGTTTACATTTCACATGACTTGAGTACTAACAACAACACCTCAAGTACAAAATACAAGTTTAAGTGCGGTGAGCTTTGGGGGTTGACACAATGTTAAGCAGGAGTAGACATAGATAATGCTTGTTGCTTTCATTAAATATTTCGACACTTCAAACTTGAAGACCTGAAAACGTGATCCTTGTAATTTTGTTTTTTTTTATAAGGTTGACGCGATGAAGTTTGTAGCAGAAATATTACACCCTTGAAGGACACTCCCAAGGTGAGGGAAATTTGTAACATCTAAAACACCCCAAATGTACTTTAAGCCAGTCAAAAAGGACAGGACTGCTTTACGATACGAGAGGACTTAATTATTCTTCAAATAACAATAATTCTAAAACTATTAAGGTTACATCTGAAGGTTTTAACTAGCACGAATTATAACACTGTACTATTATTATATTGTATAATGATCATTGTGGTTATAAATATACATACATAGCTTTCAGGTCAATGTTAAGCAAATAAATAAACGACCTCAAGTTTATTACTCTGGTCTTTGGATGGTCATCAATTGCAATGTCATCGTGTGTCCTTCATCAATTTTATTGGCAGATCAGATTTTAATATAAAGCAAAAGAAGATATGTGACACACATCCAAACATAAATATGTAGAACTGTCATCATCATTATTTCGAATTATTTATTATTAACTGATAAATTTTGTGCTGTATGTAGAGCAAAGAATGAAAATATGACAGGCAATAATCGATTATGCCGATGATGGTGTATACTTATTTATTTGTATAGCCTGGGAGTAAAAATCAAGGATTGGAAGAAGAGAAGGTGAATGAAATAAATTTCCAAAATAAAATTATCGAGACAAAAATTCAACCAACCCATCATCCACTTGATATTCATAGAAAATAATAAGCTTTCTTTCTTCAGAAGAAAAGATTATTACCTTTTCTCAGCCAAAGGATAAAATAAAATTCTCTTTAAAAATATAAAAGATTTTATCAGTCTGAGGAGAAAATCAGACAGAAAACCAATTTCGTAGTCAATTTTAAATGTCAAATTCAGATTTTTTTTTTGAAAATTCAATCGATAAAAAGTTATTATTCGCTTGAATGATGTTTTTGAGAATTTGTCTACACAAATAAAATCTTTCAAAGACTTCAAAGAAATAAAGGTTATATACATATGTATGTACGATCAGAATTGGCTGACCTGACCAATTTATTTTTATTTTATTTTTATTTTTATGGGGGTTATGATGATGTTTTAACTTATAAATGTTGAGTTTTTATTTTCAAGTAAAAACACTTTAAACTGAAAAACAGTTCTATTTCCAGGAATGTACAAGTTATTGATATACTTATAATTTCTTTGGAAAACATAAGTGGGTTTTAAGAAAATTCTGTTGAAAATAAAGGGAGACATTGAATTGGGAAATGTAACACAGCTAAATATTTGTCAGTCTGAGAATTTTGACATAAGACTTTTATTAATTTTTAATGCAAAGATTCTTTGAAAACCTTATTTTTAAGCGAACGTGAAAGAAATAAAAAAAGG
Organism: Eupeodes latifasciatus; assembly: GCA_920104205.1. NCBI lineage: Eukaryota > Metazoa > Arthropoda > Insecta > Diptera > Syrphidae > Eupeodes > Eupeodes latifasciatus. The sequence goes on from OV049926.1 coordinate 158,100,931, forward strand.
AGAAAAGTGAAATAAAAATAAAAAAGAGGCTGGGATGCGACCCACACTGATAACTTCCCATCCCGTCTGTCGATTTGTCTTGCATAAAAGGTTTGTAGGTTTTCGTGTTTTGTTTAAAAAGTTGTCAGTTGAATTATTCTTAAACAAAATAAAAACTACCAACAATATTTTGCCTCTGATGAAAGAGTTTGAAAATCTCTTTTTGTTAACGAGATTTTAAGACGAAACCCAATTTTGACCAATTTTAGGACCAATTTTAGTAGCATTTCTTAAAAATTTGTATTTATCATACAAACAAATAAATTGGATGAATGAAATTAATTTGAAGTCAATATCTTCTATTATTCACGAGATATCGAGAACCGAACATCAATTTTTATCAAATTTGCGTTCTATTTTTTGTAGATTTTATTTTTTTTTATGAAAAAAAAAACGGACTGTTGGATTTTTATAAAAAAAAATTACTGAATGTCGAAAACAATATTTTCTGTGAGATAAAATAAGTTTAAAGCCAATATTTTTAATGTTTGAAAAGATATTTCAGTCGAAAATCAATGCTTATCAACTTTTAGTAATGCTTTTTTGAGGTTTTTATTTTTTGTAAAAAAACTAACCATTCGATTTATCGAATATTGGGAACAATATTTTTTACAAAATAAAATTAATTTGAAGCCTGTATCTCAAATTTTTGAAAAGATATTGGAGTCGAAAATCAATTTTTACGAACTTTTAGTAGACTTTTTAAGGTTTTTATTTTTTGTTACAAAATTGTCAATTCGATTTTTCTCAAAATTTTATCGAATGTTCAAAACAAAATTTCTAATAAAAGATAAAATTTGTTTGAAGCCAATATTTTTAATTTTTGAAAAGTCGAAAATTTGAGTCGAAAATCAATTTTTATCAATTTTTAAAAGATTTTTATTTTTTTGTAAAAAACTGTCAATTAAATTTTTCTCAAAATTTAACTGAATGTTGACAACAATATTTTTTAAAAGATAAAATTAGTTTAATGCCAATATCTCATAGTCTTGAAAAGATATTTTAGTCGAAAATCAATTTTTACCAACTTTGAGTAATGTTTTTCAGGTTTTTATTTTTTTATAAAAAAAAACTGTCAATTCGATTTTTCTTAAAATTTTACCAGATGTTAAAAACGTTATTTTTCGTTGCACAAAATTGTTTTGGAGATAAAATCATGTTTTGTTCGTAAAATTTGCCAGGTGACAAATATTTTGTTTATTTTTTTTTTGATTTATAAAAAAACCGTTAATTGGAATTTTTTCCAAAAATTTATTTGTTTGGTATCGCGTTACAATATATAATATAAAATTTAATTCAAGTCTCTAGCGTTATTGGTTCGTGAAATATTTAGGGTTAACCAAAATGTTCACTTTTTTGTTTAATTGCTATGGTAAATTTCCATCATAGAAACCAATCATTGGATTTTGATGACATTATTGAAATAAAATTTCATAAAACAAATTTCTTGATTGACATCATTTGAGGCTAGGGTTAATCATTGCAATTAAAACTGACAGGTGGGAATAAAAAATGGAACGGTTTCAGTCAAAATCAAAAATCAGCTGCTTATTGAAAATTATTACGTCATTGAAAAATTAAAAATGAACTAAAAGAAAAGTTTTTGGTTGAGTGGAGTTTTGTTTTTAGTAAAAACAAAGTCTACAACTCATCAGCTTCATTTTGGCACCAAACATATCAAAATTTGACCCAGTCCGTTGAGAATTAGGGCCAAGTGACTCACAACTTTCAACCATTCCTGTGTGCCAGTAATGTTGTCAGGCATGGAGGTGACCTACACTTTTTAGCCGAAGCCGAACAGCTAATTAGAGACAGTACTTTTTATGACAAGAATAATTCTTGGAGGATTTGTCAATTCCTCGAAAAAGACAGTACCCGTAAAAATAACTTTAGTTGGCATATGCAGGGATTGAACCCAAGGCCTCTTGCATAAATTACCTACCTACTAGACCCTCTTTATCGCTCCACAAATTTTGGAACAAAATTTTCAAATATTTAAACCATCAAAACACCAATGATTGTTAATCAAGTTTTCATTAAAGTAGCTGTCAAAGTTGTCAATGACATATGTACATCATGCACTGTTTAGGAAGTCTTGAATTTAATTTATCGAAATTTCGGGACAGTTTTAAGTACGCAACATGAATTCACTCCTCACTAACTATATCACGGGTACTTTAGAAACTCTTTAAGTTGGAAAAACTAGAATATAAAGTGGTGGCCAGGCCATCACCGTCAACGGCGATCGCTTTAGATCGATGATCACCAACTTATTGTGGCCTGAATTGGATTATATTGTTATCTAGTTTCAACAAGATAGCGCTACGTTCCACATAGGTTAAGACACAATCGATATTTTGTGCGAGCGGTTTCATGGCATGGTTGTCTTGCACCGAGGCGACGACGACGTGAATTGGCCACCAAGATCGTGTGATTTAGCCTGTTGCTTGTGGGGCTTTCTTAAGTCACATGTCTATTTGAATAAGCCGCAAAACACCTCTGCTGCTCACAAAGAGAACATAATCATTGCCATTTATCAAATTCAGCTTGATGTATGCACTGAAGTCATTGAAAACAGGACCCTTCAAATGCGCGCCTCCCAGCGAAGCCCCAGCGGCCATTTTTAGCGGTTTCATTTCACACATAATGTCATTACTAAGGCTCTCAAATAAAGATAAAACCTTATTGGTATCTGAAGTACAACTTATTAAATTTTAAAATTTACCCGCTTTGAATGGAAAACACATACAAAAACAAAAAAAAAATATTCCACATACGCCATAGTGACCGTTTTCATAGATAGTTGATGCATGGTACCAATTTTCTTAACCAAGCACCTATTTGATCAAAAATAATGGGTTAAGGGAGTCATCCCATGTGATGGGTTCAAAAAATCGATTTTTGTTTTCATAAATTGCTAGTTTAATATGTCTAGAATACGGTAGTAAAGGGATTTTTCAAAATTCGAAGTCGTTTTAAAGATACAGCAGGTCCATGGAAAAATATGGGGTAAAGTATCTTACATACATCGGCGATGGTGACAGTAAAACTTTTTTTTTTTTTTTATTAATCATTATCCTCATCTTAATAACTAAAGGGTGTCCCAAAATTAACGCAAGATTTGAATTTGCCGCCATTTGTGCAGTGAAGTGAAAAAAAGCAATTTGACAGCTAACAGTATAGGGTTATTAAAAATGGAGCGTTACACGATAGAACAACGTGTCTTCATTATTAAAGAATATTTCAAAAATAGTGAAAGCTTGGCGGCTGTAGTTCGAAAATTTCATACAAAATATGGTCGGAATAGTGTTTTAACTTCGTCAACTGTGAAGAGATTAATTGAAAAATTCATGGAGACTGGATCCGTTGGAGACGCCAAACACACTGGTCGTCCAAAAACAAGCCGTTCAAATGTGAATGTCGAAGCAGTGCGTGAGAGTGTTGCTGACAATCCAGGAACCTCAATTCGACGTCGTGGACAAGAATTGCAAATTTCAAGAATCTCTCTACAGCGTATACTCACCAAAGATCTGTGTCTTCATGCTTACAAAATTCAATTAACACAACAATTGAAGCCTAATGACCATGGACAGAGAAGAGAGTTCGTTGAATGAATTATTGAACATCAACAAATGGACCCTGATTTTTCGAGAAAAATCATCCTAAGCGATGAAGCACATTTACATCTTGATGGCTTTGTCAATCGCCAAAATTGCCGCATTTGGGGTTCGGAGAACCCACATGTGATTGTCGAAAAACAAATGCATCCACAACGCGTGACTGTATGGTGTGGATTTTGGGCTGGAGGCATAATTGGGCCATATTTTTTTGAAAATGATGCTGGTCAAGCAGTGACTGTTACTGGTGCTCGATATCGCGACATGATTACACAGTTCTTTCTGCCAAAATTGGATGATATTGATGTGTCCAATTTGTGGTTTCAACAAGACGGTGCCACATGTCATACAGCCCGTGAAACAATTCAATTACTGCATGAGACATTTCCAGGTCGTGTACTCTCTCGTTTCGGTGATCAAAATTGGCCTCCTAGATCGTGTGATTTAACACCATTAGACTTCTTTTTATGGGGTTATTTGAAATCACAAGTCTATGTCAACAAGCCCACAACCACCCGTGCATTAAAGGAGGAGATTCAACGCTGCATCAACGAAATTCAGCCACATTTATGCAGAATGGTCATGGAAAATTTCAACAAAAGAGTGCGGCCATTGTCCGATGTGTTATTCCATACATAACCCTATCCTATGTACTTTACGAGTCAATAAAAATATAACCATCAAAAGACTAAAAACGGCGTTTTCTATTTAATTCAAATCTTGCGTTAATTTTGGGACACCCTTTATAACATTTGACAAATCTTAAGATTGCTCTAACAAAATTACAATAGTGATTTTAAGAGAGAATAGTTAGTGACATTGGTATTTCATAAAAATAGAGATAATGCCACTTCATAGTACAAAAATTCAGCGTGGGGTGTACAATATAAGGAAAGTTAAGTTAAAAAATTAAAAAGAATTAAATCAAAATGCATTTTCAAATGAAACAAGATAAAACAAATTCAAATTCATTGACAGTATTAATTGAATTAAACAATTAAGCAATATAGCTCAACAAAACTTCGATTTCATTATGATCGAAATCAAGAAGCTACAGTTTTACTTTTTTCAAAAAGGCGAATAGAGTTGGTAGGTTGCGTAGGCTAGTTGGAAGGCGGTTATACAATTTGCAGGAGACAACATGATACGAGTTTCTAAAGCTTGTAGAACGAAAAGAAGGAATGTCAACTAAGGATTGGTAATTACTGCGTAAGATATAGCCTTCACATATTGGACTCTGCAAGTACCCGCCTCTAATAAAGAAAATCTTGAGAACCTTGTAATAAAATAACTATCTGACAGGCAAAATCTTTATACGCCTAAAAAGCTCCATGGAATGAGAGAGACGGGGTGAGTTACACAATTTTCTTATAGCGCATTTTTGCAGCACAATAAGCGGCTTCATTTTGTTCTGATAAGAACCTCCCCAACAGCTTATACCGTATTGCATTCGAGAATGAAATCCCATAGTAAACAGTTTTCATGGTGTTATCAGAACAATACTTTCTAAGGCGATAAAAACAAAGGATTGTTGAAAGGAAATATTGTTTAAGCCCTAAAATATGCTCAGACCAGCTCAAATTTCTATCGATGAGAACACCCAAGTATTTAAAACAGTTAACGTTTTCAATTTGAAAGCAGTTGGTATCGCAAGAAACATTAGCATTAAAATAGTGATACGAATTTTAAACTCAAATGTAAATTATACCTTGCACAGTTCGATGAGTGGAATATAACATTAATGTCTGGAGTCACGTTAGAGCTAAGGGAAAAAAACATAAGTTTAGTTTTGTTGCTTACCAAAAGTTTATGTGCATCAAACCAAACTCTCAATAAGTGCACATCATGATTTAAATCAGCCACTAGGTTCAATAAACTAACGTATCTGTATGCAATTGCCAAATCATCTCCCTGTTTTTCAGATAAGATGCAAACCACTCATATATAAATCCACGGAAGCCCGCATAATATAATTTGTTCAAAAGAATATTGTGGTCTACCATATCAAAGGCTTTCGTAATATCCACAGAAAGTCCACTACAAAACCTTTGATCATCCAGTCCTTTATGAATAAAAGAGCAAAAATTCAACAAAGCATCCTCAGTAGAGAGACCAGTCCTAAGCCCAAACTCTTTGGAACTAAGAAAATTAGAATTTTTGAGAAAGTTCAAAACCCTACATTTAATTACTTTTTCAAATATTTTTGAAATAGAAGGCAACAACGAAATAGGCCTATAATTATTTTTGTCTTTTTTACTCCCTTTTTTAAACAGGGGTATAACAATGGCGTGTTTAAGTTCATTAGGAAAGATTCCAGAGAAAATACTCAAACTAAAAATATATGTCAAAATATCCACAAAGCAATTTTCTTTAACACAATGTTAGAAATATCATCATTACCAAAAGATTTGGAGTTATTCAGAGAGTTTATGGCTTTTAATATCTCAAGACCAGATATTGATTCGAAGTAAAAACTATTTATTTGAAAAGACGAAACTAGAGTTCTGGAACCAGTACAAGAATATCCTAGAAAAGAGGTGCCCCTCGAAAATGATTCCTGTCCAACTGAAACAAAGAACTCATTGAATGCATTAGCTACAGCTGTAGGGTCTGAAATTATTTCATGCCCGTTGTTCAACGCTATCAAACTATTTTGATCATTAACACTTCGATTAATAATACTATTAACCACTTTCCATTCTTTTTTTATGTTCCCTTTGGACATTCTTATTTGATTATGATAATAATTATCCCTACATGTTTTGATTTCATCATCAATTTCACGGCTCATTCGATTGTAGTGATTTTTTTAACATAAATTGTGTGGGTGTTTATTACATTTTCTGCGCAGTCTATGTTTCTGTTTAATTTTTTTTTTCAGGAGAAGCCGGTTCATCCAAGGCTTAAGCTTTCTTTCAGACTTTCGTGGTACATTAACGTAACTATACATGGCAATGGAATTCTTAAGAATGTCAACAAAGGGATCCTAGTTATCATCTTTAATGAAGGTTTTGAAGGTAATTTGAAAGTATAATGTCGGTTATGGAATGCCCTATAGGCCGCGAAGCCCATAGTTATGTTGAGAAACGTAATGAAAAGCGAATCTCACGTTCTGAGCGGGGCGTAAGTGATGCCGTTAAACAAGCCAGAATTGATTCAAGAGCTGAACAATCTGCTTTGAAAGAGTTTCCAGAAGACGAGGAAGGAATACTCTATGGACCAGTCATCGGCGATTGAAAGTTAAGTTGATATTTTCATAGTTAAGAGGACTTGAAACTTTAAACGAGTTTTTCTCAAAACTGTGTTTTTCAAACTTTCCTCCATCGCGTCTCAAAAACGGCTTGACCGACTGACTTGAAATTTGATGGGTTGGATTCAGCACATGTAAACGCATGGAATGAACTATCTACAAACAAAAATTCCAAATACTTCGATTTTTTTATAGCAAAAAAAAAAAAAAATCGCGACTTTTTTTAAATGTCTCCCAAAAGTCCAATTTTTGGTATATTTATTTGATGATAGTTCATTCCATACATTTAGGCTCACAGATTAAAACGCCGTTTACTTTTTTTGTTTTAGATAAGCCAATCAGCCGGAATCGTGGAGGCAGTGCGAGCCCATTTTTTCGAGGTGGAGCTGTTCACACCGATGTAACTCGTGTTCTTTACAATATTTTTAATTCAAATTTTATATTTATACTGTCGAACTATGTTAATAAATGATAATAAACTTAATAAAGTTGTATCTATTTACTGGTCGTAAAAAAATCCTAAAAATTCCTTAAAATACAGGCCGTCACATGGGATGACCCCCTTAACAGCCTCCGTAGATGGTACTCGTATGTTTAGATCTTACAGCTAGAATAAAGAATTTTCTGTATTCAATTGAGAATCATTGCAAAAACGAACGTTAACTTATTATTAAAATGTGTTATTTTATAAGAAAAACATTATGAATGTTGTTTTTGCTAAAAACATTTAACCACCACATTTATTAAAATACTAAAACGCTTTGCTTTTACTTTTGAGGAACAAGTTAATACAAAATCTTCAAATCTGCATTTAACACTTGTTCCATTCGCGAATATTAAAATGTTGGATTAATTTAAATAGACAATATATATCAATTCCCATTGCTTTCATTTTCATTCAAAGTTTGATAAATGAATTCCATTGCCCCCAAGAAAACAAAAAAAAACTTTTAACATTGAACTTTTTTGTTTTATGTAAAAGAAAAAAAAAAAAAAAAAATTGGCGTAAGTGCTCACGCAATGCTTACTAAGCAATAAGTTCTTAATCCAATTTCTGGTTTAAATTCCAAAGACGTATGATGACCTCATGAACCATTTCGATTGATTTTCTCACTAAACTAACAAAAAAAAAAAAGCTAAAAAACTGAAACTTTGCTACTTGTTAACCTTGAATATTTCATTTCTCTTGAATTTTCTTTTTTCTTTTTACTTAAGTACATAGCGTAAAGGGATAAGCAGAGGGGATTACTTTACTTACTTTCTAGGCACGTGTTGGTGATTTTTCATCATAAACTAGACGAAAAGTATACGCACATTTTTGCTATAAATTAAGTATATAGTTTTATAGTTTATGTTATATGTATGTTGAGGGTGGAGTGGGTGGTTTGATTCTGATTAAGGGAAAAACCATGTTGACGCCAACGCACGCATGCACGCCATGATATACTACCTACAGCATCTACATAATGTGTATGGTTATGTTTAATTCATCTTAGGAGACAAAAATATAAGTCTCATGACAATGACGAATTCATCAGATAGTTTGTGGTATTGTATAGAAAACCATGAAAATCATGATAATTTTATATGTGGCATTCTAAGGATGCAGCCTCAAGGGATCCCGAACCCATCAATATATTCAGCAATAGGGTGAGGTATAAATCAATAATCCAATATTACTGTGGATTTGTGTCCAATCACTGAAGTAACTTTATCCAACTTATAGTCCCTCTTAACAATCATAACCTATAAGAAAAAGTTTACTATATCACATAAGACATTCAGCTAAATTTAATTGTTAATAAAAATGTCTATATGTAAACAATAAGAGACGTCTCGTCGCCACCGCTACCGCTGCCGCCGCCCGTTCATGTCATATATGTATGTACATGACAGGTAGTAGAAAAAAAGAAGGTGCGTAAAATCGGTATTTATCAATTTACATTGCCGACAAAAAAGAAAATGACAATAAACGAAGGGAAAAATAGAGAAGATAGAAGAATATTATTGCTTTTAAGCACTTTCTTGGCTTCTTGTTTTGTATGAAGGTAAACATAATAACATTATAGTACGTAGTACAAAAGACGACGACGACGACGCACGTAATACAGTATTGTTATGGTGTCTGAAATCGTTCGTAATGTTAAAAGCTTGCGAATGCTTATTACGTTTGTTTTTTATCATCAGGGTCTAACGTAATAAGTTGATTTTGGTTCAATTCATAATTACAGGGTTTACCAATATTGGAATTTTTTTATTGTACTATTTAAAAATCAAAAATTAATATTGGCGCCTTTATTGGATAGGTACGTTAAACTTACAACGCTTACATCAAGATAAAAAAAATTCTTTGAATGACGGAGCTAAACGATGTAAAACTTAATTTGAAAAACAAAACTATTGAAAATTATTATCAAGTACATACCTACCTATATTTAATTTAATTATTTTGAACTCGAAAATATTACGAAGGGAAGTAGTTCAACAAGTTTTTCAAATACTTGAAATACTTCAGAGATAAATATAAAATAGAAAACAACCGCCTTCTTATGAAATATAAAATTCTTGTGTTTACAAGCTTGTAAACACTTTATTTGTAATTTATTGTGGTCTATTATTTGTGGGTAATCAATACAATGTCGAAGTTTTTTGAGCTTTCGAATTACTACATGTATGTATGTATGTGGAAATAGACATAAATACATTTGTATGGTTTTAACAGTGAAGTTTTTATCTTTGCGTATAAAACTTTTTTTCACCTCAAAGCAAAAACCGAATTTTTATTACAATTTAATTTAATTGAAAACAATGAAAATTTTTAAGTTTGAAATATTAAATTATTGATTTTATTTTAAAAGCGGTATTTTCGTTTTCTATTTTAGGCTAAAAAAAAAGACACTCAAGATTTTGAATTGCGAGCTAGATACTACTCGTATTAAGAGACAAAAATAAAAGGCGCCTGGACGACTCATAGCTCGAAAACTATCAATCTTAGCGATATGGTGCCAATACTTTTTTTCAAGAAAATTAAATTTCCTATAAAACTATGTCGTACCTATTTTCTGTAGGTCTTCTCATTTTTGAGATATTGGCAGAAAAATTAGAACATGATAAAAAAAAAAAAAAAAAAAAAAAAAAAAAAAAAAAAAAAAAAAAAACGGATAAACCACAATGAATACTTTTAAAGAGCGTTCAATTCTGAGAAAACCTCTTCACTAGGCAAGATGCTGCAGAGCGTTAGAAATTTAAAGAAAAAACATAAAAGTTTACTTGTGTTTTATATGGGACATATCTTAAAGTGCCTTGGACTACTAAATATTAAAACTAAAGGGTCAAATTTACAGGGAATAGTTTTTTTTTTTGAGATTTCGATTAAATTTCCACAATGGCAATGGGACCCAAAATAAAATAGTCGCATCAAAAAATCACCCTAACACACATTTTGATGTTTGAAACGTCACTCTATGAAGCGTTTCGGTTTAAACGCTTTACCTTTTCCCGAGTAATTTTTTAATGCTTATAATTTTCGGAATATTTAAATTTTGAAAACACAGATACTAATTGGAATATTTGACAGTTGATGAGTTAAGAAATTGGTTTTGAGATTTGGTTTCCATTTTTTTAATTTTTGAGCTACCTGAGATGTTTAAAAATGGAAAGGGTATTTCTTTAAGCGATTTCTTAGTAACTCCATGGTGGAGTTTGATGACTTCCTGCTTAGTGAAATGTTCGTTCACTATAAAATTTTAATAGAAAACAGCGATGCTGTACAGTCAATGAACCCTATTCTGCTGAACGTTTAGCGTAAATAAAGGGTGTCCCAAAATTAACGCAAGATTTGAATTAAATAGAAAACGCCGTTTTTAGTCTTTTGATAGTTATATTTTTATTGACTCGTAAAGTACATAGGATAGGGTTATGTATGGAATAACACATCGGACAAATGGCCTCCACGGCTTTGCATGCACATGCGCACTCTTTTGTTGAAATTTTCCATGACCATTCTGCATAAATGTGGCTGAATTTCGTTGATGCAGCGTTGAATCTCCTCCTTTAATGCACGGGTGGTTGTGGGCTTGTTGACATAGACTTGTAATTTCAAACAACCCCATAAAAAGAAGTCTAATGGTGTTAAATCACACGATCTAGTAGGCCAATTTTGATCACCGAAACGAGAGAGTACACGACCTGGAAATGTCTCATGCAGTAATTGAATTGTGGCACCGTCTTGTTGAAACCACATATTGGACACATCAATATCATCCAATTTTGGCAGAAAGAACTGTGTAATCATGTCGCGATATCGAGCACCAGTAACAGTCACTGCTTGACCAGCATAATTTTCAAAAAAATATGGCCCAATTATGCCTCCAGCCCAAAATCCACACCATACAGTCACGCGTTGTGGATGCATTTGTTTTTCGACAATCACATGTGGGTTCTCCGAACCTCAAATGCGGCAATTTTGGCGATTGACAAAGCCATCAAGATGAAAATGTGCTTCATCGCTTAGGATGACTTTGCTCGAAAAATCAGGGTCCATTTGTTGATGTTCAATAATCCATTCAACGAAATATTCTTTAATAATGAAGACACGTTGTTCTATCGTGTAACGCTCCATTTTTAATAACCCTATACTGTTAGCTGTCAAATTGCTTTTTTTTCAGGGTTGCCAACACTTCACTGCACAAATGGCGGCAAATTTAAATCTTGCGTTAATTTTGGGACACCCTTTATATGTATTCTGATATCCGCCGGAAAAGAAAAGTTTTGATCAAAATGAACTAGACGAAGAAGTGAAATACCAAAAACGAGGGTGTCGTAATATCATGAGTCATTATTTGTTTCATGTTTGCGTTTTGGCTTCTATTGGAATTGTTAAGTAAAAAAAAAGTAAGTTCAAATTTTACACATTTATTCCACAGTAATGAAAGAGCTTTTAACATTGTTTATCAAAACCAGCTTCAATAATTTGAATATAATTTATGAAAAGTCACAGAATAAGTTCTAATAATAAAATATTGGTACTCATATTTAATTCTGAAAAAAAAACTTAAGTACGAAATCAAAACTTTTCGAACTGAGAAATCAAATTTGAAAACACATCATTGATTTTTTTAAATGTATTTGAGAATGTATTTTGTGTATATCAATTTGTACTTTCTGATGAGGGTTGATAGCCTTAATTTAAATCCGATTCAAAAAGTCAGTTTTTTGAGATAAACTTTTTTTGAATATCAAAAAAACACATACATACTACTAAAGCTTTTTAGAGTTATCTTAATTTATGAAGTCGTTTTTTTTTACAATTCATGATCGTTTTCCAAATCTATGTATAATCTCTTTCTTCAATGCTCATTTAGTTTCAATGTTTATAGTATTTTATACAATATTAGAAACATCTTCACAGGTTGTTAGAGTTCACTTGTCTCACATAAATCTTAAAGAAACTCTAAATCATTTGTGTTAAAACGGTTTTTAATAGATACAAAAGTTCAGCATTAAGTTTTTAAAATGTGTTAAAATATTAGAAAATGTAAAACAATGTTTAAAACGGGTATTTTTAAAATTTGAACAGATAGCTAAGATCGAAGTTTAGAATAGAATTCAGCAATTGACTCCAAAACGTATTTTTCAAAACTTTAAAAGCATTCAATTGAAGATTACCCAAAACTTCATTTAGAACTAAATGAGGACTCATTACTAATGATAATTTCTAGAAACTAAGTAAGATACTAAAACAATTTGAACTGTGTGTAAAAGAAGAAGATTTGTACTTTGTAAAATTCCCACACGATTGTTTGTTAAGGGATGTGTTGTGTTTTAACTGAGTCTTAAAAACCTCGTTTTGCTTGTCTTTAGCATTTTTAAAGGGGAATATATTTAAGGCAAGATTCGAATTCAGGACAACTTTATCCTTTGAAAAAGTTTTGTTTTGTCTGTGATACAAAAAAAAGAACGTTAATTTTGCCGATTATTGAAACTTAACTTTGTTTATATTCTCAAAAACAGCTTATACGATTCTGAAAAAAAGAACTTTATGTCCTACGTTATCACTAATTCCAACTTAGTTGGAAACATTTATAAATGCTGGTAAAAACCTATGTTCGTTCGTAATGGAAAATCTCATAGTATTTGCATTACGAACGGATTTGGTGACAGTTTTTTTTAGGATTGGGAGAAGATTTTGACTTTAAGGGAATTTATGATAAGGCTGACAACATTACTTTTTTTGTATTGAGAAAAAATTAATACAAAATGGTTTAACTCGAAACTTTTGACCTAAAAGTGTGTCCAGACCAAAGAAAACAGAAACATCTCAGAAATGTTTTTTAAAGCGACCACATAAAAGAAACAAATCAGAATCATTCATCAGAATCGTTTTAAAAATAATGTTTCTTGAAATGATTCTTTGGTGTGAACACACCTTTAAGAACAATGTTACAAAATAAAGCCCATTGCAGCAATGTTCTTTATTTTTGTTTTTATTTGAAATACAAGTTCATTCAATAAGAATTTTACACTTTCGATTCTTAACGTTTCGTTATCGAAGGAAAAAATAAATACAATCAAAAAAATACTATAAAAAAATAAAATCTTACCACACCGATATTGTGATGCCAACATAATAAAAAGTTTCCTCACCTGCAAACAAAAAAAAAAAAAAGAAAAAACATTTAGTATCAAGAAACATTTCAGATAAACTTAAACCAAAATAGAAACCATAAAACAAATAAATCAAAACAAAATTATTATGCAAATATATTTGTATTATCATTATTAAATGAATTCCCGCTTTTCAACACAGTATACAAAAATATCAACAACGCATTCCATTTCAATCAAAAATAGATAGACGAACTATCAACATTCCTATTTCAAAAAGAAAAAAACTGCATTTCTAAATTATTATTATAATTTTGACAGCTAGCTGTCATCTCAATGGTATTTCATTATTTAAGACTGATGTGATGTGAAACTCCTACAAATTGAGAAAACGTCCGTCGTCGACGATGCTGCCATCCCATTCCCAATGCGTGTAAATGTTGCAAAACAAAAACATTTCAAATCGTATATAAGGAAGAAGAATCGTTACAAACAAAATTCGACTGCCCGACCGACCTCCAAGGGTATAATACAACATTGATAGTGTCATTGGCATTCGTTCCAATTTTCCAGTGAAAAATATGGAAACATTGAACAACTTAGAGGAAGCTCAATAAATTCACCGCTCGTAGTCTTCGTTGTCGTCGCTGGCATCGAATAGTGGGACAAACTTGCAAGTTTTCAGAACTGTATATACATACATGCATATTTGAATGTACATAATAATAAATATTGCACCAAGGTTTAAAATGATGTTTAAGCTCACTGACCCCCTACAGCACTACCTCAAATCATGAAACGCACAAACAAGAAAATACGAAAAAATGTCGTGTAAAATATATAGGCATACGTGAAGTGCATATCAATCAATAAAATCGATAAGTTTCTATTGTTTTTAATACTTCTCTTTGAAAACTACCACATTAGTTTGAAGACAGAGTTGCCAACTCATTTTTTTACAAAAATAAAAACTCAGAGAATTAAGTGACACAAAGACAAGAAAGAACTCGACTTGGTGTCACTGATGAAGTTTAACGTTTCTGTAAAGAATATTTGTTAATAGCTTTGTGTCATTAATATTTCTTTACACCTTTTAACGTATGACATTTTACATGACACTTGACGTTTTAGTGACAGTTCATTACTTCTACCATCTATTGCGACTCACTGCTGATTTCTGTGATAGAATTAAAAAAATACATTCCGGTAACCCTACCTCAAGAATTTAAATATTGACTTTGGTGAATTATTATTCATTTTGTTCATTATATGTCACACGTTAACAAACAACAATATATCTTATGCAGGTTTTGTGATCGTTCATTTACATAACCTAAAGTGGGGGAGGTTTTGTTGTGCGCTCATAAAATATAAAGTGTATCTCTTTCGCTAAAGTGCATCCTTTAAAAATGAATACATACTTTAATATACTCGTACATAGAATGGGTGTTTTTATTTTGTTTCTATTCATATTTAATATGAGAGATAGAATATAACAACTCTGAAAAGAGTGAGTGAGAAAAAAAAATCGAAACAAAAACAACTTGTTTACGTTCCATTGGAATTTAAAGAATTTCTAATTGATTTTAAATGCAGGGTGTGAACTGTTTGTAAGGTTCTCATATTCTATGAATAGAAAATATAATATAATAGATATTGTGCACATGATGTGAATATAATTTTTGCGTTTATTCTCTTCTATTTTTAAATATATACGGATGCGCAGTTATATATGTATATGTATATAAGAGTATCCACTTTTAGATATACGTTGAACAAAAATAATATCTGTCAGATAATGACAGCTAAGTGCATTCCATATCCAGAGGAGTTCTTTTCATAGATTTAAGAGGAAAAAGAATGGGAAAATAATGGAGAGAGTGTTTGATTTGTATATTATATTATTGTTTTGAGGCTTGGGAAATAATAGAGATGTAATTTATGTAAGTATTAAAAGAATAGAACATCGTTTAGGAAAAAAATAATAATAAATAAATAGTTAAAGTATTAATATTTTTTCCTAAATATTTTTGATTTTTAAAATATTAGCAGAACAATCAGTTCATAGAGACATACATACGTTCTCTGTTAAGTATAAATTCTCCATTTAAAATTTCCAATATTTGCATAAGTTTTCCTTCTTGACATGACATTACAAAGTTTGACATTTATAAATGTCAGAAAAGGTTCGTTTATGAACTGTTTTCTAGGCTAGTTCAATTGAAGTTTTCAATTAGAATTTTTATGAAACTTACAATAATATATTGTACATAAGTTATTATGGTTTTAGTAGTTCTTTAAAAACATCATTTTTTTGGGAAGGGTGCTATATTGGAATGAAACTAAGATGATTTTTTTAAATTGACATTAAATATGATTTCTGAATGTTAAGAAATGCGCAGTATGGACCAATTATTCCATTAACCCATAAAGCACACTAAACAGTCAGTTTTCGTAAATGTAACTTTAGCGAGAGATTTTCATCACTCCAAAAACGGTAGTTTTGTCATTGACTTTTCTATTGAACTAATACTCGCGTATTTCGAATTTCAAACCGAAGCATTATGTTTAAAATAAATTTGCACAATTTGAAAGCTTTGTTCTATTTATGCTGAAATGCCACATCAAAATAAAAATTAATAACTTGACAGCTGTCAGAATGGCCGCCAGTTAGAATAGCGTTGCCAATTTAAAGTTCTATGCATTGTTTTACTTTGCCAATAATTTGTGATCAAGCTATTAAAAGTTATGCGACATTGTGCTGTAAAATTTTAAATTTGTAAAAAAATAACTGCCGATTATATTGGATTTTAAATTGATTTTTCGGAACGCCAAATAAAAGTGACAGGAAGAGAAAAAAGAACATAAATTAAGTTTTAATTTCGAAATTTGCTACCTGGCGGTTTTGTTTATATTTTTAGCACATGAAACAGAAACTTAAACACAATTTATTTTCGCATTAAAACCAATTAATTGAATTTGAAGTTTGACAGTAGAAATTTCTGTCAATGACAAAATTTTTCAGATTGACCGGACATTTTTCCGAAAAACTGAAACACAGTGGAAATGAAACGATTCCATTAAATTTTTGACGTAATAGAATGAACGTTCAGGAAAATAAATTTATGTTAGGAACTTAAGAAAACAAAAAACAAAATAATCCTGTTTCAAAAACAAAATTCATTGAGTAGTTTCGAATCAAAACGTCAAAATTATATTTGTGTGTAAAAGACCGTCTAATCTTTTCACATATATACAAGTACATGCTCTAATGATTAATTTTAGTAAGGAAAGGAAAAAGCCTTTTAAGAGAAATGTACACAGACGCTCCATTTTGATCAGCAAAATTCTCATTTAGTAAAAAAAAAAAAGAAAAAATAAGACTCAATCTATTGAACTATATTGTAACACTGAAGTTTGAATATTTTATGATAAATCAAGTTATAACAACATTTTCATGATTTTCACTTATAACAACTCGATTTTAAGTGTGAAATTGGATCCAATTTTGTTTTGTCATCTAATTAAAAATAAGGATCAAACTTTTAAAACGTGTACACTGGAGTTCGACCAATTAGGGTTCATTTCGAGTTTTTTTTTTTGAATAAATAAAAAAAAACTTAACTTAATTAAAATGAGGAATATAAATCTGTTATCAGCTCTTCATTTCAAAGGAGATAATTTTATTGTTTTCAAGTACTGAAATACCGTTTTGTTTACCTATGATGTTCTTTATTACCATTTAACCCATGACTTTTAATTAATGATTTTATTTCTTATTGTATGTTTTTTTTTTTTTTGAATCTATATTATATTTGAACTTGTTGCAAGCTTTAAGGTTTAAAAAGACTCACGGCTGTTGCTTCGGTTTTTCTTTGGTTACGTAACCTTATATGTTTTTTCTTACCAAACTCAAGGCCAATAGGTACATCGGATTTATTCACTATGTACACAAAAACGAATAAATCTATATAAAAAGGTGTTCAGTTGACTTAATTTGATTAAGTTAACTTAATCAACCATCAGTTTAAGCGAACTTTGTTTTTCTTTTTCAATCTAAATATTTTTAGCTTGAGGAAATTTATCACAATTGAAATGCTACCGCCACAATGTTGTCAAAGTCCATCAAGGATTTAGCTTGACAAAAAAAAAACCTAACAAAACAAACAATAGAAATATATATTTAACAATGAGACCACCGAAGCGGTTATGGGTCTTCTTTTTGTGGCCAACACCAGAACAATAAACAATGAAATTCATCCCTCTCTACCTACCCTATAGGCATGATGGCCAAAACAGACCACCCTGTGTGAGCTAATTTGGCTTTGATTGTTTCTATAGTCTCGAACATCAAAACCACAAGAATTAACTTTTATTCTTTTTGGATTATATACTATGTGACTTGACCAAACTTAATACCGTTATGGTTAAACCCATTGAGTTGGAAATGTCAAATGTACATCTCTCCAAATCACTGTGGGATCAAAATTAAATTTGTAGTCCTTTGTATGTCATGTTGAAAAAGGGTCGTAGCAACAATTAATATAGTTGCAACATTATATTACTTATAAATAAATTGTTGCTTCGTGTTTTTTTTTTCTTTTGTTGAAGCAACACACGTCACGTCACACTCGACTCAAAAAAAAGAAAAAAAAAAAACAACAATTAATCAGATTTTGATAAATTGCTTTTAAATTTTCATTTTTAACGTGATCCATAGATTTTTCACCCCCCCCCCCCCAACACTCTGAAAAAGGAATTGATTTCGAGGTTGGATAATCTGTGGGTTAGGTTTAAAAGTATCTTTTTGTTGCACGAGTATATATTATAAAAATAGATTGGCGATAGTGATTCTGAGAGTCTAATAGAAGCCAGTCAGTGATGCAACATTGGCTATGGAATATGGATACGTGAGAATCTTACATTTATTTATATTTTTCAATAGAAATAAATTATATGGTGTGGGAAATTTTATTTATTTATTTTTAATTTCTGCTTAAAACTAGATATTAAATGCAGTGGCATGAAATTAATATACCTACGTGTTGCGCATTTAAGTTGCTACGAGATTTTTTTAATTAATTATTTTGTTCATATAAGATAAACATCGATAAAGTGTTGGGGTATGTTATGTTATACATAGTAAATATGGGGTTTTCTAAAAAAAAAACTTAATTTAATAATTAATTTGAAGTAACAATTATAAACAACTAGCGGCCCGGTACGTGCTTCGCTACGTATAAGGCATAGTAATAAAAAAAAATGATTATAAAGTTCATTGATTCAAACAAAAAAATATTTTAAACTGCTAGCTATTTAAAAGTCTAAATGACCAAAATGATGTATTGTTTATATTATATTTATCAGCAAAGAGTAAAAACTAAAAAATAAAAAAAAAATTGGGTACTCTTACTATGGTGGGTCTATATGGGTTAGTCTAAAACAGTTGGAAAAACAATATTTTTTGTTTTTCCATTTTCAGCATGAATAAATAAACATCGGTATCGACTCTGGAACAGGCAACATAAAGTTGGCCATGTGAAAAACATGATTCCTCCAAATTGACACCACAAACTTGAAGTGTTTGCCCTTGGGCCTTATTTATGGACATCGCAAATGATAAACGCACAGGATATTGTAATCTTTTGAATTCAAATGGCATATCAGTTGGAATCATAGGGATACGGGGTATCAAACACACTTCTCCTTTTGATTTACCAGTTAAGATTGTAGCTTTAATCAAATTTGGCAATAACTTTTTCACTGTCAATCTGGTGCCATTACACAGTTTTGGTGGATTAATATTTCGCAATAATATAATCAAAGAACCAATTTTCAGATTCAAGCAATGCGGTGGTATACCAACCGGTTCAAATGAATTTTAAAAATTCAATTGGATAATTCATTGCCTCATCTTGATTCATAACACTGTCAATTGACTTATATGTAGTGACTACACCTGGTAGTTTCGCTTGAATTTGAAAATTAATGGCATTGATATGAATGTTCTTCTGTGCTAAAATGGCGCGTTCTCTCAACCAATCATGATTTCTGTAATTCTGAAGAATATTCGGAAAAACACATTCAATCAACTCATCTATAGATTGCGCAATTGTACAAAAATTGTTCGGTAAAGTGATCAATCCGTTGGTACTGTCGATTGGTATTTTGCCATCACCAATTTCTAACAATTGTTTTGAAAACTCATGGGCAGTTGCATCATTATGTAGGTAAATACGCATATTAATATTCAGTATCGATTTTCGTACATATTTACAAAGAACTGATGACTTCAAACAGGCGTTTATTTCATCAGCAGGAGTTGATGGAGACATGACAGGCAATGTTTGACTAAAGTCCCCTGACAGCAATATCAGAGCACCACCAAAAAGCTTTTGGTTACCGGGTAAATCTTGCATTGTTCGATTAAATGCTTCTTTTGATTTTTTATTCGCCATTGTGCACTCATCCCATAAAATAATTGACGTTAATCGCAGAACTTTTGCCATAGCAGAATTTCTCGAAATATTGCAAGTTGGAGTTTCAATCACCTGTACATTCAAAGGCAATTTTAATGCAGAGTGTGCGGTCCGACCACCTTCTAATAATGTAGCAGTAATTCCCGAAGATGCAGGTGCCAATGCAATTTTCTGTTCCGATCGAATAGTCGCTAAAATCAATGATACAACAAAAGTTTTGCCTAGACCACCAGGTGCATACAAGAAATATAATCCACCTGCATTATTGGAAACGGCTTGCATGATTGTGTCATATACATGTTTTTGTTGAATATTTAATTTGGTGCTATTACAATTTTGTGATTATCAGATGATCAAGAGCAATTTTGAACAATTGAACTAATGCGTTATGCTGATGGATAAACCTTTATCAATCTGACTATTGTAATTAAAAGCAGCACGCAGCATTTCATCCAAAACCGCACGACGTATTCGTTATTAAGTACAGGTACAGGGTCAACAGATCTATTCTGTGCAGTACGTTCACGCTGCGATGCATTAGCTTGTGCGCGTTCATCTGTAATCTGAGATCGTCTTAATAATGCCACTTGATTTGCATTACGCGTTTGCCGGCCTATGTTTGGTCGTCTTGCTCGTGGGATTTTATCTTCACTCAACAATATTTTGGAAAATATAAACACAAAGCAATAACTCAACAATAGTTTGGAAAATAGAAACACAACAAAGCAATAATTATTGCTGATAAAATGAAATGACATATGATGACATTAAATTTGTTTGACAGAACTAACGTTACTTTTTTGTCTTTGATTGTTTTGTCAAAGGTTCAAATTGGCTTTTAAGTATTAGTATAAATTGTTTGTATATGGGAGTATAGAAAGATGTTGATTTTACACTTTTTCAAGATTTTTTTTTAATTTTCTCTACCTACAAACCTTCTCTGGACTTCCACGAATAATTCAAGACCAAAATTAGTTAAATCGGTAAAGGCATTGTTGAATTATAACATTGCAACGAAAAGTGGCATTGATTTTTATATATATATAGATTTTAATGCATAGTTGATATGTATGTATATCTTCAATGTTTAGTATTGGTAAAGTTTAATAGTCAAATGTCAAAAGATGACAGCTTCAATAGTGACAGCTGTCAAATAGAGGGCTATTGAAAATGCAATTTCCTATTGGAAAATCCTATAATAAACAAAAAAATATCCATCATTCTGGGTTCAATTATCGAACGCACCCTTTTTAAATACAAATTTCAAAATTGTCAAGTTTCCATTTATAAAAACATTTAATCCAAGAACTCACCTAAATAAGCTCACTGGAAATTAACCTCAAATTAACTTTTTAAAGGGTAAATTTCACTGTTCATTTTCTATAGTCACAACTCTCAAATTACTAAGGTTAATTCCTGGTATATATATGTATTTTATACCTACTTAAATTATAATATACATTTTACTTAACTTAATTCAAAGTTTCTTTAAAATATATTCATTAGAATCCACAATTTAATTATAAGAAAAAGAAAACTAAATTTATTATCTATAAGTAAAGTCTAAGCTTTTATATAAATGCTCCCCAATTTACTTCGGTTGATAACATTTAATGTCTTTTCTCTTATTTCCGTTATGCCTTAGGGATGGATATATAAGAGAAAGTAATTTGTTATACTTTTATTAATGTTTAATTAGTCTTAGATATTAAGGATAAAAAGACATAAATATTAATATTTCCAACAGAAGAGGCAAATATTCTATTTTGGTAGTAAATCTATTTAAATCCTTATTTTTGGAAAATATTTAACGACAAACAAACAGAAGGTAGGTACAAATCAAAGACGCAGAAACGACCTAAAGGAAATTTAAAAAGAAAGAATTAAAAAAAAATTTGTAGTACCCGTAGCGTGATGGTTAGTGCGTTGGACTGTCATGCAAGGGGTCTTGGGTTCAATCCCTGCCTGTGCCACCTAACTTTTTTCACGGGTACTGCCTCTTGCGAGGAATTGACAAATTCTCAAAGAGTAATTCTTGTCATGAAAAGTGCTTTCTCAAACTAGCCGTTCGGATTCGGCATATAAACTGTAGGTCCCTTCCATCTCTGACAACATTACTCGCACACAGGGATGGTTGAGAGTTGTAAGTCACTAGGCCCTGGTTCTCCATGGACTGTTGCGCCACCTAATTTATTTATTTATAGAATTAAAATTATGAGACAATCTTTATACAGTTCTTGAAACAAATAAATAATTTAAAAAAAGTTTGCAAAGGGAATCAGAAAGGATTTGCTTATTTATTGTTTTTATCTGTGACCAACTGTACGAGTATGTTCCGCGTTGGGCGCCAGTTTAAGATTTCTTAAAAAAATAGGCTTAAATATATCTACCAAATGAAAATTTTCAAACTTTTGGGAATTCCAATCAATCACAAATCTTTGGAAACATTTAAAAATATGAATCCATTAAAAAACAAAAAACTATTTAAAATCACTAGCTGGAACATCGAAATTAATAAAATGACCACCCATATAACTTCCTTGTTTTCTTATAAATACGTAAAGGTAAATATGTTCCGTGTGAGTTATTTTTCTTTCTTGCCGATAGTCATTTTCTTGATTGTTTTTCTCACTCTTTGATATGCGTGACTAGACAGAACTTCAATATCGTATTATAGTATTATCGCGTGTATAAAAAAAAAGAATTGTCTAGACTGGAAATCGAATCAAATTATCCCTTGAATTTTTATGAACAAAAACATACCGGATCCTAGTTTGTTGAATTTGTTTTTGTGCATGGATGTCTGTAGAAGAAATTTCCACCATTATAGAGATAAAGGAGTCATCATGACTCATCAATAAAACAGCGGTTTAAAAATGATATCCTCCACAAAAAATCACATCAAATTATAATCATCGTTTTCTTTGATGATGCATGAAAAAGTATAATGCACAGTACAAATACGCTTATCCGAGAGCTCTTATGAGAGCAGAAAAAAACTATTTTTATGAAAACCAGTCGCTTTTTCTTGATAAAAACTGTCTTTTGATCTAACGCTCGAAAATTGTTCATAAGCTTGCTTTTCACAAAGTCTATTACTTTAACTTTTGTAGGAAGCTAAAAAACTGAGTTTAAATTCTAAAGAAGTTTGGTATGACAGTAAGAAAAAGGAGTCCCACAAGAATCTATACTGGGTCCAACCCTTTTTCTCTGTGTATCAATAAACTATATTGGGAATTTAAATGCTCTTTAATTCACACTTGTTTATAAGCTTGCTTTTGGAACAGCTTAATATTTAAACTGAGTTTAAATTCTCAAGAACTGCAACAAAACATTAAACAGAATGGAGTCCCGTGTATTACGGAATTATATTTGAAGTCTACTATTTAAACTTTTTCAGGAAGCTAAGAATTTAAATTCGATAAGACATTCAAAAACGGAGTTCCACAAGGGTCTTTACTTGGCCCTACACTTTTTCTCTGTATATCAATAAACTATTATAGTAAGTTAAATATTATTTGATACCATTAAATGAAGATTACAAAGGCAATGGCTAAGTTCTATTTGGGCAACTCAACATTGTAAACTAATTCAATTTCACTGGTGAAACAATGAATTGAAAAATAATGAGATCCGAGTTCAAAATTCGGAAAAAATTGAATGTTATATTATTCGCTATGCATTCATTTTAAGAATACTTTGGTATATCTTTAAATTTAATAGAAAATAAACTTAGTTTCAAAAATTCGTATTATTCTCTAAAAATTAAATTTAAGAACACATTACTAGAACTCAAAATTTTCTAGAAAATTAACTGAACTATTTTGTCTTTTGTCTTTTCAAATCTAATACATAAGATTTTGTTAGAAATTTTAAAATAAAACTTGTATATGGGATGAGTTGACAATTCATAAATGTCATCATGTGAATAAAGTGTCAAAATATAGAACTGTTTGTATCGAAGAAATCTAAAAGATAAGTAATGAGAATTAATATTGAATTGTGTTTATATTTCATTCTCCTGCTCCTTTAATCCGTATGAGGGAATTATCAGAAATCTTAGAAATATAAATTGGCCAAATAAAAAATATTTTTTGTGTGATGTCAATTCACAAATGTCATCATGTGAATAAAGTGTCACAATTAAGGACTGTTCGTATCGAATACACCTAATAAATGAAAACAAAATTATAAATAAAAAGTTTTTGTCGATAAATAGTCAAAGATGTCATCATTTGAAAAATAAGTGTCGAAACTTGGGACTGTTCGTATCGAAAAAATCTAACACATATAGTTTCGTTAACATTTTAAAATAAAACTTGGTTGTTTCGATGACAATTTGCAGATATAATCAAGTGAATCAAATGTCAAAATTTGGGACTGTTTGTATCAAACAAATCTAATACACAAAGTTTAGTTAAAATAAAACTTGTTTTTGTGTGATGAAAAATTTGATTTTAAAATAAAATTTGTATGTGTGATGAAAATTCACAAATGTCACCATGTGAATAAACTGTTCAAATTTAGAACTGTTCGTATCAAAAAACCTAACAAATAAAGTTTCGTAAAAAAATTTAAAACACAATTTGTTTTTGTTGATTCGCAGATTCATGTAAATCAAATGTCAAAATTTAGGACTGTTCGTATTAGATAAAAAAAAACTAATATATAAAGTTTTGGAGATGTAACTATGTGAATTAAATGTCAAAATAAAGTACTATTTGTTATGAAAAAACCTAATACATAAAGTTTAGTTAACATTTAAAAATAAAACATGTTCAGGTTGATGAAAATTCGCAGATGTCATCATGTAAACAAAGCGCCAAAATGTTTTAATGTTCGTATCGAAAGAATCAAATACATAAAATTTCGGTAAAATTCTAAAATAAAATTTGTATGTGCTATGATAATTCACATACATACATATGTCATATGAATAAATTGTTAAAAATTAGAACTGTTTATATCGAAGAAACCTAATTCATGAAGCTTCGTTAACATTTTTCTAAACAAAACTTGTTTATGTTGACGAAAATCCGCAGATGTAATCATGTTAATCAAATGTCAAAATTAAGGACTGTTTGTATCAAAAAACAATTAAAGTTAAAATTAAAAAAAACCTGTTTGTGTTGATGAAAATTCGCAGATAATCACATCAATCAAATATAAAATTTGGGACTGAACAAATGTAATAAACAAAGTTCGTTAACTTAGTTTTGTGTGAAGACAATTCACAAAAATGTCATCATGTAAATAAAGTGTCAAATTCAAGGACTGTCCGTATCGAACAAAAATCTGAATAAAAAGTTTTTCTTGATAACAAGTCGAAGATGTCATCATGTCAAATAAAGTGACAAAATTTAGGTCTGTTCGTACCGAAAAAACCTAATGTATAAAGTTTCGTTAAATTTTTTAAACGAAACTTGCTTTTGTCGCTGAAAATTTGCAGATTTAAATACGTGAATCAAATGTCACAATTTGGGACTGTTTGTATCAAACAAATCTAATACACAAAGTTTAGTTAAAATAAAACTTGTTTGTGTGTGATGAAAATTTTAGAATTTTAAAATAAAACTTGTATGTGCGATGACAATTCACAAATGTCACCATGTAAATGAACTGTTAAAATTTAGAACTGTTCGTATCAAAAACCCTAATAAATAAATGTTCGTAAAAAATTTTAAAACAAAGTTTATTTGTGTTGATTCGCAGATTTTTGTAAATCAATTGTCAAAATTTAGGACAGTTCGTATTAGAAAAAAAATATATATTAAGTTTCGGAGATGTAATTATGTGAATTAATGTCAAAATAAGGGACTATTTGTTAAAGTTTCGTTAACATTAAAAAAAATATACATACATTTTCCTTAAGAAGGAAAAAAACCTGTTTGTGTTGAGTTAATTCGTAGATGTCGTCATGTGAATCAAAATTTAGTACTGTTCGTATCAAAAGAACCTAATACATTAAGTTTCGCGATAAAAAAAACTTGTTTGTGTTGATGACATAAGTAAATCAAATGTCAAAATTTAGGACTGTTCATATTACACGTACATGGCACTTAAGAGTTAAAACAAAAACTATTTATCAGCTTCTAGTTTTTTTTTTTAATTTATTTCCATTTGACATTTCAAGTAGCGAGAACGAACTGTATTTGTCTTCTGATATTCTTATCTCTTGCATATAAAATTGATAGATATAATTATACCCAAAAGTCACATGAAAAGAACTGATTTTCTCAAAAATCTACTATCTGCAATTCAATAGAAGAATGAAGAAACAGAAACCATCAGATGAAAAACGGTCGTCATTACGAAAAAATAAAGAATTGAAAAAAAGAAAATATTCTTAAACATCAAAACGGTCTGTGACAAAAGATGAAAGTCGTAAATTTTTGTTTTCATTTAACGAGCACGAGAGATAGAAAAAGGAAGTCTATGGGTGTTGGAGAGGGATGGAAGGGAGAAGACACATCTTCTTTTGTAAATATTTTTATGTTTTTGACTGTTGTCTGTTTTCTTTTTTAGTTTTTTGTTCTTCCTTTTATTCTCATATTTTTCTTATTGTATAGTTTTCGTACGATTGTGACACACAAGTTGTTGCAAAAATAAAAGTCCAAGTGAGGCGGAAATTTCGAGGGGTGAGGAATATTTTGTTATGAAGATTCTATTTTACAAATTTTGTGATATTATGACTCGAGGGCGATGGACATTTTTTCAATATCTCTTGTCAAACAAAGAGTGCTGGGGATGATTTCGGTTTCTCTTATTTTTATTATTATTTATTTCAAAATATACTTTTAAGTCTGTAGAAGGGACAGAATAAAAAAGGCGATTTTTCAAACAAAAGAATAAAATTAAGCAGAAGGAACGAAGAAGAAAAATAATACACAACAAATGGCAGACGGAACAAGATAATAATAATATTTTCCTGAGGGTTTCGTTCGTATTTTTTTTCTTCGTTAAATGCGTTTTTACAACTTTAACTTCAAAACATCTAACAACATGATGAAGAGTAGATTATGCAAAGTAAAGAGCAAGATGTTGTTGGACATTTTTATTGCACCAGGGATGGCCGGAGGAATTGTCCATGTTTGTCCATTTATACTTCTTGGTTTTGTAAATACGGAAGACCCCATGGGGAATAATGTCGGTAGCCGTTTAGACTTTTCACATTCGCTGATTTTGCGGTCTATAGCCATGCATTAATTTGTCTACGTGGGAAAATGAATTGTCTTACATTAGGAAGGGGAGGTGAAGGGTTGTTCCTCCCAACTTTTGCAACATTTATTATTTTTTCCTCCTTGTTTAGGTATCCACGGTCCGATGAATCCTGATGCGTTTGTTGTTCTCCTGAAGAAAAAAGTATTTGTTGAGTAATGTATGACAATGTGAACAAATAGGTAAGTATTTTTATTGGACCCCCATTGGGCGAGATGCTCACTCAAGTGACGCCGCCGCCGCCACCATCACCACTACTGTCCCGAGCCGCTGCCGTTGTCGTACGTTGCAAGTGACTGGTACTGGACTGACTTGAAGGGTACTATATTTTATTAAGTAGGTAATTCTGCTTATACGTGATATGGATAATGATGTGTTTTATTTTATTTTGTTTTGTTTCGTTTATATGTTTTAAATGCAAGTCTATCTATAGCTGCTACGTGGAATTGATTTTGAAGTTAATAAAGTTTAAAAATAGACAATAGCTCTATAAGCTGGGATATATGTATACTATGAAGGGCTGAATTGAATAAGGTTGTGACAGATAAATTGCACAGTTTGCATATGAGTTTGTATGCTTCAGGAAACTTGATTAAGTGGAGTTTTTTTTTGTTATGTTATGTTATGTTAAAAGGGTTCTTGAATTATGTTGATAGCAATCGGATACAGATTTTTTGTTTGTTCTTTGTTTACATAAACTTGAAAAATCTATAAATTATCATTGTAAACTTAGAGTGAATAATTTTTAAGTTTCCAGATAAAATTTATAACTTCCGTTTGTGTTAATTCCGATAGAGGGTATTTTTGTTCATATTGTGTTTATATAAATTAAAAGCATATGGTATCGTTAAATTCTGCTGTCGAAGAGTAAAAGAATAAGGTATATTTACGGGATGAATTTGTTCGAATTTGACATAAAATTAAGGGGCCTTATCATTCCTTAGTGACCTGATAGTCGAGGGTTGTTTAAGATCAGCCAAGGCGTAAATATGAAGGTATTGGTTTAAATAAAACAAATTGGTAAATTCTAGATGCTTGATTTTGTTTTAATTTTTTAGTTTCCAGATAAAGTTTATAATTTCAGTTTTTGTTAATTCCGAAAAAGGGGATTTTATTGTGCTAATAAATCATAGGCATTTAGTTGCAATATTCTTGCTTTTAGTCTTGTTTCGTTAATTTCTTTTGTCGAAGAGAAGAAGAATAAGGCATATTAACGGGTCAAATTTCTTCGAAATTGACATCAAATTGTAGGGGATGATCATTTTTAGATAACCCAATAGTCGGGGGTTGTTTAAGATCAGCCAAAACGTACAATTGAAGGTATTGCTTCGAAAGAAGAATTTTTTTTTAATTTTAAAGTTACTAGATAGAATTTATATCTTCCGTTTTAGTTAATTCCGATAGAGGATATTTTGTTGGGCTTATAAATTATAAGTATTTGGTTTCAATATTCTTGTTATTAGACTTGTTTTGTTAATTTTTGCTGTCAAAAGGAAGAAAATAAGGTATACCCAAGGTTTAAATTTATTCGAATTTCACATTAAATTGTAGGGCCTTATCGTTCTTAAGTAACCTAAAAGTCGAGAGTTGTTTATGATCAGCTTATGCGAACATACGAAGGTATTGCTTCAAAAGAAGAATTAATTGGTAACTTCTAAGTACGTTTTTTTAGTTTTTATTTTCCAGATTAAGTTTATAACTTTTGTCTTAGTTAATTCCGATAGAGGGTATTTTGTTCAGCTCATAAATCATAAGCATTTGGTTCTTATGTTTTTGCTTTTAGTCTTGTTTTGCTGAATTTTGCTGTCGAAAAGGAGAAGAATTAGGCATATTTACGGGTCAAATTTGTTCGAATTTGACATAAAATTGCAGAGCATTATCATTTCCATGTAACTTAATAGTCGAGAGTTGTTTACGAGCACCCCAGACTTATATATGAAGGTATTGCTTCAAACGAAAAAAAAACATTTGGTAGCTGTTCGATACCGAATTTTTTCCAAGAAAAAATCTCACATAAATTATTTTCAAGTACAGTTATACCTTCTTTAATTTGGCTAACATTTTAATATAAACTTTTGTTGAACTTAGAGAAAAAAGGTCAGAAGACTTACAAATGCAATGAAGACCAAAAATTTAGTTCAACGGTATTAAATCGCAAGAAGTTTGAAAATTTTAAAATCTAACTCCCAAAACTGTAAATTTTCAATATTCTATCGAAATGTTTCGTATCATCATATTATATCATTTCTTTTTTTCTTTTTTCTTGTTTCTTGTATCCTCCTACTCTGGTGTTTACAAAATCCTAAAATTACGCTTCGATAATTTCTATTTTCAAAGCGTACTCGTCGTGTGTTTTTTTTTTTTTTTGATTTTGTTTTGTTCTTTGTGTGCTTATTATTTTTGCGGTCATGTCGCCTGACTTCCTTCTTAGTAAAATAACATCTTCTTCAAAATCTCCTCCAGGAAATTGACGCGACGTCGAGCGAAGCGACGCCACCGATGAATGGACGAACGTATAAATAAGGGATACAAGTACATATTGCAAATCATGGTCTCTATACAATCGAGACATTATCCAACTTATAAGTTGTATTTTTTTTTTTGTTGAAGCTCTTAGTGATTTGGTTGCACAAAACAAAATAAGAACCAACATCTTCAATGGACGTAAGATAAAAAAAACGTATATAAAAGAAATAAACAGAAGTAGCAAAAGAACTTTACGTCAATCACTTTACAGTGTCTTGTTCTTCTTTTTTTATACTACACTTATCCTGTCCTTACAGAAAAAAAAAAAAACAAAAAAACTCATAATAAAAGTCAGACTTAAAGGAACAAAATCTAAAAAGAAAGAAAAACCACACAAGAAAAAACCTACCTATACTTCGTACCTAAATGAAAAATTGAATGAAGCCACACGAATATATAAGAACACAAAATACAAAAAAAAGAACTATCATTAACGCAAATGAGGTTCTCTACTGTAGATAGATACAGAACCAAAAAAAATAATAATAATAAAATAAAAGACTTTAGCAAGATGAATATTTCAGTGTTGAACGCAAAAATTGAGTGAATTTCCTGTAATGTCATAGCCACAGGCTTTTCTAGAAGCTCCAGACCTTCTTTTTCTTCTCGCACTCTCTGTTAAACATAGACATACCTACAGAAAAAAAGTTCCAAACACAAGAAGAATAAATAAAACAATTTTTACTACTTCATCATAGTAGAATTAAGACTCATTATGATTGCCGCGTATGCCACGTATGCCGCAATCTCAGACTAGGACTCGGATTAAAACTTAAAACTTAAATTATAATTCAAAATTTGGAATATCAGTTCTCAAATTTCTTTATTTTATACTTGGATTTTAAGTGACAAACAAATAGAGTTAACCTCAGAATTCAGTTATTTTAGTCATGTTTAAACTCCAGTTAACTCAGAGTTTAACCTCAAATTCACATAAGCTATAACTGAATGAAATATTTTTACCATTCATTTTACAGAAAAAGAAAAATTAATTGATATTAAATAAGATTTACTCTAAATTAATCTCCAAATTAAAAAAATACAATTAATATAAGTTTCGTATACCAAATCTAATCCTATCAAAATACAAACAATCTATTTCAACTGAAACAAATCCACAAATCGAACGAACCTTTATCAATTCACAAATATAGTGCTGAACGCATTCGTTGGATGCGTTCACTTCTTTTGACAGTAATTTAAAGTTCTATCTCACACGATCGTATGTAATGACAGAAATGTCAATTTTATTTTACTTTTTGTGACATGACAATATTAGACATGTGCTTTTTCGTGCTAGTTAATTCAAAGTTCTGTCAAACTCATATTAAAACGAAATTTGACATAACTTCTATTGAAAATCAATGTGGTGTGTTCTTTTTCTAATATTGTTAACAACCGTAAGCTATTTTTGTTCCTGAAGATTAAATTTGTTTTGATTTGTAATTATTCAATTTTTCATACTGGTAGTTTGACAGATTTGTAACAATTATCGTTCCTAAAATGATTGTAACAAATTTATAACAATGACACTTGGAAGATTTTTTTTACAAATCAATATAGCAAGAAGAAGGCCACTGAAATTTAGAGTAAAGGAAAAGAATTATTATTTGATATTAAAAAGAGATGAAGTTTTAAAGGATTCAAAGAAGTGAGTTTGAAATTTTGAAAAATCCTGCTTAAAAGTAGTAGATGGTAACCATATGTATTTTTTTTTACTGCACTCAACAAATCTGTGTGAAGAAGATGAAGTCGACTACTATAATCACCACGATGACGACGATGGCGACGATGACTATGTCGATGATAGTACCTTATACATATAAAGATACTGAAGCATAAAAAGTGCACATAAGTTCATTGCAAAAAAGTAAAAAACTCAGAAAAAAAAAACAATATGGTTGAAGTGAATATCGTAAACGTATATGAAAGAAAAACAAACCAATGTTTTCATTTCGTGGGATGTTTTCAGTTGGTTTGATGAGAGTTACACATTGTGAAGTGATTTCAAGAATGAAGACCATTTAAAGTTTTTCTTTTCTATGTTTTTTTACAAAGAATAAAAACATAAACGAACTTTGTTTCACATGTGAACAGAGGACCTCGTGATGAGAATATAAACATTATCCTTAATTTTGTTACAAAGTTTTATTTGTTTTAATTTCACTGAAATTAAACTTACTTTGAACTTTTCAAAATAAAGCAGCATATTTTAAGACAAAAAATGTAATTTGATTCGAAAACATTTAAAATTTTGTAACTTTTTCAAGGAAAATCTGTAAATTTGACAGTTGAATGACATTTTTTGTACAGGATTATTTCAGTACCCGTAGAGTGGTGGTAAGTGTGTAGAACTGTCATGCTAGAGGTCTTGGGTTCAATCCTTGCCTGTGCCAAGTTTTTTAATAGGTACTGCCTCTTGCGAGAAATTGACAAATCCTCCATTTTGTTATAAAAAGTGCTTTCTCAAACTAGTTTGGATGCGGCATAAAACTGTAGGTCCCTTCCATCCCTAAAATGACTCGTACACAGTTGTAAGTCACTAGGTCATAAACTATGGGTTTGAAATGATCAAGATTCGAATCTACAAAAAAAGATTAGACTATCGCAGATAGCCAGCCTTCAGTAACACTCGAAGGCGAACTGGCGGTTGGAAGGCCTAGGAAGTCGTCTTTCCTCCCATCAGGAGTTGGCGATGTACCCATGTCCTCTCCGATCATGACTCGAACTACTACCAATACTAATGTGGACAACAGTCATACCTCCATGGAGACTGAGGACTATTTCAATATGATTTTTCTGAGTGAGGACGAACTCTTGGGTTCATCACTTTTATACAGATGGATCAAAAACAAAAGAAGGGTTTGGTGGAGGTGAGTACTCTGAACGACTGAAATTAAGTCTCTCATTCCGCCTTGCCAATCATTGTATCGTGTTCCAGGCGGAACTTTTGACGATAAAAGAAGTCTTGTCCTAATTTAAAGAAAACATGATATCAATATCTGATATCCGTATTTTCTCAGATACATTACATTACATTACATTACATACTACTCAGCACATATATGTACATAAATGTACAGAGTAGAGAACACAGCACCTTGAGCGACTAGACTATATAAGGTGATAACAACACAAGACATTAAGGGCCCCCGCAGATTGCAGATTTTTTATCGGCCGATAGTTTAGTCGGGTTGGGCTGAAAGTGCGCACACCGAGCCAACTAAACAGTTTGGTTGGTGAACAGGGCGCAGACTATCCAACAGCCGGCCGACTATTCTCGAACTAGTTTGTAACTGACTATTGAAGCGGAACTTTTCGACGGAACTTTATACAATCAACAATTGTGATTTGGGCGACTCCACATTCAAAATACACGCACACGACGCCAAATCACAGAGCGAACTGAACTATCGGTCGACTAAACATCCGTCATGCATGCGCAGGCGTGTATGCGCCAATACTGATTAAACAGTCGGCCGATAGTTGGCCGACAGATTAGTTTGAATTTAATCGGGTAGCCCATTAAACTTTTTTATCGACCGATACTGAATCGCTGTAGTGTGCGCATATGCATTCCTCTCCATACTGATTAAGAAGCCGACCAAACTATCGGCCGATAAAGTCTGTAGTCTGCGGGGGCCCTAATACAAGACAGAAGGACAGAGGAGAAGGAACAACAGACAAAAAGAACACATGACAACACCACGCGGTAGGTTTCGAGATCGTCCCCCATCTTTCTACTAACCACGCTCACTGATGCTTGATTTCGGTGATCGATGGGAACCGAAGCTTTATCAGTGACTAGGCCGTTGCCAGATTTTCTCAGATAGTCAGGCCGCCATCAAATCTCTGGACTCTGTCTCTATACAAACTCTATAACAATCTATAACTGACGATCATCTCTAATGGGGATGGCACAACAGTTTAATATTAACCTTTGCTGTGTAACGGGCCATAGAGACATTCCAGGAAACTATAAAGTAGAAATGGTACAGTACAACCCATTCTACCACGTTTGGCAATTACTGGCATACCAATCGCTTCATGTAAACTATTGGTAATTGAGGACGCTATGATGAAGGCAGGAAAAACATCACCACGTATCAAGTCACAAAAAACATCTGGCCTACACTAGATTTAAAGCGATCAAGGTGCTTGCTATCTCTAAGCAGATCGCATATAAGCTCGATAATCGGTGGCATAACCAGGCACTGTCTAAAAGGAAAGCACGCCACGCAGCTGGCGTATTCTCAAATGACGTTTGCAGAACCTGTATGGATGAGGAAGAGGAGGAAACAGTTCTTCACCTTCTTTGTAATGGGTGATTTTTTTGAGGTTAGGATTTTCATGCATTAGTATTTGACAGATCACACGGGATTTCAGACATGGTGTCAAAGAGAAAGATGCTCAGTATGCTTTGACATTTCATCATGAATAGACTTACTAACGAGCAACGCTTGCAAATCATTGAATTTTATTACCAAAATCAGTGTTCGGTTCGAAATGTGTTTCGCGCTTTTTTATCGACAAATTTTGTTCAGCGATGAGGCTCATTTCTGGTTGAATGGCTACGTAAATAAGCAAAATTGCCGCATTTGGAGTGAAGAGCAACCAGAAGCCGTTCAAGAACTGCCCATGCATCCCGAAAAATGCACTGTTTGGTGTGGTTTGTACGCTGGTGGAATCATTGGACCGTATTTTTTCAAAGATGCTGTTGGACGCAACGTTACGGTGAATGGCGATCGCTATCGTTCAATGCTAACAAACTTTTTGTTGCCAAAAATGGAAGAACTGAACTTGGTTGACATGTGGTTTCAACAAGATGGCGCTACATGCCACACAGCTCGCAATTCTATAGCCATTTTGAGGGAAAACTTCGGAGAACAATTCATCTCAAGGAATGGACCGGTAAGTTGGCCACCAAGATCATGCGATTTGACACCTTTAGACTATTTTTTGTGGGGCTACGTCAAGTCTAAAGTCTACACAAATAAGCCAGCAACTATTCCAGCTTTGGAAGACAACATTTCCGAAGAAATTCGGGCTATTCCGGCCGAAATGCTCGAAAAAGTTACCCAAAATTGGACTTTCCGAATGGACCACCTAAGACGCAGCCGCGGTCAACATTTAAATGAAATTATCTTCAAAAAGTAAATGTCATGGACCAATCTAACGTTTCAAATAAAGAATCGATGAGATTTTGCAAATTTTATGCGTTTTTTTTTTAAAAAAGTTCTCAAGCTCTTAAAAAATCACCCGATACATGCCCTGCTCTAGCTCAAAACTGCAAGAATTACCTAAGAGAAGTCTTCTATAACGATCTAAACGATCTAAATCATTTTAACATAATCATGCCTCTCACGTTTCGTAAGGGATTCAAACTGGTTTCATTGAGCTTAGAAGAAAGCTTCAATATTCATGTGGTTTATCACAATGGGCCATTAAACTGGCCTAAGTGTGTCCGTCCTACTCCATCACGGACAGCCATAGTTCTCAACGGACTGATTCGCCACCTAATTCATTTATTTTTGTATTTATTGATTTTAACAGAATAAAATATGGTGGTCGAATTATTACGAATCTGGGAAATGTGACTTAGCCACATTTATAAACCTATCTCTTAATGCAGAAATGTTAAGGGCATTTTTCTAAATAAATCAAATACAAAGATGTAAATGTAAAAGGTTTCTCAACAAGACGAGAATATTAATTTAAGCAAATTATAGCAGACTTACATTTTGTCATCATATCAAAATATTAAATAATGTAGAAATAACAGAAGTCTTAAAGTAGAAGCCTTATTCTAAGTTGCTAGAACATATTTAGGGTGTTTTCTTTAGAGTAAGGTATTGAATAATGCCTCCAAGATCAAGCGATTTAAAGACGCTTGACTATTTTGTGTCGGGATATGAAAAGTCGCTAATTACCGCCGATAATCCCGAACCATTTGATCACTAGGAGTATTTGAAAATTAGACTTCTAGATTAGTCTACGTCCCAGTCAGACCCGGCGGCCATAAGACAGTTATTTATTTAAGTTATGATGACAGAAGATTATATTTCGAACAAAGTAAATTGTATGTAAATTAAAAAAAAATCATTTTTGTTTTATTCCATTTCAAAGTCCAATACCTCTTTAAAAACACCCTTTCTTCCATCAAAGCGAATGTTCTTGCTAAAGAAGAAGTTCCCATCATCCATCCATTCTGGTTATAATCTTTTAATTGCTTTAATTACCTTGTCGTATGCTACCACAATATGATTATAATGATAACTTATACAAAATTAATTATCTTACATCAAATTCCATCTCTTGAACACCACAAAACACACTTTTTTCATTAAAATACTATTCTACGAGTATTGTTGTCGAAGTAATCAAAAAGCAAAAACCATTCGTCTAGCATTAATTTATAAAGTGTAAATGGAATTTCAATGAAACAGAAACAACACTATACATATGTATGTACATAGCTTAGGTACTAGGTTATGTAATTAAGCTTAATTCAAAACATGACCGCACAAAATCATTAAAACATTAAATGCATACGTTCGTTCGTCTTCGGTCGTTCGTACTACAAATTTGTTGGAACATCTTACAATAATTACTTAAAAATGGTATTTGCTCAATGCAATGTTTTTTTTTTTAATTTTTATTTCACTCATTTTATAATCATGATTGCAACAGACCAAACCCTTTTTTCGTATAGAAAAATAAAAAACACACAGCTTCAAACATATTATATTGGGGTCAAAATTATTCACTTAAAAATTAATTACTATGGTTAAAAATTGTAATGAAAAGGAAAGGTGTGTCAACAACACCCTTAAAGAAAAATATAGTACTTTTTGGTTGTGTGGTTGTTAATGTGCCTATAATTGCACTTATTGCCTTGAAATTTTAAAATCATTGTTTATATATGTAGCCCTTTTTTGGTGCAGCCCTTTTTCATTTTAATTACTCGAATTCATTGTCCTATCATTAGATTAGAGTAAGTTACTTATTAACAAGATGAACTATTAATATTGATTTTAACCTCTGTTTATTTACCCTCTTTAATGAAAAGATTTCTTTAAGCATAACTAACTAGACTTGACTTGAAATACAAAACTGATAATAAAGCTACAGGGGATAAAGTGAGGAAAATTCTAATTTTAGTACTCATCAAAATTGATTTATTTATTTAAAAAAGCAACAGTTTTTAGAAGTATCAATAAAATGATCAAATATACTTAACGAAGAAATTTGGAACTTTTTTTTGTATCGGGAAATATACATGCCAACTTGGCAACACTTCTGTCAAAATAAGCTCAACGAAGATTTAGTTCTATAACAAAAATTAGATACAAAAACTTAATTTTTGTTGGAAAAACAAATACAATTTACGACACACTTAAGACGTCAATAAAAAGTTATTACGTATAAAACAAACATTACATATTTAAACCTCACAATGTGATATGACAGCTTTTTGTGACGCAACGCGTTAAACCTAACGAAAAAACATGCAACTGAAAGAACTTTCTATACCTCTCAAAATTAACAACTCTTTCTTTAACCTTTCCTTAAAATAATTGTGATATAATTTGAAAGAACACGAAGGATGAAAATAATTAAAGGTATAAGAAAAAATAAAACAAATGTTGACAGAAATAATATTGAAAGTATAGACTTTTCCAATAAGGTATTTCATTTTGAATAGCTCTTTATTTGTTCCACTGTTCCTTTGGAAGCTGTCATCATTTGAAATTTGACCAGTGAATAATACGCCACTACTGCAAATTTAAGTTTTTTTTTAGAAGTTTGTAAACAATTAAAGCATGTAAGTGTGAAAATAAAACCAATGCTTAAAACTATGGTGAAATTGCAAGTTTTTTAAAATATTCACTTTTTTTCGTAAATGAATAATTGTTCCTGAACAACACCGAATTTACAAAACAAATTAATATTTATATGCAAAATAATTTGCAAACGGAATTTTTATACGCTAATCTAAGCAAAGCATTTGATAGGGTCAACCAATCTATACTCTTGCTAAAATTAGAGGGATTAGTCCAGTTAATAAAGTTTTTCACCTCAAAAAAAAATCCAAGTTTTGAAACTTGGCACACTTACTAAGGGATGTCTGGTGATGACCCAAAAAAAAGTCCCCAAGAATCCGACGTGAGCTCTAGCGGCAGTTAAGAGAAACATGGAGTTTGTTTCAGTTTTTCACGTTTATCTCAAAAACTATTTGTCGTATCAAAAAATGTTGTTCCACAAAATTAAAGCTAATTAAATTTTATGAAAAAAAGCTTAAATTAATTTTTTCGTATCTCTTATAGTTTATAAAATAACTCTAGCGGCAG
This sequence comes from Eupeodes latifasciatus, assembly GCA_920104205.1. Taxonomy (NCBI): domain Eukaryota; kingdom Metazoa; phylum Arthropoda; class Insecta; order Diptera; family Syrphidae; genus Eupeodes; species Eupeodes latifasciatus. Next base: position 158,139,017 of record OV049926.1, read on the forward strand.
TGAAGAGAAACATACGTTTTTTTCGGTTTTTCGGGTTTATCTTGAAAATTCTTTGTCGTATCAATAAATAATCTTCTACAAAATTAAAGCTTATTAAATTTCCTAGAGAAATATGATATTAATTTGTTTGTACTTAGTTTAGTTTGTAAAATAACGATATCGGCATTTAAGGAAAACATGTTTTTTTTTCACACGAAAAGAAAGCTTGTTAAATTTCCTAAAAAAATATGGTATGCATTAATTAATAATTGTCGTTGGCCCACTATATGGCTCATTGCCTGCATGTCTAGAGAATTAGCATTGTAGCAAGTTACTTTATCATCTCCAACGATGCCACTCGCTATTGACATGATTTCATTTGTAACTGGAAATGGAAGATCACTTTGGAACTAATTTGGCAGCTTTGCAATGTCTGTATTATCTCTAATTGTACATGTCTCCCAAAAATCTTTATGTTGCTCACTAGTAGAAAAAAGAACGCCAGTGAATTCTTCGAGTGATGAGAAAATTTCATGAGTAGCAGTCAGCCCTAGAACCCATTTGCTAAGTACACTATCAGTGATTCAACGCCCTCGTATCAAGCCACCCATACTCTTCATTCCACGCATTAGAGTTTGTTCAATTGTCTGGTCCGACCACACCCCTGTCCAAAATCGGTCAGTAAAGTAACCCACTTGCGCAAAGTTTTCAAATTCATCTGGGGTCATCACAGAAGGCAGTTTTATCATGTCCTGCAAATACAGGTGACATGATTTGGCGTACTAGAAGTGTCCGGCGGCATGGAAATATGGAATCGTATTCTTCACACAGTTAATATGGGCATTCCAATCGCCAGACCGCTCAGCGAGAATAAAATCAGTAAGCAATGTAGTCAAATAATATTAAACAACTGAATCCATATGGCTGCTGTTGGTCCATTAAATTTGAGTTTGTTAAGATTTGTTTGTAGTTTCTCACTAAGATGGATGAAATGAGGGTTTTGCTTTAGTGCACATAACAAAGGAGGCTCATCAAGAAAATTTTTCGTGAGATTTTGGATTTCCTCTAATTCATGTTGGCTTATGCCGACTTGTTCCATTATTATATTAGCTAAAGATGTCTGTATTAGTATTAAAGCACGAACTGCTCTAGCGAAAGCTTTTCCTTGCAGCATCTTTTCAACAGAAACCGGGGCGTATATAGCACTCTTTAACTCTTGAAGGCCCCTTCCATTCTACAGAAAACCTATTGAACTAATATAGGACATTAACAGAAGAAATCCACCCAATCTGACTACGCATTTTGATAGACGGGACTCAGATGAAGCTGTGGCAACGATTTCTTTATTTTTATATAAAGAGGCAGGTCAAATGTTACCACCAGGCATTTTTGGTCAAATTTGTCACACAAACTGCCAGAATAGTATATATATACATATATAGAATATTATAGTCGGACGGTGAAGAGTTTAAGAGCGGAAGAGGAATGATTTTAGTTTCGTGTGAAAAAAACACATATTTTCCTAAAATGCCGATAGAGTTATTTTACAAACTAAAACAAGTACAAACAAATTATTATCATACTATGGAAAATTTAATAAGCTTTAATTTTGTAGAAGATTTTTTTTTTGATACGACAAATAGTTTTCAAGATAAACCCGAAAAACTGAAAAAACCGTATGTTTCTCTTCACTGCCACTAGAGTTATTTTATAAACTATAAGAGATACGAAAAAATTTATTAAAGCTTTTTTTTATAAAATTTAATGAGCTTTAATTTTGTGGAACAACATTTTTTGATACGACAAATAGTTTTCGAGATAAACGTAAAAAACTGAAACAAACTCCATGTTTCTCTTAACTGCCGCTAGAGCTCACGTCGGATTCTTGGGGACTTTTTTTTGGATCATCACCAGACATCCCTTAGTAAGTGTGCCAAGTTTCAAAACTGTTGGATTTTTTTTTGAGGTGAAGGCAATTTTTTTCGTTCATTGACTGGACTAGAATGATATAAAATTTTCAGAGTGGATCATAACTCCAACCAAATTTTATTTAGAAAACCGTATACACTATGTTAACTTAGATAGTTGTATTTCAACAATTTAAAAATGTTCTATCTGGAGTTCCTCAATGCAGTCATATTGGACCTCTGCTGATTTTAGTATTTATTATTGATATTGGTGAAGATTAACTTTACCCAAAAATTCTTATCTTCAAAGATAACTTTAAGCTGTTCTATAGCTTCTAAGATCTAAGTGGATATCAAAAAAGTATAAAGATGTCATACACTTGTAGTAAAAAACGGATTGTCTCTTCTTATTGTATTAACTTCCCAAAGGAAGTTATTGTAATCGGTACGATTTGTCAAACTGAAAATTTTTACATTTCTCGACGTTTCAAAATCCCTAGAGTCGAAAAAAAAAAGATTTTTAGAGAGATGTCTGTGCATGCATGTGTACGTACGTTTTTCGTCGTCCATAGCTTAAGAACCAGTAGAGATATCAACTTCAAATAAATTTTGTTATAACAGATAATAATGCAGAAAGTTGCAGAAAGGACTCTACTCAAACAAATTGAGTGGGTGGTTTTTTTACCACAGCAATTTAAAAAAAAGGTGAAAATTTTGGTTAACTCAAAATATCTCACGAAACAATCCCGCTAGCGACTTGAATTAAATTTTATATCATATATTTTAACGTACACCAAACAAACATAAATCAAACAAATTGAAAAAAATAACAATAATTAATAAGTAACAAAGAATAACATCTGGTAAAATTTTGAGTAAATTGATTTGACATTTTTTTTTTATAAAAAATAAAACCAAAAAAAAAATATTATTCAAAGTTGGTAAAAATTGATTTTCGACTCAAATATCTTTTCAAAAATTTCAGATATTGACTTCAAACTAATTTTATCTTATAAAAATATATTGTTTTAAACATTCGGTTAAATTTTACGAAAATTGAATTGACAGTTTTTTTTACAAAAAATAAAAACCTACAAAGAACAATATTTAATCTTGGTAAAAATTTAATTTCCATTCAAATATCTTTTCAAAATTTGAAAATATTGGCTTCAAACAATTTTTATCTCACATTAAAATATTGTTTTCGACATTCAGTAATTTTTTTATAAAAATCCAACAATCAGTTTTTTCATAAAAAAAAAACTAAAATGTACAAAAAATAGTAGTACACAAGATTGGTAAAAATTGATGTTCGGTTTTCGATATCTCGTGAATAATAGAAGATATTGACTTCAAATTAATTCCATTCATCCAATTTGTATTTGTTTATATAAAAAAATAAAAACTTTTAAGAAATGCTACTAACATTTGTAAAAATTGGTTCTCCACAAAAATGTATTTAGAAATCCAACTATTTTAAATTTGTTTTACTCGTATAATAATTCAGCTGACGGGATGGGAAGTTATCAGAGTGGTTCGAATCCCAGCCTCTTTTTGATGAATGTTTTTTGATCATGTGGACACATTTAATGATTTGAGAGTAAGGCAAGAAAACGTTTTGGATTAACCAAGAGGTTTTTTTCTAAAGCATTAAAGATCCTTACACTTCTAAAATGCTCTACTGTGCGCTTGTCTATCCTATCCTGGAGTTTGGATCGATTTGTTCTATCTTTATCCTCAGTACGCTCATAATCATTATTATTCATTATGATATTTTCTATTTCATAAATTTATTTTTCTATTTTATTAATTTTTAACTTAGACATAAGTTTCCAGTTGAAATAAATAGATACACTCCTCTAAAATGCTACAAAAATGATCCGCAACGAAATAATCGCAATTTTGAAGAAAAGTTTCCTGACCATGCTATTTCTTTAAAAAGGTGATGAATGTTCGAAATGGTCTGGGAAAAATTTATGAAATGAATTTGGCTAGTATCGTTTTGCATTGTTAATAAGTGCAAAACTTTAATAGTTTTATGTACTTTTTGAATTTAAGTGACGCTTCTTATCTCCACTATTTCAAATAGATATTAAATCAACTAAAATTTAGAGTTGATTTCTGCTATTTCAGTCATTTATCTCATAACGTTTAGAATTAATATCCAAGACTAAAATTTTATGATTCTAGATTGTAATTTCAAGACATTAAAACACTTCAATATTTTTGCTTTTTTTATACTGTAATAAAGTGACGTTTGTTGTCTCAAAGTGTAATTGTATGTCGTCTGATATCTCAAGATACAATTATCTGCAGCTGGTTATAACTTAGTGACGGCAATCAGCTCCTGTTATATCAAACAATCAAAACATGAAATGACACCACCTGCTCTTTTATACTGTGACCTTGTGTGTGAAACCTTTTATCTTTAAATGCAATTTAGTGACATTTGATGTACCAATGTGACTTATCAAGGGGGGGGGGGGGTTATCTTATTATAATTCATACTGTAATTTATTGACGTTTGTTATCTTAAACTGTCAACCTTCTCTAGCTGATTCTATATATGTACATTGGAAGAAAAACCTTACTCTTTTGACATTTAAAAGTTCAAAAAGTAAATATATGTACATACATAATATGTATGTACGTGTCTTTTGATAAAGACTTTAATAAAATGTCATACAAAACTTCCGCTGAATGAAAAAAAAACTTTTTACTTTTATCTAAACATAAATACTGTGTAAGTTCCCTTCACAAATACTAAACTCATTACTTTACGAGAATACCCACGCACCGGAATTAATTTAACACAACATTGAGTGCTAAAAACTAAACTTAAGAAAAAAAAAAAAAAATTAAATATAGCCATTAAATTAAAACCAAGTTGAAAATATAAAATTAATGGCGCCATATAAAAAAAGCAGGTACCATGAAGCCTCAAGATACATGGGTATCGTATAAGTTGATAGGTATTTTTTTTTTGTTGTTAAAGGTACATCGTAAAATTCATCCAAGTTCCAATTCTAATTATACGACTTCTCGCACTAGATTAGGCGTTTTGATTCAGAACTTTATAGATTGAATTCCAGCCGTGACTTGAATTTTAAATTTTGTTGCTCATTTAAAAACATTATTTGCCTTCGATGCAGAACACACAAAATATAAATAGATTTTTACTAATAAAACGAGGAAAATTGTGGTTGTACCCCATTTTGCTTCAGTTTCAGCATCATCATAATCATCAGCATCATCATCGCAACGCACCGTGTGGCAGGAACATCACAAACCATCATCGGGACGGGATCCATAATCTTATTCGTCAGCTAAAATTCGCTCTTTTCCATCCATAAATGGAAGTAATAATCTTAGGTGAGAAAGAAACATGGATGACGATGACAGCTGCCACATGGTACATGGACCAACAACGACGATGAACGTCGACGACAACACAGAAACATCACAAGCACAACTCAAGGCAAGGCAGAAGCAGAACCAGAATCACAGAAGGCACAACACGTCTGACCTTTTACAGAGATTTTCCCTGCCACACCGCGTAAAAGCCAGTTCTAAATTTAGAAATCCACATGATTCACTTTGCGTGTTTCTACACTCGTTCTATTGACATATGGACACGAAGATGGCTTTTCCTTGTTTGGTATGGTGCGCTCTCACTGATGGCTGATGGAACTGGTGCTGGTGCTGGTGCATGCCGGTGCTGGAGAATATTTTCTATGACTTTGTGCTATGACTATGACGTGAGATTCGTCCGGACTGGAGTGCCTTCCATGTTTTCTAAATGTTTTACTTTATTTTTCTTTTTTCTAATATGTAGGTATTTATTTTTGGCTTGCAACACAACAAAGCTAATTTCACTTTGGCATTGAAAGTTTATGTTTATCTCTCTTTTCTTTGTTAAACAAAAACTCTTCGTTGACGTTTCTCATCGTTCGTGGTGAATATTGAAATTGATTGAATCAATAGAAGACACACAACGCAGAAAAAAGGGGAATTTAAAATGCAAATCACTTCCTGTTTATACAAAATTTTTGTGAAATTTTGCAGAGAATTTTAAAACAAAAATGTTCTGTTTCGAATAATAAAATAAAGAAACTGGAAAAAGGATGTGTTTTTATTTAAAAACTTAACGAAGAAATCATATAAAGAAAATGTCAAAGTTGACAGTTTAATATTTCCTCTTGATGTTTTTTTTTTTTTAAGGTAAATTTTGAAATTAAATTGTTGATTTCCTTTCACTTTTATTCTGTATAATTATGTGTATTTATTTCTTTTTCTCAGTAAAAATGACCACTTTACGCACCACACATGAAAATAACATTGAACTTGAAATTAATAGCATTTTGTTTTTCTTTTTTTACTTTGTAATAGCCATAATTTAATTTTTATTTTTGTGTGATTCGTTGAATTACACGTCAAGCACTAGTGATGTAGTCTTATTTCATTTATCACTTGTTTTGTTTTTATTTTTTAATTTAGAGCGGGATGTAGCAAATTAAATGAATACTTAACCGTGAGAAGATTGATTTAAATTTTCGAGTTAAATAATAATGTGTTTTTCTTCTTTTTGTGGATTTAAGTTAATCTGCAGAGGTCATCTACATTATGCAAGTCGAGCATAAAATTGTGATTGTAGTGTGGTAATGGATGATGACTTCAGAAAAATTAGAAGGTGTTTAAGAATTTTCAAAAATTGGATCAAAAGAAACGAAGAATGATTTTTTGGCAAGAAATGTATGACCTTTTCTCTTCAATTTCAAACTTACAACGAAATTGTTCGCATTTTAACATTTTTAAAACATGACAATCTAAGAATTCGATTAAATTTGATCTAATTTAAATTTGAGTTAGTATGATTGTAAGTAGAGCTGTGCATTTTGAAGTACCAGTACAACTGAAGTACCCGGTACATGGAAATTACTAATACTTATAACGGGTTATACATTTTTCGGTTTCAAAAGTATATGGCTGGAATTTGACATCTGTCAAACTATGTAAGTTGTTAAACCATTTTTTTTGAAAGTCTGAAATTTACAAAAATGGATCGCCTAAAAAATCCTACTACAAAAATGGTGATTCTGGTTTACACAATTGTCCAACTACGCAAGCAATTGGCAAAATTTTGAAGAATTGGTTTGGTTACAGATATTGTAAGGTCTGTGCATCGTCGTTTCGCTTGTCCCATCACTGAAAATATCGCTGCTGTAATTGAAAGTGTTGCCGGTGACCCAAATTTTTCGATTCCTCGTCGTTTTCAGCAATTAGGACTGTCTTACGGCACATTATGGCGTATTTTGCATTTGGATCTACACCTACATCCATATAAAGTCCAGCTCACACAACAACTGAAGCCATCTGACCATTCACAACGTTCGTAGATATGTACGTCGAATGGGTTCTTGAACAACAAACGTTGAACTGTGATTTTTCGAACAAAATTTTCTTCAACGAGGAAGCACATTTCTCACTCGGTGATTATGTTAATAAACAAAATTGTCGTATTTGGGGTTCTGAGAATATTCAAGTAATTGAAGAGAGGCCATTACATCCACAAAAAGACACTGTTTGGTGCGCTCTTTGGTCCGGATGTGTGATTGGACCTTATTTCTTTGAAAACGATGATGGAACGACTGTCTCCTTCACTTCGGAGCGTTATGGTCATATGATAACCGACTTTTGTCTGCCTGATATTGAAGAATACGACTTGGAGAATATGTGGTTTCAACAACGCGGTACCATATACCACTCAACTCGAGCGAATATGGCTTCATTGCAAGAGACATTTCCTGGCCACGTAATTTCTCGTCGTCTTTGTCGTGGCGATATCAACTGGCCACCAATATCATGCGATTTGACATCTCTTTACTTTTTTTTTTTTGTGAGGCTACGCGAAAGATCGTGTTTATGCAGATAAACCTCTAACTCTTGAGCACTTAAAAACCAGCATTAGTCAAGTATGTTTCAAAAAGTGGTCGAAAATTACCTCAAAAAGAATCGATGCTTGCAACAATTTGCATGGTGGTCATTTTAATAATGTAGTGTTACACACATAATGTCAACGTTCGAACTTTATAATAAAAAAAGAAATATCATACAAACAAATATTTTATATGTGTTTTATTTACGTTTACTTTTGAAACCGCAAAATGGATAACCCTGTACTTTTTCACGTACTTATTTCGAAGTTCTTTTACTGCTTGCTGCAATACTGTCAAGTACTTTTACTGCAATACTGATTAAGGAAATTTTCAAGTGGTTTTCAAATACTTTTTAAACTGTTACAAGTCTTTTAGAATCAGAGATGGGTTATTAAGCAATTAATTGCATTACATGTTAAATTCATGATCAATTACCTGTTTCTGATTCTAAAAGACTTATACATATTTGGAAATTACTTGAAATATTCTTGAAAATGTAGGTACTTGTAAGTTTCATATTACCTAGGAAAATTACTTGGAAAAGCTTTTGACAATATTTCAATACTTGGAAAAGTACTGGTACTGTTGTTTTTTGATCAAGTGACTTGCTGGAAAATCCAAATTTGAACAGCTTTAAATCGAAATTTGATCCGCAAGTTGAAAATTGTTTTTTTTTTCCTATTTCAGCTTTCACATTAGAAATTTAGATTCAAAAGTAGGCCTGGGATATTTGAGATGTCACTAAACATCAGTATCAACTTTCGATTTGACATTTTGTAATACGGTTATACTTTATTCAAATTATGTTCGATACGTTTCAAAAACTTGAAAAATTATTTATTTATTTAAAAAAAAAAAAACATTAAATGAAAATGGACAAGTAAAATGAAATAAAGAAAAGAAGTGCAAAAATTTTAGTTCAATAATAGAAAATAAAAAGACGGACAGTGCAAAGCGTAGGAGAAGATTGCAATTGCAAATGCATTTAATGTTGTAGGTTTGCAGGATTTTTGTTTGTGTATTTCATTTCTCCTGTCTTCTTAAATTTCAGGAACGATTTAAAGTAATTTATAATTTATATTTTTGATTGAATAAACAAAAACCAAACAAAATCTCAAGTTTGCTCCTTTAACTTCTACTATTTTGGGCAGTTGAGCAAATCTGAAGTTAACCAACTCTAGAGTCTAAAATCGAAAGTTGAAAGCGTCAAATTTGGGTGAATAAAAACAAAACCAAAAGTTGAAGTTACAAATCCTCAAGTTAAGTTCAACTTTGTGTGAACAAATAACAAGATATTTGAACCAAAAACCAATGATTACTAATTTTGTTAAGGTTTTTATTTTTTATAAAAAAAAAATCGATGTCAAATAAGTTAATTCTTCGTTGTATACAAATATTCTTCACTTTTTTTCGTAAAATATTAGAGTTGACAAATATTTTTTTTATGGAAACAGAAACAAACAAGTTGTAACTTTTTTTTCCAAGTTATTTTTGGAGAATTTCTTTAGTGTTTGATTTTTGTTTTGTTAAATGGAATAAATTTATGTTTAAAAGTTAATAAAGAATCTAAAAAGTATAATAAATAATTCGCAATCATAGCACCTTTAACTAGAAAAGACAGAACAACGTCTAACGGAGCAGCTAGTAGGTTATAAGCACAAAAATATTGTGATACAAGTTTGTATCTGCAAATTTAGAACTCACCTGAAAATAGATAAAAAGAAAAATGTAGATTAATATTTAATTCAAGAACTATTGGTTAGTTAAATTATAAGAGAAATAAATATAACACAAAACAAATCCTTTCAAGCAAAGAATCTCTAGAAGCATATGTATGCCAAAATAGAGATCAAATTCCACCAAAAAGTCCTCAACATTTAAATCTCCGAAATCTATCACACAATAAAACGAACAAATAACTCTATCAGATTACATGACCAACGCATCAAAGAAAATATATCAGAAAATGAATATACAGACAATTCATTAAGAAACAAAAACAAGTTCAAAAAAAGATTTATAACAAAAAACAACAATCAAATACACAAAAAATAGATGCGCTCAAATCATCGCTATGGAAAGAATTTAACATTCAATTACATAAAAAATGGTTTGAAAATCGTACAGACATTCAATTTCCCTTAGAGGTTAAATGGCTTTTATCACTTGGGAAAAAATTCACACTTCCAATTGATAAACAAAGTTTTCCTCTATTTCAACTCATAGCTGATGGGGAAGAAGTAATTCGAGGCATACAAGACGAAAGTGAACAAGAACTCATGAGAGCACAATACAGCAACATGTTACACTCGTTCATACGTCATCAAAAGAATGATAGATTTGCTAAATATGTACTGTATGTAAACAAATTAACAATTAATTTCCTAAAACAGCACAAGAATATCGTCATTGTACCAGCTGATAAAGGTATCGTCACAGTCGCTATGAAACGCAAAGATTATGAAGATAAGATGGTTGAATTATTGTCTGACCGCAACACCTACAGAACAATAAGAAATAATCCAACAACAACACTTCAAACGCGAAACAATGACATAGTCAAATGGCTGAAAAACAACAATTGTATTGACGATAGAGAGAAAGCAAAGATGACCACTTACATTGCACAGCTCCCATCCATTTACGGATTGCCAATCTATCTAAGCTATCTAAGTATGTTGGAAAAATTTTACAGTGCGTGACAACAAATTCAAGCTACTCTATAAAAAATTCGTTTGAATTTGTTGAAAAAGCAAAAAATGTTAAACTTAGTCAAAATGATGTTTTAGTCTCGTTTGATGCAGTTTCATTGTTCACTAACATCCCCGTTCAACTGGCTGTCACCATTGCCAAGAATAAATGGGATATAATAAATAAAAGCACAAAGATCGCACAAAACAAATTAATTGAGATTCTAGACTTTTGTCGTAAAGAAAACAATTTTCTTCAATACAAAGACACTATCTACAAACAAATTTTTGGGATGCCAATGGGCAATCCACTATCTCCGACTATTGCAGATCTGGTTTTGGACCATGTTTTAGATGAATGTTTAAATAACATTGAAGAAAAACCTGTGTTCATAGCAAAATATGTTGACGTCATTTTTGCAATAATAGATAAAAATAACATAGACAAATTACTAAAAATTCTAAACGGATTCCACCCAAAAATTCAATTCACAATTGAAAATGAGTTCAACAAAACAATATCGTTCTTAGATGTAAAAATCTACCGTGAAGAAAATCGTTTGCTTTTCGACTGGTATCAAAAACCAACAGCATCTGGAAGACTAGTTAATTTCCGATCAAACCAAGCAAGGCATATTATCATCAATACTGCGTCCAACACCTCGTGAATAAAATTTTCAAAATAAGTGATGTACGATTCCACGTCACCAACGAGAAAAAAGTCATCAAAATTTTAAGTGATAATGGTTATCCTTCTACCATAACTCGAAGCCTCCTTTTAAAACACAAAATGCAAATTCCACGAGAAAATATTGATGAACCTGTTAGAACGCACCACAAAACCATGGTTTACGTCCCAACTTTATCGGACAACTACAAAAAATCTATTTCCAAAAAAATTGACAGAGGTTCGCCTTTAGGTTAGGTTAGGTTGAACGGGCTGACATTTGATGTTATTACCATCACACTTAGATCAATGTAGATCCATTGTGGTACCCTGAAGTGTTGTAACTTCCTGAAAAGATATAATAACCTATGAATCTGAATCATGTGGTTCGTTTAACCATTTAGAGGTCTTGACAAAGTTAAGTAAGTTTTTGCCTGGCAGTTCTGATAGTTCCTCTAGTTCATTAAAGAAGAAGTTGCCTAGAGTTTTCTTCCTAGCAAGACAGAGTGAAGGACAGTGGCAGAGAAAGTGAGCAGTGTCCTCATGCTCGTTTTCATCACCACAGCCTCTACAAAGGTCATCAGTACTGAGCCCCATCTTCTTCTTATGGTAGCCGAGTAGGTTGTGTCCTGTAATAATACCGATAAGGGATCTTAGGGAGGGTTTATTAAGAGTTAAGATCCAATCGGACCTTTTCTTATCGTATCTAGGCCATAGCTTCCTGGTGTTAACACAGGTTTCTAGGAGATTCCATCTGTCATTGGATTTTTGAATGATGGTTTTACTGACGTTATGTTTCAGTTCACATAACGGTATCCCTATACGATGGTCTATCAGAGAGGGTTCCAGTGTGGAGCCCTCTCTAGCAAGTTCATCCGACTTTTCGTTGCCTGGTACATCACTGTGGCCAGGAACCCAGCAGAGTCTTACGTTATGCTGTGTGCCAAGAACCTTTAGCTCTTCGCGACAGCAAGAGACAAGCTTCGACTTGATTTGGGTGGCAGAGATAGCTTTTATTGCTGCTTGGCTATCAATGAAAAAAGTGATGTCCGCGTTTTTCACTGCCAAGATCTCGGCTTGGAAGACGCTGCTATGGTCGGGGAGCCTGAATACTTTAGCAAGGTTGAGGCTTTCAGAGTAAAAGCCTGCACCTACTCTGGTATCCATTTTTGAGCCATCGGTGTAGATGGTAATGGTTGAGTCGTTGGTGTAGGGCACACTATTTTCCCAATCTTGTCTATTGGGGAACCTAGTACTAAAAGATTTGTTGAAGTCTAAATAAGGGGTCATATAATCTGTGCAGATATTGTTGTCTACGTATTTCGTAAGAATAGCTGCGTGGCCACTCTGGCTAGTTTTCCAGATGTTAGTTTGACTGAGCCTTAGGGCGCTGTTTGCTGCTGATTCTTGGACGAATAGATCTATTGGGGGGAGATTGAGGATCGTTTCTAACCCCGCAGTTGGGGTAGTCCTCATCACACCACTAGTACAGATACAAGCCATTCTTTGTACTTTGGTAAGTGTTTTTAGATTCGTGGATTTCTCCAGCGCTTTCCACCAAACCAAGCCGCCATAAGTTAGAATCGGTCTGACAATGGCAGTGTACATCCACATGATTATTTTGGGGTTCGGTCCCCAATTTCTACCCAGAATCTTGTTACATGAGTAGAGTGCGATTGTGGCCTCCTTATATCTTTCTTGGATATTTGGACCCCAATTGAGTTTTTTATCCAATATAACTCCGAGGTATCTAGCTCGGTCGGAGATATTTAGTGTTGTGTTGTCTATTTTTGGTATTTCAAACGGAGGGATTTTCTTCCTGTTTGTGAAAAGAACCAGTTCAGTTTTAAGGGGGTTTACCTTAAGACCGCATTTCTTGGTCCAGTTGCTGACCCTTGATAATGCGCTTTGTAATTGTTCGCTAATAGTGGTAAGGTATTTACCCATCGCCAAAAGCGCTAAGTCATCAGCGTAGGCTACCACTACTATACCGTAATTTCTAAGTTTTATTAGGATCTCGTTCATCACTAAGATCCATAATAATGGTGAGAGAATTCCACCTTGCGGGGTTCCTCTAGATGCGTACATCTCTAAATGTTCGTTACCAAGCTCGCTCTGTATTTGCCTGTTTTTCAGCATACTCATGATCCATTTGATAACTACTTCTTCTATACGTTGATCATTAAGTGCTTTCTCGATTGAATTACTGTGGACGTTATTGAAGGCTCCTTCAATGTCCAGGAATGAAGCAAGAGTGTATTCCTTAACGTCAAGTGATTTTTCTATAGTTCTAACTACGCAGTGTAGTGCCGTTTCTACACTTCTACCTTTTGTGTAGGCGTGTTGAAAGGGTGATATGGTCTCCGGTTTTAAATTAAAGACATGAGACTTATTGGTCTGAAGTCCTTAGGTTCAATATGGCTGGGTTTGCCGGCTTTTGGTATAAAGACGACTTTTACCTTACGCCATGTCTTGGGAACATACCCCCATTTAATGCTACTTTGAAAGATGTTTATCAGGTGTGGAGTGATAAATTCAGTGCTCTTTTGCAGCATCATTGGGAAAATGCCGTCTAGGCCTGGAGATTTATAAGGGGAGAAAGAGTTAATAGCCCAGTTTAGCTTTTCTTCTGTTACAAAATCCGTAGGGATTTCATATTCGAAAACTGAAGAGTAATCTGGTTCGCGTACAGGGCAAGGTTTGCTACCTGGGAAGTGTGTTTCAACCAGGAGTTCTAGACTTTCGCGACCTGATTCAGTCCAGTCATTGTCGGGTTTCCTTAGAGAACCAACAGAAGTAGAGGTTTTCGAAAGGATTTTACTGAGCCTAGCTTTTAAATCAAACAAAACACTTGACCAATGTTTTACTAAACTCAAGACGAAACCTGATAAGGACAAACAAACAGATGTGATCTACAAAATTAACTGCAATGGTAAATCAAATGAACCGTGCATCCTGTGTTATATTGGGACCACAAAACAACTTCTTAGACAACGCATCACAACTTCTTAGACAACGCATCTCGAATCATAAGTCCGACATAAAAACTAAAAAATTCTGAGAAGACAGCCCTGGTCAGTCACTGCATTGTAAGCGGTCATTCTCCAAACTTTGAAGGCGTGGAAGTTCTACAGACAGAGAAACATGTTTCGAAACGATACACGTTAGAAACATTACATATTCTCAATAACAAAAACAACATGAACCGAAAACAAGACACACAAAACATTTCTGCTGTATATTGCTCTCTTCTTTGTTCTTAAATGTAAATTGTGCTTTATTCAATTTAGACTTAACTTCATTCTTCGAAGAAGAATTTTTTGTATTAATTAATGTAATTAATATTAAATTTTGTTTTTCATATCTTTCTTGAGTGAGTAAATTGTATTGTATTTGTATCCAATTGATCTAACTAAGATTATTTGTATATTTTTTGTGTTAATAAAGTTCCCCTGAAGAAGGCAGCAACCCCTGCCGAAACGTTGGGAAAGTTAATGTAACATAATCGTTTCATTGCTAAAACTATAGTGACCAGAAAAAAGCCGACGGAAAACTATAATTCCACTAATCACAATAAGTACACAAATTGGTCAATAAATTAACTCAATTGAAATAAATAAAAGAAATAAATGATTGCTCCAAACAACATGAAAGATCTTATTTATTAAACTTCATATTTTTGTCCAAAAAACAATATTAACTGGAACAAATTACACTTAAAGTAGTTCTGCATTAATTAAAATTAGTTTGTGGTCCAAGATTAAGGACAATCTATTGTCAAGGACTTAGCACTTAAAAGTATTCTAAATGTTAAAAAAAATTACAAAATTGTTGTAAATTGTGGTCATTTGTTTATATTAGTAATTTACTTAACTTAAAATGGCTTTGAACTTTTAAACTAAATCGTTTAAAATTAATTTTTAAAATTGAAATTGAGTTAAACCTTCTAAGATTAAGATTCACAACAATTGGAATACGGTTTTTTCATTAATCTTATTTAAAAATAAAATGCACGGCTGAGTCGCACGAGCTTGCCCTTATATCCAAAGACTCTGTTTGCAAATAGTACTTATATTTTTAAATTTTAAAATGTGCGTATAAAATAAGTCTGTCTTCAAAAATTCAAATGCCGTTTTATCAATAAAAAATTTTGTTTTATTAAAATTTTTTTCTAAAATCCTTAAAGCCTTTTTTTTCTATAAATTTTCTTATATATAAAAATGTCCCATTTTAGTTTAAAAGCATTTTCAGCATGCCATTATTTAGAACTTATTAATATACGTTTCGCATTTTATTTTCTTAAAAAAAAATGATGACCCATTTTCGAAATATCGAATTTAAAAAAAAAAAAAATTAATATTTTTTAAAAAATCAAAACAAACATTTCTGATAAAAAAAATATTATTAGAGCTTGTGCAGGGAAACAAATATTGACATCGATTCACTTAGAGACAATTTAATAATTCTACCTGCCTGCGTAACGACGCGACATAACGCAGTGGCGATCCGAGAACCTCGGTTTTACCAGGTTCAATGACGAAAACTTGGCAAATGCCATCATCGCGCGCCGGGCAAAACGGGACTAATACCCTATTAGTCACGAAGATAGAGCTCCAGCACATCTTCGATTCATTAAAAAAAAAGAAGTCAGCAGGTGTCGATAGTATACCCAACATTGTACTACGACATTTACCTCAGGAAGCTGTGGACATTTATACCACTCTGTTTAACAACGTTCTGAATAATGCATATTATCCGGTCCGTTGGAAAACAGCTGTGGTACATCCTCTCCCGAAAAAGGGAAAGGACAACTCCAATCCGGCGAATCTCCGGTCGATAAGTCTGCTGCCAAGTATCAGTAAGGTATTCGAGAAGGTTATAAATAGAGCTCTGTCCAAGTGGGCTGAGAACAACAAAATAATTCCTGATAATCAGTTCGGCTTTAAGGCGGGACATGACACTATTCATGCTGCGTCTAAGCTTGTTTCTGATATCGAGTGGAACTAATCTAAAAGACAATGTACGGGTGCTTGTCTGGTTGACTTGGAGAAGGCCTTCGACACCGTATGGTTAGAGGGTCTGTATCTAAAGTTAAACAGACTTGGCATAAGTAAATCACTGTTGTACGAGTATATGCTTTATGACATGCTTAATGGTTGGCAATGTACCATCTACCAAAATCTTTGATATTAAAAATGGTCTTCAACAGGAAGCGGTTAACTCGCCGATCTTGTTCAGCATTTACACCAGTGATCTGATAGCAAGTCTGACTAAGGCAATAGCGTACGCCGACGACCTAATTGCGTACAGAACGGCCCCAAAAATAATTGAGGTTATCAAGACACTTTTCCAGGGTGACTTCGACAAGATTCAGCAATATTGCGATGACTGGAAGTTGAAAGACAACTTTCAGAAATGCGAAACTATTCTGTTCAGGACTCCGCTGTATGGAGCCTCAAGGGATACGAGAAGGAACTGGAAAAATCTAGTGATCGTTGGACCAAATCGACAGCCACTGGCGAATAAAAGTGTAGTAAAGTACCTTGGCATCTGGTTGGATCAGTACTTGTATTTCGACAGACATATAAGTGCTGCTCTGGCCAGAGCTAGGGGAGCCTTTGCCCAGACAAAACGGTTGTTTTTTAGCAGCCGTCTTGACAGCAGGGTGAAGGTGATTTGCTACATGGCCCTTATCCGGCCGATGATTGCCTATGAGTGCCCGGTATGGTTCAACGTTGGCCCATCTCAAATGGAAAAGATTCGGGTGTTTGAGAGACAATGTCTGCGACGTTGCCTTGGATTACACAGAACAACAGAGTCGGAGTACAAACATTACTATTCCAACCAGGTTCTATACAACAGAGCCAACATAAACAGAATAGATAATTTCTTGCTGAAGGTGGGTCACATTGCGAGAGCGATGTCGTCGACTAACAGCTTAATTTTTGGGGCTAACTATCCCAACAATGAGTTCTACGAAAGTGCACTTTGAAGTGGCAACATTCCGCCTGAAGCTTTTCTCTATTTAAACAATCGAGGGCTGATACAGGATAGGGAGGCGATTGCGCTAATCTACCACGTCAGCCGTAAAACTGTAGATAGGCGACTCCTTTACAGTCGAGACGTCCTCGCACTGGACGGAGCCGAGTGCCTTCGGTTCAGTAGGACTGTTTCCGATAGGGACCGAAGAGATAGGGTGAGGCAGGAGAACCAGTTTTGGTGGCTTCAAATTGAGATGTCATTTAAAGTTGTCTAGGGCGTTTGGTCTTGGCCAGCTTACATAGGTTTAAGGATTAGGTTAGGGACAGTCAGGGTGGCACCAAAAAAATTATATAAAATAAAAAAAAAACACACAAAAAAAAAGCTTACTGTGGCTGTTCTAGTTTTTAAGTAGTTTTAACTAGTTTTAAGTATTTTTAAGTAGTATTATTGTTTTTTTTTTTTTTTTTAGTTTTAAGTAGCTTAAGTATTATAATGGGTTTCGTTTTTTTTTTAATTTAGTTTTAAGTTTTATATAAAATAAAAAATAATGATAAAGATACCAAGTTTTTTTTTTTTTAATTTTCTTGGTTTTAGATTAAGTTCTTGTTATTTAGTATTAAAATTGTTCCTAGGCCAAAAGGCAATAGATATAAGATAATGAATTAACTTAGAGCACCCGCATAGGGCCAGTAAGAAATTTTTTATGTTTTTGAAATTTAAGCTAGTTTTTTTAAGAATTTTTGTCTAGCTTTAAGTTAGCTTTAAGATTTTGATAAAATAAAAAAAAAAAAAAAAAAAAAAAAAAAAACAATTTAATAAAAATCTATCGGTTCGTTTTTGATAAAATTCAATTTTTGACCAAAAAATTATTTTTGTTATTTTTAATCCTTAACAAAAATGAAAAAAAAACGCCTAACGTGAATTGGCTTAAAACCTTAATTTCCAAATTTTAAGTCAATCGACCCAATGCTTTGGGCTGTAGGGGCCAGGACAGACGGACGGAATCTTTCGACTTTTCTACCATCGTTATGTCATGTTTGATTAAAATATCGAGTTTGAATTTTTGTACGAATGCAATACTTGCCATATATGTAATTTCTATAATATGTAGCAAGTAAAAAAGAAAAATTAAAATTACGATTAAAAAGCCAATCTTAATGACTTCAATAAATTTTAAAGAGGGTATTATTTCATAGAATACACTTTAAACTACGAAATAGTTTTAATTTTAAATAAAATTTTTGATTTATTTATGTGCAGAAATGCTTGCTTTCATAACTTGCCCTAGATTTAAATCTTGTTTGAGTTATAACTTCTTACCAATAGGTACTTAAAAAATATTCAAAAAAACAAAAAAAAATCATTGAGAAAGATAATATTTCAGAAAAAAAAAGAACATAAAATGTCAAATATAAGAAGAAAAAGGACAAATGAGAAATGAGAAATACAACCCAAATTAAAAAATAAGAAATAAATATTTCGGTACTTCTCGTTAACTCTCTGAAAAATTGTCAACCAACAAATTTATCTGTAGACATTTTGGTATGCTAGGTACTAGAAGAACAATAATAATTTAATTATTCTCATTAAAATTTTAAGATACAAAAAAAAAAAACAGTATAAAGAAAATGAGGAAATGAATAACAGTCACACAGATGATGATGACAACTCATTAATTTCTATCTCTCTATCTCTTTTTACCAACAAAAAACATTTTTAAAATGTCCTTTTTTAAAAAGTATATACATAGCTCCATTGAGTTATATGGCGATGGTGAGGACGACGATGATACTTTTTTTTTTATTTAAATGAACTCGTTATTAATTCAGAAAATGCGAGAAAATTGTATATCAAATTAACGGTTTTAACCACTATAGAGGTAGGTACATAATTCTCCCTTTCTCTCTTTCGAGTAAAAAAGAGAAGAAGAACAAAAAATAGAATCTACAGCTTTTTACATAAAAAAAAGTATGTCAAGTTAGGATGAATAACATCAGAACAAGAAGTAGACATTTACACGCTCCGAGGCAATGAATTGACTGACAACAGTACAGGCACAGCAACACGAATAACAAACTATGAATACATCCAATTAAAGGGTGTCTCTTAAAAACGTATTGTGGCCTTAAAACTAATTTTTTAAATGCACTACTCACTTTAATACACTGAAAATTTGAGTATTTATAGGATTCTAGTTTTAATTTAAAGTGATAATAAGAAAGTTGGTTCATACACTTAGTCCAAAAAGTCTCGTACAGCAGCCTAATTTTATTGTTTTTTTTGAAAAAAAGTACTAGGAAAAAATGTAAAAACCAAAGTGGTAACATTGAAAAAAAGTTAGTTTCCACCATTACCATTTTACCAAATTTAAAAAAATTATGATTGTGATTTTCAAAAACCCGTTTTTAATTGTTATAGTAAATATTTTATCTCGAATCATCAAAAAGAAAGCTTTTTGGAGCTTACGGAGACTTTTTGGACTATGTGTATAAATCAAACAGATAAAGTTCTTGAAAATATTTCTTAGCATCTACTTAACTTTTTGTATAAAGCACCTACTCTGAGCAAGTGCTCAAACCCTTGAACTAAGTTTAAGAATAAATTTAGATATTAATAAAGTTCTTGACTAAGTTTAAGAGAGCATGCACTCAATTTTTTACATGGATCATCTATTTTGAGTAAATACTAACCACTCTAGGCTTTGTATGTAGCACCTACTTTAAGCAAATGCTTTAACCATCAGACTATGTCTAAGACTTTATTTTGAATTAAATAATGTTCTTGATTAAGTTTTAGAGCACATACACACTGAGCACCTACTTTGAGCAAGTACTCAAGCCTCCATTATATCTTTATGTATGGAGCACCTACTCTGAGCAATTCCTCAAACTATTAGACTATGTCCAAGAATATATTTTCACTTGAATAAAGTTTTTGATTAGGTCTTAGATCATATAATCAACATTTTACACAGAGCACCTACTTTGAGAAAGTACT
Organism: Eupeodes latifasciatus; assembly: GCA_920104205.1. Taxonomy (NCBI): domain Eukaryota; kingdom Metazoa; phylum Arthropoda; class Insecta; order Diptera; family Syrphidae; genus Eupeodes; species Eupeodes latifasciatus. Next base: position 158,159,175 of record OV049926.1, read on the forward strand.
CAAGACCTTTAAGACTTTGACTTTGTATGGAGCACCTACTCTGAGCAAGTGCTCAAACCCTTGAACTAAGTTGAAGAATAAATTTAGATATTAATAAAGTTCTTGACTAAGTTTGAGAGCATGTACTCAATTTTTTACATGGATCATCTATTTTGAGTAAGTACTAACCACTCTAAGCTTTGTATGTAGCACCTACTTTAAGCATATGCTTTAACCATCAGACTATGTCTAAGACTTTATTTTGAATTAAATAATGTTCTTGATTAAGTTTTAGAGCACATACACACTGAGCACCTACTTTGAGCAAGTACTCAAGTCTCCATTATATCTTTATGTATGGAGCACCTACTCTGAGCAATTCCTAAAACTATTAGATTATGTCCAAGAATATATTTTCACTTGAATAAAGTTTTTGATTAGGTCTTAGATCATATAATCAACATTTTACACAGAGCACCTACTTTGAGAAAGTACTCAAGACCTTTAAGACTTTGACTTTGTATGGAGCACCTACTCTGAGCAAGTGCTCAAACCCTTGAACTAAGTTGAAGAATAAATTTAGATATTAATAAAGTTCTTGACTAAGTTTGAGAGCATGTACTCAATTTTTTACATGGATCATCTATTTTGAGTAAGTACTAACCACTCTAAGCTTTGTATGTAGCACCTACTTTAAGCATATGCTTTAACCATCAGACTATGTCTAAGACTTTATTTTGAATTAAATAATGTTCTTGATTAAGTTTTAGAGCACATACACACTGAGCACCTACTTTGAGCAAGTACTCAAGTCTCCATTATATCTTTATGTATGGAGCACCTACTCTGAGCAATTCCTAAAACTATTAGATTATGTCCAAGAATATATTTTCACTTGAATAAAGTTTTTGATTAGGTCTTAGATCATATAATCAACATTTTACACAGAGCACCTACTTTGAGAAAGTACTCAAGACCTTTAAGATTTTGCGTTTTGCGTTAAAATAAATCTTGATGTATGGAGCACCTACTCTGAGCAAGTGCTCAAACCCTTGAACTAAGTTTAAGAATAAATTTAGATATTAATAAAGTTCTTGACTGAGTTTGAGAGAGCATGCACTCAATTTTTTACATGGATCATCTACATATTTTGAGTAAGTACTAACGAACCTTGACTTTGTATGGAGCACCTTCTCTGAGCAAATGCTTAAACTATTAAGACTATGCCTAAGAATATATTTTCACTTAAATAAAATTCTTGATTAAGTCTAAGATCATATAATCAACATTTTGCACTGAGCACCTACTTTCAGCAAGTACTCAAGCCTCCATTAAATTTTGATGTATGGAGCACCTACTCTAAGCAATTCCTTCAAACTATTAGACTATGTCTAAGAATATGTTTTCAGTTGAATAAAGTTTCTTGATTAGGCCTTAGATCATATAATCAACATTTCGCACTGAGCACCTACTTTGAGCAAATACTCAAGCCTCCATTAAATCTTTATGTATGGAGCACCTACTCTGAGCAATTGCTCAAAGAATTAGACTATGTCTAGGAATATATTTTCACTCAAATAAAGTTCTTGATTAGATCATATAATCAACATTTCACACTGAGCACCTAGTTTGAGCAAGTTCTCAAGTCCCCAAAACTTTGTGTTAAATTAAATCTTGATATATGAAGCACCTACTTTGATCAAGTGCTCAAACTTAGAACATGTTTAAGACTATATTTTGACTTATATAAAGTTCCTGATTAATTTTTAGAGCATATACTTAACTTTTTACATGGAGTACATACTTTGGGCAGGTACTAAAGCCTCAAGACGTTGTGTTAAATTAAATCTTGTTCTATAAATAAAATAAAGTTTACACATTTATACTCAAATTTTTATTTGAAGCACTTGCTCTGAGCAATAGCTCAAAACCATTAAATTTTCTAATACGAAACAATTTATATTGAGCTAATTTTAGAACACCCTTTATTCGAACACTCAACACTGACTCCAACGCATGATGACATGAGTACCTACATTATTTTGTGGGTGGTTATAGGTTGTGCATGATGTTGGGTGAAATCCTTGAATAAATCGTACAAACAAAAATGGAAGATACTACAGTCAGAGAAAAATTTATTTCACTTTTGGTGTGCGGGACCAGTTGTGGTGCTGGTGGTTATACGAGAGTATATGTATAGTGGTTATGGTTATATTTTATAGTATAGTATAGTATAAGACTTAATAGCAAAAAGGCTTGGTCTTTCGTGAAATTGCCTGTGTGAATTTAATACAAGGCGAGGAGGATATCTTGTATTTAACATCGCACAGCCGTAGGAAGAACTCATGATGATGATGATGATGATGTGTAGGTGTGTATATGAAAAACCAGGGCGGACGGTTTTAAAGAATTTTCCTATATAGGTAGGTACTATGGGTACATCTTCTACCTCCTACATACATACATTATTCTTATATAAAGGTGAACAATTAAGTAAAATGAATGAAAGTGCCCTATGGAGATTATAACCGAACTCTTGCTTCCCTGAAAAATATGTATATCCTTATACCGCATCCATTGCTTTCATACACAATGCTTTCTTGTGTGTCTCTCTGTAAAAAACACAGCTTATAGGTATGATGCGATGTTAAGGACCATTACACACATCATCGTACAAATGTAAATTTTTTATTTTCAGATATGTGTTATGGGGTGTGTAGAGTACACCTACTTTTCTTCAATTCAAGTATTTTCGAGTTTGCACATTAATGATTTAATTTGCTAAGATTGTTTACAAGAAGAGTAGGAACGTTTTCTAGCCTGGCTTGGCCTAGATGATGCGGATTTGTTTTTTTGTTTGTTTGTTCTTCCTGAGAACTCTTCCGGTGCTATGGTGGTGCGGAGGAAAATTGCGTGGGGCTTAACAAAAAAAAAAAAACAAAAAAGGAATTTGTCAAGTAGTCTGATTATAGGAAGGCTCTATAGAAGGTTCTTATGATTTGCTCCAATTTTATTTTTATACATAATTTTTGAAAAATATACTCGTAAGTAGACAGGATTTGCGTCTTCGAAAGAAAATGTCCTAAAATCGACTTAGTTTAAGGGTCTTTAGAGACTTTTTAATAATGCCGTTGACATTCCCTTGAGCTCAATATATTAGAAAGAGACTTTAGAAAATCATTGGTTATTCAAATGAGGACTTTAAATTTATTTTTACGTTTTTATTTTCTGGGCCACACCCACTTGTTAAAATATGTGTATCTGAACACGTCTAAGAAGTGACAGTTCTTTAAATAAATTTAAAAAAAAAACCTAAGCTTATTAGACGAATTTATTAATTCAAAGAAAGAAGCTCATGATTAATATAAATAAACTAAACTAAACTAAACTTAAAAATTAACTAAACTAAAGAGATGGTTCAGCTAATTTGAATAATTTTAGCATCTTAATTTCTTAACATTTTGCTAAAGTTAAAATCACGAAATGCATAATTTGATTTTCAGTAATTTTCTAAATCCAATTTTAATTGAAAGAGTTGATTTTTGTGTATTTTTTTGTTTTTAATTAAATAAAATGTCTTCGGAAGACGAAGATTTTTGAGGTATTTGAAGACTGGACTTTGTGCTTCTAAGAGCTAGACAATTGATAATTTTACTCTAGACATAGAATTGACGAGTTAAAACTTGTTTTGTATTGGTTGAAAAACCTAGCATCCAAGACCAAATTAAAAAAAGCTTACTTAGGTTCTCAGACCTAAAAAGTCCGTGGGTTATCCCTAGTGGAACATAGGATTTAACTGCATTGCAATAATTACCTTTTCTTAGCGTGTGTCCAATCTACCTATGTATACTGTCACTTGCGCCTACGAATAATAGTATCAATAAAGTTCTTCATTGGATATAGATATTATTGGGCCACACAAACAGCAAGATGTTTCTTAAGCACCTATTAAAGAAGGTCTGTACTTTCCTGCTAATTGTTGCTGTTATTTTCCAAGTGCTGTAACCTAATAACAGTACTGATTCGACGTTTGAGCCGGTGTAAATTTTAAGTCGTAGATTTGTCATCAAGCTTAGAGTTTTTTCCTCCAAACACTGACATCCCGAACGCAGCCTTAGATTTTCCGATACGGCTAACAATATTTTATTCTGTTCCGCCTTCAATAGAGACCATACTTCCAAAGAGACTGAAAACTCTCTACTTTTTCTACTAGTTGTTGAGCAATGTTTAAAAGAGAGGATAAGTGAGAGTTCCCAGGGCTGAACATCTTAGTTTTTCCCACTTGATTTTGCATTCTTCTCTTACCACCCTTGTTGCCATTTGATGGATATCCATTATCCTAAGAAATTGCAAGCATACATCGTCTACGTAATCTAGATGTTTCAGGTACGTTTTCAGAGGCCGGCCGCCCGCAAAATATCACTGATCACCAATAAAATAGAATTGGTGACAGTATGCAGCCCTGCCTGACTCCATTTTAAATTTCAAACTCCTCTGAAAATCTACCTTCGTGTAAGACGTGTCATTTAGACCTATCATGGTCGACTATTAACGCTGTCAAAAGCTTAATTTTCATAAATGATTCAGTCTAGAGTTGGGAAAATATTGTTTTTTTAAAACAAACATTTCAAGATAAATTGCTTCGTTGGTCAGACATTTTTAAATTTGTACGTTTGCAATTTTGACTTCAGTTGACTGCTGATAATCTGATGACATTTCCAATTGATAGGTCAGTTGAAGTTTGTGTGGCTTGTTTATTTTTATGAACTGTCACTATTAAGACATGTTCAGATGTTCCAATTAAAAAAAAAAAAACGGAATTAGTTATAGGTCTCAAATTGTGGAGTAGCTAGTAAATTACTGAATATTTAGAAAATTGCTAATTAGGAAAATGGTAAGCTTTTACTAATAGGTTAGGTTAGGTTAAAGTGGCTGTTGGTTGGGACGTCCAACACACTTAGACCAAAGTATGGTCCGTTGTGATACCACATGGATCAGTTGATCAGCTTAACTCGTTGAACCAATTGGAGCTTCGAATGAAGCGTAGGAGACAAATAATGTCAGAATTTTTTAGATCGCTGGTATCGTTGAAGTAGTAGTCTCCAAGGTGGATTCTACGTCTTTGTGATAAGGCAGGGCATGTGCACAGAAGATGAGATATTGTCTCTTCTTCTTCTTCTCCATGCAACTCCTACAAAAATCATTTGCAGGGGCTCCAAGTCGAATAGCATGCCTTCCTATTAAGCAGTGCCCAGTCAGGACACCTATAACGTAGCTAATGTGCAATCTACTCAGAGAGATTAATTGTTTTGAGCGCCTGGCGCTAAGAATAGGCCAAATTAGTTTAGTTGCGACACAAGTGGTGGTGTTATTCCACCTGAAGTTTGTTTTCTCTATGGTATCTTGCTTCAGCATGAGTTTACATGTAGCTAAGGGGGATACCTATGCTAGCATTGTGAGCCAGCAGAGGTAAAGTTGTTCCGCTTTTTGCAAGTTCGTCAGCTTTACAATTTCCTGGAATGTCTCTATGGCCCGGCACCCAGAAAAGGTGAATGTTGAACTGTGTAGCCATTCTGTAAGAGATGATCGACAATTTAGGGCTGTTAGTGAATTTGTGGAGACAGAGTCTAGGGACTTTAACGCAGCTTGGCTATCCGAGAAGATGCGTATATCTTCTAATAGTTTTGTTTAAAATTTTGCGCCATTTTCTCACTAAAAGTGTTTTAAAATTTGACTAAGGCGCCAGTTATAGCTATCATTGGTTTTCATCATTGAAAACAAACATTGGAATTTTTTTGACAGGTCGTTTATAGCTATCATTAAAAATGTCTGTCATTGAAAAAAATTTCCTGATTGAAATCCACTGAAAAATGTTTACTGACAGAAATCTGTAATTGGAATTTTGTGAAATTGGAACACAAATCAGTAGAACGATTCGTTTCACTTTTGAATATAAAAGTATCAGCTGTTCAGAAAAATGAATTTCCGTTCGGAAAATAGAAAAATACATTTTTAGAGAAAAGTAAATGCTCAATTACACTTCTTTTTTTTTTCAAAAGTATATAATTTTTATTTCTAATGACTGTGTTTCCCAGTCGAATATCGATTCAAACATTTTTCATTGAAAACTTTGAGCCAAAGTCTACTGTCACACCAAATGTACCTATGGCTTGCAATTGAATAAAGAAATAACGTTGCAACGTTTTTCTATCAATGTCCATTGACTATAACGTGACGATAATTTTGTACATATTAACAAATAAAAAAAAAAAACATTTTTAATAAAAAGTATCTCTCTGCTAAATTTCCTTTAGATGATCTTCTTCAAGTCTTTAAACCATTCTAACGACTCAACTTCTAAACAAGAACTTCTCATTAACTTTTACCGAAAACGGTATCTTTTTAATCAAATCGGCAATTCAGCCAGGAAAATTTAATTAGTACCTACACAAAAAAGTCACTTACTCAGCAATTTTTGACGTTTGACTAATTAAATAGTTCAAAACTACCTATGTACCTTAACACTATATACGATCGAAACTTATTAAATCGTCTATAATCAAGGTTTTCATTATTCAATTAAAAGTCATTAACCTTTTGCAGAAAATCATGCCACGTTCGCAGTTGATTAAACCTTATTAAACATCAGCATACCAAAAAACCTAAACAGAAATTACACAACAACTACAACAACAACAAAGAAAAACGCTTTTCTTTTATGCGCTTGCTTTTCAATACAAACACTATACACTATACAACATATATGTATGTAGGTACTTTCTCCCTTAAGCGTACATACATATATAAAGTATTTTCCATTAAAGAATACAATGCCCTTTCAACTCGCTAAATACCGTTTTATTTATATAAATTTTACGCCCGTGCCTTTAGTTTAGTTCAGTATTCAATTCAGTGTCGGTATATGCGGCGGCTTCAATTGAATTTCAATGCATATATGTACATACATACATACATACATACAATATAACTGTATGTAGTCTATAGGAAGCTATTAACGCCGCGCCGCTACGCAAGTAGCAAATAGCTCCCTCTAGCTGTATATACCTCTGTATAGTAAGTAGCTAGCTATGGTAACCTTCGCCTTAATTGATATCGTCTGTTGTTCATTGTACTTTTTTTTTTGTGTAGGATTCGGTTCAATCTTTGAATTAGATGAAAAATAAAATGAAGACACAGAGCTTCACACTATTTTCTCTCATCATTATTATTGTTATTATTTTTTAATTCTAAGCTACGACTACGAGCTACGAGTACACATTTTGACGACAATGACAACGACGACGACGACTACGATGGCAACGACCCGCATTCCATGGCAATTGAACCAATTAACAAGTCCCGTGTGTGTCTTTTTTAGTCAATTGATGTGATTTTTACACCCAAATGGTCAAAATGGAGAAAAACCTTCATTTAATTATTTTTCTTTTTTATTCTTTACAAAAAATATAAATTTTAATTAAATTAACAAGAATATTTTGTCGTCAATGAGATTGAAATGAAGAAAATTCTTTTTTTGAACTTGATATTTTTTTATAGGCGCTATAAATTTAATTCTATAAATTTTCAATAAAAATGTACATACATATGTATATAAGTTTCAATGTTTTGAACAATTCAAAAGAAAGAGAGAGAAATAGACAAAATGGAATGCAAAACGAATCCAAATCAAGCAAAGTACGTTGAAAAGAAAAATGCATTTACAAAGATGCAAAATGCAATGATAATTGATTTGGTCTCGTTTTCCTTTTTTCTGTCACTTTGTTGTTGTTTTTATTTTCGCGTTTCTCTTTTTTAGTTTCTGGTTTAGTTTTACAGGAAAAGTTGTCATAAATCTTTGTATTGATACTAATGACTGATAAAACTTCAAACTTCAGTGGAGTGGAAAGTCTTCAAACATCGATTTTTTTTTTTTTTTAAAGTTACATTACATATGTTTTTGAGAAATTAAAGGCAAGTTATTGTCTCAATATAACTTTTAAGGGGTAAGGCCACCCTAGGGGCCGAAAAAAGGGGCTTTTGTGTTTTATTTTTTTCAGAAATACTAAACATCAGCCATATTCTGATTCACGGGGGGAATTTTGCTTGAATTTTCACTAATCACTATTCTGCTATTCATTCGAAGTGAATCTTCTATTCACGTGAACGCATTTATTTAATACAATTCAGATCCGCATATGTATATATTTATAATGTAGCCGATTTTTCATTTGATGTCTGGTTTGTTAATTGTTGTTAGCAAAATTTAAGTACAAACTAATTTATTGGTTAATTTAGAATATTTGTTTTATAAATAATAAAAGATTATAAACATTTTTAGAGGAAGAACGACATACAAGGAAAAATTTGCAACAACGGACAGGTTCAGACAACACAAGGGACTTCATTTGAAGTCAACTGCATTCTTTGAACGTACATTTTAACCAAGGCAAGTAGTTAATTGTTCAAGTGTCATAAACTTCGAACTCGGAATCTTACTTCAGTAACCTCTACCTTCAGTTGATTGTGCAAAAACTACCAAAAACATAATTGTCTACAAAACACTCCTCAGGAAAGCTACAAGTCCATCACGATTTGCATTTTGTATTGTAAAGAAATATTTCTTATTTCTTTTCCAATTTGACAAGGAACCCTTACTATTATAATAAATAAACTAAAAAATATTAATATAAATATTTTTAATGAAAATGTAAATATTTCATTTGATGCTAATGATGTTACATAAATAAATAAAACAAGTATACCTCCAATAAAAATTAAAAATACACAAAACATTAAATGGAATTGTGCAGAAAATAAAAAAAAAACCATAAAGTAATAAAGTTCAGCTCTCAGTTGAATGAAAAAACATGATCAGTTGTCATTTTGACATAAAATGACTTGACTTGCGAGTAAAGTTGCCTTAATTGGAACGTATTTTTTTGGCAACTGGCCAATTAGATACTAGAAACTTGCCTAACTTTCAAGTCCCTTAAGTCGCCTGAATCTGCCCAATATGAATCAAAACAATTTATCCAACATTCTCAAGATTGTCACATGAACAGCTGTGTACGTGAATGTCAAATTGATTTGGGATAATGTAGTTCACCCGATGGATAGCAGAATGCAAAGGCAGTGTGAAAGGGAATCGAATGGGTGAATCGAATATACGATCCACGTGAATACCAGAATAGGGCTGTGTATATCGGAATTACAGAAATGTTTTATTAAACATTCATGGCTGCTTAAAATAATATTTTTTGGAAATGATTGATTTCAAAATGGCGACCGTGCAACGATGACGTCTTTTCCACGATCTGAGTTACAACTCTTTAAATTTTTAAATTAAAGTGAGTTAATCAGTTTAACTGAACATTTTAACTGCTAGAAAAGTAGTTAGGGTTTTTGCGATACAATGTTTTTTGTAAAAATGTCGCACTTCTCATAATTGTTAATAAGAAATGAACTATGCAAAATAATAAATCCTTCGATGGAAAGTATACTTTAAAAGATATATTCCAAATTTCAAGTCAATAGTTTGAAAATTGTTTTGTAATATAAAGAGCAGTAAATGGTCCTTCCATAAAACTTTGACACTACATTTTCGGGTCTTAGGGAACAATTTAAGATAAAAAAAATTAATTTTTCGAAAATTCTTGGGAGGCCGAATTCCTCAGGCAAGTAATAAAGAACATATGTACATATGTACACAAAACTTACCTGATTTTGAAGCGTTTCTCTAAAGTCAGGGGCTTGTTAGGTACCGCAATTTTTGGTTAAAAAAGCCGATGTTTTTTTTAACTTTCTAGGAGTGGCTAGGCAAATAAATATTTCAAGTATGCATTAAGTTTCCTCAAAAAGTATTTTAGATTTAATTTGTTCATCAATTTGTTTTGTCAAATCATAAACTGTCAAATACCATTAAAGAAAGAATACGATCTCAAGGGATTAAACACAATTTCAAAAATAATATTTTTTTCTTTCATCAAAAATCCTATCTTAACTTTTTTTTAAAAAGTTTCATTTCTAAAAGTTTACAAAACGTTCAAAAAAATATTTATTTCCTTTACCATAGTAAAAATGAATTTAAAAAAAAAAATAGAACTAAATTAAATATCCCAATCTTGTGTCGAAAATATTTTGTTTAAAATTTGGAAAAGCACAGAACACTATAAAAAAAAATCATAGATTGTCATATTTCACCTAAGAATTGGCTACGATCTAGAAAGATTGAAAAATCTGTGTTAAATTAGATTTTTTCTTAAGAAATCTCAAAATTAAATGACGCTTTCCGTGCTCTCGTTATGGGACTAAAGTTTTGACTATTCAAAAATGCAAACTGTCAAAAAAAAATCTACACTAATATTATAAAGAGGAAAGATTTGTATTTTTGTATGTAACGAATAAACTAAAAAAGTACTGGACCGATTTTAATAATTCTTTTTGCATTAGAAAGCTACATTATCACTGAGTAACATAGGCTATATTTAGTACTAGATTACAATAGAAATCTTTATAAATTCCTATTAAAACCAACCGAAGGTGTAAAAAATTTGCCATAAAATGTCTTTCATCGCATACGCTGCGAAGAGTATGGATGATAGGACAAAAAAATGTTTTCTAATTTAGTGATTCATGGTTGTTTTCATTAGCATGCTTATAACTTAAATATCTGTACCTATTTATGTCTACCCGTGCGAAGCCGGGACGGGCCGCTTGTTAATTATATTTTTATAGAACTTTCAACAATTTTTTTAGATTTTCTAGAAATTTTCGAAAATATTTTTAGAACTATCAAAAATATTTTTAAAATTTTCAAAAATATTTTTAAAATTTTCAAAAATATTTTTAAAATTTTCAAAAATATTTTTAAAATTTTCAAAAATATTTAACGATTTTCCAAATATACTTTAAGAATTAAAAAAAAATAAAACTTTCAAAAATACTTAAATCTTAAGAAATTAAAATTTAAATTAAAATTTTCAAAAATATTTAAAGGTATATATCTCAAGAAATTAAAATTTAAATTAAAATTTTCAAAAATATTTTTAGGAATCTCAGGAACATTTTTAGAAATTTCAAAAATATTATTAGAACTTTCAAAAATATTTGTAGAACTTTTAAAAATATTTTTTCTATATATTAAAATATGTTGTTAGTTAAAAAAATAAACACATCAAATAAAAAAATAATTTTAAAAATAAAAAATGTTAAAAAAAACATAAAACACATATTTGGATATAATTAGTATAATTCGGGTTTGATTTAGTTTTGATTTTTGATTGTGGACGAAATATAAATATCTTGAAAATTTGTGGAAACTACTTTAAATAAACAAAACTACATCTGTAGTGGTTTTAACTTAAGAAAAGGGTGTGTTGTGTTAACGAACAATTTTTGTATTTTGACTTTAGATGCTTTGATACGAAACTTAAGATCAAACATTTAGTACAAATGCAGCAATTTCTCTCGACCCTTTATTTGCCATCAGAATTTTCTCTCTACGAGGTTATCTCATCATAAACCTTAAGAAAAGGAACAAGACCTATGAACCTACATGTGTACTCAAACAAAACACGTGTAGGTAATTTGAACTCTACGACAACCACATCATCAACGATAATGAATAATGATTTATAGGAACATTGTAATACATATCCATATACGCGTAGATATTGTATCTTCAATTTATATGGTCTACATAAAACTATAGATACATTATGTGGCACAATTCTTTTTGTTTCTATTATTTTTACAGATTATGCCAATTCATCTGAATCTCGGGTTCATTATATTATTCGCTATATATTAAAAGCAATTGAATGCACCTAGTTATGGAATTGAATTTAATTTGAGTGTGTTCTACAAAGGCGAATGGATTCTAACTACTATAATCTCTTGAAACTATAAACTATCATCATCAGAGAAGTGGGGGTATAAATTAAGACAAAAAAAGTATATAATTTATTTTTATGTTTATAACATGTGCTTAACAATAATTTCTGTTTTTAGTTGAAACAAGTGTTTTAATATAAAAGAAACTGTTGGTTTTTGTTTAAAGTGCGCAGTATGCGTTATGTCTAGCGTCTCCATTTTTTTTTTTTTTTTTTTCAAATTAATATAAAATAGCAAATGTACAAGGTGAAGAAAAAGTTATGACTATCAACAAATTACTACCCATAAAAAACGTCAAAAGCAAAAAGATCAATATTTCATGTATGTATATTGACGTGTAATTTTTGTCTGTTTAGTTCACAAATTTGACATTTGACGCCATTTGTAAAATTGACTTCCGTCATCTTGTTGTTTATATTAAAATTTAGCTTTAAATGTAAGCAACTTACTAATAAAACACTCTTTTTGTAAAGATAAACAAAATATTTTAATACTTAAAATTCGAATTTTAAAAATGTTAAGACATAATGTATTTTTGAATACTTGAACTCAGAACTTTAAGTTGGCAACGCCAGTTTAATTGGTAGCCATTTTGTCAGCTGTCAAGTGATTTATTTTAAGTTTGGTTTGACATTTCAACGTGAATGAACTGACGCCTGAACAACACTTCAACATTGAACAAACTTATTTTTGTAATTCATTGTTCTGTTAGAAATACGTTCACGACGCTCACTTTTTGTTGAATGGATAGAGGTCATTTATGGCAAACGTTGTACTAAAATGCCAGAAGATTATTCTATTTCGAATTAAGTAAATTTCATAACAATTTTAAAAAAAATATCTTCGTTTTATTCCATTTCAAAGTTATAAAACTCTAAAATACACCCTTTATTTTCTCTCTAAATGTCAAAATAGAGTTGACATTTGACGCCATTTGTAAAATTTCTTTCCGTCATCTTGTATTTGATGAGTTCAAATGTTAAACTCGCTAATTAATTTTGATTTTGAAAATTTTAAGAAAATATAAATGATATTTTTGAATATCTGCAAAATATCATACAAAGTACAATGCACAACTGGGTCGCACGAACTTACCTACTATTTGTATTTAAAGACTGTTTACAAATAGCACTTACATACATATATATATTTTAAAATTTAAACATTTATCATAAAATAAGTTTGTAGTTCATTAAAGCGAATTTTTTTTTGTTAATTTTTTAAAAACTACAATTTTTCAATTTTAGTTTAAGAATATTTTTAGTATGCAGTTATTTAGAGCTTATCAACACGTTTTACATTTGATTTTCGTAAAAAAAATTATGTCCTATTTTCGAAAAAAAAAATAATATTTTTTTAAGATTCCAAATAAAAATGTTGACATTTTTGATTATCATAAACACAGTATAAGAGCTTAAGCAAAAGAAATATTATTTAATTCGGTTATTAGTTCTTGAGAAAACCTAAAAACAAAATAACTGTTCCCTACTCGAGCAATACAAAAATATTTGTTTTTTATTCGAAGAAGCCAAGTTAAGTAACCAAATTTTAGAGAAAGTTTAATAAAATTCTATCGGTTCGATTTCGAGTTTTGACTAAAAAATTTGTAAGGGGCCACTGTTATTTTTAGTCTTAAAAAAAAAAAACAAATGAAAAAAAAAAACACTTAAATCGAATATGCTTAAAACCTTAATTTCCTGGTTTGAACTCAATCTATCTAATTGTTGAGGCTGTAAGGGCGAGGAGAGACACACAAACGGTCATACGGATGGAATCGGGGGACACACTTTTCTCGACTTCTTGTTAATTTCCCATGGGAAGTTATTGTAATCGGTTCGATTTGTCGAATTGAAAATTTTGACATTTCTCAACGTTTCAAGGTCCCTAGAGTCGAAATATAAAATTTTTGGAGAGATGTCTGTGTGTGCGTGTGTACTTACGTTCGTTCAAAAAGTTTTTTTCGTCGTCCATAGCTCAAGAGCTCGTAGAGATATCGACTTTAAATAAGTTTTGTTTGGCATATAATAATGCAGAAAGATGCAGAAAAGACTCTCAAAAAAATTGAGTGGGAGGTTTTTTTTAAAAAGAGGTGAAAATTTTGGTTAACCCAAAATATCTCACGAACCAATAACGCTAGAGGCTATTTTTATGTGATATCAATCTAGTATGTATGTATTATATTTTGGAAAAAAATCCAATTAACGGTTTTTTTATAAATCAAAAAACTAAAAAAAAATAATTGTCACTTTGAATATTTTACGAACAACAAATAATTTTATGCAACGATTAATAACTTTTTTGACATCTCGTAAAATTTTGAGAAAAATCGAATTGATAGTTTTTTTTACAAAAAATAAAAACCTAAAAAAACATTACTAAAAGTTGGTAAAAATTGATTTTCAACTCAAATTTCTTTTGAAAAATTTGAGATATTGGCTTTAAATTAATTGTATCTTATAAAAAAATATTGTTTCCATTATTTAGAAAAAATTTGAGAAAAATTGTGACAGTTTTTTTTTACAAAAAATAAAAACCAAAAAAAAAACATTACTAAAAAGTTGGTAAAATATCTTTTCAAAAAATTAAGATTATGGCTTCAAATTTTATGTTCTAAAAAATATTGTTTTCAACATTTAGTTAAATTTTGAAAAAAATCAAGATGACAGTTTTTTTTACAAAAAATAAAAACTTATAAAAACAATGCTATAACTTGATAAAAATGTACTTTCGACTCAAATATCTTTTAATAATTCAAAATATTGGCTTTTAACTAATTTTATCTCACAGAATTCAGTAGATTTTTTTATAAAAATCAACAAGTCAGTTTTTTCTTAAACAATTAAAATCTAAAAGAAATAGTGCGCAAATGCTACTAAAATTGGTAAAAATTTGTTTTCACTAAAAACCTCTCTAGCAAATATAGATTTTGAAATCAAACTATGTATATGCAAAATATTGTTTGTAATTTTTAATTTTTAGAATAATACAACTGAAAACATTTTTAAAAAATTACGAAAACCTAAAATCCTTTTAAGCAATACAAATCGGCAGACGGGATGGGAAGTTATCAGTGTGGGTCGCATCCCACCCTCTTTTCTTGATTAAAATCTCGAGTTCCAAAATTTGTACGAATGCAATATTTGGCATACAGTTCCTATACGTTCGGTCGCAAGTAATAACACAACTTTTCGGTTCTTTGTTAAACAATTTTGACAGAACTTAATGAATTTTACCTTTTGGACTTATAAAATTTAACTTAAAATGTTTTCATGTGACTTACATAAATCTTTAAAATATTTCTTTTCTAAAAAAAAGGATTTGGTTTTCTTAAGCAATAAAAATGTAAACACATTTCTGCTTATTATTTAAAATTTTTGTTGTTTTTTTAGAAAACTTAACTTGCAACCAAAGTAAATTAATTCTAAAGTTTTAATGGCGTTCATCTTGAAGTCTTAGTATCTTCTATCTCCCGCTATAATTATACAAACTATATAAAACCACTCTTGTATTTTTAGTGCCTTTAGCAATTTGCTAAATGTTTCTTCACTGGCAAGCAAAACTTCTATAACTTTGAAGAAAACATGTTATAGTGAACAACAATCATCGCATCGCCATCATCGTCTGTTGCATGTTTCAAAATTACTTAGTATAAGGGTTTAATGTTCGCTCCCTTATTTGCCAGAGCTTTCAATTAATACAACTTCATTTTCAGGCATAATAATATTTTTCAAATTACAAACAATAACCAAGAACTATGAGTATATCTATAGAACTTATCTCTTTTACCTCATACGCTTTCCCCATAGCTATACTATAGCTAGCTAAAGTATTGCGTCAGTCTTTCGGACGCATTTGCATCTGCATTTTAATATCCACCATTTTTGTATTTGTTTTCTAAATGCATAAACCCTACTTATAGCATGTGCTCTGTGAGAAGGTAGGTGTATCTATGTATATTCTGCAAAAAGGACTTTATTTTGACTTTAATATTTTATGTATCGTAAATGTTTTTCTATTTCATACTTTAAATAATTAAAAATAAAAAATAAATGGATAGAAGGAGAACTTTCCGGAATCACAATCTCTTTTTCTGGATCTCATGAATTTTCCACTCCACTTTTGTACGTATTTTGCTTTATATCTCCATTCTTTGGGGTTTGTATATCTTTTGTTATTTTGTTCTTTTATTTTGAATTTTTGCTTTAGTTCTGTTTTTCTTTTGCGGCTACAATAGAATAATATAAATGTATAGGTATAAATATATATGAACTCTCGCCCCATTGCACTTTGTTCGAAATAAATTTCAAAACAGGGGCCGAAGTGGCAAACATAAACCACATCATTTCAACCGACAATTATTCAACAAAGTGTGAAATCTGCTCCTGTTTCTTGGATGCAATAATTCGAAATTATTGAAAAGGAAAAGAAGGGAAGATACAATAAAACAAAAATTTTAAAAGAAAATAAAAGAGGCTGGGATGCGACCCACACTGATAACTTCCCCATCCCGTCTGTCGATTGCTTAAAAGTTTGTAAGTTTTTGTGTTGGGTTAAAAAAGTTGTTAGTTCAATTATTCTTAAAAAATTTATAATTACCAAGAATATTTTTCATATAAATTAATAGTTATGTAAATTGGAAATCTAGTTTTATAAAATAGATTTTTAGTCGAAAACAATTTTTTACCAATTTAAGTAGCATTTCTTAAATTTTTACAAATTGGATGAATGAAATTAATTTGAGAGACATCAAGACCCGAACTTCAATTTTAGATTTTATTTTTTTTATAAAAAAAACGGACTGTTGGATTTTTATAAAAAAAAAAACTACCGAATATCGAAAACAATATTTTCTTTGAAATAAAAAGAGCTTGAAGACAATATTTTTAATTTTTGAAAAGCGATTTGAGTCGTAAGTAAATTTTTATCAAGTTTTAGTATTGTTTTTTTGTTAGGTTTTTATTTTTTGTAAAAAACCTGTCAATTAGATTTTTCTCAAAATTTTACTGAATGTCGACACCAATATTTTTAAAACATAAAAGTAGTTTAAAGCCAATATCTCAAAGTTTTGAAAAGATATTCAAGTCGAAAATCAATTTTTACTAACTTTTATTAATTTTTTTGTTTAGGTTTTTATTTTTTTGTAAAAAAAAACTGTCAATTCGATTTTTCTCAAAATTTTACCAAATGTTGAAAACGTTATTTTTCTTTGCACAAAATTGTTTTGGTGACAATTTTTTTTTCAGTTTTTTTGCTTTATAAAAAAACCAATTATAGAGGAATCAGTCTACTTAACATCGCTTATAAAATCTTCTCTGCCGTAATATGTGAACGTCTAAAGCCCATCGTCAACAACCTGATAGGTCCTTATCAGTGTGGTTTTAGACCAGGAAAGTCCACAGTCGATCAAATATTCACATTACGGCAGATCCTGGAAAAAAACCCAAGAACACCAAATCGACACCCACCATCTTTTCATCGATTTCAAGGCAGCATATGACAGTATCTACAGGGACGAACTGTATAGAGCCATGTCTAGTTTTGGCATCCCTACCAAACTCGTCTGTTTGTGCAGGATAACCATGGAGAACTCACGCTGCTCCATAAAGGTTGGAAACAACTTAACTGAACCTTTCGATGTCAAAAAAGGTTTTAGACAAGGTGATGCGCTGTCATGTGATTTTTTTAACATCGTACTTGAAATAATAGTGCAAAGCTCACACGTCAACACCAGAGGCACTATCTTTCAAAAGTCTGTCCAATTACTAGCATATGCTGATGACATTGGCATAATCGGAAGAACTCAGCGTGATGTCAATGGGGCTTTTGTGAGTATTGAGGCAGAGGCGGCAAAAATGGGTTTAACGGTTAATGAGGGCAAAACAAAGTACATGCTGTCATCAAGAAAGGACCTACAACACCGACGTCTTGGTCAAAACGTCACCATCGACAGACGTAACTTTGAGGTAGTCAAGGACTTCGTCTACCTAGGCTCCGCTGTAAACGCAGAAAACAACACCAGCGCTGAGATCAAACGAAGAATAAGTCTTGCTAACCGCTGTTTCTTTGGGTTAAGAAAGCAATTGAGTGGAAAAATTCTCTCTCGAAGGAACAAAGTGTCGCTATATAAGACCCTTATCATCCCCGTCCTGCTATACGGTGCAGAAGCATGGACTTTGACAAAAGCGGATAAAAGCACCTTGGGTCGTTTTGAGAGAAAGATTCTTCGTGTGATCTACGGTCCCGTATGCATCGAAGGGGAGTGGAGGAGAAGATGGAACGACGAGCTGTACGGGCTGTACAGCGACGTAGACTTAGCAAGAAGGGTAAAAGTCCAACGACTAAGATGGCTAGGTCACGTAGAGCGCATGGAAACCAATGCTCCGGCCCGGAAAGTCTTCGAATCCACACCCACAGGACAGCGCAGTAGAGGAAGACCGCGAATCAGGTGGCGCGCACAAGTGGAAGGTGACCTCACCCAACTCGGAGCGCGAAACTGGAGACATCTAGCTAGGGACCGAGCTAGATGGAGAAGTTTGTTGGGTGAGGCCCTAGTTCACACAGGACTGTAGCGCCACCTTAAGTAAGTAAGTAAAAAAACCGTTAATTGGATTTTTTTTCTTTTCAAAAAATATACTTGTTTGGTATCACGTTACAATATATTATATAAAATTTAATTCAAGTCTCTAGCGTTTTTGGTTCGTAAGATATTTAGGGTTAAGCAAAACCTTTTTTTTAAACTGCTGTGGTAAAAAAAACACCCACGCAATTTTCTTGAGAGCCCTTTCTGCATCTTTCTGCCTTATTATCTGTTCAAAATTTATTTGAAGTCGATATCTCTTCTGGTTCTTGAGCTATGGACGACGAATAAAACGTCGCGAACGTAGGGACATACGGACGTACGGACGTACGAACGTACGTACACACGCACGCACAGACATCTTTCTAAAAATCTTTTATTTCGACTCTAGGGACCTTGAAACGTCGATAAATGTCAAAATTTTCAATTTGACAAATCGGACCCATTACAATAACTTCCTATGGGAAGTTAATAAACAACCACAAAAGATACGAAACTTCAATAATTGCAAATAACGCAGTTTATTTTTTGTTTACATTTATGTTTTGCTTTTATGTTCCAATTTAAGTCAAATCGTAAAATTTTTTAAATAAATTTAAATGCAAACAAATATACTTATCAACATTTTTTAAAGTTTATTTTTCAAGAACAATTAATAAATAAATTCAATTGATTTCTCAAAAGTTTTAAATATTATTAAAATTAGTCAACATATACTTTATATTTTTTTTATATTTAAAAATGTCCTTAGAGGTTGAAAATGTAAAGAACAAATTTCAAAAATAAACTTTATTTCATATTTTTTGAAGCGAAACGAAAACTGTGTTTTTCCTAATTGTCGTGAAATTAATAAAATTGTATTCTATTATTTTATAGGCGAGGAAAAGGAAGTTTATTTTGGAAATGAATAACGGATATCCAAATTAAAATAAGGACAACATTTCTATTCTAATTAACTTTTTGCAAAACGGTATATTGATGTTTCATTTAATTTCGCTTAAAGGTATGAGTTTGGCTCAAGGCATGACAATCGAAAATGTCCCTGTTCTTTGTCAAGCGGTTGGTTTAATATTATTTATTTTCTATGGAACTGAAACAACCGGCTATGTCACAACCGTAATAGTTTTGCAATTTAATTAAGATTTCTGGATAAAAAATGTATATGGGGAGGAAGTTTTTCACCTCTTCTGATTTGGCTGTAATTTACAAAGCATTAATTTGTCCAAAACTTAAAAAGAATTTCAAAATTGATAGGCGATAGAACTATAACCGAAACTTTTGCTTCGCTCCAATTCAGACGTAATACTGGCACTTCTATCACTTCTCAGCAGTCTATCATTGAGCTTAATTTCAGGCGCACTGTCAAGTATAGAGATTCTTTTTTTTTACCGCACATCGAGAATGTGGAACTATAACCGAAACTTTTGCTTCGCTCCAATTCAGACGTAATACTGGCACTTCTATCACTTCTCAGCAGTCTATCATTGAGCTTAATTTCAGGCGCACTGTCAAGTATAGAGATTCTTTTTTTTTACCACACATCGAGAATGTGGAACACTTTTTACCCAACTTTGTCTTACCCTCCCATTTTCATATTCAAAACTTTAAAACCAATTTGTGCTAGGGTATCTCCTCTTTAATCATTCACTATTTTTCTAAAGCTCGCACTATGTAAACTTTAAACATGTTAAGGATATTAATAAATCACGCAAAAATGTTTTAAAAAAAGAGGCTGTGATGCGATCCACACTGATAACTTTCCATCCTGTCTGTCGATTTGCCTTGATAAAAAGTTTGTAGGTTTTCGTGTTTTGTTAAAAAAGTTGTCAGTTGAATTATTCTTAAAAAATTTAAAAATACCAACAATATTTTGCAAATACTGAAATAGTTTGATTTCAAAACTCGATTTTTAATAACGAGATTTTTAGTCGAAAATCAATTTTTACCAATTTTATTGGTATTTCTTAAAACTTTTTTATTTCTTATATAAACAAATACAAATTGGATGAATAAAATTAATTTAAAGTAAATATCTTCTATTATTCACGAGATATCGAGAACCGAACATCTATTTTTACCAATTTTTTGTTGATTTTAATTTTTATAAAAAACTGTCGGATTTCTATAAAACAAAATTACTGAATGTCGAAAACAATATTTTCTATAAGATGAAATAAATTTGAAGCCAATACCTTAAATTTTAAAAAAGATATTTGAGTCGAAAGTAAATTTTTACCAAGTTTTAGTTTTGTTTTTTTTTTTTAGGTTTATATTTTTGTACGAATAAAATTGTACCGAATGTTGAAAACGACATTTTTTATAAAATAAAATTAATTTGAAGAAAGTATCTTAACTTTTTGAAAAGATATTTGAGTCGAAAATCAATGTTTACGAACTTTTAGCAATTTTTTGTTTAGGTTTTTATTTTTTGTTAAAAAAAACTGTCAGTTTGATTTTTCTCAAAATTTTACCGAATGTTGGAAACAATATTTCTTATAAGACAAAATTAGTTTAAAGCCATAATCTCAAATTTTTGAAAAGATATTGGAGTCGAAAATCAATTTTTACCAACTTTTAGTAATGTTTTGTTTAGTTTTTTTTTATAAAAAAAAAACTGTCAATTCGATTTTTCTCAAAATTTTACGAGATGTCAAAAACGTTATTCTTCGTTGCACAAAATTTTTGTTCTTAAAATATTCGAGGTGACAGTTATTTTTTTGTTCAGTTCTTTTGATTTATAAAAAAAATGTTAATTGGATTTTTTCAAAAAATATATTAGTTTGGTATCACGTTACAATATATAATTTTAAATTCAAGTCTGTAGCGTTATTGGTTCCTGAGATATTTTGGGTTAACCAAAGTTTTCACCTTTTTTTTAATTGCTATGGTAAAAGAAAATCACCCACTTAGTTCTTTCTGCATCTTTCTGCATTATTATCTGTATAACAAAATTTATTTGGAGTCGATATCTCTACTGGTTCTTGAGCTATGGACGACGCAAAAAACTTCCCGAACGTACGTACGCACGGACAGACATCTCTTTGAGATTTGAGAAAACTTATTAATTTAATACAATCTGCGATGTATATAGTTTAATATATACTTCAACTTTCATAATGCAGTGTTCTCCACTTTATTTAAAAAAATAAGAAATTTTGTGATCAGTTTCATTCGTCAGTCCCTTGAGTGTTATTTAAATTTAAAATTCGTGCGAAATATCGCCGACTCACTGTCAAATCCCACTTTGAATTTT
This sequence comes from Eupeodes latifasciatus, assembly GCA_920104205.1. Classification (NCBI taxonomy): domain Eukaryota; kingdom Metazoa; phylum Arthropoda; class Insecta; order Diptera; family Syrphidae; genus Eupeodes; species Eupeodes latifasciatus. Next base: position 158,180,876 of record OV049926.1, read on the forward strand.
AATGTTGGTAATGAAGTTAGTTGTGGGTTGCACAATTTGACGGCCATCATATCTGTAAAAGAGTTTGGGTTATGTTTGTTGTCTATACACGTGCTAAGCCAGTCACACGTCAGTTTTATGGTGAGTCGTTATTTTTTTGTTAATCTAAAGTTTATTTTTATTTATTCGTTAGACTTTGATTTGTTAAAATGTAGTTTGTTGAATTTTGAATATTTGAAATTTTGTTGTATTTGAAATTACAAAAAAAAAACATTAGTCCAGATTATAATCTCAAATTTCGTCTTTTTCGTCAGTCCTATGGCGTCAGTACTGTGTCAGGTATATTGTTATTGTTCTTTATTTCATGATCATTAGTACTTTTAAGATGAACATTGTTAGATTTTGTTCATATTTTTTGTTGATTACTTAGAAATATTTAGTAAAACTATGTGAAAGTAGTAAAAGATAAGTGAATAACGTTACGTTAAATGTCAAAAGTCTGTTTTGAAAACTGATGTAGTATTACATATTAATAATTATTTTTAATTGTTACTAAGTGATTTTAAGTTATCATTATTAAATCCTAAGAGATTTTTACTAATTTGTATTAAATTTCATCATAATACTTTCAAAACTGTGTATAACATGTATCAGTACTATGTTACTTCGTCAGTCCCATGGCAGTCAAATTCTGAAATTTTTAAATATCTTACAATGTACTCAAAAAAGTGACTGGCCCGATTGGGAACTATATATTAATTAGATTAGCTATCATATGCACCCGAATTTGTAGAAGTTTGATTAAATAACTATCGTAAACAAAATATCCTCAAAAGTTACCCAACTTTTGTATAATCACCCTTATATTTTTATTTATTAAAAATAAAAACATCCTATGAATTATAAAAGAGAAATCAAATACATTTTATGTTATTTAAAAGTTCTCTCTCTCAAGAACTTTAACGAATCCATTAAATTTGTCAATTACTTTTAATTAGTAAGTGATTATTTTTTTAATTACAATTACAATGGATTAAAATGTTGTTTTCAAATACAATTACATGTAATTGTAAGCAACCTATTGTTAAGGACTCGAAATTTTATTAGATTTTTAGATTTTTTTAAATATTAAGCAATTAACTTGCTATTCCAAAATGTTAATCCCTTTTTAACTACTCAAATACTATTTCCCTTTTATTAAAAATTTTACATCTGAACACGTCTAAAAATTGTCAAACATAGCAAACAAACTTAAATTTTTGGGAACTGGTCTATTAATTTGAATTGTCAGAAACTAAGATCAAATGGTAACCATTGTAAAATAAATGGTTTAAAATTATCAAAACCGACTATTAAAATACGTAGTAATTTAGTTAAATCTATTTTTTTAACATTTTACTAAATCGTTTATAATTTTACTCTCATACGTCGACAAATGTTAAAATTTGAAAATTGGACCAATGAAAGTTAGTAAAATTCATCGTCACGGGGCTGTCAGATTTCTACGAACAGTGCCATTAGCCAAGTTTGATGAAACTTGAGGAATTCGTTTTAAAATGTCTGTAAATATTTTTATATGATTTACACTTAATCAATCACCTAATAAAATTAAGTGCTAACATTTATTTTTAATGAATAAAATGCAAAAGACAACAACTATACAAACTTTTACTATAGCGATAAGAAAATGTCAAAAGTTCAGAAGGTAAAATAAAAACAATCGAAAATACATTATTCTTTTTTTCCTTCAAATGACAGCCTTTTCGTGTCATTGGTTCGTTGAACTTGATGAGTTTCCGGTGCCACCTTCATCGCCAGCGCTAGCGCCAGCCCCAGTCGAGACGAGACGACCGACTTCTTCTTCGTTGTCGGCCGGGTAAAGTTCAATTTTGCGCGTTTTTATCGCAAGCACATATAAAAATACACAACACGACAACATCTCGTGTGTTATGTATGATTGTGTATTGGCGATGCCTTCCTCAGGATAGACCCATCAGGACCATATAGGAAGTTCTTTGCTATCTTGATTTCTCTTCAAAACCAAGTGCGTGTTTTTACTCATAGTCAATTGTGTATGTTGTGTAACTATACGTATAGAGGGTGTTGCAATTTTTTAATTTTTGAAATGCAATAAATGAGTTTTGTTGTTGTTGTAGATATACAAATATATCTGTGGTAGAATATCTTATGTCACAATATTCGATTTCATTTATGTCGTCATTATGTCGCGCCAATGCATCCATGATGCTTTATAGAAAATATAGGGTGCGCCCGCGCCTGCCGTGCCACCCAAGTTGTTTTAAGAGTTTTTACAAAATTATATATTTTTTTATTTTTGTTCATTGTGATAGCGACATACAAAAATGTAGTTACTATATAGATTATAGGATGAAGATTCTAGCACATGTACCTACTTGGCATTGTGTTTATGTGGAACAGTCCAAGTTCCTTTCTTTCTTTATTTTTTGACTCAAATTGGCAGAAAATGTTTTCTTTTTCTTATATTCAATTTTGTATATGAGTGTAATTGGAAATTGTTGTAGTTTAGATTAACACTAATAGATAAGTTTTTATACTCGTATACAGAAAGAAGTGGAATTAGATGGAATGTAGGCATTCTTTATGCCTTTCGTCATGGGTTAGGTTTAATGCTGATAAGGCAATTAAAAATTATTTATATACTTATAAGTGAACATAATTTTTGTAAAACATTTTTGAAGCATTTTTGTTGATTTACGAATACATATTAAATTTCAAAACAAATATTTTTAAATTCGAATTTTCGAACGGATTAGATAATTTGTAACAAAAAAGAACGTTTTGAAGAAAAACAAGTTAAATAAAAATGGGTTTTATATCGGGTGATTTTTTAAGAGCTTGAGAACTTTTTTTAAAAAAAAAAAGCATAAAATTTGCAAAATCTCATCGATTCTTTATTTGAAACGTTAGATTGGTCCATGACATTTACTTTTTGAAGATAATTTCATTTAAATGTTGACCGCGGCTGCGTCTTAGGTGGTCCATTCGGAAAGTCCAATTTTGGGTAACTTTTTCGAGCATTTCGGCCGGAATAGCCCGAATTTCTTCGGAAATGTTGTCTTCCAAAGCTGGAATAGTTGCTGGCTTATTTGTGTAGACTTTAGACTTGACGTAGCCCCACAAAAAATAGTCTAAAGGCGTCAAATCGCATGATCTTGGTGGCCAACTTACCGGTCCATTCCTTGAGATGAATTGTTCTCCGAAGTTTTCCCTCAAAATGGCCATAGAATCGCGAGCTGTGTGGCATGTAGCGCCATCTTGTTGAAACCACATGTCAACCAAGTTCAGTTCTTCCATTTTTGGCAACAAAAAGTTTGTTAGCATTGAACGATAGTGATCGCCATTCACCGTAACGTTGCGTCCAACAGCATCTTTGAAAAAATACGGTCCAATGATTCCACCAGCGTACAAACCACACCAAACAGTGCATTTTTCGGGATGCATGGGCAGTTCTTGAACGGCTTCTGGTTGCTCTTCACTCCAAATGCGGCAATTTTGCTTATTTACGTAGCCATTCAACCAGAAATGAGCCTCATCGCTGAACAAAATTTGTCATTTTGTCACATTTCGAACCGAACACTGATTTTGGTAATAAAATTCAATGATTTGCAAGCGTTGCTCGTTAGTAAGTCTATTCATGATGAAATGTCAAAGCATACTGAGCATCTTTCTCTTTGACACCATGTCTGAAATCCCACGTGATCTGTCAAATACTAATGCATGAAAATCCTAACCTCAAAAAAATCACCCATTATAAGCTGCCATTAAAAGCTAAAAATTATATTGGCTTACAAAAATAAAATACACCAATGGGTTGAACAAGCTTGCTTCTCTATGGAAAGGGTCCGTTTTAAAAGAGTACCTTTAATTTAAGATTTAAAAACTCCGCTGCAAAATAAGTAAACATTCTCCAAAAAACCTACTTTTTTAAGTCCTAAGAATAGTATTTTTTTAATAACTTTTTTTTTATATATAAAATGTTTAAATATTCGTTTTAAAAATATTTCTGATATGTGCTTTCAAATCCATATTTTGCGTAAAAATTTCGTTTAAAAATGTTTACCAGTCTTTGAAAAAAAAAATACTTTTTTTTTTTTAATATAAAAATCCTTCTGGAGCAATATAATGATTTAGTATTTTTTACTTCTCATAAAAATTTATTGTAACGAGTCCAATGTGTCAAATTCAAAATGTTCGCATTTCTCGATGTTTCAAGGTCCCTAGAATCTAAATCAAAGATTTTGAGAGAGATTGTATTGTGTAGGTTTTTTTACAAAAAAAAATAAAAACCTTAAAAACATTACTAAAAATGTTGGTAAAAGTTGATTTTCGACTCGAATTAAAGATATTCACCCATGTTCCGAATTTCGGTCGAAAGTGAATTAAAATCACTTTTTAATTTCACGTGAAATGAAATTGCATGTTTTTCAATTCTAACGATTTCGAAAACTTCTAAACGGAAATCAACTGGGATTCCCAACTCTATGAATTTTAAAGGTGAATAATCTACTGAGGTTAGTAAGACACTTGAACTTTTTGCTCAGTATTTTGAATCCGTATACTCTAACGCTCATTGAAATGCTTTCATTCCTTCTAATGATCAGTCCAAAGTGGATATTGGGTCCATACAGCTTAATTCTGCTGATGTTTTAGAAGGATTACAAAGTCTCAAACCCAACGCTAAACCTGGTGTGGATGGCATTCCTGCGATTGTCTTAAAAAGATGCTCTAATTCTCTTTGCCTACCTCTGCTTATTATTTTTAACCGTTCTCTGTCTTCCGGAATATTTCTGGACGAATGGAAATCATCTTTCTTGATTCCAATTTTTAAATCGGACTCTAAAAACAATTTTGAAAACTATAGGGGAATTTGTAAGTTATCTGCCATTCCTAAACTTTTAGAAAGTTTAATTAAAATAAAACTTGATTTTCTTGTGAAGGAACATGTTAGTAGTGCCCAACATGGATTTATTTCTGGAAGATCGACCTTTACTAATTTAGCTTGTTTTTCTTCTTTCGTGGTTGAATCTATTGAAACCCAAAGCCAAGTTGATGCTATTTATACAGACTTCAGCAAAGCCTTCGATTCGGTATGTCACAATATTTTGCTTCGTAGGCTTGAAGTATTGTAGTATATGTAGTACCCGTAGCGTGATGGTTAGTGCGTTGGACTGTCATGCAAGGAGTCTTGGGTTCAATCCCTGCCTGTGCCACCTAACTTTTCCACGGGTACTGGCTCTTGCGAGGAATTGACAAATCCTCCAAGAGTAATTCATGTCATGAAAAGTGCTTTCTCAAATTAGCCGTTCGGATTCGGCATATAAACTGTAGGTCCCTTCCATCTCTGACAACATTACTCGCACACAGGGATGGTTGAGAGTTGTAAGTCACTAGGCCCTGGTCCTTCATGGACTGTTGCGCCACCTAATTTATTTATTTAATTTATTTAAGCTTGAAGTATTTGGCATACACTCAAGTCTACTTCAATGGATCAGCTCATTCCTAATTGGTAGAGTGCAAGAAGTGAAAATAGAGGAATATACTTCAAGGCCTATTAGATGTACTTCAGGTGTACCTCAAGGTAGTCACCTTGGTCCTTTGCTGTTTATAATATTTATTGATGATATTGTCAACCATATTAATTTTAGCCAATGTTTAATATATGCTGATGACCTCAAACTATTTTTGAAAGTAACAAGCGACTACGACTGCATTAAACTTCAAATGGATTTAGATAACTTATCCTGTTGGTGTAAGTCAAACAGCCTAAACCTTAACGTTAAAAAATGCTTTGTTATTTCTATCTTCAAGAAACACTTTATTTATGAGTTTCCTTATTCTCTAGGAGCCAGCTACCTTCAAAGAACATTTAAAGTTAAAGATCTAGGGGTTACATTCGATCACAAGTTTTCTTTTTTTCCACATGTTGATGCCATTATCGCCAAAGCTAACTCAATGTTAGGATTTATAAAAAGAAATTCAACTGATTTTTCCGACCCCTACGACTTTGTTGCGCTCTATACTACTTTAGTAAGATCTATTTTGGAATATGCTGATGTCATCTGGAACCCTAACCAACAACTATTCTCCGATAGAATTCAAAAGATCCAAAATCGTTTTACAAGGTATGTTTTTTATAAAATGCATTGGAATTTCTGTCCAAACTCCCTAGCCAGGCAAAGCCTTCTAGGTCTGCAGATGCTCAAATCTCGAAGAACTATTCATGATATAATTTTTGTGCGTGATATTATGTGCTACCATATTAAATGCCCTACCTTACTGTCTTTAATTTTTATTTACGCTCCAACAAGACCGTTGAGGGAAAGACACCTTCATTTTCAACCTAGACATAGAACAAACTACGGAATGAATGAACCAATTTCAAGGTCAGTTAGGGAGTTCAATGAAATAAATGGACATCTTGATCTTTCACTTTCTAGAAAAAAATTCAAAAATGATTTATTGTACTTATTTATAAGAATGTAATTTCATTATTGTTTAATGTTAACTTTATTTACCTAAATAATTTTAAAGTAATCTGTGGAGCTTGTTACTCGTAGGTGAAATAAATAAATAAATAAATAAATTGCTTCGAACTCAGAACTGAAGTATCATACATTTTTATTTTGTTTCTGAAGTAAAATTTCTGCTGTTTTGAAGATGGATACAATATTATTGGCAATTTTAAGTGAAAAAAGGAAGCAGAATTCAAGAGAAAAAATAAGAAGACGAATTTTGCGAGACAAATCAATTCAAAAATTTGCTGCAACCCTCCCATTCCTAGCAGAAGGAAGCTATCAAAGATCAATTCACAGAAATAAAAAATGTGATTTGAATGCGTTTAAAAAATGGAACAAACTGAAATATAGAACATCCATTTGCATGTTCGAAAATCCAATTCACGATAACGAATTGTGGAGCACCCATATTCACTTTCGCAAAGTGTATTTACAATAAGTGAAATGCAGAACATAGGCAATTGTCTTCAAACTAATTGAATGTTACAAAAAGTATTTTTTGTTTAACATTTTTCAAAATAAGTATTTAGAAAAAATCTTCTAAAATACTACGCAAAATAAAGTTCTTAGAAAAATCCAAACGGTATTTTCTCATGAAATATTTTTTTTTTTTTTTTTTCAAAAAATCTGCTAAAATTAACAAAAATAGGTTTTCGACTTAAAATATCGATGACAAAAACAGATATTGAAATCAAAATTATTTTATCACATGCAAAATACTCTTGCTAGCTTTTAGTTAATTGTTTAGAAAAATTCAATTAACAACTTTTTGTTCACAAAATACTAAAGCCTAAAAAACAACAGAAAATTGATAAGAAATGGTTTTCGACTGAAGTATTAGAAGAACAAAGAAAAACATTGACTTACATTTTTTTAATTCACACAAAATATTGTTATTATAATAATTTGTTAATGTTTTGGGAAAATCGACAGATGGGCACGGATGGAAAGTTATCAGTGTGGCTCGCATCTCAGCCTCTTTTTTATATTGAAATAAGTCAATTTTACTCGTAGATAAAAGATAATTTCATTAAAATCTATCGTGCCGTTACAAATTAATATTTGTATGTATAGTTATAATAAGTCGTAAATAAAAAAGAATGTCTTTGTAAGAAAATCCAATAAATATGTTATCGAAAGAAGATGTGTGTTCTTTTAAAGTGGGGGTAACACTTAATATCTTCACAACTTGATGTTCACAGCCCTATTATGGCTATCAACTATCAATTATTTGATAACTGATAACTTCTATCAATTTATTGATAATTTGGTATTATGAGTATCAAATGATAATTTTTCACCCATTGTGAATACTAATCAATATACGATTGTGAACAGGTTTTGTTTGGTGTTTGACGTTTGTCATTTGTGTTTAGTTCTTGTGTTTTGGTCTATAAATAATTTCGGCGGAATAATGTAAGTTGTTTTCATTAAATAAATTTCTCTTTTTTCTTAATAATATTTTGTTTATTTAGGAGTAGAATAGTTAGCAACAGAAAACAAATAGAAAGGCTTGTGGAACTAATGGAAGAAAATCAGTACAATTGCCCTCAAACAACAATTCTAGTGAAGGCATTTCGTTCTTCAATTTGTATATTCAATAAAAACTACAAAAAAACTTTTATAAATCGTATTTAAATTACAATATTTGATACATTTGTCAACGAAGATTTTGTAGCTGATAGAATATTTGATGGGTATCAATATGTTTGATAGCCGTAATACCGAGTTTATCAATAAAGCTATTCACAATAGATCTTTTAATTCACTATTTATCAAAAATATTGATAATTGATCACCATAATACCGATTCATTAATTTTGTTGATAATTATCAACTATTATCAAATATCGTGTTGATATTTGATAACCATAATAGGGCTGTCAGTGTTGGTTAAAATGAAGGGAACAAAAAATTAATGGAATTGTTTTTGAAATATTGTTGAACACTGTTACAATATGGTGTAATGTTCCATCTTTACCATAATCATAAACTATAATCTGCAAAAGGATCACCAACATTACAAAAATAGCAATAGATTAAATTCATGTAGTAAAGGATTATCCATTTTGCGGTTTCAAAAGTATAGGGCTGGAATTCGAAATCTGTCAAACTAAGTTGTTAAGCTATTTTTTTTTTGCGGTTGAAAGTCTGAAATTTACAAAAATTGAACAACATATACAAATTGTTAAAACCTACTACAGCCACATATCCTTCCTTAAGAGGAGATTATGGTTTACATAATCGTCCAACTACGCAAGCAATTGGCAAAATTGTGAAGAAATTTAAAGAGACTGGAATGGTTACAGATATTGTTAGGCCTGTGCATAATCGTTTCGTACCATTAAAAACATCGCTGCTATAAGTGAAATTGTTGCCGAAGACCCGAATGTGTGGGTACGTTAACAAGCAAAATTATCGTATTTGGGGTTCTGAGAATCCTCAAGTAATTGAATGGAGGCCATTAGATCCACAAAAAGTCACTGTTGGGTGCGCTCTTTGGTCCGGAGGTGTGAGTGGACCTTATTTCTTCGAAAACGACGATGGAACGATTGCCACCGTCAATTTGGAGCATTATGGTCATATGATTACCAACTTTTTTTGCTTGCTATTGAATAATACGACTTGGAGAATATGTGGTTTCAACAAGACGGTGCCAAATGCCACACAACTCGAGCCAAATTGCAACCGACATTTTCACACCGCGTAATTTCTCGTGTCCTGGCGATATCAACTGGCCACCAAGATCATGCGATTTGACACCGCTGGACTTTTTTTTTGTGAGGCTACGCGAAACACCGTGTTTATGCAGATAAACCCAACATTCGTCAAGTTATGGCTGACATACCACCCAATATGTGTCAAAAAGTGGTCGAAAATTAACTCAAAAGAATCGATGCTTGCAACAATTCACGTGGTGCTCATTTAAATGATGTACTGTTTCACACATAATGTCAACGTTCAAACTTTATAATAAAAAATAAATATCATGAAAAAAAAATATTTTATGTGTTTTATTTATGTTTAATTTAAAAGCAGCAAAATGGATGACCCTGTATAATATTTTTTTATTTTATTTTTATTTACTTCTTACCAGAATTTATTTTTGTAAGTTGTGTTTACTTATTTCTATTTGGCTTATTAACTTCCCATAGGAAGTTATTGTAATGGGTCCGATTTGTCAAATTGAAAATTTTGACATTTCTCGACGTTTCAAGCTCCCTAGTGTCGAAATAAAAGATTTTTAGAAAGATGTCTGTGCGTGCGTGTGTACGTAAGTTCGTTCGCGACGTTTTTTCGTCGTCAAGAACGAGAAGAGATATCAACTTCAAATAAATTTTGTTATACAGATAATAAGGCAGAAAGGGCTCTCAAGAAAATTTCGTGAGTGGTTTTTTTACCATAGCACTTTAAAAAAAAGGTGAAAATTTTGGTTAAACCTAAATATCTCATGAACCAATGACGCTAGAGACTTGAATTAAATTTTATATTATATATTGTAACGTGATACAAAACAAGTATATTTTTTGAAAAAAATAATTGGATTAACGGTTTGGATAAACGGTTTTTTTATAAATAAAAAAAAAATTTGTCACCTCGAAAATTTTACGACTAAAATATGATTTCATCTCCAAAACAATTTTGTGCAACGAAGAATAATGTTTTTGACATCTGATAAAATTTTGAGAAAAATCTTATTGACAGTTTTTTTTTTATAAAAAATAAAAACCTAAAAAAAACATTACTTGAAGTTGGTAAAAATTGAATTTCGACTCAAATATCTTTTCAAAAACTTGAGATTAAGGCTACAAACTTATTTTATCTTATAAGAAATATTGTTTTCAACATTCTGAAAAATGTTGAGAAAAATCGAATTGACTGTTTTTTTACAAAAAATAAAAACCAAAAAAAAAATAATAAAAGTTGGTAAAAATTGATTTTCGACTCAAATATCTTTTCAAAACTTTGAGATATTGGCTTTTAACTAGTTTTATCTTATAAGAAATATTATTTTCAATATTAGGAAAAATTTTGAGAAAAATTGAATTGACAGTTTTTTTTTTATAAAAAATAAAAACCCAAAAAAAAATTTAAAAAGTTGGTAAAAATTTATTTATATTTATTTATAATATCTTTTCAAAACTTTGAGATATTGGCTTTTAACTAGTTTTATCTTTCAAAAAATATTGTTGTCAACATTCAGTAAAATTTTGAAAAAAATCGAATTGACAGTTTTTTTTACAAAAAATAAAAACCTAAAAAAAAACTATACTAAAACTTGGTAAAAATTTACTTTCGACTCAAATAGCTTTTCAAAAATTAAAAATATTGGCTTCATACTTATTTTATTTCACAGAAAATATTGTTTTCGATATTCAGTAATTTTTTTTATAAAAATCCAACAGTCTTTTTTTGGCACGAGTACGATAACTTTGGCGCCAAGATATAATAACGGTTTTTGGTAGAGGGGCTTAATACAAGCATTTTTTACTATGGGAGGGGGGTCTATCTCCCCCCGTTCAGGCGGTAGGGCAATTTAAAAAAAATATTATTTAAAATGGAAAAAAATAATTAAAAAATAACGGTGATCCTTACAATTAAGTTGTATAAATTTTTTAAATTTTCTCAAGAACTAGAAGACATAAAGTCATCTAGTTTTCAGTTTTTGATCAAAAACAAATAAGAGCAATGAATTCTAAAAAAAAATAGTAAATAATTTGAAAGTTTTGAAAAACTACACTTTAAACCTTTTTTTTAATTTTTTTTGGCATACATTTTTAGTTTAAAACAATTTTTTTCAAAAACTATGCATAGTTTTGACTTGATTTAAAAACAAGCTAATAGACAAAAATATTGGCTTTAAAAAAAGGTATAATACTTAATTGTAAGTATTACCGTTATTTTTAATTATTTTTTTTTTCCATTTAATGTACATATTTTTTAAATTGCCCCTACCGCCTAAACGGGAGAGATAGACCCCCCCTCCCATAGTAAAAAATGCTTGTTTTTAGCTGTTCTATACAAATCCGTCATTAAACTTTGTCGCCAAAGTTATCGTACTCTCCCCCTTTTTTTCATGAAAAAATAAAACCTACACAAAATAGTACCCAAATTTGGTAAAAATTGATTCATATAGACAAACTTTTAAGCAAGACAAATCGACAGACAGGATGGGAAGTTATAAGTGTGGGTCGCATCCCAGCCTCTTTTTTTGTTTTGCATTTGTATAATTTAAAAAAAAATGTCTACTTTTAATTTGTATTTTCCTCATTTTTTGTTTAAATATTTTAAATTTGTATTTTATTTTATTTTTATAATTCTTTTCGTTTTTTTATTATTATTTATATTTCCACTTCTTTTAATTTTTTTGTTTGATTCTATTTTTATTTGTATTTTTTAATTTTTATTTTGTGTATTTGAAAATTTTGACATTTCTCCATAGTCCATAGATTCCAATCTACAATCAAATATTTTAAGAACAACAAATTATGTTTATTCCATGTTAGATTTTTACTACAAACGTATCACGTTCTTGGTATCTATGATTTTTACTTAAAAAAATATAAAAACTTACAACAACATTTTTCTGAAAATTGAGAAAAATTTGATTTCAAACTCGAATACATTGAGAACAAATAAAGTTATCGACTTTAAATTAATTTCATCTCATACAAAAAATTGTTAAATTTTTTTTGGCGGAAAAAACTAAAACTTATATTTTAAGCCATTCAACAATTAAAAAATGAAACAGAAAATTGCTTGTTTTCCAATTGACATCCATTCCATCTTGAACAAGCTAATGACTATTCCTACTCTTTGGAGACTCACTGTACTTTATATTTATATACAAAATATGTACTGTTCTCGAATAATTATAACTCTGTAGATGTCATTAAATTAATTGGCCCTTATTTTGTCCATCGCCAGAAGTTAAGATTGTATACATGAGTATCTATTATAACTTTATATACATATAGCCTTTATCGTGATGCTCCTGAAGACAAAATAAAAAAATAGATAAAAGAATGCGTGGTGTTGCATAGTAACTTAAGCTATTTGCAGTTTGTTGGGGGAATTCTTAATTGGATATTTTCTTCTTGTTTTTTTTTTTTTTGTTTGGTATTTACTTAGTTTGATAACTTCGAGATAGAAAATTTTGTTCTGGTCTTATAACAGAGTTCTATGGCTTTTGCTAAATGACTCTTCAAGAAAGTTATTCTCTGATCACAAACTAAGCCTAATTGAAGAGTGTAATTAATTTTGTGCTCTTCATAGTGAGGTAAAATTATACAGAGACAACTTTTCTTATCAACCAATAGACTTATCTTATAAAAATCATTGATTCTATAGAAGCTAGAAGTTCTTACTTTATCAAATAATACCTTTTGCAGTTAACAATTTCAGTTCAATTATAGTTTAACCAACCTGGAAATAGAAGAAAAGAAAACGAAAATTAAAATATTATTAAATACTGTTGACAAAAAAATAGTTTACTCTTCAAAAGGTTTCACTTAACTCATGAACAGACATTGTTTCTGTATTAAATCACAGGACAACAAAATATTTCCTAAACCCCTCTCATAGGTTCAACATTATCAAATAACAAATAAGACTTATTTCCAAGAAAAAGAAAAACTGAAATATGAAATTCAATATGCCAGAAAGTTAAGAAATAAATCGACAGAGAATTGATGCTGAAACTGCTTCGAATGCCTTTGAGATACTTGATGGATCGTTTTTTTTTTTTTTTTTCTTACACAACTCCCACCTTTTCATAATTTATATTTTGAAACAAACGGAAACATTTGCTGAAATCGCCCTCTAACAGGGGAATTATATATCATAATCATATAATTCAATCAGAATGTTCATATAGCATTTCTAATCGTAAAAATGTATAAAGATTGATTCACGTAGGATGCCAAACAAGTTTCAAGGGAGGGAAAAGAACGTTCTTCTGGGAATTACAGATCTACATTTTTATAAAGTATTCCCTTTTCACCATAACTATCCTTAAACATTCGAATCCGCTTAATTGCACCTTATTTGTATGTGTTGCCTATAAGCGGAGTTAAATGTATACGGAAATGTATGGTGAAAAGTTTTCATGTAAACGAACTTTAGCAACAAAACGAACTTTATTCAACTTTGTTGCAGTTTTCTCTATAAAAGCTGTGATTCCAAAACAATTTTTAATTTAATAAAATTTTTAATAAACATAAACACCCTCGACCAACAAACAAAACAATTTGAAATTTTGACAGTTGAAGGATGGTGATTGAGATAAGAATGGAAATAAAATGTCAAATGTCATTTTTGGGTGTGTTCAAACTTAAACAAATTATGATTGCGTTCAGTGGCTGACTTAAGTAATTTATTGAAATATTAAAATAAAAGTTTTCAAATAAGCGGAGAACATTTATCCATAATAATTTATGTGAAATCGATTTCAGAAAAACCAGTGATGTATTTTTGGCTCAACTTTCCATTACCGCAGCACGAATTTCGACACGCGGTTTTTTTTATTTGATAGATATGCACAAATAAATAATAATTATAGCAATTTTAGAGCGAGGAAACATTTATTTCTATTTTAAATTAATTTTCAAAGTTTACTTTTTTACATACTTACATACAAAACACGCAAAAATGGTTGATTTTGACATTTCTTCCATGTTTTGTGTTCAGTGTTGCCATACTTGTTTTTTTTTTTGTTGGGGATTTCTTTGTTTTAGTGCTCAAATGCGAAAAGTACTTTGCAATACCCAAACTCGCACCCACCCCAAATCCTATAGTGATTCCAAGCAGGGGGTTGCAGGGGGGCAACATGCCCCCCTTACATACCTAGCTCTTAGTATACCGTAGTATCAATTAAAAAAAACTTGTTTTAAGCTCAAAAACGCAATACAAAAAAGTAGGGTTAAGTCCGAAAAAGAAAATATTTTTTTTATGACTTAACGGTGTTTCCTCGCCTTTAAAATTTAAAACATGTTCTATTGAGACCCCTACCTAACTGTACAAAAAAATCAGAACGAAAGTCGCCCCGTATTTTTTGTTTTATATAACCGAAAAATTCATTTAAGTAGAGTAAACTGTACAGGGTTTTTCAACAGGGACTTTACAAAAGTAGAGCGACAGGGACAGTAAACGACGCCATATTTCTTTCCCCTCTTTTGACATTTCTCTTCAGTAAGGTTTGCCATTTTATGATAGAAAGATATACGAGCCAACAACGAGTCGAAATTATTAAAATTTACTACCGAAATTCGGAGTCAGTGGTGTCAACTTTAAGAGCTCTACGTCCAATTTATGGTCGTCATAATCGTCCTAGCAGATCAACAATTGAGCGTCTAGTGGAAAAATTTGAATCCAAAGGCACAGTACAAAATGTTCCCATGCCAATGAGACAGAGAAGTGCCCGTTGTGTCGAGAATATTGTTGTCGCTGAGGCTTTAGTTGCAGAAAGCCCAAATGTGTCTCTCACACGTCGTCCTATTCAAGCGTTGGGCATATCTGTGAAGTCGTTGTGGCGATTTTTGCGAAAAGATCTTGGCCTATTGACCACCAGAAGCGTCGTATGTTGGTGAATTGGGCTGAGCAACAACTTGAAAATGATTTGGATTTTCATCAAAAAAAATTATCTTCAGCGATGAGGCTCATTTCTGGCTGAATGACTTCGTCAACAAACAAAATATGCGGTATTGGTCAGGCAGCAATGCACACGTACTCCATGAGTCATCAATTCATCATTGCATACCGAAAAAATTACGGTTTGGTGTGGTTTATGGGCCGGTGGTGTCATTGGGCCGTACTTCTTCCGTGACGATCAAGATCGGCTCATTATTGTGAATGGGGATCGCTACCGTTCAATGATAACCGAATATGTTTAGCCCCAATTGGATGATATGGACTTGGAGGACACGTGGTTTCAACAGGACGGCGCGGCGGCTCCACAAGCCACACAGTGAATGTCACAATCAATTTATTGGAACCCAAGTTTGGAGAACGTGTTATCTCACAAAATGGTCTAGTCGCTTGGACGACTCGTTCGTGCGATTTGACGCCGCCGCCGTTAGAATATTTCCTGTGGGCTACGTCAACTCTATAGTCTACTAGCCAACAAGCCAGCGACGATTGATGAACTTTGTAAGAATATCGAACGGGAAATTTCAGCAGTATCGGTCGATTTATGCTTGAAAACCGTCGAAAATTGGGTTCAGCGTCTGCACTTCTACAAGCGTACACAGAATAAAGGAATAAAGAATTTCATTGATATCCAAAACCGTTCTGCTAACAATCTTATATGAAGAGTTCTCTCTATAAGTGACATTGACTACCACGTCAATAATAAAATCACGATCAACAACATTTTACTGAACAATGGATACCCACAAAAACTTATAATCAGCCTGATAAAACAATATGAACACCAAAAACCTAAGACAAGTAAAACAGATGGCGATAAACACATATACAAATCATTCACCTACATAAAAGACATAGCAGATCGCTTTAAAAATACTCGACACTTTGATACAGACAAATATATAATAAAATAACCATGAAAGCAACCAATACAACTTCACAACTTTTCACCAACCTTAAGACGAAAATAGACAAATTGGAGCATTCAGATTTAATTTACAAAATAAATTGTAAAGGCAACCCGGACGAAGACTTTCAGGACTTAAATCAGACTTAAAAAGTAATGACTCACAGAAGACAGCACTGGCATCGCACTGTATTACTCTTAACCACACTCCCGACTTTGAAAATGTTAAAGTACTACAAAGAGAAGACAACTATAATAAGAGAATGATAATCAAAACGCTGCATATCATCAACGTCAACAACACAGTGAACCAAAAAACTGACATGGAAGAGATAAGCCCTCAGTAGTCAGTACAAACACTTGTTAGAGAGTACGAGAATAAAAACTTCTAATAATTATGATCTCTTGACAACTTGACACTAATTTCCCTATGCCTGTTACTTGTAAGTTGAACTTTGTGTAGTTAGGTCTAATTTTTAATTCTTTAATTTTTGTAAAAATTGTTGTGAATCAAATGATTTTATTCTTAAGTGCAATATTCATGCAACAAGTGTAAGTTTTCATAGTTTTTTCAATGTTATCAAAATTGTAACCAATTTATTAATGCAAATATAGATTAATTGCCACACCTGATGATGTTCATAGACATGAACGAAACGTCGTGACAATATAAATAATTGTGTCTTTTCATTGACCTAAAGCCCGTCATCAATATTCTCATCACTTTGGAAAAGGTCACTTCCACCAGCAACCGTTTTTGTTTAATTTAAAAAAAAAACTTTTGTAGCGCTCTTATTGAAAAACCCGATATATTTGTAGGAACAAAATTAAAACTTTTATCCAAAACAGAAAAAGCTTTAAAATTTTTTAAAATTAAAAAGCCTTGGCGCCAAATTTTCTTAACGATGTAGTAATATTTAAGCCATTTTTAGCAATTTACTAAGCTTAAAAGATGATTAACCTAATTTTGAATAATTTTAACATCTTATTATATCTTAACAATTTGCTAAAGTTAAAATCACGGAATGGCTACTTTAGCATTTTGCTAATTCCATATGACATCTTAACAATTATTCTTATAAGAGCAGTGGATGCATTGCTCCAGTCAAAAGTTTGGAATTCCAATTAATAGGTCCGTTTAAGTGTATTTGCTTTGTTTGTTTTTACAAACTGTTACTTTTTAGACATGTTTGAATGGTCGTTTTTTTTTAATAAAAGACAATTAGCAATTTACTAATTAGCAAAGCAAATAGTAAGGTTTAACATTTTAGTCTACCTTAGTAAATTGCTAAATATTTAGCAAATTGTTAACTAATAAATTGTTAGAACCTCAACAATAGGTTGTTTAAAATTGTGCGCCCTTAACTTTAATTCACTGTCGGACACAATCTTTTTTCAGTACAAAAGTATTATCCAATTCGACTTAACTTTAGCTACTATTGCCATCTTTATATTGCGGTTAGAATAAAATCACACAAAATTCCAGTTGAAAGTTCAACAAGAAAACAGAATTATAAATATTATTTTGTATTAATAAATCCCCTTACAATCTTATTGCGGTCAGCAAGAGCGAGAACTATTAACTTGATTAGCATAAATCGCAAGGCCTTTTGTATGATCAGCAATTTGATTGTGTGTAATAAACACAAATCAAGCAAATAAATATTCTCAGACGCTGACTAAGTATTTCTAAAGATAGATTTTACCGATGTCGATGCTGGTGGCGACTGTGCCGAAGACGACGACCAACGACGACGCCGCCCGCGCCGCCGGCCGTCAAGTAAGCAAAACAAATGACTCTATTTTATACACACACCCTCAAGTTGATAGCATTTGATAATGTCTCTTATCAAGTCAAACTAAAGCTTAAATTCAAAAATGTGCACTAAATTACCATATTCAAAATACATAACTATAAAAAAGCATGCTTTAAATAGATCTTAAAAAATTCATCCGAAAGAAGGAAGTTATACAAAATTGAATAAAAGCGCATAAGTTGAATAGAAATAAATAAATAATTAGGTATTTAAAATATGTGGGAAGTGTGTGTGTGTTTGTGTTTTTCTTTTTGTCTATCTTTTAATTCGATGTAATGTGTGCATTTATTTTTTTTTTTGCAGTTAAATTTCTTGAATAGTTTTTGTTGTTTCAAAAAGTTTAATCATCGACTGTAGTTTTGCTATTGAATTCATAGAATCCGGAAGTGATAACAATACTTTCATTGTCACGTCAATTTGGCAGTCTGTGCGGATACTGTGAGACAGTTGAAAAACATTTGTTAATATTTTTTTTTGCGGTAAAAACATCAATCACTTGACTTATTTATTAAAGAACAAAAAAAACAATATGACTTGTTAAACAAATGTTTAGAGGCTTGTTACAATAAAAACACTGAAATTGTACTTTGTAGACTTATCATTAACATCAAATACAAAAAGAAAACACAACAAAAACATATTTTGCCTTTGTTTTTTTATCATTTTCAAGGAATTCTGAATAAAAATAGATAACAAAACAAATTCCATCTTAACAAAAATATGTTAAACTTTAAGAATTCAAAAATATTGGGAAATATTTATCTATCTCAACATTTTGAGATCAGATCAACGAAACTTAACTTAACTTTTAAAATTATGGAGTAGCTTTCGAAAATAAACGTCTGTCAAGTTACCACTTCACTTTTCGAAATTAAAAAAACTCAGTACACATTTGATTGTATTATATTTGTTTAACAAAATGTTTATTTTTTAAATTAATTAAAAAACAATCGTAACATTTTCGAATATCCTGGGACTGGGTCGCACGAAATTGCTCCTTTATCCAAAGAGTCTGTAAAAAAAATAGTACATGCCTATATTTAAAGATTAAAAAATATATCCCCAAAATAAGTTTTCTTGAAAAATTTAAATATCATTTAATTTTTTTTTTTTAAGTTAATATACATACACACATAGAAACATTTTTGATATGAAGTTATTAAGTGTTTTAAAATATAATTTTTACACTAGATTTTCCTTAAAAAATGTTGATCACTTTTGAGACATCGAATTTTAAAAATCCAAACAAAATTAAACAATTTTCATCATCAAATTTTATTTAGGCAATATAAAATCTTGTTCAAAAAAAAATTTAACTTAAAGCAGTAAAAACAAAATAAGGGTTCGTCTAAGAAATATTTGTTTATATTAAAATAATCAAAAGTAAGAACACTAGCTTAAAATAACTTAGTTAATTGCACACTTAGTATTTTTTAAATTCTGAAAAGTGTAGTGTCAATTTGGCAGTCGTGATTTTGCACGTCCTTAACACTCCCTTAAAAGTACCTTTTTTGCTACAGATTTAAACGTGGAAAAGTCGCAACCCATTTAGACCAAGAGCCGGCAGCAAATTTTGGGAGTGGAGTGATAACCAAAATATATATACATGTATGTGTAGATATACGCAACATTATGCCAAAATCAACCGTCTGGCAGGTTTTTTTTCAACCGGGGCGGGGGTGGGGGTTCGAAAATGGTCATTTTTCCGATTTTGGGGTCGAAGTGATAACCACTTAAATGCATATATAAACAATAGGGGATAGTGCCCTGATGTCAAAAAAGTGAGTCCAAGACGTTTTGCTTTCAGCCTTCCCCTTGCCAGACGGCCGCCAAAATGCGCGAAAATCAACTTTTTGGGTCGAAATGATAACCACATGAATGATACATCAAAAAATCATAAAAATTCTCCTGATTGTAAAAATGTGTGTCCAAGACGTTTTACTTTCAGCCTTCCCCTTGCCAGACGCATTTTAACACTTTTTAACAGAATTTTTCAACTTAAATCCTTTAATAACTTTTTTCCTATTAACCATAACCAAAACAATCATATATCAAAATATCAGACAAATTACCCTGATTCTAAAAATGCGTGTCCAAATCACTCGGAAACTATAGGTTGCTTAAAAAAATAGAGTACATGACTGAACTGACCCGAACCTGCTCTTGTATCCAAAGTTTCTGTTTACAAATACAACTTATGTTTTAAAATGTAAAAATTTACCAATAAAATAAGTTTATCTCCAAAAATTTAAATGCCATTTAATTATATTAAAAAAACCTTGATTTATACATTTTTTTCGAAAATTGTTAGAACGTTTTTTTTTTTTAAATGAGTTTTGCATGTGAACAATTTTTTAATTTTAGTTTAAAAATAGTTGTTTTGTTTTCAAAATGCAGTTTTTAAGAGTTTATTAATATACATTTTACATTTAATTTTACATAAAATTTTCGTTTTTAGAAAATTAGAATTTTCGATTTTTTACCAAAAAAAAAATTGGGACTACTGTGTTTGTCTTTAAAACAAAATAAAAAGCAAATCTGCTTAAAACTTTAACTTTCAAGTTGGAACTCAACCGACCCAATGGCTTGGTCTTTAGGTATAAGGACAGACAGACGGACGGACGGAATCAAAGGACCCACCTTTTTCGACTTCTCGATTAAAATCTTGAGTTCGAAATTTTATACGAATACAATATTTTCCATACAAAGTTATATGTAGGTAACCTCCCAAAGGGTTCCTTTTCTCAAAATTCGAAGACTGAATATCTATCTACAAAATGAAATATTAACGATTTCAATACGGCAATTCGTTCATAAATGACAGTGGCCCAAAATTAATGCTTTCGTCAAAATAAAGGCTGTAAGACTTGGATTTTTTTCTGAATAGTTTTAGATGCATTTCAAATGCACTTGAAAATTTTCAATATGTATTTCGGACGAAAGCCCAAAGGAAAGAGTACGATAACTCAGGCGACAAGATATTATAACAGATTTTTTAAAATCATCTAGTTTTCAGTTTTTGATCAAAAACAAATGAGAGAAATGAATTCTAAACAAAAAACAATAGTAGATATTATTAAGTTTTTGAAAAATGTCACTTTTAACCTTTTTTTAACTTTTTTTTGCTTAAATTTTGAGTTTAAAACAATTTTTTTCAAAAACTATGTATAGTTTTGACTTGTTTTAAAAACAAGCTAATAGACAAAAGTGTAAGCTTTAAAAAATGTATAATACTTAATTGCAAGTATTACCGTTATTTTTTGACTATTTTTTTCCATTTTAAGCAATAATTTTTTCAAATTTCCCTCCCGCCTAAACGGGGGAAGATAGAAATAGTACTAAAAAATGCTTGTTTTTAACTATTCTATACAAATCCGTCATTAAACTTTCCCGCCTGAGTTATCGTACTCTCCTCAGCCCAAATATCCCCACTACCAACCAAACTTTTTCTAAGGACATTTAGGCACCTTGTGGGTTGATATAACTTTTAATTTCCAACACCCAAAAACCATTCCACTCATAATTCAGGATACTTTTAAAATAGTATAAGAATTAAAGAAGTAGAAACGAATCTCTCAAACAAAATTCAGATTTCCTTTACTATTTCCAATTTAAAAATTAAAACACATTCAATTTACACTTTCTTAATTGCAACCAAAACACTGATTTTTTAATGGCCCACAACACGAAAGTCCAGAAAAAAGTTTTACTTGCTTAAATTTAAAAAAAAACTATTTTAATTTCAAAAATCATCAAATAACTAAATCTAGAACGACCTTGGCCCTTATTTCAAGTTATTTATTGTTAATTACAAACAAAATTAAGAACTACCACAAGGTTCTATTCACAGTCCACTAATTTTAACATGATGATTACTTTGATGTCAATATTTTTTATTTATTTTTTTAGAAAACTACGATTGTTTCATGTGGTATGACTGAACTGACCTTTAAACGGGAAATAAGTAAATTAACTCAGAAAGAAAAAAAAAGACTCCAAAAGCATCAAAAGTTAACCAAGTAGGTAACATGAAACTGTACATAATATTACTGCAATGACAAGAAGACAAGAGACAAGCGTATAGTACGCGGTTGAACAACTATGTCAATGCGTACACTAACTTGAATTATTTTTATCTATTTTTTTTATTGTATTGTTTTTCATACATTTTTTTCTTCTTCCATCATTCATCAGTTTTTTTTTTTTTTTAACTTTGATACAAAGACGGAAATTGCATGATGACAACATCATTGCGACTTGCTTACTCGCTTATCTGAGGAAACGCCAGTTACAACGCGACGACAACAAACGGACGCGAGGACGGGTATTTCTGGTATATCCGCCACTTTTGCGGAACCTATGCATCCATATCCAGAATAGTAGCGCAGTAGTGAAGTGAGTTACACAAAGTACAGCAAAAAAAACATTTCCTCACTTAGCCTACTTGTGCAACATGCAACGCAAAATAAAATGTATCCAACTGGCTTGGTGGCAGATATACAGCTCTGTGACTGTGGAAGTGTGTGGAGTGATTTTATGTTGTTGATTTTCTAGGTTTTTTATCGGCTTCTGTCAAAAAAAAAAGTCTCCACTACTTTTGACAGAATCTGTGCAATGGGAAAAATTCAACGAGTCTTGCACAGTTGGCCATTATGGCCTTAACTTGATGTGGATTTAATTATACGTGCAAGCTCTGCCAGGAAGGGTTCGCTTCCCTTCCTTTCAAACTTTTAACGCAAATCAACAAAAAAAAACAGAAAAAGAAGGAGTGGAAGCCCACCATCAGGCTTGATGGTAAAAAAGAACTTGACCCTCAAAATGTGTAAATTCGTGTAGAGGTCGTAAACGTTTTATAGATATGTTTAGGTACACGGTTTATTCGTTCCCCAACAGAATGATTGGTGTACTCGCCAAAGTAAAAGCGGTTTTTTTTATGGTTTTCTCATTGTTTCAAGTGAAACTCAACTCAACTTGATGATAATAAAATGTTATGCTTGGATGGTGGATTCAACTGTCGGCAAGACGATTTATTAATTAAAAAACCAAAAAAGAAAACATTAAAACCCTGCAACCAATGTTTTACCCAGTTGTTGCAAGTAAGTTAAAAAAAAAAAAAACAAAAAAATAAAGAAATTGAAGACCTAGTAATTTTATGCTGACTTAAAAAACCTCCCCCTCCCTCTTCGTTTTGACCCTTTAGTTGTTTTTTCTTCTTTTTTGTTTTGTCGACAAAGCCTTCTTCTCTGGACATCATGGCCATCACGGTAGAAAGACTCGCATTATGGGCAAGCGAGGGATGAAAAGTTGTACGGTTCGCTGCACTACTGACGAATAGGGTGAACAATAGATGCGGTTGTAATGTTAATAGGATTTGGTCAGGGCAATGTGTGATAAACGACTTACGAAAAACAAAAACAAAAACAAAAAACACTTGCAACATTATACCTTCATTTTATGCTTTGATATACAGCTCTTCGGTTATTGCAGAAGGGCTACACAAAAACTACAAAAAACATCAACCAAGTACGTTGTTAATGTGTATATTTGTTTGGGAAATTGTTTTATGGAATTTATTTTAAACTTAATGGTTTTATACGTTTACCCTTCTCTCTACATTAGGGATTTTCTTTTTCTTCCTCAGGAAATTATAATGTGAAAAATGATTTATTTGACATGATTTAAGTTTGAGAAGAAAAAAAAAAATAACCATCGTAAATGGACCGTGGTAGAAAATTTTCAAATTTGCAATTTTTTTACTTTCAGAGCAGGTCGGGCCATCAGGGTCAATTTTTAAAAGAACTGAAGCTTTATGGTTTAAGAAGCGTAGTGCTTGGATTATACGTCTATTAATACATAATAAATTGATGATTGATTAACGAGCTTTACACTTGAAATAAGTTGAGTTTCTATTCTTTACAAGAGATTAAGAGCACGCTCCTCTTTCCAATAATAAAAATACACTACTGAAGTATCAACGATGTCTTAGTTCTGTCATCATTAGCCTCAGAGAGGATATCAAAAAGTTACCTTTGCCTATCTGTCAAAATAAATAGTAGGGTAAATGGTTGATGGATCATTATAGGAATTATAAATTACAATTTTTTCAATGTACAACAATTTTTAGACGATTTATTCAACTGATTGAAGTTAATTTTAAGTTAAAAATAAAAACAGAGTTGAATAATTCACAGAAAATCTAAAAATGAAGTTACAAGTTTGACAGTTTTAAATTAAAAGGGGTATTTTTAACCAAGTTTCGGCGCCAAACTGTGTAGTTGTGAAAAACTAAATAATATGTCCGTAAGGGTTTTTAAATCAATATTTGCCAAAATTAAAGTTCGAAAATTTGAACCAACTACAGAACTATTAATTCCAAAACATTTATACAAAAAAAAAAAACATTGTAAAATATTTTAAATTTATTAAACCTCAAATCTTTTTGTCTCAGAAATTTGTAACAAAAAAAACTGTCAATTCGATTTTTCACAAAATTTTATCGAAGTTGAAAACAATATTTCTTATAAGTTAAAATTAGTTAGAAGCCATTATCTCAAAGTTTTGAAAAGATATTTGAGTCGAAAATCAATTTTTACCAACTTTTATTAATTTTTTTTAGGTTTTTATTTTTTTTTTTAAACTGTCAATTCGATTTTTCTCAACATTTTTCAGAATGTTGAAAACAATACTTCTTATAAGATAAAAAAAAGTTAGAAGCCTTGATCTCAAGTTTTTGAAAAGATATTTGCGTCAAAATTCAATTTTTACCAACTATGAGTAATTTTTTTTTTAGGATTTTATTTTTTATAAAAAAAAACTGTCAATTAGATTTTTCTTAAATTTTATCAGATGTCAAAAACATTATTCTTCGTTGCACAAAATTGTTTTGGAGATGAAATCATATTTTGGTCGTAAAATTTTCGAGGTGACAAATTTTTTGTTCAGTTATTTTGATTTATAAAAAAACCATTAATTGGATTTTTTCCCAAAAATATAATTGTTTTGTATTACGTTACAGTTTATATTATAAAATTTAATTCAAGTCTCTAGCACCATTGGTTCATGAGATATTTAGGTTTAACCAAAATGTTCACCTTTTTTAAAACTGCTATGGTAAAAAAAAAAACACCCACGCAATTTTCTTGAGAGCCCTTTCTGTCTTATTATCTGTATAACAAAATTTATTTGAAGTCGATATCTCTTCTGGTTCTTGAGCTATGGAGGACGAAAAAACGTTGCGAACGTACAGACGAACGTACGTACACACGCACGCACAGACATCTTTCTAAAAATCTTTTATTTCGACTCTAGGGACCTTGAAACGTCGAGAAATGTCAAAATTTTCAATTTGACAAATCGGATCCATTACAATAACTTCCTATGGGAAGTTAATAATGTTATAACCATTAAAGTACTAACTTCCTTTAAAAAAAATGGTCCATCTGAATACGTCTTAAAAGTGACAATTCATGAAAAAATACAAAGAAAGCAAATCTAAATTTGGTGAACAGACCTACATATTTATTTGAAATTTCATAATTTCAAAACACATATGGATTTAGCAAGTACTGAACACGTCTAAAAATTGACAGTTCTTAAAAAAATACGAGGTACAAACCTAAACTTGGGGAACAGACCTACGAGTATTTATTTGACATGTCAGAAATTTAGAAGACTTATGGATTTCGCAAGCTCTACAACACGTCTAAAAAGTGACAGTTCGTGAAAAAGTACAAAGCAAACAAACCTAAATTTGGGGAACAGATCTACTAGTATTTATTTGAAATATCAGAATTTAAGAAGACTTATGGATTTCGCAAGCTCTACAACACGTCTAAGAAGTGACAGTTCGTGAAAAAGTACAAAGCAAACAAACCCAAAGCTCGGGAACAGATCAATTTATTTGAAATGTAAGAATTTCAGAAGACATATGGATTAAGCCAATTCTGAACACGCCTAAAAAGTAACAGTTCGTGAAAAAATACACAGCAAAAAAATCTAAATTTGGGGAACAGACCTATTAATTTGAAATGTTAGAATTTTAGAAGACACATGGATTTAGCAAGTTCTGAATACGTCTAAAAAGTGACAGTTCGGGAAAAAAAAAGAAAGCAAACAAACCTAAATTTGGGGAAAAGATCTATTTATTTGAAATGTAAAAACGTCAGAAGACATATGGATTTAGTAAGTTATGTTAAAGAAGTAATTTCAACTTAAATTTTTGTTCGGCTTAAGCTAAATTTGATTGTCAATTTGTAGATAGTCGTTTTAATTAACTCTCCGACATGATAGAGACAGCTATTGTCAAAACGATTATAATTTTATATTTTTGTTTTACTTCATACAGGCCCTGACTTTTGTTTGTATCAAAAACACATATTTTCCAAATTTGTTGCTATTTAAAAAGGTCACAGTGCATAACTTAAAAACAACTAAAACAATTTTAGTTACTCATATTGTTCACCTTTACTTTTTTTTGTTTAGAAATACAAAAAAAAAAAACAATATCCAATTAGTAGTTTATGACTAACATGTGCACTAAACAAAAGCCACATCCATACCTTCCTACCAACCTACACATTATAATGTGTTTATACTCGCCGCGCGCCGCCACCGCCGCGGCGCTGCCGCCTCCTGTCGAACAAAATGACACAATTAAACTAATTTGTATTTTTATATATTTTTTGAGTCATTATAGATATAAAATCTATTTTTATAATCAGAAATTGCACTCTTCTATGGTGGACTTTAGTACAAGTGGTGATTAAAATTTGATTACAATCAATTTTACATGGAAAAAGTTCATGAGTAAATTTTTATTTTCCACAAAATGAAAAACAACCCGAGCAATAAAATTAAAAAAAAAAAACAGAAAAATTAAAATAAACACGTAGATAAACTGTATTGGAATTTAAACACCTTCTAGCAGGTTTCACATGAAAATCTCATTAAGACTCATTTTTCAATATGTAAATCGTGTAATTGAAATCAACGTAATTTTAAGCCATACACATTTAATTAAATTGAAAAAAAAAATGTGGAGAAACACCTCGTAGCTTCTATTATTTTTGTATTCTGTTTACACCTTAATTTCGGCCTGAAATGTAATTTAATGCCTCCAACTTAAACATTAAACATTTAACTAAGCCCATTTATCAGACCTCAAAAGGTGGTATATGTATGTACTGTACATACATATATAGAAGGGTGTGATAAAATAAAAATCTGAATCTCTTTACATGCAAATAAAATGGAAATAAGAACAAAAAAATTGGATAAATAAAAAATAACTAAAACAACATTAGGCAAACAGTTAATTAGTTTAAATGAATAACAACAAGAATTTAACAACCATTGCACATATTCCTGGGAGGTAATGTTGCAAATTAGTGAGTATAATGATATTGATCATAAAATATGATAAATATGGCAAAGGAGTTAAAATTCCTCCTTATAAATGAACATTTAAAACGGTGATTGAAAATTGCAAACAAAAAATAAAATAAAGATGATGTTCAAAAATTCGCATTTTAGAGAAAATTTGAAATTCGTCTAAGATTTTAAAATTTTACCAAAATTGTCAAATGAAATTTTAAAATGCAACTAAAATTATAAAATCCAAGTAAATTTGTAAAAATCAACTTAAAAAAAAAAAAAAAAACTTCTATTCAAATTTTAAAATTCTACTTAAATTCAAGTAAAGTTGTAAAATTTCATTTAAATTGTAAATTAACATTTTAAACTCAAGCTTAATTCAATTAAATGTAAAAACTTCACCTCAAACTGTAAAATTCGACCAAAATTGTAAAATTCGATCAAAATTGTACGGCTCATTTTTAAGATTGTAAAATTCAAATTAAAACGTTAAATTTTACTAAACTGTAAAATTCAATTAAAATTGTAAAATTACATTAAAATTGTAGAATTCTACTAAAGTTCAACTAAAATTTTGAAACCCTAGAATTGAAGAAAGATTTTAAAATTCTACTTTAGTTGTAAGATACAAATTAAATTCAACTTAAAATTGTAAATTTCAACTAAAATTGCAAAATTCATCAAAATTGTAAAATTAAACTTAAATTTTAAAAACCAACTAAAATTTGATGATCAACAAAAAAAATTATAAAACCAACTAAAATTTTTAAATTCCCCTAAAATTGCTAAATTCAACCATAATTGTCAAATGAAATTTCAAAATGCATCTAAAATTGAAAAAAAAAATCCGACTAAACTTGTAAAAATCTACTAAAACAGTAATTTCAATTAAAATCGTACAATTCCACTAAAATTTTGTAAAGTTGTAAATTTCCCTTAAATTGTCAACTAAAACTATAAACTCAAATGAAATTCAATCAAAATTGTAAAATTCACCTAAAACTATAAAATTCAACCAACATTTTATAATTCAACTTAATTTGTAAAATTCAAATTAAAGTGTTAAATTCGCTAAACTTCAAATAAACTGCAAAGTTGAACTAAGATTTTAAAATTCAAGTAAAATTCTTGAATTCCACAAATTTTCAACTAAAATTGTGGAATTTAACTTAAATTGAAAAATCCAACTGAAATTGAAAAATGCACCTAAGATTGTAAAATTTGATCAAAATTTTATGGTTCATTTGTAAATTTAAAGTAAAGTAAAATTCAACTTAAATTGTTAAATAAACTGTAAAGTTTAATTAAAATTGTAAAATTCAACTAAAATTGTAAGATTTCACATTGTCAAATAAAACTGTAAAATTCAACTAAAATTGTAAAACCCTAGAATTAAAGTATGATTTTCAAATTCTACTTAAATTGTAAGATTCAATTTAAATTCAACTAAAAATTGTAAAATTCAAACTTTTTTTGTAAAATTCATAAATTTTTGTAAAATTCCAATAAAAAGTAAAATTTAACTAAAATTTTGAATCAAACAAAATTCTTTAAATTACCTAATTAAATTTGTAAGATTCAACTACAATTGAAAAAATTACCTAAAATTGTAAAATTCAACAAAAATTTTAAAAACAAACTACAATTGAAAAAAATCACCTACAATGATAAAATTGAACCAAAATTTTATAATACAACAAAATTTAACAAAAATTTTAAAATATAACTAAAATTTGTAAATTTACCTAAATTTGTAAAATTCAACCAAAATTTGTCGAATGAAATGCAACTATAAATAAAAAATAAATTGGGTGGCGCATCAGTCCGTTGATAACTAGGGCCTAGTGACTTACAATTCTCAACCATTCCTGTGTGCGAGTACTGTTGTCAGGGATGGAGGGGCCTACAGTTTTTTTAAGCTGAATCCGAATCAATTAAAATTGTAAATTTAACAAACATTTTAAATCAACGAAAATTCTACAAATTAAATAAATTGGTAAAAAAAACTTAAAATTTTAAATTTTAACTAAAATTTCAAAAATCTAAACCAAATTTTAAAATTCAACTAAAGTTCTAAACTGTTCTAAAGTAAACTGTAAAATTATACTAACATTTTAAAAATCAACTAAAATTTATTAATATACATACCTAAATCTGCAAAAATTCAACAAACATTTCACATTTTAAACATTTTTCGTAAAATTCAAATACAATTTTAAAATTTAACTAAAATTGTAAATCAACGAAAATTCTATAAATTAATTAAATTTTTAAAATTCAACCAAAGTTATAAAATTATTCAATTCAAGTGAATTGTAAAATTAAACTTAAATTGTAAAATTCAACTTCAAATGAAAAATACACCTAAAATTAAAAAAATGTAACGAAAATTCTTTTTAACATTTGTTAAATTGAAACTAAAAATGTAAATTTCAAATAAAATTAGAAAATTCATAAAAAAAATTGTTAAATTCAAATGAAATTGTAAAATTTATCTAAAGCTTTAAAATTTTACCAGTTATAAGTTATATATACATATATATAAGTTATAATATTATATATATATATATAAGTTATAATATTATATATGTATATAAGTTATAATATTATATATATACATAAGTTATAAGATTCAACAAAATTGTAATTTCAACACGAAATACAAAATTTCGACAGACAATTGGAACTCTGATAAATCTTACATCCCATCTCTTCTTTTTGATTCGATCCAGAACAGGTAAAAGTTATTTTAAAAATCGATAAAATACTCCTAATTTCTTAGATACAGCCTTACTTCCTATACTATAGCCCATAATGTATACCAAAATAAAATGTAGTTAATGCACGCAACCCCATCAACCATCAACGATAACATGATTTTTATTTTATTTTGCTTTTGCCATTGTCAGTCTCTATTAAGCTTTAAATATATACACAATCTATATTGTATATAAAGGTTGTATCTTCAAATTCATTGTGGGCTGTGGACCGTGCAGATGATACAATAAAGTCCAATTTGAATACATTTTATGGCTCTTTCAACACTCTTGGTGGTATATTTTTTGTTTTGTTTTTGTACCCGCAGTTAAACCAGTGCAACAGTCCAAGACCAAAATAATCAACAGATTTATGGACTTTGACTCGGTTTATTCACTTCTATATCTGTATACCTTCTCTTATTTAACATGAAAAACTTTTACTTTACTTTTATCACTTTTTGCACGGATTTGTATTTTTTTTTTCTATGGTTTTTGATGCTTTTTATGATAGCACAAAACCAACATTAACTTTAACCCTTAAATTATGCTTAAAAATTGTTCCACCTTGACATCAAATAATACCTACCCGCATCAGCGCAGATTCAAATCTTCCCCCACAGATAAAGAAATACGTACTAACTAATGTGAATATTTAAGATACATACATATGTATATTTTTATCTATAGCTAAATTTCCATGATGACAGTTGTATATGACGTGGGTAGAAAGAGAATTTTGTCTAAAATTAAAGCAAACAAAAGTGTTAAAATTGTCTGGGGTTGTGTTGTGTGACGATAAAGAGAGAGAGGTTCAAGGTAGTTTATTTTTTTTTTGTCTGTTGTTGTATAGGTAGCAGCTTTTTTTTTTTGATGTTTTGACGTGAGTCTTACATATTTAAAATATGCTGTTTATTAGAAAATGCTGACGTTGTTCCTAGGTAGTAAGTACCTACTTACAGTCACTTCCGTTTATCTTAAATTAAAAAAAAAAAAAAGAAGTCAATTAACTGACAACTTATTGAAAATTTTAAAATTCACCACCAATTAGCTTAAGATACAATTCTTTTGGCTGTCAAATTGAAATGAAAAAATTATAATGTAATACATAATGGCCCGCATTCCATTTTGTTTTTGTTGTCATTAAGTGAACACATCCATTTAATGTGTGACAGATTTGACAAATGGATGAACTCGCATAATGAACACGTTCAGGGAAATAATATCCCGATTAAAATTTTACAGCAATATTATTAAAATTTTGATGTCAAACAATGTGACAGTAATGCTTACTTTTTGACAGAAATGTTATTGATATTGTTCTCTTGTAGATATATTTTACTCTTTTGAAGCAAAACTTTTAATCGTTTCATCATTTTGTCTCCCTCCCACTCATTTAGCGAAATATAACTATGAAATTTCAAAATAAGAAACCTTATAGAGTGGACACCGTCTCGCTCTTTATTTCTATTATTTTCCAGGCTATGGAATTTAAGTTCTGTCAAGTTTATAAATAAGAAAATCAAATTGACATTTCTTAAGCCTTAAGATTAGAGAAATTAAAATCAAAGGAATAGACCATCACTTTCAATTTTTATAATTTATGCAGTTCAGTTAAGCAGAGTCGACTGTATTAACTTTTTTATTGGATAAACGTGTAGGAACTGATGTGGGAACAATTGGCAAATTGCGTAATTTTTTTTTTTTTTTTTTTTGAGTTAATGTATTTTGATTTTGTTTGAATTAAATTTTGTGTTTGCCTATTTTTGTCTATCTATAAGTCGAGTTGTTGTATATTATTAGAAAGAGTGTATAATAAATAAAACTGACCACGGTTACCTTTACCAAAGTGATTATTGTTGGGATTTAAATAGTTTATTGTGTTGGCATAGACAAATTGAGTATAAATTCTTAGAATGGTGGGTAAAACATTCTATTTTAATTGTTTGTATTCAATTATTTGTACAGGTATTGTGCCATTAGAAGCGATATAGTTTGATTATCACAGCTTCCGTATGTACAGTGTACATATTTTTGTATTTTTGTCATGACCGATGCATGACTCATGTGTTTGTCACAAATTTGTTGTCAACAAAAAATAAAGTATGTACAAAATGTGGCACTGTTTAGACATTTGAAGAGAAATGTCATTCTTTGAGGACAAATCACTTTGTTAATACAAAACAAACAAAAAACAATTTGTGTGCAAACAATTTGTCATAGAATTTTTAGGTAAAACAATAAGTTCCCAGATAAGAGTTCAAAACTGGCAGAAGCTATTTGCTGCACTTAATAGTCGCTAGAGCTCACATCTAACTCATTTTTACAGGTTTCTAACGAGTGATCCGATTAGCATACTTTTTTGTTTCTCGTTTCATATGTCATTGACAGATAAAATGACATTTTCAATGAAATATTTTTTCAAAACTAAACAAAAAATGATTTAATTATTTCTAGTACAGCTGTCAACTTCTTGCTTTAAAAACTTCAGATTATTACCTGTAAAACTTTTTGTATCTATGAACTTGTCATCTGTCAAGCTTTAACACCCATTTTGTTTCTATGACAGCAATTCAATTCATGACAGAACAATCACGTATTACTGCTGGAACACAATGCAAAAATCGGAGCCGCAGCCGGAGCCGGAGTCGGAATAGCTGTCACAGCTTGTCGTACGTTAACAGAAAGTACGCACACAATGTGTCGTACGGCTTTTTGATGTTATTTGGTATATTTGCAGTTTACAGCCACATCAAATTTCTCAGAAAATATTTTTTTGTTCACTTTTATTTCTTATTTAAATATTTTTCCATTTTTTTATTGAAAAACTATTTAAAAAAAATATAATCACTAAGTTATTCACTTCAAAAATGGAAACGTCACATGTGTCGTACGTCAAAGTTAAAAGTTGGTCGACTCCGGCTGCGGCTCCGATTCCAGTTGCGTCTCGTTGTGTTCGTACATTTGCATTTGCGTACATTGAATACTTTGACAGCTATTTTAGTTACGACTCCGACTCCGGCTCCGACACCATTGTGTTCCAGCAGTTAGACGGTGTTTACATTGCACTCTTTTTTGAGGCAAATTATTTTTGACATCTCATCTTTTTATATCTCTCCCAATTTCCTTTTCTCTTTTTAACTATCATGTGAGAGCGAGGTAAAATGAAAGTTATACTCACCACGAGAGAGTCCAATGTGAACAATGTCTTAGACATTAAACTTTGTAATAATTTGTCAACACCGGGTGATTTTTTTTCCAATACAGCTCACTGAGTTGTGTCAGTTTGAGAATTTCAGGACTACCGAACTAAATTCGTATTAAATTAGAATTAAATTTTACACGTAATGACATTTATTTTAACACTCTTGAGGTGAATATAAGATGTCAACATTTTTTCATTTGTGGTAGAAAGGAGGCATTTCATCTTGAACAAGTATCATTTTAATTAAGAAAACAAAATTAAAAAACTAATATAAAGGGTGTCCCAAAATTAACGCAAGATTTAAATTTGCCGCCATTTGTGCAGTGAAGTGTTGGGAACCCTGAAAAAAAGCAATTTGACAGCTAACAGTATAGGGTTATTAAAAATGGAGCGTTACACGAGAGTACAACGTGTCTTCATTATTAAAGAATATTTCAAAAATAGTGAAAGCTTGGCGGCTGCAGTTCGAAAATTTCATACAAAATATGGTCGGAATAGTGTTTTAACTTCGTCAACTGTGAAGAGATTAATTGAAAAATTCATGGAGACTGGATCCGTTGGAGACGCCAAACACACTGGTCGTCCAAAAACAAGCCGTTCAAATGTGAATGTCGAAGCAGTGCCTGAGAGTGTTGCTGACAATCCAGGAACCTCAATTCGACGTCGTGGACAAGAATTGCAAATTTCAAGAAACTCTCTACAGCGTATACTCACCAAAGATCTGTGTGACTGTTACTGGTGCTCGATATCGCGACATGATTACACAGTTCTTTCTGCCAAAATTGGATGATATTGATGTGTCCAATATGTGGTTTCAACAAGACGGTGCCACATGTCATACAGCCCGTGAAACAATTCAATTACTGCATGAGACATTTCCAGGTCGTGTACTCTCTCGTTTCGGTGATCAAAATTGGCCTCCTAGATCGTGTGATTTAACACCATTAGACTTCTTTTTATGGGGTTATTTAAAATCACAAGTCTATGTCAACAAGCCCACAATCACCCGTGCATTAAAGGAGGAGATTCAACGCTGCATCAACGAAATTCAGCCACATTTATGCAGAATGGTCATGGAAAATTTCAACAAAAGAGTGCGCATGTGCATGCAAAGCCTTGGAGGCCATTTGTCCGATGTGTTATTCCATACATAACCCTATCCTATGTACTTTACGAGTCAATAAAAATATAACTATCAAAAGACTAAAAACGGCGTTTTCTATTTAATTCAAATCTTGCGTTAATTTTGGGACACCCTTTACATATGTACATTAGGTCTGTTACGAAAAAATACGAAATTCAACCAAATCCTGTTCGCGTGCTCACGAGAGAGTAAAATATTTCCCCAACCTACGAATTTCAGCCCAAGAAATTTCTTTGGGCTGATTTGTTAAAATTGTCAAATTTGATAGAAATTCAAATAGATTAAATAAATTGCTCGCTTTTGCTGTCAGTTATAAAATTTAAAAACAAATTTTCAAAGAACAGCAACAAGACAGTAATATTGTGTGAAAAATTTGTTGTTTTCCCGTTCGCTTACTTTTTTGTAGTTTTTTTTTGGTGAGAGAATTTTCCCCCACTCTTTAAAATATCTCTTTTTACAAATTTTGGTGCAGAAAGTACACGAACGGACCTATTATTACATTTTCAAAACCTTGGAGAAAAAAATATTTTTTTTTTAAATAATACTCTAGGAACAATATTTTTATAAATTGAGTTAAACTAAAAAAAAAAAACGTCAGATATATTAAATAAATTTTTAGTGTATAGCAACAAACTTTTACGTATTTTTTCCAAATGAATCAAAATTTTAGTAATTCAGGCTTAAAAAATAAACATTTAGCAAATTATAATCGAGTTTCGAAACTCTCTGCAATATTCGAAAGTCAACCGGAATTATTGTATAAAAATCCATACATAAATTTCATCCGAGAATTTCGCATCAGACATTTAGATTTGGATATTCCGGAATTATATCACGAAGCCGCAAATGCATGGATAAAACTCTCCAAAAAAGAAAAGTTGGGTTTTCGATGCTTGGATGTGAGTTATATCTCCTTAAATGATGAAATAGTTAATTTTAAAATTCATTCATCCAGATTATAAAAGATATAAAACAACGAAGAGCAATGAAAAAAAAATTCGAATTGGTTACGAAGTGGCGTAAGCGTAAGAGGAAAATATTTAATCGCCGTCGAGTAATGGGAAGGAAGAAAAGACAGATTTTTCCAATAACAACTATAAAACGTCGAAGAAAACGTCGTCAACCTAAAATAGCTGAAGAATTGAACAAAGAAAAGAGAAGAATTAAAAAACCTTCGCAAAGTTTAAAAAGAGTTCAAAGAATTTTAAAGAGATTAAAAATGATAAATAATACAGCAAAGACGGGAAGAAGACCTCGGAGAAGCATAAGAAGAAGCTCAAGATTGCGAAGGCTAAGGAGGCAAATCAAGCGTCGAAAATAGTAGTTATATACCACCACTTCCGGTCTTATCACTGTCATTACTTCAGTATATCATGTCAAATAGTAAATAAGAGACTTTTGTTGAGAGAATCAATTTATATGTTTATTTGTTTCGATGAATTCGTCAACCAAATTAAACCTATTCTTGTGTCCCACATATTAAAAAGTAAGACAGAACAAAAAGACACCTTAAGGCTATCTTTAAAGGGATGCCCATAATAAACACGCACCCATATCGCCAGCATATATAAAGCCAATTAGTATTCCCTTATGGCCACCAGAAGCAAAGGCAATCACCAGCCATATGAGCATAGTTTCAGTTTGGATTGAATTTGTGAGACAAAGAAATCAAAGACATCGAATGTCGGAAGTCATTAACGACCATCACGATCGAAGTGACCAACGACTGACTTTGAACACGGCCACGAGTTTAGATTTTTGTTTGTTTGTTTTGTTCTCATAGTTTTTATGCTCGTTTTATAGTTTTTTTATCTATCTATGGTGGCACATTTATTTGAGTAAAATAAAATTTACTATTTCTAGCACGTTTCGTACACACAAATTTATACAAACAAAAATAAAACAATACTAATATCAACTCTTAACTGCGTCGAGTGTGGTGTAAATATGGCATCCAACTTCCCGGAACTAAGATGCATTTTTGTTTTTGTTTCATTACGGTATTGTGCGAGAAACGAGATAAATCAAAATGTTGGAAAACGTTTAGCTGATAACGGTATTGTTCTTCCAAAAGTAAAATATAAAAGGAAATAAACAATGGGAAATGGAGGGCCTTGGGTGTTTTACCTAAAAGTTTTTGAACATGGCTAAAATTTATAGCTAAGACCTTTATACTGATTAAAAATACAATAATGTTTCTGTTTTTGGCTTGAAATAATGGTTATGGTATATATGCTATGCATGTATAAGACTTTAACACTTTTCCAAATTAACTTCACCTCGAGTGAAAGGTTTTTGGATATGTATTTAGAAGACCCAGAAAATTAATTTTATGTTATTAACAGAATCATCTTTAGCAAGGCTACAAATTGGAGTTATATGACTTTGGCCTTGTCTGTGACCCACAATTGACATTTGTTTGTTTAAAATTTTCACTTAAACCATCGTTAAAACCAATTTTTGTATTTGCTGTCAATGTCATTTTACTCTTCATTTTATGAGAGGTATACAAATTTATAAGAAGACAACATAAACGTCAAGAATTATTTTTTCACCAAAAATAATGTGGTGAATAGAATTTTTTTCCTTGGATGCTTCACTTTTGACATTTTAACATTTCTTCTTGCTCTTTCTTGCTTATGGTTAGAAAGAGATGGGAAGGTAAAGAGAAGGAAGATTTTTTTTAATTCCGGAGGAAAGAGATGGGAAGATGAAGAGTAACAATACGTCAAAATGAGTCGCTTTAAAAAGGAGTTTAATTTGAATGCTTGTGTTTTTGAATTATCGTGGTTACGTTAAAAAATTGTCTTCACAACAATAAACAACATTTTATTTCAAATCAATACTTTTCTACAATCTTCCGTTAACCAAAGTCTTCTAAAAAATGATTTCCTCATATAATAAATTCTAAGGAAATTATCAATATTAAAGACCTTCTACGATTTTAAACGGTTTCATGAAGTTCAAATTTAATATTGTATAATTTATTAAATCACTCTCGTCTTGTTTTATAGTCTAAGAATTTTATTTTACTTTCACTCATTTTTTGATTGAAATTAAAAAAAGAATCTTGCTTCTTCTCGCTTTGAAGTGGTTTAGAAAAAAAAAATTGTCTATGTTACCAGAGGCAATTTAATTTTTTGGTGAAAAATAAAACAGACAGTATTTTCCTTTGAGACGTTGCTGCCAAGGCTCTTCGAATGTTATTCGAGCTAAAATCTGAAAGGTTGGGTAACTTTGTCTGGTACATTGTCACCAGGAGGAACATTTTTTTTTTTATCAGCTCACCTCGAACACTGACAAATCTAAGGTAGATTTAATGTAATCAAACTGTCATAAATTAAACACTGTTATTTGCATGTGTCAAAATGAAAAGTGACAGCTGAAAATAGAAAATTACATGTTAGGGGATATTATTTTTTGCTTTTTGGAGCTTCTGAGTACCCAGAACATTTTATTCTGAATGTCTTCGATTTTTTGTAATATTTAGTCTAAAGTTTTGTAATTTTGTTTTTTAATATGTATCTATACAGTTAAAAGGATTTAAGACAACAAATCAAAAGGCATTGAAAGTAAAAGAACAGAGTTAAAAATATGTATCTGCTTGACATTATACAGTGAACCAAAAAAAAAGTTGTACAGTCGATTTTCTTTTGTTATAATGAAATTATCTATGGAGGTAATTGCAATAAAAAAACAAAATACTTACCAAAAATAGGGATTTTTTTTAACCTCCAGATTTAGTCAAATACATTTTTTTTAATAAATTATTTTAATAAAAAAACAAATTCAATGAATAAAGTCTGTTTTATGAAACCAAAAAAAAACTTGTACATTTGAAAAATTCAATTAAAAAACAGCAACATTTCGAAAACCCAAATGGTTTAATATTTTGTATAATGTCTTTTTGCATCTAAGACCATTTGCAACCTCTTTGGCATTGAAAGGGCCAATTTTTTTGTAACATCTAGCGTAATTTCAAACCATATCCTCTGTATTGCATCTTTTAACTGTTCTTTATTTTGTACTTTCCTTTCCCTCAACTTTTTTTCAACATGAGCCCAAAGATGTTCAATTGGATTTAAATCCGGACTGTGAGGTGGATGAGGGAGTACTTTTTTCACGTTATATAACAACCATTCCTTCACTATCAACGCGGAATGTTTTGGGTCATTGTCATGAACGAAACTAAAATTATCTCCAAGGTCCAATTTTGATGCAGGACTTCTTAAATTATTTTTCAAGATGTTCAGGTAATCAAACTTATTCATTGTCCCTTCCACAAATTGAAAATTTCCAACTCCATTTGCTCCCATCGCACCCCACACCATAACGCTGCCACCACCATGTTTTCCTGTGCAATTTACATTCTTCGGATCTAACGCTGTACCCCTTTTTCTCCAAACAAAACGTCGCCCATCGGATCCAAAAATGTTGAATTTGGATTCGTCGGTATAAATAACGGAATTCCAAAACCCTATCGGCTCATTTATATACTCTTTGGCATATTGTAGGCGCTTCTTTACATTTATGGCGGATAAAAGTGGTTCGTTTCGAGGCGTAAAACCTCTAAACTCTTCCGAATGTAAAAAATTTCTTACCGCCTGTGGATGAACTTGGACAATTTTGTTTCTATTGAGGTCTTCCGCTATTTCCAATGCCGAAATTTTGGTGTTACTTTGTACAATCCTTACTATACGCCTCTTGGTTTGTTTAGTATCAATTTTTCTCGGTCTCCCACTTCCACTTGGTCTTGTTAAAAATCCGTTTTTTTGTAAGAATTAATAACGTACTGAACTGTGGAATGTGGCTTTTCACAATATCAGCGATTTGTCTTAGACTTTTCTTTTCGTCCCACAACTTAACAATAAGTTTTTTTCATATCAAGTGAAGTTTGTTTGTTTTCCATTTTTTTTAATTTCTCTTATAAATTTTTAACAAATTATTACCCTGGCAACATGAAAAAACTAAACCTTTCAAAAAAAAAGATGATCTGATAAAGCCTAATGGATAACGGTTCTATACAGTATTGTAACTACAAAGTGTACAAGTTTTTTTTTGGTTTCATAGAACGGACTTTATTCATTGAATTGGTTTTTTTTACTAAAATAATTTATTTAAAAAAATGTGTTTTACTTAATCTGGAGGTTAAAAAAAAACCCCTATTTTTGGTAAGTATTTTGTTTTTTTATTGCAATTAACTCCATAGATAATTGCATTTTAACAAAAGAAAATCGAGTGTACAACTTTTTTTTTGGTTCACTGTAGATATTGCGAGTCTTTTGAGGCAACACATTTAAAAAAAAAATTAAAAAAGACTGTTCATTGTTTAGTTTAACAATTATAAGACGTTCTAGTTTTTTTGGTTTTCTGAAAATTTATAACTCGATGTCGAGAAACATCTTCAAATCTAACGCGAGAATTTCATCCATGAACATTACAATTAGATAAATACTTACTTACTTAATTAAAAAGGCTCTTAAAGATCATTTTTCACATAGCATTTAAATACTTGAATTATTTTTTGCAAATGTATATTTCTGATACTCTAACTTGTTCTTTTTTCTTTTTTCGCATTACTTAGTTTCAATCGTGTATTATAATATTAGATACTGAATTATTAGCTTGCTCTTTCAATTTGTATTATTAGCTTGTAACTATTTTATAAGATATTGTATCTTACAGTTATTAAGTATTCACGAATAAATTAAATGAAATGAAATGAAATTAAATGGCGCTACAGTCCGGGCGGACCTGGGTCTCAACCAACATGCGTCTCCAGCCAGCAGGGACCGATCCCTAGCTAGCTGTCTCCAGTTTCGCACGCCAAGTTGGTTGAGGTCTTCACCCACCTGCGTGCGCCACCTGATTCGCGGTAATTATATAATTTTCTCTCGAAGCATCCTAAGACGCTCTCATCTTTCTTTGACAGGGTCCAGGCCTTAGCGACATAAATGAGAACCGGGATGTTGAGTGTCTTATAGATGGTGATTTTAGATGCTCCAGAGAGGACTTTACTACTCAATTGCCTTCTAAGTCCAAAGAAGCAGCGATTTGCAAGAGTTAGGCCGCGTTTCCATTTGCAAGAAAACTTCTGCAATAAATGTCCGATAGTCTGTCCGACAGTGAATTGCAAGTGGAAACTACCAAGCAAGTTCTATCGCAACAGTACTTTCATAACTTCTTGCGAGTATTTGTAAGTGCAATTAATTGCTAGTTTAAACACTTTTGCATCGACTCGCGACAGTTCTTGCAGCTTATCGAAACAGTTTCGTATATCTCGCGCAAGTGGCGAGACCCAGTTCTAATGGCCTACGAAATATACGAAATTTACTAGCAATTATGCCAAAGACGCTTTCTACCATTCTCCTTGATCTTGACAGTCGATAATTGTAAACTCTGTTATTTGCGGGTTGGTTTTTAAACGGGAATGGTTTCATTAGGTAAGGCTTTAGTGGAAATGCATCGTCAGCTACTAAAACAAACGGAAGGGCTAATGAGCTTCCTAGTGGTTTAGTTGGTCTAGGAATGTTTAATGTAATATTTTCCAATGCTGAACATAATGGTGTGTGGAAAAAACGCTTCTTGCGACATTAATTGCTCTCCTGGTGTAAATACATCTGCAATAAATTGCGACAGTATGATGCGCGAGCTTCTTGCAAGACATTTATTGCAGAAGAAATTGCAAGAATTCACATGACAATGTAAACGCGACTGCAAGAAACTTCTGCAAGACTTCCGCGAGTTGACTTGCAAGTGGAAACGCGGCCTTATTCTTCGTTTGATTTCAGCGCTGGTGTCGTTGTCGGTGTTAATAGCGGTGCCTAGGTAGACAAAGTCCTTAACTACCTCGAAGTTATAGCTGTCCATGGTGACGTTTTGTCCAAGACGTCGTTGTTCAATGTCCTTTTTTGATGACAGCATATACTTGGTCTTGCCCTCATTGACCACTAAGCCCATCTTCTTTGCTTCTGTCGCAATGCTCAAAAACGCTCCACTGACATCACGCTTTGATCTTCCAATTTTGTCAATATCATCTGCGTATCCGAGTAATTGGATGGACCTTTGGAAGATTGTGCCTCTAGTGTTGACGGTTGAGTTTTGCACAATTCTTTCCAGAACGATGTTGAAGAAGTCGCATGACAGTGCATCGCCTTGTCTAAAGCCTTTTTTTGACATCAAATGCATCGGTGAGGCCTTTTCCTACCTTGATAGAGCAGCGTGCATTCTCCATCGTCATTCTGCACAAACGGATAAGTTTGACAGGGATGACAAAACTAGACATTGCTCTGTAGAGCTGTTCCCTATGGATGCTGTCATACGCGGCTTTAAAATCGATAAAGAGATGGTGGGTATCGATTTGAAGTTCCTGGGTTTTTTCCTAGATCTGCCGTAGTGTGAATATTTGATCGATAGTGGACTTTCCTGGTC
This sequence comes from Eupeodes latifasciatus, assembly GCA_920104205.1. Classification (NCBI taxonomy): domain Eukaryota; kingdom Metazoa; phylum Arthropoda; class Insecta; order Diptera; family Syrphidae; genus Eupeodes; species Eupeodes latifasciatus. The sequence goes on from OV049926.1 coordinate 158,222,690, forward strand.
TGAAGCCACACTGATAAGGAACTATCAGCGAACGGCTTCAGACGTTCACATAATACGGCAGAGAGGATCTTATATGCAATGTTAAGGAGAATTTAGAGGGTCTCTTTTCTTATGTATTGGGCAAACTATGCTGAGATTACACTCATCGGGCATGCTTTCTTCCGACCATATTTTGCAGATGAGTTGGTGCATGCTCCCTACCAAGTCATCGCCTGCTGCTTTGAATAGTTCGGCAGCGATGCCGTCAGCTCCAGCAGCTTTGTTTTACTTCAGTTTAGATATACATAGTAGCTATCTTCATTTCGTCGAGGTGGGGTAGGCGGAATTGTTGATCTGCGTCGCCTAGGTTGAGTGGTTCTATCTCCCTTACAGCGGAATTTGGTTCGTCATCGTCGTTATATAATTTGGAGAAGTGGTCTTTCCATATTCTCAACATAGACTGTGGTTCCACTACGATGTTCCCCTGATCGTCCTTACAGGCTTCGGTTCGTGGCCGGTACCCTTGGGAGGTTTTTTTTTACCTTTTGGTAAAATACGTACGCAAAAATTGTTTGTTTAAGGAAGGAAAAAAGTTTGTTTGAACATTATGTCTTTTCAACAACCCATTTGGTCATATTTTGTTTTGAAAATTGAAAAACAAGTATCAGTGAATAATAAATCACCGAGTACCTACATACATACATATGTACAATCCGTGTTGCTCTCTACACAACTAAAACTTTGTAACGTCTACGAACTACAAGAAAGACATAAGGTCAACGGGCTCTGTGTCAATTTGTGCAACCTTAAGGTCCACGAACTTTCTAACCGCAAATATTATGTAATGCTCAATAATGCAAAAAGTCTAGTCACGCGAGCACTTCCAAATTATTGAGAAACAAAAACTCAAAGCATTTTAAAAGCCAACAATTCCAAATAGTTTTGAGACTACATATATACAAAACAAAAAAACATTCAAATAACATTTTTTTAAAAACAAAAAACATTTCGAATTTTTTTTTTTTAAAACTGAAATTCAAAACTGACAAACATTCAATTTTATTTACTGATAGAATGTCAGAAATTTGTGTGTCAAAAATATCTAACAGGTGCTAGGAAAGTAGTAAATTATTTGTTAGAACTTTGTTTTATTGAAACCAGATTTAAGTCCTTAAAACTCAAAAAAAAAATGTACAGTGAGTTCTAAGCGAATTATGAAAAGTGAAGAAATGATCGAGTTCTAAATTTTTTAAAAATGAATTTTAAAGATAAACCGAGAGAGTTATTAGATCGAGTTTAAAATTTATTTTAGAACTTTGTCAAGGAATTGGCTGTTATCGTTTTGAAAAAAGGTTGTAACAAATTTCGTTATACCAAAAACGATTTTTGATCGTCTTTTTTATAATAGTTCGATGTGGTTTGTTAAAAATTAAGCAAACATTAATAAAACTTCACTTTTAACTATAGAATCATTTAAATATTCTTGAACTAGAAGAACATGATAGTTAAAAAAAAACTGTTATCCATAGAGTACATCCATATATTCAACAAATAAACTATTAGTTAACTCTTTCCAAGTATTTCATTTTATTTTAACGAAAAAACCCAAACATTATAACTCAAAACTTGTTTTCTTTGTGATAACCTGAAAGTTTTTATAGTTTAAATATTCCACAAAAATAATGTTTAATAAAACATAAGCGAGAATGTTAAGAGACTTTATTATAGATTTTCGTTTTCTATGTCTTACAGTCTATGAAGTTAAGTTGCACAATTTCACTTGGAGTATAAAAAATAAATATTTCAAACTTTCACAGGTCAAAATCATCATTTGTTGAATAACAATAAAATCTGAAAATCTCAAATTTCAATGTTTGCCAGAGTTTATCTATGTATGTACATTTACCTTAAACATATTTTAAAACTTCAAAATTCTTATCACCTTTTTTTGCAAAATTTTTTTTTAAAAACAATTTTCCTAAAATCCAATTTTTTACTTTCAGAAATCTTCTGCAAACAATATTTTTACTTAGTAAGGCGCCAGTTATAGCTATCATTGGTTTTCATCATTGAAAACAAACATTGGAATTTTTTGGCAGGTCGTTTATAGCTATCATTAGAAATTTCTGTCATTGAAAAAAATTTCCTGATTGAAAGCCACCGAAAAACTTTTACTGACAGAAATCTGTCATTGGAATTGTGCGAAATTGGAAAACAAATCAGTGGAAGGATTCGTTTCACTTTTGAACATAAAACTATCAGCTGTTCAGGAAAATGAATTTCCGTCCGGAAAATAGAAAAATACATTTTTAGAGAAAAATAAATGGGTAATTACACTTTTTTTTCTCAAAAAAAATTCTTTGTGTCATTTCCGATCGATCAGTATATAATTTTTATTTCTAATCAAATGGAAACACCGTCAAATATCGATTCAAACATTTTTCCGGATCGATTTCAATGATAGCTATAACTGGCCCCTTACAACGCTAACTCACTAACTATAAACAGACAAGATGAGAAACAAACCAATATGTTATTTTTTTAAATAAATTCCTTGGCCCATGCCTTGAGAGATAACTCAATCAAAACTAGACACATTTTTCCATATACACATTTTTAACGTTCCCTATCCCTTATTGATCAATTGATGCGTATCCAGACCAGCTATAGAGTGAATATGATGTTGTGCATGCGCTTACTGCATGCATTCTTTTTGACGGCGCGGTGCGGCGCGACGGCGGCGATACATATTCACCGCCTTTTCGATTTTAAAAATTACAACAACAAAAAAGTGGAGTACAGTGCCCTATGTCAATCGTTATCAACCGAACCATTGGATATAAATTTAAAAAAAAAAAAAAACTTGTTGCGCAAGATTTTTGTATATAAAATTGATTTCGGAAAAAAAAAAGTTAATTTATATTATGGCCTGAAATTGAATTTTTATTTTTGTTAGGCCTTAACTCTCTCTCTTCTTTTTCTGATGCTTTTGACAGTATTTTTAAAATTTGTTTAATGTTTACATTCGAAAAAATTGTTATCTTCGCGTGAAATTGTAAAATTGAAGTAAAAGTTCATAGCGCCGCCGCCGCCGTCGCATACCGCCAGCCGACAACACCAGCGGCGACGCGGACGTGTGCTTAACTTTTACAATCGAAACGATTAAAGATCAAAAGTTGTGCGTTTGTTTGTTTGTTGAATTTGGGGTAAATGACTCTTGGGTTATAGTTTGGGTGTCATGTTAAACTTGAAATTGTGATCAGATTACTACCTCTGCCTTTACCTATACTCATAATGTACATATACATATAATTTGATTAGGTATTCAAGGTTATAAATATATGTACGTGTGGTTTGTACATATGAATGTTTAATTATTATTTGTTTGTAATTGAAATGGAAATTGTTGTTTATTCAAAACGACAAAAATATAACAACTGTTGAGCGACATTTTTAATGTTAATGAACTATTTCAATAAAATTCAATTTATTTTTGTACACGAAATTCAGGAACCAAAAAAACAAACTCCCTACTTTCATACATTTAGGTTATAACTTAACTTTTAAATTTAGATTATTTTAAAAGAGTTCAAATCAAAATGTTAATTAAAATCAATATATTTTGAAACAAAACAGACACGAGCGACGAGACAAATTGACATTTGAATTTGATATACAGCCAAAATCGGTTATAACGACATCGGTTATAACGAAATATCGGTTATTACAAACTTATCGCGAAGTCCCGGCCGAGGTTTATACAAAATGTACTAACCAAATATCGGTTTTAACGATATAGCCTATAACGAATTATCGTTTCTAACGAACTATCTTAAATTGAATATTTAAAAATTTATCGCTTATAACGAACATATAAAAAAAAAATAAGTAGGCATTGGAAATTTCGCGCATTTAAAATGATAAATTATGGGAATTCCCTTTTTTTTGTTGTGTTTATACTCGAATTTCTGTTTCTGAGAGGAACTGGAATAGTCATACTTGGTTAAGTGTTAGATTTTTTTCAAAATGAGTTCAAAGCGTAGAGTTTTTACGATTCAAGAAAAATCTGCAATAATTTCAAGGCTCGAAGCTGGTGATTCCAATAAAAGTTTGGCAGCAGAGTTTTCTGTAACGGCGTCAACAATCTCTACCATTTTCAAAGACCGAGAGAAAATTAAGAAGAATTTTGAAGAATACAACTTAAAAATAAAAAAGTTCGATGCAATCAACATCCCAACATAGATGAAGCTTTGCTAAAATGGTTCAAAGCCCAAAGAATCTTGAATACTCCACTAAGCGGACCAATTCTACAAACTAAGGCAGAAGACTTTGCAAAAGGGTTGGGAAAAAATAACTTCACTTGCTCTACAGCTTGGATTCAACGATTTCGACAAAGACATAACATAGTTAGTGCAAGGGTAAGTGGTGAATGTGGTAGTGTTTCTGCAGGAGTTGTGGATGATTGGTTGCGAGTTGTTTGGCCAAAGGTGCGAGAGGGTTATACAGATGATCAAATATTCAACATTGACGAAACAGGTTTATTCTACAAAATGACACCTAATAAAACATTGAAATTCAAGGCCGAAAAATGCGTTGGAGGTAAAATGTCAAAGGAACGAATAACGGTTTTAGTAGGAGCTAATATGACCGGAACTGTTAAACAAAAGTTGTTAAAATAAATAAATAAATTGAGTGGCGCAACAGTCCGTTGAGAACTAGGGCCTAGTGACTTACAACTCTCAACCATTCCTGTGTGCGAGTACTGTTTTCAGGAATGGAGGGGACCTACAGTTTTATGCCGAATCCGAACGGCCAATTTGAGAAAGCACTTTTCATGACAAGAATTACTCTTGGAGAATTTGTCAATTCCTCGCAAGAGGCAGTACCCGTGAAAAAACTTTAGATGATATAGGCAGGGATCGAACCCAAGACCTCTGACATGACAGTCCAACGCACTAACCATCATGCCACGGGTACTGACAAACAACAACAACAAAACAACAAACAACAAAAGTTGTTGGTTATTGGAAAATCAAAAAACCCGAGGTGCTTTAAAAATATCAAGAAACTTCCATCATTATATGAGTTCAATAAACGAGCCTGGATGACATCAGAGATATTCGAAAAATATTTAAGGAATTGGGATAGACAGTTGAGAAAACAAAAGGAAAAAATTCTGTTGTTAGTAGACAATTTTCCCGCACATCCAAAGATTGATGGTCTTACTTCTATGAAGCTTGTATTTTTGCCACCTAATACTACATCTGTGTTACAACCAATGGATCAGGGTATAATCAGATCACTTAAAGAACACTACAGAAAGCTTCAAGTACTAAACATCATTCGTAACATCGAGAAACAAGATGGATCACATGTAATGAGTTTGTTGGATGCCATTCTACTGATATCCAGAGCTTGGGAGAGGGTGTCCATGACAACTATCAAAAATTGTTTTAAGCATGGTGGATTTATCCCACAAGAACTTGATATTTCAATCGAAACTGATTTTAAAGAAGAGGGCAATTGGCCTTTAAGTCACTGGATTAAACATATTCAGTCATATGATAACGTTTTTGATTTATGTACTTTTGAAGATTTGGTTAATGTGGACAACAACATTGTGACTGCAGAGTTTTTAACCGACGAACAAATTATTGATTCTGTTCAAAATGAAAATGTAGACAGTGATGAAAATGAAGAAGGTAAGAAGAGTTTTTCGACTTATTTCTCTAAATTTTTAAAATTATTTTGCAACATTTTTACTTACAGAAACTGAAATTCAAATTCAAGTGAAAATTGAAGATGCACTTCAGGCTGTCAATACCTTGAAATCGTTTGTTTTGTTGACTGATAATTTTGACCGAGGTTATGAAGAATTTTTGACCAAAATGGAGATGAAAATAGAAGAAGAGTTCATAAAAAAAAATGTCGACAGCAAAAAATCACAGATTTCTTTGTAAATAAATAAAAGTTTTGCTAAAATAAAAAAAGTTTGTAATATACACTTTAAAAAAGAACGTTATAACCGATTTTGACTGTATTATGCAATAGTATTAAATTTTTTACTTAATTTCGCACAATCACTTGTGAACGAACACAACTGTTTTAAAAAAAAACTCTTTTTTTTTTTGTTGAAATGTTGTTGGAAACATTGGGTTAAATGTAAATATTTAAATGTTATGTTTGTATGTGTGTGTGTGTTTTTTTTTTTGTTGTCTTCAACTGTGACAATATTAGACGTGTTTAGTTTTGGCAAGCATTTTGTTTAAAAAATGAAAGCAAGAGCATAATATTTACTTTTTAGTTTTAGTGACTGTAATTTATTGTTTTAAAATTTGGATATAAAATTAAAAACAAAATAACAAGAATACAATTTCCTTTGAAAATGCATAAATGCAAAAGCACAAAAACAAGAAAATTAATTGATTTCAAATTTATTTCATTTCATACAAAATGTTGTTGTTAATATGTATTTGGTAGTTTTTTATAAAAATCCAGTTGACAGTATTTTTTACAAAAAATTAAAACCTGCATCCTTATTCATATTCAGCGTCGTTAATATCTTGACCAAAAACAACTCAGTTTTCAATTTTTAAATTAACATAGGAAGATATTGTGATCGGTTCGATTTGTCGAATTAAAAATGTTTACATTTCTTAAAAGTTTGAAAGTCACTAGAATCTTAGTAAATGATTTTAGAAAGATGAGTGTACTCCGTACGTTCGGGTAGCCCTTTTTTCTCAGCAGAAATCTTCTTCATATACGCATAGTCCAAAAAGTCTCCGTACAGAAGCCTAATTTTAGTGTTTTTTTGAAAAAAACTACTAGGAATTAATATAAAAACCAAAGTGGTAGCATTGAAAAAAAAACTTAGTTTTCACATTAACCTTTTTACCAAATTTTAAAAAATTGTGATTGTGATTTTCAAAATACTTGTTTAATAATAATAAATATTTTATGTCAGAATTAACAAAAAAAAAGCTGCTGTACGGAGACTTTTTGGACTATGTGTATGAACGCGTATTTTCTCTTATAAATAATATCAAAAGATACCGAAAGGAATTTGTAACTAAATTGTGTGGGTAAAATAGTAATTTAAATTAAACAGGGTTAACCTGGATGACAAAATAACATGCGTTAATAAATAAAATAATCTTTGTTTTTAAAAAATGGTTTCAAAATAAGCTAAGTTAAAGAATAACCATGGTTTAATAATAACCTCTGTTTCAAAATAACCTGGGTTAAAAATTTACTTGGGTAATAAATTGACCTGGGTTATAAAATAAGGTGGTTTTTAGTCTGGATTAAAAATAACCTGAGTTAAAAAAAAAACAACCTAGGTTACAAAAAAAATAACCCTGGGTTATAATATAACCAAGGTTAATAAAATGGGTTCAAACATAACATGGTTTAACCCATAACCATTTAAAAAACCTGGGATAAAAATAGCCTATGTACCAAATTGACCTGAATAATAAATAAACACGAAGTATAAAATTAACTGCGTTTAAAAAATAGTCTGAGTTAAAAACAGCCAAGTTTGTAAAATAGGTTTTAGGGTTTTAATATAACCAAGTTTAAAAAATAATCAAGGTTAAAAAATAACTTGTATTAAAAAATAACCTGGGCCATACAAAAGCTTCGTTAAAAAAATAAAATAAATAATTAATTTTAATTAGCGACCTCTATTAAATTGTATTGTATACATTTTGACATGATACCAAATTATGAGCGGGTGAATAAGTCCGTGACTTTTTCAATTTCTGACCTCTTTACTGAAACAGCAACACTGCTCCTGTCAACAGGCATCTGTCAGTTGACTCCTGTCAAAATTTAAACTTGCTGCGTCAGTTAGTTTGTGTTTGACAGCTATTTTTATCAGACTACTCACTAATTTGAGGAGAAAATGGAAAAAAGTGAATTTCGTGTGCTTATTAAGCATTATTTCTTGCGAAAAAAACCATTACTGAGACCAAGGCTAAGCTTGATAAATGCTATGGGGACGCTGCACCATCGATTTCAATGCTAAAAAAGTGGTTTACTGAATTTCGTTGTGGCAGTACAAGCACTGAAGATGCCGAATACTGGAAGCCCAGTTGGGCTATGAATTGCTCCCTCATCCACCCTATTCTCTAGATTTGGCTCCGAGCGACTACTTCTTGTTCCCAAACCTGAAGAAATGGAAATGAAAAAGATTTGACTCCAATGATGAAGTCATCTCGCAAACAAAGGCCTATTTTGAGGACCTCGACAAATCATTTTTTTGGAAGGGATAAAAAAAATTGGAGAAGCATTGGGCAAAGTGTATAGAGCTCAAGGGAGACTACGTTGAAAAATAAAATTATTTTTTATCAAAAAATCTGTGTTTTATTCCAAAAGTCACGGACTTATTGACCCGCCCTCGTAATATAAAATCGAAAAATAAAATCAAGTGACAAAAAATATGTCACCTCAAATATTTTACCAACCAAAAATGATATTACCCCCAGAATAATTGTATGCATCGAAGAATAAAGTTTTTGACATCTGGTCAAATTTTACAAGAAATATATAACTGACCGTTTTTCTATTAAAAATTAGAAACTTACAAGAAATATATGTAACTAACAAATTGGTTAAAAATATGACTTTGTAATCTCAATTTATTCATTCTATAGGAAATATTTTTGTCAATTTTGGAGAAAAATCCGATTGATTTTTGTGTTTACAAAAAACAAGTACAAACTGGTAAATTGATTTTCAAATCCAATTATACAAACGAAAAAAAAATTACTTCAAACTATTTTTATTTTATACAAAATATTATTGTTAATATTCTATTGACAGTAAGATAAGAACCTTTAGCAGAAAAGTACTAAAAATTGCATTTTGACTTAAATATCTTGAGAACAAATATCCCACAAAAAGGAATGTTAATATTTTGTTACATTCAAAAACAAAATTTTTGCAAAAATCAGTTTTTCAACAAAAAAAAAATGACTACAATTACAATTGATTTAACTTCTAGAATATTTCTCGTCAGAGAGATAAAACTTAAATTTTTGAGTATCAATACTATTTGAACATATTAAGTGGGCTCCAATGGGAAGTTGTCATTGTAGGGCTATCGTCCAATAGCACTCACGTCCCTTCTTTCAAAGGTCATGGAAACGCTGATAAATTATCAGCTTAAGAAATATCTTGAAGAACGGAAGCTTCTTATGGACCGACAGTATGGCTTTCGTAGCAATAGGTCCACTGGTGATCTCATGGTTTATCTCACCGAACAGTGGAACAAATCTTAACATCGTTTTGGAGAAAGTAAGATTATTGCACTTGATATTTCAAAAGCATTTGATAGAGTTCGGCATCAAGCTCTCTTATCAAAAATGCGTGCTTTTGGTATTGATGAATCTCTTCTTCGTTGGATTAGAAATTACCTTTCTAACCGTTCAATACAAGTTGTATTGGATGGTTTCAAGTCTGAAATTCATAAAGTAAATGATGGTGTCCCCCAGGGCTCCTTTTTGTCTCCGACTCTCTTCCTTATATTCATAAATGATCTTTTGTCTGCCACTTCTAATCCATTAAACTGTTTCGCTGACGACAGTACCCTCAGCTTTTTATATTCGTTTCTAGATTCACATCCTTGTCCTTCGGATGTGGAACTTCAACGGCAGCGTATGATAAGCTCATTAAATTCTGATCTTGACAGCATTGTTCAATGGGGAATCAAAAACCGTGTAGAATTTAATGCTTTGAAAACTCAATGCTGTCTCATGTCGTTAAAGCTTAACACAACCCCGACGCCGCTATCTATGAGTGGCACTTGCATCCAGGAAACTAATCAACTGTCAATACTCGGTATGTGTATCACAGATCACCTTTTATGGAATGATCACATATTTGACATTGCCAAAAATACTGCCAGGTGCTTAGGATTTCTCCGACACGGTGCAAGAAATTTGTCACCCCTTCTGATCTGGCTGTAATTTACAAAGCCTTCATCCGTCCAAAGGTTGAATATATAATTCGCATATCTGGGCAGGTGCCCCTAAAACAAGTTTAAATCTCTTGGATAGAATTCAAAAAAGGGCTTTGAAATGATAGGCGATAGAACTAAATATAATCGAAACATTTACATCGCTAGAACACCGTCGCAATGTCTCATGCCTTTCGTTGTTTTATCGATATTTTTACAAACAATGTTCTGTCGAATTAGCCAGTTGCATTCCACCCCTTAAAAAAATTCAGCCGTAATACTCGCACTTCCAGGAATGCTCATCAGTTTACCCTTGAGCTCAATTTCGGACGTACTGTCAAGTATAGAGATTCTTTCTTAAATTGCACATCGAGAATGTGGAATGCTTTGACCAGCTCTGTTTTTCCCTCCCATTTTGATGTTCAGAACTTTAAGACCAATGTGCACCGGTATCTCCTATTAAATCCTTCCCTATTTTCCTAACGCTCGCACTGTGTTTTAATATAAACATATAAAGGGTACTAATAACCCCTGAGTGCCTGCAAATTATAAAAAAAAAAGTTCAGCGAATATCTGTTTTCTCTCTTAATACACATACAACTTTTAGTTTTCAAGATTTAGTCGGAGTTCGGAGTGCAAAGTGAGACTGTGTAAGGTTCTAATTTTATGATCGATACGGCGCACAGTGTGAGAATTCGCTCATTTAGCGGAATTAAATTAATAGCGGTTACGAGTTTTACCTTTTGATAATTCTTTTTTTGCAGGATTAATTATAAATATGTGAATAATGAAATTTAACAACAATTATTAAAATATTTTGTTAATTTTTTTTTACAGAGCTTTAAAAGTACTCGTTTTTTGCAGTTTGATAGACCCTTCTTAGCAAAGGAATTTCGCTCAGAAAAAAAGCTTATGCTTGATTTTTTTTGGTCATATTCATAACTAATAGATACCAATATGAAATTAAAATAGAATTTTATATATACTTAGCCAAAATTTTAATGAACGGAGTTCTGAAACTACGTGTTTTATGCACTTAGGTAAGCACATCAGGAACAATTAAATTATGCTGAAAAAAAACGTTTGTTCCTTTTTACTTATATTTATTAATAAAAAACATAAAATACATAAATTAAAATAAACATTATTTATATTTTTTTACAAAAAAGAATTTAAAAACAAGGTTTTTATATTATTTAGTTGCATTTAAATGGTCTAACATTTAATGCCTGATAGCACTTTTTTTCCTTTTCGGAATGCACCTTATACTGGCTATAAAAGGGTCCGATGTTATCAATAGCCTATTTAAAAGACCCGTTATTGTGTCCAACAGCGAAGTTTTTCTCGTTAATAGCTCACGATATTTGCTGTTTTATTTGCTCCTAGCTTCTTGCGCTTCCTCCGAAAGTTGGTCAATCGGCAAAATCGGTGGATTAAACTAATAATAATTTAATTGATTTCAACTATTAAATTATCTACAATTCATGTTTATACACTTTGTTCTATTGAAATGAAAATGAAAAAGTTATAGTTAAAAACAGATTTTCAATAAAAATGTCTTTAAAAGTCCAAAATCGAGAAAAAAGAAAGAAAACTTTTAAAATAACATTTATTTTGAAAATTGTTTTTTTTTTTTATTGAATTATAACTTTTTTATTTTTAGTCCTACATAAAAAGTTTATTTACATAAATTGTAGAGAATTTAATTATCTACAAGATAATGTCAGTATTTTTTGCGAAAAATAACTATTTTCAAAATATCACGTAGAACTCTTATCACCCCTTTATAGAAGATGTCCCCTCAATAAGAGGGAGGGGGGGTGTGGTGGGTTGAGCTCCAAAAATCGAAAATTATACTCACACTTAACTCCCCTACACATACAAAAAAAAAATCTTGTCAATGTAGCACTTCATGTTAATATAAGTAAAAAAACTATTATTTTGACATTCATTTTTTGCTGAAGGCCAGTTCGAAAATGAAAAAAAAATGTATGGGCGTCGCACCTATGCGCAGCAACTTAAAGCGGTTAATTATAGCAGACATATCAGGCTTTAAAATGCATATAGTCTCGCATCCGAATAACACTGAATAATTTAATTTTTTCTCTAATGAATGTTCAAATTGTATAAAATTACGCTTTTTTTTGTACCCTGTCCTCCAACAAATATATTTAAACACCATATAAATTAAAATTTTACTTTCTTTTCAATTCTCCGATATCCTGTTAATAAAATAAAAGCAAAACCTTCAATAAAAACTGAACCGCGCACTCACAAAAAAATAAAGACCTAAACCACCTTAACTGGCCAATTGCCACCGAAAAAATGACTAATTGCAACTTTGACATCAATTATCTTCGTTCTACATCACTCCTGCTTAACAATTCTTTCTAAATCGGTTAGTAGAAGGTTTAGGCTCCAAGTAAAACCAACTTTTACATCAGTTTGTGCATATCATTTTTTTAATTAAATTCCGCTAGATTTGCGAATTCTCACACTGTGCGGCGCACAGTGGGCTCAAAAGCGAATCTAGCGGGTCAAAAGTCCAAAAAAAAAATACATTTTATATCAAGGCTGGAGGTACATAAAGTGATTGTCAATATGTCAGAGACAAAGAAATGATTTAAATTTTCTGAGAGAAGAGTCTACTCTAAGAGCGATAAGTACCGTTTTATGCGGAAACATTATATTTAGTCATTTTTCGTTCAATAATTGTGGTGGTAGGATGCTATTTATTTTTAATTTTTGTGAAAAGTTATTCAAATTTTTGGTATTATTTCAAGATGGACTACAGTCAACAAGGTTTGTTAATTTTTTTATTAATTTACCATGTTTTACCTACAGAAACCATGGCAATTTCTTCGCTAGTAACAAAAAAAAAATTATCAAAACAGTTATTCTGTAGGCTGTAACTTTTTCTGTACAAATCTGTACAAAAATATTCAACAAAATTTTTGTTCTACCATAGAGAAAGCATGTATTTATTTTTCATCTGCCCGTTCTTGCCCGTTTGGAAGTTATTACACATAATGTATTGCAGGTATTGTTTTTTTGGTGACGAGGAAGGCGCTGCTGGATGAATTTTTTTTTTTTAATTAATTTTTAATAAATCAGGGGTTACCTCAGACATTACCGGTGTTAATAAAGATCTGATTGAAAGCTTCAATATTGTTCTTCGTGTACTTTCGTCTAACCATGAAATTAACCTTGATTCCTTTGAACACTTTACCCAAGAAACTGCGAGGAAGTACGTTACTCTGTATAAGTGGTACCCTATGCCTGTGACGGTTCACAAGCTGTTGATCCACGGTCCTACTGTAATTAAAAACTTTAATATTCCCATAGGAGCATTAGCTGAGGATGTGCATGAAGCACGTCATAAAGAGCTGAAGAGATATCGAGAGCATTTTTCAAGAAAGGTGTCTCTTAAGGCGACTAACTCGGACATATTAAATCATCTGTTGATATCGTCTGGCCCTCTTATCAGTAGCTTTCAGCCTTTCAGCCACCAAAAAAATATGATTTTGACGAAAAGATCTCGAGTTTGTTAATTATTGCAAACGAAAGTGATAATGAAAGTGACTGTAGTGACAATATCAGTGAAATTGGACTCCAAAATGTATCACTTTAATAACTTGTACATATATATGTACCAACATTGTAATCACATATGTATCTACTGAATAATTTGAATTTTTGAAACAATGTATTAAAAAATATAAAAAACTCATTTTTGTTCTCCTTGTATTAGTAGCTACTCGCGTATAGCCTATATTACTATGGATATTTACAGTAAGTAATAATAATGAGTAGGAGTATTTATTTGGAACAAACTAATCTAAGTAATTTAGTAAGATTTTAACAAAAAAACACCTCATTTAGAAATGATAAGATTTATGACCCGCTAGATTCATGTTTGAGACCACTGTGCGGCGGCGCCACTATGTAAAATTCAAAGTTCTCTTTTCATAAATTAATGTGTAAATAAATATTACATATAATTTCGGGGGAAGAAGCTTAAACTGAGCGAACTCAAATATAATGTCAATTTTTTGCAAAGAGTGGTATAGACAATAGAGTTGTGCCGTTTTCATGGTACTTAAGTCACACCTAAAGACTCTAGGTACCTACTAACTTCACTCCTACGAATTTATGGAAATTTAAAAACAATATAAATTCAATTCAGCTCATTAGGGTAACCATATGCCCAAGTTGTTATAGGAAACTTAACCCAACAACATTACAATGCCCATTTGGAATACATATTTGTAAACTAGTTAAACCTTAAAAAATAAAGAAAATAACTACTTTCACTTTCACATGCAAGCGCTGGATGGCGCTGCTCTGATGGCTTTGATGGGAGTAGGCTTGTGGTGCTTTTCTTTTTTCTTTTTAATTTCTACAATTTGCATAAATTTTAAAGCAAATACAAAAAAAATGAAAATAAAAATAAACTAATGACCGCCGCGCCGACAGTATGGTTTTTATTTTTTTTTTTCAACAAATAAATTCCTACATATTTACGTAGCTGATGCACACTTGGAATTCCATATTAGCTAAGACTTAGACTATCTAATACCTATACCTATCCCATACTCGTATAAGTTAAATTATTCGATAGAGGAACGAACTATTTTACTTTACTTTTTTTGCATTCCGCACACAAAACAATTGCCACTCAATGGTGCTGTCAATATAACTTATAGTGTATCTATATTTATGTGCTCGTATGTATACTAAATAGTTTGTTTGTGCAAACGTAATTCAAATAGTTAAAACTCCTATTCATTTAAAAATAAACTAACGCCATCACAATGTGTTTTTATAGGTTTTTGTTTCTTGTTTTTAGTTTTGTCTTTTAATTTTTTATTAGATAACAGAAAAATACGTCCTCGTAGTTTAGGTACTAACAGAAATAAAACTTTCATGATGTTTTTTTTATTGTTTTTAACTTCTATTTTATCACGTTGTCGTTGTTATTTAATTCGCATTTTAGTACCTATCTTCATACCTACTACTTGGTTTCATAACACAATTGTTATTAATTTTTTTAGATAAAATATTATAACAACAAAAAAGAAGATAATATAATTTAGTGTACTTGTATTTTATGTACTTACTGTTAAATCTAGAAAAAGCAAACAAAACAAAAAATATCTAATTTGTTTGTTTTAGGCTTAAAATATAAACTTTTAATGGTATACCTTGCCTACATATACATATAATAGATGATGAATGTGCAAAGATAAATTACTTTAGAGTGTTGCATTTTAGTTAATTTGATAAGATCCAATTATAATGAGGTATAATTTTTTGAGAGTGGAAAATGACAATGACTTTAAATGGAAGTCAGATAAACATTTTATTTTATATTATTATATAATCATACAGTAGAGACTCTTTAAACTGAAGTTGATATTCACTCTTTAGTGAAAATCAAAGCCTAGTGACTAACAACTCTTTAACATTTTTGTCTACGTGAGAAGAAGAATGGTGGAGATCTGAGATTTTTTTGCTCAACCGGAATAAAACTCTTTCCAATAAGAAATTTAATTTTAAATAGCTTGCCTTTCGGGCAGCTGTTACTTTTTAAGCTGTTATATTTTGACTTTTGAGAAGTAAAAATTACGCAAGTACTAAAAATGAAACAATAAACGTTTTAAAAAAGCTTTAAAAACTGTTAAATTTCACTACAGTTTCCAAAACTAAAGCACTTTAAAATCGTCGTAAAAAAGCTGAAGCTGGCCTATCGTTAAACTAGTGTAAAAACTTGAGCTGTTGAAACTAGTTATAGTGATACGAAGAATGGAAACATTTTACGTCGCTCAAAATTAGTTGACGAAACCCCAGGATTGTCGATTCCTCGTCGAAGTTTGCTAAAAATGTCATTAAACGGTTTTTTTTTAAGACTTGGTTCTGAAATCTTTTAGAATTCAGTTAACACAAGAACATAAGCCCCCGTGCGTCGATCGCTTAGCAATCGAAAATTTGCTGATCCTCTTTCTTGGGTCCATGCACAGCACCAAAATAACTGTGTTCCAGACCTAGTTTCAAACAGTTTCAGAATGAAAGTTTATTAAGTTCGAAGTCGTTCCACACTTCAAAAGTTGTACTAATTCTTACAAAAGAGATCGCGCGCAAGAGATTGGAAACATTTCCCTTTTCTGCCAGATTTAGTCCGAGGAAATTCTTTAGGCGATTTCTGGGCTAGCTGTCAAATTCGATTTGACGTTCACGGCAAGTAATGACAGAAGAAAGAAAAAACGTGTATGGCCTAGCAACTTGTACATTTTTTTATTTGTTAAGGGTTGCCCAAGCAATTTTTTTTATTTTTATTTTAGTTTTGGTAAATGTGAATATTGTTCATATTTTCTATTTCCTTTAATTAATCAAATAATTTTCATAAAATTTATATCTTTTTATAAAACTGTTAGTGAAGAAGAAATTTGTAGTACAAAAAACATACATATAATTTATTGTCAATATTTATTGAAAATTGAAGTGATTTTTTTGAGAAAAAAAAACTCATTTAAGTTTCATAATTTAAGGCATAATTTTATTTTTATTTAAAATAAATATAAGTTTGCTTTTGTTGATATTTATTTTATTGAATTCTTATTTATGATAAAGTTGATTAAAATTTATCAATGATCTTCGGTAACTCTCCTCGAGTATATTTTTTTACGTTAAAAAAGTAGTCCAGACATTTTGACAGTTTGCTTTCTCTCTAAGAGCATTTCATACCCACTCCTCAAATTTGACATTTGATCAACTTTTAGTACGAGAAATGTCTGGAACAGACTTAAAGTGCCTTGCACATGAGAGCGATCAACGAATGAACGAACAAACGTGATTTTACACATTTCAAAAAGTCAATTTCAAACAAAAACACATTTAAATTATAAGAAACCAATTGACACTAATGTTAGGATAATAAAATTTGTATTTTGTTCTTTAAAACAAGAAAATTTTGTAAAAACAATTTGGTAGTAACGAACTGCAGCGTGGTTGCGACGAACTGTCAAACTCTATTTGCGTTCCACATACCATCCACACTGCAACGAATAAATTGTTGACGCGCTCAACTTAACTTCAAAATTATACCACTCTTGTTTTGTTTTTTGTGTGAAAGATCATGGCTGAGGAAAATATGGAGAAAATGGTTATTATAAATTGACAATTCGTCGCTGTCTGCGAATAGAAATAAAGCTCATGTGAAAGAACAGTCAAAATATGCGAACATCCACAGTTCGCATTTCGTAGCTCATGTGCAAGATGCTTTAATGATTCGAGTTTTCTTCGAAAAATCATCTTGAGAGATGAGGTGAGACCTTATTTATTTGAAAATTAATCTGGTACAACTGTAAATGCGACTGCTACTGACCTACGCTTATTATTTTTTTTAGGACAAGAATTGTAAGGTATTTAGGGGAGAGTACGATAACTTAGGCGACAAAGTTTAATGACGGATTTGTATGGAACAGTTAAAAACAAGCATTTTTTACTATGGGAGGGGTGGTCTATCTCCCCCCGTTTAGGCGGTAGGGGCAGTTAAAAAAAATATGTACATTAAATGGAAAAAAATAATTAAAAAATAACGGTAATACCCTCCATTAAGTGTTATACCTTTTTTTAAAGCCAAAACTTTTGTCTATTAGCTTGTTTTTAAATCAAGTCAAAACTATGCATAGTTTTTGAAAAAAATTGTTTTAGTCAAAATTTGTGCAAAAAAAAGTTAAAAAAAGGTTTAAAGTGTAATTTTTCAAAACTTTCAGATTATCTACTATTTTTTTTTTAGAATTCATTGCTCTTATTTGTTTTTGATCAAAAACTGAAAACTAGATGACTTGATGTCTTCTAGTTCTTGAGAAAATTGAAAATTACCAAAACAAAATATTTTAATTAAATTACTTTTTCCTTGCTTAAGTATTAACGTAGTCTTATTTTGATAGTAATAATCGATAAGATATACCTAGGGTAAATTAATTTTTCTTAAATCCAGCTTATTTAAATGCAAAAGAAACTTTGCATGCACCCCATCTTGCACCCTCCCCACTTTGCACACACTCCAACTTGCACCCACCCCAAATCCTATAGTGTGCCCAAGCAGGGGGGGGTTGCAGGGGGGCAGCATGCCCCCCTTACAGATCCCACTGTTGCATACAGCCAAACTCGCACACACCTTACTGTTGCATACACCCAAACTCGCACCTACCATTGTTACTATCAAAATAAGACCACTCAAGCAAAAAAAAAAGAATTAAATTAAAATAGTAGTTGTGGTTATTTTCAATTTTCTCAAAAACTAAAAGACATAAAATCATCTAGTTTTCAGTTTTTGATCAAAAACAAATAAGAGCAATAAATTCTGAAATAAAAACAATGGTAGATAATCTTGAAGTATTGAAAAAGTTACACTTTAAACCTTTTTTTAACTTTTTTTACTCAAACTTTGAGTTTAAAATTAAATTTTTATTTTCAATTTTCTCAAAAACTAAAAGACATAAAATCATCTAGTTTTCAGTTTTTGATCAAAAACAAATAAGAGTAATAAATTCTGAAATAAAAACAATGGTAGATAATCTTGAAGTATTGAAAAAGTTACACTTTAAACCTTTTTTTAACTTTTTTTACTCAAATTTTGAGTTTAAAATTAAATTTTTCAAAAACTACGCATAGTTTTGACTTAATTTAAAAACTGGCTAATAGAACAGAATGTTGGCTTTAAAAAAATGTATACTACTTAATTGTAAGTATCACCGTTATTTTTTAAGAATTTTTTTCCATTTTAAGTAATAATTTTTTTAAATTGCTCCTCCTGCCTAAACAAACTCAATATTGGTACTCCCTAAAATGGGTATCATAATTGGCCAATGACTTGAAAGATAAGGTCTTAAGCCAATGCTCCAGAATCGATTCAAGAATTTAAAGATGGAGCTATCAAGGACTGACAGCCACAAATATGGATATTAGTCAATGGAAAAACATCCATAAAATTCTCTTTGATAATATTCTTTTTTTTATATCCAAGATTCGTTGACCAAACCCAAGATTTATCGATTTCTCTTCCATGTTTGGAATTCAGCATTCCACAAATGACATTAGACAGGATATTTTTTTAAAACTTGGGTCTTAAATCTTTTAGATTTCAGTTAATACAACACTTCAAGCCTCCGTCAATCCGTCAATTACTGATTGAGTCCTTGCATCAAAATGTTTTGAATTTTTTTTTTTTCGAAAAATCATTTTGAGTGATGAGGTCCATTTTCACTTCGGAGGATTACTTATAATCAGACTTGTGGTTCGAAAAATCCAAGAAATATTGTTCAAAAGCCTCTCCATTATAATGTGTAACTGTTTGGTGCAGTTCTTGAACTGACTAGTGGCGGTGTGATTAAACCTTATTTATTCGAAAATGAGGCTGGTCCTGGCTGTAAATGCGTAGGCTACTGACCTATGCTCAGTAATTTTTTAGGACTAGAATTTTAAGGTATTGATGTCGATGAAGTTTATTTTGAACAAATGCCACAAGCAATAACACAAACGCAATTTTGATATTTCCTAAGGTGGTTATCACAACTGATAAATGAAATTTCTCGTGAAAGGTGAAAGGTTTTAAATCCTATTTCCAATATCTTAGACAAGATTTTTTTTAAAGCTTATCCGTATGTATACATATACTTCACTTTATCAATGAGGAGAAAAAAAGCTTTGAAATAAGTTCCTATTAACTGTTTTGTTCGCTATTTCTAGCTTTAACTAAAAATATCGTTCAAATTAAAAATTACTGAGAAATGTTGAATATACATATATTTTAGCAACACAAAAATCAAGTTATTCAGATAATTATCTTGTTTTTCAAGCAAACAAAGATTCCTATACTGGTTGTTTATTTTTTGTTTTCATTAACTTGTATTGATTTTATTATTTAAAATAAAATTCCACCTCACTCACATTCAGAAAAAAAAAGAAACAAAAATGCAAAACAAAATTTAAAAAAAATAAAAAAGCAACAATTTTTTAAGACTGAAAAAAGATACAACAATATAAGAAACAAATTTAAATAATATGTAAATACAAAAGAAAGACAAACAAACAAAAATTCAAAAAAAGGAAGACGAACATCATCCGAATATGACGTCTATCAAATTGTGTCATTGTTAATTAGGTATTTCACCCTTTTTTTGAATGACCCTCGCAAAACTCGTGATTGATTGTGTGAAACAATGGAACATTCGAACAAATAATAAACACCGAATATTTAATAATAATAATTTTCAAAATAAACTATAAAACACACACAAAATAGTGACATTAAGAAAATATCAAAAATAAACTAAAAACAAAAAAAAGCAAACAAATAAATATGTACATATGTATGTATGTATATGTATTTAGGTACCTAAAAATGTAGGTAGGTGTTTTGCATTTTTTTTTGCAAACTTTTAAGTCAAATTTTTAAGATGATGTCAGAATGTATGTATGTTTTACAAGTGAGGTCGTATCTTGTCACCTTCGATTGTGTTTTTTGTTCGTTGTTGATGTCGATGTTGAAGCTGTTTTTGTTTCTTGTATAAATACATATATGTATTTTTCTTTTTTACCTACAGATTGTTTACAGTTTACTTTTGCCATCTCTATTCTCAGGAAATTCCATTTTATCTTCATAGCAGCAACAACAGCAGCTATAGGTAGACCTAGACTGTGCTGAATCTGAAGCTGATTCTGTTAACAAAACCACAAATGAGGGGCAAACAAATTTGCAAAACGACACACAATAAAAAAATAATAATAAAAAAAAACTCGTCAAGAGGAATTAAACCTGTCTGTTGAGTGCATAGGGTTGCCATAATATTCTTTTAAAAATTTAAAAAATAATTCAGTAAAATACCATTTGTCTTCACTAAACAAGCTTAAGAGTTCGATTTAAAAACTAAAAATGTAAGGTCGAATATTTTTGTTTTTGAAACCTATTTTCGAGTGTTATCTTTGAAATTCTATCTGTTTTATGTCTAAACTTTAGTATGGCAACCCTGTTTCTTTTTTTCATTCAAGGTGTGTCCAATAAAAAACATATTAACTTTATTCTACAACACCACCACCGTAGGTAAGTACAACTCGAACTCCATTCCATTGAATCTAAAGATACTATCTATCTCTTTACCTACCTACCTACATACATACTTAGATTTATGCACATTTTGTTTTTCTTTTTTTGCACAAAATTTATTTGGAGTTGTTGGGGAAAGTCCAAGCTTCAAGCACAAGGTAAATGAGGAAAACAGGAATATCCTGGAATTAGTAGTTTTTATCATGTTGGAGTTGTAATTTGTAAAATGGAAAGGGTATTTTTAAATGCAGGAAATTTTAAATGTGGCATAATTATGGAAAGTTGTACGAGAACTTGGGAACTAAATACAACAAATGAAAACAGTGTTGCCTGCTTTTATGAAGCTTAGAGTTTGTTTTTTCTAATCGGAAATATGAAAAAAATAAATTAATTGATTTTTTTATTGAAATCTATCGAAATGGGCAAAAGAAATTGATTTATTTTTAATTTAAGCATCTTGCACTGTGGATGTTCGCATATTTTGACTTTTCTTTCACATGAGCTTTATTTCTATTTGCAGACAGCGATGAATTGTCAATTTATAATTACCCTTTTCAACAAACAAAACAAGAGTGGTATAATTTTGAGGTTAAGTTGAGCGCAAACAATTTATTCGTTGCAGTGTGAATGGTGTGTGGAGCGCGAATAGAGTTTGACAGTTCGTAGCAATCACGCTGCAATTCGTTACTACCAAATTGTTTTTACACAATTGTCTTGTTTTAGAGAACAAAATGCAAATTTTATTATCCTAACATAAGTATCAATTGGTTTCTTATAATTATTTAAATGTGTTTTTATTTGAAATTGGTTTTTTGAAATGTGTAAAATCACGTTTGTTCGTCCATTCGTTCATTCGTTGTTCACTCTCATGTGCAAGGCCCTTTAGAAATGCTCAACTTATTGATTGGAAAAAACTCAAAGAATTTATTTTATTTATTTATAGTTTTAACTTATTTGTCCTTCAATTAAACGCAATGCCAACGATGTTTTTTATTCAGAAAAAAAAAACCGTCTGAATTTTAATCAGAAAAATTGTTTTTAATGACCTGCAAAAAAATTCCAACGATTGGTTTCGATGAATAAAATAAAAGATACATACATAGCTATATAAATAAAAGATACATACATACATAGCTATAACTGGCCTTTTCAAGAGTTTAAAGTAAAAATTTGTTGTCAATAGACATTTGACAGTTGACACTAACACCCGACAAGCACAAATATCAAAACGATTGAAACGTTTGGATGCCTAAAATGGGTAAGTGACATTTTCTCGTTCTTTTGCCTTTTTTTTGCGATAAATGAGGATGTCATGTCACTTGGCCCCCTTTTTCAAACAAACGCTTCAGTTATTTAAAAAAAATCAATTTTCAAACGTGTTGCATTGGCCACGAAGATATTTGTTTTTATTAAAATTCAAATTATCCAATTGAAAACCCTATAAAACTGCTTCTTAAAAACTCCTCGTATATCATTTAATATAATTCTAATACAGATTATAACAACTTGACAACTTCAGGGTTTTACAGAAAAGAGTTTCAAGATTTAAGATTTTAATTCTAATTAAATTGTGCAAAAATTATTATTAATTGGAAATAGCTTTGGTCTAAAGTTTACCAAAAATTGCTATATTGGCATTTCGTCTCGGTATTCTCTCTTGGCCTTATCAGTTAACGAGTGAGAACACCTTGTGTATATGCAACTTTTGATTGTGTTCAATTCATCTAACCAGATTAAAGTTTTTAATCATAAGAGCTGGAAAAAGGTTAGCCAGGGTCATAGTAATTAGGAAAATCTCTAAACACAAATTCTATATATGTATACATATGTACATACATACAAGTAGAAGACAATGCACCAATTATGGGACTATTATATTCAAAATAGCTTTTGCGGCTTAAAGTTCATCCAACTATTGGCATATTGGGGTTTCATCTACATTTCAAACAAAATAAAATGCATTAACTTTAGTTGGGATCTTTCAAAAATTTCAAAACATGTTACATTCACCGATTGTAATAAATCTTATCATATCACTAATTTAACAAATCGAACTTGCCTAATTTTATATTGCCCTGAACGCGATCATTGTCAATGAATACTTTTTTTCCTATTTTGACACAAATGCAAAATATTAGGTGTGTTCCTTTACTTTTTTAAAATTTCCTATTTGTCTCTTTTTTTCACTACAAAATTCTGTCAAAGTTTATTAAAAACAAAATTTATAAAAAATAGAAGTGTTAAAACACTCAAATAAAAGTAATACTATTTTATATTAAAAATTGATACTCTTTGGTTCCTCTTTTATGTCAAATAGGCGCTTTTTGTTTTGGCAAATAGAAATCTCCTGTTTTGAAAATGCCTCAAACCTACTTAATTGTCAATGGGCAGGTTCAGACGACATAAGGGACTTAAAAGTAAGGCAAGTTTCTAGTATCTGATTGGCCAACTGCCAAAAAATTACCTTCCAATTAAGGCAACTTTAATGGAAAGTTGACTGGAAAGTTAATCAAGAAAAATCTCCCGAACTATCAAGTAAAGTCTACTTCTGTCAAAATGACAGTTGATCATGTTTTTTCATTCAACTGAATGAACTGAAATTTATTACTCTATGATTTATTTATTTTCTACACAACTTCATTTAATGCTTTCTGTAAAAGAGTTCCTTGTTAATTTGGAAAAGAAATAAGTAATATTTATTAACAATATAATATAAAAATCGTGATGGACTTGTAGCTTGCCTGAGAAGTGTTTTGTAGACAATAATGTTTTTGGTAGTTTTTATACTATGAACTTGAAGTAGAGGTTTGTGAAGTAAAGTTCTGAATTTAAAATTCATGACACTTAAAAAACTAACTAGTTGCCTTGGTCAAAATATACGTTCAAAGAATGAAGTTGACTGCAAATGAAGTCCCTTATGTTGCCTGAACCTGCCCAATGTCTTCTTTTAAATTATTCAGTTTTAATTTTGATCTTTTAAATTATCTGCTAAAAACATAAACTTGTCGGAATTCTAAAAGCAATTCCTCATACATAACCAAATTTAATTGCTATAAATAGCTTTGAAACGGAACTGTATAAATCTCTGCTTTAATTTGTAACAATAATTCCATAATCTATGTGAATATTTTAATTAGCATAAAAAGTTAAGTTTCTCAGCCATTCTCAAACATTGCTTTTGCTTTTATTACATTCTCCATCATCAAACAAAAAACTTTCACGGCAACACTGATTTCTGTTGATTTGTACATTGGAAAATGGAAAACACATTTTTGGAAGCTGAGTGAGAGGATTTGTTTTTTTTTTTTTTAATTTGACAATACACCTTATTGGAATATGGAAGGAAAGGAGAAATGTTTAAAAAAAAAAAGAAAAACAGGGAATCTAGTTGAGGTAGCAGCGCCCTTTTGTCATTTTTCCCACAAAAACAAAAAAACGACTCAATGCAAATGCAACTTGTTCAATAATTAAATTTAATGTTTTCTTTTATTTTTCTCTTCCAAAACTCACCTTAATTCATTTCCAAATTAAATCCTCGCGATTTAATTGCAGCAGCAGCAATCAAACCAAAGCAAAGCAAATAAAACAACAACAATGCGCCGACGAATACAGAGCGAATCGACAAAAATCCAAGCGCCACTCCTTTTTCCTTTTTCACACGAAGAGAAGTTAAAAATCTCGTGTATAGTATTTTATATCCAGGGATTTTTTATTATCCTAGTTCTGGAGCAGCAGAAGCAGTAAAAAGAAAATGCACAAATCACTGGGAGGAACACTAAAAACAATTAATATTTCTTTTCTTCGATTAGTTGGAGGCTTTTGTCTGCCTTTTTTTTCTCAAACTTGTTTTCTTTGTTTTAACTTTCTTTTTTTTTCTTGTAAAATCAATTTAGTTGTATTTTTATTGAACTTTTGTGTTTCTTGGCACAAACTTTATTCGGAAAAACAAGATATTTCGAATTTAATTTTCACTTGTTTTTCTTTTATGTATACTTCTCTGAAACGCGACCAAACGACGACGAACGAGAATAATGCAAAACAACGAACGAAGACTTGAGATTGAGATAATGCAGAAAAATATGCTTGATGTTTTAAAATATAATTCTACAATATTGAAGAAAATCGAATAACAAAACACCAAGAATCGAGATTGAGAAGAATCATCGACATCGACGTACAAACGAGTGGGAGGCAAGAATGGGACAATTTTTTTCTTTTTACAAATTTTCACTTTGATTTTGATGTTTTCTTCATTTAATTGGAATTTTCTATTCACTTTACGTTTACGCGATTTATTTTATTTAGATTTTGCAAACATGCAGTTGGTTTCTCAGTCGAACAATTTGAATATTCAATAGAATTGCATTTCACAAACACTTTTCTTTTGCTTTCTTAAGAATTCAAAGAGCAAAACTTTTGCAGAATGAAGAAAAAACTGTATTCCGCGGAATTCAGGACGAATTTAGAGTTACGTCTTTTTCAGTGCTCGTGTCAGCCTTTACTACACTAGAAAATCCCATTCGACCTCGGTGGACTGGAATTCGATTGGAAAATTGTGAGTTCTTTTGCTTCTAATTGGGGAAGTTTTTTGTTCCCTTTTCCAATGCAATGGAATAAACGGAGAATGCTGTGGAAATGAAATGGGATATTTTGTGTTGTTTTCGTTTTTTTTTCTCAATGCGCTGCCGCTGGGTAATTTTGAGGAATTTATTTTGACAGTTTCTTCTGTGTTGTGCATTTTATAGTATTAATGGGGGAAGGGAATAGTTTTTGGTGAATTTTAGTTTCAACTATTTGTATTTGAGGTGAATAAAATTTTATTATTATTTGTATAGAGGGTCTTCCTTTAAGTGGTTTTATTTGGAAATTAAATGGAATTAAGAATTTCGCTCAACTTTCCTTTACGACAGCACGAATTTTCACACGCGGTTTTTTTTAATCGATAGATATGTGCAAATAAATAATAACTATAGCAATTTTAGAGCGAGGAAACATTTATTTCTATTTTAAATAAATTTTTAAAGTTCACTTTTTTACATACAAAACACGCAAAAATGGTTCATTTTGACATTTATTCCCTGTTTTTTGTTCAGTGTTGTCATACTTGCTTTTTTTTTGTTGGGAATTTCTTTGATTTTAGTGCTCAAATGCAAAGAGTACTTTGCATATACCCAAACTCGCACCCACCCCAAATCCTATAGTGATCCCAGGCAGGGGGGTTGCATACCTAGCTGTTAGTACACCATGCTTTCAATTCAAAAAAAACTTGTTTTAGGCTCAAAAAATGAATAATAAAAAAAATTAGGGTTAAGTCCGAAAAAGAAAATATTTTTTTCTATGACTTAAAGGTGTTTCCTCGCCTTAATATTTAAAACATGTTCTATTGAGACCCCTACCTAACTGTAAAAAAAAATCAGACCGAAATTCGTGCTGTCGTAATGGAAAGTCGCCCAAGAATTTTCTTAGAGAAATCAATGGATGTTTATTTTATTGTGTCATTTGCAGTGAATGGGGATATTCTCTTATTTACGACTGTAAATCCTCGATAACTTAACAAATTCCATCTTTATGGTCTTAAATCGATTGTGGAACATTGGCATAGACTTTATCTTTTAAGTGGCCCCGAAGAAACAGGCCTAGATCATTAGATCAATTTGCCAATTGTTACCGCCTCATAACGAAATAATGAAGCCGAGAATAATTTCTTGTAAAAAAATGTTGTCTGTAAAATGTTAACCATTGTTGTAGTGAATTTTAACAAACATTAATGGATTTTTGAAGTGTGTATCTTCATGGCGTAGTTTTAAGTTGTCAAATGTCAAAAGATAAAAGTTCTTAAATTTTCCACTATGCAAATAGAGGGCATCAGTAGGTATTATTAATTCCATGCTTCTTTTTAAACAATTAAATATAATAATTAATTCATTTTCTACAGTTCAAAAGTGAATGGGTCATATTCGTAGTTCTTTGATAAGTTCTGATTTTGTCTTTGCTAAACTTGACTCCAGTTTATGTTATTTATAGACAATTTAAATCAATTTTAAAACCATAGCCTGGACTCCTTAAACCTTAAGGTGCAATCAAAATGGGAGATATGTTCGCTTTTCATTCAACCCATTGAAATATAGTATTTTTGCGTACTATATATGTACATATTTCTTCAACAGTATTTTGTATGCAAATTCAAAATATAGTAAAATACTATATAATATAGTTCGGTTGGGAACCCTAGCCTGGAGTCTAAAAATAAACAAGAAGGAACCTATAAACAAATTAATTGGGAAAATTACGTTTGCGAGACATTTTATTTGAAAATATAAAAACAAAAATCAAATTGTCAATAGACTTAAGCATCGATCAAGATTTTAATATTTTACTTATATTGGAATGCCACCATCCAACAGAAAATGAAAGTTCTTCTTAACACGAATCGACCGTTTTGAAATAGATGAAGACGATTTGTTTGAAAGGTATCGATTCCAAAAAAAAATATCTGCCAAGTTTATGATTAACCTTAAAAATATTGGCGCGTATTCATAGAGAATTACTAAAGTCGTGTTTTCTTGATCTATAGTTTAAGGCTTGTTGATTAAATAAACACAGCTTTTATTCATAGTCGATTTTCCTGATGTGTTTAGTAAAACCCCAGTTTAAGGTTGTATTCTACTACAATTATACTTCAAATGACAGGTCAAAGCAAAAAAATACTGTTATATTTTCAAACTCGTTATTTTGTGCTGTCATTGCTAGAATTGGATGTCGAAAAAAGTAAGTAAAACAAAACTATTTAATAGAAAATCAAAAAAACAACAAGTCAACAACAAAGTTCAATAATATTTTATATGAAAACCAAGGAAAACTTATCGCAGTCAGACAAAGAACTTTGTAGTAAATATTGCCAAAAAGAAGGGCTACACCAGCAAGTTTACGTACAATTTATTTGATATGATTTAGCTTTTCAGCTTTTCAATTCAGAAACAAAAATCAAATATGACATTTGGCTGTGATAATAACTACTTAAACATAGCATTTCCTATGTTTATAGTTAAACCACAGTTTTAGCTCTAAACTTAGGTTTAAATTTATTTATAAATAGCCTAAACTCTGGACTTGCTTAGCAACAACTTAGCAAGAGTTTAGCAAACATCTATGAATATGCCCCATTGAAGATTGAAATTCAATGAAAGTTTTGCCAATAGGTACCTGTGTGTTTACAAGTCTTAATAGCGTCAGCGTTAAGATTTTTCGTGATGTTTGCTACTGTACGCATCTTTACCACAATAAGTAAATATTTTGTTAAAACAGGCGACTTACATGAAAATTCTCAACTGTCAATAAGCAGAATAATTTAAAGGATTTCCAATACGAGTACTTTGGGTCTCCAATTAACGCATTTTATTTTTCCCCTCTACAGCCGTTTTTAATGGGGCATATTCATAGATGGTTGCTAAACTCTTGCTAAGTTGTTACTAAGCAAGTCCAGAGTTTAGGCTATTTATAAATAAATTTAAACCTAAGTTTAGGGCTAAGCCTCTGGTTTAACTATAAACATAGGAAATGCTGTATTTAAGTAGTTATTATCAAAGCTAAATGTCATATTTTATTTTTATTTGTAAATTGAAAAAGTAAATCATATCAAATAAATTTTACGTAAACTTGCTGTCCAGAAAAATGTCGATTGATACCGATGGAAGACCAGTTTTCCTGCCATTCGCGTTTTATTTTTTCCTTGTTGTTAATCTACACTAATATTATAAAGAGGAAAGATTTGTATTTTTGTATGTAACGAATAAACTCAAAAAGTACTGGACCGATTTTAATAATTCTTTTTTCATTAGAGAGCTGAGTAACATAGGCTATATTTAGTAAAAGTAATAGATTACTATAGAAATCTTTAGAAATTCCTATTAAAACCAACCGAAGGTGTAAAAAAATTAGCCATAAAATGTCTTTCATCGCATACACTGCGAAGAGTATTAATGATAGGACAAAAAATGTTCGACAATATTATAGAATATAAATGAGATAAACAAAATTATTATTGAAAAAGTACTAGGTGATTTTAAATGTTACAAATCTGTTGACACCGTGTGTAACATCGAAGATACAGTGCACTACCCACAGGAATTTTTAAATTCCCTCAATCCTGCTGGTACGCCTGTTATGTTTTTAAAAAATTTAAGCCCTTCCAATATGTGTAACGGTACAAGACTATTGATCAAAGAATTAAGAGATAATGTGATTGTAGCAACTATCATTAAGGGTCCCGCGGCAGGTCAGCTCGCACATGTTCCGCGGATCCCGATGATACCAACTGATTTGCTCATATCTTTTAAAAGGTTACAGTTCCCTTTAAAAATATCCTTTGCCCTAACAATAAATAAATCCCAGGGACAAACTTTTTGCATAGTTGGTATCGACTTAAGGAAAGAGTGCTTTTCCCACGGGCAATTGTATGTGGCACTTTCTCGAGTAGGATCTCCTGAAAATCAATACGTTTTGTTGCCACCTACAAATATCACAGCCAACGTAGTGTACAGGGAGGCTTTAAGATAAGTATACATTTTTTTTCTAATTCATGGTCGTTTTAATTAGCATGCTTATAACTTAAATATCTGTAACTATTTATGTCTACCCGTGCGAAGCCGGGACGGGCCGCTAGTGTAAAATATTATAGGACGTTGTTAGTAGCGTTTTTTGATTTTTTATTAAATAGTTTTGTTTTACTTACTTTTTTTCGACACCCAATTTGAGGAATGACAGCACAAAATAAAAAAATTTAATATACATATAACAGTATTTTTTTGCTTTGACCTGTCATTTGAAGTATAATCGTAGTAGAATACAATATCTTAGCCAAAAAGACATACATTAAATTATGTCTCTTCTTTTGACAAGTTTGCATACTTTGCTGTCAAAACCTGTACTAAAAAAACTCTTTTCATAATTTGAAAAAAAAAATGGAGATATCAAATGGACCTAGAGAAAAATGAAATGATGAAATTTATTGACATTTCTGTTGAAATAACGTGTTCTATAGAAAATCAATGTGCATGTTCAGACGAATAAGGAACTTGAAAGTTAGGCAAGTTTCTAGTATCTGATTGGCCAGTTGCCAAAAAATTACCTTCCAATTAAGGCAACTTTAATGGTAAGTTGACTGAAAAGTAAGACAAGAAAAATCTCCCTAACTATTAAGTGAAGTCTACTTCTATCAAAATGACAGTTGATCATGTTTTTTTTTATTCAACTGAAAGCTGAACTTTATTACTCTATGATTTATTTATTTTCTACACTTTGTGCAACGAAGAATAATGTTTTTGACATCTGATTAAATTTTGAAAAAAATCTTATTGACAGTTTTTTTATAAAAAATAAAATCCTAAAAAAATGTACTCATAGTTGGTAAAAATTGAATTTCGACGCAAATATCTTTTCAAAAACTTGAGATTAAGGAATATTGTTTTCAACATTCTGAAAAATGTTGAGAAAAATCTGATTGACAGTTAAAAAAAAAAAAATAAAAACCTAAAAAAAAATAATAAAAGTTGGTAAAAATTGATTTTCGACTCAAATATCTTTTCAAAACTTTGAGATAATGGCTTCTAACTAATTTTAACTTATAAGAAATATTGTTTTCAACATTAGGAAAAATTTTGAGAAAAATCGAATTGACAGTTTTTTTTACAAAAAATAAAAACCTAAAAAAATTATAAAAGGTGGTCAAAATTAATTTTCGACTCAAATATCTTTTCAAAAATTACAAACATTGGCTTCAAACGTATTTTGTTTCACAGAAAATATTGTTTTCGATATTCATATATCATTCGATATAAAAATCCAACAGTCCGTTTTTTCATAAAAAAATAAAATCTACAATAAATAGTACCTACGCAAATTTGGTAAAAATTGATACATATAGACAAACTTTTAAGCAAGACAAATCGACAGACGGGATGGGAAGTTATCAGTGTGGGTCGCATCCCAGCCTCTTTTTTCTTTTTCAAATTTACAAGGAACCTTTTTACAGAAAGCATTAAATGAAGTTGTGCGGAATGATAAATAAATCATTGAGTAATAAAGTTCAGCTTTTACTTGAATTAAAAAACATGATCAATTGTCATTTTGACATAAGTTGACTTGACTTGATAGTAAGGGAGATTTTTCTGGACTAACTTTCCAGTCAACTTTCCAATAAAGTTGCCTTAATTGGAAGGCAATTTTTTGGCAGCTGGCCAATCAGATGCTAGAAACTTCCCTTACTTTCAAGTCCCTTATGTCGGCTGAACCTGCCCATTCTCAATTATCAAAGTTCTACTTATGTATCAAATACCAATTGACAGATGACACTTGCAATAAGGGTGGGATTTTAGAAACTGCATATTTGGAGCACTACAATTATTACATTCCGATTGCTATCCAAACCTTATTTCAAATCAAATATGTCCAAAGATGGAGTTTACTTTTTTTTAACCAACGGACTTCAATATCTTTTTCAAAGGAAATTGAAAACGCAAACAATTTCGATCTTAATTCATCTCATGACATTCAATATACAACACATCGATATTTGCACAACTTGAGAGTTCTAGTTACATTTTTGTATGTACTGTACTTATGTTTGTTTTTTCTCTGTCCATTTGGTTGATTGTCGTTCCATATAGAAAAGAACTTTTGTAACACTCAACATATTACAACCCTTAGAGCTGTGATTCTTGTAACCATATTCCACAAAGTCCCATGGAAAAACATATAAACGTACTCGTACCTACAAGGGTTTTTGTTTCCCTTATTCTGTGCTGAAATTGTTGAATAAAATTCTGAAATTAAAATTGCAATCGCATTCGTTTTAGTACTTCATCCCTCTTCACCCTTGCTAGCACTGTCTATGTCTATAATATATTTTGAAGTTAACATTATCATAGCAGAGAATTGTAAAAACAACAAAATTTTGCTCATTTTTGGTCAGGAAAATGAAATAAGGTTTCACATCATAGGATTTTGGTTGTATGTTTTGTTTGGGTATGTTGATGATGATGCTCTTTCAAAACGTACTCGTACATACATATGTATATATTTTTCGAGAGGGTGAATTTAAGGACTCTATGGATTGATAATAAATTGGTTTTCAAAGGAACGCATCGATGAGTCACGCGCATTTTGGGAAGAGTATAGAATTGTATTGAATGACCCCCCACCATATTCATCATTAACATGTTTATTTATGAACCCGGAACAAATTGTATATGCCTATGTATCTCTGGGTGAAATAAAGGGGGTCTTTGGGGTTGGATATTTTAGGGCTGTTTGTGTTGTTTGTTTTGAAGGGTTGTTGGATGTTGGATATAACTTTTTATTGCCACAACAAAATATGATGGCCTGTTATTAAATTTAATTGCAAGATAAATGCACCAGAGAATAAACAGCTATTACTTGTTTTTTTTCCATTGTAGACAATGCTGGATGTGCTGAAATTCTTAACAAAAATATAAATTTAAAATTTAAAAAAATACGTTTTGGGGCCTTAATTGACATTGGACTGAATTCATATTTAAACATTTTTGATAACTTACTTTTGGTGTTCTATTTTATTCATTTATTTGATAACAAAATGCCTATCCTTATCCTCTTGTTTTAACATCCACCAAGGTAAAATAATGAGACACATTGATCAATAAGTCTGTTCCAGACATTTCTTGCACTAAAAGTAGGTCAATGTCAAATTTGAGGAGTGGGGATGAAATGCTCACAGAGAGAACGCAAACTGTCAAAATGTCTGGAATGGTTTCCGCACCAATTTGCACGATTTTGGACTACTTTCCTTAACGTCAAAAAAGAAGATCATTGATAAATTTTAATCAACTTAATCATGAATAAGAATCCAATAAAATAACTCATATTTACATATTTTAAATAAAAATAAAATTATTCCTTAAATTATGAAACTTAAATGAGTTTTTTTCCTCAATAAATATTGACAATGGTATATAATTTTGTACTATAAATTTCTTATTCAGTAACAGTTTTATAAAAAGATATTAATTTTATGAAAATTATTTGATTAATTAAAGGAAATAGAAAATATAAACAATATTTACCAAAACTAAAATGAAAATAAAAGAATTACTTTGGCAACCCTTATTCAATGGACACACGTTTTTTTCCTCTGTCATTACTTACCGTTAACGTCAAATCGAATTTGACAGCTAGCCCAGAAATCGATAGAAGAAATTCCTCAGACTAAATCTGGCAAAAAGGGGAAATGTTTAACTCTGCCGTGCGCGAAGTGTGGAACGATTTCGGACTAAAAATTACTAAAACTTTCAGTCTGAAACTGGGTCTGGAACATAGTTAATGTAAACACTGATTTACAAAACTGTCAAATGAATTGTCAGTAGTAACAGTGCTGCCAGATGTGTTCTTCCTACAAAAGAATCAGTTTCTTTTACTTATATTTTGACAAAAAAAACTTAAGAAATAGATTATTAAACATAACATTGACACATGATGTCAAACAAATGACAATGAGCAAACGTCAAATATTTTTTTGTTTTTTAAGTGGAAGGCCGAAAGTGATCCAAATCAGGTATTTGAAGAGATTTTTGTGATACCGTTGTCTTTATGGACATCAAAAGCAAACTAAAGGGTGGTTATGTTTTAAGAGCCGATGTTGAATGTGAACCACACCTAAACGTCAAGTTTTTTTTCTGTATTTCATTTGACATTTCTGAATTTCAGACTAACTCAATGTGAACCAACTAACTTAATTTGATGATACACAATCAAGCAACGCGTTAAATTCTTCAGGCTTATTCATGAGCCTCATGAGTCATGAGGCACAATTTCACACCAGCGGATTCGGCAATAAGCAGAATTGCAGCATTCGGGCGAATGATAATCCAAGAGTAATTGTCGAAAAACCAATGCACCCACAAAGAGTGGCTGTTTGGTACGGTTTATGGGCTGGCAGCATCATCGGGCCGTTTTTTTCCATCAGGCAGTTACTGTGAATGTTGTTCGCTATTGTGATTTTTTTGGCCGAATTGGAAGATATCGATGTGGACAATATGTGGTTTCAACAGGAATGTTCCTGCCACACAGCTAACGAAATAATGGGGGCTCTTTTGTGTGACAAATTCAATGGCCGTGTTATCTCACGTGGTGGTGATGTCAATTGGCCGCCAAGACCGTGTGATTTGACACCGTTGGACTTCTTTCTTTGGGGTTATTTGAAAGAAATGACAATTATTTCCTAAATAATATGTGTTTTATTCAAAATCAACATTGGCTCTTAAAATTAATTAATTTTTGGGCATTATGTTGGATGCCTATCATTCCGTGTTTCCGTTGTTTCTCCGTGTGAAGAGGCATTGTATATGGGTGATTATACAAAAGTTGTGTAACTCGATGTCATCAACCAATATATATACAAAGTCTGATTATATTTTATTGAGATTGAAATTTATTTTAAAACAATGGAAAGACATTTATTTAGTCACCCAATTTCAGTTCTTCATTTTGAAGTTATTAAA
Organism: Eupeodes latifasciatus; assembly: GCA_920104205.1. Taxonomy (NCBI): domain Eukaryota; kingdom Metazoa; phylum Arthropoda; class Insecta; order Diptera; family Syrphidae; genus Eupeodes; species Eupeodes latifasciatus. The sequence goes on from OV049926.1 coordinate 158,257,272, forward strand.
AAAACACAATTAGTTCTTAAAACGTCAGTCCTCTGGCATGTCACAACCCTGAAAATCAACCATTAAGTGACTGTCTATTAAACATTATCATTGATTTGAGAAAACTTATTAATTTAATACAATCTGCGATGTATATAGTTTAATATATACTACAACTTTCATAATGCAGTGTTCTCCACTTTATTTAAAAAAATAAGAAATTTTGTGTTCAGTTTCATTCGTCAGTCCCTTGTGTCTTATTTAAATTTGAAATTCGTGCGAAATATCGCCGACTCACTGTCAAATCCCACTTTGAATTTTAATGTTGGTAATGAAGTTAGTTGCGGGTTGCACAATTTGACGGCCACCATAACTGTACCAGATTTTGAGTTATGTTTGTTGTCTATACACGTGCTTAGCCAGTCAACACATCAGTTTTATGGTGAGTCGTTATTTTTTTGTTAATCTTAAGTTTATTTTTATTTATTCGTATTAGACTTTGATTTGTTAAAATGTAGTTTTGTGGTTTTTGAAATTACAAAAAAAAAACATTAGTCCAGATTATAATCTCAAATTTCGTCTTTTTCGTCAGTCCTATGGCGTCAGCCCTGTGTCACGTATATTGTTATTGTTCTTCATTTCATGATCATTAGTACTTTAACTTGTTAGATTTTGTTCATATTGTTTGTTGATTACTTAGAAATATTTAGTAAAACTTGTGAAAATAGTAAAAGATAAGTGAATAACTTTACGTTAAATGTCTGTTTTGTCTGTTTTGAAAACTGATATAGTATTTTCACCAGTTTTACATATTAAAAATAATTTTTAACTGTTACTAAGTGATTTTGAGTGATCATTATTAAATCCTAAGAGATTTTTACTAATTTATATTAAATTTCATTATACTACTTTCAAAACTGTGTATAACATGTATCAGTACTATGTTACCTCGTCAGTCAAATTCTGAAATTTTTAAATATCTCACAATGTACTCAAAAAAGTGACTGGTGCAATTGGGAACAATATATTAATTAGATTAGCTATCATATACATACACCCGAAATAAATTGTTGATCGATAATTTTAAACCAAAAGCAAATCAATATATTTTGGCCAATGGAATCCAAAAAAAAAACTATTTTTTTGTCAGATTTAAATATGTATTGATTTATTTTAAGAATGTTAAACCCCATTAGTGTTTCTAAAAAATATTATAATATAATATATCTTGGAAAGCATTAAATGATAAAACATTACATGTCATACTCAGTAATGGTAAATATGCGTGCCTAAGCAAAAGAACAAAAATTAAATATGACATGTCATTTTATCATTTACGTTAGTTAAAAACTACTATGTGTAGGTACTTAATACATGTATGTTGACAAAAATTCCCATGATAAGTCACGAATTTAGTTTAACAATTGAAATTCGCACATTTTCTTGTGTCCGGTATAGGTATTAAATTTTGTTGTTTAATTCAATTTCATGTCAAACTGACATATAACCTCTCAGTGGGTGACCAACCATGACGAATCATAGCACAATCATTACTCTCACGGTTTCAACAAAGGTATAAACTAGAGGTACTTAATTTTCTTCTTTTCTTTTTTTTTAAACAAAGGTTTGTACATATCCTTTTCAAAATAACAGAAAATATACCTAAAAGGAATTCTTTTCACCTACAAAAGAAAGCAAAATAGTTTATGAAGCTACGTATTTAAACGGTATAGGTACTATACTCTTTCTATGTTATGTCCGTTTATGTATTTTCTATTTTTTTTCTGGGATTTCTGCTCTAATAAGTTTCTTAAGCACCTGAGTCCTATCCCGAAGTCACATTCACTTTTTTTTCTCTTTTTATTTTAAATAATTTAGGTCATCAATCACGGAAACTGTCATACAGGACATAGATAGAGGTAAGGGAACATGGATGCTACATACCTTTGCCTCATTTTTTTCAATTCAAGTCGTAGATGCTCTAGACTTAAATATTTATAGGTATTTTTCATTCTTGAAGGATTCTGTTGGACACAATTTCATCTCTTATGGGTATTTTCTCATGTCTGCGGTGGATAAAAGGTGGTAGCCCATGGCGCGTATCGTAATGGTCGCTACGTAAGACTGTCACGCCTAAGGTCGTTACACATCGAATCCTAGGCTTTTCGGATCATAAAAAAGTAAAAGTTGAAAATATCTTCAAGGAAAATTACCTTAGCCAAATAGGATTGAAATTAGAGGTTTTCAGATTTTTCGTAAAATCAAAGCTAAGCTAAAATTATTTAATCTTTGATTTGCATAAAAAACCAGAACTTGAAAAAAGAAGTCAACATTAACTCCAAATCACAAGAGAAAAGTCAATTTTAGAAGAATTCCACCAAAAACTTTCCTTTTTAAATAAACAACTTTAAATCGGTTAGTGGCGTAAATTAAAGTTACGGATCCATCATTTTTCTTTATATCAGTTTTCTAAATATTTATCTATAGTTATAACGTTATAAGTTATTCCAAAATTATTTACCCTTTGCTAACAAGTAAAATTCCAATTCCCTTTTATGCTATCTGTTAAATCTAAACACGTCTAAACATTGACAGTTTGTGAAAAAAAAAACAAAACAAACAAACCTTAATCTTGGGAACTGAACTATTAATTTGAAATGTCAAAATTTATAAGTCAAACAAACTTTAGCTGTATTGTGAATACAGAACGTTGTTTAAAATGCAAGATTATCTATTAAACTTTGGTTTTTTATGGGTAAATTCAGATTTCCTTCAAAAATTGATTTTTTCGTTACGCATGAAACACGATTCCAATTCCAATTGTTTTTTGTTCGCGATAGAGCTGTCAAATTCCCAGCTAACATTTTTTTAAAAATTGTATTAGGATTGGTGCAAAGATGGGTAAATCTGCCGAAAAATCCAGATCTGCAGGTTTGATCTGAATCAAAAATAAATCAATTTATTTTTGCCCATGAAACGCAAAATAAGGGTTTTTTTGCAGATGAAGATCAAAAATAAATTTCTTTATTTTACCCATGAAAAACACCATCTGATTTCCTTCAAAAATGGATTTTTTTTCTTGATGCATTAAACACGATTTTAATTGTTTCTTTTTTTGTCCTTGTATTAGTGTAACTTCGTGAACGTGGTAACGAATGCGGTAGAGCTGTCAAATTCGCAGCTTAACATTTTTTAAAATTTGTATTAGTATTGTTACAAAGATGGGTAAATTTACCGAAAAATCCAGATCTGCAGGTTTGATCTTAAATCAAAAATAAATCAATTTATTTTGCCCCAAAGAATCGATAAAAAGGGGAAATTTGTGCTTCGACAGATCTAGATCATAAATAAATTGATTTATTTTACCCATGGAAAACCCCATAAATCATTTTAAAATTTGCCCCAAAATATTAAAACCTTTTAAGGTGAAATTCTTGCCAACAAAAAAATCAACATTGCCACAATTTTTCTCGTTAAATTATGTTCTGTTTCGAAATAATTGATTTATTTTGAGCCCTGCTCCTTCCATATGCTCAAAGTTATATCTGCGTAGCGTAGTGTATCTGATATATAAATGGGAAATTGTAATTGGCTTAGAGAAGGGGGAAAGGAAGAGAGAGAGAGAGACATATCGCCAGAGAGTTGAGAAAAACACATGTCCCGCATAATGGCAATGGCAATCTCCTCTGATGATGTTGTGGTTCAAGTCAATGGATCTATAAAATAACTGCTTTAAAATCCTGATGTGGCATGCTGCATGCACCTCGATGACTTCACGCTCGTTGGCTATCAACGGAATTGACGAGACCATGTGGCATGTGGGTAAAGGAAAGTGTAGTATGTTGTGTATAGGGTATGCGATTGCGATGTCAGAGCGTTGGCAATAGGTTAGGTACATGATGCGACATTGATAGATTTTTTTTCCAGACAACGAAAATTAAATAAACGTTCACCCTTCGGCATCGGAAATGCATACCGAATATTGTCCTGTCCTCGTCCTTATCTCCCTATGACTATGTTTATACAAGCTACATCCGTGCGTTGTCGGTCGTGTGCGTTGAAAAGTGTGAGAGGTAAATTGAGGACACAGAGGATAAAATGGGTATATTGCCGAGGATATAAGGATAATTTAACGTTATTTGCCGTGTGCCGAGCTGAATGCGGTACTATAACTGTTCTTGTTGTTATAATAGCCAGCGCAGCACATCCAATCCAGAGAGCAGGGTAAGGTAAGGATTGACACGTTTCCTCTTGTTTTTCTCACTATATAAGCTAAGCTAAGCGCGGGAAATCCATATACATACACTCCTTGTTTTTAAGGGTGCGTTTCATATTGTGTATGGATATGGAATCCCGGCACGACATAGGTATTGATGGGGGATCTTTTCTATTAGCTAACGCATTCTATCCTGAATTTAAGTTATACTCGAGTGTACGTGTACGCCAGGACAGGATTTCCACCTTTTTTCATCCTCAAAAAGTTAACATTGGTTTTTGTGCGCCGAGCAAAGTCCCATTCTTAGTATGTTGATGATGGGTGTGTTTTGTTCATAAGGGAATATTTGGGTCAGGAATTATATACAACAAAAAAAGTCGATAGTATGAGATAATGTCGTAAAATGTGGGTTTGATTGGGAGCAAACGAGCTGTTTGTGGTTTATTCCCTTTTAACCATAGTAAAGGTTGAAGAGGGGTCAGGCTAAATGCTAAAGGATATAGATACAAGAAGGAATTTTTGTCTCTGAAGAATGAATTATTCAATTTTATGAGGTTATATAGAGTAGATTTAGGTTATAGGTACGGTTCTAATTTGTATTTAAGAATACATAAATTTTATTTTTCATTTTTTAAGGGATTCGTTATGTTGGTGTGGTACTATGGTAGTTATGTGGGGAGTTATAAATGCATGTAATTATTAGCTAATTTTCAATTTATTTCTCCTCAGTTCTATTGGTTTTAAAATTTATTTGGTTGTGGTTTAAAGCACTTAGGAACATTAATCAGTAGATTACATTTATTTTACAAAGGGTTACAATTTTTGGTTACCTTATACAGTCTTGGCTGTTGATTTAGGGTAGTAAAGGGTTGCAGTTACTCTTAAATAAATTAATATTTAGTAGTTTTATATTCTAATTTTAAACGATTTTGTCATCTAACTATTTCTAAGTATGTACCTAAAATTAAAATCACAAAGTAGCTATAGTTCAAGAAACTTGTTTAATCCATATAAGTTCTAAGTTTCTGAAGTCTCAAACTAATACGTCATTAGTTTGATTTTTTTTTTCACAAACTGTCACTATTTTGACATGTTTAGATACACATAATTAAAAAAGAGAATAAGTATTTGACTAGATAACAAAGAATTAATATTGTGAAAAGTTAGTAAATTTCTAAATACATTTTTTTAAATACATTTTTACTAAAAAATGCTACGCCTTTAACTCTAGACTCCTTAAAATGTTGTAATAATATTTTTAATTTACAAACGAAACAAAATTAAAAAATCCAATATTGTATACTGTGGCGTATACTTATTATTTTTGCTTATAATAATGTAAATATCTACAATAAGGTATGCACGGCAGGCTGAAGAATTTGAATCGGTAATAAAACACTTTCTTACGGTCCCAATGGAGTCGTTTTAAAATGGGGGGTGGGGGGTCAGAGTATAGCCCGTTCATTACAAACCCTTTTTCTCGGACGAGTGTTTCTTTTAACATGACAACCTAGCTCTAATGTGAAAAAGAGTCACTATACGTCTTTTAACAACTTTCAGATTACTCGAAACATGTACATGGCAAGAAGTCGGTCTCCACAAAATGGTCTCTACCTCAGAATATATGGAGATAAACTATACTGACTTGTATGCACTACCTGTCCTTAGTCTTAAATTCTTACAGCAATATTGATAAATAAAATGCACGACTGGGTCGTACGAACTTCCTCATGTATCCAAAATGTCTGTTAAAAAATGTTTCCAGTATTTTAAAATGTACACGTAAAAAAAGCTTGTTTTCAAAAATTCAAAATTCAAAAATTCGCCATTTGATTTTCAAAAAAAAAAAAAATTAATTTTGTATATATACAACTAGCTTTTACCCGCGACTTCGTCCGCATTAGATAGTTTTTTTTGGATAGTAGTATGAAAAACTTGAGCTGGACTTTTTTGTACGTATGTTTGAATAGTGCCGAGATGGGATTAGGCCATACTAAGTGTGATTGTCATAGGTTACGTTGGGTTAGGCTAGTACATTTTAAGAAGAAGAAAGGTTACTGCAATACATTTTTATATACGATTTTTTTGTTTTTCCTTCCTTAGCCAGAACGTAAAGATTTTGTGGGTTTGAGACTCGTGAGCACGCTTCATATAATTGTCCATGAGAAAAACAATTTTTTTCCAAATTTATACCTGCAACTTTCAGCGTTTGCCGCTGAGCTTTATTTATTGTTATTATGCAAATGCTGCTTTCAGAGGAAACTGCACTCTTATAAACTGAAACGGCAAATCGGTTGGAATTATCGGATTGCGGGGAATTAAAACATTTTTTCCTTTTGCTATTTTAGTCATGATAATAGCTTTTCTAATTTTTCGTCCCAGGTGAGTAATCTGTACTTTGGTGCGTCAAGATTGCTTATTAACAGGACTGGAACACCAACCTTCAATCTTACCTTATGAGAAGGCACCCCTGATAATTCCAAAGAATTAAGAAACTCTATGGGGTATGATGTTACTTGCATCGTGTCCATAACGTTGTCTACTGAGAGGAACTCTACGATATCTTCCTCCACGTCCGACATAATTTGTTCGTTTATCTGGCTAACTATCTCATTAGTTAGAACTAAAATTGCCCTCTCACACAACCACTCCCGATTGCCCATATTTATATGCAGGTTTCTATAGACATTACTTTTTAATTCATCTGTGCTACAGACATTTTGACAGAATTCTTGACTCAACGTAATCGATCCGTTACAGTCTGTTGGCATGGCATACAATCTTCTCCGATTTTTAGAAGAGCAGCGGCATATTGTCCAGCTTGAGAACCATTGTGTAGCGGTACTCGCATATTCGTAGTCAAACAACTCTTTTTTACATGTACCCATAACACAGATGCTCTCAAACATGAGTTTATTTCTGTCTAAAGTCGCCAGCTAAGAGAACCACCATCCCTCCCATGATAGCCCGGTTGTTCTTGATGTCTTTCAGTGTACGATCTAGTTCTTCAACTGCCTTTTTGTGGGACACTGTACATTCATCCCAAACCAACAATTTACACAGCTGCAACATTCTTCCACGCTCACTACTTTTGCTGATATTACATACTGGCATTTCCTCATGAGCTAAGTTCAACCGCAGTTTCAGAACCGAGTGCGGTGTCCATCCACCACCAAGCAGCGTAGCTGCTATTCCTGAGGAAGCTACTGCTTAAGCAACCCCATTGTTTTTCCGAATTTGAGCTAACAATAGATTCAAAAGAAAAGTTTTACCTGTGCCTCCTGGAGCATCTAAATATAGCAAACCACCTTCTCAGCTGGAAATTTTGTGTATAACTGTGTCAAAAACTATTTTTTGTTCTGATTTTAAAAGTGGAACATCCTCTGTTATTCTCTGCTCTAGAGCAACAGTATCATAATTTAATTCTCGAACTAAATCACTGCTCACTTCCCCAATTCTCTGTGGTCTAGTTATCCCAAATTCAGACAAATCTTTCCCAGTAATATTTATAACGTGATCTTCTTCAAAAGTTAACGCCTCATTGTAAATTATATCAGTCGGATTTTGTTCTTGAATTCTGTGTACTTATTTCATAAGGGTTGGGAATGCGTTGTTTTCCCGTAATACCAATTTTATCCAAATATAATTCAAATCTTTGGTCATTTATGAGTGAAAGCGATCGGATTCCCCGGAAATTAATTTTTCCCATGGGAATGCGTTTTTTCCCCGAGGTCAAAAGTAACTCATGTCCTTTCTTAAGTCTCAAACTATCTCCTTACCAAATTTCATTTAAATCTGTTCAGTAGTTTAGGCGTAAAAGCGAGCGGCCCACCTGAATTTTCCCATGGGAATGCGTCATTTTCTCGGTGTAAAAAGTAGCCTATGTCCTTTCTCGGGTATCAAAATATCTCCATACAAAATTTCATGCAAATTAGTTCAGTAGTTTAGGCGTGATTGAGTAACAGACAGACAGACAGAGTTACTTTCGCATTTATAATATTAGTATAGATTTTCCTTTAAACATATTTAATTAGAACTTATAATATATATTTTTTTTTTTACAATGGTTTGTTACCGCACATTTTACAATATAGTGATTTGATACAATGTATCTTTCAACTAAAATAGTATGTATATAAGTTTTTAATTAGAACTTGTTAATATACTTTTTACATTTTAATTTCGTAAAAATATAATGCCCGTTTTTAAGACATCGAATTTCGAAAAAAAAAATAATATTTTTTGTTTTAATCAATAATAAAAACAATGACATTTTTGATCATCAAAAATTTTTGAGACAGTATAATCGTAAGAGCTTGTGCAGAAATGTTTGAAATCGGTTGTTTAGCTCTTGAGAAAACTTAAAAACAAAATAACGGTTCTATGGGGGGTACCCTTCAAGAGCAATACATTGAAAGAAGCTAAATTAAGAAAAATGATTTTAACCAACATTTTAAAAAATCTATCGGCTTGTTTTTGAGAAAATTAGAATTTTCGATTTTTGACCAAAAAATCGTATGGGGCTACAGTTATTTCTAATTTCAAAAAAATACGAAAAAACGCCTAATGCGAATCGGCTCAAACCCTTAATTTCCAATTTTGAAGTCAATCGACCCAATTGTTTGGGCTCTAGGAGCCAGGACAAACAGACGGACGAAATTGAGGCACTCCAGTTTTTTTCGACTTCTCTACTATCGTCATGTCATGTTTGATTAAAATCTCGAGTTCGAATTTTTGTACGAAGGAATGCAAAACTTGCCATATAGTTCCTTTGAGTCTCAAGTAAAAATGCATATTCCACGGACACCTTTTTTCCACGAGCTTACTAGATTATGGAATAAGACTAGTTAACTGAAGAATTGATAGTTTCCTCCAAAATGCTCGTGAAATATCAAAATGGCGTTTACCAAAATTCCCTTGAAAATTCTACTACAAAAAGTTAGATCCCAGTTTGTAAACCTGAAATTTTTACTCAAGTTTCCAAATTCAAAAAATTAACGAGCCATGGATATTATTTTTTAAATTAAAAAACGAAATATGCTTCACTTACAGTCCGACGCAACAGTCCGTTGACAACTAGGATCTAGTGACTTATATACAACTCTAAACCATTCCTGTGTGCAAGTGAGAGAAAGCACTTTTCTTAACAAGAATTATTCTTAGAGATTTTGTCAATTCCTCGCAAGAGGCAGTACCCGTGAAGAAAACTCTAGATGACACAGGCAGGGATTGAACCCAAGACCTCTGGCATGACATTCCTACGCGACTAACCATAACGCCACGGGTACTACCTTCACTTACTTAGTTGTTTTTAAAACAAATTTGACACATAAATTGGTTATTCCATCGCTAATCTAATTTCATTTGTAATTTAGCTAAGTAAACGTCACCTTGCAGACATTTTGTTTTATTTATGAGATTTTTGACTTAGGCACCAGTTATAGCTATCATTGGTTTTCATCATCGAAAATAAACATTGGAATTTTTTTGACAGGTCATTTCTGTCATTGAAAAAAATTTCCTGATTGAAATCCACCGAAAAAATTTTACTTACAGAAATCTGTCATTGGAATTGTGTGAAATTGGAACATAAATCAGTGGAATGATTCGTTTCACTTTTGGACATAAAATTATCAGCTGTTCAGGAAAATGAATTTCCGTCAACAGAAAAATACATTTTTAGAGAAAAATACATGTGCAATTACACTTTTTATTCTTAAAAAAATTCTTTGGGTGATTTCCGATCAATCAATATATAATTTTCATTTCTAATCAAAGGGAAACACCTTCAAATATCGATTCAAATTTTTTTCCAGATCGATTTCAATGATGGATATAAGGCGCCAGTTATAGCTATCATTGGTTTTCATCATTGAAAACAAACATTGGAATTTTTTTGACAGGTCATTTCTGTCATTGAAAAAATTTTCCTGATTGAAATCCACCGACAAAATTTTACTGACAGAAATCTGTCATTGGAATTGTGTGAAATTGGAACATAAATCAGTGGAATGATTCGTTTCACTTTTGGACATAAAAGTATCAGCTGTTCAGGAAAATGAATTTCCGTCCGGAAAATAGAAAAATACATTTTTAGAGAAAAATAAATAAATAATTTTGAAAAAAAAAAATAAATAAATACACTTTTTATTCTTAAAAAAATTCTTTGGATGATTTCCGATCAATCAGTATATAATTGTCATTTCTAATCAAAGGGAAACGCCGTCAAATATCGATTCAAAAATTTTTCCGAATCGATTTCAATGATGGCTATAACTGGCCCCTTAGTCTATGGAATAAAGATTAACCCTTTTTTATTCCACGTTTCTATTAATATGGCTGTTAGTGTCCTAGTTTCTATTAAAAGCTGTCAAAACTATTTATTGTTTAGTCACAAATTAAAAAAGAGGCTGGGATGCGACCCACACTGATAACTTCCCATCCCTTCTGTCGATTTGTCTTGCTTAAAAGTTTGTCTATATGTATCAATTTTTACCAAATTTGCGAACTATTTTTTGTAGATTTTATTTTTTTATGAAAAAACGGACTGGACTGTTGGATTTTTATAAAAAAAATTACTGAATATTATTTTATATTATTTCTATGAAATAAAATAAGTTTGAAGCTAATATTTTTAAAGCTATTTGGGTTGAAAGTAAATTTTTACCATTGTTTTTTTTAGTATTGTTTTTTTTAGTTTTTTTTTTTAGGTTTTTTTTTTGTAAAAAAAACTGTCAGCTCGATTTTTCTCAAAATTTTATCGAATGTTGAAAAAAATATTTCTTATAAGTTAAAATTAGTTAGAAGCCAAATTTTATCCCAAATTTTTGAAAAGATATTTTAGTTGAAAATCAATTTTTACAAACTTTTATAATTTTTATTTTTTAGGTTTTTATTTTTTGTAAAAAAACCTGTCAATACGATTTTTCTTAAAATTTGTCTTATGTTGAAAATAATATTTCTTATAAGTTAAAATTAGTTAGAAGCCATTATCTCAAATTTTTGGAAAGATATTTGAGTCGAAAATCAATTTTTACAAACTTTTGTTAAATTTTTTTTTCGGTTTTTAATTTTTTGTAAAAAAACTGTCAATTCGATTATTTTCAAAATTTTACTAAATATTTACAACAATATTTTTTGAAAGATTGGAGTAGTTTTATGCCAATATATATATTTGAGTCGAAAATCAATTTTTACCAACTTTTTTAAATTTTTTATTTTTTAGGTTTTTATTTTTTGTAAAAAAACTGTCAATACGATTTTTCTCAAAATTTTTCCTAATGTTGAAAACAATATTTCTTATAAGTTAAAATTAGTTAGAAGCCATTATCTCAAAGTTTTGAAAAGATATTTGAGCCGAAAATCAATTTTTACTACCTTTTATAATTTTTTTTTCGGTTTTTAATTTTTTGTAAAAAAACTTTCAATTCGATTTTTTTAAAAATTTTACTGAATGTTAAAAACAATATTTCTTATAAGATAAAATAAGCTTGACGCCTCAGTCTCAAGTTTTTGAAAAGATATATGAGCCGAAATTTGATTTTTATCAACTTTGAGTAATGTTTTTTTTAGGTTTTTATTTTTTATAAAAAAAAACTGTCAATTAAATTTTTCTCAAAATTTAATCAGATGTCAAAAACATTATTCTTCGTTGCACAAAATTGTTTTGGAGATGAAATCATATTTTGGTCCTAAAATTTTCAAGGTGACAAATTTTTTTTTTTCAGTTTTTTTTTTAATTTATAAAAAACCGTTAATTGGATTTTTTTTCCAAAAATATACTTGTTTTGTATTACGTTACAAAATATAAAATTTAATTCAAGTCGCTGGCATCATTGGTTCATGAGATATTTAGGGTTAACCAAAATGTTCACCTTTTTTTTAAACTGCTATGGTAAAAAAACCACCCACGCAATTTTCTGAGAGCCCTTTCTGCATCTTTCTGCCTTTTTATTTGTATAAAAAAATTTATTTGAAGTCGATATATCTTCTGGTTCTTGAGCTATGGAAGACGAAAAAAAGGTCGCGAACGTACAGACGTACGGACGTACGGACGTACGAACGTACGTATGTACACACGCACGCACAGACATCTTTCTAAAAATCTTTTATTTCGACTCTAGGGACCTTGAAACGTCGAGAAATGTCAAAATTTTCATTTTGACAAATCGGACCCATTGCAATAACTTCCTATGGGAAATTAAAAAAATCATCTCCTCCCCTCTAAATAACGGACCTTTGGAAGCGTTTCAGCAACAAAATAATGCGCGCTATACGACCCTGATTCAATATATATAAAATGTAAACTTTAGTAACTTCTCCTGTCTAGCTTCTACGGCCCTGGAAAGTTTCTATTTAAGGTTTGTGTGCAAAATGGAAACCTAAATGGAATACATATTTGCAGTAAAAAAAGATGAAATTCTTTTTCACCCAAGATGCTAGATTTTGATTGTTAATAATGATCATAAGACCTTTTAGGGTACTCACTTCGATTTTGAAAATTATCAGATAACACATCTTCATAAAATGTGTCAGCTATACCATCTCTTAATTCCTTAAATACTTTTCAATATTTAACTGAATTATGAAATGCCACAGTGTTCGGTTTCACTAAGGATCATCTTCAGCATTCCAGTTTGTTTATATTTATCATTTCAAACAATCAACCATAGACCTCTATAATTCTAATGGTAAAATGACTACTGTCTTTGACATGAGGACATGAAATGTGCGCCGCTTTGTTGTGTTCAACCCAACATAAAATACAATATTCACATTTTGGAACTTCATAAATCCGATAACACAAACAAATCCCTTTTCCTTTTTTTAAGATCCTAAACATCAATGCCTTTTTTGGAATGTTGTATACATATATAAAATTAAACAACAACAAAAAAAACTAATCTTCCTAAGCAGGATATCAACTATTATAGGGTGTTGTATAATAAAATAGGTCTTTACTATATCAGAAAGAAGAGTTTTGTCTCAAAACTATCACGACCTCGTAAATTTATATATAATTTCTTCATCTAAACAAATTCTCTACAAAAATGCACTTTTTATTATACTGTCGGGTTTATTTGAATTTTACGACAAACCATGTCATATCCCGCCTTCAAAATGTATTCGAAAACGCCTTTGTTCGAAACTATGTAGAATGTACATACATACGTTCAATGTTAAGAAGGGTCACTTATGTACATATCTCAGCTGTCTGTATGTCGTGTGTGTTCCATAAAATTTGAAGGCTTCTAAAAGTGGTTCTAGTTCTTCAAAATTGAACTTCAAGTGGCATATGGCAAACTGTGTGCCTCATATTCATCCGATTCCGACAAGCAGTACGGTCTTCTGTGGTGGTGTATCATGTTGATGTCAATCATTTTCGAAAATCTAATATTGAATTATCACGAGCTGTGTTGATTCTGGTTCTGCCAAGACTTGATTACTAATGAACTTAGCAGTTACTCAATTCAACAACTGCCAACCATGCGTTCGTCATCCTCCTCCCTCGCGACGTCGCGTCGGTCGTGGTAACACGTCGCGTCGTCGTCGTCCTCTTAAACTAAGAAGGGATGCCTGTTGTATACATGTGTGTTTACAATTGATGCTTTTGGAAAGTAAATTAAAAATTTGTTGGAAACAACCATCATCATCAAGATCAACCCCTAAAGGCATACCTAACCTATACTACATAGTGCATACGCATTCAAAGTCAAAAGTGCGTATATGGGTTTAATTTAAATTGAAATTTGAGTAGGTTATGTTTTAAATGAATGGGACTTCTATGACGACTTTAACGACGTCATATTTTTGAAATTTCTGTTTCATTAATTTGTTTGTATGATGAGTATTTCATCATGGAATGCCAATCTATTTGTATCCTTGACAAGTCTGGTTTAATATAGAAATACTTATATGTACATATATAAAGGAAAAGTAGTGCATTCCTAATTTTAAAGTAGATTTATGTGTGTGTTTTATATTTCAATTTTTGTTTGGGTTTATGTGTTTCAAAGAAAAAGGTTTTCGTTTTAGTTTTTAAATAGGTAGGTATTATCCTTTAAAAGCCGGAAGTGCTAGTTAAGGTTTATGACACTTTTGTTTATACAATTATGATATTGTTGAATGAAGAAGGGACTCAATATGATGATTCAGAGTAATGGTATTTCAAAAGGATTTACGACAACTAGTTAGAGGTTTAAGTGCATGTTGGAAATAGAATAGACGATAGTAAAAGTATATGTAAAGCCATAAATAATAGATAATCAAGGAAATATAGAACATTTTGTGATAAAATCGTCAAAAATTCCTTTTATATGACACACAATTTTTCTAGAACAGATTTAGGCGATTTCAGATCTTACAATAGCAATAAATATTGTAAGAACTGACAACTGACAGATCTGACAGTAGCAGATTTTATTATTATTATTTATTGAACTATACGTAAATGTACAAAACAATACTTAAAAGCTAATATCTACCAGGGCTTCTAGCTGAAATGATTAAAATAGTATTTTTGGATGTTATGATGTTTTAAATTTGCCAGCTGTAGGAGTAAGTAAGACTAATAAGTCTGACTTACTCCGACCGCCCCCGCAGGGGTTTTTAATAAATAAATGTTAAATACTCTGATGAAGATTTAAAAGTTTTAAAATTTTGAAAATATTTTGTATGTTTTGTTCGGAAGGAACCAAAAGGAGATTTTTTAGAATACAGTTAAAAAGTTTATTACAAATTTCATTGATTTTCGGGCAGTCTGTAGTTAAATGGTTGATGGTCAGCTGAATATTGAGTTGGCAGAGGTGGCAAATGGGTGGGGGATCTTTGTTGAGTAGGTGACTGTGGGTGAGCTGGGTGTGTCCAATCCTCAACCTGGTGAAGCATTTGTTCATGATTGCAGGCGTAGAGGTGGGGTAGATTTTGGTTGATTGAAGAATAGTGGTGATGATAACGAGACCAATCTATTATTTTTTGATTATATAAAATGGAGCAAGTCAATTTTAAAATATCGTTTTTCGTATGTTGGTATATTGATAATGCTAAGTCTCTGTTCCTAGCGGTTATTTTGGCTTCATTGTCTGCGTGCTCATTGCCTTTTACACCGATGTGACCTGGCACCCAAAAAATCTTTATCGCTTTTCCAAGTTTGATGACGTTGTCTCTGATTTTGCCGATGTAGGATGATCGATTGTTGACGTTTTCGATGGCGGCTAAAGTTGAAAGACTGTCCGTGCATATCACTGTTTTTTTCTTGGATTTGCAGGCGAATTGCGTGGCTTTTAAAACCGCTAAGGCTTCGGCTGAGAATACAGAGAAATATGGTGGTAGCTTTTCTGAACAATTTAGAGTGTTGTTTGAGTCAACAATTGCGAAAGATGTACCTTCCACACACTTTGAACCATCGGTAAAGAGGATATTCCAATTATTTCTGATGAAAGGATTCATTAATTCATGAAAATGCTGCAGATATACCTCTTTCGGAGTTGAATCTTTTTTAAATGGAGCGAGTGCAGTGTTGATGGATTCCTTCGGGCATATCCAAGGAAGGTTACACTCGACACCTTTTTTTTTAATTTTTGGTTCAATGCCGATTTTTCTCGCATACATTAAAGTTATGTAGAGGGCTGATGGTTTTTTTGGTGTCTTTAAGCGTTTAAGGATTTTCGTTGAGTCCAAAAGAATTGGAGAGTCATAGGATTCAAGAATTTTTCCTACAAGTCTTGATGTAAGGACTTCTTTTCGTTTTGTGATCGACGAAAAACCTCCCTCAGCTAACATATTTTTTAATGGACTTGTCTTAAAAGCTTTGAGGCTGGCTCTTATTGCGGCGTGATATGCTGATTGAACAGGTTGGATGTAGGATTTTGCACATTTGCCATATATAACAAGGCCATAATCAATTTTTGATAATATTATGGCTTGTTACAAACATTAATCAATGAATTCGTATGGGTCAAACTATTTTTTGATGCTAAATATTTTATGATGTTAAGCCTGGTAGCCAAGTTAGTTCTTAGAGCTAAACAATGTTCCTTAAAGCTAAATTTACAATCGAATACAATACCTAGTATACTTAATTTGTTAACAGAAGGAATAATAATATTATTTATGTTAATAACAGGACAAGAACATGCATGTTTTCTACAAATGTGTAAGTGTTTGCTTTTGTTCAAAGAAATTTGAGCGCCGGATTGAACGCACCAAGAGTTTTTTCGAGCAAGGATATCATTAAATGAATTTTCTGTACGAGAGTTTTCTTTAAACTTTGAAAGAATGTAGAGGTCGTCAGCGTACAGTGTGTGATCAATGTTCTTGGATTGCAAAATTATTTCACTTATATCGTTGTAGGCTATGATAAAGATAACAACAGATAGAAGCGATCCCTGAGGTATACCGTTATTCAGGTTGTAGATGTCTGAAAAGGTGTTATTTACTCTAACTCTAAACTTACGATTCGTTAAAAAGGATTTTACAAAATTGAATATCTTTGGCCCAATTTTCCATTTTGCTAGTTTGTTCAACACAACATGGATGCCTATACGGTCGAAGGCTTTTACAAAATCAATTGATAAGATTGAGATGTGATTTTTTGACGAAATTGCTGTAGATACAGATTCGTCAATATGTAGTAACGAGTCAATTGTACTACGGCCGTGTTTGAAAGCCACTTGATTGAGGGCAATGAAATTATGTTTTCTATAAACCAAAGTAGTCTTTTTGAAACAATTTTTTCTATGTCTGTCAAAAACTTACACTTTCAGTGTCAGATGGTAAGCTGATTCGATTTGGCTTCTGTGTAACTATACACAATGAAAAGGTTTTCAGAAACTGTCATGATGTCTTAAACAACCACAACTGACAATGGCTGGGGCAATGACATTTCTATAAATAATGTCACAAAAAATTGGTAGCTTATAGGAATGTTAGGAATTTGGCAACATTTTTTTAACTAACAAGCTAACAAGTCTGTTGGTATTCTAAGATCTGACAATGAATTTTCCTATTGTTACAATAATGCTTAGGGAGGTTATTTTATTTCACCATACATACGTCCGTGTGGTACCCGTGGCATGATGGTTAGTGCGTTGGACTGTCATGCCAAAGGTCTTGGGTTCGATCCCTGCCTATGCCATCTAAAGTTTTTTCGCGGGTACTGCCTCTTGCGAGGAATTGACAAATTCTCCAAGAGTAATTCTTGTCATGAAAAGTGCTTTCTCAAATTAGCCGTTCGGATTCGGCATATAAACTGTAGGTCCCTTCCATCCCTGTCAACATTACTCGCACACAGGAATGGTTGAGAGTTGTAAGTCACTAGGCCCTGGTTCTCTACGGACTGTTGCGCCACCCGATTTATTTTTTTTTATACATACGTCCGATCTAAATACTTTGGTTTTCTCCGACGATGCTTTAATTTATAAAGGCTTTATTTTTCCGAAACTATAAAGTACAATTATTCATTACTTGGACAGGTGGACCATATACATATATTTCACTTGACTCCCTTTAAATTAAAACAATTTAAAAAGATTAAAAAAAAAATATAGGTGACCGTTTGTCTAACTGAGACATTTCAAACTCTCGAACATAACTGTAATGTTTCATCGCTATTTTCTAGTAAAATAGCCAATTAAATTCTTTTACTCAAACAATTTAACAGTAATACCTGTACTTCTAGTTTACCCTTGAGTATAATTTTGGATGAACTGATAAGAACAGAGTTTCTTTTTTGAGAGTTTGAATACTTTACCCGGTTTAATTAAAAAAGTCGGCTGTTTGAGTTTTAGAGGATGAAATGATGCTGAGGCACAGTGACGGACATACAGAAGTGAAAGGGTACGCCTGAACACTCTTTTCGAAACATTATATTTATGTATATTATTTTGAATACACAAACATTTTCTAATGACTTGAAAAATTGTTCTATAGAGAACAGGTAAGACTACACAATCTTTTAAATAAATCAGTTACCCTTCTTATACGATTGGAATTTCCAATTTTAGAATTTCACAGTGACGTAACTTTAATAATTGGCTAAATAATGAAGGAATTTAATGGAAACATATTTGTAACTGGAGATTTTAATTTGAAAATTAAGTCGAAAACTTCGTAATTTTGGCAACTTTTTAAAACCAACAAAATGTGAAAACAATAATGATGAGGGATCTCAGTGCTAATTTTGTGTTCGTTATTTGGTTAAACTGGAGATTAATTTCTCTAGCCCTTATAGGCTTTTCACACCAAACCCAAAACCGGGTTTTCGGCAAAAAGTTTTCGAAAAGCCGAAAATCGTTCACACCGAACATTTACACGTTTTCATTTGACATTTAAATTTGTTTGACACCGGCTGTCAAATTTTGTATTAATGAAACAATTTGTGAGTAAAAAGTTTTGTTTTTCTCAAATTATTTGTGAAAATAAAATGAATTCTAACCAATTGAAATTGATTTTAATACATAAAAAGAGGCTGGGATGCGACCCACACTGATAACTTCCCATCCCGTCTTTCGATTTGTCTTGCTTAAAAGTTTGTCTATATGTATCAATTTTTACCAAATTTGCGTACTATTTTTTGTAGATTTTATTTTTTTATGAAAAAACGGACTGTTGGATTTTTATAAAAAAAATTACTAAATATCGAAAACAATATTTTCTGTGAAATAAAATAAGTTTGAGGCATATTTGTAATTTTTGAAAAGCTGTTTGAGTCGAAAGTAAATGTTTACAAGTTTTATTATTGGTTTTTTTTTGTTAGGTTTTTATTTTTTGTAAAAAAAACTGTCAATTCGATTTTTCTCAAAATTTTATAGAATGTTGAAAACAATATTTCTTAAAAGATAAAATTAGTTTGAAGCCAATGTCTCAAATTTTTGAAAAGATATTTACGTCGAAAAACAATTTTTACCAACTTTTATACATTTTTTTTTAGGTTTTTATTTTTTGTAAAAAAACTGTCAATTCGATTTTTCTCAAAATTTTTCCTATTGTTGAAAACAATATATCTTATAAGTTAAAATTAGTTAGAAGCCATTATCTCAAAATTTTGAAAAGATATTTGAGTCAAAAATCAATTTTTAACAATTTTTGTTAAATTTTTTTTTCGGTTTTTAATTTTTTGTAAAAAAAACTGTCAATTCGATTTTTTTCAAAATTTTACTGAATGTTGACAACAATATTTTTTGAAATATAAAAGTAGTTTTAAGCCAATATCTCAAAGTTTTGAAAAGATATTTGAGTCGAAAATCAATTTTTACCAACTTTTAAACTTTTTTTTTTTGGGTTTTTATTTTTTGTAAAAAAATTGTCAATTCGATTTTTCTCAACATTTTTTAGAATGTTGAAAACAATATTTCTTATAAGATAAAATAAGTTTAAAGCCTTAATCTCAAGTTTTTGAAAAGATATTTGAGTCGAAATTCAATTTTTACCAACTTTGAGTAATGTTTTTTTTAGGTTTTTATTTATTATAAAAAAACTGTCAATTAGATTTTTCTCAAAATTTTATCAGATGTCAAAAATATTATTCTTCGTTGCACAAAATTGTTTTGGAGATGAAATCATATTTTAGTCGTACAATTTTCGAGGTGACAAATTTTTTTTTCAGGTTTTTTGATTTATAAAAAAAACCGTTAATTGGATTTTTTTCCAAAAATATACTTCTTTTGTATCACGTTACAATATATAATATAAAATTTAATTCAAGTCTCTAGCGTCATTGGTTCATGATATATTTAGGGTTAACCAAAATGTTCACCTTTTTTTTAAACTGCTATAGTAAAAAAACCACCCACGCAATTTTCTTGAGAGCCCTTTCTGCATCTTTCTGCCTTATTATCTGTATAACAAAATTTATTTGAAGTCGATATCTCTTCTGGTTCTTGAGCTATGGACGACGAAAAAAACGTCGCGAACGTACGGACATACGGACATACGGACGTGCGGACGTACGAACGTACGTACACACGCACGCACAGACATCTTTCTAAAAACCTTTTATTTCGACTCTAGGGACCTTGAAACGTCAAGAAATGTCAAAATTTTCAATTTGACAAATCGGACCCATTACAATAACTTCCTATGGGAAGTTAAAAAGAAAGTTGAACAAAATATGAAGATTTTGATAAACTTTTTTTCATTATCTCAAGCCTCTATCATAAAAAAACGTCGTTTTCTTTTGCAAATGCTGGAACTTCAAAAGAAAAGAAAAGCTTTAGGTAATTGATACAATTGAAAATCGTAATCGACAAAGAAATATGGGGACATAGGTTAGCTTGTTATAACAATTCAATTAGTAGGAAGCTATGTATATGTATATCTAAATATTTTATGCAGGTACGTACCAGCACTTTTTGGGAACGTGAAATGTTAGTAAACGATGATGAGTATTTCAAACAACATTTCAGAACGAGCCGCAGAACTTTCGATATACTCTGCAATGAACTAAAGGATCTGGAAATGCAAGATACAAACTTTAGCCTTATGTAGGTACTTATCAAGTTGATTTTCAGGAAGACAAAGATCTATACGAGCTCCAAAAGAACAAATGGGATCCCGTCATTGAGTGGTTTAACAAACGTTTCAATACGAACATATGAAAAACTCCCAGTATATCAACACCCACCGTCTCGGATGCGGATAAAATGAAAATATCCAAGCACTTCCTTTCACACAGTGAAGATGTTTTATATGGTATGTATTCTCTCAAGATTCAATTTTTTGAAAATTCTTGAAGTGCAAACATTCTCCTAAGGATTTTTCTTTGCCGTCGACACCCTTGAGTCGATAATCCTTTCCTGTGCTGTGATAGAGCAGCATATCAGCGCAGACAAGGCCGTAATACTAGCTCGTCTCGAAGAAGAGTTTCAACTGAAATTCTGGGGACGGGTGGAATGGGCTCACGACATGAACCAATAAGAACTACAAGCTCGCTTAGCTGCAGCTATCCTCTTTGTTGACTTCAACCGGTCAGAACAATTCACCAAAGCGCATCCTATTTATCCTACCCTCTTCATATTCTTTTTAATGAATCGCTCAAATCTTCAATTTTTCCTGAAATTTGGAAGAGTTCGTACATAACACCGATACATAAAAAGGGTAGTAAAAATGAAATACAAAATTATCGTCCCATTGCAAAACTGTCCGTCATCCCTAAGTTATTTGAGTCCATTATTTGTAAAGTCATATCGTTTAATTGTAAGTCTATAATTTGTGAAAGTCAACATGGCTTTGTTCAAAATAAGTCAACAGTTACTAACCTCTTTCATTTCAATTCTTTTTGTTTAGATTCGTTTGAAAAACGGAAACAAGTTGACTGTGTCTTCACAGACTTCAGTAAGGCCTTTGATAAATTGTGCCATAAAACATTAACTTCTAAACTTAAATCCCAAGGCTTTAATGATAAATTTGTTAGTTGGGTTTCGTCGTACTTATATAATAGATCATACAGCGTAGTTTTTAGGAATGAGCGGTCATCATATTTGTATACCAACTCTGGCGTACCACAAGGTAGCCACTTAGGACCTTTACTGTTTATTTTGTACGTTAATGACTTACCTTCTATTATAAAACACTCATCTGTTTTAATTTACGCTGATGACATTAAAATTTTCAAACGTATTGACTCACTTGACGACTGTTTACTCCTACAAGATGATCTAAATAGTTTTCGTGAATGGTGTTTTATAAATAAGCTTTTACTAAACATAGACAAATGTAAATCATTGTGTTTTACACGCAAACAAAATGTTTTGACTTTCAATTATTATCAATTAGACTCTTCTTATTTGACTAAACTCTTTACTTTCTCTGACCTAGGTATTATTCTTGACTTAAAATTAACTTTTACAAATCATTATAACTATATTATTAAAAAAGCAAATAAGACACTCGGATTTATAAAACGGTTTTCACATGATTTTCGCGACCCTTATATTCTTAAACTTCTGTATATATCATTTGTAAGACCGATATTGGAATATGTCCGCATAATATGGGCTCCCTTTTATTCAGTCCATATAAACAGAATAGAAGGAGTACAAAGAAGATTCATGCGCTTCTGCCTCCGTTTCTTCCCATGGTCCAATAGGCTCGAACTTCCACCCTACAATCATAGGCTCACGCTCATAAATCTTCCATCGCTTTCTAAACACAGAGAGTACATTCAGCTGTGCTTTATTGTAAAATTAATCAATGGGTCAGTCATATCACCATCAATTTTGGAACAATTAAACTTTATTTATAGCGTATTAGAAGACAAGTTCCTTTACGCCCTATATCAAGCAGATCGAACTATGGTAAAAACAGTCCCCTTAACCAATTGATTTCAGTTTACAACAAGTATTACTTTTTGGTATATTCCGTAAGCGATGATTTTTAAAGTAAAACATTTAAAGTAAATTTTTTCAACACTTCAGTTTAGCTTTTTTTTTTTTGCAATTTGCAATTAGCTTAAAGCATTGAAAATCTAAAAATAAATGTAATATTAGTTTAAGTTCTAACGTTAGTTTGTTAACGAATTCAGTAAATAGAAGCTATTTGTGTAGAAATTAATAAAAAACAAAACTGTTACAACAAAAATTAATTTTATTTAAAACCTTTTTTTTCACAACAAACTCAATCCAAAATACTGCTTATGACTATTGCTTCTGTTGGCCAAATGTGCCTTCAGAATCGCCATGTACATACATATTGTGGCCGTCCAAGCAGCTTATAGGCGGGGTTGAGAAGATTTTGAACGATTTCGTGTAAAAAAAAAAATCACACTTGCCTGGCTTGTCCAAAGCACTGAGGATGTTGGATGTTGTTGGATGTTGGCATCGCTGTCCATCAAGGGGCGATAGCCCACTGTTGTGGTTTTATTCACTGGAACAATGATTCCCACATTGTGGAATGTTTTGGCGCAAATTTTCCTAGCTCGCTGCGAATTAGCCTACACCAGAGATTTCTTTTCATACTTATTCTCCTCCACAAATGAACTTATCGTCTTTCTCATATCTCCCAAACCCTTATGATCGAACGGAGTTACCGGAAAGTCTTTCTCCAGGTAATAAGCAAAAACGTCGAACATATTTGTGGCGACGAGTTCGAAGACGCATCCCTTGGAAACGTCATTACGAACTAAAAGCAATAATTCTTATTTTGTAAGGAAATTGTATAAATAATATTACTTACCACGACCAAATTTATTTCAAAATGAAATAATATTTTTTTTGACAGCAGCCATCAGCTGTTTTGTTTACATTAATTTGAGCGCTGAATGTTTCGAAAGGTTTGTTTGTTTAGTTCAGTTTAGTTGAATTGCAACTAGTTTTCGAGAGGTTTTATATAAAACTTAATAGTATGTTTCCACCAACAAATAATCCGAGATTTAAGACAAGTGATTTAAAATAAATCATGAGGTGTTTCCACCAAAGAAAAGGAGATTAATTTGACGTTTGGTTAATGTCATAACAACCAAACTTCAAATTATTCTCCTTTCGAAAAGAAAAAAAATATGTATTTGTTTACTCATCATCTGTAAGTAATTAGTTTTATTATATTCTTGTACATATTTATTATTTTTGTATACTTACATTTTATTTCGTCTGTGATTTCTTGAAAGTTGTTTTTTTATTGTTTTGAATTTGAGTCATATAGAAGTGAGACAAATAGTTTTTGTTGACATTTCCATCTGTCAATAAACAAAATTGGCGTTTAAATGGGTCGGTTCAACAATTATTCTCCGAAAAAAAAGTTTGAGTTTTCTTTGAAATCTTCATTTGAGGAGATTAAAATTTGTATGGTAAATCTTCGAGATTTCAAGGAGATTTGTGACAAATCTAGCTAAATCTCGGTTTAGTGCCCGGTGGAAACGTAGTATAACTTGTGGTTTACGAAAACTTGTGGTTTACCAAAAATGTATGGGAAAGCTTGAGTTTTCGATGTAGGTTTTCGGCCAAAACCGATATTTTCGCGAAAACCGGGTTTTTGGGTTTGGTGTGAAAAGCCTATTACCCTATAAACTTGTGGTGTTCTCAGCTTAACTCGAGAAATATTTCTATCGAATGATGTTTGAAAATAAATTGATGTCTGAGTTTTAATTTTCTTTTTTGAATGTCAATTCCTTTTTTAGAAACCTGAAAATAATTTGTACTCAGTAAACGGGAAACGGTTTGCTGATAGCCAGTTTTTGTTTAAGATTCCTCAGCATCTTGTGTAAGGCCCTTTTTATTTTGTTTGAAACGATACTGCTAATAAGTGACACACATAGTAAACAAAAATAAGTGTCAACTGTATGAATGGTTCATTGTAATATGATACAACATACCCCAGGACCAGAAGTGAAGCGCTAAAAGGCTTTTCAGCAAAGTATCTATAAATTATAAGTCTCGTTTTTAAAACATCATCTTTCAACCAGATGTTTGATATGAATTCTTCTCAGAATTATTTTGGACACACATATAAACATGCGGTATGTTTTTTTTAGACTCTGCAGATCACATCATAGTCAGCTTTCAAGCATCTTTCAAAAGAGTCGGTTTATTTGTTTATTGCCCCAAATTAAATGATAAATTCGCATACCGCGAACATCTACAAAGTAAGAGGTTTGTTTGTTTTTTTTTTTTTTTTTTCTTCTTATTCGCATATCTTCAACCCAATCACAGACAATTCAATTCATTTATCACAGAATCTTTCTCATATGAAACCTACATATGAGTTGAAGTACAAATGTATCTATATAAATAGAAGAATTTAAAGAAAAGATCCACTGTGTCTAGAGAATGTACACATCATAATAATACATATATTGGACTTGAAACACTCTCTGATCTGTCTTGTCTACAAAAAGGCAGTTTAAATGTGGAATTGGGACTTTTGCAGCTTATAAAAATAACATATGTAGATGTAAAGTCTTTTTTACTTTACAGTATTGAACATAAAATAACATACATAATTATGTAAGTAATGAGAAAAGAAACATTTTCTAGGAGATCCAAATCTTGTTATTGTTATACACTGGTGGACATTAAAAAATTATAATTTTTAAATTCTCTTTTCGTCCTTCAACTTTGTTAAAATTCGCAATATCGAAAAATTGTTTTAGAATACAAAATATTAAATTTAATTCTATACACTTTTTGGCACACGAATTTTGTTTGCAATCAGGTGGAACTAAGTTATTCAATAAAAACTTATTTTCAAAATGGCGCCCAACAGTTTGTATGTTTTTTTTTGGAGGTATAGAACTTTAAGTTGGTAACTTTGTTTTAACTGACGGCCATTTTGTCAGCTGTTAAGTGATTTATTATTAGTTTGATTTGGCATTTTAACATGAAAAGACTGACGTTTAAACAATGAAAACATCAATGAACAAAACTGTCATATTTGGAGTGATGATAATACTCTGGTGTATGTTGAGTCACCTTTACATGTACAAAAACGTAAATGGAAACATTTTATTTCAAACTTAAATGCATCTAAAAAACACCCTTTATTTCATATAAATATGAATTATATGTATTTTCAAATGTATGAAAAAAGAGTATAAAATTGGTAGTCCTACCTTCAACTTGATAGAGTAGAATACCCTTGCACCATACTGTATAAGGTGCCTATATTTTCTTAGCACAAAATTGCCACTTAAATAAGACACTATCAAGACTTCAAGTGAATGGCTTACTATATGCACGTATAAGTAGTACTCATATTCAAACACATTCTCTCTGTGCAAATAAGCTGAAGCTCAACTGAAATGTAAACGCATTTTAAGTGGTTTACATCTGTTTGTGCATATAACTTATAGTATCTATATGTATATAGTTCTTAACCGGATACTAGGCAATTAGATGCATTCCAAGTGAAGTGACAAGTATAATGCATTGACCCCACTTAAAACCGTCAACCCAACTAGATTCTGGAGAGCAAAATGTGGTATAAATGGTCTTTGTCATAAAAGAGCGTCTCTATAACACTATATAACTATATCTACCCCATTATCATCACCACCATGCATCGAAACGCATCCACTTCAATACCCTATAGATATAAGTAGGTACGTACGCATATGTGTACATATAGCTGAATTTTTATAGCTCAATAAAAGATCCAATTATGCAATAAATGAATATAAATTTTATGGTAAAATACACACATATGGGTATCGACAATAAATTTAAGTGCCGCCATTTAAAAGAGCCTATTTTGAATCGAATCGAAAAAGAAAAGAAATAGAGCCACTGAAGAAATAATTTAAGGCAAAGAATAAACATAAATGAATTATTTACGCAAGTAGGATTAAAAAAAAAATAACCCCCTTTATCAGATGGATATAGGAGCATTTGATTAGCTCAAAATAGGCAACAGGCAGTGGTGCTTATGTTATGAATAAAAGGATCATAAAATATAACCTATTTTTATGTTTCTTTGGGAAGAATTTCCATTTTATTCCAAATCATATTTTTATGTACGAAAAGAATTTATAAAAAAAAGATTAGACAACGTCGTTAATAATAAAAAAAAATGTGTGCTAAAATGTACAAAAGCCTTGAACTTGGTTTAAGCACAAAACAAAGAACAGTTTGAAGGCTTACAGTGATTTAACGATGTTCTGCACTTTCAAATCTGCAGTAAGAAAGGATCGAAAATATTCAAAAAAAATTAGTTGGAAAGAGATAGTAGACCAAAAATGCAGAGGTTATCATAAATGTAGATTATAGAAAGTACCATAAAGCAGGTGGAAAGACGAACACGTTCACCTCTGTGGAGGCACTCTTTTACTGTTTTGGGTATTTCCTAAATGACTTAAGGTGTTATTATTATTATAATTCTCTTTCACCAAAGAAAAACTAATCTGAAAATATTTTGATTCATACATACTGTATGAGCCATAATACTGTATTTAAAATACTGTATCTTAAAATACTGTATTTCAAAATCCTGTTTGTATAAAATACTGTATGATCAAAATACTTTATGTCAAAATTCTGCTTGGTCAAAATTCTGTACCTAAAAACACTGTATTTGAAAATGCTGTAAATAGGCTAAAAACCAAAAGTCATTTTGGTAATGGTAAAAAAGGGTGCACTTTTTACAGAATTTTGAAAAACTGAATTTTGACCAACCAGAATTTTGACTTACAATATTTTTATGATACAGTATTTTAAGCATTCAGTTTTTTGGAAATACTGTGCTTTGAGATACAGTATTTTAAATATAATATTATGACCCATAAAGTATTTTGACCCCTTTAAAAATGTACTTAAAATCACATTATATTTCTTTAGAATTATAAATTCTGAAATATTTATGATAAAAACTGTGAAAATCTTATTAAAAATTATAAAGTGCAGCTCAATCACAGTAGCGAAAACTGCCTTCTTCCATTTTTAATCACACTGATTCATGACCATAATAAAAGAATACAATTAAGAAACCTTTCCCTAACTAACCTCAAATAAATGTTTAAGATGTTTAAGTCAACGGGGTTACCGGTCGCGTCTTAATTTAATATAGGTCCACGATCTCTAAAGGTGCGTGTCCATTTGAGAGTAAACGTGCTGCGAGTCGCTCTCGAGCTGCTCTCGAGAGCGATCTCGCAAGTGGACATAGTCTGGAGAGTAGCTCGCGGAGAGTTGACTAATTACTCTCGACATTCGATCTTTTTGAAAGTCACTCGCAAGTGGACACATGTGTTTACCACTATCCGAGATAAGCTCTCGGAATACCAACACAGTTCGTATTTTGCGAGTAGCTGTCGAGCGTAAACATGGCAAAGCAGTGGAAACTATGTCTTTTTTTCATATAAATTTGATTTGAAAATACATTTTTACCTTCCCATATGAAGTTATTGTAATGGGTCCGATTAGTCAAATTGAAAATTTGGTCATTTCTTGACGTTTCAAGATCCCTAGAGTCGAAATAAAAGATTTTTAGAAAGATGCCTGTGCGTGCGTGTGTACGTACGTTCGTACGTCCTTACGTCTGTACGTCCGTACGTTCGCGACGTTTTTTTCGTCGTCCATAGCTCAAGAACTAGTAAAGATATCGACTTCAAATAAATATACAAATAATAATGCAGAAAGATGCAGAAAGGGATCTCAAGAAAATTGAGTGGGTGTTTTTTTTTACCATAGCAGTTTAAATAAAACGTGAAAATGTTGGTTAACCCCAAATATCTCACGAACCAAAAACGCTAGAGAATTGAATTAAATATTATATTATATATTGTAACGTTATACCAAACAAGTATATTTTATGAAAAAAATCCAATTAACTTAAAAAATTAAAAAAAAAACTGAAAAAAAAATTTGTCACCTCGAAAATTGTACGAATAAAAAATGATTTTATCTGCAAAACAATTTGGTGCAACGAAGAATAACATTTTTAACATATTTTTTTAACAAATTTTGAGAAAAATCGAATTGTCAGTTTGTTTTATAAAAAATAAAAACTTAAAAAAAAAACATTAGTCAAAGTTGTTACAAATTGAATTTTGACTCAAATAACTTTGCAAAAATTTGAGGTTATGGCTTCCAACTTATTTTATTTTATAAGAAATATTGTTTTCAACATTTGTTAAAATTTTGAGAAAAATCGAATTGACAGTTTTTTAACAAAAAAGAGAAACTTAAAAGAAAATTTAACAAAAGTTGGTAAAAATTCATTTCCGACACAATAATCTTTTTAAAAATTTGAGATTATGGCTTGCAAATAATTTTAACTTATAAGAAATATTGTTTTCAACATTCAGTTAAATTTTGAGAAAAATCTAAATGACAGTTTTTTTTACAAAAAATAAAAACCTAAAAAAAAAAACAATACTAAAACTTGGTAAAAATTTACTTTCGACTCAAATAGCTTTTCAAACTTGGTGTGCGAAACTGGAGACAGCTAGTTAGGGACCGAGCTGGCTGGAGACGCATGTTGGTTGAGGCCCAGGTCCGCCCCGGACTGTAGCGCCACCTTAAGTAAGTAAGTAAGCTTTTCAAAAATTAAAAACATTGTCTTCAAACTTTTTTTTATTTCACAGAAAATATTGTTTTCGATATTCTGTAGTTTTTTTTAAATAAAAATCCATATTTTCAAAAAAAAATAGTACGCAAATTTGGTAAAAATTGATGTTCGCTTCTCGATATCTCGTGAACAATAGAAGATATTGACTTTAAATTAGATTCATTCATCCAATTTGTATTTATTTATTTAAGAAATAAATTTTTTTTAACAAATGCTGCTAAAATTGGTAAACAAATTTTTTCTACTAAAAATCTCGTTTACAAAAACAGATTTTGAAATCAAATTATTTCATCAAATGCAAAATGTTGTTGGTAATTTTTAAATCTTTTAGAATAATTCAACTAACAAATTTTTTAACAAAACACGAAAACCTACAGACCTTTTAAGCAAGGCAAATCGACAGACGGGATGGGAAGTTATCAGTGTGGATAAAATACATGTCCAACTGATAATATGCTAGCAGAAGAAATCTATCAAGTGGACACGATTATGAGAGTACTCTCAGCAAGAAAACTCTCAATATTCTAGCAGAGAGCTCGCGATAGCAAAACTTCTAAAATTTGGCTCGCAAATGGACAGTCTTCTGAGAGTTGCTCTCGAGATTTAACTAGCAGAAGTACTCTCAAATGGACACGCACCTTAAGGTTTTGCGGCCAATTTCTTTGGTTTTTCATACCATTCTCTTGCGTAACACTCCAATTTTACTCTCCTAAAGCTGTCAAATTGTTCAAATGTTCTATTTGTTGATGCTTAATTTTTTAAAAAGGGCGCCGATTTTTTCCCAAATATATTTCAACACAAAGGACTGTTTTGTTACTCAAAGAAAGTTGCACCAAGAGAGCACCATGAGAGAATGAAAATGTCCTCTCCATTCAAAAACTTGCAAATTTCTGTTGTTTTTTGGATTTTTGCTAGTTAGAAAAAGGAAAACTAAAAATTCATTTCATTGTTCGGGGCGACTTTCCATTACCGCAGCAAGAATTTCCTTCTGATTTTTTTTTACAGTTAGGTAGGGGTCTTAATAGAACATGTTTTAAATATTAAGGCGAGGAAACACCGTTAAGTCATAAAAAAAATATTTTCTTTTTCGGGCTTAACCCTACTTTTTTTGTATTGCGTTTTTTGAGCCTAAAACAAGTTTTTTTTTATTGATAGTACTGTGAAATAACAGCTAGGTATGTAAAAGGGGGCATGGTGCCGCCCTGCAACCCCCCTGCTTGGGATCACTATGGGATTTGGGGTGGGTGCGAGTTTGGGTATTGCAAAGTACTTTTCGCATTTGAGCACTTAAATCAAAGAAATCCTTAACAAAACAAAATTAAGTATGACAACACTGTTGTTCTCCCAGAACATTTCAAAAAATTAGCCACAACTTTCTCGAGAAAGTTTTTGATGCAATTTTGTTTGCACTGCTTCCTTGCATTGCCTCGTCTATTGAAAATGAGTCCACGTCTGAATCATGTATCATTTCCAAATTTTTGGATGTCAAAAAATCCAAAATTTCCGACACCATGATTAAAATACTTTCAAAAGCCATTTTGGTTTTATAAATAAATAATAAAATATAAAATAAAAAAATAATTTAAATATCACAAAAAAAAATCCTGTCATACTGACGTTCATGCACAAATTGAAATAAAAATGGGCGCATTCATAAAGCTAGTGACTACGTAGTCGAATTTCAACTAGATTTGTGAATGCAAAACTTCACTACAAAGCTAGTCAATCCGGAACTGTCATATCAATGACAAATGCAAATATATAATACAGGAAACATTTGTGTTTTCAGTACTTTAAATAGTTTGTTTTGTTTTTAAATTCAATAAAACCGAATATAAGATATAATATGAGTTATTTTTATTTGTATTTAAATACTAAATGATTAATTTCATTTTGAATTCTTGTGTCCTTACCGAGCAGCTGATTGTGAAACGTCAAAACCAGTGTGCACTAACTTTGTAGCCGAAAATTTTACACTACGTTTTGCACTTTGTGCTACAAATGTAACCAAACAGACCTAATAACAAAACAAATGCCAAATATGCACATGTGACTCTTTTAAGGTTTTGACATTTCATTAATTTATCTTCCTTCTGTAAACAGCTGACAGTAATCTTTATCAAACTCTTTAATTAACAGGCGTTCTGAACAGAGTCCGATCCTATCGAGCATGCCTTGAACATCCTATAAACAAAGCGCGTTCTGAGCGCTAAGAATAATTTTTGAAACACGTCTTAACGCTTCCCTGTCAATATTTTACACTTATCAATTTTGTTTTGTATTTTCTTCTACAGAAAGGACAAATAAAATTTAAAACTTAACTTAAAATGGGAAAATTAATTATAATCACACAATCAAATACTTGTGTTCAGTGATTTTATTCCGAGCTTATAGAGCGCGCTCTGAACAAGCTCAGAACACGTTCATATTTGAAAAATTAACAAAACACATATAAGTCAATCTGACAGATGGCTATAATGTGTCATTTTATTCTGCCCAATAGAATGTGAAACAAGATTAATTTACTGTTTTGACAGATTTGAATTTTTAAAAATTAATTTTTTTAGCCAATAGAAAACTTTTTCAAACAAAACAGGAAACTAGCTATCTTTTAGATGACAACTAGTGCTTATAAGGTCCGCCAAATAACTTTTTTTTTTTGAAAATGCTCAGAACACGTTCAGAACGAAAATGAAAACACAAACACACCGTTCAGAGGAAAAAAAAACACAATTTGTTTACACAGAAAAACGCCTAAGATAAATCTAAAAATTCATCTGCCCACGATACCCTATCCAACACCAGATTTAAAGCACCTAATAAGTAGGAGGGAATCAACTGTCAATTTTTTCTTTTTTTACCAATCCTTAAAGTGTCGAAACTGTCATTTTCGTCACACTGTTTTTTTTTCCTTTGGGAGGTGTTCTCATCTGTCAATGTGTTTTGTAAAGGGTTCTTAATTTAAAATTACCCTTCCAAAACCAAGATTTTAATTCATTTCTCTTCTAATTGGGGACCCTTTTTAATTTAAAAAAAAAAAGATTTCTACTGATTTATAATTAGCACACAGCGAAAAGGATCGAAATTTTAGTTTAATTTAGGAAAACCCTTGAAGTTAGTTCAAAAAGAATGTCGAAACATCCCCAATATGAAAGTAAGACTTGACAGTCATTGACAATTAGGACATGTTCATAGATCTTTATATAAATATCTCATAAGTACAAATTTAACCCTCATCTTATCACCAATAATGACATGTTGTCACTTCTATAATATTCCATATGCTCATGATGATGGTTATTTGAAAGACATAATGCTCTTCCCTAACCTACCAGCATCCTGTGAGTCTTATTTTCATTTTGGTTTCATTTTCATTTCAGCACTGCTCTTAAGTGCTTCTGATGCACGGGGAGATTCAAATTCAACAGCTTTCCAATTAACACACTTCACATTTTCACACAAAAGATGAAACCAAAAAAAAGAAGA
This sequence comes from Eupeodes latifasciatus, assembly GCA_920104205.1. NCBI lineage: Eukaryota > Metazoa > Arthropoda > Insecta > Diptera > Syrphidae > Eupeodes > Eupeodes latifasciatus. The sequence goes on from OV049926.1 coordinate 158,289,943, forward strand.
ACTTCAACTTCAACAAAAGAAGGTACTGTTCCAGTATAAAAAGCATCACATCCCAAAATGCATTTTTAAGAGAAGTCTTTTATCTTCACATTCCAACTCCGGAAATAATGAATTATTATTATTTTGGGCTTCTGTTTGTGTGCACTCTGGGATATGCTCCTACATAGCTTCTCATCAGTGCACAATAATGAATTCCATTCCATTTCGATATCGTTATGGGTGGATTCGTTCCTTTTGATGACCACTTCGAAATTTCATATGATTGTAGCTTCTACAAAAACGAAGAACACACTGGATGTTCGGATGCGGTTGGACTCCTTTGCGTGTGCTGCTACTTGCCTCGAATATCTGACATATCAGACCCCTCAAATTCATACAACTGCATATTATAAGATTTATTAGAATCTCCCTCTGAATATAGCTGTTGGAGCTGGAGTTGGATGCAGAAGCACCCACAGTTCCATAGTCACATGGAACTCTATATAGCATCATCACTCTGAATGGTCTGAGAGGAAGTTTAATATTTCAAAAGAACGCCTGGCTCCCGCCAGATTCGATGATGATGTGCCACATTATTAACGATCTCGGCATAAAGTCAGAACTCGAAATCGGATTCGGAGTCGCAGTCGGAGAGGAGTCGTTTTTCCTCCTCCTCCAGAAATAATGTCTCTATATCTTTTCTGTCTCTATAGGTAGGTATGGTTTATTCGTGTGGGGTTGGCGCTGTTGTCTTACATATATAAATGGAACCAGTGCAACTTTAATGCGCTTTGATCGAGAGACCCTAATTTTATTTTATTTTATTTTTGTTTTGTATACTACCCCATGCATCACAAACGATCGCCTTTGCTCATTAATTTGTGGATGGAATTGTGGAAATGACTTTCCTTTTTCATTTTTGAGGGGGATTTGACTGTTTTTTTTTTTTGTTATGGAAATCAATTTTCTTTGAATGTAGCTACAAAGAAATATATTTCTGAGAAGCGCGCGTCAAAAGATTTGGACTTGTCTTTTCAAAATAGCAATTTAATGGCGAGGGTGTGTTTTTAAATTTGAAAATATTGTTTAATTATAGCGAACGAAAAAAGCAGTAGTTTTATGAATTTACTGTTTTGTGTAGGGTGAGCGATACATGGGAAATATTTGTCAAAGAAATACTTAAAATGCATCTCCCTGATGGGAATAATTTTTGATTTGTTAATTTAATGAAAGAAAGAAGTGAAAAATTGTTCGTCCCATGAGAAGTTTTATTTTAAGAAGATTCAACAGAAAGGTTCTGATCTCAAAAATGTAGAAAAATATTAAATAAAAACATAACATTCTAACAACAGGCTTGGATTTAAAAAAATATAGGAAGAAACATGATTTAATGGCTTGAAAGTGTTAAAATAGGCTTTACGAAATATCCTAGTAAATAAGAAAATAAAAAGCAAAATTAACAAAGTTTTTTGGGGGTTTTCCATTGTAAATAGAGCAAGGGTCAAAGTAACTGTCAAATTTTAATTCAAATTTGTTTTTGCTTCAAAAGAAGAAATTCGAGCATATGTACAGTACATACATATATAGTATACAAACGAATGCGGGTTTTCATTGGTAAATTCAGATTTCCGTTAAAAATTGATTTTTTTTTGTGGCGCATGGAACACGATTGGACTTTTTTGTCGTTATATTAGTACCCGTGGCATGATGGTTAGTGCATTGGACTGTCATCCCAGAGGTCTTGGGTTCAATCCCTGCCTGTGCTATCTAACGTCTTTTTCACGGGTACTGCCTTTTGCGAGGAGTTGACAAATCCTCCAAGAGGAATTCTTGTCATGAAAAGTGCTTTCTCAAATTAGCCGTTCGGATTCGGATTAAAAAAACTGTAGGTCACCTCCATCCCTGACAACAGTACTCGCACACAGGAATGGTTGAGAGTTGTAAGTCACTAGGCCCTAGTTTTATTTTTTGTTAGTGTAACTTCGTGTACGTGATAACGAGTGTGGTAGAGTTTTCAAATTCTATATGAACTTAACAAAGAGAAATTAAACAAATTTGAAACTTTTCTGTATAAATCTAAATAAATAACAGCAAACCTATACAAAAATTAAAACACTGGGTCTCTGCACTTTCCTTTTGAAATATTTTGAATCCTCATCAAATCAAAAAATCCTTAAACTCTTGACTCATTTTCAGAAGAAGAAGATAAAGTTGATGAATCCTCCACTTCGTTTAAAATTGCTTCCATATTTTGTTAAAAGAAAAACTTGTATCTGTTAAGCTGACAGCTGAAAATTTTATTGTTTTAGTATTAAGGGGCCGGTTATAGCTATCATTGGTTTTCATCATTGAAAACAAACATTGGAATTTTGTTGGCAGGTTGTTTATAGCTATCATTAAAAATGTCTGTCATTGAAATTTTTCCTGATTGAAAGCCACCGAAAAACTTTTACTGACAGAAATCTGTCATTGGAATTGTGTGAAATTGGAACACAAATCAGTGGAACGATTCGTTTCACTTTTGAACATAAAAGTATCAGCTGTTCAGGAAAATGAATTTCCGTCCGGAAAATAGAAAAATACATTTTTAGAGAAAAATAAATGAGCAATTATACTTTTTTTGGTAAAAAAAAATCTTTGTGTGATTTCCGATCGATCAGTACATAATTTTCATTTCTAATAGAAGGGAAACACCATCAAATATCGATTCAAACATTTTTCCGGATCGATTTCAATGATAGCTATAACTGGCGCCTTAAGGGGCCGGTTATAGCTATCAGTAAAATCCATCAGTAAAATTTTTGTTGTTAGTTTTTGAACATGTTACGGATTTTTTTCTAACAAAAGATTGATGCAATAAGATGAATCCTATATTCAAGTATTTTTTTTTTCAAAAAGAAACAATGCATTTAAAGTTTTATTTAATTTATAAATCTATTTTAATTTTTTTTAATGATGAAATTTCATTTTACTGAACAGCTGACTGCCAAAAGCCAAAAAAAATTCCATATCGTTTTACTGTTGGTGTTCCAATTTTTTACTGTTCCGATCACATCATAAAAATTTTACTGATGAAAGCAACAATAAAAAAATTGTCTGAGGCGCGAAGCCTCAAAGTGACATTTAATTTAATGACGTAAATTTACTGATTGCTATAAACGCTCATCAGTAAAACATTTCAGCTTCCTCCTGTTTCAAATTTTACTGATGGATTTTACTGATAGCTATAACCGGCCCCCAAGTGTAAATAGGGGTTAATCTGCCGAAAAATCCAGATCTGCGGATTTGATTTTAAATCAAAAATAAATCAATTTATTTTGCCACATGGAATGTTTTTTGAAAGATCAAGATAAAAAATAAGTTTTTTTTATTTTACCCATGGGAAAAAAAACCAAATTTATTTAAAACTACATCCATGTTTGAAAAATTAACAAAACACAAATAAGTCAATCTGACAGATGGCAATAATTTGTCAATTTATTCTGCCCAATAGAATGTGAAACAAGATGAATTTACTGTTTTGACAGATTTGAATGTTAAAAAAAAATTATTTTTTTAGCCAATAGAAAACTTTAGACGACAACTAGTGCTTATAGTTAAGTCTACATGTCGTGTCTTTTGTGGCTCAATACACAGAATGGGCCCGTCGAAAGACTAAAGCGAGAAGGTTGGGTTAAGAAAACAATAAATCGTATTTTATTTCAATAAAAAACAGAAAACCGGATGCTAAAATGTATTTTATGTTAGGTAAATGGGCTAGCGGTTGGTGGACGTTATCGCCACAGTCTTCAATGTATGTATGTAGATTCATTACGATACCATAAAGTATTGAACTTCCCTAAAAATTAAACATATGTAAGTCTATGATATCTATGGATTGTTTCCATTTAGAGGCTTTATTAACCTCTAATAATCTGTTTCCTGAAATATCTTCCAGTTTTTCAAGATTATTGAATAAGTGTCTGCCTAAGAGTTTGTTTCTGGTGTGGCATAGTGCTGGGCAGTGTCATAAGAAATGGGCTGTGTCGTCGTACTCTTCCTCATCACTGCAGCCTGTGCACATATCATCGGTGGTAAGACGCATTTTCTTTTTGTGGTAATCCAACAAGTTGTGAGCCGTTATTATGCTGACAAGCAATCGAAGAGATTTTTTTCTAGATGAAAAAATCAAACGGATTCAAGATTCACTGTAGGTGAATAGGTTTTTGTAAATTTGGTCCATAATTTCCTGGCCTTGGAATGAATGGGATGTTGATTGTTGATTAAAATCCTTTGAATAGCCGATTTTCTGGCTTTTTTTGTCGATGGATTTATTAACTTCTCATATGAAGTTATTGTAATCGGTCCGATTTTCGACGTTTCCAGGGCCCTCTCACGAACCAATAACGCTAGCGACTTGAATTCAATTTTAAATTATATATTGTAACGAGATACTAAACAAGTATATTCTTGGAAAAAATCCAATTAACGGTTTTTTATAAATCAAAAAACTGAAAAAAAATATTTGTCACCTCGAAAATTTTACGAACAAAAAATGATTTTATCTCCAACATTATTTAATGCAACGAAAAATAACGTTTTTGACATCTGGTAAAATTTTGAGAAAAATCAAATTGACAGTTTTTTTTATAAAAATAAGAACCTAAAAAAACATAACTAAAAGTTGGTAAAAATTGATTTTTAACTCAAAATTTGAGATATTGGCTTCAAATAAATTGTATCTTGTAAAAAATATTTTTTTCAACATTCAATACAATTTTGAGAACAAGCGAATAGACAGTTTTCTTTTTACAAAAAATAAAACCTAAACAAAACATTACTTACTTGGTAAAAATTGATTTTCGACTCAAATATCTTTTCAAAATTTGAGGATATGGCTTCAGACTAATTTTATCTTATAAGAAATATTGTTTTCAACATTCGGTACAATTTTGAGAAAAATCTAATTAAGTTTAAAAAAAAAATAAAAACCTTAAAAAAAAAACATTACTAAAAGTTGGTAAAAATTTACTTTCGACTTAAATTTTTTTTAAATTAAAATATTCAAACTAATTGTAATCTAACAAAAAATATTGTTTTCATAATTCAGTAATTTTTTTATAAAAATCCAACAGTCAGTTTTTTTTCATAAAAAATTAAGATCTACAAAAAATAGTACGCAAATTTGGTAAAAATTGATGTTCGGTTCTCGGGCGTATGTAAATAATAAAAGATATTGACTTCAAATTAATTTTATTCATCCAATTTGTATCTGTTTATATAAGACTAGCGGCCCGTCCCGGCTTCGCACGGGTAGACATAAATAGGTACAGATATTTAAGTTATAAGTATGCTAATTAAAACGACCATGAATTACTAAATTAGAAAACATTTGTTTGTCCTATCATTAATACTCTTCGCAGCGTATGCGATGAAAGACATTTTATGGCTAATTTTTTTACACCTTCGGTTCGTTTTAATAGGAATTTCTAAAAATTTCTATTGTAATCTAGTACTAAATATAGCCTATGTTACTTAGTGATAATGTAGCTTTCTAATGAAAAAAGAATTATTAAAATCGGTCCAGTACTTTTTGAGTTTATTCGTTACATACAAAAATACAAATCTTTCCTCTTTATAATATTAAGTGTAGAAATAAAAAAATTTAAGCAATGCTACAAAAATAAAATTTGAAATCATAATTTTTAATTTTTTTTTAAAATAACTCAACTGACAACTTTTTTAACAAAACTCGAAAACCTACAAACCTCTACCAGTCTCTTTTTTTTATTAAAATCTTTTGAAAATTCAATGTACATGATATGAACTAAATCGGCCTTTATTTATGTATAGGGTTTTCCAAAAAGAGATTATGTCTTCGACAACTTCATTAATTCAATCTTTAAGATAATGAATCTATCTTGAAGTGTTCGCATAGATCTTATATGGATTTTACGTGACCAAAATAGAAAAAAGTCTAAGAATTTTAAAACCTAAGTTATGAGCGTCAAGTTTTATCACTTCTTCGAGAAATAAAACGGTCATGAAACTTCGTTCGTACTTAAATTCCAAGAAAAATGTGTAAAGTTCCAGGAGGTAGTGATAAACAAACCAATATTGTCTTTCAAAAGACATACATACATATGTCGGGCGTAAGAGTGTTTTTCCCAAGAAATACCGTACATATTTTTTCAATTATAAAGGCTTGCGATTTTAAGGCTTTAAAATATTTTGTTTTCCTATTTACATTAAAACCATTTCCATAAAGGAAATTTTAAGTTCTAAAAAGTTGCAATACGGGACGTGACCGCTGTCCAATTCCAAAGATAATTATTATAAAAAGAAAATCCTACAACATTTTTCCAATTGGGAGTTCCACATATTTAAGAATCCATTATACCAATCATTTGCTTCTAATTTTTAAAGCAATTTGTTTTTAAAACCTTAAAATGAAAACGTTTATACACATATTACAAGCTATTAGGCATTTTATACAAATGTGCTATACTATTTTAAAACCACCACTAATTGTAGCATCATCAATTAACAACAACTATCTGCATTTCATCCATGAAATTCAAAAACTTCAATATCCTCAACTCGAAACAATTCGTAATAATTAACCACCATCAATCTATTTACTTATTTTCATAGCCATAGCTGAGGCATGCTTCTCCATATTCCTTCATGCCCCAATTGCATAGGAATTTAAAGAATTATTATGGTCATATATCTATGTATAACTAAACTACAATATATACATCTGTTGCATCAATTGTAAATATATGCTACTGATGATGAAGATGATGATGCCCAGAACCAGCCTGTAGGTACTATTCTTTGTTGTGGTTTGGATGATGATGATGATGATGATGATGATGATGTTTAGAATACAGTAGTTGTTGTTATTTGTAGCTGAAGCATAATATATTATTTCCCGAAACGAAAACATAAACACAAAATATACATATAAACATGGTTCACTCATCCATTACTCCACAACACAGAGCATACATCATATTGCAATGCTTGGCGAGATGGTGAGCCTGGGAGCAGTATACAAATAAAGAAAGAAAAAAAAAAACAGCAAATGGATAATCATGAAAATGGAAAAATTCCCCATATCAAAACTACGCGAGCAAACCAAAAATAAAAATTGCACAATATCATCCAAGCTGCATAGCATTGAGTCGAGTCGAAACCGAACAACGAACACCGAGAGCCAAGAGTAAAGAAGTCCTAGGATAAAAATAAAATAAAGCAATCGGCAACATGACTAATTGGCTGTTTTGGAGAAGTGCGCACACCATAACCATAATCATTTGTTAAAAGCTGCAAAACAGCAACAACAACAACAAATAAAAAGGAAACCGTCCGGTGGAGTTTTTCTGTAGGCAAGCCATAGCCAACACAATAAATCACACCCGCTATATCGCTATGAGATGCGAATTTATATTGAGTAATGTAAAACGGAAATTCTCTACTTCATGCAATTAAATGTTCAGCAACAAAAACAAAAATAAAATAAAATAAAATAAAAACAAAACTTCGAAATTATTCGTTTGTTGTTAATTGAAGAATGCACTTTTTTTAAGTTTTTCATTTTCTCGGCTACAAGGTTAATTCGTTTTTCTCAAGCATACAATGGAGTTTGAAGCAGAAGCTGGAGGTTTTATAAAATGTTCACTCTAAAGGCAGTTATGAGCTTGAGAAGAATTAACTTTGAATTTGAATTAAAATATTTTAAGTCCTTGAAGAAATTTAAAAGGCAGTTATCAGATCGAGTAGAATTAACGCTGAATTTGAGTCCTTGAAGAAATCAATATTGAATCAAAATATCGAGTACCTACCTACAGTCTGTGAGAAAAGAACACTAACTATTTTCAGTTATCGTTTTTCTGCGCATCAAAATATCACCAATTCTATCACATGGAGTTTAAATCTCATACAATTCGGAGAAAGTATTTAGAGGTAGTTTTTTTTTTCTAGGATCTGTGAAAATCTCAGAATATAATGGAATGCGTGGATAGCTTGAATGATTCTGAGAGTCGATCTTTGCCAATTTATAATTCGCGTCAAAACTGGCGAAAAAATTATACCCAATATATCAAAGTTACTTTAATTGAAGTCTGCAATAAAAATCAACTTGAAAAATAAATAACATCACATTGCAAATTATTGTCATTGATCTTAAATAAATTGATAAAATTTTTATTTATATTTACAACAAAACCCCACAAATACATATCATCTACTTCCTCTTCTTGCCACCCCTTTGGTTTTTCCTCATGCTCCTCTTGCGATTCTCTGCCTTCTTTTCCGTATTGACTTGTTGCTTCTTCTTGATGAACTCCAAACGCAGTCGATTCTTTACAATCTGATCGGGATTTCTTAGTTCGGGATTTACTCCGCCCATACGTTTCTTCTCTTCGACCTTGGCATTGTGACGGGCATGTCTGCTCACTGGATACCTCTTTTCGTGGCTAAGTGGAGCAGGTGCATCATCATCACTGCCAGCTTCTCGTTGCATTTGTTCTTCGATTCGTGATTTCTGTTTCCATTCGTCGTAACGGCCAGTTTTGAAACTAGCCGGAATCCAGGCGCCTGATTCTGTGCGGATTTTGTTGTTGCGGGGATCCTGAACTGAGACCATTTTCTTCTTGATACGATCCCATTTCTTTTGACCTGGTTTGTGCTTGAGCTCTGGGACGGATGTCCGTTCGACAACACTGAACTCAGCATTCATAGCTTGACGTTCAAATGAGTTAATGGCCAGACCATCTTCGGTTGCCTTATCGGCCGATTGATAGGGAATGAAATTCTCGTCGTCCTTGATATGAACCTTCTTCTTCTTTTTCTTCGTCTTTGGCTTGTATAAGTCATCCATGTTCTTGCGTTTCTTGGGAGCTACTACTTTGCCGAACGTTTTGGTAATTTCTTCATCATCGAGTTCTTCAGCCTTAAAAAAAAAGAAACACCCATAAATTAATAAAATTCTTATCAATGGACGTTTTTAACTTACTTTTTCTTCCTTTTCAGTGATTTGGGCTTCACGCTTTTCATCCTCTCTATCGAGTTCCTCCCTTTGGGAACGGAATTTTTCAATGACTTCTGAATGTTTTTCACGTTTCTCCTTCATGATTGCGAATTGTATTGACTTCTGGCTCCGGTTGAGCTCGAAAATGGTCTGAAAGAACAAAAACATGGAATGATGAAAAGACATTCAATGGAATCAAAATATATAACTCACCCCTGGTGGACGGAAACTCTTCATCTTCAAAACTAATTCGTGCTTTGCATCTTGCAGCTGTCTTTGCTCCTCCTCTACTTCGGCTTTGGACCCAGGTTTCTCTTTTGTACTTGTAGCTAAGGCAGTGTCCAGAGCAACCGATGACTTAAGGAAATCATCCAAAGGCTTGAGGCTAAAGAATTTGATGGTCTTTACACGTTTATTGGCGTCTGCTGAAGCTACCGGTCTGGAGGCCAAGTATTTCTTATACGCATTCTCACTAGTTCTCATCACTCCACTCTGAAAATTTAGTTTTATCAAAACAAAAACATCTCAAGATCACCTAAATTCCACTTACAATATGATGACTCTTCTTGTATTCAATCACTGTTAGATGTTCTTCCTCCAATAGATCCTGCGGGATAACACCGATTGAGCTTGTATCGTTTATCTTGAATGGCCTGTTTAAGAACATATACAAATCGAGCATGTGAGCTTGATCCTCGGTGGCAAAGATCGAGAAAGCTGTACCAGTTCGTCCAGCACGAGCACATCGACCAACTCGATGGACAAAGAGCTTCGGTTTGCCTGGGAAATGCACGTTTACGACATAATCCAAGCTGGGTATATCGATACCACGAGCTGCAACATCTGTGACAACGAGAACCGATACCTTTTTGTATTGAAATTTGGCTGTATTGATTTTTCTAGCCGATGGATCTAAGCTGGAGTAGACAGGGGCATTCGAGATGCCAGCTTGTGTAAGAATCTGAAAGGCAGCAGGCTCTAGAAAAGTGTGATCAAAAGAGTTTAAGAATAAACTTACATAAGAAATAAGTTCAACGTGATGTTGTGTGCCTGCAAACACCACAGTCTGTGCGTCTTTTGGGATGACATACTTGAGAAGAACTATCAAAGATGTGTAACGTTCATCTGGACGACAATATAAAAACTTAAGGGTTAAACCTTCAGGAAGTTTTGACTCCACATCTTTAATCGAAACAAAAACAAACATAAATCATTAGAACCTTGATTTTTTGGGGATCTTTATAAAAAGTCATACCCAATCGAATTAAAACAGGATCACTCAAACCAGCCTTTGCAAAGTCCACCAGCAGCTTTGGCAATGTAGCACTGAACATCACCATTTGTCTGGTCGACGGCAATCGATTCAATGTTTCATTCAATTGCTCTCCAAAACCCATTTCGAACAATCTATCAGCTTCATCGAAGACTGCGTATTCTGGAAAATAAAATGAGTCGGTATTACGGTGCCCATTGCATTCATCTTAATTATCTTACCAATTGAACCCAATTTCAAATCCATTTCCACGCACAAATGCAGGAACCGTCCAGGTGTGGCAACAATGACATCCGGGCAAGTGTGTATAGCCGAAAATTGTGAGTCCATCGAATCACCACCAAGCACCAAGATAGTCTTCAAATCCATAAATTTACCAATTTCCTTGATGAATTTGTACGTTTGAACTGCCAACTCACGAGTGGGTGATAGAATCAATGCTCGGGCACCCTTCGTAGGTTCACGTTGCTTTAATTTCTCAAACATTGGGATCAAGAAGCAAGCGGTCTTTCCAGATCCTGTTTTGGCCATAGCCACGACATCTCGGCCTTCCAAAATGAGTGGAATTGTCTTGAAAAGAAATTTGAATTTGGTTACATTAGAATGAGGATTCAATGGAATGTTAGAAATTCTTACTTTTCTTTGAATTGGAGTAGGAACTTTGTAGCCTCGTTTGGTGATACCCTTCAAAATATCATAACCCAAACCCATGGATTGAAAACCGCCACTTTTCTTCACCTTTCCACCACCTTTGATGGGTTTGATTTCAGAATCTTTTCCACCATCACCGTCCATCGATGGGAAACCGGGGATTTCGTCATTTTTAGGCTTTTTCTAAGGGCAAAACGAGGGAAAATTAAAATGGATATGATGCAATAGATAAATGTTCGGTGGTTTTTACCATTATTAAGTTAATTATTTTATCACAGAATTATTAATTTATTAAAAACTGTTGCCAAAAATTGTGAGAATAAAAATTGCACCTCAACTCGGCACTCGCACGTGTTGACAAACTTCAAAATGACGTTTGAGAAGAGCCAGGGATGTCAATGATTTTTTTTTGTTTAGTTGCATGAGAATGGTGTCGGTAAGGTAAATCTGTAATGCACTTTAATCCCACGTCCACACATCGCTTAATTTCGTTTTCATATTTCGAGACGCAAAAACATAACATCCAAATCCTAAAATGCATCAAGCTCATAATTGGCCCAAATAAATTTTAAATGAAAGAACGTCAAAATTGTTAGTTGTCATTTTGAAATAAAATAGGGGTAAGGCTTTGTGATATTTATTTTGGGCATTACGACGATTATGGTAGTGCCCAAAATAAACGAAACATTCTGTCAGAGTGCCCATTGTGGGCGATATGTCAATTAGTAATTTGATATTTTAAAATTGATTTGGGCAATATGACATTGATTTTGGGCTTTTTGTCATTTTCATCTAAAAAAGTTTTTGGGCGATAGAGCCATTTTTAGACGATGTAACATTTTTAATATTTTGGCGTTATTCTATTGGGCAATAAGACCAACCGTTTCTTTTTATTTGGAATGTAATAAAATTTAAAAAAGTTTTAAAGCCAAGGATTCGTGAAAATTGCCCAAATTGTACAACAACAAAATGTTCATAAAATTGTTTTGGGCGCTATGACATATTTCCGTTTTTCATCAATCAATTCAAACGCTGTCTGAAAACTTAATGGTCACATAGTCTCTGTAGTTGATTTTCAGTATTCCTGGTCGTCGCGTTTCTAGGGACTAAGATTCGAAGATTTCTTTCGCTGAACCGTTGTTGTCCATTCGCTCGACCTTGCAGACAGTGTTGAGGAATTGTTTAAGCTCTTTGTATTACATGCAAATCTTGGTACAGCACGTACAATTCTTAATTGAATTTTCTCCCCCAGGCCATTTTAGGGAGTGTTAAGGACAAAAGAAGATCTCTGCTTTGTCGGATAATTTTAGTAACAAGGCCATTTTGTTATCTAATTTTCCAGAACTATCACCAAATTTTTCGAGAACACTAGAAGAATTGAACATGTTAGGTAAGAGCTAGTTTGTTTAAAGTGGTTTAAGTCTTTCGGAGTTTGTGGTTCAATTGCACTGTTTATCAGAAATCACCTCTTATTGAATAATGACACATTCGACATTGCCAAAAATACTGCTAGGTGCTTAGGATTTTCTCCGAAGGTGCAAGAAATTTGTAACGTTTTCCGATCTGGCTGTAATTAACAAAGCCTTCATTCGTCCAAAACTTGAATATAACTCGCACTTTTTTTTGCAGGCTTTTGTGACATAATGCGAAGAGCTTTGACCCCTCAAAGACCGTCGCAAAGTTTAATGCCTTTCGATACCGATATTTGTATAAGCAATTTTCTGTCGAATAATTCAGTTGCAGTCACCCCCCCCCCCTTCAAACAATTCAGCCGTAGTATAGAGATTATTTTTTAACCACACATCGAGAATGTGGAACGCTTTGTCACTGGTATCCCCTTTTAAATCGTTCCCTATTTTCCTAATGCTTTGACTGTGTTTAAACTTTTCATTATGTAAAGAGGGTAGGGATGACCCCCTTTAGTGAGCGAAAAATTTTAAAATAAAAGAAAACAATGAGAAAACAATAACTTTGGTTAACAAGTACTTTTGAGGGTATAAGAGCTGTAATAATCATGAATTAAAGATGAAGATAACCCATTTTTTTTTAACATTTTTTATTAAAGGGTTCTTTCACATTCATACTTCGAAGATACCAAGAAGGAATATTTACCCTCACCTGTTATTTGATAATGACCAATATGCTTTTAAAGATTCGCTATATAAACTGAAGGTCCCCTTCATCCCTGACATTACTCGCTCACAGGAATGGTTAAGAGTTGTAAGTCACCAGGCTCTCGTTCTTGGCGACCTTTGGCGCCAACTAATTCAATCATAAGATTAGCGTAGATACTCCTTCTACGTGCCTCGTTCTATAAGTTTGACTCAAACCTGACAAAATGTACCTCAGTAGTTGAAAATATAAAAAAACGCCTAAACATACCATATGCAAACCAAAGGCTTCAAAAAGTCTTAACAATACCACTTTTTTCAAAAAGTGTTCTTCTCTTTATTTGGAGAAGAAGAAAAGAGTTTAAGCCCGAACATCTTCGTTGAACAATCAATCAATGCATGTCATTTCATTAAGACGAAAAATAAAACATCTTCAATGAATTTTATAGTAAAAAATATAATTTTATTTAACAAATGTTTCCCTGTTGAAATATTAAAATTTATGTCAAGCATAAAAAGAGAATCCATTTGATTTTACGAAAAAATATTAAAAAGAAAAAAAACATCAATATTTCATAATAATAATCATCTTAAAAATATAAAGTAGAAAATAAACCGTCTTTAGACTCTTTTTCTTTTTCTTTTTGTTTTTTTCTTCTTTTCTTCTCAACAACAATTCCATGATAACATTTTTTAAAAATGACCTATGGCAAATATTTATATCTTTTTAGTGTATTTTGTATGGATTTTTATGAAAATATAAATGTAATATTACAAACTACAATCTTATACTTATATACTTGTATATAGAAAAAATAGGTTTCAACACTTAAGTGACATGAAAAATAACCTCAAAGGATGAAGTGTTTAAGAAAAACGAAAAGAAAACAATTCCTCATTATATTATTTACATAACAATAACTCTAAAAAAATATAAAAAGGACTACTGCTACATTTCCGTAATCTCCTCAACGACCGGTTGTTCCTCTATAAGCAAACTCTCGAGACGTTCTAATCTATTCCGGAAGTCCTCCTTCTCCTTTTGGGCGATTTCATATTTTCTGCGCAATTCATCGTTTTGCTTTCTCAGCTCAAGGAGTTGCCGACAGATTTCCGGTATGGTCAGCAAAGGAATCACTGGGGTTCGTTCAGGTAATGTTGCTGCCTTATTTGGAGATTTTGTAAAAGAATATCTAATATTGTTTTGTGTGGAAGTGGAAGGTGGAAGTATAGGTGGTTCTGGTGATGGCGGTGCTGGAGGATCAATAGTTGCTGTTGCTGTTTGTACACTCTCAAAATCTGACAAGTCATCCTGATCGCTCTCGGCCGATACTTTGATTATGTTCGGTGGCAAGTCATTTTCTTCGTCTTCGTATTGAGGGTCATAATCGTATTCGATGAATTCTGGTTGTTCCTCTTTGATTTGAGGAACTGGAGGTTTTTGAGTCTTTATCTTCACTACTTGAGATCTAGAAACGACAAAGAGACATCAATTAAAAATCTCTCTCGATGTATTTGAAAAATTAGCTACTTACTTGTTGATTGTATTTGGCATGGACTTGATATTCCCATTGCCGTAGATTTTTTTGAAATCATTAAGTGAAATTATTCGTATATTCTAAAAAAACAAGCATGATTATTTTCAAGTATCTAGATGTGAAAAAAAGCTTAAAACATTACCTTCCCAGTAACATCTTTAGGTGTTGGCGTTGTGATAGTTGGCTTGGATTTATGAATAATATTTGGGCGGAATTTAGTCTCTACTTGCTTTGTCCCTGGTTTATTAGTCAATTTAACCACACCCATTGGTATCGGCGGCGGCGGTGCAGAGGATTGATGAGGTGCGGCTGCTATTTTTACGGTTTCTGAAAATGGTGTTTTACTCATTTTCTTAGCTTCATTCAAAAGTAACTTTCCACCCTCAGACAGAACCAATTGTCGACCATTTTGTAGTGCAGTTGTTAGAAGTTTATTTGAGGTATCCTCATCGTCGTTCATTATTGATATACCATGACTTTTTAATAAATTCACAGCTGGATTATCTTGGACTGTCATATCTGTAAGAGAGTATATAAATGTGAACTTGAGTAAAGATTTTGTTTCTCTTTTTTTTTTTATGTTTATTACCCTTTTCGTCTGATGAATGAATAGAATCTTTTCTATAAGTTTTAGTTGGTTTTTTGTCACTTTCAGAATTTAATCTGAATCTTTTTTCTGATGGTTCATAATTTGTATCACTCGAAAGGCCCATAATTGAATTAACAGCTTCATTTGTTTCTTTCTAGAGATTCAAAATATAAGATTGATTTTAATGTTGGTTTAATAATAACACGAAGGGAAGAGGAAAAGTTTTGTCGAGGTATACAATCTTGAAACATTAGGGGATTGAAGTTAGATTTTCGCATCTTTTGGCACAAAATAAGGACACAGATCTACGCATCAAATCTATAGCAAAGATTTTTATCGTGACCCAACAATAAAGAACTTTTATGTGTTTTAAGTTTTTAGTTACCAAAAAAGAAAGAACCAGCCTAGATGGAACAAAAGGACATTAATCTAGAAACTGATTTTTGTTTAAAAAACATTCTCTTTGACAAAATTACAAACTATTGGTTTGGAATCAAAAATATGGCAGCACAAAAATAGTCAATGTTATAGATACCTAAGAGAATGGCTATAATTGCCAAGGGTCTTAAGGTCCGCATAAACTTTTCGCGGACCATAAAACGGTCTCTTTCTGCAAGGTTTAGTGTTTGGCCAGCTCATTTACTTAAGAACTTGCCGTAGCAGCTTTACAGACTACGCAATGTGAATGGCCATCTAAATAGTATGCCATGGTCTATCGCTAGAAGGTGAAATTTCTTAAATCTTTCACTCTCTTTGACCACACTTCTTCCCATTGGCGCGATATTTTTCAAAAATAAAGCGCTCACAAGTTTCAAAAAGGACATAAGGCTCCTTAGTGAACCAACTTTTATAACGAGAATATTTGTATAAAAATGCCCCCATGTGTGCAAAGTTTTTTTGAAGCTACTTAAAACCTAGCTAAGAGCTTTGACTAACATAAACCAATTTCGAAATCACAACAAAACTTTTCCATTGAAAAATTTATTATAATATATTTATCGTCGAGTTCATAAATGTAAGATCTGTGGATGCCTCAAAGATTTTGTTGCACGAACATTGTTTTCACAAAATTTTACATTTATGAACTGGATCTACTTCTACATGCGGGATAAGGATTTAATTTGTTTCTAAAATTGGGTAGTTCGGGAATAAGGCAGGCTTATCGCAAAAAAAATATACAAAATTAGAAACTAGGGATTCATTTTTATCTACTAAGCACTCTGTTCCTCATACTTTACGCACAAGTTTAATCCGTTGTGTCTTCTTTGTTTTTGGAGGAGGCACAAATAAGGTAGAAAGAACATTACAATTAAGAAGAAACAAAAAAAAAACAAGATTTATCAAATAAAATTCTTAAACTAAACGAAAGAGAACAAAAATAGTAAAACTAACCTCATGTTGTTCATTATATTTTCTACTTTGTTGCATTTGTCTAGCAGCTTCCAATTCTTGAAGAATGTCTGCTTGTTCTGTGAGCACGGCCAAGGCAATTGGTGTTTTACCAAATTTGGAAATGGCCGTAACATCGGCATTGTGTTTGATGAGCAATCGAACGATATTTTTGTGTCGTTTCTCAACTGCCCAATGAAGTGGAGTCATTCGAAGCTAAAAACAAATAGTATTTCTTAAGAACTAAGTAATTAAAGCAACAAAAGAGAAAGAACTAACCATGTCTCTAGGATTAAGTGAACATTGACAATCAATTAAAAGCTTAACTATACGTTCATGGCCATAGAAGGCAGCCAAATGCAATGGAGTTCGATCCACCTTCGTCCGTGCGTCTTTATTGATTCCAGTGTTTGTGAGGAGTTTACAAATTTCATAGCCATCATTCATAGCTGCGAAGTGAATTGCCGTCATTCCAAGCTAAAATGGAAACATTGTTGTATACATTCATCCATAAAAATTCTGAGAATTAATGAGTGAACAAAAAAAAAAAACAACTTACCCAATCGGAAGCAAAGGGTGATCCTTTTGCTATTAAACTCTCAACCCCAATGACATCATTGTCGCGAGCGCATTGCAACAACTTCTTTCCCATATCCATCACAGACGCCTGAAGACGATTGTTGTTCATAACAATGTCCGAATTGTCGCTCATGTTAAAATGATTGCTTCCTGAATTTGAGCGCTAAAGTGAAGACCACCGCCGCCGGCCGCCGATAAAATAGGTTCTTATTCAACACAAAGGCAATATACTTACAATTTTCACTGGAAAATGTCCATGATTTTGATGAAGGACACTGTTTGGCACGATACTGCTGCTGCCGCTGCCGCCACTAGAATTGTTTACAGAATAGACTTTGCCGTCTGGTCGTATGGCTGCAATAATTTTGTTTCCAACCATTGGATAGCAATAGTTATTGCTTTAAAGCAACTTACAACTATTTATTTATTTGTTAAATGAAAATTAAAGAAATAAAAATGAGTGAACAAATAAAAAAACAAACGAAAACAAATGCAAATCTTATTAAAACTCAAACTCCTGTTGTAGTTGTTGAGCCTGACATTTCATTTTCGTTTGACAGTTGTGGGGTATAACTAGTTGTTGAAGAAACGTCAAAATACAGCGGAAATCTTTCAACAACAGATTTGCAAAATGAAAAAAGAGAATAACTTTATGCATTTTGCCAGCATTATCAATGAAAAAATGTTCTATTTTAATTGCGAAATGCAATTTAATTGATATCAAATGATAGACGAGTATAAAATACAAACTTAAGGAAATTTTGATTTCTGTTTGAGAGGGAAATCCTGTACAAAATTAATGAGCAACAATGGAAGAACAGACAAGAAGTAGAGTGTTTTCCAGTTCCGCCTAATCCACAAAACGGAAGTCAGTATATTTGTTAATTATAAATTTATGTCGCTATCTTTTTGATGTATTTTTTTACTAAGTGAATGTTTATAATTTATAAAAGATTTTAATATGAATTTTATACAAATTAATTAGGTTTTTACTTACAATAATTTAAGGCAAAATTATGTTGTCTGGCGAGTAGTTTCACACAAATCACAATTGTTGTCGTTTGCTTGCTTTGCTTTATGAAATGAATGCATTTTTTAATTTTGACATTTCCCGTTACAATGGCGGATTTTCAATAAAATTGAGGTTTGTGAATGTGATAACTGTCGGTAGGGAAGTTTCTTACAGTTTAATTCTAAAGTAGGAGCTCGAATTAATGAACTTCTGTTTAGTTAATAAAACGATGAAGAATATCTAGAAGGAGTTTTATTTTGTATTTTTTTCAATTCCAGATAAATAAAAAGACAAGAAATTAAAGAAAAAAACAAAATAGATAAATGTATTCATAAAATACTTTACTTTAAATGTCATGTTCATGGGATAGGATCAATACATGACATAAAGGATTGGATATAAGGCTTTACAATGGTTGCGTTCAATCTCAGACAGATAGGGTATCCGGTAAAAGTGTAAAATAACAGCTGATCAAAAACAGCTGAGATGCCAAAAAAGGAATCCAAAGGTATCCAAGAATTTCTGGGGTATGTGTAGGTATCTGACAGAACAGCTGATTCAACACATGGTTGAATTTCAAGAAACTTAAAAATTGATTTCAGATTTTTGTATTTGTTGGTAAACAAAAAGATACAAAATGTTAGTTGAAGTTGTATTTGAGGGTTTTCTGTACATAGTAGAAGATGAAGAAGCTATTTGCATCCGAATCTTAGAAGGTAATTATGATCTTACAATAATTTTGACTTCGAAGCTTAAATGTTTTTCTGCTTTTTGTGAACAGCTAAAAGTTGTTTTTATTTTTTGACAGCTATCTCAATACAGCTATCTAACTCGTTCAACAAGGTTTTTAAAAATCCACCTATCCAAGATACCCTATCCAACACGAGATTGAACGCAGCCAATCATCGTTAACTATTTTTGTTAATTCAACAATAAAATTTCAAGTGCCATTGTTACAAATTGTTGAAATTCATTGAAATTATTTGAGAAAGATTAGTGGTAGAATTTGTCGATCTGTCAAACTTTTGCTTTATAACTTAAAATTGCAAAGTGAATAAAGAACTTGATTGGGAAATTAAATAATAAAGCTGATGAGTCAATTTTTTTTTTTTCGATTTTATGTTTAAAATTGTAACTTATTAAATTTTCAACAATGATAGGTACTTAGGTGATTACATTATATTGTTATAAATCACTTACTTTAGGAACTATTATATTTAACAATTGTTGACTATTTATTGTGAGAAAGGTAAAGTCCAATTTAGTTACGTTTTATCTGGGAGCGTATCGGAATCCCGCTTTTTAAAATCCCGTTTTTAAAAAATCCCGAAAAAAAAGTTTTATAATCCCGTCTGCTAAAATACCGATTTTTTGAAATCCCGTCTTTTAAAATCCCGCTTATTTAAAATCCCGATCAATTAGAATCCCGCTTTTTAAAATCCCTTCGAATCCCGACAATCCCGTTTTTTTACAAAATACGTGCATTAAACTGAATAACAATAGGAGTCAAAGGTTTGAATGTTAAATTACTTGACTAATATATAATAATTAAAAATAAAACTAATATATAATATCGTAATTTGTTTTGTTTTACTGTACATAAAGCTGGTCCCAAGCAACAATTTTTGGTAAAAAATCGGCTTACAAACCGATTTATAACCCGAGGTTATTTACCGAAAAGTAATGAAATCGGTAAAAATCACGGCTGGGAAAGGTTCCAGAACCATTACCATTACCCGAAATGGTCAGTAACTTTTGAACTTGGGTTTTTTCTTGGTAACAAAAAAAACGATTTTAAAGAGTTAAATAATAACTTCTTCTAAACCTGGGTTTTTGTGTGGTAACAAAAAACCAGCTTTAAACGGTAAAATAATAACTGCTTATTGGAGATTAAATGTAACCGATAAGAAGCGGTTAATATCTTACGTTACGTTAACGTTATTTTAAAGCGTTATAATGACGTATTTTATTTACCAGTTATTACAGGTAGTAAAGAAACCCACAAATCGTTTTTTTTTAATACCTGGTTTCAACGTTGTAATTAGGTTACTTAAAAACCATTATTTTTCGTCGGTTAGAATTAGGTTATCACAAAACCCAGTATAATTCCGAAATCAGTTATTTTATAACTATTTATAACTTTCCTGAAAATAAAATTCCTTTTAAATAAAAAGAGGTTAACAAATTACTTTTTGCATGTTTTTTATTCATGTTTAAACTAAACATTTACCTACTTTAGGAACTTAAAACTAATGCATACTTAAATATACATACATATATTTATATAACTTAAGATTAATACAAAAAAATTTAATCGGTTGCTGCCCGTCGCTGAAAACATGTACACAAATTTATTAGAAAACAAAAAATAAAAGCAATATTCTAAATACATTTTTTGTAGTTTATTTTAGCTACATAAATATATAAAAATTATATAAAAAGGAATGTAGGTAAAATTAACTTATATTTTCCCAGCCTGAAACGGTCCCATTTCAAGTATACGTTTTTATGTATGCGGATCCCTTCACATCGGTAAAGTTAGGGAACCTCTTCCTGACCGCCTCCACCATCACTTTAAAAATTTGCCTAAACACATCGAAACCGTTTTTTGATGACCGTCCCGAACCACGAGTATTCGAGGAGCAAAGTGTCTTCAAACATGCACCTGGACATTGTGCGAACAGTTTTATTCGCGCTTACTCCTCCAAATGTGCTGAGTTTCCGAATCTATTTAAAAGAAAAACAGAACGAAACGAAAATTTTAGTTATAATTTGACACATAGAGAAAAATAATATTAGTAAAAATTCATTAGTAAGAATACATTAGTAAAAATGCATTAGTAAGAAACATTATAAGAAATACATTAGTAAAAATACAAAAGAATTTACGCATACCAAGGCTCGCTTAAAAACTGGATCAGCCCCAATTTTTTCTTCCAGCTCATCCATTTGGGCGTGATCTTTGATGGGCAACAAGCTGTCGGGATTTTCAGCTGTATCCGTTCTCGCAACTCCAAGGTACAGTTTCTTGATAGTAAGGTTCCAGCTAACCTCCGTCTTAGCCATTAACTTTTCGAGGAGTTGCTTATTTTCGACGGAATCCACTTTTAATGCCCCAGCAACATTTCGAGAGACTGGACTTGCCCTTTGTTCAGACCGCACATTTTGAATTGTTTGTAAGGCAATTTGCTGTAGAGAAGTGTTGGAATCTGAAATGGTCAATAAGAAATATTTTACAACTTATTTTTAAATTGAAACATTAAACAAAAAGAATAACATTTTGTATGGAATGATAAGAGTTATATACTTTTGGGCCATGACATCTGCTGCTAAGTACTTCTAGAAATTGCATAGTTTCGAATTGAGACGACAAGTATTTAAGCTTTTTAGGTTTTAGAATATTTAAATTAAATTAATAAATCGAAAGTACTTACCGATATTATCAAAAATGATTTTGCGCGCTATTTTCTACCAGTCGTCCGATAGTTCGAGTCATTGTTTGCGTCCAGGAAAAATGCTAGTAATATTTGTACTTATTTTTTATGAGGAAGTAAAAAAGATGTGATTTGTTTACTTATTTTTTACTAGAGAGTTAAAAAGAAGAGATTTTTTTACCTATTCTTTATAAGAAAAGGTGAAATAGGGAAAAAAATTACCCAAAATAACGTTTCATCCAATAAAAATAATTAAATTTAATATATTCCAAAATGACTTACCAAATATCCTTTTGGACACAATAATCCTGTTAACTCCAACTCCTTTGATAAACAATCCTTTTGTTTTCGATAAATTACTTTTTTATAATTTTCAAAACTCACTTATTAGCACTTAGCAAACTTTACGACTTCACGCCACCATCGAGAAAGAACTAATAGAGAGAACCAACTTCGACGGTTGCTCTCTTTTTGCCTACAAGCTGTGATTTGGCCACCAACTTGCATATGTATTAACTCCATATAAAAAAAATGTGGGGAACAAATACTTATGCAAGTTTGTGCACATACTCACCACGAGAGAGAAAAAACTTTTCTCTTTTTTCTCTCTGCTCACCACCTTTTAAAAATGGCGACCACCTTTGAAAAATGGCGGATGTAGCCAGCTGTTTAGAGGTGTTCAAAGAAAATTCAAAATTGTGTATGAACAACTTTTTGGTACTCTCATTGTGTTCGTTTGAGAGTAATATCATTCGAATATGAAGTGAAATTAATTACTCTTGTTAGGTGTCAGAACAATGAAGATTTAGAAACAATTCTAAATTACGCATTTAGATAAATATTAGTTAGTTATTTGAAGCCAGTTTTAATCATTAAGTAAGTAAAATAAATTAGGTGGTGCAACAGTCCAATGAGAATTAGGACCTAGAAACATAAAACTCTGAAAGCACTACAACTATTATTTGTATTATTAGCTGCGTTTATGCGTTTAATTTTCGCTCAGACCGTTGAAAAATGCAAAAAAAACTCAGATTTGTTTCAATTTTCAGAGTTTATCGACTTAATTTTGTCGATGCGAGAGTTGCAGGAACATTGAAAACGAGAGTTACAGAATATAAACATGGAACATTGAAAACATTTTTATATACTCATCTCTTTTTTCCATTCCTATTTTATTTGTGTGTACTCGTTGTTTATTTTCTTTACATTACTCACGACATTTCCAAAATGCTGAAAATAAGTGATTTAAGTAGAGACTAAATAAAAAGACCGTCAACTTGTTACTTCTGCCAATTTTCATTGCATAAGATTTGTGAATAGGTGATAAGCTATTCTTACTGCCTTCCACTAAGCTAGTGTGTTGCTTTTAAAGGCTTAACTACATAAGCTGGGTCAGTGGTTTTGTGAAAAGAATATACAAATTTGTTCTTCAACCAAAATTTAAGTCTTATGCATCATTTTTATAAATTTTCCAGTTCTAAATATTTATATCTTATCTTTCAGTTATATAGCGACAAGGAAAAATCTGTGAGGGAAAGTTCTAACTACAGTTTTTCTGAAAGTGCATTGTGGCTTATTCATAGATGTTTGCTAAACGTTTTAGGCTATTCATAAATAAATGCAAATCAAAGTTAAGGGCTAAACCTGAATAACTATAAACAATGAAAATGCTGTGTTCAAGTAGTTATTATCGCAGCCAAATTTCATAATTGATTTTTTTGGTGTATAAAAAAGCTGAAAGAGTAATTCATGACAAATAAATGTTACTAAGTTCCAGAAAATACCGATTGATACCGCAATTGCAGAAGATGTGGATATTTTATATAAATATTCCTGGTAAACTGTAGAACTTTATTATTTCCGTCTTTTATAATTCAATGTAAAATAATTCAATGCAGTATATTTTAGATAATACAGTAGTTAAGTTAGTAGTTAAGGCATTACTATTGAAATAAACATAACATATGTTCATTTATAAAAAACATGTACTCGTTCAAATATACAAATAAAGTCTAGTCTAAAAAACCTTAACCTTGTTATACTCTTTCTGCACACATCCTTTCTTGTTTTGGTTGTTAATGCCATCTATCTGTAACTCAGAGAAGGTTGTTAATGCCATCTATCTGTAACTCAGAGAAAGAGAAGAGAAAAACAAATTCACCACGCACTACCGGTATAACTTCTTCCGGTATTTATTGACAAACAAAAATGTTTTCCTAGAATTAATTTGAATTATAGGAGTATTTTTGTAGTTATAAAAACGACAAGATGTTAGTAAAATTAAAGAAAGAAATTCATGAGAATTACAAAAATATTATAATGAGACTTTAAAAAACATAGCCTTCTTGGCTATCAATAAACAAAAATGAGAAATGTCGCATTTCCCGGAACTGATGTTTTTTTGTGTACTCTTTTCCGAGGTGAAAACATGTATACACCGATACGAATTCAACACGCTATAAAAAATGAGAGTAAGAGGTTTCGAAGAGACGGAGACGAGGAAATTTGGTTCTCTCATTTAGTTTTTTCTCTCTGACGCCACGTAAAACAAAAACCAACTGACAAAAACATAGTCTGATACTGATTGGAAAATAGTTTGTGTGATTCAGTGAGTTTGGTTGTGGAGAGAGTACAAATGAGTTAGACTATTACTGAGGTTCTAGATAGGTAATATTTAGACTAAATATAGATAATATGGAGTAAAAAATAGTAATTTTTCAACTTTTACTAAAAAAAGGTTATATGTCAACTCAAAATTAAGTTTTTTAAAACCAAATTTACAATTAAATAAAAATTAATAAAATATGGACCAATAAAACAAATTATTTAAACACCAATTTGACTTAACTACCAATAAAATAAGTTTTTTTATAACCAGTTTTACATTTTTAGTAAAACTGGTAAGATTATAGCCAATAAAATAATTATCAAATTCAAAAGTGTTTTTTTTTTTAACTTGAAAAATCAGTTATTTGAAAGCTAGTTTTGAACTTGATAGCTAGAATTGGTAATAAATTAACCAGAAAATTGAAAAAAAGTAAATAATTGGTAATATAAACCTGATTTATGACCCAGGTTTCAAATAGGATTTTTTAAAGCCAATTTTAAACCTGGGTTATTAAAATACCTAAAAAAAATGATGCAAAATTACCTGAAACTAACTTTGGGTTTATTTCAGGGTTTGTTTTTACCGAAAATTTCCCTCAGTTAAAAGATAACCTTTTTCAAACCATTTTAAAACCAAGGTTATTCCAGGTAAAATTAATAACCGCGGTAATTTTGCTACTGAGGTTACAAATTGTTGCTTGGGGTCTTACCAGCTTTGTTGACTTTGTTAATTTTTAATTGGAGTTTGTTGTTTTGTTTTAAAAGAATACTACTAAACTTTATTTTTTTATTTTTTGATATGTTTTATTTGTTAAAGGTTACAATAAAATGAATCAAGAAAAATACCTCATTTTTTTATTTGTTTTAATTTTTTATTATCCCGATTTTGCAATCAAAACAAGTTGTTTAATTTTAAAAAATCGCGCGATTTTTTTAAAATTAAACAACTTGTTTTGATTGCAATATCGGGATAATAAAAAACGGGATTATAAAAAACGGGATTATAAGAAACGAAATTACAAAAAGCGGGATTATAAAAAATCGGGATTTTAAAAAGCAGGATTATAAAAAACGGGATTTTAAAATCGGGATTTTAAGAAACGGGAATATAAAAACCGGGATATCGAACCCAACCCGTTTTATCTTTCTATGTAAAACTTACAGTACTATCAAAGGAGACTCTAATCTCTGAGGCGGAACCTAGTGGTTACGGTGACGTTTGGGCAAAAATTGTTGGTCTGTCAAATTTCTTGGGCAGAATTTGTCAGGAGAGAAATTATTTTACTCTATTGTGAGCGTTCTTTATTGCTGAAGTGATATTTACTTATATATTTGTGTAGTGTGGAACAGCATTAGGGCAAAAATTGTTGACAATTGGCAGTTTTGGTCACGGTTGGGAACAGATCTATTAGCACCTGCAGTTTTTTTTTTACTGGTCTTACAGAACTTGGACAGAGGGCGGCCAGAACGCAGCCAGCTTTCGTCGTTCTATTGATTTCAACGGCACCAATACACTCATTTAGGCATTTCACTGTTCAGATCAGTTGTACCCATGTAAATCGGTTTAAATTGTTTGATATTAGCACTGGCGATCAAGAGTGTTGACAATTTAAAGGAATGGTGCTTGACAATTGAACATAAGTGAGATCTTTTTTCCTGAAAAAGTCCAGGAAGAAACGAATTTTCTTAGCTGTCATTGTAGACTGCATTGCTGAACAAACAGCGGAAATGCTTTTCAAATTTATAAGATTGAAACTATCTTCTCGATATTCTAAATATGACATTCAAAAACTAACTATTTTTCTGTCCTGACGTTTGGCCTTCGTATTCTCTGTAAAATCTACAACTTCAATTTGATCTTTAAGTTCCATTTTTAACCGCTGGTCTTGATCGTGTTCTGTTTGAACAACAACTTATAATCCGATAGAAAAATCACGGTAACGTGATGGGTAAAATTGTTTCTCGGCCCGCCGCCGGACCATGTTTTATGTAACCAGGTCTGAAGGCAAACGTAATAAAATTGCTCGTTAATAATATTGTAGATTTTATACCTATTGAAAATTTAATTGATCTACTAAAGCCTTTGTATATATATCAATTTTATATACAAAGCTAAAGCTATAATGGTAAGGTAGTACCATCTGAGCAAAAGAGACAAGCACATGATACATAAATATGTATACGATATCTTCAAATTCGTTCTGAATTTGATTTTTTTCTGTCGAATGAAATACGATTTCTATTGGTTGTCCGGCGTCCAGGTGACATGTAACTAAAGCCTAAGTAATGTCAGTCATTTTTCTACAAGGAAGAGTAAATGCATTTGGATTTGAATCCAGGATCAACCAGAAGGCTTTGTTCTAGTTTTAAATAAATCAAACAATAAATAAAATAAAATATTTCAAAATTGTATATTTTTATTGAACAACAGATTCAATTATACATATGTCTAAAAATGAAATAATCATTCCACAGATTAATTTTTTACAATTTAAATGACAAATTTAAGTTACAACACAAATTACAAATTCTAATGACAGCTATAACTGGTCCTTAATACAATCATAAAATAAAGCGAAATGTCACTTTTACTTGATAAAATCTGTTTGTATCGTTTAAATAATTGTTTTTTAGTTACCAGACAAACAAGTCCTTAGTAAAAAGGGATTAAATTTTAAAAACTATACAACGAAAAACTTGATTTTAGTTGGAAAAAATCAATTTGGTTTCTTATAAAGCCCAATAAGTAAACAAAATCTGTGTTTTGACAGATCTGAATTGAATTTTAAATCATTTTAGTAGCGAATGTGTCCACTAAGACAAAATAGCGCTGTGACTTTTGGTGGGTTTGCATTTATCGGCATCATGAAGTAGAGCGAGATAAATGTATTTCAAGAACTGAATGTGTGAAGAAGTGAATCCACGAAGATGAATATTATATATGTACATATTTGATTAATATCTGCTTTATTTCATCTCCTATAATGAAATGAATAACTCTACATTTTTATCTTATGAGTGTGACTTATTACAATATTTTGCATCCTCTATTGTGTAGATTATAAATAGCAGAAAAGTTTAAATTCAAATTCCTGTTTTTCTTCAAGGATCATTCATGATACTCTATATATTTTCGAAGGAATAAAATACCCCTTAGGATTACCGATAGATGGTTCTACTTCATAGTCGGTGCAGTACCCTTTCCTTTTTAAATAAAAACAAATATTAATTTTAGTTTAAATTCATTATATTTCTTGTTTCAGTCGTATATAATATAATATCGATTATAACATACACATATGTTTTCTTTTATATCAACTTTTTAAATTTCTTAATTTTAAAATCATCCTACTATTTTTGTCTGTTAATTTTTGTTTGTTAATTTTTGTATGTAACTGATTTTGTTTTCTATTTCGATTTTTCATATTTAACATTGTTTTAAAAAACAAAACAAATAAAACAATTTTTTTATTTTTTCTGTTAAATAATTAGATAAAGGGAATGCAATAAAATCGATAGTGCTAAATTGATTGTAGATTTGTTTAAACAATCGCTAAAGCATTCTTTTGACACAAAATCCAATTTGTAGTATTTTTAAATTTTGTGTCTGTTTGAACAATATTTTTTAAACTTCTAATTCTTTTGGCAAGTTAGGAGTACTATTTTTTAATTTTAATTAGATTTGTATTCTTTTTGGCAACTAAGTAGTGTGAAATTGACTGGAAACCAACCATTTTTTGTTTAATATTTAATTATTTTTATTTGTTATTTTAGTTTCTATTTATAGTCTAACTCTAATTCTATTTTCTATATAAATAACTTAATAGTTTATTGCCGTTTAATAGTTTTTTTGTTTGCTAATCAAATTTAATTTTATTTATTTACACATTTTTTGTTCATAAAATTTAGGAAAAATGCTTTATAAGCATTTTTTGTTATTAATTATTGTAGTTTTTTTTTTATTGGATTTCTAAATTACATTTATGTATGTTTATTGTTTAATTTAATTATTATTATTTTTCTACATAGTTTTAAGACTTTTTGCAGTTCTACATAATTTTATTAGTATACAGATTTAATATTTTTGTTTTTCTTCTGTGTTTCATTAAATTTTTGTTTATATATTAATTGTATAATTTTAAGTAGTAATAATAATATCTTATTGTTATTATTATTATTTATGTAAAGAACTGGTAAAGTGTTGCGCTTCAATTACAGGCAGTTGTTTTTTATTTTTTACTTTGCTGTGAATTTATTTTTAAATTTTATCAAAAGACAGATTGGTTATTTTCAATAGTTTTTTTTTTGTTTTTATTTTTTGAAGAAATTTTAAGGTATTAGAAAAATATTTTTTTTTAACACGTGTGCTAAAAAGACAGACATTTAGGTTTATTATTTGGTTAGAAATTTAGAAATATTGCTTATATCTTATATAAAGTAATGGATTCTACAGAGTTTTTTTTTATAGATGATTATATGTTATGAAAAGTATGTGTTTTCTTTTTCATTTAAGAAAAAAGTTGTATAATTTATATAAGCCTCACTTACATACAAATATTTGTATGTTATATTATTTTATTTTATTCAAGATAAATTTTTGCCTAGGCATTTCGATTACAAATTGTTTTTCTTTTTTATTTAAATTTTATTATTATTTTTTTTTAAATGTTTAAGGATAGCCCAAAAGATTGCTTCCTATATTCTCAAAAAAGCACCAATTTTGTTTCGGTTTGAAGGGTTTTTCAATTATGTTATGAGCATTTGTTTTTGTTTCATTTGTTCCTTCTAGAAGTGTAAATTTTTGTTCAAAAAGTTTTGTGAATTAGATATACATAGCTAGGAAACATAAAGTAGAAAATCATAAAAATAAAAATTTTAGCAAAACTCACCTTATCGGACTTCAAACATTTTAATAGGATTTGGGTTTTGATTCAAAGTTCAATGCCTCCGTTTGCAATTATACCTTAGTATTCTAAGTAAGCTCTTAATAAATTTCAAATCAAAGCACCCTGGAAAATTAAATTTTTAACGAAAGTTTGCTTTTTAAATTCATTCAAAAAGCAAAAACTAAGAATTTCGCGTTTCATTACCAGACTAAATAGTTTATATTAATAATTGTGGAATGGTCAGAAAAGTTCATTAATTTTTGAAGATCGTTTGACCGTATAAGAATAAATATAAGCAAAAAAAAAACATTGAATTAAATAGGTAAGCTCTTTAGTTTTCAGGCTGGAACTAAAAGTTCTTATACCCAATAATTGGATCCGAATGCATCATGCATTGAAAATTCAAATTGACATAATAATTTAAAGATTTTTGGTGTCGTCTTAAGTCGTTTATACAAATTAACCGCCCAGTGAAAACACTTCTTTAATGGTCGAGTATATTCCATTTTTATTTCATCAGCTAAAACAGAAGATAAGTGCCGTCGTTTTACCACAAATAAAATCTCTTTTTATCACCAAAACGCGAGTACCAAAAAAAGAACTCTTATGAAAAAAGTGCAATAAAAATAATAATACAACTCAAAATTTAAAAAATTAGATTTCAATTTATTATATTTTTTGTTTGGTTTTTTAAATAAAATTAACATTAAATAAAATATTTGATCCTTCAGGTTAATCTTAAATTTATAAACAAAACATATTATATTAATATTATGAGAACTTATGATTAAGTAAATATATATGTATATGTATATCAAACAAAAATTATATTATTTTTCTTCCCTTAACAAATAGGTTATGTTTTCAGTAATTTCGGATGAATTCATTTTACTCATCCGGGAGTCAATTGAAATCAAGAAAGAAATCTTAAATTTTATATTAATTATTTTAAAAACAAAAAAAGTTGAACTTAATTTACAAAAAAAACTTTAACTTTACAACTATACAAAATAAAATAAATAAATGACATCAAAAAAAGAGAAAAACATAAACAAAAAAGATACAAATTTAGAATACAAGAACAAAAAGAAATAAATGTTAACTTATAGTAAATAATATTATTGGTTTGTTTGTTTTGCTTATTGTTTTGTGCTTAATTAAATAACAATAGATAATATATATATGTATACTTTTTTTTATAACACATAAATTATACAATTAACATAATATGTTGTTATTTTTTTAAATGTTTCTTTTTATTCTCTCGCTTAATAATTGACACACAATTTTAAAAATCTTCAGAGTTTTGTATAATTATAATATGTATTTTGTTGGAGTTAATTTGTTTTTTAATTGTAGACTAAAATCGAGTTCGACTCTATTTTTGTTTTATTTTTACAATCGCATATCCCTTCAGGACGATGATCCTGAAGAGTCTTTTGCTTTATTTTTCCCCAAAGCCGGACTACTCTGCGAAGAACTGTCTGAATTGAATATAATCACACTCGGATTGTGTGTGGGGGACTGATTCGGTGTGGAGTTTGTGCTCTTCGACTTGCGAAACCAATTTCCTATCCGACGACGTCCCAGCGAGCCTGTATTGTATTCATAACCTTCTTTCGAGTTAATTTGTCGAGATTTCTTTGGCAGAGTGTCACTGTACTTTTGTTGTTTTGCTGGAGATTCTGGAGACTTTTCATCGTAGATATTCTCCTTCCAATTTAACTGCACACTGCTGTAGTGATTCTCTCCGGTTGGTGTTAGAATAGTTGTCGTCGTCATTGCCTCATAGTCGCTGTGATACTCGCGATCTGACAAATTATCATCCTCCTCGCCAGCCAATTCCGATATGAAAAGATTCTTTCCACAAAATTGTCGCTCCAGAGCTAGGGTACTTAGGAAACGTTTCTTACGATTTGCACTTCGAAAACTGAAGTCAAACCATTTATTTCGAGATTCACAATAGATACGCAGAGCATTCTTGACAGTGGCACCGAAAATCTTCCCGTCGGGTAGATTTAGGATGCGACAATTGTCTAAAAATATTCGACCTTTGTAGATGAAGTGATTGCGTTTGAGAATGTCCTTTTTACAATAAATCAGTTGGTGATCGAAAAGAAACAGGGTATAGGTATTGTTCCAGAGATTCGGTGAGACACGTGTTGCATCGATTTGGGTAAAGTAACGAGTGCTATGGAAATGAAGAGGAGGACCAGTGAAATTTTCAAAGCTGGACTGATGGCGGGCTAAGTTTTCACTATGACGTTTTCCTAAAAGAAATAAGACAAAACAAAATACCTTTAAGTACTTCACTTTTAAAAGGGAAGATGTAAGGGTTCTTACCTTCATTAACAGCCTCGGTAACTTTTTTCATAGCCTTAAGAGCTGCATCAAGCATTTCTTTAGAATCAACAATATCCAAGAGACTAGCATCGATTTCATCGATTGAATCACCGTTCTCATTGGTACTGTTAAAGGAGTTCTTAATTAATTCCGCCAAATGGAGTGGATAACGACAAATTCTTTGAATTGGAGCAAGTAAATGGGCGGACAATGGTAACTCAGCAAGATTCTCAGTTTGTCGACAACTATAAGAAAATAAAATGAAA
This sequence comes from Eupeodes latifasciatus, assembly GCA_920104205.1. NCBI lineage: Eukaryota > Metazoa > Arthropoda > Insecta > Diptera > Syrphidae > Eupeodes > Eupeodes latifasciatus. The sequence goes on from OV049926.1 coordinate 158,321,616, forward strand.
AATAAAATAAAAATAAAGATTGTTGAAAATGCATTTTTTTTTTTAAATAACTTACTTTTCTAAGACGACTTTAGCTTCCTTGCTGCGTGAATAAGTCTCTAGCTCTATAAGTGCACGTGGATATGAATTGCAATACGTTGAATAGACCAAAAATCCAGATTGCTAAAATGGAAATCAACAAATTCAATACAATTCCATTAGATTCGAGAACTTAAAGTAGACTTACATGTCGTAAAAACACCTGAGCAATACGATCCATTTCAATGCCATGTTTCAAAGAATCAAGAAAGTTTTGTTGAAACTTCCAAATACTTTCAATATTTGAAAATATCAAATTCAGACTTTCAGTTGAGAAGATATCAATACGTTTTCTCATTGCCGGGAGGTATCTGAAATCAGAAAAAGAGTGGATATTTTAGAATGAACGTCTTAAAAGAATCTTTTATTTCTACAATCTTACCCATTACAAAGAGATCCCAGTAATTTAACATAATTTATCTCAGTTTCGAGGAGTTCCTTGATGGCATTATTTCTCAGGCAGGCATTTTCTAATTGAATTTTCTTTGGACTGGCATCGGGCGACGGATGATCCACAACAATTGTGGTTACATTATTTGGACTTATACTGCAAGTGGCCGCAACTAAAGTATCATCAAGCGACGGAGAAGTAAGTTTACGTTGTCGATAAGTGAATGTACCATCAGATTCGGGGAATTGTATGGGTCGTACAAAATCTTTGGGAAACCAACCCAATTGTGGCTCAAAAAGGGTTTCAACAACTGCATCACTTTTTATTCGACCATACCACCAGGGGCCGACTTCTTTGCGAAGAATTTCGACTAGATTACCACGTACAAGGGCGAGTTCCTGCTGACCAGCTGGAGTAAAATTATGCATCACTTCAGCGTACATTGGACGGTGTTGACCTGAAATGTTATGGAGTTCAATAAAATACGTTAAGCACGATGAATATCTCATTGAATATGCAGGAAATGAAATAATAACATTTTCTCACATATCAAAGTCGAAGAAGAATTAACATTCAAATTAATCTTACCTTCGTGACAGTCAGGATGTGATGACACACTATCCGTGTCACTTTCATCGAGATCTAATGAATAAAAAGAATACACATTAAATCCATTCGTTAGTTGTAAAAGGGGAAGAAAAAAATCTTCTCTTACCAGTTCGCGTGACTCGATCCAATCCACTTGGCTGACTCAATGACCTCCTGGCGGGCAACGAAGTCGGTACCATCCGACTGTCGTAGTTTTCAATTTTCTTCAATGCCTTGGCCTTGGCCGTCAATGCCGATGTAGGAGAACTAGTCGCCTTGGCTGAATTAGCACGTCGTATTCTTGACTTTGGCGTCGAAGTCAGAGATGCTCCATTAATTTCCTGTCAATAAATAAATAAATCCTTGAAATAATATCCTTTCACTGCACAGTGCACACGCACAGAAAATATTTAAACAAAACAAAAAAAACTTACCATTCCAGCAAAAGTCTCATCGTTCTCCAATTCAATTTGGATTCCAGAATCCCCACTGTTACATTTATCACGACGATTGTATTTGGTCTTTCGACGTTCCTTACTCGAACGCCAAATTAACGGTCCAAAACGATACTTTGCAGTATTATCGCTCATTTCTAATACTGGAACTGGAATCTGTTGTAATAGCTGACTCTGTGTTGTTACCGTATTCGTTGAAGGTGCTGATGCCGATGCTGAAGCTGATGAGTTGCTGCTACTATTGCTGCCACCGTTCGACTGTTTATTGAAATTGGAAAATGTCCTTTTGAATTTCTGCAGGACTCCGGCCGATCCATTTGTCGTTGAAGATGATGTTGTGTTTCCTCCACGATGGCCATTCACAAGGACTGCATTAGTTGCCGTTGTTGTTGCTGTTGTTGACGACGACGACGACGTAAGGCTGTGGGTGGCATCTTTTCCACTGGCTTTGTATTCATTGTGGTTGATATTCCTTGTATTGGCATCCAGTGGGTGGTCAGAGAGTGAAGGACTAGAGACTGCACGTATTTGGCTTTGCTGCAATATGAAAAGAGAGTAAGAAGAGAAACGTTTTTATTTACAATTTTAATGGAATTTTGCCAATGACAATGGGATAAATGGTTGAAATATACTATTTTACAAATGAAGCACAAATGCATTTGCAGATTTTATTTTTATTTTTCTGTTATTTCTTTACTTTATCACTACTTTTGTTGTATTTGTCGATTGCGCGTTCATAATCCTTGGTTTGATATAAGTTCAAGGTGCATTCTTAGATTGCATCGGAGCTGAGGAGAGGGATAGTAAGGATTTTACTATTATGAAACGAGTAACGAATTGAAATCAAGTCGTTTGTGTGTTATAAAATATGTTGATTTCAATGGGACAATAAGATAACCTAGAAATAGCTTTAGGGGTGTTTTTTTTTTCGTTTTTTGTTTTTAGATCTGTTTTCCTGTGTAGATTGTGGTGATTGCAGAGATGAAAATAACACGACGACGCCAACGTCAGTGTGGCTTTATGTTACTTTGATTGAAATCATTACGTAAATATTATATTTTCATAGAAAATTGAGGACTATTTTTGGAACTTATTGTCAAACTTATTAGTAGCTTACTTGGCAGAACTTTATAAACTGTTTATAGAATATTTCCTAAGTCTCAGAAACAAGACAACATACAAATGTAAAATTATTACAATCTCAGATCTAAATGTTTTATGTATGTATATTTAATTTTTAAATTTCTTTCTCTTCATCATGACAACACAAAATTCTCAACATAAAACAATACTGATAACAAAACACCACGCGGACGGAAGATAAGTAGCCGTCAAAGTTTGTTTGATTTGATAAGAAAAAAAAAGAAGCACATAAATGAATTTGAATATTGAATGTACGATTAAAATGGAGTGCAAAAGTTCTCAAGTATCAAATGCATACCTCAACGAAGGCGGTGGTGGTATTATCAAATTCAAGAAATCTAAGGTATCCGTAGGTGTCAACTCCGCGAGTGACCACCATGGTCTTAGATTGTTTAACGTATTGATCCAATGTCTAGCGGCTGTAATTTTTTTTTTTCAAAGTCTCATGCGTCGTCGTTGTGGATTAGGACAATTAAAAATGCTAGACTTGTTGAAATTTAGATAATAATAAAAACAATAATTTTATATGTTAACTAAGAAAAGGAATGTGTATGTCTTTTGAATTGTACTGATAACACGAAACTAAAAAAAAAAACGAAATATAAAAATACAAGTATTGGCTTAAAAAAATATAAGCACATTCCTTATCAGGGGGCTTGAAAGGCCCAAAAACAAAAAGTGGGATATGATGAATTTCTAAAAAGCTTATTAAGTTATGATTAGTTTTAATTAATCATTAAGAAGGCAAGCGACAGGTGTCATATATCAAGTGGTGCTGTAGGTTATAAATATTTTAAATTCTTTTTGAGCTAAATTTAAACATTCTTACTATCAAAATAGTTATTTCAAATCTTAGGTCATGGCGTTTTTCCGTTTGAAATGCAAATGTATAAGTTGCGTACAACTAGTTGGTAGCAACTACTAACAATTTCACCATTTAATTGTAAGATTGCTGTAAGACCCTTGGGAAATTTTATTGTAGTCAAAATGATGGGCAGAATACTTTAATAAGTCTGTTATCAGGGACAAAGACTTCAAAAGACAACCGAATTTCAAATAACTAGGTCCAAAGTTTCTTTATTTCTTAAATTTTGACCTTATATTTGAATTATACTGAAGATTAAAAAAAGAAGCGCAAGAGATAGTACGACTTGTGTGAGAAAAAATAAATTGGCAGAAGTTTTAGGAGAAAAATGTTTGCATGAATGGAAATTCTTTGGCGTTACGTAAAAAGATCTAAAGCAAAAAATAGCATTTTAGTTTTTTGATTTGGTACGAGTATAAAAGACTTTTTATTGAAGACTGTTTCGTTTAATACTAACAACTTGAGTTTAGAACAATTGCTAAATATCGCATTAATTTAGTCTTTAAGACAATAAAACAGAAAAATTCATATATGTTTTAGTCTGTTTGAGTCTTCGTGTCCAGTTTCTGACTTAAGTCCGTTTTGGTTAACGTCAAAAATATTACTACTTATTTTAGAGGATTCTAAATGACTATGAAGGTGATGGGTACACAAAATCTACTGTGTACCAGAACCTTCAAGTCGATTTCGTTGAAATTTATTTTAGTGAAGAGAGGCTTTTGTTGCTGTTTCTGTAGAATATGTCTCATGTCTATTTCACTTATATTTGTGTTTAATACTTTTTTCTGTGTGAGTAGAGGTCTAATTTGGGATTAACGATCAACTCGTCAAAATCTAAAAGATTTAGCCTTAGAATTAATATGTATGGGCATCCGGTAGAGATTGTAGACGAAGATCTAGGTGGCTAAATCAGAAAAGAAAAGGGTGTGTTTGGAATGCTGTTCAAAATATGCTGACATAAATCTTTTAGCTTAAAGAACAAGCTACGACTGTTCCACTCTAATCCAATGAGTCCATGTTGCTTATGGATGCAAAACTTGAAAAGTCACAGGCACTGCCTCAAAAAATATGCATACGTTCAGTAATAGTTGTCTACTCAAATCTTGAGGATTTTCTGGGCCAACCGTATCTTTAATAATGGACTCCATGCGGGAACGGGTCAGGAACCCATAGTCTATATGATACGAAGACAAAGTATCATCAGACGAAGACGATGTAGTGGAACCCTCTCACGCAGGAGTGCAGACAAATGGGAAGTTGTTGTCGAAAAACGGCCGAATAGGAATCAGCATGACTGGAAGAGTTGGAGAGAGCTGAAGTAAATTTCCAGAAATCGTACACGATGGCGCGTAGGAGTAGTAATAAATAAATTGTTGTCAGGGATGGAGGGAACCAAAAGTTTTAAGCCGAATCCGAACGGCTAATTTGAGAAAGCACTTTTCATGACAAGAATTTCTCTTGGAGGATTTGTCAATTCCTCGCAAAAGGCAGTAACCGTGAAAAAGACTTTAGATGGCACAGGCAGGGATTGAACCCAAGCACTAACCATCACGCAACGTGCACATAGAATAATAGGGTTTTTTTTTTAAATTACAGAGTTGCCAGCTGCCCTTCTTTACATTTTAAGATAGCTTTTTGTGGCTGCAACTAAATAATAGCTTTTAATTAAAACATTCACGTCTTTCTTATTTCTACTTATAAATCTTCTTCTTCTTCGTTCAATGACTTTTAATGTCTCTCAGCATTACATTAATGTAATCGAGACCCTTTTTGAATTGATACCTGAGTGTTTTTGTCTTATATCTATCTCTGTACGTATATCAATTGAAATGTACATTGAACTTTGTCTTTTTTATCCGACTTTTGTATACTTAAGGAAAGAAAAGAAAGCCTAGGTTCGATTAAAATAATGTATATTAATGCAAATTTAATACTACGAAGACGTCGACACAGCGACGGCGGCGCGCCACCGCGTCATACATCAGTGTCATTATATTATTTAGCTTTTTTTTCTTCCTTCCATTGACATTTCACTGTCGGTCTGACGGTCGGTAGTTGTAACTTGTAAGGTGTTATAAAGGTGGTGTTGAATAATGAACATCTATGAGAGCATTTGAATTCATTGATCAAATTACCAATTCTTTGCTTTTAGAGAAGAAGATATGCGTGTCTGATGATGGGCAAATAGAAATAAAATAAAACCTTTAGTTACTTGAGTCGTATGTATATAAAGATGCATTCAACTTATGCGGTTTATCGGTTAACCATCAGACATGCGCTGCCTTATATTAAGTTCTTCCGTCTTATATTCAATTTTTCATTCATTTAAGGAGTATCAAAATAATATATATGTACATAGAAAAGGTATATATTTTAAAGTTGATACATGTAATTTCAATACATCAATGGAATGAAACCTTAGAAATGCATTGGTTCTAAGAGATTTTATTGGGGTAGTATTCTTTTAAGGTGCTGATGGAGATAGAATAAAAAGAAGTTTGTAGGGGCATTTGAGGAATTTTTATTGTGGTTAAAATAAACAACTCGCTTGAACTTGTGAATGAAATTTTTATGATGGAGGGCAAAATTAAGGGCATTTGGAATTACATAATTTAAAGAAAACATAAAACTATACACAAAATGAAAACATAAAAAGGATGACAAAATTCTAAAGTTCAATTTTGTTTTGCTTGGAATACAAATAAGGACAAATACAAATTGTGACAGAATGCAAAACATTTTTGCTTGTTAGTGAAAAATTGCTTCGCAAATAAATACTAACACAGACCTTGATGGTTGTCCTCATCCTCGCATCATTTATTTAAAAAAATAGTACATACATATGTTATGAAAAATATTGTTGAAATGCACCATGTCATGTTTTATTATTTTACCTACAATCTAACAAACATAGATACATTTGTATAACTTTCTAGATGTCCTACATCAGTCAGTGTTCCCAATTAGAAAATATTCTTTTTGTAAAAAATAAAAAAATAATAATAAAAATATTATTCATCGTCACATAGGAGGGGAGACATAAAAACAACTAGGACAAGTCAAGTATAAAGGAGAAGAAAACAAAAAACAGATGTACTTAATTCAATTGCCTTTTGCTCTACACCACTAGTAGTGGGTATATATGGATGAGGGTTGGAGCAATTGTGCCTTTGAAACTCTGAAACAAAAGCACCTATACCTATGTATATGAATATCTACTTTAGTTCTTTGTTAGAGAAATCAACATATATATGGTTGCTCGCTCCTTAAGAATGAAAAATAAGTCAAGAAACCATAAGATAAGGTGGTTTGAATTAAACTTTAAAAATATATCAACACTCCTAGATAAAAGCATATGTTTGCATTTTAGTATAGGAGTAAGATAAGATGCAACTAGTATTTTTCAGGATAATTGGAGGAGTTGAAAAATTTAAAGTGCATTTTAAGTGACATTTTTTTTGGGTTTATTAACTTTTTATTTTCTTGAAGCTTAAGGGCGGTAATTTGGTCTAGGATACAGGGTGACTAGGAAGCAGGCATAAGTTTTCCAATTGCTATGTTTTTAGCAAAGAGGTGGAGTTTTTGTAAAGAGGTTGGCCGTTATCAATGTGTTGGTAGGAAATGAAAACAAAAATTCCTAACAACCTGCATGGAAAAAGAACAAAAATTCGACTCTGATCAGCAGAATTTGGAATCACCAGGGTCAAAACAGTTTATTTTTCGTTTAGAATATGGGGAGCTTTTTGAGCTAATAGTACAATTAGTAAGTGTTTGACGGATCACCAATCCGCAAAGATTGGCATATTGATTCGGTTTATAATATGGCGATATCATCAACCTTATTTTTTTCGAGGTTCGGAAAAAGACACCGTTAATGCTCATTGTCACAGGCATTTTTATAGGTCGATAATCTTTAATAGCGAGGTATACGTTTGAATCGAAAAATTCTACGATTTAGTACGTTTTGGAGGATTTTCGCCTTTACATATTTTTACGCACACTGGCGGATTGCGTGTGAAGTACTGTTAAGTACAGTTTTTGAAAGTTAAATGCAATTGTTTCTCCTATTTCTTCCGACATAAATACTTCAAATGTAACTTTGATCTTGGAAGAAGTATTGGCGAGTGACAATTTTTCGTTTCCAACGGATAGTGTCGAATATCTTTATATTTTTACTTTGATTGCAAAAAGACGGCGCGGGGATAACTTACCAGCCTAAAGGCAGCATTCGAAATTATTAACATTTTTAACAACATGACAATTGGTTTCATATCTTTCAGTTTTACCAAAAATTTCAATAAATTATTTTGTTTTCGATTGATAATGATGATCATGATAAAAAGTTGCATGGACAACTTGTTTGCTTACAATCTTCAAACTCGTGACTTAAGAAAACTGTCAGTTTCATTTTGTTATGACATTGGGCAGGTTTAGACAGCATAAGGGACTTAATTTGCAGTCAACCTCATTCTTTTCATTCATGAATTTCAAATTCAGAACTTAATTTCACAAACCTCTACTTTTAGTTTATACCTAGTACGAAAACTACCAAAAAAATGATTGCCTACAAAACACTCCTCAGGCGATCAATCTATCACGATTTGTATTTTGTATTGTTAAGGAATATTACTTATTTTTTTTCCAAACTGACAAGAATTCCTTTTACAGAAAACATTTAATAAAGTTTGTAAAAAAAGTAATAAAGTTCAGCTTTAAGTTGAATGAAAAAAACATGTTCAATTGTCATTTTGACAGAAGTAGACTTGACTTGATAATTAGAAATATTTTTCTTGACTAACTTTCCAGTAAACTTTCCATTAAAGTTGCCTTAATTGGAAAGTTATTTGTTGGGAGCTAGCCAATTAGATAGGTACTAGAAAATTACCCTACTTTCAAGTTTTTTATTTCGCCTGGATCTGTCCATTTTTTGACATACATTTTATTCCAAAGCAAGTTGAAGGGAATTGGTGATGAATCGATGTTGACAATGTGTGTAGTGTATGGATGTCTGTTGTTCAAATATTGGCTTCTGCAACGCTGTAGAATTCGATTCTTTAAAAACAGAACATTTATTTTAAGGAAAAAGACATACATACATATAACTTGGCTCTGCATTTCACTTTCACTAGAAACGAAATCGAAATTTCAGAAGAATATCAAATTCAACTCGACTCGATTGAATTTTTGACTTTTAAAAATGAAGAAAGCTCTAATTGATTTGACATCAATGATTTAACGAAGTTTTTGAAAACAATCTAAATGTGAAACACTGAAAACAAAAGTTCTCTTTTTTCAAATTCGATTATAATAGATTTAAAAAACACAGCTGACAATTAGTAGATAACATTAACAAACCTTGTTTTTTAGGTAACATTATTAAATCTTGATTTTTGTTGATATTGAAGATACTCTGTTCAAAGTTTTGAGTTTTAGTACAAACAAAAAAATGTTCAAACATTCAACACATAAAAGACACATTTTATTCAACTTATAAGGAATGTAAACAAACATTCATATACAGTCTTAAAGTTTCACCTTAATTTGAAACAAATTCCATAAAGCCGGTACTTGCATTTCAATAAAACGTAAAAGATACAAATTGCATTCTGTTGTACTCTTTTAAGATGCATCTCCTTTATCTATCTAGGAATTTTCATCCATCCATATAATATTTATTATTCTACGAAAAAAAGAATTATCTAAAAAATATAAAATATTACTTGCAGTCATTTTTTAGACAAAACACTATTTGTCTTACTTTATGAGTTTATATTTTATAGGTACGTCTTACAAATAGTCGAGCCACATTGCCATAATTCATCTCTCTTAATCTCACCGTTAAAATGTCACTACGCACATTTTTAGCACACTTAAGTTATTCTAAAAATTACAATTTCCGAAATGTCTTTTTTTTTGTATATGTATCAAATCCTATTTTGCATAAATACTAAATACCTACTGATGCTGCTGCTGCAGGCAATTCTTTATAGTTTATAAATCGAAAGTAAGTGCTCTTCTTTGCTATAAAATTCTATTTATATAAATAAAATAATGACTCTTCAGCGCCAAGTGCAACTTCATACTTATTTTCGTCAGAATTACGTAGAGATGCACTGAGAAAAATTTTACAATTAAATTTATACTTGATATTTAAAAAAATAAAAGTATCTAATGAGCCATCACAATAGCAGTCAAATATAAAGCAAAAAGAAGGAATCGTCTTTATTAATAAACTCAAATTAAACATAAATTATCTTATTCAGTGAGTCAAGATTGAAAAATGTATCAAAAATGCAAAATAATTGTTAGTAAATAAATTGAAGACGTTAAATTTAGCAGTAATTAACCAAAGAATAAAAGTTTGTTGAAAAGTGCTAAAATCTATAGAAATATAGTCCTACAGAACTCAAATGATTTATTAGATTTTTAATTTTTTAATGAGAAAAAATAGTCGATTTAGTTTCAATAAGAAAAATGTTTTCATAATACATCTTCCAGGAGACGTTCTTAGTATTTCTTGGGAAGCGTATCGAAATCCCGTTTTTAAAAAATCCCGATAAAAAAGTTTTAAAATCCCGTCTTTTAAAATACCGATTTTTTAAAATCCCGTCTTTTAAAATCCCGCTTATTCAAAATTCCGATCAAATACAATCCCTCTTTTTAAAATCCCGTCAAATACCGACAATTCAACATAGTAATATCGTAATTTGCCTTGTTTTTACTGTACAGAAACATTAATTTTTGTTTACAATATTAACTCTTGCATAAACAACATGCATCCTACAACAAATCTACCTCTCGTTTATCTAATATCTAACTTTTTTAATTTGTTTTAATTTTTTTATAATTTTGATTTTTCAATAAAAACTAGTTTTTTCTACAAAATCGGGATAGCAAAAAAACTGGATTATGAAAAACTGGATTATGAAAAACGGGATTACAAAAAGCGGGATTATTAAAAATCGGGATTTTAAAAAGCAGGATTATAAAAAACGGAATTTTAAGAAACGGGAATATAAAAACCGGGATATCGAACCCAACCCTATTTCTTGAGTTCGAATTTTAGTCACTAGTTAATTATGGGAGCGTATCGGAATCCCGCTTTTTAAAATCCCGTTTTTAAAAAATCCCAAAAAAAAAGTTTTATAATCCCGTCTTCTAAAATACCGATTTTTTGAAATCCCGTCTTTTAAAATCCCGCTCATTCGAAATCCCGATCAATTACAATCCCGCTTTTTAAAATCCCGTCAAATCCCGACTATTCCGTTTTTTTTACAAAATACGTGCATTAAACTGAATAACAATAGGAGTCAAAGGTTTGATGTTAAATTACTTGACTAATATATAATAATTACAAATAAAACTAATATATAATATCGTAATTTGTTTTGTTTTTCTGTACATAAACAATAATTTTTGTTTACAATATTAATTCTTGCACAAACAAAATGCATCTTACAGCAAATCTACCTCTCGATAACGGTCTTACCAGCTTTGTTGACTTTGTTAATTTTTAATTGGAGTTTGTTGTTTTGTTTTAAAAGAATACTACTAAACTTTATTTTTTTATTTTTTGATATGTTTTATTTGTTAAAGGTTACAATAGGGAGCGTATCGGAATCCCGCTTTTTAAAATCCCGTTTTTAAAAAATCCCGAAAAAAAAGTTTTATAATCCCGTCTTCTAAAATACCGATTTTTTGAAATCCCGTCTTTTAAAATCCCGCTTATTCAAAATCCCGGTCAATCAAAATCCCGCTTTTTAAAATCCCGTCAAATCCCGACAATCCCGTTTTTTTTTTTTATAAAATACGTGCATCAAACTAAATAACAATAGGAGTCAAAGGTTTTTATGTTAAATTACTTGACTAAAATATTATAATATCGTAATTTGTTTTGTATTTACTGTACATAAACATTCATTTTTGTTTACAATATTAACTCCTGCACAAAAAATATGCATCCTGATCCTACAGCAAATTAATTAATTAATAATTAATTAATTAATAATTAATTAATTAATGTTAATTGATTTGAGTTGGTTTTAAAAGAATACTATTTTACTTTATATTTCTTATTTTTTGATATGTTGTACTTGTCAAAGGTTACAATAAAATGAATCTAGAGAAATATCACATTTTTTAATTTGTTTTAATTGTTTTCTAATTTCGATTTTGCAACCAAAACTAGTTGTTTAATTTTAAAAAATCGCGCGATTTTTTAAAAATTAAACAACTAGTTTTGATTGCAAAATCGGGATAATAAAAGACGGGATTATAAAAAACGGGATTATAAGAAACGGGATTATAAAAAACGGGATCATAAGAAACGGGATTACAAAAAGCGGGATTATAAAAGACGGGATTTTAAAATCAGGATTTTAAGAAACGGAAATATAAAAACCGGGATATCGAACCCAACCCGTTAATTATATTTTATTATTAGAAGTGCAATTGCTTCAAATTAAATTTACGATTCAAAAGTCAAAGCCGTCTAAGTTACTCGTAACTCTTTGTTGAACTAAACCTTAATTTCGTGAGGCCGAATTTTAATTAATAGTTGATTCTATTTTATTAATATGGATACAATTGTTTTGAAATAGACTTTAGAAGTTATTTCTTTGAGTGTACCTATGCCAAGTTTGCTTAAAGTGAAATATTCTTAGTTTGCACATTTCTCTCGTCACCTTCCTCATTGGAATCTGTTTTTCTGCTGGCCGTCGTCGTGCGTCGTCGTCATTTGGCAGCAGGAAATTCAAAAAAAGATGTCGAGAGGATGTACCCTCGATAGGTATATACAGAGTTTGGAAATGAAAGGAAGCTTGTTTGTTGTTTCAGTGTGTGATAGTGATGTGATTCACCAAGAGAGAGAGATGAAACTATTTTAAACCTTCCTATTTTTGGTTAAGCATCATCATAACAACAAAAACTATAAGAACAAAATCTATAGCACATGCATTTTTGTGTGTTTTCTTATCTTGAAAAAGACATACAAAATACTCAGTGAAATAGAGCGCACTTTAAGATCAAAAAATCCCTCTTAAGATGAAGAACAACGAACCAAAGAAAGAACGAACGTACCTAGAAAGAAAACAACGATAATAAGAGCTGACAGCAGCTGAGCAGAGAAGCACCAAAATGTGTTATTTGTTAAGGCTGTGACCTGATTTACTAGGAGTGAGTACCTTACCTACTCGTATTCCTATTCCTAGTCAATGCAAGCACGAATAACACCAATAAGGAAATTCCTTCAAAGGAAGGATATCTGTATTCTGTGTGTTGAAAAGTGACATTGGAATCCTCTGCCTGATGCGCTCTAAAGACAGCTGTAAACATCATCACACACGCTTCAGCTCCAACACTTGGTTTTTTTTTTAAATTTTTTTTTTAGGAAAAACTGCATAAGAAGAGAAGTAAATCAGGGAAAATGTGTTTTCTTCAGCAATTCATTTTATCGATGACATTTGATATTTTTACTTTTCGGAACGGAGGACTGTTTTCTGATGGTTTCCTCTCTTCTGTGCTAGGATAGGAATATAAGCGCCAGTTATAGGAATGAATTATGAGTATTGAGTATGGATATGGAATAACATCCTGTCTAATGTGATATTTGATTAAGTAGTTCCTTTTTTCAATACTGTATTTATGTGCATCACGCATAAGTTTTGTGTGGAAGAATGTCTGCCCCAAGTCTATTTTTTGTAGATAGTTACGTGAACCTATACATAACCACTTTATTTTTGGTTCTTTTTGAGGATGTCCGATTGATTTTGTATGTTTTTTGAAAACCACAAGAAATTCAATTTCCAAACAAAAACACATATGTTTTGAAAGAGAAAATTCAATTACCTATAGAATATGGGGGATTTGTGTTTTTCAAAATAAATAAAGGAACAGCTGCTGTTTTTCCTCTTATAGTGACTAAGGTCATGGAAGTTAATGAATAGAAGATTTATTTTTGAAATGTGTATTGTGTAAGGATGTACTTGAAAATGTGTGTACACTTATCTATAAACCTACTTTGCAAGTGTCATCTTAGATATATGTATGTATGTGTATAAGTGTCAGAATATGTGATTATTATTTATGATAAATGGTACAAGTTTAAGCTCTTTAATTTTAATGTCATATCTTATTTGAGTTTCAGTTTGTAGAATTAAATTTTTAAAGGGGGTGGTTCTTGTTCAAAAAGATGTAACTCACGGAAACCTAGACTCCACAGACAATTTAATTCATTAATCATGAGAGTAAATCAGAACTAGGAATTGTCATGGGACGAGGCTTTTGATAGTCTCGTCAAACTCTCCGGTCTCGTGATATTGTCATGGAAACAATTTTTTTTTTTTATCAAATATTGTCTAGAACCGATTTGTCAAATCCATTTTTAGAGGAGGAAAGTGATGGATCATAAACTGTCAAATTCATCTAAATTTATGAGTTTGCTTGTATTTTTGCCTTTTTAATTTTACGATATACAGAATGCGAAATTAAATATGCAAAATTAAAGCTTGTGAATTACAATATTAAAAAAAAAACCTAACTTTGGCTCAAGTCTTAGTCATGAAATGAATTAAAAAAAAAAATATATATATATATTTTAGGTTTGGTCTTAATGACTGTAATAATAATTCACACCATTGCTTTAATTTGCTATAAAAATAATCTCCAAATTCTGCTTTTTAAATCTCTAAAAAATTCAGAATACAAATTTTCAATGATGAGCTCTACTAAAATGTAAGTATGTATTATAAATATAATTATATCGCGCCTTTTGAAAGTCCACCATTGAAAATTTGAATTGTTAATATTAAGTTTTGTTTAAGCATTTGTAAAGCAAAATGTGAGATTTTTTTTGATGGCCATGACTTAATTTTATCTTATATTTTTTTTGGTTTTGGAAAAATGTAATTTCTATAAGTAAAATTTCTTACCAATTTTGATTGTGGAAGTTAGGGTTTAAATAACTTTTTGTTAAAGTCTTAAATAGTCCATCAAGTCATGATGTATAATTTGGTTTCAAATTTATTAAAAAAAATTGTTTTGATTGGACTTTGAAAAGCATTATTATGAATATAATAAATAATATGAATTAAGCACCAGAACAGAACTAGTAACACAATTACACTGTAATTAATATGCGCATTGAGAAATTAAGTAAAATATCACTAAAACAAATGCTAATTAACTGCAGGATCGCTAAGATAGCTAAGATCGTTTTATTCGTATTTTTTCTTCCGTTTTTCTAATTCAAAATTACATGAATGTCTCAAAATTCACTTTAGAATATTTAAACAAATCGTATTAAGCTAAGAGTTACAATGCACTACCGACATAATTGTTATCAATATTTTGTTCAATAAAAAGGTCGGTAAACTCGCAAGATTGATTTTTCTGCATCAAATCTTTTCAATTAAACAAAATTTAACTAAAACAAAACATTTCAATATTACAAAAGCAAAAAGGAGCTAAACGCGTGCCCAAATGAAAAATCCTCTCTTCGGAGTGACACTTTGGTCTTACACGCGGTCTCGAAAGACTAAAACAATCAGTTGATCAAGTGGCTTGTTATTAAGATACAAGACATCTACCGTCAAAACAAAAGAAAACAAAACAAATTTAATAATCAACCTTGGCAACTTAGGTTTATTGACAGATTAACATGATTAGTCTATTGTCAAAAAATAAACTAAATTTTATAAATAAGTTATTAAAATGCAGCTAACTTATTTTGCATATTTTCACATACTCGTAGTACAATAATATTCATTCAATGAATTAATTTATCTATTCACATAATTTTGCAACTTTCATGGAATATGATGTTCTATATTATATTAAAACATTCAAAACAATGATTTCCATGTGGCATATTAACATCAACAATATTAATAAAATTCTGTAAATGTTAAGATAGTTTGGATAAAATCCAATTTAAATTGTGTAATTCAAAATGTTGATTGGCATATTTGTACATACATATGTAGGTATTTTGAATGAACGACGTAATTTTTGTATATAGGTACACATTTATTTTTGATTCTTTTCAATGCGAATACGGAGATAGGCATAATATGATGCTATTTGAGGCATTAAATCAGAAATATTTAAATCAACAAAAAAACAAATTTTTAAGAATAAATTCGTATTTATAAACGTTGCCAAAATTATGATCTAAAAAGATTCCTGCTTTTCCTAAATAGAGCAAATGCTGAATTAATTTAGGAGGAACTCTTTTTGTAGGTACAACATTGATATCCGATTTAATTCTAAAGGGTGTTTTTTTAGAGGTATACAACTTTTAATAAAACAAAGAAGATTTTGTTTATATTGACATATAATTTCCTTTATTCGAAAGATAATCTTCTTGCGTTATAAATAAAATATGATTTCTGGCATATGAGAGCACGGCTGTATTGGACGTAGTCTAATTTGGAGGTCTAATTTTCGATGACTTTTTCGAATATGCGGCGAATGTTGTATATCAAGTGGTCATCATTTCTGATTTATCGGCGTAGACTATCGACTTTATATAGTCAAGCTGAATTTATAGCACAATCTTGAAGGCTAATTCAAGGATCCGTAACGTGACACTAACGTTTCTTTCATAATTCCATTCTGACAAGAGCTGTGTGACATGTTGCGCCATCTTATTGGAACCACAGAGCTACTGAACATCATTGTTGTTCAATTGATGAACGAAAAAGTTAGTAATCATGGCTCTATAACGGTCATCATTGACAGTAACGTTCTAGTCAGCAAAGTTTTTAAAAAAGTACGATCCAATGTTACGGTATTTCAGCTTAAACTTTAGAAGTATCATCACTCCAAATACGGCAGCTTTTTTTATTGACCGTAAAATGGTCGTAGTGGGCAATACGTATTTCAAAAAAATTAATCATTTTTACAATTTGGAAGGCTTGTTACAGGCGTCATTCTATTCATTTAAAATTCCAACCCAAACTTAAAATAAATCACTTGAGAATTGACAAAATGGCAGCCAGTTAAAATAGTGTTGCAAACTAAAAGTTTTATACCTATAAAAATAACACCATTATTTCAAATAATAACGTCTGCTTATCTCATATTAAGAAAAAGCTGATTTAATTTAGAGAACAATTCTTTTTGTTACGTGGAAAATGGAAATACAATTCTTTTCTTTTACTTAGGTTATTGCTTAAACCAGGTTCAAGATTAAATTCATGTAGAAGAACCTTAAAGTAATAATATCTTGACCTTACCTACGTGGTGGTAAGGACAAGACTTTTCGTTTTTTCCTCTGTCTATCAACTCCTACTCTCACTTCCCCGTGGTGAACATCGGGTGCCTAGTATCTCAACTGGAGATTGGGTTCCAACCCCAGTGGAAAGTTGTTGGGGGCAGCAAACGAGAGAGGGGGGGAGAGGTGCGTCCACTAAGGCACCTCTCCTTATCCAGACGGCAGCGGAGGAATTCCCGAGATGGAATCAACGGTGGCGTCTACAGTTCCAGTAAGGCTGAACTACTAAGTGAACACCTTATAGGGCTTCTACGACTTATTCGGAGCCCAGGCTTATAAGGAGCGGTTTATCCGGCTCCCCGTCCTTGGAGTTATACTAAGGATCTGGCCCTCCAGGTTGGGGGTTGTGCCGTCAGGGTGACTTCCTGACCACTTAAAAATCTTATAGTTGCGAAGCACCAACAAGCCTCAGATACGGACGGATTTACTGCTGACAACCAACGCAAACGAATTAAGGACAACGAACTTCGGATATGCATGTGGAATGTTAGGTCCCTTAACAGGCCACGTGCAGCCGAAGAATTAGCGGAGGCTCTAGACTGCTATAAAGCAGACATCACCGCCATCCAGGAAATACGATGGGATGGGCCGGGAAAAAAGAGGATGAAAAACTGCGATATTTACTATGGTGACTGCAATACCAAGAAAACTAACAGCGCTTATTTGTCATTGGAGCCAGACTTAGGCAACAAGTCTTGAGCTATAGGTGCATCAACGAGCGCCTCATGACCATCCGCATCAAGGCTAAATTCGGCAACATTAGCCTGATATGCGCGCACGCCCCCACAGATGAGAAGGATGACAACACCAAAGAAATGTTCTTCGAGCTTTTAGAAAAAACATACGAGCAGTGTCCTAGCTACGATATTAAAATTGTCCTGGGCGATTTTAATGCCAAGCTAGGAAGGGAAGACATCTTTGGGGGAATAATCGAGAAAAACAGCCTGCACGATAACACTTCCGACAACGGATTCATACTCATAGATTTTGCTGCGGGGCGAAACGTCATGGTAGCCAGTACACGTTTTTCACACCTCAACATCCACAAGGGAACTTGGAGATCTCCAGATCAATCTACCGTCAACCAGATTGACCATATTGCGATCGACGCCAGACACGCTAACATCGACTCGGACCACTACCTCGTTGTAACCAAGGTAGCACTTCGGGTTTCCAGACCCAAGGCAAAACAGGAAGAAGGTACAACGTCGAACGGAGAGCAATCGCAAGAGATCGCCAAATCCTTTTCCGACCAAGTTACAAGTAACCTCTCTCGAAGTTCTCTGCCGCCAACACAATGTATCGAAAACTAGTGGCAACATTGCCAAGATGCAATCAGAGAAGCCGCCTCTGATGTGCTGGGTTTCAAGAAACCACCAACAAGGAACCCTTGGTTTGATGAGGAATGTCGGCAGGCAAATGCAGCCAAACAACAGACACGCAAAGCGGTGCTGCATAAAAGGACGAGAGCTGCTCATGAGCTCTATGAGCAGAAGAGGCGAGAGGAACACCGACTTCTCAGAAGGAAAAAGAGAGAGCATGAGAAGCGTACGGTCGAAGATGTTGAGAGGTTTAAAAGCAGGAATGAAGTTCGAAAGTTTTATGAACAGGTGAAACGAAATTCACAAGTACATAAACCTAGAACTGAAGGCTGCAAAGACGAAAGTGGAAACATCATAGTGGAACCGCAGTCAATGCTGAGGATATGGAAGGACCACTTCTGCAGACTGTATAACGGCGACGACGAACCGAATTCCGCTGTCAGGCAGGATGATCCATTCAACATAGACGACGAAAGCCAACAATCCCGTCCTCCCGACTTAGACGAATTAAAGATTGCTATATCTAAGCTGAAGTCTAACAAAGCCGCTGGAGCGGATGGCTTGAATGCCGAGCTCTTTAAAGCAGATGGAGATAAGTTGGTTAGGAGCATGCACCAACTTATCTGTAAGATATGGTCGGAAGAAAGCATGCCCGATGAATGGAACCTCAGTATTGTTTGCCCGATCCTGAAAAAAGGAGACCCTCTAAACTGCACCAATTATAGAGGAATCAGTCTACTTAACATCGCTTTCGTTTTTTCCGTCTCACACAAAAAGACACCTTTACTTTAACTATTTATAGAAATACCTCAAATGGTTTGCTCGTGGGCTGTAGATCTTCAGCTTAAAAATAGTTACTCTTAAATATCTACATATATTTACACCTTTCTAGAATTGAAAACATACATATATAATTTCCTATGGAAATTAACGCTCAAATTGTCAAGTAATCAAGCTTAATGCGTTGGAATGCAAGTGGCAGTGGCAGCAATTAGTGAGACATTTTTGCCTTACAAATAATCTGAAGCTGCAAAAATAGAGAAAACAAAAAGAAGAAAAACGCCCACTTTGGAATTTCATACCGCACAAAAAAAAAAAAAAACAAAAGCACAAGATAAAAATTACATATCTCAATCACTTAAAAGCAACTTAAAGTCCAAATGAGAGCAGAAAGCACTCCACACTACTGTCCAGGTTTTATTTTTTAACAACTACATGAGTGGAACAAGTTTTAAAACATTATTATTTTCTTACATACCCACGATTAATCGGTATTTAATTAAAAATAAAACAAAAAATATATAAATCGTGCCACAAGATGGATTCCTTTTGAAGATATACGAGTAATGCTCTCAATTCGAAATGCCACAAAGTAGCCCATAAGATACTCGAAGCTCTTGAAGCTGTAATAGGAAGGTGGGTTTTGACTCTGCCTGTGGCTCTTTATGGATTGGTTTGGCTAGCCACAGACTAGAATTGCGGACAACCATCAAATCCCTCCTGATATCTCTGTCTGATGTTCGATCGTCTGCAGGTATGTACATACCTACAAAAGTTATCATTATTATAATAATATATTTTTTTACTTAGGTTAATCCGGTTTTGTAAAAGGTGAACGAATTAATTTTTGAAATCGAAAGTGAGCATCTGGTCAAGTGGTAGCGGTGGTGGTGGAGATGGTGGGTTGTTGGTTGCACGAAGTAGAAAAGATATTTTGCGTTTAATATATTATTCACCTCGTGAATTAAGTCAAGTCACTGACATGGCCCACTATCTGCATTTTATACTCGTTTATTCTTGATTTATAGTTTATTTAAAGTTTTTTAAGCCGCCACTAAGGCGCAACTTGTCTTCGCATTTGCAAAGTTTCATAATATAGTGGGTTAACTTATTTTATAAATTTTTATTCAGATCAGCAAAACAGTGTTTTGTAAAAACAAGTTATTTTCTTGATTTTGCATCTGATGGCGTTTAAATACGGATAACGTAGGTAAAACCTACTTTAAATGACAATAAGTAAGTCAATTAAATAAAACGAATTTTATGTCAAGGTTATGGTTCAGGGAGCAATGAAATCGTACAAGGAGAGGATATAGGAACCTTCAATTTAATTTTTTCGGAAATTCAGACATTTTTGAAAATTCCAATTTATTGGAAAAGTTTTTTTTTTCAAGAGAATATTTTTGAAGCATGCAACATTATGTAAAGTTTATATGGGAGCTGCCCTTTTTTGAAAGTATATATAGAATTATACGAGTAGATGATGGTGTAAACGTATGATGAGTGCACTTCAGATTGATGTTCATGTTCAAGTTTTGAATAACTTTTGTATATTGCCATACACAAAAAATATGCTTAGCACTTATGTAGGGCTCCTTTTGCATTTTAATGGATAAAAATATGGATTTATTTTGACTCAAGTGGGATGATGTTTTAAAGAAGAAATGACCACCAAGACACTTTGGGAATAACTTTATAAATGCACTTTAATAATTCTTTAAAGAATGTGTGTGCTGAAAATACTTATTAAATTTAAATTGAATACTTTACACACTTAAGAAACTTAAGTATAGTGTTAACGCAGGCAAGATATATTTAAATATCGAGTGTTTTGAGCAGATAGGGCAAGGAAGGAAATAATTAAAAAACTACGAAAAACTGGGTCACAAGCTACAATTTACATAAAAGTTATTGATAGTTTGGAAGGAAACACATTGTTTTAGAATGGCATGAACTTCCATCCAAGGCTGATTTTCAAGTTTTGCACGCTGAACTCTCTGGCTTGAAAACAAAATATGACGATATTTCAGCCAAAGTCATTTGCCTGGAGCAGCGAAACAACGAATTGGAGGATCGTATTGATGATTTGCTGCAAAAAAGTCTGGAGTCAAACGTTGTAGTTCACATGCCTTTGGAAGCCAACACAGATATGAACGAAAAAGCTAAGTCGGTCTGTGCTGGGTTGTTGGGCATTGCGGACACAAGCTCTGTTGTTGAATATGCTCATTCGGTATCTGATCCTACAAATCGAACTGCAATGATTATAGTTAAACTTAATTCTCGTACTGCTGCTTGGAAAATACTGAGAAACACAAAAAACTTAAAAGGCACGCAGATCCATGTGCATAAGGACCTTCCTTACAATACGCGTCGTAGGAAAACCAAGCTGTTACCAATTGCCAAGTTTCTGCGTGCAAAGTTCCCCCGAGTAAATATCCAGCTAAAAGACGACAAACTCTTCATAGCAAACAAACTTTTTACATGGGATTTAACGCGTGGATTAAACTGTGGCTCAAACGAGCCCCTGGAGGTGCTTAGAAACATTTTTGGAGGTGATCATAATTTGTTTTCCGATCTTCAGAATTTTATGAATGAAGTTGAACGTGGTAATAAAATTGTAAGAAACGTCAATCACCAAATGTCAAATTCAAGTATGTCATCTGAAGTTGGTTGCATTCCACCTCTTCGTAATGTCAATGACAACTTTGATCTTTTGGATGCACACACAAGCTCGAGCTTAAGACTGGAAACAAATGGTCGTTTACACGATGGAATGGAATGAGGAGTGTCCGTCTACCAGAAACAATTTAGAAATATAGAATTAAGTATAGTAAGTTATAATGTTGCAGGACTTAAAAATAAATCTCTTGCAAACATTTTTTATTTTCAATAGGCTAAGACAGTGGATCGAGGATAACAAAATACTCAACGAAAATCAAGCTGGATTCAGGAGAAACTATTCGACTTTGGACCAAATATTCAGCCTGTTTAATATTGCGGAGAGCTTCAAAAAAAGAAAACAAAAACTTTATGCCTTTTTTGTCGATTCCCGTGCCGCTTTCGATTCAATTGCTCGGGAAGCACTTTTTTTTAAGCTCTATAAATTGGGGATATCAGGTAAAATTGTTACCTTACTGAAAGCGATGTATGAAAAGAATGTAGCCTACGTGTGGGATGGGGAATCTGTTTCTGAAGAGTTTCCAGCTGAAATGGGAGTAAAGCAAGGATGTATCCTGAGTACGTTACTGTTCAATCTCTTTATAAACGATATCGTGGAAGAAGTTGGCGGAGGCATCCAGTTTGCAAATACACAGATACCAGGGCTCATTTTTGCGGATGATATTGTATTTTTATCTAAAAGTGTTGAAGGAATGCAGCGAACGATGAATCGTCTGGAGAGGTACTGCAAAACTTGGAATTTAACCGTTAATTTAGAGAAGTCCAAAATGATGATATTCAGGGATGGTGGTGGTAGATATGCGAGTAATGAAAAGTGGACTTATATGGGAGACAATGTTGTAATCGTTCGAGAATATAAATACTTAGGCGTATTAATCACGGCAAATCTAAACATGAAAAAACATTTACATTTGAAACTAGCGGAAGCAAAGAGTGCTGTATCTTCAGTGTGAGCCCGTTGTATTGAAAATAAATTCATCGAACACAGGGCAAAGATTAAAATTTTTCATGCCACCGCAGCTTCTATAATGCTCTACGGTGCTCAGGTTTGGGGGTACAACCAATTCGAAGAGGTGGAAAAATTCCTCAGGTATTTCTTAAAACGCATTTTTCGGTTACCTAACTGCACACCTAATTATATGTTGCATTTGGAAACTACTGAACCGCCAATGTTTTTAAGCACACTAAAGCTGCATTTTGAATATATTTTGAAGGTGATGGAGATGGATGATACTAGATTGCCAAAAAAAAGTTCTTAAGAAGCTGCTATCTTCTAGGGGAGGTCTAGTCAAACAGTGGGAGGAGTTGGCGAATAGTCTAGGAGAAAACTTCCGCTGTTTACCTGATATTAGTGTAACGGACTTGCGAAAAGTATTTACAGCGATATTAGAAAAAGTCAGCAACACCACATATGCAAAATATCTACAAGAAGCACAAACCTCACAATATAGAATGATCTACAGTCAACTCAGTACAGACCTACGAGAAAACACATACTTCCTTAACCATTACCCCCTGCATATGATAAACATTATATTCAAAGTACGAGGAGAATTATTAAATTTAAATTTCATTCCTCATCGACCTGTTCTGCCGATTTTATGTGGCCTATGTAATCTGAAGGAAAGGGAAGATACATTTCACTTTATTGTCAGGTGTCCCATCTTAAAAGAGTTTCGAGTGAGATATTTTGGGGTGGCCTCGATGGATTGGAACAACACCATGGAAGTTTTGAATGGAAAAGTAAGCTGGGAGATTTTATATAAATACACGTCAAGCGCACTGTGCCATAGAAAGCGTACTATCGAAGGAGACTTCTAAAATAAAAAAAAAAAAACAAAAACTACAATGTTCAATATTTATACATATAAAACTTAAAAAAAAAATGTCAATCTGGTAGACGGCCATTTGCCAAGCCATATTAAACTTAAGGTTAAAATTGTAAATTGTAAATCAAACCTTTTTTTTGTTTAAATAAAGTTTTTAAAACTAAAACTAACTAAGAATGGCACTAAAATGTAAAAATAAATCAAATAGTTAAACAACCAAAACCGACAGAAATGCGTCACTATTCAAAAATATCAGCTTTAAAAAATTGAAACATTAAAAAAGTAAAAGCAAATACCGCAAAATTTTTAATTGAAAGATGATTTTCCTTATTTAATTTCAGCATTTTATTATCTCATAAGATTTTACAAAAAGTTAAAACCACAGAGCGGCTTGTTCGACTTGTAGTAAAGCGCTTATTAAAAAAAAAGAAGCTAAATCCATGAAATCTGAGTTTCTGACATTCCAAATTAATATGTTCCTTCAACAGACCTATGTAGGTTTGTTTGCTTCGATTTTTTGTTCATGAACTGTCACTGTTCACACGTGTTCAGATGCATGATTTTTAGAAAAAGGGAAAGTTAGTACATTTTGATTTGGAAATAACTAGAAATTCAAAAATTTAGAAAATTTATATCTTGTAAAATGCTAGGCCCTTAATAATTGTTTGTTAAATATTTTGAATCAATACGTTTTAGTTTTTAATTTTTAAAAACGTACTTTAAAAATTTAAATTTTATTTAAGGATATTATTGACAAGATTTATAAAATGCAGTCCATTATTACATAAAAATAGTTCTTTCTTGAACAATAAAATAAATTGACGTTTTTCCGATTGTCGATAACAAATAATAATTATTGTCGGTAATGCAGTTCGTTTAATCGGAACTAGAGGTAGTCACCTGTCATTGAAATTTTATAATATTGTTACTTAAAAGCATTTAGAAAGCAGCTTTGGTACTTATTTTGATTCTTAATGAAAGTTTATTGAGCGAGTTAATATAATTTGAAAAAAAGAAACATACACTGCGATCTTAACTTCCACAGTAAGTTATTTTAAAATAATTGAATGACCATTGATAAGGTAGTTTTTCTTTGAAAACATAAAGGTTACTCGTATGTACTCAGAACAGTGAAACTAACTAGTTTTGCAATCATTGACTTGAAGCCTTTATATTCTTTTGAAGTCTTGGTATTCATTTTAAGACTTTACATACACTTGAAGTCTTTGTATTCTTTTGAATTCTTAAGTGAAATTTCACTACACACTTTTGAAATGTTTGTTTTAATCTCTTGGTGTATGACATCGAAAATTGGTGTACGAGGTGTATATTGTATAAGCTTTACGATATTTTGTGTACTTAAATTTCACTCAAGAATGGACAAGAATACAAAGACTTCAATTGGATGTAAAAAATACAAAGAGTCTTAAATGATTGCAATCAATTGAATACAATCAAATGATCGGAGAAAAAATATTGCAGTCTTTTTAAGGTCAAATGATTGATAATTGCAGAATTTGAAGTCCCAATATTTAGATGAAATCATTGAATGCAATCTTAAAGTTCAATTCAATAAACAATTTATAATGATTACATTCTTTTACAAGCCTGCTAGTAAGCTTTGAAATGTCTTAAAATTAACAATTAAAATGTTTAAAATTATAAGTTTCAATGAGAGCTAATTTATTGAAATCAAATAAGTTGCTAACTAACAATTTTTTCGGATCCGATATTTTTGCAATAACTTCTAAGTTAAATTATGAAAAACAAACTTTATGCACAACATCCATCAAATTCCGTCAATAATTACCTATTCTTCGCTGTATGAAACTTACACAATTTTTAAAAAGGATTAAAGAAAATATTTAGATGTTTCAAATCAAACAAATTGAGAAATCTTCAAACCAAACTAATAAATTCAATTAATTCAATTTTGTTTATCTAACTTCGCAATAACACACAATATAATAATTACTATTTCCAATAACATTATACGTTCTTGCTTATTTTATGGCACTTAAAATTGTGTGTTAGTTTTGTAAATATATTGCAAATATTTACAGTTACATCTGGGCTTTGTTGTATGGTTTATCTATCTAATTTATAAACAATATTGGCTTTGTATTATTAACTGTGTAAGTATGTTAGTTTAAATTTATTTACGCAACAATGAACATAACATACTAAATTTTCACGAAAGGGTATATTATTTAACGTTCCACCATTTAAGAACAACGCAATAGCAGAAACGATAACTGTAGCGAAATTTTCTAAAGGAGTGCAGTTGAAGTAAAAATTAAATAAACACATAAAGAACAGTCTAAATTAAAAGTAAACATACCTACCTCCTTATAAAAAAATAAACTAGCGATATATGTATGTACATTCAATGATAAATAAATCACTAATATTCTTATTAGCCAAAAATACGCTTCATCATTAATTATTTTGCCGTTACTGACTCGTAATTTCTGTTATATATTTTAATTTATTATAGTAGTAGGTATAGTAGTTGTTTAGTATAGTAGTATAGTTGTTACTTTGTGAAATTCACCTTTAAATGAAAGTTTTGACATTGACAGTTCAGGTATTAGATGCATTCACACTAAAATTTGTTTATTTGTTTGTTTGGTTATTGGTTGCGTTCACAATGAAATTTTAAAGTAGTTAGATCACAATTTTAATATTTTTTTAATTTCTTGAAATGTTGTCTAAATATTGTAAAAAATGTTTTCACCTTTAAATGAAAGTTTTGACATTGACAGTTCGAATTTTAGTTGCGTTCACAATAAAATGTGTTTATTTGTTTGATTGGTTATTGGATATTTTTTAATTTCTTGAAATATTCACCCTTATTTTGACATTCTCTTTCGTTCGAAAGTTATTCGAATTCTTATGACAACAACAATTACTTGTGTGTACTTAGAAAAATGCTAATCGGTTCAGTATAGTTCGATAGAACGAAAAAACCTGTGATTGGCTTACAACTTTCATGTGGGTGCGGTGGCGTAGTGCGTAGTGCACTAGCTCCTCACACGCTAGGTCGCTTGTTCAAGCCCAGCTCGGGCAAAGTTCTTTCAAAAATTAAATTGAACATAAAGCGATTAAGCACCACTAAAGGAGTCTGATGATCGGGTTGGCCCCCGTGAAATAGCTATAACTCCAGCCAAACTTGGTGGTAGCACACACAAGTTGTTGTTGTTTCATTCTAAATTTTCAATTGTAAATTCGGCAAGCAGCTGCCTTAACCTGCGAGTGTAAAATTTCACACAAAACCCCTTAAAATTGTTAAAATTAAAAATCTTGACCAGCGTCAACCTCTTTCGCCTCATCTCCCTCCTCATACGAATCCAATCGAATTGTTGGCTTATGAAAAAGAGAGGAGATAATAGAAAGAACCTGGATAAAACAACAACAATTACTTGTGTGTACTTAGAAAAATGCTAATCGGTTCAGTATAGTTCGATAGAACGAAAAAACCTGTGATTGGCTTACAACTTTCATGTGGGTGCGGTGGCGTAGTGCGTAGTGCACTAGCTCCTCACACGCTAGGTCGCTTGTTCAAGCCCAGCTCGGGCAAAGTTCTTTCAAAAATTAAATTGAACATAAAGCGATTAAGCACCACTAAAGGAGTCTGATGATCGGGTTGGCCCCCGTGAAATAGCTATAACTCCAGCCAAACTTGGTGGTAGCACACACAAGTTGTTGTTGTTTCATTCTAAATTTTCAATTGTAAATTCGGCAAGCAGCTGCCTTAACCTGCGAGTGTAAAATTTCACACAAAACCCCTTAAAATTGTTAAAATTAAAAATCTTGACCAGCGTCAACCTCTTTCGCCTCATCTCCCTCCTCATACGAATCCAATCGAATTGTTGGCTTATGAAAAAGAGAGGAGATAATAGAAAGAACCTGGATAAAACAACAACAATTACTTGTGTGTACTTAGAAAAATGCTAATCGGTTCAGTATAGTTCGATAGAACGAAAAAACCTGTGATTGGCTTACAACTTTCATGTGGGTGCGGTGGCGTAGTGCGTAGTGCACTAGCTCCTCACACGCTAGGTCGCTTGTTCAAGCCCAGCTCGGGCAAAGTTCTTTCAAAAATTAAATTGAACATAAAGCGATTAAGCACCACTAAAGGAGTCTGATGATCGGGTTGGCCCCCGTGAAATAGCTATAACTCCAGCCAAACTTGGTGGTAGCACACACAAGTTGTTGTTGTTTCATTCTAAATTTTCAATTGTAAATTCGGCAAGCAGCTGCCTTAACCTGCGAGTGTAAAATTTCACACAAAACCCCTTAAAATTGTTAAAATTAAAAATCTTGACCAGCGTCAACCTCTTTCGCCTCATCTCCCTCCTCATACGAATCCAATCGAATTGTTGGCTTATGAAAAAGAGAGGAGATAATAGAAAGAACCTGGATAAAACAACAACAATTACTTGTGTGTACTTAGAAAAATGCTAATCGGTTCAGTATAGTTCGATAGAACGAAAAAACCTGTGATTGGCTTACAACTTTCATGTGGGTGCGGTGGCGTAGTGCGTAGTGCACTAGCTCCTCACACGCTAGGTCGCTTGTTCAAGCCCAGCTCGGGCAAAGTTCTTTCAAAAATTAAATTGAACATAAAGCGATTAAGCACCACTAAAGGAGTCTGATGATCGGGTTGGCCCCCGTGAAATAGCTATAACTCCAGCCAAACTTGGTGGTAGCACACACAAGTTGTTGTTGTTTCATTCTAAATTTTCAATCTTATGATATGTATTTTCACTTTCTAACAATTCGAAAGTTCATTTTACGAGTAATTCGAAAATAAAGCAAACTTTGACTTTCTTATCATTCGAAACAAACGTCATTTATTAGGCGTTCACATCTTGATGAGAGAATTAAAAGAAAAACATGTAAGTTCTGTTTTTTTTTTTGCAAAAAATAAAGAAAATGGAATATATTTGTATGAAAATATTTTGTTGTTTTTATTAAAGGTTGCAGTCACACTCAAATTCGACAATTAGAGAACAAAAGGTAGTTCTTATAAAATTGATCGAACAAACTTTCAAACTCAAATGGATTTGATGCATCACTTATCCTTCTTCTGTTAATCTGTTCCTCACCATTTTCACTGCTCATATATAAAACAATTGCCATTTTGCTGCTAAAATATAACTTTTGTTGAAACAAACAAATTCAAATTGGTTTTCTTTTGTTTTTTGAAAATTCACAGGTGTGACCAGATGTGTGTGAAATAAATAGTGGAACCATTAATACGCAAACATCATTTTGATGATTCCAGATGAATAATTGAAAATCTTTGATTAAACATTAAAATTCAATAAAAATGACTCGAATAGTCAAATCAAATTCTAGTATTTCACTAAACAAATGTTTTATAGTTAATTTTATTCTTTTTCATGACAATAAACTTGTATTACGGTTCTAAAAAAATGAATTCATGTTTTCGTTAACGCATTTCAAAATAATTAACAAAACATTACTTCTCTTTTTGCTTTTGGAATGTGTTGGATTAATTTTCCGAACATTTAAAAAAAATTAAATAGTCTGCAAAAGAAGTCAGCTTGGTCATACTACATATAATCGAAATGTCAGTAAATTACAAGCAGCTGATTTCGAAAATAACATTCATTTAAGATCATTTTGTGAATACATTCTAACAATGAATATCTTTCGTTCGAATGTAAAAATACATGGAGTTCATTCGAATGTATAGATCTATTCTAGCGAATGAGCCAGAATAAGCGTGATTGTCTAAATATTGTAAAAGGTATTTTACTTTTAGTTCACACTGTATGAAATAACAACGTTCTTTCTCTGGTTATGATATTTTTGTGTTCTGCACGAATTGTTAC
This sequence comes from Eupeodes latifasciatus, assembly GCA_920104205.1. Lineage (NCBI taxonomy): Eukaryota > Metazoa > Arthropoda > Insecta > Diptera > Syrphidae > Eupeodes > Eupeodes latifasciatus. The sequence goes on from OV049926.1 coordinate 158,350,883, forward strand.
ACTTAATTAATGCTTCATTTGTGCTCTACCTTCTTGTTTAAGTTTTGCGCAGTGAAATAACAGATTTTTTCAATTTAAAATGTTTAATTACCAATAAATTAAAATTAACGTATAAACAGGTGCTTACCAAAGTACTAGAAAATAAATCTCGTTTGACATCATTGCTGCTACTTATGCCAATGACACTAATACCGTCATTCGTTGTCGTTGTTTCAAATCTAGAAAAAGAAAAAACAAAAGAAAATCAATTAAATAACAAAAACCCACATATGTTAGATTTTATAAAGAATATATTTTAGAAAAAAACCCAAACCCTTTTTTAAAATAGAAACAAACAAATCATAAACCATCTGACAGTTGAAATGATGAATTGCACAATAAGAAAAAAGAACAAACAAGTGATGCGTTCTTAAAGGTAAAGAAACATCAGACTATAATTCCAAGAAATGAGACAATTGTTTTCAATTTCATTCATATTTTTTAGGGGTTTGGGTTTTTTGGGTACCCCTATAGAAAAGAATAAGGCTAAAATTCACATTGGCAATAAAACAACATTTGGTTGTGTTTTTCTTGGAATTTCGATTTTTTCACCTAGCCACACACACACAAAAACGATGAACTGTCAGTTAATGTTGTTATTTTAATCTTCTTTAAACCTCAAATAAGAATACGTTTTTGTGTTCTAAAATAAAATTTACAACAAATCGATGGGATGGATAAAAGGTAGGTATGAGGATGGGAATAAAATAGAAACAAGAACAATCAATCCATCAACATGTTGTTTTTAGCACTTGAATGAATGACAATTGAGCGTGTCTACACGGTAAAGTTACAACATCACTACTAAGACAACAGAACGAAATTTTGTAACATTGTCAAAAAAAAAGAAGAAACGAACGAAAGAATTGTGTCGGGTGCATTGCATGTCTATTTCAAGTTAACATGAAAGAAATTAACATTGACAGTTTTGTTTGTGCTCATAGAAAACCAACTAATTTCTATAAGATTACGATGTGATGTTCGATGATCAAAGAACAAGTTTATTTAACTTATTTTGAGCTTCACAAGCCCTGGACGTATCGAAGAACTGTCAAATCCTTCACGAGTTTTTCGGAATGTGCCTCTCGTGTTAATTATTATACGTATTAGACGTACAACTGACGTTCGATTTGTTCGTGTTTGAAATAAAAATGCACACAGGAGTAGTTCGTAGTTGTCAATACCAAGAAATGTCAATTTACGATCCACTAGCAGAATAAAACTAAGAGTTGAAATTTGCTCATAAATTCGTAATCCTAATTCATCCATTAATTGGCAAGTGTCACAACCGTAACAAATAAAGAAAACATCGAATTACCAAATTTATGAAGTAACTAAGATACCAAAACAATTTAATTTGAAATTCAAAGAGATTGAATTGAATGATTACAGTTGGTGTCACACTTCTCACATTTTGTTGTGGAATGAGAAATTTAAAGCGCAGGAACTTTCCTACACGAAAATTTGCTTAACAAATTGAAATTATTCAATTCCTTTAATATTATTCATATTTCAAAAAAATCTGTGAGAATTTGTGTCACTGACAACAAAAATGTCCCCATTTTCTAAAATCAGTTTTATTAATGATTAAGTAACACGTTCTTCCCACTGCACTAGTGTAACAATATTGATGTGTAAAAAAAACCTATCTGCAAAGATTTTCAAGGTCTTTTTAGAAACTTTAAACAACCTGAATATTAGAACACTATTTTAGCTAGGTCACATCCATATAATTGTGAAAATTTTCCTATATTTTATGTGTGTCACATAAGTAACAATGAAAATTAAAAATATAGTTTGACTAAAATCATCAAAGCAATTGCCAAACTATTTAGGAATAATAAAAAGTGGTGTTTTAGTATTACAATATTATAAAGTTAAAGTTGTTAAAAAACTGTTGGTAACAAAGTATATACTATGTGACATAAGTAACAATGAAAACTTATAGTGTATAACCAAAACCGTCAAAACTATTGTCAAACATTTTTAAAATTATACATGTAAGTGTTTTTTTCAGTGAAAAAATTATAAAGTTAAAGTTGTTAAAAGACTATTGCTAACAAAGTATATATTATGTCACATAAGTAACAATGAAAACTTATAGTGTATAACCAAAACCGTCAAAACCACTATCAAACGTTTTTAAAATAATATATGAAAGTGTCTTTTTTTCAGTCAAGGAATTATAAAGTGAAAGTTGTCAAAAAACTGTTGCTAATAAAGTATATAGTACATCACATAAGTAACAATGAAAACTTAAGGTATAATTTGACCAAAATCGTCAAAGCCATTGTTAAACATTTTTACAATAATATTATGTTAGTGGTTTTTGCAGTCAACGAATTATAAAGTAAAAGCTGTCAAAAAACCTGTCGGTAACGAAGTAAACAACACGAAGGTTTAAAAGAAGAAGAACACAGTTTGGGAAGTGAAAGAATATTAAAAAAACGCTCTTTCTAGTTTTGAAACTAGGTTATAAAACACTATTTAAATATTTTGTTAACAAAACTTAATTTAATAGTTCAAAAAGTCAAGTTCACTGTGTTCCAAAAAAACAGAGAAACATAAATAAATTATGTATCAACTTAATTTTCACACATGAAAATGAGAAACCAAAAATCAATAAAATTCGAATTCCCACCAATTTACCGGTTGAATAAATTATTCCATTTTCTTATATTATTCGCCTTAACCCATACACGAAAAACACTCTACTCGTATGTATAATAATTGGTGTGAAATTGAAGGCAGCAAAAAAAAAAAGTAATTAAATTTTCCACTTAATTTAATCCAATGTCATCGAACGCCAATATCAACGCCGACGCTGCTTAATTTCCCATCATCCTTCCCTTGTTAATCGATTGATGTTGAGTATGCATTTTTTATTGGTGTAATTTTTGCATTTTGCACATTTTTAACCAATATCCCACGAATTTATTTTAAAACCCTTCCTTCCCTCTCTTCTTCTGAACTCACCCCGATGAACAACACTTCCTTGATGATGATGAAGATGATGATGACGGTGGAGGCGGTAATGGAGATTGTGTATTATTGGTTGAAGAAGTTTTGGAGTAGGATCCATTCATGGATGTGTTATATTCCATCATTGATGACAAATATGTAACCCGAACCCGTGTGAGACGCAAACGTCCATCTATCAAACGTTCCCGATATGTAACCATATCACTTTTTCATCAAAAATCAGATATTTTGTGTGTGTGTTTTTTTAAGACTTTACTAAAGATTCACTCTCGAGATAGATAGTTATCGAACTTTATAGGGTTTTGAAAATCACAACGAAAGACCGAAAAGATGTGTGAACAAACGATTATAATGAGAAATGTCCCGGACGAGGGACACAATTCGACTGTGCAAAGGCAAATGATTATTGGTCCTTTGAAGGTCCCTTTTTCGTTTTCTATATTCAGTAGTTTTCTTTTTCTTCTCTTTTTTTGGTTCTTTTAAGATCTTTTAACAGCTGCTTTAGTTTTAGTTTTTTCTGTTCTCCTTCATTTCGGGGAATTATTTTCTTGTCCTGTGATGAAGATGATTTAATTTCTCACTCTAACCAATTTATAATCATATATAAAAATGAAATGGAGGGAATATGTATTTTTGAGAATAAAGGACTTGTTTTTTGATGTAGGCGAAAGAAAAGAAATATAGAAAGAAGAATAAAAGTAAAAGGATTGTAACAACTTCTGTCAGGGTCAAATATTGGTTTTGAACTGACATTTGACATTGTTTAACCCAAGTGGCAGTGATCCTTCCTGGTGATTGTTAAAAAGCTGGAGATCAGGAGAGAACTCACTTGGTTTTATTATGAAAAAAATAAGCTTTACAAAGTAGAGACAAACGCACCAAACCAAAAAATCCCATTTACACGTGAAAAGTATGTGTTTTATGCTTTTTTGACATTTGTAAAAATTACCTTTAATTACTTTTGTCACATGAAAATTTTAAATTTGCTGCACAAATTCAAATTTTTAAGCCTCTTCAAATGTGCAGATATTTTTTACTCCTCATAAATCGGATCGGATCTTCTTTAAAACAGCAACTTTTAGTAATTTACAAAGAAGTGACAGTTATATGACTTTGTTGAAACTGACAGATGCCTTTTCAATTGTTTTAATTATTGAAAAGCTAGGTCTTCAAAATTTTTGATTGTTTTAGCTTTTCTAATTTTAAAATCCAATTTCAAAAATGCAAATAAAAAAACAAACAAATCAACAACTAAATGTCAGTTTCAACAATGTGACCAATTTGACTATAGTGAGTAAAAGCGCTATAGGGCTATGTATTGATTTTACGAAAAGTAAGTGAAGCTAGCAACATGAGCACGTTCGTGAGACAAGTTATAGTTGCATTATTTTTCTTTCCTTGGAACACCAAAAAAAAGGACCCATAAACAGGTTTTTGAGACGATCAGTCTGAAAAATATATTTAATATAATTCAAATTGGGTACCTGTCTTTGAAATTTTCGAGGGAAAAAAACATCTGCGCCCGATGGCGTGTGTTGTGAATGTTTCGCGTTTCAGTGTCTCAAAGAAAGAATACTTCAATTTTTTTTTCGTTATCGGTGGCCCATCATCAATAACAATTTTAGAAACAGAGAGTGCATTGTCCTCCCTTCAGATCTAGATACATTCGGGAGCTATAGTTTCTACACAAAACACTTGCCGCGAACAGACAAAAAGATGCTCAAGATACATCGAGCAAAGCAGCTGTCAGATAAATACGTCGGTGTTTTGTTTCTTTTTTAAATCGCGGTTTAAAAACATCAAATGCTGTCTGGCAGAATTCAACTTTCTTTGATTTTATTTCAGTTGACGAATGAGGGAAAAAAGGTGGACCGAAATTATAATTTTTAACAGACAACAATGATGTCGGATTTTTATTTAATTATGTATTTATTTTAAGTAAAAATAAGTTACTATTGTAAAATATATTTTAAATTAATATACATTGCAGACTAGGAAAAATAAAGGAAGTGATTTAAGTTATTTTTGATGGCTTCCCAAAAAACCACCTACCTAATCAAAAAACGAAGATTAACTGGGGAATTCGAATTTTATTATGTGTTAGTTTTTGCAACTTCTTCAAAAGTTTGAGTTGGTATATTTTTCATCTCTCAAGAGGACTTTATTTTTTTTTTGTATTATGGGAAAAAGGTAAAAAGGTACCTACAGGGTTTACGTGACTGAGAGCATGAAAGATATATTATTATGTGTAGTTTTCTTCTTTAGAACTGGAAATTCCAAAGGTAGGAGAATTTTATTTAGTAATAAAAGGTTGTGTGGTAACTTTATACAAGGTAACATATCATATATATGCAAAGGTATCTAGCTTATATCTATTGGGTTAAAATTTGACGAGGATCTTCAAGTCTTAAAATAGTGAATTTAAATTAAGTTAGTAGGACTTTCTCTAACATTATGTAGAAACCTTTTGTGTATATTTTATAGTGAAACTAATTTTAAATCACACATTACCAATAACAGTAAAAGGCAATCTATCCATAATTTTTAGGGTTGAAATAAAAGAGGTTTATACTATTTCTAATTATTCATAAACTAAAACGTTTTTTCAACCATGACGAAACTTATTGGTATTAAAGATATACTAAATTCTAAGACTCTAATCTAAATCCTAAAGTGACTCTATAGGGTCACGTTTTAGGGATAACATACTGCCATATACAAAAGAAGTGTAGTGTCACACTTTTATCAACAAAGAAACTTAGTAGTTTTAAAATATTGTAAAAGGCCTATTTTTTATTAAAGAATTCTAACAGACATAATATGCACTTAAAAAAATCAAATTGATTCGAGATTAAGGCAAGCGACATTGAAGTTTGATTGCAGTAAACAAGGACAATTTTTTTTAGCTTTCTTTCAGTCTTCAAAAATATTTCTTTGTCTTTTTATATTCTTTATAAGGCTTTTGAAAAGCCTATTTTTGGCTTAAAGGCTTCTTCTCTTATGTAATAAGATCTTAAGATCTTATGTAATAAGATTTAAATTAGGATAAAAAACAGTTAAATTAACAAAATTCGGGAGTTTAAATTCCTAGACTACTAGAAAAACATAGAACCAGAGTTGTACGAAATGTCCCTAGCATTGACTAGTTCCTCTAGTCGTATAGTAAACTAAAGCAGGAAAAAAAATCTCTCCTAAAGGGTTCTCAAGTAATCGTAAGGAGCTCTAAACTTCTTTCAAGCTATTCTGAAACTCCTTTAGCCTTTTTTAAGGCCGTATCAGCAGTTTACTCATGTAGCTTTCTGGTAATCGGTATCCAATAAAATTAACTTTAGATTTTTAGAAAATAAAGTGCACGTCTGGATAGCACGAACTGGCTCCTGTATCCAAAGACTCAGTTTACTTAAGTTCTTCTTCATAAGTTTGTCTTCAAAATTTTTCTTTTTAATAAATTAAAAAAATTATTTTTTTTTTCGAAAATCGTTACAGCGGTTTTTTAAAAACTAATTTCGTATATTTTTAAAATTTTTCAATTTTAGTTTTAAAATATTTTTAGAATGCAGTTTTTCAGAACTTATTAATATAAGTTTAACAAAAAATATTGACCAGCTTTTGAGACGTCGAATTTTGAAAAATACTAATACTATTTTTATAAAAATCAAAAAAAAAAAAAAAATATAAAGTTTTTGATCATCAAATACTATTGTACTATACTTGTGCAGAAAAAAATATAATATAGAAATCGGTTCATTAGTTCTTGAGAAAACTTAAAAAATATAACGGTTTTATGATGGTGCCTGGAGCAGTACAAAAATATTTTTTTTATTGAAAGAAGCCAAATCAATTTTTTTAGAGAAAATTTAATTAAAATTTATCTTTTCGTTTTTGAAAAAATTCGAATTTTTGATTTTTGGTCTAGGTACTGTTATTTTTAGTCTTCAAAAAAAAAAAAATGAAAAAAAAACGCCTAACACTAATTTGCTAAAAACCTTAACTTCCAAGTTCGAATTCGACCCAAGGGTTTGGACTGTATGGGCGAAGACAGACAAACAGACAAATCGGGGGACCCACTTTTTTGTACTTTTTACCAGCGTAATGTCATGTTTGATAAAAATCACGTGTTCGAACTTTTTACGAATGCAATACTTATCATAAAGTTCCTATACGTCGCAAGAAAAAGTAGGACAAAAGAGTTTCGAAGCTTTTTATAACGAATTTATAATTTCTTGAATTGTTTTAACATTTCCAACGCAAATTTTTAAGTTCGATTGCATTTTCAATATTTTAGTATTCGTACATTCTAAGGCTTCAGTTTTTAATCCAATCAAGTCTAAAATATAAGAAAGTATAGTTTTGAAATTGCAGCCTCCCGAAATAATCAATTTAATCATAAAAGTAACCACGCTATCATAAATGGCGATGTCAATTCTAACAAAGACTTAAATCGCTATTGTTTACGATTTTTTGAGGAATAATTCGATAGTAAACTTTTGCGGAGTTTTGTGTATTAGCGGATTGATTTAATTTTCTTATTGAAATAAGACATTTTAAAAATTTCAGTGTCACGAAAAAATAAATATAGATTTTCGAATAGTTCCAAACTGTTTTATTTGTTACTCTGTATTATTAAGGAAATAAGAAAGAAACAATAATACAATTTTTGAAATGAAGTATTTGTAATCACTAATTTTTAGTGATTTTGTGCACTTTAAAAAAAATTGTATGAGTTGGTTTGGATTAGAGCGTTTTTTGCGACTGTTATTCTTGTCGGTCACATCGTAGAAGTTGTTCGAAATCTCAGAAAAATAAAATGTACGACTGTGTCGCACGAACTTGCTCCTGTATGCAGAGTCTGTTTAAAAAAGGACCTATATAAGATTTAAAAATATACCTGTAACATAAGTTTGTGTTCAAAGATATAAATGCCATTTGATTTGTCAAAAAAAAAAAAAACGCGCGATTTATCCCAAGACACAACTCATCCTAGGACAACTAATCCCGGAAATGAAAAATACTTGTAAGCATACTTAACGAAAACAATTAAACAATTGTTTCTGTACTCAACTAGTTCGTTCAAAGCTCTTTCATTTGGATAGCTTTATTTTAGTTTAATATTAGAAGAACCAGGATGGAAAGTAAATTATCTGCAGGTAAGAAAGAGGAAGAACATGTACATATGTTAAAATTGTAAAGCGATCGCCTATTGGTTGTCTAGTTAGGTAGGTGCACGGTTGCCACTTGAAAAAAAATTGCATGCCCAAAGCTGAAAATAAAAATGACCAATCGTACCAAAAAAGGACCAAAATAATTTGTGTCCGCAATGGCTTCTACCCACAGAAAGTAATTGTAATCGGTCCGATTTCTTGAATTGAAAATTTTGACATTTCTCGACGTTTCAAGGTTCCTAGAGTCTAAATAAAAGATTTTTAGAGAGAGATGTCTGTGCGTGCGTGTGTACGTACGTTCGGGAAGAATAACGTTTTTGACATCTGGTAAAATTTTGAGAAAATCGAATTGACAATTTTTTACAACAAATAAAAACCTTAAAAAAACAATAGTAAAACTTGGTAAAAATTTACTTTCGACTCAAGTATCTCTTCAAAAATTAAAAAAATATTGGCTTTAAGCTAATTTTATTTCACAGAAAATATAGTTTCCGACATTCCGTAAATTGTGCATAAAAATCCAACAGTCAGTTTTATTCATAAAAAATTAAAATCTACAAAAAATAGTACGCAAATTCTTTGAAAATTTGGTAAAAATTGGTTTTCTACTGAAAATCTCGTTAACAAGAACAGATATTGAAATCAAACTATTTCATCATACTCAAAATATTGTTGGTAATTTTTAATTTTTTTTAGAATAATTCAACTAACAACTAGCAAATCACGAAAGCCCACAAACCTTTTAAGCAAGACAAATCGGCATACGGGATGGGAAGTTATCAGTGTGGGACGCACCCCAGCCACTTTTTTTTTAAGATCACAATATGTTAACATTATGTCAGGAGATCGAATACTATTGCTAAATAAAATTCATATAAAATTAATTCAAACAAATGTTTTTGCAGACCAAACGCTATGGTTGTTTTTGTCATCTTGACGCTCTTTATTAATGGGACCCAAAGTCTGCCTTTCATTTTTATCAAAGTTAATTCAAAAAAATTCCTCTCAGCAGCAGCTGAGCTGTGAGGAAGTAACATCAAGTTATAAACGAACTAACTTGAATTTTGAAAACAATATTCATTTAAAACGTTTTTATGATACGTAATTGACCTTTTCCCAAAATTCTTTAGGTATGTATTTTATTTTTGAGATTATAAAAGGAATAGAGTCGAGTTATTTTTTCAATTTCTTAAAAAAGGGACCAAATGGAATAAAAAATGACCATGCGACCAAGTGAGAAAATAATGACCAAATTTGGTCTTAAATGACCAAACTGGCAACCGTGGGTAGGTGTCTAAAACGAATAAAGAATAGTTCATTGGCGTGCTCAGCCTTATGCAGATAGATAGATAAAGACATGTTTATGATGATAATGAAGTAATGTTATTGGTATGTAGAAGGTACTTACTAAAGGGTGTCCCAAAATTAACGCAAGATTTGAATTTGCCGCCATTTGTGCAGTGAAGTGTTGGCAACCCTGAAAAAAAAGCAATTTGACAGCTAACAGTATAGGGTTATTAAAAATGGAGCGTTACACGATAGAACAACGTGTCTTCATTATTAAAGAATATTTCAAAAATAGTGAAAGTTAGGCGGCTGATTTTTCGAGCAAAATCATCCTAAGCGATGAAGCACATTTTCATCTTGATGGCTTTGTCAATCGCCAAAATTGCCGCATTTGGGGTTCGGAGAACCCACATGTGATTGTCGAAAAACAAATGCATCCACAACGCGTGACTGTATGGTGTGGATTTTGGGCTGGAGGCATAATTGGGCCATATTTTTTTGAAAATGATGCTGGTCAAGCAGTGACTGTTACTGGTGCTCGATATCGCGACATGATTACACAGTTCTTTCTGCCAAAATTGGATGATATTGATGTGTCCAATATGTGGTTTCAACAAGACGGTGCCACATGTCATACAGCCCGTGAAACAATTCAATTACTGCATGAGACATTTCCAGGTCGTGTACTCTCCTGTTTCGGTGATCAAAATTGGCCTCCTAGATCATGTGATTTAACACCATTAGACTTCTTTTTATGGGGTTATTTGAAATCACAAGTCTATGTCAACAAGCCCACAACCACCCGTGCATTAAAGGAATTCAGCCACATTTATGCACAATGGTCATGGAAAATTTCAACAAAAGAGTGCGCATGTGCATGCAAAGCCGTGGAGGCCATTTGTCCGATGTGTTATTCCATACATAACCCTATCCTATGTACTTTACGAGTCAATAAAAATATAACTATCAAAAGACTAAAAACGGCGTTTTCTATTTAATTCAAATCTTGCGTTAATTTTGGGACACCCTTTACAATCCAATCACATTCCTTCTTTCCTAAAAGTTTTCAGCGCAAACATGGAGTTATTACGCTCAGTTTATTTTGTTCGTTAAAGTTTAAAAAAAACAAGCATACGAACAGTTACAAGAAATTGCTATTCATGTGTTGCTTTTTGGATTTTAGTTATGAAGTGACACGTAAGCAGTAGTTGTAGAGGTTGTACGTAATACCTATAATGTGTATACGTTGATTGATTCTAATTCTATTCTAATAGAAAATATATATACTCTTTCTGGCCCGTTTCTTTAACTTGTACTAAGTATTTATTCTTTTATTTAGGCGAAGGCAAGTAAAATATGTGTTAAACAACCTTATTCTTAAAGAATAATATTTTAAAATCATATATACAAAGGTATAATGATAATACTTCTTGATACACACTTTAAAATAGATTGTTGATTAAATATATCATATTCGTCAATCCAATGCAGTTGCGTTACACGGCCTTCGTTGGTATTTACAATAGTTATAGTTATAAAAATACATAAATATGTACCAAATGCATTAATTTGGATAAAATATAGGAATGTAATTAAAATTTTGTCAAAATAATGCGCTCTTTCGGGCTCATGCGTAGGATTTGATCTGGTGAGATGGGAGGGGGTTACATTAAATTCAGTTAAAATAATTAAAAAAAAAAAAAAAACTATTTTAAGATTCAAAATTTTACCTGAAAAATAAGTTTGTCTTCAAAAATTTAAATGCCATTTTATAAATAAAAAAACCATTGATTTTTCAATTTTTTTTTTTTTGAAAATCGTTAGAGCGGTTTTTTAAAATTAATTTTGTATACATATATAAAATTTTTCAATTTTGTTTTAAAAATATTTTTGGTATGCAATTGTTTAGTGATTGTAAATATACGCTCTACATTTGACCCGTTTTTGAGATATAGAATTTTGAAAAAAAAAATCAATATTTTTTTAAAAATCCAAACAAAAAAAATTGCACTTTTGATAATCAAATATTGTTAAGGCAATATAAGAGCTCGTTCAAAAAAAAATTATTGAAATCGGTTCATAAGTAATAAGCTGAGAAAATTAAAAAACAAAATAACGGTTCTATGAGCGGTACCTTTCCGGAGCAATACAAAAATATGTTTTTCATATTAAAAGAAGCCAAGTTAAAAAATAAAATTTTAGAGAAAATTAAAAAAAAAAAATACATATCGGTTTATTTTTGAGAAAACTCGAATTTTCGTTTTTTGACCAAAAAATTGTATGGGAACCACTGTAAGTTTTGATCTTTAAAAAAAAGGCCTAACGCGAATCTGCTCAAAACCTTAACTTCCAAGTTTGAACTCAATCGACCCAATGGTTTAGGCTGTAGGAGCGTGGACCGACAGACAGGACGGAATCGCGGGACCCACTTTTTTCGACTTCTCTACCATCGTAATAACATGTTTGATTAAAATCTCGAGTTCGAAATTTTTTACGAATTGAAAATATGCCATATACATATATATATGTACATACATATGTACATACATATGTCGCAAGTAAAAAAAACAATTGCCTAAAAATTTCAGCCTTCAATGTTTTATACTCGATATACTCATTTTCTTTGTCAATATTTCGAAAATGGCAAGGCCTACAGAAAAGAAGTGCGACACACAATTTTATAGGAAACTTAATTTTCTACAAAAAAAGTCCTTAGCGCCATACTGATAAGATGTATAGTTTTTGAGATATTCATACGACTGCATTTTAAAAATATTTTGTAGAGGTAGAAAACTCTGGTAATGTACCTAACTCTTGTAATTCTTGAAATTTTTTTCTTAGAAGGCAAATTTCCATCACAAAACTCCCAAGACGTATGCTCTTATCGATTACCTGTTTTATTTGATTTGGTTTTCCACTTAAAAAACCTTGTATTTGCATATCTCAAAAGATACCAGAATATTTGCAATTGGCAAAATTTGACTCAATTAAAGGACCACTTTCAGTACCTTTTTGTCTATTGTTTTAGTTTTTGAAATCCTAAATAAATTCTAAGAAATATGTATGTCATTTACTTTAAGACAACCGTCGCGTCGCCAACGTCACCAATTTTATTGTTTTTTCTCAATAGATAGAATATAACCTGTTACTTTTGTTGCAGTAACTTCTTTAAAATGTCCATATAGTTGTAAAAGTTATTCTATACGTAATCCCAGAAAAGATTAAACCAACCAAACTACTTCCCGCTGTGCGGTAAATTTAATTCCAAACAAAAAGGAGATGAAAAATCAACACCATATTGCCAATATCCACAAAATAAAGTAAAATAAAATGCAAAAAGAAAAAAAAAAACAAAACACTTGCAAATTATTATGATTCTTCGATCTTTCATACCTGAGTTTCAGAGAGTTCTATCTTTAAAAGTAAAATAACAAAACTGCATCTTCATCCTTGCTATACCTTATATACTTATATTGAAGTTAAATATCCTATATCGACTCAACTCAACTCAACTCAACTCTCTCAACAACCTGCGTGTGACACCGCCGCGCCGCTGAACCGTTGCGTTGCGTTGTTGCTGTTGAAAGTGGCCATTTTTGAAGTTAAACACTGCGCCGTACGTGATCAAGGTGAGATTCAAAAAAAGAAAAAATTATAATAATAAACTGAAAGAGCCTGAAAGATGCCTGCCTGTGTTATGTCTGCTCTGTTGTGTGTGTTGTGTTGCTTCAGCTGAGGTATTTTGCTGCTGGGCATACGCTACACTCGCTGCTATATAGCACTTTAATGCACTTCAATGACTTTTTGGGATCCGAACCATCTTGCTGCATTTTAATCGGATCCCGCATCTACCAAGCTCCCATGCTTCCAGCTATTTGTACTCTCTGTGTTTGTTGCAATTTTATTTTGTAGTCGTTTTTGTCAACCTGCTTTATCTGTGGAACTTTTGCACTGATTAATGTTCAACATGCATCTCATGGTGCGTCGTCGTCGGACAACGGGATGGCATTGATTTCAAAGCTGGAATCAAAGGTTCTTTTGTTTTATGAAATATTATCAATATTTTTATATAAATTATGATGAAGGCACCCACAGGCTGCATACGTTCATTTGATTATTAAAAGCTTTTGAAAAAGAACAAAAACACAGGTTTTTTCTGTCGTTATTTCCAATACCTCAGGATTGAAAAGCAAATATCAACATTTTTTTTGTTCTGACTTTTATCATAAAATGCTCCACTGTGTATCCACGACACGATGTCATCAAAGCTTATTTTGTCTTTTGTTGATTTTACCACAGCACAAAAATTTTGCATTCAGTGAACCGTCAGACAGAAGAGTGGCTATCATTCGGATCAATTCACACTGCGTACCATTTAAGATGTTTTTTCTCCTCTTACCCCACAAGGGTAAGACGTAAGATTTTTTTTTTTAAGATCGCACACACCGGCCGGCTTCGTGATAGACAAATAGGCAACAAGAACGCAACTTGTTGGTTAAGCAAAACAAAAAAGATACACCCGACTGGCAAATGATGATAATTAATTTTCAGCACCGCTAAAGAACCGAGATGAGAGAATATTTCACAATCCGCACGCTGTGTTTAGGCTTTAATTGTGCGCGCAATCTTCAACAGCAGATAAGGACATTTTGTTTTCGCGGCATAAGAAGAAGAATAAGAAATTAAACAAATGATTCGAATATTGCCGACACTTAATTGTTAAGATTGAAATGAGATATGTTATGTATACCTATTCGTAGATACTGTATAGATAGATAGGCTTATTCTTAAAGCTATGTATACAAATGAACTTGAATTGAACATGACAAGAAAAGGCTGTTGGTTTTTGGAGTTTGGAGTTGGAGTTGGAAGTTCAGAAGGTGAAGAATTTTATTCTAAAATTAGGTTCTTTTGAAGGTGTAGTATAATTCTATCTACTTTTTGGGAGGATTGGGAAGGGGATGATTTAGGTTTAACAACTTGTTGCGGGAATTCCAATGTGTTTTTATTTTTTTTATTTGCCATTGTGTTAAAATATATAACAAAAGCAACAAAAGGATACAAATTAATGGATGAATTGATATACAAATTTAACAAATTGATGGCTTTGGCGGCGGCCGGCGGCGGCTTAGTGGTACCGAGTACTTTTTTTAAAATAAAGAAATTTTGTTTTATTTAAAATGTGTAATTTGTTTCAAGATAAAGCTTTAGAATTAATTTGTTTTTCTTATATTTTGTTGAAAAGACGTCAAAAACGAGAGTTTTTAACTGAGGAAAAAATAGTTGATTAAGGATCACAGAAAAATATTTCTTTATTTTAATGATACAAAATTTTACAGATAAAGCTGCAGTTTTGCAGTGTGATATTAGCCGAATATCAAGGTTTTATTCGAGTTAAAAACCTTTTTATATGAGAAAAAAGGGATTGACAAAAGTTCAAGATGTTGCAAAAGATATTATCACCCAAGAATCATTCCGAAAACACTTTATTAGGAGTACCTTCAGAAATTGACGTGTATTTTGGATCTGTTTCTGTGGAGCGGGTCGAAATGCTGTATTATAAAATACTGTATGGTCAAAATTCTGTATGATATACTATATGGTCATAATACTGTATGGTTAATATTCTGTATTTCAAAATACTGTAAATTTAAAATACTGTACCTCAAAATGCTGTATTGTCAAAATACTGTATCTCATAATACTGGAAGGTTTTGACAGATATCATTTGGGTTGGGTTCGAAATCCTGTATGGATCATAATACTGTATTAAAAATACTGTATCTTAAAATACTGTATTTCAAAATACTGTATGTACAAAATACTGTATGATCAAAATACTGTAGCTCAAAATTCTGTATCTTAAAATTCTGTATACCAAAATTCTGTATTTCAAAATGCTGCCTATTTACAGCAGGTTGGAATACAGAATTTTAAAAACAGATTACCTTTATAAAGAATACATCATAATATTCTTTCATTGGCATAATATTCTAATATACCTACTTCGCCTAAACAATAACATAATTATGATAAATCATAAGTCTTTGAATTAATAAAAACAAATACCAAATAAATGGTATCTTCTTCTTATTTTCTCTTCCCGTTTTCTTCTCATTAATTGTTATTTCTCTCACAGTTGTATATGAATTGTTATCACAATCAACAATTGCATAAACAATTACACCGAACTTATTGATCTGTCTGTTACAGAAGACGTGCACAATATCTCAAAATTATTTATGATATGACTTATTAATGTATTCTGTTTTTTTGTTTACTTGTTTGGAGTTTCAATAAATGATATAATCTACGAGTACATACATACATACATAAATGGAGTTCTGCTTTTGTTGTTCTCTATAATGGAAGCTTAAGAGCGGAATTTTGCAAAAATACAGTATTTTTAGATAATGTTTTGCTCATACAGCATTTTGAGAAGAAGAATTTTAAGATACAGTATTATCAGATACAGTATTTTGACAACACAGCATTTTGAGATACAGTATATTAACCATACAGTATTATGAATATACAGTATCATACAGTATGATACAGAATTTTAACCATACAGTATTTTAAAATACAACATTTCGAGCCACTCCCATATCATTTATTTTGTTTTGTTTTTATTGATTCAAAGACTTGTGAATTATCATAGGTACATAATGTTGTTGTTATGTTAGAATATTATGCTAATAAAAAATTATTATGATGTTTTCTTTTAAAAATTTATTCTTTTTTCGAAATACTGTATTTCAAATGCTATTAATAGGCTGAAAAATAAACATCGTTTTGGGCATTATTTACAGCATTTTGAAATACAGAATTTTTGGGATACAGTATTTGATTATACAGTATTTTGAAAAACAGTATTTTGAGATACAGTATTTTAAATACAGTATTATTATCCATTCAGTATTTTGACCCCAACTCATCTATCGTGAATTAATGCATGAATCTTATAACACCAACATTGTTGAAAACTTATTAATTTTTCTTATAGTCAAGTTAACAAGTGATTCACCTTCTATTTTCTTTAGGTGTTCCCACTATTGTGTAATAAAATAATTTTGTGTTTTTGTCGTTTTTCGAAGGTCGAAGGTCGAATGTCACTTAAACCGTTTTTTACTTCCCATAGGAAGTTATTGTAATCGGTCCGATTTGTCGGATTGAAAATTTTGTCATTCCTTGACGCTTCAAGATCCCCAAAATCTAAATCAAAGATGTTTAAAGAGAGGTCCATGTATGTAACTGTCCGGGATACCATTTTTCGTCTTCCGTATTTCGAGAAAGAGAAGAGATATGGACTTGAAATAAATTTTGGCTTTAGCAAAAAAAAAAGTTAACATTTTGTTGACCCCAAATACCTAGCGGCTTCAATTAAATTTTATATTTTAAACGTGGAGCGATGATAAATTAGAATAATTTTGAAGAAAAAAACAACTAACGGTTTTTTTTAAATACAGAAAAAAAAATATTTCACAACACGAATAGTTCAGGAATAAGTTGTATAATAAGTAAGTAAGTAAGTAAGTAAGTAATGTTGGTTCTTTCACTTTATCCATACATTAAGTTTCTTATATTTTTATGATTTGATTCAGTTCTTATAGAATTAGTAATAATTTAACAAATGTGTTATTATTTCTTTAAACAAAAAGGTTCAACAATGACTTTTGTCGTCTGTCGCAATCAATACAATTTTTTCTAAAAAAAACTTCCCTAGATTTATAATTTTTTTAAGGCAAAAATATAATTAAGATACGTTTCAAATTCTAGTTGTTAAATTCATTTATGAGTTGTTGGCGATAATTCAGTGCTATTTGTAAGTATTTGATGATGCAGTTTCAATCCTTTATTCCATTTAAGAAATCTGTTATAGTGTTCATATCAAGTGAACCACTTCCTAATGTCTCTCGGCGAATACTTCTTAAAATTGGGCAAGTTCCCACAAAATGTGCAAGGGTCTCTTCTTCGTTTAAATTGCATAGAGTACAGTTAAGATTTTCAGTTTCTGTCCTTCGTGTTCCATTGAGCATAATGAGCCTTGCTCTTGCTTTCAGTATCCAGCGAATTTTGGAGACATCCCAGTCCTCCCAGACGTAAACTTCACCAGCAGTATAATCAAGCAAATGGTATAAGCTGTGTGTCCTCGTTTGTTGTGCTCTTTGCAGACTCTAAGTGCTCGCGCTCGATTATTTTAACTGCTACGCCATCCACAACCAGCTTAAACAGAGTTTTGTTGGTCAAGATCTCATCCAACTGTTCTACATCTTCCCGATTGAGGCTATTTTCCCAACTCCTAAACCAGAAAATCTTCTTTTCAATTATCAGCTTGGCTAAAATTTTTGGTAGCCTGTTATTTGCGTAAGCACTGAGGACTCTTCCCACATAGTACATACATATGACATCTCATCGTGTACTCAAAGACAGGTTTCAACTGGCATTCAAGGTTCAAGACATAGTTAGGCGTCTCACTAGGCAGACCCAGTACTTTTTTGTAGAAGTATCTTTGCATCTTTTCCACTTCATCATGTTATAAGTCCCCCCATACTTGTGCTCCATATCCCAGAATAGCCCTGGTAACCGCGTTGAAGATATCGATCTTAGAAGTTAATTTGACATCTTCATTAGTGATAAACCGATTCCACCTAAAATTTAAGCTCTGTCTAGCTTGTTTAGATCGTTCTTTGAAGTGCTCCGTTAGGCTTAGCCCGGAAGTTAGCCATATACCAAGGTACTTGTATTTGCTAACAACTTCAATGGTTGCTCCGTTGAGCTTCCAATTTTCTTGTTCGCTAAGTTGTATAATAAGCTCACTCAAGGGGATATTACTACCCTTATTATGCAGAGACATAGTATAAGCCTTAGGAAGATGAGAGAGGTTTCGAAAGGAGATGTCAGTGCACATTCGCGAAGTACGGCTAAAGAACGAATATCTGTATTTGACAGTACGGCCGATGATGAGCATTCCTAGAAGGTCGAGTATTACGGTTGAACTATTTAAGAGGATGTTTTTGACATCTGGTAAAATTTTGAGAAAAATCGAAGTTATGTTTTTTTTACAAAAAATAAAAATCAAAACAAAAACACTGCTAAAAGTTTGAAAACTTGATTTTTGACTCGAATAGCTAGGCAAAAGTTTAAGATATTGCCTTCAAACTAATTTTATTTTGTAAAAAAATATTTTTTTTAATTTTATTTAAAATTTAAAAAAAAAAATCCAATTGACATTTTTTTTAGTAAAAAATAAGAATCTACAAAAAATACTACGCAAAATTGGTAAAAACCGATTCGTATATTTCGAGAATATATGAAGGTTTTGACTAAAAATTATTTTATTTTATGCAAAATTTTGTTCTTAACTTAAGATAAAGTTGTGAGAAAAAACCAATTGCTATTTTTTTTTTTAATTTTTGTCTGAAACACTTTTTCACTTTGAGCGTATCTCAACCGTTTCAGTGAAAGAGGGCAGCGCTCAGCTATTTTGTTTAGAGTAAATTGTTAGTGAAAAAAATTGAAGGGTTTGTTACTTTAAAAAAGTGTACGTTTTTAACTAGTTATATCATTTTCTAAAGAAAAGTGTAACAGCCCATTATATTAACTGTGTCATGAGATAGAAAATGGTAAGAACATAATTAAAACACCAAAATAGTGGTGAATGCTCCAAAGCTAGTATTAAAGTGTTTAAGTAGTTTTATAGCTGAAAATATTGTTAGAATACCGTGTTAGTTTCTTTAAAAAAAATTGTATGAATACAGGATTTTTGAAGGATAGGCAACTTTCTTATGAGAGGAGTTTACGACAATTAATGGCATGTATTTATTTTACAGTTTTAATTTCATTTTATACGATTTTG
Organism: Eupeodes latifasciatus; assembly: GCA_920104205.1. Taxonomy (NCBI): domain Eukaryota; kingdom Metazoa; phylum Arthropoda; class Insecta; order Diptera; family Syrphidae; genus Eupeodes; species Eupeodes latifasciatus. The sequence continues at coordinate 158,370,212 of OV049926.1, forward strand.
AAATCCGTTATCGCTACAGCTTTAAATTCAATTCCGTTCATTTTAAGAGCTAAATTGAGTATATAATTTAGATCCTTCTTTTACGACTGTTTAATCAAAAATTTACAGTGGTTATTTGATTTTTTTTAAACAATTCGGTTTAGCCAATGTTTAGAAAGTAAACGCATAACTTACGAACGTATATCGACAAATTTACGACGATTAGTTAAATTTAGACGATTTTGAATGGAGATATTTTCTTTTTTTCCCCCGAAAATGGTAATTTAATTGATTACCTGGTTTTAATTTCGTATTGATAGGGTCAATTTGAGAGATAAGATTTGTAAACTTTAAAGTACACTATTTAAAAAAATTTAGTGTTTTTCTTTAACATTTTAGGTTTTTTACCTCAATAACTTCCCGGTGTGGTTTTCCATGTTTCATATAAACAACAAAAATAAATACTATGGAATAATTAAACTACTTGTCTAATAAAGGAACATTTTACTTGTGTCCAATAAAGGGACATTTTCCGTGAAATCCTTTTAGACATAGTCTAATAGAAAAAAAATATTTCCAATTTATTTCAGAATTCTGTTTCATCCCCTTTAAAATCATATTTTTAAGATTCTTATAAGATGTCCACACACGCCTAATTGGTTATTGCCCAAACAGAAAAATTTAGAATATACAAAAAATATCACCATCATTTTTGCAAAGGACAACAAAAAACCTAAGGTTGAAACCTTTTAGACTTTAAGAAATATTGTTTGTATTTCATTTTTTCCAAACAAACATTTACCTTCTCTGTGATAGCTTAGGGGTTTTTTTTTTTGAAAATGCAAACAAGAGACAGTTCAAACATCCGAAAATGATGTGAAGGATGATATTTTTTTTAGTTCGCTTCCGGAAACTTTCAAAAGGAAATGTGTTTGAAATATGAAAAAAAAAAAAATAACAATCAACTGAACCGTAAAACAAAAAAAAAAAGTTATTTTTATTTTCTTTTTTTAAAGAAAATTAATAATTCTCAGATATTAAGACATTTGTATGCTCGATATTAAAAGCAAATATGAAATGAATACAAACATTATTTTGACTAGTACAATCATAAAATAGTTATTTTTTAAAAATATTTTCAAGCATGATTGATTAAAGAATTCCAATTCTCATAACTTTTTTTTTTTTGAAGAAGAAGAATATTTTGTTGCATGAACTTATTACCTGGTTTATTTGACCTTGATTAAAGAAAAAAAGTCATAAATATAATCGACACCATAGTTAATTAATTCTTTGCCCTATTGTTTCTCATTCACAAACTAATTACTATAATTTCTTATGTAAGTATGTAAGTTGCGACTTACCATAAGCATGCGTGACCTCTAATCAATTGAAATTCTTCTCACAGTCTGACTCTGAATCAGAATTCTTTAAATGGTAAGCCCCTTAAGAAATTTCTCATACCAATATACAGACATATGTACTTAGTTGCATGCAGCACAAATTCTTTCATCAATTAAGTTTAGTTTCATGAACATAGTACCTACCATTGCAACTGCTAAACATGCATATAAACATAACTACATAAGTTACAATATAATAATGCATGCAAATGTTGCACGAGTCTCACAGAAACAGAAACCGTTGCAATAACTTAATAAATAAGAGTGTCGCGCCAATATGGCAACTGCGTCTATAATTTTATAAGAATGTCACCCTTTTTTCGATCGCTTTGCCTTAAAAATAAAAACAAAACAAAGTTAAAGAGCCGGAAAACAAATTGCAAAAGTAGAAAATGGTAAACCAAAACACAACAAGATTAAATAAAATAACATTTTTGCAGACTACTCGCTATCGCTGGTCAGTGGCCAGAAATATTTCATCATCAAATGAGTACGAGAACTTATTTAAAGTGGCTGGTATATGGCGACGACGGATGGATGGCGTACGTACGGTGAAGATCTAAATCGAATAAGACACACAACTTTGTCGCACGTTCTGGCTATTTTATTAACACGCTTATGTTAGATTCACCTGCATGTTTGTTTGCTTGCTTGTTTGCTTGTTTGTTTGAAGCTCATTTTTTTATACTTTAAACAGATATATTTCAATTATACTTAGTAAACATATTAAGGGCCAATGACAATAAAATAATTTGATAAGATTGCGCTTATTAAATTGGTTGCCATACGAGGTAGAACAATTAATTCCCAAAACTAGCAACTTTACAATTTTACATTTCCCCACAGAAAATAGTCAATCCCACGATCTAAGAGACCAATACACGGTACCGTAACGTGAAACTATGCGGTTACCAAACTTTTCCTTCAAAAAATCAGTTTTGACACGAGCTGTTTAATATTTTGCGGCCCTCCTCCGTCTTGTTGATATTATAGCTTTTGCACAACATGGTTGTTTAATTATGAACGAAAAAGTCAGTAATCATGGCTCTGTAACGGTCACCATTTATTGTAACGTTCTGGCTAACATCGTTTTTAAGGAAGTACGGACCAATTATTCGACAAAAAAATTATGATTTTCAAAATAAATTTGAACAGTTTGGAAGCGTGAGTCTATTCATATTGATAAAAAACTAAAAACAAAACACTTGACAGTTGACAAAAGTATCAACTGTCAAGTGTTGAAATAGTGTTGCCAACTTAAATTTCCATACCTCTAAAAAAAACACCCGTCTTTTAGCCTTTTAATTTTTTTGTATGAGTTGTGACTCTCTTAGTTTTAACAGAATTTATAAAATGAAACGTCAACTAACGTAAAATGTAATATTTTTTATCATACCATTATATGCCCTTTAGAGGAAAACAAACAATTAAAAAACTATATCGCTTAATAAATAATTATTAATAACAACAAAAAAAAGAATAATAATAATTATTGTGACCCAGGCAGACATTGAAATTTATTTTTCTTTTTGCGTTTTGTAGTTAGTTTTTTGTTTATAATAAATTTGTGTTTATTTTGGTTTTGCGAAGAGTTTGTCATCCTCATCAGAATTTTTAAATGCTGACACTTTGACAGGTGTCTCAGATTTATGTTAAGAGGGTATGATGTGATATATCATACTCATAAAATATATGTGAAGGTCCAAATAAATACAAAAAAATAAAGTATTTTCATTTCTGCTGACACGCTTTTGTTTATATTGTTTATTTTGTTTCTATACAAATTTTGATTTAGAAAAAAAAAGTTTAAACAATAAAAATTAAGCTGTCTTGAAGGCAAAACTATTTTTTTATTTGAGCTTGAAATTATACTGTAATTAATAATATACATATTATAAAAAGTAGTTTGAAGCGTTATTATTATCATCAGTAAAATAAAACAAAAAGGCATTGACTTGGTCCTCAATTAATAAAACTCTTTTACTTCTCATGATGTACATATTTGTAAGTTTATATAATTTCATAAATAATATATACAATGGGATAAAAAAGTGTTCGGTTTTAATTTGTTTATAAGAAAGAGTGTACCAACTTAAAGATGGCTTAAATCTTTGTGGTTAGCCATGCAATATTAAAAAATAAAAAGAGGCTGGGATGCGACCCACTGATAACTTCCCATCCCTTCTCTCGATTTGTCTTGCTTAAAAGTTTGTCTATATGTATCAATTTTTACCAAATTTGCGTACTATTTTTTGTAGATTTTTTTTTTTTTTTGAAAAAACGGATTGTTGGATTTTTATAAAAAAAATTACTGAATATCGAAAACAATATTTTCTGTGAAATAAAATAAGTTTGAAGCCAATATTTTTATTTTTTGAAAAGCTATTTGAGTCGAAAGTAAATTTTTACCAAGTTTTAGTATTGTTTTTTTTTAGGTTTTTATTTTTTGTAAAAAAAAACTGTCAATTCGATTTTTCTCAAAATTTTATCGAATGTTGAAAACAATATTTCTTATAAGTTAAAATTAGTTAGAAGCCATTATGTCAAATTTTTGAAAAGATATTTTAGTCAAAAATCAATTTTTACAAACTTTTATTAATTTTTTTTCGGTTTTTAATTTTTTGTAAAAAAAAACTGTCAATTCGATTTTTTTCAAAATTTTACTGAATGTTTACAACAATATTTTTTTGAAAGATAAAAGTAGTTTGAAGCCTTAGCCTCAAGTTTTTGAAAAGATATTTGAGTCGAAATTCAATTTTTCCCAACTTTGAGTAGTTTTTTTAGGTTTTTATTTTTTATAAAAAAAACTGTCAATTAGATTTTTTTCAAAATTTTATCAGATGTCAAAAACATTATTCTTCGTCGCACAAAATTGTTTTGGAGATGAAATCATATTTTGGTCGTAAAATTTTCGAGGTGACAAATTTTTTTTTCAGTTTTTTTGATTTATCAAAAAACCGTTAATTGGATTTTTTCCCAAAATTATACTTGTTTTGTATTACGTTACAATATATAATATAAAATTTAATTCAAGTCTCTAGCGTTATTGGTTCATGAGATATTTAGGGTTAACCAAAATTTTCATCTTTTTTTTAAACTGCTATGGTAAAAAAACCACCCACGCAATTTTCTTGAGAGCCCTTTCTGCATCTTTCTGCCTTATTATCTGTATAAGAAAATTTATTTGAAGTCGATATCTCTTCTGGTTCTTGAGCTATGGACGACGAAAAAAACGTCGCGAACGTACGGACGTACGAACGTACGTACACACGCACGCACAGACATCTTTCTAAAAATCTTTTATTTTGACTCTAGGGACCTTGAAACGTCGAGAAATGTCAAAATTTTCAATTTGACAAATCGGACCCATTACAATAACTTCCTATGGGAAGTAAATAATATATACATATGTACAATGGGATAAAAAAAGTATTCGGTTTTAATTTGTTTATAAGAAATAGTATACTAACTAAAAGATGGATTAAATCTTTGTGGTTAGCCGTGCAATATTCAAACATTTTAAATGATTTGAAATACTTTTTAGGGATAGCTCCAGAGCCAAATTCTTTTCCTTGTATTCATTGGAGTGCAAAAATAAGCTAAGATTTGTGTAGAGCAACTTAAGTGTCAACGTGTAAAAATTGATCTTTAGAATCGACACATTTAGACTAAAAACCATGATACTTAAAAAAGACATTTTATTCATTATAGAATTCGAGAAATATAGCACCACAATCACGTGTTCGGTCGTGTCGACTTTGACATTTTGAATAGAAACAATGGACTCTTATGAGGCAATCTGAAATATTACCTCAGGCTTTGTACTCTTTTAAGATCGTAAATATCGTAAACTTGAGCTCAACGCCCAAATATATATCTATTTTCTATTTTGTCGCATTGCAATTTGGTTTGTTTTATTTTAGAATCTATGCAGCAGTGTCTTCACTTATTATTTATTAACAAAATAAAAGAAGTAAATCAAACAAATTTAAGTAAACTCAACGCCCGAGGTTTGAAGTTACATTACGTTATGCAAATTCTTAGGTCACGCTTTTTGAAACATCATATCGTAAAATATCGTAAAGTCGGTAAGAACTTGTCAAAAGCCCGATGCTAACTTCATCCAAAAAATTATGTTAGAGATTTACCTACTTTATTTAAAAGTGATAGGTTCTATAATCAAAATATATCCTGTGGCGTATACGTACTTTTTTTTTCTTGTTCTATATAATTTTACCAAAGTTAAGTAATTTTTGGTTTCATAACATTAATAGCTGATAAGTTAAATACAATACCATAGCATTTTTTGAATAAATGGATTTCCTTTATTCTTGATATTCTGTCTGGTGTACTTACCTGTAAATAAAAAAAGGAAATATTTATAATGTTTGTAAACAGAAATTTATTAAAATACTTATATATTAAAAAAATTCTCAAAAAAAAAAAAAACAAAAAACATTGTTGTGGTTCTTCTTTTATCTAACCTGACACATAACATACATTAATCTGAGAGACTGGACTTATATTCTTATCCTAGCAAAAATGATTTTACCAACATTTTCCATACGCTAAGGATATTTTAAACAAATTTGTAATGATTCATTCTAAAGTCCTATATTCTGCACTTTCATTTAAATATTCAAACAATGTGTTCGTGCAAAATGTCTGATTTCAGTCTAAAGCCATTTATTTAAAATGATTTGATCAGAATTCGATGAAGGATCGGAGCAAACAAAGATTCAAAATCATTAATCATTTGAGAATAAGAATATCAAAAAACACGATGGTGTGTTACAAAAATGCACTCAACCACGCCTCATGACAAACTCCCGCGTCGGATAGTGAAGTTATTAATCGCATGTGTGCATGATCTCAACCTTCCGGAATGAGTGCGAGTCCATTTCTTCCTGATGCAAGCTCATCATAATAAATTACAACGTGAAACCAATTTATTGGAGTCTTTTTTTGAGGCCAGCAATTCACAAAAAAAAACAAAGGAAACAACCATCAACATGCCAGCTTTCAAGAACTAACTTCACTTCCAGAACCCCGACCAGAAACATAGATGATAATCTTTTATACAAGAACCTCTACAGTTTATAAACAGAGTTAAAACGAACTTCATTTGCTGTTAAAGGCTTGCGCTTCATCGTCGTCGTGGTCCCCCCTCGTCGTCGCGTCGTCGGTTGTTGGTGATGTAGAACGAATTATTCAATTACTGCCCCACAATCTCTCAGCTTCGGCTTCGTATAGTTGCCGTTGCGTCGCCTTCGCTCCATTGGTGATCTTCAAAGTCACTTCCAGCTCCATCTCACCATATATCAAGCTGACTGTGCATTACAATCGAATCAGTTTGAGTATAGTTGGGGTCAATTGAGCTTGAGATAGAGATACTATGATATACGAGTAGTGTTCGGTTTCTTTAAGCTGACTCTCCAATTCATATACCTTGAGATACCAGAAGAACTGCCACTGCCACTGCAGTCGCACATGCTCATTCAATTATTATTGCAATTTAGAGAGCGATAGTTTTAAACTTAAATCGGGTTAATACCATTAGCTCAGACATATATTGCTGTCACTCTAGAAGACAAACGTTCCTCATGATGTTGATGACGCTGACGCCCATCAAAACAAGCAAAATATGGAGTATTTTATTTAGGTCTTCTCAAATCGGCGTGTAAATTTTCTAGGATTAGCATAAATTAGTATAAAATTTATGTAAAATGGTATTAACAGAAACTGCTGTCTTTTATAGTGCACAGAAAAAGCACAGACTGTATAAGTACTAGATGATTTTTCATAAAAGAGGTTAAGCTGCAATTTAATTTTGCAAGGAAATAGATGATTGTTCAACTTCCATTTCCGTATAATGTGGGCAATTTGGTAGTTAATTTGACTTTTATTCAAATGATTTCTTTGGCTAAGATAAAAAAAATATGATCAATAAAGAGAAGATATAAAACTTTATTTTGTTGGTGTGATCATAAAATTTGTAGATCAAAAAATCTATAAAAAGTTATGTGGATCATTAAAATCTGGATTGGTACTTAAACTAGGTTTATGGTATTCGATTGGTTAATTTTGAAGGTAAAAATTAAAAACAAAGTACCGATCATGAAAACAGGTAGTTAAGAAAAAACAAATATCTGAAAATTAAATTGCATATTTTTCTTAAATTCATTTAAGTTGGAAATTAAATTGGTATTGTCTTAGAAAATGTTCTTGTTTAATATTTTTTATCGAACTCAATTATTATTAATACATTTATTAACATTTTTAAAGAAAAGCTTTGTGTACACGCAAATCTTAAATACTATTTTTAACTTCCCTTAGGAAGTTATTGTAATGGGTCCGATTTGTCGAATTGAAAATTTTGACATTTCTCGACGTTTCAAGGTCCCTAGAGTCGAAATAAAAGATTTTTAGAAAGATGTCTGTGCGTGCGTGTGGACGTATGAAATAATTTTTGTTATACAGGTAATAATGCAGAAAGATACAGAAAGGACTCTCAAAAAAATTAAGTGGGTGGTTTTTTTACCATAGCAATTTAAAAAAAGGTGAAAATTTTGGTTAACCCTAAATATCTCACGAACCAATGACGCTAGAGAATTAAATTTTATATTATATATTGTAACGTGATACCAAAAAAGTATATTTTTGAAAAAAAATGCAATTAACGTATTTTTTATAAATAAAAAAAAACTGAAAAAAAAATTCGTCACCTCGAAAATCTTACGACTAAAATATGATTTCATCTCCAAAACAATTTTGTGCAACGAAGAATAATGTTTATGACATCTGATAAAATTTTGAAAAAAATCTAATTGATAGTTTTTTTTTTATAAAAAATAAAAACCTAAAAAAACATTACTCAGAGTTGGTAAAAACTGAATTTTGACTCAAATATCTTTTCAAAATTTTGAGATTATGGCTTCCAACTTATTTTATCTTATAAGAAATATTGTTTTCAACATTGGGTAAACTTTTAAAAAAAATCGAATTGACGGTTTTTTTTACAAAAAATAAAAACCTAAAAAAAAAAAATTAATAAAAGTTAATAAAAATTGATTTTCGACTCAAATATCTTTTCAAAACTTTGAGATATTGGCTTTAAACTAATTTTATCTTTTAAAAAATATTGTTGTCAACATTCAGTAATATTTTGAGAAAAATCGAATTGACAGTTTTTTTTTTACAAAAAATTAAAAACCTAAAAAAAAATTAATAAAAGTTGGTAAAAATTGTTTTTCGACGTAAAATATCTTTTCAAAACTTTGAGATTATAGCTTCCAACTAATTTTAACTTATAAGAAATATTTTTTTCAACATTCGATAAATTTTTGAGAAAAATCGAATTGACAGTTTTTTTTTACAAAAAATTAAAAACCTAAAAAAAATTTAATAAAAGTTGGTAAAAATTGATTTTCGACTCAAATATCTTTTCAAAACTTTGAGATATTGGCTTTAAACTAATTTTATCTCTAAAAAAATATTGTATTAAACATTCAGTAATATTTTGAGGAAAATCGAATTGACAGGTTTTTTTTACAAAAAATTAAAAACCTAAAAAAAATTTAATAAAAGTTGGTAAAAATTGTTTTTCGACGTAAAATATCTTTTCAAAACTTTGAGATTATAGCTTCCAACTACTTTTAACTTATAGGAAATATTGTTTTCAACATTTGATAAAATTTTGAGAAAAATCAAATTGACAGTTTTTTAACAAAAAATAAAAACCCAAAATAAAAACAATACTAAAACTTGGTAAAAATTTACTTTCGACTCTAATAGCTTTTCAAAAATTAAAAATATTGGCTTCAAACTTATTTTATTTCACAAAAATATTATTTTCGATATTCAGTAATTTTAAAAAATCCAACTAAAATTGGTAAAAATTGGTTTTCGACTAAAAATCTCGTTAACAAAAATAGATTTCGAAATCAAAATATTTCATTGTACGCAAAATATTGTTGGTAATTTTTAATTTCTTAAGAATAATTCAACTGACAAACTTTTTTAACACAACACGAAAACTTACAAACTTTTAAGCAAGACAAATCGACAGACGGGATGGGAAGTTATCAGTGTGGGTTGCATCCCAGCTTCTTTTTGGGATATAATTTCGAATTTTCAATAAAAACAAAAACCTTTGTCTTAAACTTTTTTTTTAATACATGTTTGAAAATGTATTTTTTGACTATCGAAAGTTCCAAAAAATGTCTAACAATTTCATATATAACTTTTAATTGCATATTAAAAAAAATATATTTGAGAAACTCATTTAGAAATCCATTTTCTTCAGTAAAAGCATAGAATAATAATTTGTCTTAAAATTTATCGTACAATTTTTTTACTATAAACATCAAACTCATTTTTTTTTCAGTGTAAGCAATTCAATTTTTGTTTTTCATTAAAAATTCCAAAAATATTTTTCAAACTTATTACGAGTTTTTTTTTTATAAAATATATTTTTTTTTTGGAAAAATAACTTTCTATTGGATAGAATTTCAAATTTTCAATAAACACAAATATTTTCAAAGAACTATAAATATTTGTGTATTTATTTTTATTTTCGATTTTTTTAAACTTCCATTTTTTCATTACATGTCTAAAAACATATTTTTTGACTGTTGAAGAGTATAAAAAATGTCTATGAAGTTGGATATTTAGAAAATATATTTGAAAATCATTAAAACATTCAATGTTTTTGTATTTTTTCAGTAAAAATCTAAAAATCATTTTACTTAAAATTAATCACATATTTATATTTTATTTGATTGTTAAACATTCAAGATATTTTTTTTGCGTGTAAGCAATACACAATTTCTTATTTAATAAAAATTCTAAAAATATTTCTAAGAATCATCAAAAGTTCCATTTTTCTAATTAAAGTCTTAAAGTATATTTTTTGACTATAGAAAATTCCAAAAATAAAATTTCTAAAAATTAAAAAATGTATTCCCCTCAATTTATTAAAACTTTCAATTCTTCAATTTTTTTTCAGAAAAGGCCTAAGAATAATATTTCTTAAAATTTATCACACATTTTATTGGATTATTGAACTTTCAAAAATATTTCTTGATTTTTAAAAACTAACAAAATTATTTGTTTTCATAAAAATTCCAAAAATAAAAAATCGTATTAAAGTAAAGTCTAAAAAAATATGCTGTGTTTGATGAAATTTTAAAAGAATGTCTAGGAAATTTAAAAATTATGTTTTATTGGAAATTCCGCAAAATGTTTTCGAAATATCAAATGAAGACTTCCAAAGTTTTGATTTTTTTCAATAAAAGTCAAGAATATTTTTTTTTTTAAGTTCAACAAATATTTCATTTGATTTTTGAAGGTCTACATGTTTTTTTTTTTTTGTTAAAAGTCTAAAAAATACTTTTTCTTTAAATTCCTAAAATCAAATGTATTTTTTTTTAAGATTCATTAAAATATTTTAAAAATTTATTAAAACTACCAAGCATTAACAATTTGTGTGGTTTAAAAATAAAAGAAAAACAATTAAAAACTTTTATTTAAAATGCAATGAAAATATGTAGTTGAATGCGAACGAGAGCAGTTTTAAAAATAAAGATAATTATGGTACTTATCTACCGTTAGTTTTATTCTTAAAAATATCAGCGAAATAGTTTAAAGAATGTCTTAAAAAAAGGTACTAAGAACAAAAAAAGTTAAGAAACTACAAGGTTTATTGAAACTTCAAGTTCACTTCTATGTCTCGATAAAACGTTGACAAAGAAAATGAAAAAAAAGTCCAACAACGTTTGAAGGATATAAAATTAATATAAAGCTTATTTTAAACTTTTTAAAATTATAAAACTTCATTTGTTCTTATTTTACTTTTCATCAACTTTTCTTTCTTCAACCATAAACTTTTCATAAAGTTTTATTTCCTCCCTCGATATTAATCTACACCCAAACAATAAACAACTCAAAAAATACAAAAACAAAAACATTATCACACTTAATTAATCAGTTCTACTTTTATAAAATCTGACAAATTCCATTTCATACAAAAACTCCCAACAGAAAACAAAATCTCAAAAAATAAAAACACTTCTAAAGAATAAATGTCATAATCCAAACTTATAAAGATACCTTACCTATATTTCATATATGTATGTATGTACATATATAAAAGTCGTCGTCCTTATAAGCCACCAATAACACCATTCGCCCGGATTTCCTACGACCACGTATAATAATCTCAATCTGCGACCGTGTCATTGTCAACTTGAGAAAAGTGTAGTACTAAGATTTTTGTTTTCGTCTTGTTGTCTTATATTAAATTTTCTATGCCAAAAACCCCACGCGCCCAATCTAAGAATTTCAAAGTGTACGAAAGCGAGACCAAACCTCTAAAACGAGCCAACATCGAGTCATAACAAACTTAACAAGACAAAACAACAACAAGAACAACAACAAAAGTGAGAATCCATGACTAGATATATTTTTGTAAACCTAAAGATACAAAAGATAGAAACACCAAACAAGAGGCTTTATGAGATGCTGGCGGCCGGCGGCAGCCTTACCATAGACAGACACTACTGGCGCTGATGATAATTGTGATGATGACGATGATGATGATGATGTCCTCTAGAGAAGTTCTAGTCTGATAATCTTTGAAGGCGACCAGACACGCTCCAATCTTAGATATACCTACTCAACATACCTTCCCTTTTCTCCCTTTGCTTTCGACTCGAGCCATGTCGTGACAGACTCTTCAGCATCATCGCCAAAGTCGTACAATACCTACACAAAGGGCTTACATTGGAGGTAGTTTGAAAGAGAATAGAAAACGACGAACCACAACTTGAACTTAAGTATGCCAAAAGACGGTCAGTCGCCCAGCCCCCCTTGTTTACTGTTTTGGGTTTAATAACAACTTTGAACAGACAATAACAACAAACAACAACAAAAACACAAATAGAGACCAAGAATTTCCCTTTTGTCAGTTTTGTCGACGTCGTCGTCGTCGTCCGTCGTTCGTCGGCATCTTCGTCGAGACGTTGTTGTTGGACGGCCTATTATCGGTCGGTGCCCTGTTTTTGTATGTCTGGGCCTATTAAACCACATTTTTGTTATGCCTTTTCCTAACATCCGCTGCATTATCGACATTAGGTATGCAGTGTTGTTTGTAGGTTGCATTTTTTCTTTTCTTTTGAAGACTGTTTGAACGAATGAATGAAGGGCTAAGAAAAAGTATCAAGGGATCGAAGTTGATACAGTTATTTGACTTGAAGTGTTTTTTTTTTAAATTTACAACCGTAAAGAAAAGTCGGAAAGAACTTGAACTACAATACCAACAGTGGCAGAAGGTGTGGTATTTTCATATCTATAAGAAGTCATTGGGTGGGACATACATAAGTCCCCTAACTTCTGTTCTGATTTGAATTCTTATGCTTCAGCAAATACAAGACCCAACAAATGTATAGAAACATTGATCTCTATGTTTCCAGAAATTCTTGACGGATTTATTATTTGCGCCATATCTGATGATGGCGGTCGGAAGTGTGATGACTGTGATGACTTTTGATGTGTTTTTTTTTTGTTCTAGGGTGTGGGAGTGACAATTCTTATCTGACATAAGAAAGATGCCGTCGGCGGCCGGTATCGTCGTTGTCACAGTGCATCACAGAGCTAGTGCAATCAACATCTAATCAAAATTTTACCTACAAGCTATAGGAAACACCATCAGAGAAAAACAGCTAACGGAAGAATGTGGGTGAGATTGATGCAGGCGCAGACAAACGATGACGACTTTAGATTCTGAGCTGAAAATCCAGACATAGTTTTAAGACGAAGAAGAAAAATAAAAATAAAAAGTTGAATATTGTTGTGATGATGAGATTTGTTTGGTTCTAATTGAGTTTCCTTCCGCTCTTATTGGTGTGGAACGTTGGTTTTGTGTTTGACGTAAATAAATAGAAAAATAAACAACATACAAACTTTTCATAAGATTTAAGAAATTTATTTATATACGAGTACCTTCCTAGAGTCAAATTGAGGACAGAAATTGTGTTTTTAGACAAGTTTGTTGTTGAATTAGAAGATGTTTCTTGTTGTGTTGTTATAGGACTTAATTGCGTGTGCGATGTCTGTGTTTTTTTTTTTTACGATTTTATGCTAATTTTATAGACTAAAAGAATTAGAATCAATTAAAGAGTTATGTTTATATAAAGTGACATTCCAAGGCTACGAAAAGACTTTTTAGGTATAGAAGTATTTCGATATAGAACCTTTGGAATGAGAATCAAGAATTTTTTGAGAAAAACATGAATTGTAAACATTTAGGTTTATTTTCATGCAAACATTTATTCTGCTTTTCCATGGCATGGAATTTTTGTTTGAATGCCATCTTTTGAGGAATTTTAACCACGAAATCATGAAATTAATTAGCATGCAAGCAAGCAAGCAACAATTATAACGAACACTTTATAGATACAGAGATTTTTTCTTTATCCGCACTACACGAATGTTTATTAATACTATTAATATGAGTGCATTCCGATGTGAAGACAATCAAAGCCAATCCGTATTTCTTTTCTCATTCTATAACACTTTCAAAAATGCTCGCACTTAGTTTATCATTCTAAGGTCATAATCTATTATTTACGCGTATAACATACAGTAAACTGAGTTGCAAACAACTTTCAATTTGTTGGCAAAAAGGACATAGAGTGAGGGAAATCGTCAAAAATTGCCTTGGACCTTATGTCAACTGATTTTTTTGTTAGGTACCTCATTCAGACTAAATCAATAGATAAGTTTGTACTAATTTCCTTTACTCGTGCCAAAGATTAATTAGATTTTTTAATAAAATAAAAGAAAACTTCAGAATAAGTTTCTAGCAACCAGTTGTTCCATGTAAAAGGATAGAGACTATTCCGAAATAAAATTTAGTAATGAAATATATTTTTTTTTTTTTCAAGAAATCCGAATTTATTGTTAAGGGTTTAATAGTTTACAAGTCAGACATTTTCTAAATACTTAGCAATTAACTATAATCAGGGAAAATTAGATACAAAAACGGCCTTACTTCGGAAAAATTCCGAGAAACCTGAGTTTTGGCAGAGAGCTTAATTTTAACTTCCTTAATACTCCCTAAAAAGTCGTCTATTTTTGGACCACAACAAAATGGAGTTATTAAGGGTGTAAAAGGGGCTAATGAAGACTTTTTTTGCAAAATACTTGAAAGCTGTTGTACGTATGTACGTTCGGGAAGTTTTTTTCGTCGTTCATAGCTCAAGAACCGGTAGAGATATCGACTTTAAGTAAATTTTGTTATACTGATAATAAAGCAGAGAGATTCAGAAAGGACACATTTGAAAAAAATTGAGTGGGTGGTTTTTTTTCATAGGAATTTAAAAAAAGGTAAACATTTTGAATTAAATTTAATATTATATTGTAATGTGATACCAAACAAGTATATTTTTGAAAAAAAGAACAATTAACGGTTTTTTTATAAATAAAAAAAAAACTGAAAAAAAAATAATTGTCACCTCGAATATTTTACGAACAAAAAATGATGTTATCTTCAAAATTTAATTTATGCAACGAAAAATAACGTTTTCGACATCTGGTAAAAGTTTGATAAAAATTGAATTGACAGTTTTTTTTTATAAAAAAAAAAAAGTTACTAAAAATTGATTTTCGACTCAAATATCTTTTCAAAAAAAAATTGAGATATTGGCTTCAAACTAATTTTATCTTATAAAAAAATATTGTTGTCAACACTCAGTAAAATTTTGAGAAAAATTGAATTGATAGTTTTTTTTACAAAAAATAAAAACCTAAAAAAAAACATAACTAAAAGTTGGTAAAAGTTGATTTTCGACTCAAATATCTTTTCAAAAATTTAAGATTATGGCTTTAAATTAATTTTATCTTATAAGGAATCTTGTTTTTAAGATTCGGTTAAATTTTGAGAAAAATCGAATTGACAGTTTTTTACAAAAAATAAAAAATAAAAAAAGAACAATTTTTTTTTTTTTTTTTTATATTGTACGCGCACTCAAGGGGATATGAATACCCTTATAATGATTATACACAGTGCGAGTAATTAGGAAGGAAGGATAGGATTTGAAAGGAGATACCGATGCACATTGGTTTTGAATGCTTGCACATTGTAATGAGTGGGAAATATTGAGTCTGGTAAAGCATTCCACATTCGTGTAGTGCGACTAAAAAAAGAATCTCTGTACTTAATAGTACGTCCGAAATTGGGCTCAAGGGTAAACTGATGGGCATTCCTAAAAGAACGAGTATTACGGTTGAATCGTTTGAGGGGAGGAATGCAGCTGGCTATTTCATTAGAGCATTGCTTATGGAAGTAGCGATAAAATAATGAGAGACATGAAACCTTGCGACGGTGCTCGAGAGATGCAAAAGTTTCAGTTAGACAACGGTCACCTATCATTTTTTGAGCTCTCTTTTGAATTCTGTCCAAGAGACTCAAGTGGGTTATAGGAGCACCTGCCCAAATATGGGAATTGTACTCAAGTTTTGGACGAATATAGGCTTTATAAATTATAGCCAGATCAGAAGGGGTAAAAAACTTCTTGCATCGTCGGAGAAAACCTAAACACTTAGCAGCATTTTTGGCGATGTCAAATATGTGATCACTCCACAATAAGTGGTTTGTAATGCACATACCTAAGACTGATAGCTGTTCAGTCTCCTCAATGCAAGTACCACTCATGGATAGTGGCATTGGGGGAGGGTTACACTTTTGTGACAGTAGACAGCATTGAGTTTTCGAAGCATTAAATTCTACACGGTTTTTGATTCCCCATTGGACAATGCTGTCGAGATCAGAATTTAATGAGCTTATCATACGCTGCCGTTGAAGTTCCACATCCGAAGGACAAGGATGAGAATCTAAAAACGAATATGAAAAGCTGAGGGTACTGTCATCCGCGAAACAATTTAGTGGGTTAGAAGTTTCAGACAAAAGATCATTTATAAAAATAAGGAACAGCGTCGGAGACAAAACGGAGCCCTGGGGCACACCAGCGTTTATTTTGTGAATATCAGATTTGAACCCGTCCAATACTACTTGAATTGAACGGTCTGAAAGGTAATTTCTAACCCAACGAAGAAGGGATTCATCAATACCAAATGCACGCATTTTCGATAAGAGAGCTTGATGCCAAACTCTATCAAATGCTTTTGAAATATCAAGTGCAATAATCTTACTTTCTCCAAAACGATGTAAAGATTTGTTCCACTGTTCGGTGAGATAAACCATGAGATCACCAGTGGACCTATTGCAACGAAAGCCATACTGCCGGTCATTAAGAAGCTTCCGTTCTTCAAGATATTTCTTAAGCTGAAAATTGATCAGTGTTTCCATGACCTTGGAAAGAAGGGAAGTAAGTGCAATTGGACGATAGTTAGATGGTGAGGAGGATTCGCCTTTTTTAGGGACAGGCTGGACAAATGCAGTTTTCCATCCACTCGGAAAGAGACCTGTAGAATAGGACAGATGGAAAAGCTTACGCAGTGGTTTTGCCAACGTTGAAGAACACCTCTTCAGAACAATAGCGGGGATACTATCCGGGCCAGCGGATTTGTGAATGTCAAGATTTTTAAGTACTCTAGTAACTGAACGAGTGCGAAAGAAGATTCGTCCCATAGAATCGTTTACGCTTTCAAGTACAGGCGGAGTCATGTCACTCACTGGCAGCATCGAATTAACAGCAAACTGTGCTGCAAGCAAATTGGCTTTATCAATCGAGCTTACATAGGGAGTGTCATTGAAAACGAGCGTAGGAACTGACGATGACGTAGTGTTACGCACATTTTTTACAAATGACCAGAAATTTTTACTACCACTGGGACATTGTAGTATTTTTTGCCGTAATTTCTGGTCATGCAAAAATTTAATGCGTCGTATATGTCCGTTACAGGTCTTTCTAGCTTGTTTGAACTTATTCCGGTTATTATTATTATTACAATGCTAACATTTAATAAGAATTTACTTTCGACTCAAATATTTTTTCAAAAATTAAATATATTGGCTTCAAACTAATTTTATCTCACAGAAATTATTGTTTTAAAACTTCAGTACATTTTTTAGTCAGTTTGTTCATAAAAAATTAAAATCTACAAAAATAGTAAGCAAATGCAACTAAAATTGATAAATATTGGTTTACGACTAAAAATCTCGTTAACAAAAATAAATTTTAAAATCAAACTATTTCATCACATGCAAAATATTGTTGGTAATTTTTTAGAATAATTTAACTGACAACTTTTTTAACAAAACACGAAAACCTACAAACCTTTTAAGGAAGACAAATCGGCAGCTAGGATGGTAAGTTATCAGTGTGGGTTGCATCCCAGCTGCTTTTTTTAATTTTTATATTTGGACGAAAAAATATTGGTGCATAGTCCGAAAATTTAATAAAGTCATATTTTCGAGTAGGGATGTTTTTAAATTGTTTTATGTCTTTAAAAATATTTTTTTATTATTAAGTTTTAGAGTGTCTCCGCTAGGGAAACATCTCCATCTTGAAATAGAGAAGTTTATATTAATGACACGTGTACGTCGATTAGTTCTTGAGTTAAAACGGTCCAAACTTGGTAGGAAAACTTGAACTCTTTCTGTAGTATTTCAAAGACTTTTTCGTAGTGTTCATGGACAACGTTTAAAATAAGCCATATATCATAAATATCGGACAAATATTTTAAAGGTTGGTCCCAATTTCAGTTTTGTCAGAATTATTATCTACTTTTCTTGGCAAACTATTCCAAAACGTATTTTTTTTCACCTTATGAAAGTGACAGCAGGTGAAAGTTTTTGAAAAAAGCAAACAAAGCCAAATCCGGCAAAAGGATCTTTTATTTGAAATGTCAGAAACAGAAGTCATTTGTCAAACACATTTAGCACATTACTAGAAGTTAGAGAACCCATTCTGTAATTTTAGTTTTTAGGAAGATTTTAAGAAATAGTATAGGACGCTAAAATCGTTTAAAATTAGCACAATCATTAAAGTTTTAAATTTAATTAAAGCGATTTTAGGACTTTAAAGTTTTATTTTTATACCCAGTCATATTCATAAATATTTGCACAAGAATGTAATTTAAGATTTTTTTGTACACTTAATTAATTTAACCTTTTTATAGACTTCTAATGACTTCATTAAGAAAGAACATTTTCACAAGAAACTTTAGTAACAAGTCTTATATGATTTTGCAATAGCTTACAAAAGAAAGTATGTTTTAAAGTCTTTTAATTACCTACCTCTGCGAACTTTTTTAAACAAAAGAAAACACTTTTTATTTTTAATTTCCTATTCTTTGCTTTTCTCTTCATTTCTTTTAAGATTTAATCTACAAAATGATTCAGTTGTTAGCATCTATCTATCTTTTAACTCCATCATCAGCTTCAGAGTAGTCAACTTTGCACTTCCCTTTTAAAACGACATAAATTATATTACAATGCCTCAGCTTTTATTTTTTCTAGGTATCTTGTAGCTTGAATTTAGATTTATTTCCTCTCAATTGGCTAACCTTTTTTTTTGCTAACTATGTTTTACTCAATTTTTCTGCTTTCAAGATTTTCCAACATTTTTGCCTTAAATATTTTTCACATTTTCACCTTTCTATAAAAAATTTATCAAATTGACAACAAGCCACGATTTAAGCCATTTACATATAATATTGTTGAACTGTTGCCTTTTGTTACTTTGGCATTTTTACCGCATGTAATAAATTCAGCTCTAGTTGAGAGAGTCTTCTTCCGAATATGGTTGGATATGAATAGATGGATGGATGGAAGGATGATTCTTCTAACACCACGATTAACATTTTAACAACCATCTTTTTTTTCATGAATTTAAATCTGAAGTTGGTGTAAATGGTTGAGTGATAAAACAAAAAAATATAATTGAAAGTAAAATATGCATCCATAAAAATCTACATACATATAAAACAAAGTAATAAAAGAAGCCAAGGTATAAAAGTAAGTTACCTGGCTACCACCATTCAGCGCAAAAGATATGGAGTTTTAATTATGGTAAGCTTATGTATCTGCACGATCGTTAAAAGCGTCTTTAACTGTTGTTGTTTGAAGTTTTAATAATTTATTTATTATCTTTTTTTCTTAGTCTTCTTCTTCTTCTTCTTCATTTTTTAGTGCTTCATTTTATAATATGTTAAAAGTATGTTTTAAGTCGACTTAAAACAATTGTTTGCTGCAAAAATAATTACGTGCAGTTATGAAATGTTCACTTAGTGAAAAGCTATTAATTTCACCGTTTCACTGAATAGGGTGGTGAGATAGGTTTCTACATCAGCAAAGAACGAACGGGGTGGTGCGTTATGTACCTGCACTACCATGGCGTTAATTGCTTGTTATATACCTCTTTACCTGAATGAATTTAAACAAGTAGTTCTGCATAAAAACAAATTAATTACACTCCGCAGAAATAGCTCAAGCCAATGAAGTTACTCGTTCAAATTATTTTAATAATAAATGGTTTGTGCTTGTGGTGCATTTTTTCAATGATTTCCTTAAATTTACATATAAAATCTTTATGGGGCTTCATTCTTATGAATGTTGAAATGATGAATCCTCATTCCGAAAATAAACTTAACAATTCAAGAGAATTATTTGAAATATTTGGAAAATATGAATGCTCGGTTTGTTTGTTTACCTGGAACTTAAAGGTGGTGTATCAAGACTGAGAGCATTGCTTTGTTTTGTATTTTTTTGTACGAACTATTGAAACTCAAACTAAACTAAACTTCTAATTTCTTGCAAAGACTAAAATTCTTAGATAATATAATACTGTGTTTCTTTCTCCGAATTCTAATTGAAACCACCGGAAGTAAAGGGTAAACAGTGTTGATAACATTTCTGTTGAAGCAAGTTCTAATAAGAAAAAAAACCCCAAAAAATTGTATGTGAACGGGTATTAAAATTGTGTTTTTTTTGGGGACTAATTTAATTTTTAATTCAGGGAGTTATTTTATGATGGATTAAATTCAACTATGAATTATTATATCCCCAAATTTGGGAAGTGCAATAAAGCCAATTTTTATGAGTTGGTCTTATTTCACTATTACAAAGTGAATTGGTTTTATTTTACCTACCCCAAATCTTATTATATTACCAGGAAGAGGGGTTACAGGGGAGCAGCATGCCCTTCATACATACCCCACTGTTTTACTCACCGTAATACTGGGTGCTTTCAATTTGGTAAAATAAGTTGGTCTTAGATCTCAGTCATTTGGCCGTATTTCACTTTGTCAAAACGCGTGCGAAATCAACCCCCCTCCACCGCCGCCGCCAGTTGGAAAGTGCATTGGAGAAGACTTATTTCAATCAATTTTTGTGGACTTATTTCATGTTTTTTTTTTAAAAATGTATTTTATTTTCTGTTTTTTTGGGGTTTTTGGGAGTTATTTCACGGAGCCCAAAATTGTCATACAATTAGAAATTGAAGGTTGAGCTGTTTGAGACGTTTAATGAAATAAGATGTAGGTTTTTATTTTGTGTACGAAAACTGTCAGTTTCATTTGTATATAAATTTTACTGAATATTAAGAACAACTTTTTGTATGAAATATAATAAGCTTGAAATCAAAAATCAATATATCGCACCCTTAGAATGAAAGTGACCTAACTCAAAAATTGCAACTTGTGGGAAATGAGCAATAAAGTCTTCAAGAAAGTATAGTTTTGAGTAATTTTGATTGTATTTCTCAGATATTTCATTGGAAGTTAATGATTTTCCAAATTATTTACATTTAGATTTTACATTACATACTACTCAGCACATAAATGTACAGAGTAGAGAACACAGCAATTTGAGCGACTAATACTATATAACTTCTTCTTCTGACTTCTGACATAATCGCACCAATCCTTGAGGCAATTTTCACCAGCTCTATCTACCTGGTCCATTTTGCCTCGGCATGGCGAGAAGTTAAAGTTGTTTTTATACCCAGGGCAGGTAAATGCTCCCAAGTCAATCCTAAAGATCTATCTATCTATCATCATTCCTTCTTAAGACCTTGGAAAGATTGATTGATATCCATTTAAGGGCAAGTATTGATACAAGACTTCTGTCTTCGTCTCAACATGCCTACTGTAAAGGTAAATCGGTGGAAACAGCGTTACACACCTTAGTACGCACCGCCGAATATTCCCTCCATCATAAAGAGTTCACTATGGTTGCTTTCCTTGACATCGAAGGTGCCTTTAACAACGTGGACACATCTGCAATTACATCTGTACTAACATCTCTAAATGTAGAGAGTTCGCTTCGGGAGTTAATTCATTTAATGCTTACTAGCAGAATAATTAACTCAAAACTGGGCAACTCTTCTGCTAGACGATTCGTTAGTAGAGGGACACCGCAAGGTGGTGTTCTATCCCCTCTCCTCTGGAACCTGGTGGTGAATGAAATCCTAACTAGTCTGGATGCGGAGGGTTTCAGAGTGATAGCCTATGCGGTTGAGGTTGCTATAGCAGTTTCAGGAAAGCATCTTAACACGTTAAAAGAACTCTTACAAAATGCCTTAGACAGACTAATACTTTGGGCTGATCGGTGTGGACTGGGTGTTAACCCACACAAAACCGATTTGGTCTTATTTTCGAGGAGATACAAAATTCCATTTGTCAACCCTCCCCATATTAAAGGAATCCAATTAAAATTCTCAGACGAGGCTAAATACCTGATGGGTCTTGTCTTAGATAAAAAACTAAATTGGAAACGCAACGTAGAGGAAAGAGTCAAAAAAGCTACTGTAGCTCTCTTTTCTTGCAAAAAAGCCATCGGTAATAAATGGGGCTTGCAACCCCGAATCACGCATTGGCTATACACATCGGTGATCAGACCGATTTTAATGTACGGTGTGGCAGTAT
Source organism: Eupeodes latifasciatus (assembly GCA_920104205.1). NCBI lineage: Eukaryota > Metazoa > Arthropoda > Insecta > Diptera > Syrphidae > Eupeodes > Eupeodes latifasciatus. Next base: position 158,392,483 of record OV049926.1, read on the forward strand.
GGTGGACTGCTTTAGAGAAAGGTATAAACCGGGATAAATTAAATAAAGTCCAACGTTCAGCTTGCCTATGTATAAGCGGATCGCTTCGCACGACCCTATCTGCGGCACTGGACACCTTACTCTACCTAACACCTCTTGACATTTTTAGCAAACAAATAGCTGCAAGTTCTGCTATTCGCCTCAAAGCTTCTTCGCAGTGGACTAACAACAACATTGGCCACTCCGTAATTCTTAGGTATTTAGAATCAATTCCAAAGCACACAGACTACACCATCCCCCAACTGCAATTCGACAGGAATTTCCAGATTTCTATACCTCGCAGATCTTTTTGGGAGGATAAGACATTCCTAGAAGATGAGTTAATCCATTTCTATACAGATGGGTCAAAAACGAAAGAAGGGGTTGGTGGAGGTGTGTACTCCGAACGACTGAAATTAAATCTCTCTTTCCACCTTCCCAATCATTGTAGCGTGTTCCAGGCGGAACTTTTGGCGATAAAAGAAGTCTTGTCCTGGCTTAAAGAAAACGTGATATCAACATCTGATATCCGTATTTTCTCAGACAGTCAGGCCGCTATCAAATCTCTGGACTCTGTCTCTACAAACTCTATAACAGTCCATAACTGTCGATCATCTCTAATGGAGATGGCACAACAGTTTAATATTCACCTTTGCTGGGTGCCGGGCCATAGAGACATTCCAGGTAACTGTAAGGCAGATGAACATCACCACGTGTCAAGTCACAAAAAACATCTGGCCAACACTGGATTTAAAACGTTTAAGGTGCTTGCTCTCTCTAAGCAGATCGCATATAAGCTTGATAATAGGTGTCATAACCGGACACTGTCTAATAGGAAAGCACGCCACGAGATTAGGCGTATTCTCAAATGACTTTTGCAGAAGCTGTATGGACGAGGAAGAAACAGTTCTTCATCTTCTCTGCACATGCCCTGCTCTGGCTCGAAAACGCAAGAATTACCTAGGAGAATTCTTCTTTAACGATCTAAACGATCTAAACCACATCAGCATAATCATCCTCTCACGTTTCGTAAGGGACTGAAACTGGTTCTATTGAGCTTAGGAGGAAGCCTCAAGATTCATATGGTACCACAATGGGCCAGAAAACTGGGCTAAGTGTGTCCGTTTCCATCTAGGACAGCCACTATAACCTAACCTAACCTAACCTAAGACTATATAAGGTGATAAAAACAAAAGACATTAATACAAGACAGAAGGACAGAGGAGAAAGAACACATGACAACAGCACGCGGTAGGTTTCGAGACGGTCCCCCATCTTTCTACTAACCACGCTCACTGTTGCTTGATTTCGGTGATCGATGGGAACCGAAGCTTTATCAGTGACTAGGCCGTTGCCTTTTTCCAACTTATATGTTTAAAGCTTTATATAATTAAATTAAATTTTATTGTTTTTTTTAAATATAAATAAAAAAAACTATAAATATAAACTGTTTCAAATAGAATCAAAATCACTCAAAACTACACTTTTTTGAAGACTTTTTGCTCATTTCCCACAAGTTGCAATTTTTTAGTTAGGTCACTTTCATTCTAAGGGTTTTCAAGATATTTGCTTCTAAGATAAATTTTTATACCAATTCTTTTTAATTCTTTTTCACAAGGTTTTTTTTTTTATTTAAAACTGCTAATTAAATTTGTATGACATTTTTAAATTTTAAAAATGTCGCTTAAGGTCAAAAATTAAAATTATTTTGAACATATTTAAGTTTTCAAAGATATCCTTTCCAAAAGCTCAACTCAATAATTATTTTAAATCGAATATTTCGAAATAAAAACTCAGTTGTTTTTACTATATTTTGTTTTCCCCTATATTTCATATACATTTACATATTTTTACAATTTTAATCTTTGGGAAAGCTTTAAAATAGTCCAATAATAAGGAGAAAATGAGAGTCAACCTGAATGTGCATGTGCGAGCAATTAGTTCTCTAAATATTGCTGAGTGCTGCGTATGGTCTGCCCTCTATCTTTGAAACGGTTGATCGCTTACAAAAATATTTAGGACAACATTCTTCGCAAAATTAAAACAAAAAAAAATTAATAATAAGTGTTTATTATTTAGACACCGTACAATTTTTGAAAAATCGATATGACCTCAAAAATGATGACAAAAAAAAACGACTATTGTCGGGAAAAGCCATTTTAAGTGCTTGGTTTTTGAGCTTTAGTATTAAACTATTGCAAAATTATTCATAAATTTTTAGTACTAAAAATTTCAAACACTGCATTTTTTATATTGACCTATAACTCAGACAATTTTCAAACGATTGCTAAATGTGAAAAAAAAAACACGTTATCTTAAATTACACTGGCCGACAAAATTAATATCTTATAGATACAATTTAAATCATTTGAGTAACTTACTTAATTTCTAGAAATTCATAAGTTATGACTTATGAGTCTTTGTTTGACTCTATATGAAGTTTTGAGTAAACCTTGAATTAAATACTTTCATAGTTTTGAAAAATATTGGGTTCGAAACTGCCTATGCTATCTAAAGTTTTTTTTTTTTTCACGGGTACTGCGCCTTGCGAGGAATTGACAAATTCTCCAAGAGTAATTCTTGTCATGTAAAGTGCTTTCTCAAATTAGCTGTTCGGATTCAGCTTACAAACTGTAGCTCCCCTCCATTCCTGACAACATTACTCGCACACAGGAATGGTTGAGAGTTGTAAGTCACTAGGCCCTAGTTCTCAACGGAATGTTGCGCTACCCAATTTATTTTATTTATTTAGTTTTAAAAAATATGTTTTAGAGTTAATTTTTAGTGTTGATTTCGATTCCAAACTTTAATTTTAACTATTTGCTTATGTTTTGAAAATACTCGTTTTCAATATTATTTTTATATTAATTAATATATGTATTTCAAAAACCATTTGTTTGGATGATTGTTTTGACAACAGATTCTTTACAATTAAAAACTTACTTTAAAACCGTTCTGCCTTTCTTTCAGTTATTTTTTAAATACAGGTGAAATCTGACAATTTACATATGTATATGTATATTTTTTGAATATTATATGAAATACTATAAATATATCCACTGAACATTGAAGAAAGGTAATTATAGATTTGGAAAACCACCACATATTTTATTGAAAAATAAGCTACTTCAAAATTGTAAAAGCCTCAAAAAGCCTTATATACGCGTTTTTACAAATGTAAAAAGTATCTAATATCTAAAAAACCTGACGTGATTCATTAATTTTGAAGTCGGAAATGAAATCCATTTATAAAGTGCAATTTTAATATTTAAAAATAAAAAGAATGAATGTTATTGCCCTTCTTTTATCTAAAAATGTATTCCCTTACATACAAATTTTAAAAATTGAGCGCCTTTTTTCTTACCCCATGTCACCCTATAAATGAAATAAGTTTTGACAAAAATTGAACCAACAACAACTAAATTTTGTTCTCCTTAAGGGCAATAGCATATTTTTGTTTGTCTATCTTTTAAAAGAAAATAACTTTGCATGTTCGACATGAGGCACTTGCAAGTCACTATATACATATATGTACATACGTCTAGGTTCCTAGTATTTTTAACAAGTTGATCCAACGTGTATTACAAATCAACCAACCACCAACCAGACAGACAGAAAAAAATCCCGTCCAAAGAGTATTTTTCGTAATAAAACTTCTCATTTTATTGCTCTCAAGATCGTTATCCTTGCGAATAATCTGAGTACGTGTGTTTGTAGACATAGCTTAGGTATGCCATGCGTGTTTTTAATGTCTAAATCGAAGGAGTGAAAGGGGGGAGAGAATGAATAAAGGAGTAAATTACCTCACATGTAAACGTCATCATCAAAATGTGAAATCGAATTGGCATGGAATTCTGAATTAGTAAATTTGTATGCTGTCTGTTGAATAGTACCCTAAATACAGTAAAACCTCTATAACTAGAAAATTCGAAATCAGGTAAACGTCAAGGGAATTGAACAAAAGAAATCATCAAATGTAAACAAGATGTCACGTCGTTTGTCATTCATTTAACGAAAACCTATAGAATTGTTTATTTTGTTGTATTTATTTTTAGAAAAAAGGACACAATATATCTGACGAAAATCCCGGTAATGAGAGACTTGACTGTGTATCAGCAACAGTTGGCGCACTATTATCGTTAGTGTCACTTCATAAATCGACTCAAAAAGATATCTGAGGAGACTCTGACATTGATATCAGCCGCCACAGAGAAGAAGAAGGAAAACAAAATACATAGGTACAAAAAGGTTTCTTTTTCATTTGATTTGACATATGACCAGCAGGGGGCGCAAATGAACAGGGTGTTATTGGAATAATGTCTTTTTCACATAGTGGTCTATCATTATACAGATACACACGCCTACGATCGACAGTATTTATTTATCCTACATTGAAAGTGATTTGCTGCGGAAGGATATAGTTTTGGTTGGTCTGGTTTTTGGCTCTGGCGATGATGATGATGGCGGTCGGTGGTTGTGGTAGATGGTTGGTGAGGTAACATTTTTATTTGATAATCCTAATTTATTTACCCTTAGGGCTGTATATAAAATATAGGTATATAGAAGTCGTAATAGTGTCTGCAGGGGAATATTTACGATACGTGATGTCAGTGTGGGATAAGCAAAAGGACTCTTTTTGAGATATGTATATCTTCTGACATAACAGCCGAGCTCAGTTAAGTAACAAAAAGGAATATAGTATTATAGGGTTTGGTTTACAAACGACGATACGTGATGGAGAATTTCTTAAATTTCCTATTTAGGTACATACATATGTATGTATCGTTTCAAGTAACGATGTTCGGAGTAAAATTAAAATGATTTTTATGAGCGCATCCAGCAGCCATGAGCTGAGCACGAACAAAACAAGAGTTTTTGAAATTGCTCATAAAATTTGCTGACAGTGCTCCTCCGGTGCAGAGCGGCGCGACGGCGATGGTTATAGTTTTGTTTACGTATTTTTTTTTTTTTGAATTCGTATAAAAGACCATCAAGGGGGCTTTTGCTTATATAGTAAAGTAGAATATAGATACTAACATCTGTTAAAGAATTAATTCTTAAGATAAATCTAATGAGTATAAGATATCAAAGCAAATTAAATGCGAAACACTTAAGTTAATTGAGTCTTACTTAAGTATACCTATTTATACTTAATGATCAGGTATATGATATTGTTGTTGTTTTCGAAGTTATTTTGTTTATAAACAGACAGACACTTCCTTATATTTTACTATATACCAGAAGAAGTTGATTGTTATATTTTGAGTCTTTATTTTAATGATACGCACGCACTTGAAAACCTTGAACTTTACGACATAATTGTGTATTTATGTCGTCATTTCACTTGTACTCGTATGTATATATTTGATATTTGTGAGTTGTTAAAGAATCTTCGATGGTTTAATCATTTCAAAAGTTTGCAAAAATAAGATGCTATGACTTCTTCATTTTAAGAGTTTCCACGTTTTTATGGAAATCTCTAGTATCCAAAACAGTGAAAATCCAAAGGTTAACAATTTTAATATATAAAAAAACCCAAAATCTAAAATTGGAAATTTCTTTTTGGATTTGGATCAGCTTTTTCAAGTTTTTAATAAAACAAAATTGGTTCGCTTTCAATTTTGTATTGAAAAATTGAGCATTAATTTATATTGAAACCTTAGCAAACTTCGAAATTTGTATTTTTCCAATTTTCCACGTTTTGCATTTTTTTGGATCAAATAATTTATGTTTTTAAGATTTTGGATTTCAGAACTCTTAAATAATCCTAAATTTTTGAGCAATTTCGGAATTTTGTCAATCTTTAAGATTTTTGTGAACTTTCGTTTTCAAAGATTCTGAACTGTTTCTTGGCTTTCAGAAATGTATACATTTTTGAGCTTTTAACTATGAAGACTTGTATTTTAAGAAATGTTTGACTTTTTTAATATGATCGAGCATTCGTTTACATACATTCAAACCTTAGCAAATTTGCTTGGTTTTCAAAATTTACGTGGCTACGACTCTTTTAGCTTTTTTCAATATTCTAAACTGAACTAAATGGGCCGTGGTTTTCAAAATAATTCAGCATTTAATTTTAACCAGATGGGGTTTTCTCATTACTTTGAACTTTATGTTTTGAATGTTTATCACTATCGGAATTTTGAGAATTTGGATGTTCGAATTTTCAATATTTTCGAGATCTTACGTTTTCAAAATTTTATAATTTATGGTTTTGATTTAAGTTTTTAGTATTCTAACATCTTCGATTTCGGAATGTCCATTATCTCGACATCGCGTTTTCAAGATTACATCTTGCTGAAAGTTTTCGTTTTTTGGATAATGGTTTTTTAAACACGGTTTTCAAGATCCTTAAATTAAAATGCGTTTTGATCGGCACTGCAATTTAAGTTTAAACTTTAACCGCATTAACACATTTGCTTGGATTTTATTTTATAATTATTATTTACTAGAATTTAATATTTAAGATTATTAAAATTTTGGGTATAAGGATTCTCGAGATGTAAGAGTTTTTTGGTTATCTGAATTTAGGGGCTTTGTTTCTTTTTCGAGAGTGTAACTTTTAAAGACTCTTGGAAAATGAAGTTTTCAGATGTCAATTATTTTGTATGGAACTCATGTAACTTCTGACCCCACCCCCCCCCAATCCTCTTCGTAAACAGGTACGATATTTGCTTGAAATAAAGTACAAAACTTTAAGTAATAAATTATAGAACCCGGTATAGCCCTACTATGACTTTTTTTACGATCTTAATTCTACTTTATAATGTCGTAAATGATACAATTTTTGTCAGGACAATATTTGTAGGTATAGTTTCGACGACTTTTTAGACATTGTTTTCATTTCATTTAAATTTTAAAGCATTCGGAAATACCTTCGTTGGAAGAAGAAAGTCAAACACACATTAACTTAGTTTCAAACCCTTCTTTTTTAAAGGTAAGAACCTATATATTTAGGATAGGAAATTCATATATTTTTGTCCAAAAACCTTTTGATATATGACTTCAATTTAAAACTTTCAGCTGAAAAATTTCACACGTTTCTTAAATTTCCACTCAAAACACACAAATCATCAACGCAACCACTTTGCATGTCATTCACTCGAATCTGATCCGCCAACCACTCGTCGGCGCAACGGCGACAAGACGTAACGCCACCGCACCGCATACGCATTAAAAAAACAAACAATCAAACTCGATTACAACTTAATTTGATTCATTGAACTCGCTCACTTGGTGATGATGATGATGATGATGATGGTGGTGATATTTTACACCCTCTATATATTAACGTTCGTCACTCCACTCGTCATCATCATCACCACCAATGCTTCCTTCAACCCATCTAACCCTCTCAATTAGTCATTCAATTTAACCACAATATGCGTTTTGCTCGACTATGAAGATAGGTACAAGTTGGGGTTGGGTATAGAGGGTAACGTATAGAAATATGGTATACCGAGTTCGAAGTTTTTTAATCTGTTGCCTTGCACCAGTTTTCCATTTGATTAATTTGCAATCGAAAATCAAACAATAAACACCAAAAAATTAAAACGTGATTTGCAAAATACCAACCAAATAACTTTTTGTTGATATAAAATTGAAAAATCTACCTTGGACGTTTTTTTTTTGTTGGTGCTTTGTTTGATGATAATGGTTTTGAGTTCAGGTTGCACATCTCTCTACCGCCCCTTTTCCTCCCCCTCCCCCTCTTCCTTTGACTATATCATTTCCTCCTTTTACTTTTGAATTAAAAAATAAACTGCATACAATAAAAACAAAACTTTTGGGTCACCCACCAGCATTGAATATCGAATAACGGAAACACGGTGCAACCTCGTATTGCGTATGTTTATTCAGTTGTTTCATTCAATGATATGGTGTATCAAAATCACGGAAACCAATGTGACGCGATATACAGCAGGTGGTCGGCCACCAATTTTCCATACGATATCTTTCCCGCTATGAGAGTGTCAGATGTCAAATGGTCACGTTCGCCCCGACACACACAATGATACGCGCCGCGCTTCTCAAGTTTGCACACTTATTAAAATATATGAATCAGCTAAACGGCAGCGCCAACAGAAGCGTTTAAATTGCACTCATTTTTTTGTGTTTGATATGAAATTGTAAAAATTTAATATGTACGGTGGTAGAATTTTTTGACATAACAATGTCTTAAAAAAGCGGTCTCGGATTTCTGGGTCTATTTGAGGCAGTGTTTAGGATTATTTAAAAAAAAAAAGATTTTTATTTCTGCTTAAAATGTCATTGAACCAAAAACATAACAAGAATAATAATAAATTACTACTCTCGTCCTTTTGAAGGATTTCCATTTAAAATCAAATCAATGTTTGGAGTGTGTGTGGTCTTTTTTCTTTCGTCTGCTTCACCTACATTTCAGCACGTACAATGTCAATTATTTGATGACGTATTTATACATTTTGTTTTATATTTATTAGAAGCAACAACAAAAAAAAACTAAGAGTAAAGGTCTTTCGGCAAGTCGTCCTTTAATGTTTTATTCTATAGGATCTAAGGCTAAGTCCAAACCCACCCGTAATTACATTGAAAGAAACATAATAAAATTTCTCAGGGCTAGTTTTACAGAAAAGAGAAATTTATTTATGTAGGTAGTCGTAGGTACCCACTATTTACATAGGCTAATACCTTCATATCGATATATTTATGTATGTATACATGTACAATGTACATATGTATAATTGAATGCGACTAACGAGATGGTTTCCATTTAATTAATTTGGGAACCCCTATTATTATGATTATTATTATATGTAGTATCGAAGATGTGTTGGATCATAATTAATGTATTGAATGCGTTAAGCAGGACAGACGAAGAAGACGCGTCGAAAACAAATGGCGTGAGAGGATAGACGTACAATTATGTATAATTTTTTGGGTCTATTTTTTTTCGAAATGATTTATGTCCATATAGGGGCGTTTGGAATGTCCTTAAATTGTTTATTTTGAGTATAAATAAATTTAATTTCTTAAAAAAAACTGTTTTTTTTTTTTTGGAAGAAATTTTTAAAATTCTTGGAGATATTTTAGGTTAATGGAATTCATAGCTGTGGACATTTCAAACCTTTAATTTTTATGTGCGTTTACATGTCAATAAAAAGAAAACTTATAATTATAGCTCAAAAGTAAGAAGTTTTTTCGGAAGAAAGAAAAAATTGATTTATTTGATTTATGGAAATATTTAAACATAGAAGAAAAACTGGAAAGATTTTTTTAGTTTTGATAAGTGGGACGGGACCACCATCAATTTTAAGAAGGTGGAATTTTAACAAGAGTTTCAATACAAAATATTACAATATTAAATTAAGAATAAAATGCACAACTGAGCCGCACGAACTTGCTCCTTTATGAAAAGAGCCCGTTTGAAAATAGTACCTATAATTTAAGGATTAAAAATAAACCCGCAAAATAAGTTTGTTTTTAAAAATTTAAATGCCATTTGGTTTATTTGATTTCTTAAAAAAAAATCTTACTTTTTTTAGAGCGCTTTTTTTTAAGTTAATTTTAAAAATATGTATATACAATTTTGTAATTATTGAAATAGGTTCATGAGTTCCTGATAAAATGTTTAAACAAGATAACGGTTCTATGGGGGTTACACCTTTGGAGCAATACAGGTTGTGAAAAACAAATTTAGATAATTGCCCATGTTCTGCATTTCACTTATTGTGAATACACTTTGCGAAAGTGAATTTGGGTGTTCCACAATTCGTTATTGTGAAATGGATTTTCAAACATGCAAATGGATGTTCTCTATTTCGGTTTGTTCCACTTTTTGAACGCATTCAAATCACATTTTTTATTTCTGTGAATTGATCTTTGATAGTTTCCTTCTGCTAGGAATCGGAGGGTTGCAGAAAGTTTTTGAATTAAAGGAATCGATGAAGGTATTATAAAAGGTTCTATTTCCCCTAGAACATATAAAAAAGCGTCTTTGCTTAATCTAAAATTACAATGAAAGCTTTAAAGAGGAAATCAAGAATTTACTTTATTTATCAGAATAATTGTACATAATTTTCACACACTTACATTGTGTCAGGTATAAATCCAATATATTTGATTTGTCTCGCAAAATTCGTCTTCTTATTTTTTCTTTTGAAGTCTGCTTCCTTTTTTCACTTAAAATTGCCAATAATATTGCATTCGTCTTTAAAACAGCAAACATTTTACTTCAGAAACAAAATAAAAATGGATGATCCTTCAGTTCGAAGCAATTTCGAAGTTTTCGAAATCGATCGAATTGAAGAACATGCAATTTCATTTCACGTGAAATTGAAAAGTGATTTCAATTCACTTTCGATCGAAATTCGGAACATGGGCGAATATTTCATATACATAAATCTATCGTTTCGTTTTTGAGTCAATTTGAATTTTTAATTTTTGACCAAAAAATGTGTACAAGGACTACTGTTAACTTGGATCTTAAAAAAAACAATAAAAAACGCCTAATGCTTAAACTTTTAAGTTTGAACTCTATCAACCCAATGGAATCGCGGGACCCATTTTTTTCGACTTTTCTACCATCGTATGTTTGATTAAATTTTCGGGTTCTAATTTTTTACGAACTTGTTATATATGAATGGGTGGTTATACAAAAGTTGGGTAACTTTTGAGGATATTTTGTTTACGATAGTTTTTAAATCAAACTTCTATAAATTCGGGTGTATATGATAGCTAATCTATTTAATATATTGTTCCCAATCGGGCCAGTCACTTTTTTGAGTACATTGTAAAATATTTAAAAATTTCAGAATTTGACTGCCAGGGGACTGACGAATTAACATAGTACTGATATGTACATGTTATACACAGTTTTGAAAGTATTATGATGAAATTTAATACAAATTAGTAAAAATCTCTTAGGGTTTAATAATGAACACTTAAAATCACTTAGTAACAATTAAAAATAATTATTAATATGTAATACTGGGAGAAAATACTATATCAGTTTTCAAAACAGACTTTTGACATTTAACGTAACGTTATTCACTTATCTTTTACTACTTTCACATAGTTTTACTAAATATTTCTAAGTAATCAACAAAAAATATGAACAAAATCTAACAATATTCATCTTAAAAGTACTAATGATCAAGAAATGAAGAACAATAACAATTTACCTGACACAGGACTGACGCCATAGGACTGACGAAAAAGACGAAATTTGTGATTATAATCAGGACTAATGTTTTTTTTTTGTAATTTAAAAAATCAACAAACTACATTTTAACAAATCAAAGACTAATACGAATAAAGAAAAATAAACTTTAGATTAACAACAAAATAACGACTCACCATAGGACTGACATGTTGACTGGCTAAGCACGTGTATAAACAGCAAATATAACCCAAACTCTGGTACAGATTTGGTGGCCGTCAAATTGTGCGACCCGCAACTAACTTTATAACCAACATTCAAATTCAAAGTGGGATTTGACGTTGAGTCGGCGATATTTCGCACGAATTTCAAATTTAAATAACACACAAGGGACTGAACACAAAATTTCTTATTTTTTTAAATAAAGTGGAGAACACTGCATTATGAAAGTTGTAGTATATATTAAACTATATACATGACAGATTGTATTTAATTAATAGGTTTTCTCAAATCAATGATAATGTTTAATAGACAGTCACTTAATGGTTGGTTTTCAGGGTTGTGACATGCCAGAGGACTGACGTTTTAAGAACTAATTGTGTTTTTTTAATAACTTGTATTCAAAATGAAGAACTGAAATTGGGTGACTAAATAAAGGTCTTTCCATTGTTTTAAAATAAATTGCAATCTCAATAAAATATAATCAGACTTTGTATATATTAATTGATGACATCGAGTTACCCAACTTTTGTATAATCACCCATATGTAGTTCCTACATACATAACATACATATACATATGTATGTCGTAAGGTTGTATAAAGCGTTTTAATGGTGTCAGATTTTAACGCCGAAAATAATAAAGCTCACATTGGAAAACCCGAAAGGATTGTCAAAATTTTCAAACCTTAACCCAGAGTCTCAAAAGAAGCATCGCAGAGACAAAGTAGAATATCGTAACCCACATAAAGTGCTCGAGTGTTGAACTTTTTTTTAGTGACACAATTTTCAAAGTACTATAAACAAATGCATACATTTCTTTTCTTATTAAGAACTTTAAAGAACCAAAATAATAATTCTTGTTGTTTAGTTGTCAAAACTCGTGTGAAAAGGTGAAACACAAGTATAAAATTTTGACATCAAAATATGCAAATTTATTGTGTACAATTAAATTGTCAGGTTTTTTCGAATCTATGATTAAAACGTCATGAATGAGAAAAGTTGTTTTTACAGTTTTTGATATTTTACTCCTAAGGCCATTGAAGGTGTTAAGCAATACCTTACGTAAAATTTGGATATTGTTCTACTATTAAATTGTTTTTTAAATAAGCTTCAGATTAAAAAAATAACAACGTTTGTTTTGGCTGTTTTTGTGTTAAGATCACTGTTATTCAAGAATTCAAAATTGTCAATCAAATGCCTTTTCAATTGAATGTGTAGCATTAGAAAAAGTTTCCTAAAAACGTGTCAAATTGGTGGAGTCACAAAATATGCGGCAAAAACAAACGAAAAAATTCTATACCAACAATATGTCATTGGTGTAGTTTTCCTTTTATCAAACTGGATCAGTTCAGATCGTTTTGAAAACTAAAATTGTGTTATTTTAGATGAAGGTATTGTTTTTAGCAATCAAATTGCATTTATCCGATAGGTTTTGATAAACTTAATTCAAATCCAACTCCAAAAATAATCTAATAACTTTTAGGCTATCTTAATACATCAAGTAGTTTTTTTTTTTTTTTTTTTAATTAAATTCCTGATTATTTTTGAAATTTATAATCCCTATCTTCAATATTCAGTTGAAATATTTATAATATTTCATCAAATTTTCACCTCCCATAAATCTTAAATAATAACGCTGAACTATTTACGAGTGATAAAATGATTTTTATTAGAAAAAGGCAAAAATGTTTTTTTTTAACACGAATCCGTCCTTCAAACAAGGTTATCACATCAAGTTTTTTAAATAGTACATTTATTGAACAAATACAAAAACAATATTGAAAACGGGTATTTTTATAACTTGAACAGATATTCAAAATCAAAGTTCGGATCCTAAAAATTAACTCCGAAAGATATTTTTCAAAAGCAATCAAGGATTCTTAAAACTTCATACAGAGTCATAGCTAATGACAATTCGCAGAAACTAAGTAGGATACTGAAATGATAAATATGCTTTAACTTTAACTTTTAACCTTTAAACACTGTTTTTAATTGTCTTTAGTATTTTCATGGGGGCATATTTTGAAAACCTGATGTGTCAGAAAAATTTTAAGTTAAGAAACTCGAAAAAGAAAGCTGATTTAAAAAAACTTGGGGAGAGTACGATAACTCAGGCGACAAAGTTTAATGACGGATTTGTATAGAACAGTTAAAAACAAGCATTTTTTACTATGGGAGGGGGGGATCTATCTTCCCCCGTTTAAGCGGTTAAGGCAATTTAAAAAAATATGTACGTTAAATAGAAAAAAAAAGAGGCTGGGATGCGACCCACACTGATAACTTCCCATCCCGTCTGTCGATTTGTCTTGCTTAAAAGTTTGTCTATATGTATCAATTTTTTACCAAATTTGCGTACTATTTTTTGTAGATTTTATTTTTTTATGAAAAAACGGACTGTTGGATTTTTATATCGAATGATATATGAATATCGAAAACAATATTTTCTGTGAAATAAAATAAGTTTGAAGCCAATATTTGTAATTTTTGAAAAGCTATTTGAGTCGAAAGTAAGTTTTAGTATTGTTTTTTTTTTAGGTTTTTATTTTTTGTCAAAAAAACTGTCAATTCTATTTTCACAAAATTTTACTGAATGTTGACAACAATATTTTTTGAAAGATTAAAGTAGTTTAAAGCCAATATCTCCAAGTTTTGAAAAGATATTTGAGTCGAAAATCAATTTTTGCCACCTTTTATAATTTTTTTTAGGTTTTTATTTTTTGTAAAAAAACTGTCAATTCGATTTTTCTCAAAATTTTTCCTAATGTTGAAAACAATATTTCTTATAAGTTAAAATTAGTTAGAAGCCATTATCTCTAAGTTTTGAAAAGATATTTGAGTCGAAAATCAATTTTTACCAACTTTTATTAATTTTTTTTAGTTTTTTTTTTTTTTTTAAACTGTCAATTCGATTTTTCTCAACATTTTTCAGAATGTTGAAAACAATATTTCTTATAAGATAAAAAAAGTTTGAAGCCTTAATCTCAATTTTTTGAAAAGATATTTGAGTCGAAATTCAATTTTTACCAACTATGAGTACATTTTTTTTTAGGATTTTATTTTTTATAAAAAAAAAACTGTCAATTAGATTTTTCTCAAAATTTTATCATATGTCAAAAACATTATTCTTCGTTGCACAAAATTGTTTTGGAGATGAAATCATATTTTGGTCGTAAAATTTTCGAGGTGACACATTTTTTTTCAGTTTTTTTGATTTATAAAAAAAAAACGTTAATTGGATTTTTTTCCAAAAATATAATTATTTTGTATTACGTTACAAAATATATTATAAAATTTAATTCAAGTCTCCAGGATCATTTGTTCATGAGATATTTAGGTTTAACCAAAATTTTAACCTTTTTTTTTAAACTGCTATGGTAAAAAAACCACCCACGCAATTTTCTTGAGAGCCCTTTCTGCATCTTTCTGCATTATTATCTGTATAACAAAATTTATTTTAAGTCGATATCTCTTCTGGTTCTAGAGCTATGGAGGACGAAAAAAACGTCGCGAACTTACGGACGTACGAACGTACGTACACACGAACGCACAGACATCTTTCTAAAAATGTTTTATTTCGACTCTAGGGACCTTGAAACGTCGAGAAATATCAAAATTTTCAATTTGAAAATCGGACCCATTACAATAACTTCCTATGGCAAGTTAATAATTACAAAATATTGGTAATACTTACAACTTAGTTTTATACATTTTTTTTTAAAGCCAACACTTTTGTCTATTAGCTTGTTTTTAAATCAATTGCATAGTTTTTGAAAAAAATTGTATTGAACTCAAAATTTGGGCAAAAAAAGTTAAGAAAAAAAAAGGTTTAAAGTGTAATTTTTCAAAACTTTAAGATTATCTCTATTGTTTTTTTTTAGAATTCATTGCTCTTATTTGTTTTTTAATCAAAAACTGAAAACTAGATGATTTTATGTCTTCTAGTTCTTGAGAAAATTGAAAGTTACAAAAAAAATATTTTAATTAAATAATTTTTTCCTTGTTTGAGTATTTACGTAGTCATATTTTGATAGTAATAATCGAATATGGATTAAGATATACCTAGGAGAAATTAATTTTTCTTAAATCCAGCTTATTTAAATGCAAAAGAAACTTTGCATGCACCCCATGTTGCACCCACCCCAAATCCTAGTGTGCCCGAGCAGGGGGGCAGCATGCCCCTCATACACATCCCACTGTTGCATATATACAAACTCGCACCTACCATTATTATCGTTCTCTTCCCAAAAACTTTCAAACTATGGTTTTGCACAATTGTCAAGCTTTTCTAAATTTAAACTCTATTCTTTCCAAGTTTTTTACCCACAATTATTCAAAACTTGTGTATATTTTGACACACCTTTTCTCTTTTTCTTATATGTACAAAATTTACAATTTTTGAAAGCATTCGTCTACTGTCCACTCAAATACTTATAAAACCATACGATACGATACATTCTTTCCAAATCACCCTGACATTAAAGAACCTATCGTTTTTCCTTGTAACTCTTAAACAACATGAAATGCTCTACTTTTTTTGTTCAAAGCTGTCCTCTAACAATAATTTGCTTATCATTTATTTATATTATTTGATTTAATTTTCATCATAAATACTTGTTCGTTGATTACATAATAAATGTGTCTTATCATTTCAATGAATGCGGAGGCTGAAATGATCGTATATAACTGATATGAATTCGTGTTATAAAAGCTTTCAATTTATTACGTTATAGATTTTAAATTCCATGCTTTCACTGATAGTAATACGATGCACATTGAAATGTACCCAAAACTTCAATTGGTCAAGGGTAATTGTAAAGAAATGAATTGAAAAATATTTTATAGTTTATAAGTTCCGGAAATTCGATAATTACAACTGCAAAGCTTGTCGAATTGATTTTGGTTCCTTAAAATTTCAAGACTTTTACATAACACTTCTTATTGATATATTTTTTCAATTTTTTCGTTTAATTTAAAACAAAATGTATGACTTATAGAATCGTGTATATCAGCATTTATTGATTAAAACAGAAAGTCTCTTTAGGTTTTATGAACATTCTTGAAAATTTACATCAATTATTCTGCTTTTAAATTAAACGAATTTTAAATCTCTCACTTCTGGCATTTTTCATTTTATAAATTCGTCTTCTCGATAGAAACTTTTTCCTCAAGAAAACCCTAAAATATAAATTTATCATCTTTTTCTCAATATTTTTACCTTGAAAGTTTTAAAACATTTTCTGCTTCTAACTTTGGCATCGTAAATCATAGAGAAATCATTTTGGCTTCCTTTTAGTGGTATGTGTGTACAGTGTGTACCGTCTTGTAATATTAAACTTCTTCATTAAGTACAAAAGACAACAAAAAAAATCACTAGACTTTGAAACTGTACTTGAATGAAAGGTATATCCTTGTTAGAGGATGTAACATTTTGTGGTTGAGATGTCTCGATTTACTTTCTTTTCTATTTTGATTTTTTCAACAACTGTTCCACTTGCTCGCGAAGCATTTAATTAATTCTTGATTCAAGGTTAGTTTTGATTTTAAATACTCTTTTGGGGGATGAAATAAATCATTTCTTTTTTTTTTTATAGTCTGTTATAAAATTGTAAATTAATGATACCATCTTGTTTGAGGAATCGGCCGGCGCGGCGGGGATATAAATGAAATTGCAAATTGGTGTACATTATAATATTGTAAAAGTCTTTGAATCACTACAAAAATAAAAATAAATCGATAAGAATTTCTTTTTTAGCATTTCAGAAAGACTTAAATATACTACTAGGTCGCACGAACTTGCTCCTGGTATCCGCAAAATAAACTTGTTTTAAAAAAAAAATTACTTTATTCTTTTTTTTTCGAAAATCTTTAGAGCGTTTTCTTTTTTTTAAATAAATTTTTAATTTTTTTCGAAAATCTTTAGAGCGATTTCTTTTTTTAAATAAATTTTGTTTGTATACATTTCCTTTGGTACGCAGTTATCAAGTGCTTATAAATACACGTTTTAAATTTCGTTTGAAAATGCTGACCCATTTTTGAGATATCGAAGTGTGTAAAAAAAAAATAGTAAAAACGATATTACTAAGACAATTGAATAGAGTTCTTGAGACAATTAAAAAAACAAAATAACGGTTCTATTGCGGGTACTTTTCTGGAGCAGTACTCATACATATTTTTTATATTGAAAGAAACCAAACTAGGAAAAACAAAATTAAGAGACAATTTCATAAAAATCTGAGGAAAACCGGAATAAGTTCAAACAAGCTAGAAATACCTGTAACGGACATATACGACGCATTAAATTTTTGCATGATCAGAAATTACGGCAAAAAATACTACAATATCCCAATAGATAGTAGTAAAAATTTCTGGTCATTTATAAAAAATGTGCGCAACAATACGTCATCGTCAGTTCCTACGCTTCAAATGACACTCCCTACGTAAGCTCGATTGATAAAGCCAATTTGCTTGCAGCACAGTTTGCTGTTAATTCGATGCTGCCAATGAGTGACATGACTCCGCCTGTACTTGAAAGCGTAAACGATTCTATGGGACGAATCTTCTTTCGCACCCGTTCAGGTACTAGAGTCCTTAAAAATCTTGACATTCACAAATCCGCTGGCCAGGATAGTATCCCGGCTATTGTTCTGAAGAGTTGTTCTTCAACGCTGGCAAAACCACTGCGTGAGCTTTTCCATCTGTCCTATTCTACAGGTCTCTTTCCGAGTGGATGGAAAACTGCATTTGTTCAGCCTGTCCCTAAAAAAGGCGAATCCTCCTCACCATCTAACTATCGTCCAATTGCACTTACGTCCCTTCTTTACAAGGTCATGGAAACGCTGATCAATTTTCAGCTTAAGAAATATCTTGAAGAACGGAATATTCTTAATGACTTAATGGTAGTATGGCTTTCGTAGCAATAGGTCCACTGGTGATCTCATGGTTTATCTCAACGAACAGTGGAACAAATCTTTACATCGTTTTGGAGAAAGTAAGATTATTGCACTTGATATTTCAAAGGCATTTGATAGAGTTTGGCACCAAGCTCTCTTATCGAAAATGCGTGCATTTGGTATTGATGAGTCCCTTCTTCGTTGGGTTAGAAATTACCTTTCGGACCGTTCAATTCAAGTAGTATTGGACGGGTTCAAATCTGATATCCACAAAATAAACGCTGGTGTTCCCCAGGGCTCCGTTTTGTCTCCGACACTTTTCCTTATTTTTATAAATGATCTTTTGTCTGAAACTTCTAACCCACTTAATTGTTTCGCTGATGACAGTACCCTCAGCTTCTCATATTCGTTTTTAGATTCTCATCCTTGTTCTTCGGATGTGGATTACCAACGGCAGCGTATGATAAGCTCATTAAATTCTGATCTTGACAGCATTGTCCAATGGGGAATCAAAAACCGTGTAGAATTTAATGCTTCGAAAACTGAATTGTGTCTACTGTCACAAAAGCGTAACCTTCCCCCAATGCCACTATCCATGAGTGGTACTTGCATCGAGGAGACTGAACAGCTATCAGCCCTAGGGATGTGCATTACAAACCACTTGTTGTGGAGTGATCATGATCACATATTTGACATCGCCAAAAATGCTGCTAAGTGTTTAGGTTTTCTCCAAAGATGTAAGAAGTTTTTTACCCTTTTTGATCTGGCTATAATCTATAAAGCCTATATTCGTCCGAAACTCGAGTACAATTCCCATATCTGGGCAGGTGCTCCTATAACCTACTTGAGTCTCCTAGACAGAATTCAAAAGAGAGCTCTAAAAATGATAGGTGACCGTTGTCTAACTGAAACTTTTGTATCTCTCGAACACCGTCGTAAGGTTTCATGCCTGTCATTATTTTATCACTACTTTCATAAACAATGCTCTAATGAAATAGCCAGTTGCATTCCTCCCCTCAAACAATTCAACCGTAATACCCGTTCTTCTAGGAATGCTCATCAGTTTACCCTTGAGCCCAATTTCGGACGTACTGTAAAGTACAGAGATTCTTTCTTTAGTCGCACTACACGAATGTGGAATGCTTTACCAGACTCAATGTTTCCCACTCATTACAATGTACAGACATTCAAAACCAATGTGCATCGGTATCTCCTTTCTAATCCTATCCTCCCTTCCTAATTGCTCGCACTGTGTTCAATCATCAAAAGGGTATTCATATCCCCTTGAGTGCGCGTATAATATAAAAAAAAATCTATCGTGTCGTTTTTGAGAAAACTCAAGTTTTCGATTTTTGATTAGCATTTTTTAAAAGGTCTACTGTTGTTTTTGGACTTTAAAAAAATGAAAAAAAGAAATGGTAAGAAACCACCTAATACATTTTTGTAAGTAATTTCTGCATCTGATGTTATTATCTGTAAAACGAGATTTATTCGAATTCGGTATCTCTACTGGTTCTTAAGATATGGACGCGACGTTGAAAAATGGTATCCCGAATGTACGAACGAACGTACTCTCTAAAACATTTTGATTTAGTTTGTAGGGACCTTAAAACGTCGAGAAATGTAAAAAAAACTCAATTCGACAAATCGCACCGATAAGAAGTTTAAAAAACGCCTAAAATCTACATAAAACCTTAATTTCCAATTTTAAATTCAATCAACTCAATGGTTTAGGCTCTAGGGGCGAAAACAGATTGACAGACACTTTTTTCGACTTCTCTACCATCTTAAAGCCATGTTTGCCTTAAAATTCGAGTTCGAATTTTTTTTTACGAATGCAATACTTGCAATATGGTTATTATAATGGTGCAAGTAAAAATTGTGGTGGATTAAAAATGTGGTTCTAAGTTTCTCTCTAAAATGCCTAATTGTGGAACTTAATTTTACTTCAAAGATCTTTATAGGAAAATTTCTTTTTTTGGTTGAGTGGTAGTTGGATTAAACTTTTCGCCATAATTCCATTCCTTAAACTTTACTGCACCTAACTTAATATGAATAATCTTTTTTAAATAAAAATAATTAAAACCACATATCCGTCAACCGCGATAACAAATTCTTCTAATAATATACGCGTATAATACAAATAAGTTCTGAGAAGTTTAAAAATTTGCGACCGATTAAAAATAGATTTTAAAGGCTTTTTCAACATACATAATTCTAATTAATAAAACCTTCGAACATAGATGAGATTTATTTGTTTGTTTTGTATCGATATAATCTTGAATAACTTGGAGGAAAACCACAAAATTTTACTTATTTTAATATAAACTGTCAACTTAAAATAATTACAGTCAAATAACTTTTATGCATAATTATTACTGAACCAAAGCTGCTATAAATAAATCTTCTGCCCAATTTCACAAAGAATTTATCGGTTTAACATATGTGAATAAATCATATTTAAAAATGTTATTAATTAACATGGTTTTAACATATACTTAAAATAAATTAACGATCATATAAAATGTCTTTGCACATAATTTAGACGCCTTGTTACGTTCAAAGTTAAAAAGTTACGTTTTCAATAAAAAAAAAAGAAAATTTTATTGCAAAACTTTAAAGTTAATTGCATTTCCGTCGTCGTCGTCGTCACTAGTTGCAACAAACGTGCCTCAAAGTTGATGCTGATGCTGTTAACCATTTGCTTGAGCCATGATTTGCGTCATAAATTCAATCGTCAAACTGAATTTTTATTCCCTAAGGCCAGGCTAGCTTTTAAATTTAAAATGATTGGCTTAGTTTAATTGCAATAGATATGCATTTATATAGAACAACAACCAACGAGCCTTATAGAAAAGCTATAATTAAAAAAGCCCGTTTGCATTTGATTTACTTCGTTATTTCGAAAAAGAAAAATATCATTCCTATAGTAACATCATACTCGTATCTCAATCTATAGCTAGGATTGGTTTGATTTCTGCATCATCTGTATTTCTATGTCATATATGTATGATAGAAGATGATGAGGATGATGATGATGGTGATGATTTGATGACCTCTAAAAACTATAGCATTCCTCATCTCTCATCAAACACGCAATGTCTCAATGTCTCAGTATTATTTCCATTTTTTTTTTTTTATTTGAAAGTTTTTATATTTCAAAATTGCATGAGTGTTGTTTTGAATTAAAAGAAATTTAAAAAATAAAAAAGAATTCCATCACGTCACGACATTGTATGCATAGATAAATACAGATGGCGTGCATATCATTCCGAGAAAAAATTCATTACTCATGCATGTCATTCAGTGATTCATCCTGGATTGTTTGTGGTGGAGATTTTTTCCTACTTTTATTTTTTTAATTTTTGAAGAAAGTCTTCACAAAGCTTTTTTTTCTTCATTCAAATAAATCATGACGATGGTTTATCAGCTAAATGGCCCTTTTTTCCCAAAACACATTTTCTAATTTCCATATTCCAGAAGATTGTATATTCATCAAAATAAACAAAAGATATCTTTATACACGAGTTTTTACGGAACCCTTGTTTATGAAAATCTCTACGTTTATATTTAAAATTCATAGAAACCCATTAAGAGGATTTTGTCATGGGTGCAAAGAGGAAAAATTTGACTGAATCTTAACCAAAAACAAAATAAAAAGTCATCATCCGGCATTAAATCTGAAGAGTTAACAATGTCAACCCTCTTTTAGCTGTCACATAGGACTTTTTTCCAACCCTTTTTTTGTTTAAATATTTTTGTTTTAGGATTTCTTGTTTTTTTATAAGTCATCTGATTTATAAACATGCGCGTGCTCCAGGATCTTCAATTGCATTGCAATCATTGCGTAAAATACCATGCAGTGTTGTTTGTTGAGTGAGTACACTCTGTGTCTGTTGTTTAGGGCCATTCATGTTTTTTTTTATGAATTACAAAAAAATAACTCAATAATTAACTTATTTGAAGTGATTGAGTGAGTAAAAATGTAATTGAGTAAATGAATATATGATGGAGTGAGTGAATGAGCCACTGAGTTATTGAACGAATAAGGCATTAAGTGAGTGCTTTAAATTGATTCAGAAAGTAACTTCTGTGAGTGAGTTATAATTGAGTAAATATGTGAGTCAATCGTTGAGTGAGTGAGTAAAAGATTGAGTAAATAAATAACTGAGTGAGGAAAATGATTGAATAAGTGACTCATAGCTTGAGGAAAAGAAAGATCTTATGAGTGTGCCACTAAATAATTAATAGAGTAAAGGAATGAATTCGTAAACATGAGTGAGTAAATATGTGAGTCAACCAATTATTAAGTGAATAAAAGATTAATAAGTAATTGAGTGAACGGGTTAAATTTAGAGACAAATATATGAATAATGTATTTTTTGGGTGGATGTATTTAGAGTTGTTTCTCGTCCTCATCTGACAGTCATAGTCCGAGTGACTTACTGAGTAAGCATTTGAGTCAGTAAGTGAAGAAATGATTGATGGAGAAAATTAGCGACTGATTTTTTTGACGAACAAAGTACTAAGTGAGTGTCTTTAATTGATTGACAATTTTACTGCTTGATTGAAAATTTTGAACAGAACTTAATGATTGTGAATGAGTTATAATTGGGTAAATATGTGAGTCAATCAGTGAGTGAGTGAGTAAAAGATTGAGCAAATAAATAACTGAGTGAATAAATTGCTTGAATAAGTGACTGATTGATTGATGAAGAGAAATATAATATAATTGTGCTAGTAAGTGGCTAAGAGAGTAAAGAAATGAGTGAGTAAATATGTCAGTGAACCAATTAATAAAAGATTGATTACATAAATTACTTTCATTTAATTTTCACAGCTAAATAAATAAATAAATAAATTGTGTGGCGCAACAGTCCGTTGAGAAGTAGGGCCTAGTGACTAACAACTCGCAACCATTCCTGTGTGCGAGTACTGTTGTCAGGGATGGAGGGGATCTACAGTTTTAATCCGAATCCGAACGGCTAATTTGAGAAAGCACTTTTCATGACAAGAAATACTCCTGGAGAATTTGACAATTCCTCGCAAGAGGCAGGACCCGTGAAAAAAACTTTAGTTGACAAAGGCAGGGATCGAACCCAAGACCTCTGGAATGACAGTCCAACGCACTTACCATCATGCCACGGGTGCTACAAATTTTCACAGCTAATTGGCTTAAATTTGAATATTATTATATGAAAATATCTTTTTTAAGAGAGTGAATTTTAAAATTTAATAGTTCGAGTGATTTACTGAGTGAAAATTTAAGTAAGTGAATAAGTAAATGATTGATGGAGAAAATTAGCGAATGAGTTATTTGACGAATAACGTATTAAGTGAATGCCTTAAATTAATCGAGAAAGTGACTGATTGATTGCGAAAAAATAGCATAGTATGATTGTGAGTGAGTTATAATTGAGTAAAAATGTTAGTCAATCAGTGCTTGAGTGAGTAAGAAATTAAGGAAATAAATAATTCAGTGAACCAAAGAGCAGTAGAGCGAGTGAAAGTAAATAAGTAATAGATTAAATGGGCTTATAGAGAAATGAGTGAGTGACAAAGTGATTTACTGAGTAGTTCTATAAACCTTTTAATTTTGAAAATCTACTTTTGACATATTTTGAGATAGCAATAAATGAATGCATTTAAAAAACAATTTAGAATTTCTATTTCCTTTAAAGTGATAATATATCGTAATGGATTACTTAACATTTTATCAATTTGCGGTGGTAAAAGTGGCTGCAATTTTCTGCACTTGTTTCACAGAAAAGCTTTTCCTCGAAACAAAAACTCAGTGAAATTAGCTAGATTTCATTAGTGTCGTTTTAGTTATTAAGTTATTAAGGTACTAAAGTAAGGACATTATAAGTGTCAAAATCGAATTATAATTGTTATTGATATACATTTGTTTTGAGCTTTGAAAATCAAAAAACCACAAAGTACGAAAATTATCGACTGGAAAAACTTTGATTGATAAAGAGACACAAAATAAAATTTGTCAGGTGAGTCGTAGTGTAATCTGAGGTGGTATATTATTTAATATGGAAATGGTAAGGATTTCAGGTTGAATACAACAAAGGAACCAAACACTTGAGATTATTCCTCGTATGTCGTCTTCCGTTTTCAAGTATGTCATCATATCGTTCCAATGTGAAGGCATATATTTCTCACACCCGCATTTTTTTAGTCTTGTCTTCTACTTCTTCAATTTTTTTTTTGTTGAGTGTGTAAATAAAGTGTTGCTTGACGACATAAGAACAAAAACAAAAAACCATGAATGATAAAAATCATAATAAAAGTAACAGAATATAACGAAGATAAACAAAACATCCTGCCATATTCGAGTGGTAAAGTATATACCAAAGTGCTAAGCTATATGAAGTTTATCGTAGGTATAGTACGTAGGTAATACCTATAGCTTTAAGGCAGAGGATTTTTTTTTGTTGTTGTTGTTGTTTTGTATTGAAATGCCAACATCAGCAAGAATAACCTTAACCAGAACCACATCGAATACGAAGACAAAAACGCACGACGAGGACAAACGACGAGCGACGCACGATGCGACGTGTGAACGGAGTATGTCTTCAAGGAATTTTTATAAATGGAAAAAGTTATTATTTCGAACAGGGATATGTGTTCATGGATTAAGACCTGGAGGCATTCCTTTTTTTTTGTGATGTGCATTTCAAAAATAAAAATAAAGGGTAAGTATAAATAGAAACTTTTCTCCCGATTCAATTCGCATTGTTTGTGGTCTTAAATGCGTGTAAAAAAGTTTAAAGTAGGGGTTTTAAGGAGAAAATATTAGACTTTTTTCATGTTTCGATTGTATGTTTAAGAAATCTTGGGCAGAATTACTTCCCAAAGAAACATTATTTAAATTGACAAAAATCATACTGTAGAAAAAAATGATAAGGGAAAGTAGACCTGATGTTTTATTTAATCCACCTTTTTAAGGTCCTAAAAGAGGATGAGTAGGTAATTTATGTAAATCTAGTATCTTCATTTGGGTTGATACAATAATGTTTTATTTTATTTTGCTATTTTCGACTAGATATGTTATAATTTTAACTCACATTGTCTATCGTCACCTGCATACGTATGTATTTGGCTCAAAATCACCAAGGTTGCAAATTTCAAAATTTTTTTATGAGAAAAAAAATTGCAAGCTGTGATGATGAATTTTAGTTTATATTGTTGCAAAAATTGTATATAAATAAACTTTGACAGGGCAGCGCACAGAATTGTATACTTTTTTAGTAATATTTTTTAGTACTAAATGTCATACAGAAAACCATCAATTCGGGAACGTTTTTCTAAGTTTGATAAAATCAACAAAAACAAAACAAAGTACATAATTTAAACTTTGTTTAATAACATGGGTATATTATGTATGTGTATTAAATAAGCAATAATGAAAACAATACATACAAAATCTTCTACAAGCAAAATACGTAAAAATCATGTCCGGGAACGTTCCCGAAATGACCGTTCCCGAAATGACGATTTCAAATAAGCAAGCGCTTCAATTATACGGCGGTCATCTTCAATGCGATCTGACTTTGTCAATAGGAAAATATTTGAGGTAACTTTAAAATTTCGTGTCGTAGAAAAAAATTTCATCAATAATTAAATGTAATAAATGCGTTCACGGATTGACGGGCTATTGATGTACGCTCTACGAATAATGAATAAAAAGGTATTTACCATTTATATAAAATTTATTTTACGATAAATACTTTGGCAGCCGGCTTTGCTATTGTTCTCTACCTCGACTGACGTGTCACACCGAATGGCTGTGTTCACTTAAAATTATTTTTTATCGATTATCGATATGTTCACTGAAATGACTTGTGCGGTATCGGACAAACTGTTTTTGCATTTTTTACAGTTAAAAATAAATAATCTTTTAATATCCTTTCTAAAACTAGATTTTGTATAAAAAATATGGTGTATTAAGTGATGACCGGGGTTGAATACCTTACATTTTTCAATTATATTTTGAACTTGTTGTTGAAGATTGTAGATTAGGACGCGTTCCCGAAATGATTTTCTATGCGTGTATATTGATTTCATTTAAAATTTTGTTTATTAATAAATTATATTGTTTGATAGACACACAAAACAGGTTATTTTTAGTATTTTCTTAATTTTTTTTTCTTAATAAAGTCAAGATTTAAGACATTAAATTGCTAGCGAAGCCAATTCTGCACCTTGGTGATTTTGAGCCATTTACATACATATATACAACTTTGCTTATTTTTTGAAGGAGTTTCTTTTATGTTAAATGAAATAAAACGTAAAAATAATGATATGAGAAATATATTATAGCTTTGTGTACCTAGTGACACGCTTATCTTCCTTTATTTTTGACTTACAAAAATAAATAAAAAAAAAAAACAATTCTGACACATTATATCCTATTAAAGGCTTTTCTTTATACGTCAGGGATATTGAGGTGTTACAAGGAGACTGAAAAAATGTATACACAAAAAAACATGTTTCTAGTTAAGATATTGAAATTACTTCCTTTGAGTTTTTTTTTGTCATAGTATGTTTATCTTTCTTAAAAATGTATAAATATACATACATAGGTTGTTTATTTTCACCATCCAAGATCTTAGGTTTCATTGAAAAAAAGATTGTATCTATCATTATGTTTATTTCTTTGAATGAATATTTTTCGTTTAAGTTAATTGAATTCTTTTCAAGTGTTGAAAACAATTCCAGTGTCATTTAAATTAGGAATAAACTTCTTGGGGGATTATGTGGGTAAAAGTTAAAATAAATATCCAATTTATTATGAGGCTTATTTGAACTGAGACTACTTAAAAATTCAATGCATAAATCTTTTGATTACAGTACTTTAATCATGTGTTGATTCAGCTTAGAATAGAGGCCGAAAATAGACCTATCAAAAACCGATACCTAATAATCAACTAACAGTTTTTCCAGTTAATATATTTGTTTCAAATAATTGAAGCAGTAAAATTACTTTTTTTTTGTCTGTCTCAAAGCATTCAACGACTTGAGTGTTATGATAATTTGCTTCGCCAGTGTTAAAAGTGCATTGTTCTCCCTTAGAAATGTTTGGGTTTTTTCGGCGATATAGGAACCTTGGAGATGTAAGCCGTACAGGGAGATTCTGTTATATATGATCGGAAGGAAAAACCTGGTCATTTATATAAACGTTTTAACTGATTAAAAAAAAAAAAGTTGGGCTTAATGCGTGGCACAAATCATCGGATATATGTATAGGGAAGATCTGCACTATTTCCTATAATAAAATTCAATTAGTTTTCTATAGGTGACCCAGAGAAGAACTCTTATTATGACAATCGTTAATAAGTTTTCACCATTGATTCCAATTATCGTAATTTTCCGTTATAGCGATCATTAAAAAAGTCTATCATTGAAATAAAATTTCCTGATTGGAATCAAGGATTTGAAGTTGTTGTTGATCATGTGAACCAAAACTGATAGGTGGAAATCAAATAAAAATGGATCGCTCTCAGTGTTCCATATTTTCGGAAAATGTTGGAAAGACAGGTATTTTTCCAAAACAGAAGAAAAAGCTTTTCTAAAATTCGTAAAAGTTTTTATAGATAACACTGGTCGACAAAATTTCATTTTTTTTTCAATTGCACAAAAAAAGAATACTTTTTTAAAGAATTAAATTGTCCTGAATTTAAATCTAGCCTTTAAACTTTTCTATCACATAAGGTTTTTCAAATATGTCCCTTTAAAAATGCTAAAAACATAACCAAAAGGTGGTTTTAAGGTTGAGTTAAAACTTGACGTACGAGTATCTCCTAACAAAAAATTTGTGCTTATAAATCTTTATCATTAATTCAATTTCAATTATTTTGCGTTATTTTTTATCAGTAATGAGGTCACTTATTTTAAGTTTTGAGAACTATTGAAAGCAATTTCTTTATGTTTTAAACTTATTCGTTTTAGAGTTAATTTTTGATGCTAATTCCAAATCTAAATTCCGATTCAAACTATATGTGCTCAAACTCAGAAATGCTTATTTTTAACATTATATTTTTTTTTTTTTATATAATAAGCACACACTCAAGGGGGTATTACTACCCTTATTATGCAGAGGCACAGTGTGAGCACTATGAAGAGGAGAGATGGTTTAAAAGAAGATGTCGGTGCACAATGAGATGTCGGTGAACATTTTGAATTCCTTAATATTGCAATGACTAGGAAAGACAGAGTGTGGTAAGGCATTCCACATTCGCGTAGTACGGCTAAAGAACGAATCTCTGTATTTGACAGTACGGCCGAAGTTGGGCTCCAGGGTATACTGATGAGCATTCCTAGAAGTGCGAGTATTACGGTTGAACTGTTTAAGGGGAGAAATGCACCTGGCTATTTCACTAGAGCATAAGCCGTTAAAATAACGGTAAAAAAGGGTCAGACAAGAAACCTTACGACGATGTTCAAGCGAAGTAAATGAACTTATGATGATATAATCATCTATCAATTTGAATGCTCTACGTTCAATACTATACAAGAGGCTTAAGTAAGTTGCAGGGGCAACAGCCCAGATATGGGAGTTATACTCAAGCTTTGGACGTATATAAGTCTTGTAGATAACAGCCAGATCAGAAGGGGTAAAATATTTCTTGCATCGCCTAAGGAAACCCAAACACCTTGCGGCATTTTTGGCGACATCGCGTATGTGATCGTTCCACAAGAGATGGTTGGTGACACACATACCGAGAATATCGAGGTGTTCAGTCTCTTTGATGCAAGTGCCATCCATGGATATTGGCAATGGGGGTATATCTCGCTTTAACGATACAAGACAGCATTGCGTTTTCGAAGCATTAAATTCCACGCGGTTTTTTAATCCCCATTGAACAATGCTGTTTAGGTCGGAATTTAATGAGCTTATCATATTTTGTCGTTGCAGTTCCACATCCGAAGAAGAGGGATGTGAGTCTAAAAACGAATATGAAAAGCTGAGAGTACTATCGTCAGCGAAACAATGTATTGGATTAGAAGTTGCAGACAGGAGATCATTAATAAAAATGAGAAAGAGTGTTGGAGATAGAACAGAGCCCTGGGGCACACCAGCATTTATTTTGTGGTTTTCAGACTTAAATCCGTCCAAAACAATTTGTATTGAACGGTTCAAAAGAAAATGTCTAATCCAACGAAGAAGAGATTCGTCAATACCAAAAGCACGCATTTTCAATAAGAGAGCAAGATGCCAAAACTTTATCAAATGCATTTGAAATATCAAGTGCAATGATCCTTCTTTCTCCAAAACGATGTAAAGATTTGTTCCACTGTTCGGTGAGATGAACCATGAGATCACCAGTGGACCTATTGCTGCGAAAGCCGTACTGCCGGTCATTAAGAAGCTTTCGATCTTCGAGATATTTCTTAAGCTGATAATTTATCAGCGTTTCCATGACCTTGGAAAGAAGGGACGTAAGTGCAATCGGTCGATAATCAGAGGGTGAAGAAGGTTCGCCTTTTTTGGGAATAGGCTGGACAAATGCAGTTTTCCATCCGCTCGGAACGAGACCTGAGGAGTAGGACAGATGAAAAGGCTTACGCAGTGGTTTTGCCAGCGTTGAAGAACACCTCTTCAGAACATGATTATATATTTTCTTTTCAATATATCCCAAAACCTTCATGTTATAGTTTTAAGACTACATATTCGTAATAAGATCAATCAAATTGCTTTTATACCGTTTTACGTTTTAAACGACCTCAATGATGATCCTGATCTGCTCAAAAGGGTTATAACTGGTGACAAATCATGGGTATGTGGTTATGACGTCGAAACCCAAGCCCAATCATCTCAATGGAAGAGTCCAAAAATGGCACGCCAAGTTCGTTCAAATGTGAAGGTTTTGCTCACAGTTTTCTTTGATTACCATTACGTTGTACATCAAGAATTCCTACCACAGGCGTACGGTAAACAAGGAGTATTACATTGAAGTTATGCGGCGTTTGGGTGAATCAATAAGAAAAAAACTGCTGGAAATGTGGAAAGAAAATTCATGGATTTTGCACCATGATAATGCACCTGCGCACAAGTTGTTATAAGTGAGAAGTTTTTTTTTGGCCAAAAACAGTACTTCCATTATGCCTCAGCCACCGTATTCACCAGACTTGGCCCCCTGCGACTTTTTCATCTACCCGAAATTGAAAAGGCCCATGAAAGGACGAAGATTTATTTTTAAGGGGATAACACATAATTTTGGATAAATAAATGAATGTTTTTTTATAAAAA
Source organism: Eupeodes latifasciatus (assembly GCA_920104205.1). Taxonomy (NCBI): domain Eukaryota; kingdom Metazoa; phylum Arthropoda; class Insecta; order Diptera; family Syrphidae; genus Eupeodes; species Eupeodes latifasciatus. Next base: position 158,423,014 of record OV049926.1, read on the forward strand.
TAAAAAGTTACCTTACTTTTTGATCACATATCGTACGGTAGGTGAATATTTACAACTAATGATAATTTTGTGAAAAATAAATAAGATACGAGGGCGGGTCAATAAGTCCGTGACTTTTGGAATAAAACACAGATTTTTTGATAAGAAAATAATTTTATTTTTCATCGTAGTCTCCCTTGAGCTCTATACACTTTGTCTAACGCTTCTCCAATTTTTGTATCCCTTCCAAAAAAAATGATTTGTCAAGCTCCTCAAAATAGGCCTTTGTTTGCGAGATGATTTCATCATTGGAGTCAAATCTTTTTCCACCACGCCATTTCTTCAGGTTTGGGAACAAGAAGTAGTCGCTCGGAGCCAAATCTGGAGAATAGGGTGGATGAGGGAGCAATTCATTGCCCAATTCATGGATTTTTGCCATGGCAACTGCACATGTGTGCACCCTTGCATTGTCTTGGTGGAAAAGAACTTTTTTCTTGGCCAAATGAGGTCGGTTTTTTTTTCAAATCGTCATTGAATCGGTCCAATAAGTTGTCATAATATTCCCCATTGATTGTTCTTCCCTTTTGAAGGTAGTCAATGTGGATTATTCCGCGTGCATCCCAAAAAACAGTCGCCATAACTTTATTGGCTGACAAACCCACCTTTGCCTTCTTTGGCGCCATGCGAGATCCCTACGGCTTCCACAATCTCTCGCACTTTCAATATTCGGTCGGCCAACACCATATCGTGAATTTTTTCGATTGTTTCGGGTGTAGAGACCTCAACTGGGCGTCCAGGACGTTCGGCATCTTCAGTGCTTGTACGGCCACAACGAAATTCAATAAACCACTTTTTTACCATTGAAATCGATGGTGCAGAGTCCCCATAGTATTTATCAAGCTTAGCCTTCGTCTCGGTAACGGTTTTTTTTCGCAAGAAATAATGCTTAATAAGCACACGAAATTCACTTTTTCCATTTTCTAATCAAATTAGTGAGTAGTCTGATAAAAATAGCTGTCAAACACAAACTAACTGACGCAGAAAGTTTAAATTTTGACAGGAGTCAACTGACAGATGCCTGTTGACAGGAGCAGTGTTGCTGTTTCAGTAAAGAGGTCAGAAATTCAAAAAGTCACGGACTACTGAAGTTTTTTAAACAGTATATTGGAGTAAGGGATTGAAGATATGGAAAATCATTAAGAATTTTATTTAAAAAAAAAAACTGCTTCATGTGAGTTTACATTGCCGCGAAAAGCCCAATAAAGTTTCTTTTTTCGAATTATAAAGGGATGGATCTTAAAAACCTCGGATTTGAACTAGAGCCATCAAAAACTCTTAAACTTTCTCTCCTTTTTTTTAATTTGAACCAAAAATACAAGTTAACTTGAATTTTAGGGATCTAGCTCAGTAGAGATTTTTTTAACGCTTGAATATAAAGCTTACTAAAATAGAAAATCAAGGCTATTTTAATAAGTTGTATTAACCAAGTTTTTTTTCTTTCAAAAATCGATATTTTTCTAATTTTTGTGACGTGAAAAATGTTTGATTAAGAAGTGACAGTTTCAGGACAGGAATAAAAACCAACTGTTAAATTTATATACTCACTTGTTCGAGATTAAAATATTAAATTGTTAAATTACCTATCACTGAAATCATTTTATTATGTATTTGACTAAAAAGTAAAGATGACAAGATGGCAACACTAATTGTTCTTATATTTACATAATTATAAATTACATAAGGCGCATCACGCCACACAAAACTGTTCTCTTTAACCAGTTGCAAATAATTTGTATGTATATGCTTATGCGAAACAAGGTCAAAGTAGAATATGAAAACCTTAACTGTCTTTTATGTATTCTTGAATCCTAGCTGATTATCAATTTTCATTCATAATTAAACCATCAACGGATACAGTCCACTAAATTAAACTTCGTGTGTTTTATTTTTATCGGGAAAACTTACGAACATTTTTTGGTCCTTCGAGCCGGATGAAATTAAAAACAAAACTCTTTAAGCACCTTTTGAATTTAATGGCATAAGTTTCGGAAAATATTAGGTCTCACCTTAAAAAAAAGCCATTCAACTTTTAACAAACAAACACTAATCAAAGAGTGTCAAAATTGAATAAAAAAACCTAAAATAATATTTAAACATATAAATTAACTCCTAAACAAAAGTGTTATTCTTCTTTGGATCCATTAAGCCTGTTGCTATCTTTAAGATAAGAACATACATTTTTGTGTACCTAACTTAATTCATAAAAACTTGTCAAAGTAGATTTTAAAAAAAAAAACCTCTAATTCAAACAACCTCTAAGTAAATAAAGCTCTAACAACTTTTCCTTTGTTTACTCTATAAAAACTTCACTTACAATAAAACTAACGCCGCCGCCGCCACTGACATAAAATTTACTCATTTCCAAAAAAAAAATACAAACAAGAACATCATGTTGAGTGAATGTTACTTTTTTTGGAGTAAACATTAATATAGAACACCTTCCTTTTACTTCACTAGTTTGTATGCTTTGCTTTTTTTTTTTAATTTTATTTTTTAAACAAACATAGTATCTTTTTAAAAATTTTGTTTGTATCACACAAAATAATAGTTAAAAAGAAACAAGTACTCAAATTATTGTTTATCTTTCTGAAATGTTAATATTTTTTTTTTCTTTTGCTGATTTTGAAGAAAGTATTATTTAGGAAGCTTCTTCTTAAAGTCCTCTATTTTGCCCCCTTTCAACACTTTAAACACACCACATAAACAGCTCCCTTCTCGATTTTTGTCTCATTTATGTAAAATAAAAAAGATTATTTCAAATGGAAAAATTTTAAGAAATAACTGCTAAGGCGCCTAAACTGTTAGTTTCCTTCTATTTTTTTTGTTTACAATTGAACGGTTTCTTTAGGCCTTGTTATGGTATGGCTTATGTATAAATGAACCAAGAAGCCGACAAAAGCAACAAATTTATTTGAAAAATATTTGAAAAAGAATAAGAATACTCATTGTAACGTTGTTGCAGGTAGGAATGAACTCCCTTGTTTCTATCTACGTAAAAATACTGTGAACAGCGATGTTATAAAGTAAAAAGTGTACTTTAAAGGTTTTCAATATCCGAAAGTATAAAGAATATTTTTGCAGATGATTATAATGACTGGACATTTTATTTACGATGGCCCAGTAATTAATTGTGCGATTTTTAAGTCTTAAATAAGCTTATTGTGCAAAAATAAGGGACTTCTTTAACAAAAACAAAAAAGAATGTTCCTTTCAATCTTAAAAAAAAGCTCATTAATGGAATGTGCACCAATACTCTTGAAATTGAAAAATTAGTTAGTTTAGAAAAAAGAACGGATGTCTTTTAAGACGTGTGGTTTTTAATTTTGCAATATTTTTGTTTTTGAGTTGGTCTTTTTGACAGCTGTCACTTGTTTTATGCTCAGTTTGTTTGGCCATTTCCATCATGCTATAATAAATGGACTTACTTTTCAACAACGTTTGTAAGTCATGCAAATTTATTTCCAAAACGATGGTTCGGTTTGTTCGGAAGGAAACTTTTGGTGAGCGCACTATCTCACGCCATGAGCTTCAAGATCCTGCTATTTAACACCATTGAAACATTTTTGTGGGTTTTGTGAAGCCACTTGTCTACGCAGATAAGCCCAAGACGATTGAAGCCTTCAAAGAGAATCTTAGGTGCGTTAATATTGACATACGGCCTCAAAGTGACCATAGGGCAAGAAGTGGTCGAAAACTTGAGCGTGCCAAAAAAAAACATAATGGCAAACTATTATCTTTATGATTAAGCCTAATTCTTAGCCATAAAATTCAATTGTATGAGTTTTACTGTTCTTGAAAACCACATGCCTAAAAAAACACCTTTTACTTTTTTAAAGGTTTGTCCAGTAATACACTGCTCAAAGACGAGAGATAGGTTAGTTTACTCAATTCAGTAAAAAGTTATCTTAATCCATCTCTAGACAGGGCACAGAAGTCATATTGATTTGGTTGTTCTAATAGCCAAGTTAAAAAACGCTTTAATAATTTTTTATATTAGTAGATTTTTATTTTATTATTTAAGACGATTGTCTAGTTAAACACTGACTAAATGCTTCTGGTTACATTTATATGCTTAAATCAATTTCAAGACATCCGGCCTTAATTTTGACTTTTCTTTAAACAAAGCCAATATTTTTAACAATTTGTGTAACTTTTTCTATAGTTGGATGACTGTCTAAGCAAGACGAGTTTACATTTAATTTTAACACCAACTGTATAACATCCCTGTTTATTAATCTGAATCATGATGGATAGGATGATGGTTTCATACCTTTAAGGTACAATATTAAAATGCTTGACAAAAAAAATTTTAAATTTTTGATCGACCAAAGCAATCATATACATTACGTGCGACGAACATCTTCCGTTCTTTCTCCCCCGTCACTACTATTGATAATGATAGATAGATAGATGGTATTTTACATACAAATCTATCTTTTGGTTAATAATAAAAATTCTTTTTCTATTCAAAAAAAAGAGGAGGTTAAAAAAGTCTTCCGGTGTTTTAGTTGTAGATATATGTATGTATATACATAGATGTTTTATCTACGAGCAAATTGAGAACCCTTGTGAGTTGTCGTTCCTTGCCTTGAATCAATATTTGGTAAAGTCGAAATTTGCAATACATTTTACTTGATGGTAGATATATTATAATAAATCCTGAGATATCCATTCTTTTCTTTTTTTTTTAAATTTTACAATAAACAGTGTGTGTGAAGAATAAAATAAAAGCAAATATTTAAAAAAGGGAAAAAATAAGATGAAGAATCAATCTTAGGGTACAGTACTTATGTAAAGGGTGTCCCAAAATTAACGCAAGATTTGAATTAAATAGAAAACGCCGTTTTTAGTCTCTTGATAGTTATATTTTTATTGACTCGTAAAGTACATAGGATAGGGTTATGTATGGAATAACACATCGGACAAATGGCCTCCACGGCTTTGCATGCACATGCGCACTCTTTTGTTGAAATTTTCCATGACCATTCTGCATAAATGTGGCTGAATTTCATTGATGCAGCGTTGAATCTCCTCCTTTAATGCACGGGTGGTTGTGGGCTTGTTGACATAGACTTGTGGTTTCAAATAACCCCATAAAAAGAAGTCTAATGGTGTTAAATCACACGATCTAGGAGGCCAATTTTGATCACCGAAACGAGAGAGTACACGACCTGGAAATGTCTCATGCAGTAATTGAATTGTTTCAAGGGCTGTATGACATGTGGCACCGTCTTGTTGAAACCACATATTGGACACATCAATATCATCCAATTTTGGCAGAAAGAACTGTGTAATCATGTCGCGATATCGAGCACCAGTAACAGTCACTGCTTGACCAGCATCATTTTCAAAAAAATATGGCCCAATTATGCCTCCAGCCCAAAATCCACACCATACAGTCACGCGTTGTGGATGCATTTGTTTTTCGACAATCACATGTGGGTTCTCCGAACCCCAAATGCGGCAATTTTGGCGATTGACAAAGCCATCAAGATGAAAATGTGCTTCATCGCCATCCGACCATATTTCGTATGAAATTTTCGAACTGCAGCCGCCAAGCTTTCACTATTTTTGAAATATTCTTTAATAATGAAGACACGTTGTTCTCTCGTGTAACGCTCCATTTTTAATAACCCAATACTGTTAGCTGTCAAATTGCTTTTTTTTCAGGGTTGCCAACACTTCACTGCACAAATGGCGGCAAATTCAAATCTTGCGTTAATTTTGGGACACCCTTTATATCGTTTTGATTTTTAAGGATTTTTGATATATCCATTGGGATAATGTTACTTGATTTTAAAGAAACAGGAAGTGTTGAAAAATTATAAGAAAATTGATATACAGGATATTTATAATCTAATAAGGAAAAAATAAATATACATATAAAAAGTCATCAACACCTCGAGGAGGATTCTCTGTAATCATTAAGAAAAATCCAGTGGATCTTCAATTCTTTGCACAAATCAAAGGACTTAGGGAAAAGATATTTTTCATGATGGTATTATATTCCCCCGCAATGAATAAACTTAAAAAATTATTCTCTGCTAAAAACTCACCCAAATATTTAGTTTATTTAAATAAATTACGATAAGAAGTTCCACTTACCTAAAAAGAAAGAAAGAAAAAAAATATCATAATTTTTTGTTTTGTTTCAAACTAAATGCAATGAAGAATGAAATTAGAAGATAAAATAATAATCTTCTTTGGAATTTAAAAGCTATACAGAAAAAAGTGCTTAAAATTAATTTTTAAATATTTTAATATTTTTTTTTTTCATTTATTCAATCTTCAAGTTCTTTTAAACCAGCTCTATATCATTAATCATAGTTCTCTTTTGAATTCAATTTGTAACTCAATCCAGTTGAAATGAACAGAAAAAAAAAACAAAATAATAATAATAATTCTTTTTATCTAGCACAAGCATCATTATTCAAAAATCGTGTAGCACTACATTGTAAGTAAAATAGAAGTGGTAGTGGTAGTTACCAATGCAACAGTAGCAGCTCTGTGATGGAAGTTTATGGTTTGAAAAATGCAGATAACAAAGGAAAGATGTGTTTTTTTTTTTTTTTTTTTTTTTGGAAGTATGTTGAGATTTTTCTAAGAATTTATTTTTTCTAAATATGTATATATATTTTTTAGTGGAACAGAATATACCCATAATTTTGACGATGAAGCAAGAAATAGATATGAATAAATTTAAAGTTAAATCAAGAAGATGATCAAATGCAGCACAAAGCATAAAAACATACACAGATGATCTATGGACGCAGTTTCAGTGACTCAGTGGAAATGGTCGTGTCGTTTTGGTTTATTGATAGCCAAATAATGAGAATATATTATGGAATATAAAACTGAAAATTTTAAGCTTAATTTGTTGATAACCATGAGCAACTGGTGGAGAAGTTGACAAGCATGCAAATTAATGGATCAGCATTTTAAGTGAATTTATTATACATAGTCCCTTTAGTAAAGGAAGTCTTTCAATTCGATTCGATGTTGTTTTTAATGAGAATACAGTAAGAATTTAGTAACAGTCTTATAGAGCTGTGTTAATTATTAAGAATTACTCAGAGGATTTTAGATTAGATTAGATTGGTTTTATCATTTTTTCAATGATTAAATTCATAATTTACAAAAACAAAAAAAGCATGGCATTTTGCCGTCTGCCTAGTTGACAAAACATGCAAATTTCACATAATATGAAAATTTGATTGAGCAATAATTCGTATGTATTTTTGCAATATATATTTATAAAAAAAAAAAAGATTAGTTTATCTTAAAAGCTTTCATTTATGATTTTGTTTCTATAGAGAAGAGCTAGCCTGCAGTATTTGTATAATTTTTGTATATCCATATTGTTAAGCAGTTGTATAATTTGGCTTTGTGTCAACATGTCACTTCCGAATACATCCCTTCTGATTTCTCTTAAAATCGGACATTTACCCATAAAGTGAAAATTATCTTCTCTTTCACCTTAGTTGCACAAAGAGCACACAATGGGTAAATCATCTCTATGAGGTATGTAGTTCAGTGGCATATGTTCGCTCCCCAGTTTTACCATCATTGAAATCTCGGCTGTACTATTGTCATCCCTAAAATAATTTTTCTCCTCCAGGTTATGATTCAATTGGCTATATAGTTGTCTGTAGATAGATCCTGTTGCATCATTTAAATATTTATCACGATGTTTTAAGTCCACTGCAGCAATGAGTTGATAAAGCAAAGTTTCTAATTCTTCACTGCACAGGTTTAAGACTATCCCACATTCTGAAGCAAGTTCCAACCAATCAGCGCACCAACTTGTCTTTGTCCTTATGACTTCAAGAGCTACTATTTTAGGTAGTCGATTATCATCCATCTTCAAGACTTTCGTGACATAATCCACTTGCATTTTTAATGTTCGAATGAACAATGGCGAGATTCCTGTTTCTAACATGATAACGTAGTTAGATGTGCTACGCGGAAGCTGGAAGATTCTTTTGCAGTAGTATCGTAGAAGTTTTTCCACCGTATCGTACTGCCTTGTACCCCATGTCTGAGCTGCGTAGAAAAGGATTGACGCTGATATCACTTCAAATAATTTGAATTTACTGCTGTGTGCTATACTTTTGTTATGAAAGCATCTATTCCATGTAGCGCTGATTGCGCATTTTGCCTTCAGATGTTTTTCCATACTCAGATTTTGCGTGAAAATAACTCCTAGATATTTGAATTCCGTTACAACCTCTATATTTTATCCATTATAATGCCATTTTTCGTTTGCACATTTGCGGCCTCTTCCACTTTTGAATATTAAAACCTTGGATTTGTCAAGGTTAACTATCAGATTCCAAACCCGACAGTATTCGAATAATCGGTTAATCATCAACTGCAACGATTCAGAAGAGGCTGCCAACAGAACAATATCGTCTGCAAACATCAATAGTTTTATTATCATCCCCGCGTACTCTACTCCACATGGCAGAATGTCAACCAGATCATCAATGAACATGGCGAACATGCTTGGGCTCAATGTACAACCTTGCCTGACTCCCGATTGTGTTTTGAATTCTTCCGAAAGCGCTTCACCATTCCATACTTTACTTGTTGTGTCGTCGTAGAGATTCTGTATGACTCTTCCAAACTTCCATGATATACCTTTACTATATAGCTTATAAAATAGAGCCTTTCTATCGATCATATCAAAAGCAGCTCTAAAATCCACGAAGAAGGCATATAGCTTCTTTTTCTTGCGAAGGAATGTTTCAGCCATACATCTAAGGGTAAAAATATGATCGATCGTTGAATATCCACTTCTAAATCCTGCCTGGTATTCCTTCAGTAGTTTGTCGCTATCAATCCATTCGTTGAATCGTTTGTGTAGTATTAGTGTAAATATCTTGTATGAAGCATTTAGGAACGATATACCTCTGTAATTAGCTGGTTCGGCCATGTTTCCTTTCTTGTGAATCGGAAAAATAATCGATTCCTTGAATTCATGTGGTATAGTCCCGGTTTCCATGATATTGTTAAATATGGGAGTTAGCCTTGTGAGTAGTTCTGGTGTCCCATACTTATAAAATTCAGCTGATATGCCATTCGAACCTGCAGCTTTTCCATCTTTAAGCTTCGTTACAGCTGATATTACTTCTTGGTAACTAATTGTAGCATCAAAAACACCACATTCATAGGCTGGTATAGCGTATTCCACCGAAGGTGTCTCATGTACTGGATTCAACAGTTTCTCAGAGTGAGCTGCCAGAAGGTTTGGACTCAAGTTCGTTTGGATTGAAAACCGTTTGCCATGCAGCTGTCTTGCCAAGTTCCAAAAATCTTTTGAGTTTTTGCATAGCGCTAATCGTCTTGATTCAGCTTCGTAGAAAACAGCCTTTTTTTGTTTACATATTTCTTTGTACGCCTTATTAGCCATCAAATACTGGTGTCTGAAATAGTCCTCATTTGAGGTCCTATACGCTCTTAACCAGCCAAACGATAATTTTCTGTATTTTCTACAGTCGGCATCATACCACGGTGCCGAAGAGTTCCGCTGAGTGTTGGTGTTAACTGTGTAGTAAGAGGCTTTGATTATCTCTTCTATCTGAGGTAAATCGTAAGTTCTTTGGCATATCAGTGCATTATTTAACCTCAATTGATACTCTGACTTGTGTTTCGATTTCCATTTTATTTTCGGTAAGGTATTCATAATTCTCGATTCCTGTGCTTCTCTGGTATTAAGTTTGAAGTTTACGGCGATTGGAAAGTGGTCAGAGTAAGGTACATTATGGATTTCCAAATCAACAATGAGTTCATTCCATTCACTACCTACCAAACTATAATCAATCACCGAGCTACCTTGTCCTCCAACAAAAGTAAATTCTCCGTTCGTATCCGATAAGCTAGTTCCATTTTGAATTCTTAAACCGTATGTATCGCATAGTTCAATAAGCTTGAACTCAGAAGAGTTACTCATATATTTTACAATATTTGACCGAAGATGGATCAAACACTTAACTCCGGATCCAGGTTTAAGTTTATGTGACAGTAGAAAATTCAAAGAAGTGACCACTGTCGATACTTAGATGTTATAGCATCAGTTTAAGATAATACATGACTGATTAAACTAATTACCACGACTTGAAACTATCAAAGTTTTCGATGACTTTGGCATAAATCTGGCTGACCGACGACGGCATCGATTAAGAAAGCTGTACAAGAAAAAGTCTTAAGGGGTCAAATCACACGATGCTGGAGGACAATTTAAGAGGCTTTGGCAGGAGATAACCATACCATAAAACCGCTTGCGCAGGATATTGATTGTGTCATTGCATGTAGCGCCATCCTGTTGAGCCAATATGCCTTCGGTGTCAAGATCATCCAATTCAGTCCACAAAAAGTTTTTGATCATCGGCCTATAACGACCTCGCCGTTGATGATGATGGCCTGGCCAGCCCAAAATCCACACCAAATAGTAACTTTATTTTGATACATTTCCAACTCTTGAATCTCGGGTCAATTGGTGTCTTCCCAAATGCGACAATTTTGCATATTCAGGTACCCATTGATCCAAAAATGGGCCTCATCGCTAGAGATGATTTTTCGACCAAATTATAATTTCATTTTTTTTTTTAAATTTATCTTTATTGAACTTTTCATATATTACAATTGTCTTAACTTAAACTTATAATTAAATATTAAATAAAAAAAAAAATTTGTTGGCACTTAGGGGGCCTAACTATATACATTGTGTGTTTTGAGAAATTAAAGAATAAACTAAAATATTATTGTTGTGAGATAAAAAATTCAATGAAAAATTAATAAATCCTCAGGATGTTCAGGCCCGGTTGTCAGTTTGATGGGTTGTTGGCCGCGGTGGTAAGCTGACTCCGTGTCAGCGTAAAATTAAAGATTTCCTTCTTCGATGGTGGGCTCAAGTTCCTCGTTTAGTATGTTCAGTGACGTTGCTGTTCATCCTTCTGATTAGCTCGTTTTGGTGGTTGTTCAATCCTCCCGTGATCTTCCTGGCTGTTTGGAACAGATACTTGTCCAAGGGAATTATTTTGGCTTCCTCTTAGACTCTTTTGTTGCTGAAGTGTCTCTGCTTCTGGTAGTTGAAGCAAAGTCCAGTGCATCTCCGTAGGATTTTCCTTTCAAAGACGAGAAGTTCCTTAATGGCTGTCTTTGAAATTGTGAACCACACCGGGAAGCTGTAGGCGATGATGGGACGTAACAATTGCTTGTAAATTAGCAATTTGGTTGGCTGGCTGAGTCCCGTTCTTCTTTTGAGGTGTGGGTTTTAGGCGGTGCAGGGCCAAATTAGCCTTTCTTAAGACAGCTTTCGAGTGGGGGTTGAATTTTAACAACTCGTTAAAGTGAATACCCAGATATTTGGCGTTTCTCTTTTTTTGCTGGTATCACTGATCCATCTGGGAGTGAGATTGCAATGCTTCTGCATCTTGTAGCCGATCGACCTCTACCGTTGCTGGACTTTCGGAAACAGACTAGTTCCGATTTCGTGGTGTTGATTCTCATTCACCCACCATTTCTTATAGAAGTGAAACAGTCTGCTAAGATGGGACTCTATCTTCTTGGCTGCGATAAGGGGGGACTTCGATGAAGGGTATGTGAGCGAGTCATCGGCGAAAAGAAGACTCTCACAGTCGCTGGATGCGGGTTGGTCGCTGGTCAGCAAGCTGAAGAGGAACGGTCCAAATTTAAAACCTTGAGCAACTCCTGCTCTTATGATTTTCTCTAAAGATTTTCATTTTCACAACTGTAGAAAGAAGTTCCTGGAGACCAAAATTAGCATCAATTTCCAACTGATCCAAAACCAATTTCTTTTATCATTTGCACGTATTGCTCGACGTTGTTACTAGCCACGATAATTTGTCTTTTTAATGGCTGATTTAAAGAAGATAGTTTTACAGAAAGAAACAGTATGGCCGACACGAGCAGTCAAAGTCAACAGGTCTCTTTTGGAAAACGATTAAGCTCTGCATACATAAAATAAACTACGGTTAAACGTAAATAAAGTTGTAAATCTCGATCGATTTACTAAAGTTAAACTTAGTTTAATTGTTTGAAGGCTAGTTTTTTTTTCAAAACTCGTTTATATGCGCTAGTAACTAAAATGTTTATGAAGGAATTTAAAGTTTAAGACGTTAATAATGGATTAATATAATCAGCCGCTTTCGAATGATTAGCGTCATTCAACCATAATTTTTGAAAATGTGAAAATAATAAAATATGTTCATCTAAATCTTTATTAATCTTAAGCCTAAGTTAATCTTTTTAAATCACTTAGTCAAAAACAAAGATAATATTTAAACCAATATTATTAAATCTGACCGATTAAGGTGGATACTCTAAAGGCCATTCGTGGTTTAAATTTGAAGTAGATATTAGTTAATTATTACATGGTTGAACTAATTGTAAACTTCTGCTGACCTTCCTTAACTTCAGTGAAGAAATATGAGGTAACTTCAGTTCAAACCAAACACTTTATATCACCGATTTAAAAGAATTAATTAAACTTTAATTTGCTATTTCACACACTTCCCTCACCAATATTTAACCAATATTTTAACTTTTGTTAACCAACTCAAATAGAAGATTGATATAGGTTCAATGGCAGCTTGAGATTGTGTGACTGGATTTTGAATCTGCATATAAATTGCCTCCGGATTAAAACAGACGGGTGTAAGAAATTACAATTTAATGCGGTTTAAATCGCCAAATTTTAATCTGAACTAGACTAACATACCTATTTTGTTTCTTCACAAAAAGTGTTTCTTCGACAACTCTACATTTTTGTATATTAAACATTTGATTTTGTTATTTAATAATAAAACAACGCACACAATTAGTCCATAACCCATTTCTTTTTTTATTTTTTTTTAGATGATGAATATTTGATTGAAGGTGTAACTTAAAGGACAAACTGATTTTTCACCCGCGCATGAATAGAATATAAATTAGATGTAAACATTGCCATCATTAAATTCCACAAAAATAAAATTCTTAAAAAAAAAAACCATTTCCACGAACAAAAAACAATACTAATTGCAGATAAAACATACTTTTCTCCCAAGAATTTTCGGGTTAGAAGAAATCTCGTGGCAAACATTGGAAAGAAAATTTCTGAAAATCATTGCATATAATAATTTGCATAACAAGCTGTTTCCTCATCTCACATTCACTTTTTTTTTACGTTCGTCATCTCCTTCACTTTCTGTCTTTTGGGACGAAATCAAACCATATCTGGGTTAATACTTATTGACTAGTAATTACAGCTCACAAAAAAAGTCAATAAGCATTCTGGTTCTTAAATGATGATTGACATCACTTCACCATTCAATAAAAAATGTCTTCGTTTTATTCAAATCACATTTCCATCTTTAGGCGTTGCGTTGCGTTGTTGTATAGTCTAAAATTCTAAGAAAGGACTTTTGTTTGTCTTCAATTTCAAATTATTGCTTTCAGAACAGGAAATTAAGCCACTATACCATATCCAGATCACTCAATGATTCACAGTAATGAAAAATATTTCAGAATATAATTGTATAACGAAACGCATTTCAATTTACAATTTTGCGCCACAATCAATTCTACGAAGAGGAGAAGTTTCAATTATTGTGTTATGACTGCAAGTTTAAAATGTCAACAAATAAAATTATTACTGCTTCTCCGGTGACAAATTGACGACGATAACAAGAACAACAACAACTCTGCTCCTCTGATTGTGTATTTTTCAATGAAAAAAAAAATAAGCCTTCAATCAATTACTTCAGATATATTTTGTTGTACGTCATCCTGCCCTGCTATAAAAGTACCTATGACAAAATAAACTCGGACCGGACGGAATCTCAGCTGATTCAGCATTTCTTCAAGTTTTTCAAGACAAGTTAATTGACAGCTTCAGCAACAGCAACATCAACAGCAGCAGCAGTAGCTCAGCTGTGTTTGGAAAAAGAAGAACAAAAATCAAAATAAAAAAAGAATTACCAACAGATGGCTAAAGCTGGAGAGCAGTTTTGTTGTGAGATTAGTTGGATTACCAACCATCAGAGACTAAGGTAAACACTAGACTTTATTTTATTTTTGTTTTAATCACAAACTTGTCGGTTTGTTGTAGTTAATTGAAGAAATTACAGCACATCTTTGTGTGCGTTTTTCTTAAGCAGGTATATACCGTGTCATAGTGGGACACAATTTTGACCATCACTGTAAAAACATCTTGCTTTTAAAACTTAAAAGAATCCACTAAAATGTGTTGATTTTGTTACGTTTGTGACGCTGATGAAGATAATCATGTTTTTCTTTTATTAATTAGGCGCAGAAAATTCGAAGTGGAAATTTCAAACGTATTTTCTTTTGGTTTACGTGTTAAAGTTAAATATAGTATCGACTCATATTACGATACGTTGTGACATCAGAAAACTGGTAAAATGATCAATGCAGTGAAATATTGCATCAGTCAATTTTTGTTTCCAGTAAAAATCAAAGCATGTCAAATTAAAAATGTTACGAGTTTGACATATTTATGCTACAGATGTAACGAAGAGTTTAAAAAATTAAAGAAATATAAGTTTTCCAGGTATTTTAATATAGAATAAGTTTTACTTGAAACCAATAATGTTACTTTTGACGTAAGAAATCAGCTGCGTTTGGTCATTAGAAGCTCATAGCATAGTGTGTATGTATATTTAACTTATGAGTTAATGATTGAGTTTAGTTTCAAATATTTTGAAATTAATTTGTTACGGATGTGACACACACAAATGTTACCTTTGTGACAACATTTCAAACACATTTGAAGAATTAAATCATCAAATTGTTACAATATTATTTTTCTATTTCTATTTCTAAAGGTGTCAAATCGTATGATCTTGGACCCCAATTGACGTCGACAGAACGTGAAATTATGCGAACAGGAAACTTCTTATAAATTGGTCTTGGAACTACATATCGTCCAAGTCAAGGTTTTTAATTACACACACCACCGCACCGTCTATAATTTATGTGTATGGCACGTTCAACTTCGGAAAATTGATAAATATGGATCATCAGCAACACTTGCACTTATAGTAGCAATATTTTCAAATGAGCTTTCATGACGATGATTGTTAGGGCTTATGACATCAATAACATTTCCAATCTCTTCAATTTGGTTGTAATCAGTAGACTATAGCGACCTATAACCATAATCATCACGTAATGTGCAAAAAGTGGTTACGTTTTTAACACCACTTCTGTAGCAAGTTTAAATTATTTTAACGCGTTGTTCAATTGTTTAGCGATCCATAATTGTTAATGGCAAACATTCAACTAGTGTTATTTCACTTCAAATGACATCTGATTTTGAAAGGTGTCAAAACTTAACTTAAAACAATGAAATGAATGCTTTCATATAAATTGGGTCTGTTTCTAGGATTCAAGTTGAGAAAAAATGAACAAAATATGAAAAGATTTGCTGTCCTAACTGATTTTATTCCATTTTTAAAGCTATTGTGTCCCACTATCCTACTGACTACTATATGACGGTAGGTAGATCTTTTTAATATACATTTGAGTTCAGAAAAAACTCATGGTCTGGAGCTGGCAATTCTTTGTGATGGGCACTGGCTCGTGAGTAATTGCAAATTGGTATCGACCGGTTTATTTTTCATATACTTTTTTGTTTCGTTTTGGAATCCTACATATTCAGTGGTTTTAAAATGATGTATGTTATGCTTTAAGGTATGAAGGAGTTGATTTTTCTAGCTTGGTAATGATGACATCATCAAAACATTGGAGCAGGTTTTTGTTTGTTTGGTCTGTATGAGTTTTTGGTTTATTCTTGTTAATTTCCATTGTTTTGCGTTTGAGATTTCTTTTTTTCGGAGCTTTTTCAGTTGTCTTATTTCTGAAAATCAGATATCTGTATGGGAGTAATTTGTTTCGAATGAAATGTTCTTTTCCTGACACATCTCGAAATGACGAGGGTTGCACAATTTTGAATTTGTATATTTTTATTTGAATATTTATTTTTTCAACAAAAAAAGGGGAGATTCACCAAGAAAAAAAAAAGTATTATTTTATTTTCTATTTTAAGAGAAATCACAAAAAAAAATTTTGAATGGATTACAAAGAATTGCGGCAAGCAGATGATGCTTTTGGCATTAAGTTGGAAGTGGAATGGTCTTGGGGTTTGTTCTTTGAAAATCATAGCTTCGGGCAATGGAGATTCTATCATATTTATACCCAACAAGGATGGTTTAAATTTGTATTTAACATTTTTCTTTAAAGAACAGGAAACAATTTTTGTTTTCAATTTAATTTTGGTTAAAAATTTTAGTTGAATAGTTGAAATACTCACAATTTATTTTGAACAATTTTGAGAAATAAAGTTTCAATAACTAAGTTAGCATAATTGTTAGTTACAGTGAAAAAAAAGATACCACTGAAGAACTCGAATCAGAGAAAAAAATCGAAAGATGTACAAAATGTAATCATAAATTGCATTTGTCGTTAATGTTGACTAAAAGATGATTTTGACTTGCAACATTATTTCATTATGAAACTTCTTGATATTTTTGCATATATCAACATAATGTAATTTAGCATTCATTAATGTTTGATATGCTTGAGGAAATTAATAAATTGTCTGCACAGAGGAGGTATAGGAAGATGTTAAAGCAATAAATGAAAATATAACATAAAACAGTAGCGGTCCCGGTTGACTGCCCTGAGGTATACCAGATGTGCATGTTCATAAAACTAGCAGTTTGAAGAAGAAAATTCTAGGTTTTAGTGACTGCTCGCGTATGTATGCGGTACAATAATTATAAGCATTGAATACCTTTTTAGAAGTTATTATTTCTCTTATTATGGTACAATATGATTAATAGACTAGAAGGGTTTACAGATAATTGAAGTCTAACATATAGATAGACATCAATTTTCTTTCGTACCAAGAGGTTGGAGATTTGGCAAAAAAATTTGTAATCTTGGTCATAACAGGCGAATTGTGGGATATTGACGATATTATTTTGATAGGCCATCAAATTGCCTTTACAACTAATTTGAATTAAAGAGTTGAATAATTATGAGACTTGGACTTTTCTAATATTTTTACTTTAGGGGTTTTTTGAGCTCAAATTTGTGGGATATTCAAATGGAGATTTTATATAAACTTAAATTTCAGTATATCTTCATGGTATCGACACACAATTTGGATTTTTATTATAATCTATTGTTTTTTTTTTAAAATAATATGACAACTATTGTTTTGCGAATATCCCACAAAATGGATGCTTAGCGAATTTCCCACTTTATATGAAGTAATGGAATTCCGAAGATAAAAAGTCACCTAAAATTAAATTTTAAATTCAGTTTTCTGGATATAAATTCATTTAAAATATGGTTTTTTTGCGAAAAACCCACAATTGGCTGCCAAAATTCTCACACGAACTTTTTTAAATTTAACCATTTCATGAAAACAATTCTAAAGCTGGTAGGTAAATAATTAACTATCAATTATATTTTTTTTTATCAAAATATGCCTTTTGGGATGATATACTATATATTTTTGTGAATATCCCACATTTGGGATGTCTTTTTAATTTAATATTTTTTTTTTTTTTTTTTAAACTTCAATAACATAAATACGAATAACTTATAAACGCACCTTAAGTGTGAAAATTGTTTCATCACCATTTGTGAATAATTAAAGAATAGAGAATAATCCAATAGACGACACGCATAAAGGTGTTAATATAAGTAAAAGTTTAAAGCTCATAGAAACCCATAATCTTCGCACAGTTTTCCTACTCATATATTAGTTCCTACCTTTTGCCAATTTATTGTCATTTAGTGCATGTTATTCTCATTTGCTTAAGTACTTAATGCGCTTAAAAGTATTTTGTAACTATTCTTACCATACAGCAAAATGTGCCCTCAAGACTTGAGTATAAGTAGTTAGGTAAAAATACTTATATGCACCTTCAAAATGAGATGACATTCTCTCTTCTCTATATTAAGCTAAACCAATCCCTTTGTTGTGCGGGTGGCAACCTCTATAACGTCTAGAGCCAAACCTTTTAAAGAACATCATCAATGACACCCATCATATTGTAGGTAAGGTAGTGTAAGGTATGGTAAGGTACATTATGAAGCAAGTGATCATCCTCTTCGCATATCTATCATCTGATGCCTTTTTCATTTAAAGAACAACATCATATTATGAAAAGCTGTCACACCGCAGAGACCAAATGTGAAAACTTATTAGAAAAAGAAAAAGCAACAAAGTTGAGTGCAAAAAGTACATCCACATATCGCATGAACGGATAGACAGACTGACAGAAATCTATAGAAACGCACTCCTCAGAGGATTGTTGTTGTTGTTGTAATTGCGATGTATAAAGTAAGCCTATATGCATCAGGAGAAGAAAACAAGCGTAGGCACATTCCATAGACAACGAACCAAATGAAAAATCACTCAGAAGTCTCATGGATATTACTCTTCGAATGAATGGGAACGACCGAACGAGTAGGCAGGCAGGCTGGCAGGCTGATAAGCAGGCAGGCCTACCGTTCACCTGGTGCAAGTTTAATATTGGGCAGGTTTTTTCCATTCCTCCCACAGACTTTATACCTATACATATAAAAAAAAGTATATGCAACTACTTTGGTTCAGGTGGTGTGCTCGCCTTGTTCGAAAACAAGTGTGTCTAAGCCAACAGCTATATATTAGAGCCTCCATACCTATGCCTCCAAGCCTATATGGCTTCCTTTACTATACTTCACTTCAGTCTGGGGTCACTCGCTGGAAAAATTATTATTACAATCTTGAAAATTGATAGGCGAGTAATTAATGCTCATGTTTGTCGCTTTTTTTTGTGCTAGGGCTTAAATACATATGTATGGTTGGCACTTTTGTTCCACTTTCAGGTGGTGAATGTGTTTTATGAGAAAATAATTTTTTTATAGGATTTTTATATTTATTTGATTTGTTTTAAAAAATATCGCACAAATATTTCTAAATTTTCAGCTCTTAGGTCAAACTACCCCATAAGTGGGATATTCGCAATATAAAAGGTCAATTTAGTTTAAGTTAATTTTAAATATGTCTATCAATGGTTGGAGTGGGATATTTGTACAAAATATGTGTAAGTCACTAAAGTTTACTGTACCTATGCATTTTAAATAAATTATTTATGGGATATTCGAAAAAAAGTATTTAGACTCTCATAAAAGGTCAACTTTAGATCTTTTGAGTTATAAAATATACAATTTCTATTCGATATTTTATATACTGTTTCGGAAATACCCAAAAGAATAATTTATATTTTTTTAAATTAAATTGTAAATTTGTTAGAATATCCCACAAATGTTGTTCTAGAAAATATTTTTTGGTCTTTAACCTCATATTTGAAGTTTTTATGGCCGACTTGTAAATGCTACTATTATAGACTTTTTCATCGACAACTGACCCATTATATGACATTCTTTTTTTGCGAATATCCCTTATATGAAGTGTCAATAATCTAGAGCCTTTGCTGTTTTCTTTTGAATATCCCACATATGTACATCTATGTTGTATCTAAAGACTTTTCTACACTGCCCAAATTACAGTCCCTGGCCATATTATTAGACGCACTTTAGATTTTATGCAAAATCTTAATTTCCAGCTATTTTAATCAGGTTTTCGAATATTGTAATGCATTTAAATTATTTTGTATGCAGAATATAAACTACCTCCTAGAAATAAAGCAACAGATTTAAATTTTTTTTTTTTAAATTAATATTTTCAGTTTTGTTGTTGTTATTTTTGTAATTTTTTGCAATATTTTGTTGAACCTCCTGTTGCTTTAATGAGAACCTCAATTCTGCGCGGCATACTTTAAATGCATGATTTGACTGTTTCCTGCATTTGTGGGTGGTGATTCCACACGTGAATTACTCTTTCAATAAGTGACCGCATCTTTAGCTATTTCCCTCTTCATCAGCTCCCACACGTTTTCAATTAGGTTCATATCAGGGCTGTTTCCAGCCAGTCCAACAGAGGGATGTTTTCTTCCCTCAAATAAGTTTTTATGGACCGGGCTGTGTGGCATGGAGCTCCATCTTGCATAAAATTGTAACCATACATCCATTCTTGAACGTTAAAAATATTGCGTATAATCTAATAATTTTAAAAATTCTGCAGTGCGTCTAATAATATGGCCAGGGACTGTATATAAATTCAAAGAACAAGTCTAATTTAAAGAATTCTTCACATTTGTTTACTTTTTTTTTGCGAATATCCCACAAATGGAATGTTTAAATCCTTATCGCACCTAAATGACTGATTCAAATTTGTCCTTGCCTTACCATATTCAATGAAGGCACTCTTTTTTGAAAATAATTAGTACTAGCTCTTCAAATGAAATTCATATTAATAATAAAATTGTTTGTGAATATCCCACTTTTAGGGTTTTTAGTATCCAAGAACCCAATCCGGTCCCTATGAGGATAAGAAATCGAAATATATTCTCTCATTTCACAACCACTTAATCAACAATTTTTAAAATACTTAATTGCTTTTGAGGTTAATATTGACAACCTTCTATTTTGTGTCACTTAAGATAGGTTGAGTAGGTACATTTTTACCTTGCCCTACACAAAAAAATGCCCCTAATTTAAATTGGTTTTATCACATTTTATTTCTTTAAAGTTCAGGTATGTACTCATTTTCTTTCAGTAATTTGCTTTATTGATTTTATGTCAAATACCTAAACAAGCACACGAAAGCTAAAAAATGGAAAAAAAAAATTAACAACAATTTTATTACAAAAAAATTCTATTAACTTTAGGCGCGTGTGCTTAAATATTAGAATTTTCATTTTATAATTGCTTAAATGTTCAATGAATTTACTTTGAGAAAAAACTTCCTCATTTCGGACTCATCATTAATTAGAGGATGAAAATTAGCGTGTAAACGTCTATTTGATTGATTGGGAGGGAAAAATATCAAAACGTTAAATTGGATAAGATTTTCGTTTTAAAGGTTTGCAAAGGGTTGTTGACTTAAAATGTTTTACAGTTAGTTTGGTAGTTATAGGAGCTTTCCGTACACAAATACTAAACTAGGGTTGACATTACTTGCTATGAAGGTAAATGAAGGTTGTTAGGTTGCTAGGTATACGTACTTAATGGCTAGTTGACAATTTAAAATTAAGAGCGAAATAGCAGAGCCTTTTGAAAAGTTGCCTTACTAAACGAGGGAAAAAGTAAATACATAGAGAAATATAAATATTTAAAAGAAAGTTTGATTAATTTAAAAATAAATATAAGCCAAGCTACGGAAATGCTTTTTTCCCATTCAACATAAATCAAAATTTTTAAACAGAACACAGTTCTTTAGGATCTGAAATCTCATGATATAACCCCCCCCTCACCGGGTTACCGCTTGAAGTGAAATATCACAACAGAACTATGTATTTAAAAAAAGTTTTTTAAGAGATCATTGGATATTTATTTCAATGTTTATTTCCAATACGCAATTTGAGGAATTTTACGAAATATATATTTAATGTCACGAATTCTATAACAAGATCTCGGTGGTCAATTTTGACCCCGTTTTCCAGATATAACACAGTAAGCAAACAAAATGTTCACCATATTTTGTAATACATTTTAACAATTTCAATGCAATATTAAAGCATGTATTTTTTCATTTTTAGTAATGGCGTAGTTTTCAATTGTCAAAAGATGACAGCTGTCATCATCATTACCATTATTCAAAATGAACCTCTTATTGGAAAACCGTATAGCTCAGTCAATCTCATAACAAAATCTTCGACAGTACATTTTAATACGTGTTGTAGTAAAACCCACTTAAGAGATAACGGATTTTCCATCAGCTTCTGGCTTCATCGACACTAAAAAGATCTTAAATAAGCATCAGAGTTGATTGACTTAAATCAATAGACAAAAAATATCAATAAAAAGTTCATAACCTAAAACGACCGACCTTAGGGAGTTTGCATTTTACCTTGACAATGAGGACACATACAAACACGACACGTAATAAACCTTTTAAGCCCTTCATCACACTTATACGTTCATTAACTTCTTATATACTCGCTGTGGAATGTTAAACCATCAAATAAAGAACACGAAACATACTTTCCATTCTTGTCAAGCATCACCCTATAAAAATGGATTAAAAGATTAAAATCGTAAACAGAATAACATTATCGATTATCGTTTTTCCAATTAATCGAATTCGAAGATATGAAGAAAAGAAACGATGAGAAAAAAAAGAACAGACCAAGGAACGGATATTAAACCTTATTCCATGACAAAATATATAATCATAAACAAATACCCATATGTACACTCACAAAACATCAGCATAGCACAGCACACATGACGAGCCATGATGATAATCTTCATCAAAATGCCACTTTAAACCATATCGACTATGATGGCGATAATAATCCAGGTCAAATGGTTGTTAGAACCTTAAAAACTGAAATAATGTACTTATGTTAAAAGTGTGTGACCTGATAGAAATTTATATACATATACATATAATGTAGTGATATAAAATTACTACTCTTATAATGTGGGTAAACATTGGAACTGGAATAATGTTTATATCATGTTTTGTTATCGTTCCGGAAAATTGATTATTTCACATGAATAAAGGGTGTTCTTTATAGAGTTGTCAATTTGTTAGTGTTTTGATTTTTAAAGGAACGTAGAAATATTCAAAAAATCAGAGTGGTAAGGAGAATAATTTGGCTTTAGTTAACTTTCACAATATAGAGCGAATTAGATGTTCTATGTTTTCTATGTTTTTTATTCCTGCTTTGCTTGTTTATATTGATAGAGAAATGAAATGGGTTTAAACGTATAGTTGACGAATATGTTTTTTTTTTTTTAATTTGGAGTTAATAAGTAGTTGCATTTTAAATTTATCGTTCTATGTTTTTTGTTTCAGCTTTTTCTGTTTTACATCAACTTGGAGAAATATCCCATAAGATAGAATACTACTTTGACGTTTACTTATTTGGTTGTGGCAGTTAAAATTTTGGTCAATGGTAGTTGCATTTTAAATTTATCGTTCTATGTTTTTTGTTTCAGCTTTTTCTGTTTTACATCAACTTGGAGAAATATCCCATAAGATAGAATACTACTTTGACGTTTACTTATTTGGTTGTGGCAGTTAAAATTTTGGTCAATAGATTCTAAATTTTAAATGGACATATGTTTTTCATATTAATTAGGAGTACACATTTGGAATTCTATGTTTTATGCTTCAACTTTGCTTATTCAATATTAACTTAACACTACTTATATGGAACAATAATATTCCCTTTAAGTAAGTAGGTAAGTAATGTTGTTTATTTCACTTTATCCATACATTAAATTGTTTCTTATATTTTTATGATTTGATTCAGTTCTTATAGAATTAGTAATAATTTAACAAATGTGTTATTATTTCTTTAAACAAAAAGGTTCAACAATGACTTTTGTCGTCTGTCGCAATCAATACAATTTTTTCTAAAAAAAACTTCCCTAGATTTATAATTATTTTTAAGGCAAAAATATAATTAAGATACGTTTCAAATTCTAGTTGTTAAATTAATTTATGAGTTGTTGGCGATAAATCAGTGCTATTTGTAAGTATTTGATGATGCAGTTCCAATCCTTTATTCCATTTAAGAAATCTATTATAGTGTTCATATCAAGTGAACCACTTCCTAATGTCTCTCGGCGAATACTTCTTAAAATTGGGCAAGTTCCCACAAAAGGGGTCTCTTCTTCGTTTAAATTGCATAGAGTACAGTTAAGATTTTAAGTTTCTGTCCTTCGTGTTCCATTGAGCGTAATGAGCCCTGCTCTTGCTTTCAGTATCCAGCGAATTTTGGAGACATCCCAGTCATCCGAGATGTAAACTTCACCAGCAGTATAATAAAGCAAATGGTATAAGCTGTGTGTCCTCGTTTGTTGTGCTCTTTGCAGAGACTCTAAGTGCTCGCGCTCGATTATTTTAACTGCTACGCCATCCACAACCAGCTTAAACAGAGTTTTGTTGGTCACGATCTCATCCAACTGTTCTACATCTTCCCGATTGAGGCTATTTTCCCAACTCCTAAACCAGAAAATCTTCTTTTCAATTATCAGCTTGGCTAAAATTTTTGGTAACCTGTTATTTGCGTAAGCACTGAGGACTCTTCCCACATAGTACATATGACATCTCATCGTGTACTCAAAGACAGGTTTCAACTGGCATTCAAGGTTCAAGACATAGTTAGGCGTCCGAGAATAGCCCTGGTAACCGCGTTGAAGATATCGATCTTAGAAGTTAATTTGACATCTTTATTAGTGACAAACCGATTCCACGTAAAATTTAAGCTCTGTCTAGCTTGTTTAGATCGTTCTTTGAAGTGCTCCGTTAGGCTTAGTCCGGAAGTTAGCCATATACCAAGGTACTTGTATTTGCTAACAACTTCAATGGTTGCTCCCTTGAGCTTCCAATTTTCTTGTTGGCTAAGTCTACCACCTCTTTTTTTAAATACCATCACTTTCGATTTCTCCAGGTTTATAACAAGATTCCACCGTTGACAGTATTCTGCCATCTTATTTTTCATGCCTTGTAGTATGTCTGGCTTATCGGCTATTAGCACAATGTCATCCGCATACATTAGCAATCGAATTTGCATTCCATTCAGCGAAATACCCCCTCCTATGAACTCATGGATATCATTTATATAGAGTGCGAAAAGTAGTGGACTCAGCAAGCAACCTTGTTTAACACCCATCGTTGTTTCAAACCAGTTTGACAATTGTTCCCCATCCCATAACGCAATATTCCCTTTATGAAAAGGGCATTAAGTACGTGCAATGTTTTCTATGTTTGTTAGTTGGTTTAAATTAACGTGTTTAATATGGAAACATTTAATTTATTATAACTTCGTGGAGATAAGTTATGACATTTCTATGTTTTTTTTTTATTTGTTCATTTTGTATTAATTTTGAGGAACTCCTTCCAAAGCTTAAGAACTTTGTTTTAAATAGCTTATGTATGAAAAATTCGATGTTAAGTAGTCGTGTTCAATGTTTTCAGTTTGCTTAAATCATGCAACATTTTGAATTTAAATTAATTATACAAAAATTATTACTGCTGACTAGTTTAAAGATAATATTAGTAGATATTTACTTAAAGAAAATATCAATTTAGTTTTGCGATGTTTTCTATGTTTACTCTTATTTAATAAACAAATTTTGATGCATACAATTCTACAAACAAAAAAACTACGCCAACATTGACGTAAACGAAACAATAGCAGTGTTTTATTATTGCCAATAACTCAAATAGGTTAATGTGCTAAAATAAAATTACAGTTTTAGAGGTTGGGAACCCAAATCTCAACTTGTTTAAACAATAGCCCAAACGACAAAAGGAGAACCCGTATGAGTTATAACAGAACACGGCTCATATAAATATGTAAATGTAAGGCACAACTTTAAGACCTTTGATTTTCACATTTTAAAGTAGCCTTCAGACTTGCAAGTTCTAAATGGAAAATAAAATAAACATAACACAGTTAAATAAGAGTAATTTTCAAAATTGAAACTTACTCTAGGCTTCAAGTTCTAAATGAAGAAGAAATAAATATAACATAGTTTAATAAGAGTAACACTTACAAAGTTATTAAAAAAACAGTTGATAGTTATTTTGAAACCGTGGTTTTCATTATGACAATACAAATTTCATTACGTACCGAAACTATCGTCAAAATTTTAAATCGAAAGACTGAAAGTGAATAATAAACCCTGTTATTATAACATAGCGGTCATCTGTCAAACTCTATTCAAATTCGCAACAACTATCAAAAAGTTTTCTTTTTATGTCAAATTAAAGTTTATTTCAGTTCCAGTAAAAGATGAGAAGTTGGAAAAAAAATCTATTTCGCATTTCCAAAAAGTTGTTTAGATTGACAGCAAACAACCGAAATGAAAAATGTCAAACATAGGTTAGGTTAGGTTAGGTTATAAGGGGTGTGCACAGCTTGAAGCTGTTGCGTACACGGGGGCCTACTGGTCCATTGTGATCCCCTGTAAAGTAAAAATTTAGCATCGATGCTCTTCAACTCTGTCGATTAGCGTAGACTGGCTCGTTAACGAACCAGCCTGTGCTATCTATGAATTTCCTCATGCTTGCCATTGAGACCTGTGCTAGATCATCCAGTTCTCCAACAAACCTGTTTCCGAAATGACGGAGTCGGCTGGTTTGGAGGTTCGGACAGTCGCAGAGCAGGTGTTTAATGGTTTCCATTTCTTCCTCATCCTGACAGCTCCTACAAAAATCGGGTGCAAATGCCCCTATTCTGTTAGCCATTGTGCCAATGGCGCAATGACCTGTTAGTACACCTATCAGGATTTTAATGTTCTCTCAGCGATAGAATATACCGAGTTTCCTTTTCATTTGTGTTAGGCCATAAACTTCTAGAGATTACACAATCGTCCCTGGATTTCCAGGAGATATTGATTTTCTCTTTTAGTTTAAGGTCTATCTTCCTCTTGAGTACCCCAATCGGGACGAGTGGTCCCCTGACTGAATGGTCGCTACTACTGGTGTCTGCTTCTGACCCTTTCCTGGCTAGTTCATCTACTATATCATTCCCTTCTATATTGCTATGTCCGGGAACCCAGCAGAGCTTTACCTGGTTAGTGTGGCAGATTTTGTTTAATTCCTTCCTGCAGTTTAAAACTGCTTTTGATCTTATGGTCTCACTGGCTAAGGCTTTGATAGCAGCTTGGCTGTCCACGAAAAAAGTAATCTCCGAAGAGCTTAGCTTTTCGTGATGTGCCAATTCAGCTGCTTTTCCAATGGCAAAGATCTCGGCCTGAAAGACACTACAGTCAGCTGGGAGTTTATACGACGCTCTGATGTTGAGAGATTGGCAAAACACTCCAGCGCCTGTTCCTGATTCCATTTTTGAACCGTCAGTGTAGAAAGGGATACCCTGTTTACTTATAAGTGAATTGGGATCCCAACCCTGTCTTTCTGGTATGAAAATAGAACATTTCCTATCGAAATCTAGTAAAGGGGGGATGTAATCGGTGGTCTCCATCAGTCCTCGAATCGTGTCATATCTTTGTAAGATTGACCCGTGGCCATAAGTGGTGTGCTCCCAAAAACTCAGTTCTCTTAAACGAATTGCAGTTTTGGCTGCCGTGCACTTTATGAACTCATCCAGAGCCGGGAGGTCCAAGATCATTTCCAATCCAGCTTGTGGTGTGCATCTTTGAGCCCCTGTTATTCCTATACAGTCTAGTCTCTGTACCTTATTCAGGTTCTTGAGATAGCTTGATTTTTCCACCGCCTTCCACCATACAATAGAGCCATAGGTAAGAATGGGTCTGACAATCGCTGTGTACATCCATTGGATGACTTGCGGTCGCATACCCCAACGTACACCGAAGGTCTTTTTGCATGTGTAGAATGCACCTAGTGCTTTTTTCATTCTCTCCTCAGTATTACGCTTCCATGTAAGCTTGGAGTCAAGGATTACTCCTAGAAATTTAGCTTCCTTAGAAAGTTTTAGAGGAATACCATTTAGTCTGGGAGGGTTGAAGCCCTCCAGTTTCCGTTTCTTCGTGAACAAAACTTGCTCTGTCTTGGTGGGGTTGACCCCGAGACCGTTCTTAGTTACCAAAGAAGATAAATCCTTTAATGCATTTTCCAAAATGTTTTCGATGATGGTAAGAAACTTGCCTTATACCAAAACCACTATGTCATCTGCATATGCTACTATTTTAATGCCCTGATCTTTGAACTTTGTGAGAATTTTGTTGACTACGAGGATTCAGAGCAGGGGTGAGATGACTCCTCCCTGTGGTGTGCCTCTAGTAACTGTTTTCTCGATAGTGCTAACTCCTATTTGAGAGTTGATAATTCTACCATTGGTGAAGATCCAATAATGTCAAACATAAAAATACAATTACAAAAAAAAAACACCCTATTATTTGCTTAACAAAAACAACAACAAAAAACGTCATTGTATTAATTTTGAATGGATGATTTGTTTGTTATTTGAATCAACATTAAAAGTACAGATGAACTTTCTTTTAAAGAAATAAAAACAAAAACAACAAAACAAAAAAAAATTTCATTGATTAATTAGAATTTTTGTCGGTCAAAACAGAACAGAACATAACAGAAAAGAACCAACCAAAAAATGTAAACAAAACAAATCCAAAAACCATTGAACGAGACAAGGTCTATCGTCTATCTACGTACAATAAAAAACGTGCGTGTTTGTATCATGACTTTGAGAACATATTTTATGATCACAATCACAGCAGCTAGCGACTACGACGACGACGCACAGTGGTTGGGTTTGTATGGGAGAGCGGAAAAAAGTCTGTAAAATCTGAACGGTTCAACGGATTTAAATAAAATTTGGCATACATGTTAAGATTAGTCTTATACATATTTGGTCAAAATTTGGTTGAAAAAAAAAAATTATAAACAAAGTTATTGACATTTTTCTAAAATTTTAGGGTTTTTGATTTTTGTATGGGAGAGCGGAAAAATGTTTGTAAAATCTGAACTATTAAACGAATTTTAATGAAATTTTTAAATCATTTTAAGATTAGTCTTATACATGCTTGATCAAAATTTGGTCAAGAAAAAATTATTAGAAAAAAAGTTATTGGCATTTTTGTAAAATTTGAGGATTTTTGATTTTTGTATGGGAGAGCGGAAAAAAGTCTGTAAAATCTGAACTTCTAAACGAATTTTAATGAAATTTTAAACACATGTTGAGATTAGTCTTATACATGCTTGGTCAAAATTTGGTCAAGAAAAAATTATTAGAAAAAAAGTTATTGACATTTTTCTAAAATTTGAGGCTTTTGATGTTATATTTAAATAAAAGTTTTTTTTTAGTAAAATCTTAACTTTTTATTTTGAACAAAATATTATTACTAACTATGTATATTATAAAATTAAATAAATAAATAGATAAATACATACAAAAAATAAATAAAAAACAATTATGAAGTAGTAATTTTATGACGCTAAAATGAGGTTTTTAGCGTCTGCGCTGATTGGAAGTATTTTCTTTTTTGCCTGTGGCCTTAAACTTAAAATTGATCAGAGTAAAATTTTTTCTTAAACACCTTGCACAAATGGTCAATAACTCAATACTGACTTTTTTTTAATTTAATCCTTTATATATATAGATTTAAGTAAGAGATTTTATTCTAATAAGACAGGTAATACAAAATTACGCAATACACAACAAAAACAAAGCAATAAAACTTTAAAAATAGCACCTTTTTTATTTCTACCTGCCCTACTTTTAGCAAAAATCTAAAAAAATAAAGGATTATCCCTAATCCTTTTCTTTATTTTTTTTAAGCTCTATCATATAATTTAAAATATCATAAAACTTTATTGCTTTTCGTGTGTTCTTTCCAAGAAAATTGAGTTCAAAGTTGAAAAAATTTTCCGGGCAGAAATAAATGGTTTCGCAAAAATCGAAATTCTCAGACCTGTGTCAATGTATTAATTTTGTTTTATTTTTAAAATAAAGTTTGACATTTTTTCTTAAAATAATGGGCTTAACCAGTTCATTCTGACAATTAATAACGAAGAAATCAAACTTTTTGGTAAACACCACCGTCAAAACGCAGTTTTTTGAAATCCGATTCAGTAAAACATTTTTGATCATAACTTCCACATCTGCACGTATCTGCAGCTGATTTTTTCTGTGCTTTTACATAAATGCATGGAGCATATGCTGGTATACTTACTTTCTTGGAGTCTTTTGGAGCTTTTTTTTGAAATCAAAAAGTTTAAAAAAACACATTTTTTCCTAGTACTTAAGCTTCAGACTACTTATAGAAGGTATCTTTTATAAATAATCATTTTTTTTTTTATTTTAGATAATCGAAAATAGACCAATTAAATTATTTAAGAAGCTAGAGAATTTATTTAAAGGAACTTCGGAAAAAAACATCTCAAAATTTGTTGAAAATACGGTTCGCGATTTGAGTAAAATTATTTTTCAACTTTGAGGGCTTGTAAATCAGAACATACAATATATATGTTGAAAAATACTTTTAAATCATACGCTCGGGTTATATAAGAGTACTTAAACATAAAATTTAAAAGGATAAATATAACTTCTTAAAAAGACTTTTTTCCGCTCTCGCACCACTGTGCGACGTCAAAACATTTTAATGTTTTATAGATTTTTCTGGGGAAACCGCCAAAGTTTTGTCTCTGTCTGCTCTACTCTGCTTTCCTATACCTTAACATGCATTTTAAAAAACCTACGCAAAAATATGAAGATGAAGAATTCTATATGTCAGAAAAATTGGCCAACTTCCAACGAGCAACGACTCGACTACGTTTACAAAAACACAAAGTTGGAAAGTTTTATTTTCTCCGGCTGATATAGATATGCAGGGTCGTGGAAGTCTTCCTCGGCGTCGCGGTCGTCGTCGTCGTCTACATCGACCTCCATAGATATCCACCCATATTGAATATTTGTATCGAAAATATGAAAATTGATTTAAAATCTACTCTGAAAAGATTTATGTTAGGTTTTGGTTATGGTTCAGAAAAGAAGAATAGTTTACAAGTTTCGTCCTCCTGCCACCAGACCAGTGGATGTCTGTCTGTCTGCCTATCTGAATGCCCTTTTATTTGGCTTATTGTTGTGGAAATGTTTTGTATGGACAAATTGGATTCAGACCAAATGTCGACGACTAGGCACTGGCGCTGCTGGCTGGCTAGCGAGAGAACGTACATAACATTGTATTTGAAATGCAATTTGTTGGTTTTTTGAAATTTATTATTTGATAAACCATCCAGAAAGGTGGCTTTCATTTATTATTTTGTATGTTTATAGCCACATACATACATACATAAAACAGGTGGAATGTCTTCTGCAGCTGTGTTTGATTTAAAGGAAAAATGTTATTTATTTATTTAATTCATAAGCTTATTTGTTTTTCTGTTTTTTTATTTTTTTGGTGCGATTGTACCTGCTTGAGAAACATACACTTTTGATTTGTATGTATTGACTTTCATTAGCTGATTAATCAAAAAGTGTTGTGTACAATATTTTGTTCAAATTTATGTTTTATAAGCTTGCTAATTGACAAGAATCGTATTGAGTTGTTTCCGTTATTTTTCTACTATAGTTTTTGTATACGTATATGAAGATGTTCATTATGCCATTCATCTTTTTAACTTTTTTTTTATTTTGTTCATGGCTAATTATAACGAAGATGGAATGTCATTTGAGAGAATGAATGAAGCAACTAAAAATTAGAAATGACATCTTTCGTAGTATTTTGTACTATTTTGAGTTTCTGATGACTTGAATTGAATCCCAAAAAAAAAAAAAAAAAAAAAAAACAACACAAACTTTTGAAATATAATTGGAAGCAAAAACAATGACGTGTGTTTCAAGGACAAACGAAAGAATTCTTTGCATACAGTCCTTTTCAAAATATTAGTTCCTCAACAGACTTCTAGGAAGGCAAAATAATACTTAATAGAGCCATAGCGAGTTGAAAATAAATGCAGTTTCATTGAAGTGCACATAATTCCACATTCGTGTAGTGCGGCTATAAAAAGAATCTATATACTCGACAGTGGATCCAAAATTGACCTCAAGTTTAAACTAATGAGCATTCCTTAAAAAAAAAAACGAGATAGCGATTGAATTGCTTAAGGGAAGGAATTAAACTTTTTTTTTGTAAATACCGATAACAAATTATTTGACATAAAATATTATGACGTTCTTGTCATTATAAGAGCTCTGTTTTGAATTATTTTCGAAAGAATCACGTGAGGGAGCATCCGCTAAATATGGGAATTGTACTCTAGTTTCATGTATAGGGTTTTTCATTTGGCGCCCCGTGGTGGCCATTTTGTTTTGGTGACATCTGTCAAATCTTTTATTTATTATTGAGTTGCTTATGCCAAATCAGCATGGCTAGTTACACGATTGAACAGCACCTTCAAATGATTAAACTTTATTCTGAAAATGAGTGTTCGTTAACGCCAACGTTGCGCGCATTGCGTCCATTTTACTGTAGACGTGGTGGGCCTTCACAGTCGACTCGACGTTTGGAGATCGGCCGTGAACATCGACGCGTTCCGTCAGAACCAGAGGCAGTCTATTCCTCACCGTGCACAAGAACTGTGACTTTCGCAGACTTCAACTTGGCGAATTTTTCAGTCGGGACTTGGGCCTACACCCGTACAAGATCCAACTGACCCAGGTTGACTTTTTTGAAAACGAATTAGTGAGGCGGTCACCGCTACATAACGATGATAACTAATTTCTTATGGACCAAATTGAACCATATGGACCTAGACGACATGTGGTTCCAGCAGAACGGCGGCGGCGCTACGTGCCACACAGCAAACGCCATGACATCCACACACAACATTTACCCGCCCTTATTGAAAAACCCTTTATAACAACCAGATTCGAAGTGGTGAGAGACTTGTAGCATTGGCGGAGTCAACATCTTCTATACAACGGAGAAGAACTTGTCGACACACAGTCCAAGTTAAGTGCATTTAAGGACTTTTACTCCACTAATTATTCTGAAATAGCAACTGATGACCCTAATTTTGAAAATGAAGTGATCTCCACCGTAAATTTGTTTAGAGAAACCAATTCTGAAACTTTGACAACATTTTCATCAAATAACATCGCCTGTTCTCCAGGAATATTACCGTTCACTTCTCTAAACATTGTAAATGTCTATAGATCGTCGCTCAATAGCAAAAAGTCATCAGGCAATGATAACATTTCAAATTTTATTTTAAAAAAATCATGGAAACAGGCAAAGATCTTACCAATATCAAAGAAAAAGGCAAGTCGAGAGGTTGACAGCTTTCGACCGATCTCGCTTCTCTCAAACATTGGTAAGCTTTTTGAACGGGTGATGGCTAATCCCTTAAACACGTTCTGTGAAGATGAAAACATTATTCCAAGAAACCAATTTGGTTTTAAAAAAGGCAACTCCACTGAACATGCATTGCTTTTTTACCAAGATAAAGTAGTTCAAAATCTTAGGAATAAAACGTGTACAGTGTGCTTGGATATTGACCTTGAAAAAGCGTTCGATTCGCTTTGGCACTTTGGTCTAATTTTTAAACTCATCCAATTGAATTTTCCGAATTGGCTCATTAAGTTGATATTAAACTTTTTTACTAACAGAACTTCTGCAATATATATAGGTTCTGAACACACCCCTTTTTTCCTCGTTAATACAGGCGTCGCTCAAGGGTCTATTTTAGGCCTACTTTTGTTTAATATCTTTTTGCATGATTTCCCTCTTTCATATCCCACATCGGATGAACCGGGTTCAATTCACTATGCTGATGACTCAATTGTATTCGCAAGTGATGTTCGACCAACCTTAGCCCTTAACAAAATAAAGCAAAGACTACCACTCGTGGAAAATTATTTTAAGAAATGGAGACTAAAAAGAGGCTGGGATGCGACCCACACTGATAACTTCCCATCCCGTCTATCGATTTGTCTTGCTTAAAAGTTTGTCTAAATGTATCAATTCTTGCCAAATTTGAGTTCTATTTTTTGTAGATTTTATTTTTTTTATGAAAAAACGGACTGTTGGATTTTTATAAAAAACAATATTTTCTGTGAAATAAAATAAGTTTGAAGCCAATATTTTTAATTTTTGAAAAGCTATTTGAGCCGAAAATCAATTTTTACCAACTTTTATTAATTTTTTTGTTTAGGTTTTTATTTTTTGTAAAAAAACTGTCAATTCGATTTTTCTCAAAATTTTTCCTAATGTTGAAAACAATATTTCTTATAAGTTAAAATTAGTTAGAAGTCTCAAATTTTTGAAAAGATATTTAAGTCGAAAATCAATTTTTACCAACTTTTTTTTTATTTTTTTTAGGTTATTATTTTTTGTAAAAAAACTGTCAATTCGATTTTTCTCAAAATTTTATCAGATGTCAAAAACATTATTCTTCATTGCACAAAATTGTTTTGGAAATGAAATCATATTTTAGTCGTAAAATTTTCGACGTGACAAATTTGTTTGTTCAGTTTTTTTGATTTATAAAAAAAACCGTTAATTGAATTTTTTCCAAAAATATAATTGTTTTGTATCACGTTACAATATATAATATACAATTTAATTCAAGTCTCTAGCGTCATTGGTTCATGAGATATTTAGGGTTAACCAAAATTTTCACCTTTTTTTTAAACTGCTATGGTAAAAAAACCACCCACGTAATTTTTTTGAGAGCCCTTTCTGCATCTTTCTGCCTTATTATCTGTATAACAAAATTTATTTGAAGTCGATATCTCTTCTGGTTCTTGAGCTATGGACGACGAAAAAACGTCGCGAACGTACGGACGTACGGACGTACGTACACACGCACGCACAGACATCTTTCTAAAAATCTTTTATTTCGACTCTAGGGACCTTGAAACGTCGAGAAATGTCAAAATTTTCAATTTGACAAATCGGACCTATTACAATAACTTCCTATGGGAAGTTAAAAATTAACCCTAGAAAATGTGGATTGACTTGCTTTAGAAATGCGAGCGGAAAAGGACATTACCTTGCAGTTAAAGAGAGTAAATCCCTTAACCTTACAATAAATAATTTTGAAATACCTTTACGTTCAGAAACAAAGTATCTTGGCGTCAATTTTCAAAACCGATTCCTCTTTAATAAACATGGTAGGATGATTATAAAAAAGGCAAAAATGGCAGCTGGTTCATTGAAAATACTTTTTAACTCGAAATTCCTGCAAAAGAACACCAAAATTCTTATGTATAAGACATTAATAAGACCCATTCTTACGTACGGATTCTGCACTTGGTTAACCATATCACCAACAGTTTGCTAAAGAATTCGAGAAATTTGAACGACAGATCCTGCGACGATGCTGCGGACTTTTTAGAAAACAAAATAAAAAATGGTATTCCAAAAAAACAATCTACGAATCAACACAAGTATCACCCATCATGCGTACCAAACAGGCCTGTTTTTGAAAAAGATAGAGCGCACAATCTCTCATTCAAACCCACTAATAGGATCCTTAATAGAATCGAACACCACTGAAAGTGTTAATGACAACTTTTACCTTTCACCGTTCAATTGTCTCAACGAGGGGTCAATCGCTCTTTTAAGACCAGATACAAATTCAGGCCGAATTCCGTTCTATGAAAAGGCATCTCCTTTGAATTATAGAGGTTGATTTTAAAAATGCACAAATGTTATTACCATAAAACCTTTAATTTTAATTGTCAGAGTATTCTATAATAATGTAATAGATAGCAATGAGACTAGTCTTATTCTTAACCGGAAGTGGGTCAAGGCTCAGTCAAATGCTGAACTCGGGGTAATCAGAAGATTATTCTGGGGTTTTTGTCTGTACCTTAATCTATTACGGTTTAGTTTTATTTAGTTGTAAGCTTAGTTTTAGTCCTAGTCTGTAAGTTATTATCAGCCAGTAAAGAGCAAAGCAGCTATAGTTGTCGGGAGCAAGCAACTAAAGTTAGATCAATATATTTCTAGATTAAGAAACCGTCATTTGAATTATACAAAATTTATACAATTTTTGAACTAGCTCAGACATATCTTAAGTCGAGCAAAACTGAATATTATTGTAACTGAAAACTGATTGAATATGTCTCAATAAAATAAAATTAAAAAAAAAACATAAAGGTTTTACGGCTATTTTCGCGACGTCAAATATGTGATCACTCTACAAAGATGGTTTGTGATGCATATATGTATCTAAAACAGAAAGCTGTTCAGACTATTCGATTCAAGGGTCTCTGATGGAGAGTGGCATTAGGGGAGGGACGGGTTTAGCGACAGTATTGAGAACTCTAAACGGTTTGTCATATCTAATAACATAATATAATGGTGTTAAGATATTGAGTTTAATGAGCTTATAATAAGCTGATAAAATAGCTGAAAACTCTTTAATCGAGGTTTCTGACAGAAGATAATTAATGATCATATAGAAAGAGTTTCGGAGAAAAACAGAGACCTAGGATACACTAGTCTTTTTTTTGGATATTAGATTTAAAACATAAAAATACTAATAGTCCCAATGGTAAGTTTAAACCCAATGATTTTTAATAAGAAAACTCAATCACAAATTATCAAATGCCTTTGAACATCAAGTTCTTTAATTTTAACTTAATCTCAACAATACTTTAAAATTCATTAAATAGTTCCTACGATTTTGGAGGCCGGAACACGAAAATACGACATACACAGGTATCTGACTGTACACTTGGATTTTATTAATATCCCCAGTTGACAAAAGACAGGTTTAGATTTCCTTTTTATAATAGTTATAAATATAAATAAGTACCTAAACTCGTTAAGATCAAAATTCTATAAAATTTTTAAGATATTGGCCCAAACCTATTTTTCCGAAAATTTTCTTCAAATTTCAGAGTATGTAATTTCTCATTGGAGAAGGGTCATTTTTAAGACATTTACTACATAAAAGAAGTTTTTAAACACCTTATACCTAATTTAATTCTGTTATATTGAATTTGGAAGAAGAAGCTGATGAATTTAAAGCTAATTATTATTATTATTATTATTATTATTATTATTATTATTATTATTATTATTATTATTATTATTATTATTATTATTATTATTATTATTATTATTATTATTATTATTATTATTATTATTATTATTATTATTATTATTATAAGCTTTTTATTGCCTTAAGTTTGATATATACATACATTAATTGATACCTATTACATTTAATTTTCATTTAGATTTTACTTAACATAAAATTACATCTAATATTACATACATATATACTTTTAAGTTAAAATTGAATTGCAATTAAAATATAATAAATTAAAGTTTAATAAATAAATTGAAATCAAAAAGTTTATTATGTCGGTCGAATATTGGCATAAGCCTCCCCCAGGGCTGCCCATGTATCTCTATTTTTGGCCTCGTTGTACCAATTTGTTGTTAAATGGGATAAATCGTCACTCCATCTTTTATTGGGTCGTCCTGCTGGTCTCTTGTTATCTGGTTTCCATTTCGTCGTCAGTTTTGTCCATCTTTGATCCGGAAGTCTAGATAAATGTCCTGCCCAACTCCACTTCAGTCTTCTTGTTCTATTTATGACGTCTATAATTCCAGTTCTTGTCCGGATATCTTCATTTCTAATCCTATCTCGCGGTCGTTTAGAATTTTCCTTTCCATTTTGGTTTGGCATATTCTAAGCTGGTCAAGTGTTTTTGTAGTCAAGCTCATTGTTTGTAGTCCATAAGCTAGAATCGGCAGAATAGCAGAGTCGAAGATATTTTTCCTTGTGTCTGCACTTTGGTCCAATTGTAAGATTTCTTTCAGGCTCCAGAATTGTCTCCAGCTGTTCGTGATGCGTCTGTTTATTTCTTTATTTTCTTGGTCTTTGAATGATTTTATTTGTCCCAAATATATATAATCTTCTACGTACTCGATTTTTTCTCTGTCCAAAGTTATATCATCTTTAGTGTGATTTGTCATGACTTTAGTTTTTGATTTGTTTATTTGTAGTCCATAATTTCTGCACAAGCTAGTTAGTTCCGTCAACATTTTTTGAATATGTAAAGATTTTGTAGAAATAAGAACTATATCGTCTGCAAATCTTAAATTGTTAAGGACCTGTCCACATATCGTTATTCCATAGTTCTTCCAGTTAGTTTTTTGAAAAATGTCTTCCAGGACAGTATTAAATAGAGGTGGTGAAAGTGGATCTCCTTGTCTGACTCCTCTTGTTACGTTAAATTTTCGTCCAATTTTCTTTGTTTTTATTCGTGCAGTGTTATTTTTGTATATGTTTTTAACTGTTTCTATTAAATCTGGGTTTATGTTTTGATTTCTTAGGGCGGACCATATCATTTCATGTTCAACGGAGTCAAAAGCTTTACTAAAGTCAATAAAAAAAAAATAAACAGGTTGTTTAAATTCGTTGCACTTTTCTATTAGCTGATTCATTGTCTGTAGGTGGTCTGTTGTGGAGAATCCTTCTCTAAATCCAGCCTGTTCTCTTGGTTGTTTGTTATTGAAATCGTGCTTTATGGTCCTGTAAAGTGCTTTGGAGAACAGCTTGTAAATTGTCGAAATGTTACTTATTGGTCTATAGTTGTTGATATCGTCCTTATTTCCTTTTTTATGTATTAGTGTTATTGTTGTTTCTTTCCATTGTTCAGGGATTTGTTTTGTTAGAACGATTTCGTTGAATATGTTTGTAAGAATGTTGGATAGTGAGTTTTTTGCGTATATTAACATTTCCGCTGATATTCCGTCATTTCATGAATTTAAAGCTAATATGACCCCTAAATAATAACAAGTTCTCCAGATACAATTAAATTGAAGGGGTTTAATGGTAAACTACACCTATGGCTTAAAACTATCAACAGATTTTACCGTAAAACTTTAGTATTGATCACAACCTCATTATATTTTTTTAATGTAAGAAGAAATTCCAAGTTGAATATTTATTATTAATTTGTATCCTATTATTCCTGACTTAACATTAAGCTCCTTAGCAAGAAACTCAAAAAATATTACAATAATTATTTTCCTTTCATACTATTAGGGCTTATTGGTATAATTACAAAAATTTCCCTTTTTAACCTACACATAATTTTGTCTTACAAAAATAAAAACATACCAATATAAGTACCTGCCCAAAATAGATTACAAATAAATAAAAGATTAAGTTGGTATAGTAAACATAATTATCATAGTTCTTTATCATGAACATTTTTACATCAAATATTCGCTTTTAGAATATAATGTGAATGTTTGATCTAGAAAACAAGATAGTTATCTACTTATTTACCTTAAAAGGGTAATGAATAATGAAAAACATCATAGAGAAACTAAATTAGGTTCATTAATCATAATTCATAATCTCTATTACATATGATTAAAAGTTACATTTTGATAAAGAAACAAAAAATAACAACATTATCTTCCGGGTTACAACATTACTGAAATTAACTAGATACAAGCTCTTAATGTCCTCATAAACTGATTTTAATACAAAAAGAAACAAAGAGTACACAAAAAAAAAAAACATCTCAATTATAAATGTAGGTAGGGTCATTGTCATTTATTTTCAATTTTGTTTATTTTTCTTAAGGATTTCCTCGAATAAATCTTCTGCATTTCTCCGACCATAAATTAAACCACACTCTTAAGAGTATGTTGGGTCGGTATACAAAATCCTTTACAAAACAAAACGAAACCAAACAAAAAAAAAGAGAGAAGAAAATAAAGGACACTTAACATACTTCGCCATCCTCTTAAGTAATATCCTGAACAAAATGCAAGAGCCAACAGCAACAACACATCATCTTATAACTACCTTCATAAAATAAAAACAAAAGAAAAAAACAAAAACAAACTTGCTGCGCTACTGATTACAACAACAACAAAACTATCCACTTGCATAATATCTTACATCCAGGCAGGATACAACGCACACGTACAGAACGTAACGATTATTCCAACTTCCTTCCGCACGTCTGTCGTCGCGTAGTTCGGTCGGTCTTCATAGTCCGTCGTCGTCGTCGTCGTTGGTGGGTATTTTTGTAAAAGTCTTTCAAGACACCTCTCTCTTGCCCGTTTATCCCAATTTGTGTGCAGGCTATGGGCTCTGCTCTGCTAATGGTATTTGTTTAGGTGGAGTGTGAAAAATGTCTGCTTTCCTTGGCAATTCTGTATAAGGATGTAAGTATGGTACTGTGAACAAAAATAAAGGACAAACTAAAAGGAATTCTACACCAGTAGGTATGTCTGCTTGTATGTGGTAAAACTACAACCAGCATTTTCATTCTTATCCTTATTTTTCCATAGGTATGGTACGAAAACGTATACATGTATTCCATTCCATTAAAAGACACATGAAGCACGTATCCTTAAAACAGTCTT
This sequence comes from Eupeodes latifasciatus, assembly GCA_920104205.1. Classification (NCBI taxonomy): domain Eukaryota; kingdom Metazoa; phylum Arthropoda; class Insecta; order Diptera; family Syrphidae; genus Eupeodes; species Eupeodes latifasciatus. The sequence goes on from OV049926.1 coordinate 158,463,013, forward strand.
ATTTATGAAAAAGTTGTTTTTTCTTTGGCCAAGTTATATATTTAAATATATGTAAGAACACAACAAAATCCAAAATTTCAAGCTCAAAATAACCGACAAGCAAATGTAGGTAAGGTATAAGTGAAAATATTACTGAGCAGCAACACGAAAAGAGCATATCCTTTTAGCACAAAAATTAAGTCCTAGTTGCATTTGTTTCTTTTATTTGGATCAAGGTAAGTGTAACTAACACTATTGCGAGGCTCTAAACTAAACAGGTATGTGATCCATTTTCTTTTTAAAGAGAGAGTCTTATTTTTAAACAATCGAATGTTGACGACTCGACGACGAAGACGCGCGCTGCCAATAAACATTATTGAGCTATTTTCCAAAATAACAAAACATAAATGTATGCAAAGTTGTTATTAACTTAATGAGTGACTATGTATATAGGAGAGATTTTAATAAAGATGTGAAGTTATTTATATGACGACAGTGGGTAGAAGAAAGAAAAGAAAATCTAATCCAATAAGATTTTGTAATCAAATATGAAAAGCGTGTCTTGGAATGACTTTTTCTCTTTTCCAATTTAGGGGGTTTCTTCTTTCTCTTCTTTTACTTATTTTGTTTTTTGTTAAAAAAGGTCACGTAGTTTGTGGTTAGATGAAAAGAACACTTAATTTATTTTATATGTTCTTTTTGTATAGGGAGTCATTAAAAGTTTGATTTAAGAGGAAGATAATAAGGACTACAACAAAAGACAACCGAAAGTTAAAAAGTGCCTTATTGTTGCTTTGGATATACATACATATCTATGTATGTATGTAGAAAGTGAACGCTCATATTGATTTCTTTTGTCTAGACATTTATAGAACAGTCTATTGGACAAGTTTATTTTTTCAAAGATATATGTACATGACCACTTCCGTTTGTTTTTTCTTGAGTATACCGTATCCTAAGGCTTTGAGATATTTCTATTATAGAAATATTGGGTGCGCCAAATAACTTCTTTTTTTTTTTTTTTTTTTTTTTTTGAAAATGCTATAAAAACATCGAGTGTACCTTCGGCTGTGTGGCACGTAGCGCCGACGCACAGTGGTTCGGTTTGTATGGGAGAGCGGAAAAAAGTCTGTAAAATCTGAACGATTCAACGGATTAAAATGAAATTTGGCAAACATGTTTAGATTAGTCTTTTACATATTTGGTCAAAATTTGGTTGAAAAAAAACAAATTATAAACAAAGTTATTGACGTTTTTCTAAAATTTGAGGGTTTTTGATTTTTGTATGGGAGAGCGGAAAAAAATTTGTAAAATGTAAAACTATTGAACGAATTTTAATGAAATTGGAAATACAAGTTAAGATTAGTCTTATACATGCTTGGTCAAAATGTGGTCAAGAAAAAATTATTAGAAAAAAAGTAATTGACATTTTTCTAAAATTTGAGGCTTTTGATGTTATATTTAAATAAAAGTTTTTTTTAGTAAAATCTTTACTTTTTATTTTTAACAAAATGGTATTACTAACTATGTATATTATAAAATTAAATAAATAAATAGATAAATACATACAAAAAATAAATAAAAAAAACAATGAAGTAGTAATTTTATAACGCTAAAATGAGGTTTTTAGCGTCTGCGCTGATTGGAAGTATTTTCTTCTTAAAAACCTTGCACTAATGCTCAATAACTCAATACTGACTTTTTTTAATTAATCCTTTATATATATAGATTTAAGTAAGAGATTTTATTCTAATAAGTCAGGTAATAAAAAATTACGCAATAAACAACAAAAACAAAGCAATAAAACTTTAAAAATAACACCTTTTTTATTTCTACCTGCCCTACTTTTAGCGAAAAATTAAAAAAAAATAAAGGATTATCCCTAATCCTTTTCTTTATTTTTTATTAAGCTCTATCATATAATTTAAAATATTATAAAACTACATATATTGCTTTTCGTGTGTTGTTTCCAAGAAAATTGAGTTCAAAGTTTAAAAAATTTTCCGGGCAGAAATAAATGGTTTCGCAAAAATCGAAATTCTCAGACCTGTGTCAATGTATTAATTTTGTTTTATTTTTAAAATAAAGTTTGACATTTTTTCTTAAAATAATGGGCTTAACCAGTTCATTCTTGACAATTACCACCGTCAAAACGCAGTTTTTTGAAATCCGATTCAGTGAAACATTTTTGATCATAGCTTCCACATCTGCAAGTATCTGCAGCTGATTTTTTCTGTGCTTTAACATGAATGTATGGAGCATATGCTGGCATACTTACTTTCTTGGTATCTTTTGGAGCTTTTTTTAAAAATCAAAAAGTTTAAAAAAAACGCATTTTTTCCTAGTACTAAAGCTTCAGACTACTTATAGAAGGTATCTTTTATAAATAATCATTTTTTTTTTTAGATAATCGAAAATAGACCAATTAAATTATTTAAGAAGCTAGAGAATTTATTTAAAGGAACTTCGGAAAAAAACATCTCAAAATTTGTTGAAAATACGGTTCGCGATTTGAGTAAAATTATTTTTCAACTTTGAGGGCTTGTAAATCAAAACATACAATATATATGTTAAAAAATACTTTTGAATCATACGCTCGGTATATCTAAGAGTACTTAAACATAAAGTTTAAAAGGATAAATATGACTTTTTAAAAAGACTTTTTTCCGCTCTCGCACCACTGTGCGACGTCCTGTTGAAACCAAATGTTGCCAATATCCTCCTTCTTCCTTTGTGAACAAAAATTCGTTCAACATGGCCCGATAACGATAGCCATTGACTGTAACGTCCACTCCTTGCTCATTATCGAAGAAAAATTGCCCAGTAATGCCTTTGGACCAAAATCCGCACCAAACAGTGACTCGTTTTGGGTGTATCGGGTTTTCAATGTATGCGTGTGGGTTTTCTGTGCCCCAAAATGCGACAATTTTGCTTGTTTACATACCCGCCAAGATAAAAATGAGCTTCATGAGAAAAGATGATTTTATTGGCAAAATCGGCATCTTCTCTAAGCGTTGTTCCCAGCGTTGTTCAAGGGTATAAACAACCATATTCGTTTAGCGGAAGGATAAAGCTAATTATCTGTCAAATCAGACATGAGCTAAGTGTTACCACTCACGAAATAAGCACTAGTTGAAAAAAAAATGTTAGATGGCGGTGGCCATTTGTTTCGAGGCAAGAGGAGAGGAGGAGTTAGGTATTGTGGAAAGGTAGGATAAGGATGAGGTAACAAGAAGTGATAGGAAAAGTTTGGAAAGGCTAGGTTGGAATGTCAAGCTCCGGGGGACGCGGCCTGCTTGCGATGCTCGGCAGTTAGCTCGCCGGAATGGGGGGGGGACTTGCCTCCGAAACTCAACCTCACCAGCAACAAAACACATATCAGGCCTGGTCTCACATAAGGTGAAAAAAAATCGGACGGACAGTTACCACACTCAAGGGTGCTGCAGATGTTGTTGCAGCTTGGTCTATACCACCCAGCCTGGGAATCCGGCGACCATTATTTGGATTCCCTCTATACTTTCCACTTGAAACCTTTCACACTGATCCTCTTTTGACCATTTATTGATCAATAATTTGATTGCATAATATTTATTTATGAACTCTTCTTACTACTACTAACTATTAATAACATTTATCTTGCATGATATTCTTCAACATATTTGTTGCTCTTTTATTGCATGATTATTTTTTGTATGATATTTTGTTGCTAATATATATCTAATACTAAGTAAGCCCTCAGACCTTCTTAGTCCCTGGGTTTTCGATAGAAGGACAAAGCGTCTCAACTACTTCTACGTTGTGTTTAAGTTCCCTCCAACTCTCCTCAAATCTCGCTGATTCCTATTCGACTGCTTTTCTCATCTGTTTCTTGGTTTCCCGACTCCTCTGACTTCTTGAGTAAGAGGGTTTCCCTTCATTAATTACCACTTAAGTTTTCGTATAAAATATCCAACAGGTTCACGAAATGGTTTCTTGATAATTTTTCGTTGGAAATACGATTGGGTTAAACCTTAAGGTCTTTCGCTGCATCCGTATACCAATCCTTGTTCAACATTTGACCTTTTTTTTTCTAAACATTGGACAACGCTATCGAACATAGCCAATAATTACTGTCTTGTCCTTTTTGTATCCGAATTTGTATTTGAAAGGATGACTGAGAGTGACCGAGGCTGATCATCTTCATTTTCCATCCATGACTTCTGCTTCTCTCTACAAATTTGTTGTCATTTGATGGTAATCCATGACTCTACTGTCCGCGATAAATCTAGATGTTTCCGTAAGTTTGCAAGAGTTAATCGTATTTTTTCGTTTTCTGTCAAGACTGCACATCGCTGATTACCAATAAAAACAGAAAACCTGTTTGACTCCACTTTGGACGTGAAACTCTTCTGACAAAATACCTTCGAATAAGACGTGACATTTGAAGAACTCATCATAAGACCCTTCTTCAAAAGCTTTCTCGTGGCGTGGTGGTTAGTTTGTAGGGCTGTCACGCCAGAGGTCTTGGGTTCAATCGCTTCCTGTGTCACCTTAATTAAAAAAAAAAAAAAGTTTTCACGGGTATTGCCTCTGGCGAGGAATTGACAAATCCTCCAAGATTAATTCTTGTCATGAAAAATGCATTCTCAAATTAGCCGTTCGGATTCGGCTTAAAACTGTAGGTCCCCTCCATCCCTGACAACTTAGTCGCACACAGGAATGGTTGAGAGTTGTAAGTCACTAGGCCCTAGTTCTCAATGGACTTTTGCGGCACCTAATTTTTTTTTTAATTTTCTAGAAGTCAATGAACAACAAGTAAAGTCTTGATCCATATTCTACGTACTGCATGACACTGCCATGACACTTTTTTTATACAACTTTTCTCAAATAATATTTATCTAGAATTATAAATTCTTATCCATCATCCCTATCTTTCATATGAAAAACTTTTGCTTAAAAATTTGTACCTGCTCATATTCAAACCTTCAAAAACACTCAACTAGAAAAGTAATTTTCTTATTACTTACGCCTTCCTTTTTCATTATGTAGGTATTTATTCCTCAAAATTAATCTTTTCAATATCAACAAAAACATAATTTTTCTTTAAGTTTTTTTACTAAAGATTCTCGAAAACATTTTATACCATTAACGCCTTACAAAGCTTACAAGTTTATTACGTGATGTCCTAACAAGTAGGTGGATTTTCAGTGTTTTTTTTTTTTTTTTTTTTCGTTAATTTACCATCAATCACTTGAATATTTGAAAACTTTTAAAATTTCTCTTAAAAAACTCTTCATAACTTTCCTTTCTTGTCAAAGAAAAAAAACTTCACCGTTATGTGCATCCGGTTTCAAACTTTTTCATCAAATACAAAAAAAAAGAATACATAACTCATATAAAAAAGAACAAAAAAAAACAACGAAATGAAAATTTCAAGAACATTATTTTCTGGAAAAAAAAAGTATGTCAGAAAGGATTTAAACTTAATCACCATTCAGTGCATGACGACAACAAACACCATCCACCGAACTGAACATCAGGCACACACCATACACCAACACGAAAAAATTGAAGTTCCAATTTGTCAGACAAACTAGCTTAACAAATCGAAAGAAATAAGACCAAAAAAATAAATAATAATACCAAATAAAAAGGTTACAACAAAACAAAATAAGTCAAGAATTTTAACAAAAAAAAGTGTTGCCTGTTCTATGGTCATGCAATGGCGACTTATGAATAGGTACTTTTGCCTGTAAGCGAAAATGCACTGATCAAGCTCATGCATGCACTGCTCGTGCTGAGAATGTAAAATAGTAAGTTGTCCAAGTTAAGTGTCCGTGGATATTACTCATAGATCCAAGATAATATTATGTGAAACTAAGTGATTGGGCCTATGGCGGGCTTGAATATATATGTAAAAGGCTTTCAGTGGTGCCACTTGGATGTGTTTTTTTCATTTCTTTTCTTAGCTTTGTTATAGGTGTCTTAACTAGAAACTTCTAAATTTGTAGATATGTAGTTTTCGACTTGGAACTTCCAAAAATGACTTTTGCAGTTACTAAATAGATGAAGAGTAGGAGACAGTTCAACTCAACTTCTCTTTCAATGCAGTGATCTTTCAAAAGGACGAAGTATTCATTTTGGAGACTTTTATTATAACAAAGTTTTCATATACATTCTCAAACGGTTTAAAGCAGCCTCTAAATGGTTTAAGAAATAGGAAAGATCTTTAGATCCATGTGGTATCACTACGGATGAACTACTGACCTAAGTGTATTGGCTTTTTCCGCCAGCAGCCACTTTAACCGAATTTAACTTAATCTAGAAATTTTCAACATAGAAATTATTTTGAATGGAATTTTCTCAGAATAACATAAAACCTTACCAAACTTTGACGACATCCAATCGACTAAGGTAAGTCTGTCCTGCTTTCCTTTAAGTGTACCCTTGAGCTTCTTCAATTATGGATTAGATTAGATAGATTTTTATTGCTCGTCTTAGGATACTCTTCTCTATAGACAGGAACTTTACTGAAAAGAAACCTTACAGGAACCCAACTAGAACGAATTGGACAGAGTACGAAAAATGGCTGAAAGACTGTATTGATCCGCCAGAGGACAATACAAGTCTAAGTACTTCAACCATTGACACTGTTGTCCAAAACTTGTCTAGCAAAATGAGAATGTCTTTTGAAAAACACTGCCCTTTATCTCGTTCCAATAACTCCACTAACCCGCCCTGGTGGAATGGTGTACTAAAGAAACGTAGAACAGAGGTTAGAAAACTTTTCAATAAAGCTAAACTGATTAAATTAGAAGAGGACTTAAAGTCCTATAGAGCCGCACTTAACACTTACACCAAAGAGTTAAGGAAGGCCAAAAAGGATTCGTGGGCTAAACATTGTGAATCCATTGAAAAAACAAGCGAGGCGGCAAGGCTCCGTAGAACCCTGATGGATCATGGTCGAACTCGAGCCTAGAAACGCTTGAACTCTTCATGGAAACTCATTTCCCCGGTTGTAAAAACCCAGGAAGTTCCGATTGCTTGCAATCGAACACGCTGGATTTTACTCACACGGAATCAAAGTTAGAACTAAATCGGGTTATTACTGAGCAGAAGATTATCTGGGCAATAAACTCGTTCAAACCCTATAAATCAGCGGGACCAGACGAGATTTTTCCAGTTCTTCTTCAAAATGCTCTCAAAGTAATAACTCCGTGGCTTAGGGTAATCTTCATAAGTTGTATCAAACTTAGATACGTCCCTAATAGCTGGAAAAAGGTCAAGGTAGTCTTTATCCCAAAAGCAGGAAAACCGACTCACTCGACCGCTCACGATTATAGACCAATAAGTCTCTCTTCGTTTCTCCTTAAGACACTAGAGAGGATAATTGATCTACATGTTAGAGAACTTCTCAACGAAAACAATTTGTGAAACTACCAACACGCTTACCTTAAAGGTAAATCAGTGGAGACTGCTTTGCATGAAGTAGTTTCACATATTGAGAAAAGTCTTGAACATAAAGAATATACCCTGGCAGCATTTCTTGATATCGAGGGTGCGTTTCATAACGTTAAAACGGAATCGATCAAGACTGCCTTAGTTGAAGTTGGGGTTGAATTTGTTATTGTCGATTACATCTTCACCATGTTAAATGGCAGAATTATCAACTCTCAAATAGGAGTTAGCACTATCGAGAAAACAGTTACTAGAGGCACACCACAGGGAGGAGTCATCTCACACCTGCTCTGGATCCTCGTAGTCAACAAAATTCTCACAAAGTTCAAAGATCAGGGCATTAAAATAGTAGCATATGCAGATGACATATCAGGCAAGTTTCTTACCATCATCGAAAACATTATGGAAAATGCATTAAAGGATTTATCTTCTTGGGCAACTAAGAACGGTCTCGGGGTCAACCCCACCAAGACAGAGCTAGTTTTGTTCACGAAGAAACGGAAACTGGAGGGCTTCAACCCTCCCAAACTAAATGGTATTCCTCTAAAACTTTCTAAGGAAGCTAAATTTCTAGGAGTAATCCTTGACTCCAAGCTTACATGGAAGCGTAATACTGAGGAAATAATAAAAAAAGCACTATGTGCATTCTACACATGCAAAAAGACCTTCGGTGTACGTTGGGGTATGCGACCGCAAGTCATCCAATGGATGTACACAGCGATTGTCAGACCCATTCTTACCTATGGCTCTATTGTATGGTGGAAGGCGGTGGAAAAATCAAGCTATCTCAAGAACCTGAATAAGGTACAGAGACTAGACTGTATAGGAATAACAGTGGCTCAAAGATCTACACCACAAGCTGGGTTGGAAGTGATCTTGGACCTCCCGGCTCTGGCTCCGGTTCATAAGGTGCACGGCAGCCAAAACTGCAATTCGTTTAAGAGAACTGAGTTTTTGGAGGCACGGCACTTATGGCCACGGGTCAATCTTACAAAGATATGACACGATTCCAGGACTGATGGAGACCACCGATTACATCCCCCCTTTACTAGATTTCGATAGGAAATTTTCTATTTTCATACCAGAAAGACAGGGTTGGGATCCTAATTCACTTATAAGTAAACAGGGTATCCCTTTCTACACTGACGGCTCAAAAATGGAATCAGGAACAGGTGCTGGAGTGTTTTACCAATCTCTCAACATCAGAGCGTCATATAAAGCCAGGCTGCTATCAAAGCCTTAGCCAGTGAGACCATAAGATCAAAAGCAGTTTTAAACTGTAGGAAGGAATTAAACAAAATCTGCCACACTAACCAGGTAAAGCTCTGCTAAGTTCCCGGACATAGCAATATAGAAGGGAATGATATAGTAGATGAACTAGCCAGGAAAGGGTCAGAAGCAGACACAAGTAGTAGCGACCATTCAGTTAGGGGACCACTCGTCCCGATTGGGGTACTCAAGAGGAAGATAGACCTTAAACTAAAAGGGAAAATCAATATCTCCTGGAAATCCAGGGACGATTGCGTAATCTCTAGAAGTTTATGGCCTAACACAAATGAAAAAGAAACTCGGTATATTCTATCGCTGAGTAAAAAGAACATTAAAATCTTGACAGGTGTACTAACAGGTCATTGCGCCATTGGCACAATGGCTAGCAGGATATGGGCATTTGCACCCGATTTTTGTAGGAGCTGTCAGGATGAGGAGGAAATAGAAACCATTAAACACCTGCTCTGTGACTGTCCGAACCTCCAAACCAGCCGACTCCGTCATTTCGGAAACAGGTTTGTTGGAGAACTGGATGATCTAGCACAGGTCTCAATGGCAAGCATGAGGAAACTTATAGATAGCACAGGCTGGTTCGTTAACGAGCCAGTCTACGCTAATCGACAGAGTTGAATTAAACTGAGGAGCATCGATGCTATATTTTTACTTTTACAGGGGATCACAATGGACCAATAGGCCCCCGTGTACGCAACAGCTTCTTGCTGTGCACACCCCTTACAACCTAACCTAACCTTACAGTACTCAAAAATCCGGTTTCATAATCATAAACTGTAGTGATTCTGAAGATGACGCGAGAACCACAATATCATCCGCAAACAAGAGTGCTTTAATTAATTCTCCCGCGTGTTCGATACCAGCAGGTAAGAAATCGACTAAGTCTTCGATAAATAGAGCGAATAGGCTTGGACTCATCGTACAACCTTGTCTAACGCCTGAATTAGTTCTGAACCAATCCGACCTTTCTGTACCATTCCAAACTGCTGCATTAGTATCCATATACAAGCTTTTGCAGGAATCTTCCAAATTTTAATGACATTCCCATACCAAAGAGCTTATAAAAAAGAGCTTGCCTATTCACCGTGTCAAATGCAGACTTAAAATCCACGAAAAACGCGTATAACTTCTTCCTTCTTCTTATAAATGAATCCGCAATGCTTTTCAGAACAAAGATATGATCGATTGTTGAGTAACCGGATCTAAAGCCTGCCTGAAATTCTTTCAAGAGCTTATTTTCTTCAATCCATTTATTGAGCCGTGTTTGCAGAACAGCTGTAAATATTTTATAACACAAATTTAAAAAAGATATTCCTCGATAGTTCGACATCTCAGACCAGCTTCCTTCCTTCCTTCCTTTTTTGTGGATCGGAAAAATGATTGATTCTCTAAATTCTTGAGGAATCATACTTGATCCCAATACTTCGTTGTAAATTGTAGTAAGCTTGCTCAACAGTTCCATACTTAAAAAATTCCGCTGGTATCCCATTGGAGCCTGCCGCTGCATCTACTTCTTCGTTGGTTATATCCGTGTCCAAAACTTCATTATAAATACCCGGATATGCAAAATGAAAGTGGTTTCCTTCATGAATTGGATTTAGCAAATTTTTAAAATGGTCTGCCAAAAGCAAGGGGCTTAACTTGGGATGGATTTTGAAGGTTTTACCATTCAAATTGTTCAAAAGTCCTTCGAGTTCATACAATTCGATAACCGTCTACCTTCTGTCTCAAAGTATTTTGTTTTTTTTTTTTTTTTTTTGGAAACACAAGGTCTTGTAATAGGTGTTTGCTTGAAGATATTCACCCTTATTACCGATGTCGTAAACGACAGCAAAATATACGACACGACACAATCTGCATTCCATAAGTCGTTTTCAACTTTTGTCACTCGTTTTGTTGTCGTGTGTAAACGTCAAGTGTGTTGAACGCTTTAATTCAGCATTCTGTAAGACGAAAGGAAACGACGACAATGAAAAAAACGACGGTATCTCTCGTTTGAAAATTTGCTCACGACGAAGAAATGGAAGTTCGCAAAACTGTAAGTTTCCTTGTTATATAATTTTAATTTTATTGAATTTATTAGTACTCTATTTGCGATAAATAAAAAATAAATATTTTTGCACATTTTCAGTTAAAATTAACAAACCAAAAACCAATTCGAGGCGCTTGTCCGGCTGATGGAAAGCAACGAGCAGTTGGCTAGGGGATTTTTGAAATGTATGAACAAAGCCGATTTTAAAAAAGAATGGAATGTTGTAGCTGATAAACTCAACAAGAAAAGTCCTCCAATAAAAGATGGTGATGGTTGGCAAAAGGTTTGAATCAGTTTATTTTATTTATGTACATTAACACATTTTTAATATTTGCTTTTTCAGGTTTGGGCTGACTTTGAATTTAAAGTACAAACAAATTGTTCAGAACAACAAAAAAGAAGTGAAAGGAAATGGAGGGGGCCAAACCAATTGCACATCCTATCTGCGCTTGAGGATGCTGTTGCAAATCTACTTAAACATAAACAAATGGTTAAGCCCGAGTGGAAATGCAATTGGTGTATCGCAGCTCCCAACCACTTCAACGTCTTCATCATCCGGACATACATAAGTAATACATTTCAACACTTATCATTTTAATAATTTATTTATTTGGTAATAATTTAATAAAAACACATTTGTTGAATATCGAGTAATGAAATGATTTAGAATTTGATTTCAGTTTGACAGATCTCTGATACATTTTCATCGTTTAAAAATCTGCTACAAAATAGTCGCGTCGAAAAAGTTATAGAATGCCACTTAAAAAACGACACGACAAAGAAAGTCGTCGAAAAAACGAGACGACATCGGTAATAGGCATGATTGTCTTTTAAAGTGCTCATCGCTTGAACGACAATAAGTTCTTAACCATCCAAATGATAATTTTCTTGCCTTTTTACACTCTAGATCAAACCAGGACGCTATAAAGCTATCTTGTGCTTTCCTAATACTGCACAACGTTCTCGGATATGATGCTTTCTCCACCTCTTCTAACTAACTCAGGTTATAATGCTGATAACTTTGGAGGGAAGTGTTGAGATTTATTTGGTATTGCACTCTATTTTTTTGGTTCCACCTAAGTTTTTCAATTATGGCAGGGACTAAAAAATAAATTAGGTTGAGAACTAGGGTCAAGTGACTTACAACTCTCAACCATTCTTGTGTGCGTGTAATGTTGTCAGGGATGGAGGGACCTAAAGTTTTGAGCAGAATCCGAATGGCTGATTTGAAAAAGCACTTTTCATGACAAGAATTACTCTTGGAGGATTTGTTCATCGAAAAAAGCATTAAAAATAAATAAATTAGGTGGCGCAACAGTCCATGAAGAACTAGGGCCTAGTGACTTACAACTCTCAACCATTCCTGTGTGCGAGTAATGTTATCAGAGATGGAAGGGACCTACAGTTTATATGCCGAATCCGAACGGTTAATTTGAGAAAGCACTTTTCATGACAAGAATTACTCTTGGAGGATTTGTCAATTCCTCGCAAGGTGGCACAGGCAGGGATTGAACCCAAGACCCCTTGCATGACAGTCCAACGCACTAACCATCACGTTACGGGTGCTACCGAAAAAAGCATTACCCGTGAAAAAAAACTTTAAATGGCACAGCCAGGAATTAAATCCAAGACCTCCGAAATCACAGTCCTACGCTCCTAACCATTACGTTACGAGTACTAAATGGCTGAGAATATGTTATTATTAATCCCATAAACACCTAAAGTGGCAACCCTACAAACACAACTTGTAAGCTTCTCGATATAAGCCACTGTCAAGATGTAAGATCTTTTCTATTAAGAGATTTTCATCAAGAAACTTGTTTCTTTTTGTATTTTTCTCTATAGAACAAATTGATATTCTATATCGTGTTCGTGATCGAAGTAACGAACAATGCCAATGCCTGTGGGTGGAGTTCACTTCCACACATGATTGGTCAAGTTGAATGTATCCTCTCTGTCCACCATATGATGATGATGACTATCACGGTCTGCTAAGTGAGACTCTAATTAAGCTGTCGTCAGACACTTTACAATGATCCATTCTATGGTTAAGTCACGACCAAGCAAGAACGTTCAAGTCAAATATATACTAAATTGATGATGGAGCGCTGTCATTGAAAATGCAATATACTATTTGAGTTCGTCTGTCCAGAGAAGTTATTTCAATGGCATTTTGCATATACAACAGTTTTATTTTGATATTTGCAGTCAGTCTGATGGAAAAGACGTGAGAATTGTAAACAAAAACCGATAACGCACAATCCACAATTTGCTATATTATCTGACAAACTCGGATAATATCCGGGGTAAATGACAGTAGTAGTTACAAAACCGATCATGGATGGAGAGGTGAAACGTGAAAGTCATGTAGTAACGTATTGTTATCATCATCATCATCATAATAGTCGTAATATCAACAAAAAGAGCTTGTTACCGCAAAACTGTAATTGATCAGACATTTAGTAAGCAATACACGCGGTGGCATTTATGAAATTCAACTATGTATATTTACTACACTGCTGTAGATGTTGTTTTGTAAGCGGTGAATGAACAATATACTTTATTCAAAAGGTCGTCATAGTTTATTGACGTTTTTCTGAGGTCTAACTATTTAATGTGAACTAAAGTATCTACATGACAAAAATCAAACGGAAATCCGCAAGTCTATAATTAAGATTGTTTTTTTTTTTTTTTTATAAATGGTGTGAACAATTTGCACAAATTTTGTGGTCAACTAGATTTCTTAATTAATATTGAAAGCATTTGTAATAAGTGCGTGTGAGTCAAATTATATCATTCTTATGTATGTACAGTACTGTGCAAAACATTTGCAACTAGAACCTCCAACATTTTTCATTAAAAAAAAATTGTTTAGAAAATCAAACAGGCAAATTCTTTCTTTAGTTTTCTTTTTTGATATTACGTTATAACTGTTGGAAAAAAAATTAACACTCTTCACTTTAACAAAAAATAAATCACTAAATACTTTAATACAGTCAAACTTCCCTATAACGAACTTCTACATAACGAAGATCTCTCTATTACGAATTAATTTTGAGTACACATCTTTTTGGTTACTTTTTTAGTGTGTTTTGATCTCCTTATAACGAATTTCCATAAAGCGAATTTTTCTCTACAACGAACAAATTTTGTTGCTGGAAATCCAAATCTCATACGTTTTTGTTTCCACATAACGAATTTTTTCAAATAATTTTCTGTTGAAAACAACTGCATGCAGAAAAAAAAAACTTATAAGGGGATTTCCCCAAGATTTTAAATGCAAGCATTCTATGTTCAGGCTTCAGTATGAATACAATTGAAAATGTCTCGAAGTAACATTTTTCTTGAGAAAAAGTTGTTGATAAGTAATAAAGTTGAAGAAGGATTGACCAAAAAAAAAAAAAAACAGATATTGCTAAGCAATTTGGAATTCCTCCTAGTAGCTTATCAACAATTTTAAAAAACAAAGCAGTGATTTTAAGAAATGTAGAAAACGAGGAATTAAGCACTAGACGCAAAAGACTTCGAAAATGTATTTTTGAGGATATTGATGAAGCAATGCTGAAATGGACTAATTTATTGGAATCTCTCAATTTATAAGACGATTTTGTTGAAAAGAAAAAATGTAATCCAAACTAAAATCACTGACTTCTTTAAATAAAAGTAAAAACAAAAAATTTCTGTATAACGAATTTTCTATATAACGAAATAATTTTCTGGTCCCGTGCAAATTCGCTATAGGGAAGTTTGACTGTAGTTGGTAAAATTGCTGTGCAAAACATTTGTAACTTAGACCTCACATCTAAATTTCAAACTATTTTCTTACTTCAAGACAAGGAAATTTTAATATTTAATTGCGTACCCTTTATTTTTTATAACGGCTGTATATCTTCTGGGCATCGAAGCTATAAAGTTATTAATAACCCTTTTTGGAATGGTATTCCACTGCCTCTGAATTCTAGCGAATAATTCACTTTTGTACTTAAAAATGTCGCTTTCAATTCTTCTCTTCACAATTTCCTACAGGTTCTACATTGGGTTTAGGTCTGGAGATCTTTCTTTTTGCAATCTACTTTGTGGCCAACTTCGACTTGTTTTTGGGATCATTGTCCATTTCCGAATGGGCATAAGGCAGCATGGTATTACAAAGGATGTCTACATAGTCTTCAGACTTCATTATACTCTCCACTTGTCGAATTGGCCCGATTCCTTGGCCAAAGGAGCAGCCCAAGAACAAAATTGAACCAGCTCCATGTTTGACCGTCTCTTTGGTGTATTTTGGATTTAGCCTCCCAACTCTTGGCCTTCTGACATGTTGTTTTCGCCCGATCCGTACATATTGAACTTTGATTCGTCAGAAAACAAGTCTGTTTCCCATTTTTGGGGACTCCAATTGAGATGAGTTTTTGCAAAAAACCGTGGGTTTTCTTCGGAAGAAATTTGTTATTTTTCAATAATCTTTTGCTGTGGTGCTTCGAGACTTTTCTCCTCTATGATGGCATAACACCTTTCCACTTTTAATCATTCTACAAATAGTTGATTTGTGAATGGAATATTTCTTTGAAATTTCTTTTTGTAATGCTACTTTTTTGAAATCACTTAAAATTCTGGATTATCCGATGAATATTTATTTTCCGCCATTTTTAAAACAAATTTTTTTTTCAATTTAAAAAGAATTTATTTTAAAAAAACCGTTTTATCGATCAAAGTCAGGGCAAAAACTAACTAAAAAAAATCAAGCTACACGTATAAACTTACCAACCTCAAAATAATTCAAATTAACCGTTATCAAAATGAGACGAAAAGAGAAATGGCCACTAATTGCAAATGTTTTGCACAGCTGAAATTATTATTATTTTTGTAAAAGCAGTGCATTTGTAGAATTTGCCTGTGGATCAGTGCTTTAAGATTATGAACAGTAATGTGACACATACAAAAGTCTAAAGCAATAAAAATAATTTGTATAACCCGTGGCATGATGGTTAGTGCGTTGGACTGTCCCTTGTTAGTGACGAAGGTTGAGCTTCAGCTCATCTTCAACTCAATAAAAAATAAAACGTTGTACTAAGACATTTACCGATGGAGGCAATTGACATTTACACCACATTTTTCAATAATGCACTGAATAATGCATATTATCCAGTGCATTGGAAGACCGCTGTGGTTCATCCTCTCCCGAAAAAGGGAAAGGACAACTCCAACTTCTTCCGAGCATCAGCAAAGTTTTCGAAAAAATCATTAATAGGGCTCTGACTAAGTGGGCTGCGGACAACAAAATAATTCCGGATAAACAGTTCGGGTTCAAGGCGGGTCATGACACAATTCATGCTGCGTCTAAACTCGTTTCTGATATCCAATGGAATAAAACAAAACAACAATGCACAGGTGCAGTTCTGGTTGATTTGGAAAAGGCCTTTGACACCGTATGGTTAGAGGGACTTTACCTAAAACTGAGCAGGCTTGGCATAAGCAAGCCATTGTTGTATATACTTTATGATATGCTTAACGGTAGAAAGTTTGTTGTCAAAAGTGGCAATGCAACTTCTACCACAACATTCTTAATTAAAAATGGTCTTCAACAGGGAGCGGTGAATTTGCCGATTCTCTTCAGCATTTACACCAGCGATCTGATAGGTAGTCTTACAAAGGCAATTGCGTACGCCGACGATCTAATTGCGTAAAGAACGGCCCGAAAGGTTGAGGTTATTAGAATTCTCTTGCAGCGTGATTTCGACAAGATTCAGCGATATTGCGACGACTGGAAACTGAAAATAAATGTCCAGAAGTCGGAGACAATTCTGTTCCGGACTCCGTTGGCTGGGGCCACGAGGGATACGTGCAAGAATTGGCGCAAGATGGTCATCGTTGATCTTCACGGGCAGCCATTAGCGAGCAAAAGTGTAGTGAAGTACCTCGGTATCTGGTTAGATCAGTATTTATATTTCGACAGCCATATAAATGCTGCTCTGACCAGGGCCAGAGGAGCCTTCGCTCTGACGAAACGGCTGTTTTTTAGCAGTCGGCTTGACCCCAGAGTGAAGGTAATTTGCTACATGGCCCTCATACGGCCGATGATCGTTTATGGTTGTCCTGTGTGGTTCAACGTTGCCCCTTCCCAGATTGAGAAGTTTCGGGTGTTCGAGCGGCAGTGTTTACGACGCTGTACTGGCTTATATCGAACAGCCGAATCTTCTTACGTGCATTACTATTCCAACGAGGTCCTATACAACGGGGCTCGAATCAACAGAATTGACAATTTCGTGATAAAACTCGTTCGAGGTCACATTGCAAGAGCTATGTCTTCGACCAACAATTTAATTTTCGGGGCGTACTACCCGAACGACGAATATTTTGAAAGTGCACGCTTGAGCGGCTTCATTCCACCAGAGGCATTCCTCTTTTTAGATAGATGCGGTCCGATACAGGATAGATTGGCAGTTCCGCTAATCTACCACGTCAGACGACGAACCGTGGATAGGCGACTCCTGTACAATCGGGACGTCATGGCACAAGGCGGAGCAGAGCTCCCTCGGTTCAGTAGGGCTGTGTCCGAACGGGACCGAACTGATAGGGTGAAGCAGGAGAACCAGTTTTGGTGGCTTCAATCGGCACTGGATAGTGGGTAGTCGGGATGGGGTATTAAGCCTTGGCCGGCTTACATACTTGTTTTATAGTTTTAGGGTTTAGTTTTAAGTAGAATAGGCATGGTGGCACAAAAAAAAAATACAAAAAAAAAACACAAAAAAAAAAACACACAAAAAAACACAAAAAAAATAATAACAAAAAATAAAAAAAAGATGGAATAAGAAAAAAAAAAAAGACCAAAATATGAAAAACAAAAAATGTTAGTTAGATTTGCTGCTGTGGTTGTTCTAGTTTTAAGTAGTTTATAGGTAGAATAGGTAGTTTTAGTTAGCTTTAAGTTTTATATTAAGGACCTTATTTTAAGAAGTTTTTAAGTAAAAATAAAAAAGGATATTGACATTAGTTTTTTCTAAATTTTCTAATGAAGACAAAAATAAATAAAATGAATTGAAGTTAAATAGATCTTAGGGCCGAAAGGCATTAGCATTAAGTATTATTGTTTAACTTGAGAGTGTCCGTATGGGACCAGTAAGTTAGTTGTAAGTTATGGATAATTAGGCTAGTTTTATGAATTTTTGTCTAGCTTTAAGATAGTCTTAAGAATGAATTAATAAAAATGAATTTGGAAAAAAAAAAGTGCGTTGGACTGTCATGCGAGAGGTCTTGGGTTCAATCCCTGCCTGTGACACCTTAATTATAAAAAAAAAAAAAAAAAACAAGTTTTCACGGGTACTGCCTCTTGCGAGGGATTGACAAATTCTCCAAGAGTAATTCTTGTCATGAAAAAGTGCTTTCTCAAATTAGCCGTTCGGATTCGGCATATAAACTGTAGTTCCCTTCCATCTCTGACAACATTACTCGCACACAGGGATGGTTGAGAGTTGTAATAAAAATAATTTAATTAGAACAACGTTTATACATACGAATGTTCGTTTTTTTGAAAGGCGGTGACAGTTGCAAATATTTTGCACAGTACTGTATGTGATCATGATCATCAAAGTTTATTATTTCTTTAAAAGAAATTAAAAAAAAAAAAAAAAACAAATAAATTACTCAACTTGGTGATTTGTTGTTTATTGCTTTTGTTTTCAGAAACTACTTGTTGAAACTAGTTTTTAAATGAAATTCTTCAAGCTAAATAGATAGGTACATATTTTTGTAAAGTTCATGGCTTTTCTGAGAATTGTAAATAGTTGTGTACTGACTTAAAGTAACTTTGTAACAAGTGGTAATAGCCTTAGAGAATTTATTTTAACCTTGTTTTTATTTTTCATATCCACATATTCTTAGAACTAGCTTACGGTTAACATTTTGAAACTTTCATAGGTAGGTAAGTTACCTATCTACTTGTTGTTTGTCTTGCATGCATCTTGATAGGAAAGTGCATTGTTTTTGTTGATGTTACAAGGTTGTAAAGTAGAAAAGTTTTTCTAATTTAATGATTGATGATAACCTTTACCCAAAAACTGGATGATATGAAAAAGAGCAATATGTTTAGTTCCAACCAGTTTATGCTACAATGAGCATTTGATTTGATTCAATGCCAGGACATGGTTAGGTAAAGGTATTTCACTCAGAGGAAAAGTCTAGAAGTCAACCTAGAAGCTATATTGGAACTTTTTCTTGTAGTATTTTGTTAAGTTGAATATTAATGCACATTGAAACCCAGAATGCACTGCTTAAAACTGATTTTCTCAGAGCATGTTTTGTTTTTGGTATAAATACAATACGAAGTAACTGATCATTTATAAATATGAGAAAATATTCTTAAGACCTATTCGGCTTTATTTATAAAAAATAAATAAATTAGGTGGCGCAACAGGCCATTGAGAACTAGGGCCCTAGTTACTTATAATTCTCAACCACTCCTGTGTTGCAATTAATATTTTCGGGGATAGAGGGGACCTACAGTTTAAAGCCGAATTCGAGCGGCTAATTTGAGAAAGCACTTTTCCTGACAAAAATTAATTACTCTTGACGATTTTTCAGTATTTTTTTATTTATACATATCATATATAGGGTGATTTTTTAAAACCTATAGGAAAGTTTAAAAAAAAAAACACATACAATTCAGAAAAATGCATGAAATCTTTAATTGAATCGATAGTACAGTCCATATAAAACTGAGTTTTTGGAGGCACAGCACTTATGGCTACGGGTCAATCTTACAAAGATATGACACGATTCCAGGACTGATGGAGACCACCGATTACATCCCCCCTTTACTAGATTTCGATAGGAAATTTTCTATTTTCATACCAGAAAGACAGGGTTGGGATCCTAATTCACTTATAAGTGAACAGGGTATCCCCTTCCACACTGACGGTTTAAAAATGCAATCAGGAACAGGTGCTGGAGTGTTTTGCCAATCTCTCAACATCAGAGCGTGATATAAACTCCCGGCTGACTGTAGTGTCTTTCAGGCTGAGATCTTTGCCATTGGAAAAGAAGCTGAATTGGCACACCACAAATAGCTAAGCTCTTCGGAGATTACTTTTTTCGTGGACAGCCAGGCTGCTATCAAAGCCTTAGCCAGTGAGACCATAAGATCAAAAGCAGTTTTAAACTGTAGGAAGGAATTAAACAAAATCTGCCACACTAACCAGGTAAAGCTCTGCTGGGTTCCCGGACATAGCAATATAGAAGGGAATGATATAGTAGATGAACTAGCCAGGAAAGGGTCAGAAGCAGACACAAGTAGTAGCGACCATTCAGTTAGGGGACCACTCGTCCCGATTGGGGTACTCAAGAGGAAGATAGATCTTAAACTAAAAGAGAAAATCAATATCTCCTGGAAATCCAGGGACGATTGTATAATCTCTAGAAGTTTATGGCCTAACACAAATGAAAAGGAAACTCGGTATATTCTATCGCTGAGTAAAAAGAACATTAAAATCTTGATAGGTGTACTAATAGGTCATTGCGCCATTGGCACAATGGCTAACAGAATAGGGGCATTTGCACCCGATTTTTGTAGGAGCTGTCAGGATGAGGAGGAAATGGAAACCATTAAACACCTGTTCTGCGACTGTCTGAACCTCCAAACCAGCCGACTCCGTCATTTCGGAAACAGGTTTGTTGGAGAACTGGATGATCTAGCACAGGTCTCAATGGCGAGCATGAGGAAATTTATAGATAGCACAGGCTGGTTCGTTAACGAGCCAGTCTACGCTAATCGACAGAATTGAGGAGCATCGATGCTAAATTTTTACTTTTACAGGGGATCACAATGGACCAGTAGGCCCCCGTGTACGCAACAGCTTCATGCTGTGCACACCCCTTATTACCTAACCTAACCTAACAGTCCATATAATTTAATTTTTGAAGATTATTTCATGTAAATGTTGACCTTGACTGCACCTCAAATGGTCCATCCGCTTAGTCCAATTTTGGCACACTCTTTCCAACATTTCGGCCGGTATCTCACGAATAAATGCTTGAATGTTGCCTTTCAATGTGTCAATTGAAGCGGGCTTGTCTGTATAGACATGAACTTTAACATAGCCCAACAAAAAATAGTCTAAGGCGTTAAATCGCATGATCTAGGCGGCCAATTGACCGGTCCCGAACGTGAAATAAAATTTCACCGAACTCGCCTCTCAATAAGTCTATTGTTGCGCGTGCTGTGTGGCATGTGGCACCGTCTTGCATTTTGGGCAAAAAAGGTTGGATATAATCTCACGGTAGCGCCCATCATTCACAGTTACGTTACGATTCGCATCATCTTTAAAGAAGTACGGTCAAATGATGCCACAAGCTCATAAACCGCACCAAACTGTGACTTTTTGTGGATGCATTGGTAGCTCTTGCAATTCTTCTGGCTGATATTCACTCCAAAATCGACCGACAATTCTGCTTGTTTACGTAACCATTGAGACAAAAATGAGCTTCGTCGCTGAACACAATTTTCGGTAAAAAAGTGGATCTTTGGCCAACTTTCCAAAATTTTACGTTGGCTTCAATTCTTGCACCAGCTGTATTTTGAAAGGCATCACACCTAAATCCTTCCGTAAAATTTTGCACGTCGTTGAGTAACAGAGGCCCAATTGCTGCGAACGGCGACGAATCGATAATTGATGGTCATCTTTAACACTGACCGATACAGCTGCGATATTTTCTTCAGTTCGCACTCTACGTAAGCGTGTTGGTGGTTTAATATCCAACAATGTAAATTTGGTGCGAAATTTAGTCACAATATCCCGAATAGCCACTTCAGTGGGTCGATTAAACTGACGATAAAATGGAAGAAGCGCGCAATAAACTTTCTTAACAGAGCACGCATTTTGATAATAAAATTAAAAAATTTGCAAGCGTTCTTCGTTTGTAAGACGATTCATGGTTAAATTATAGACCAAACAGAAGATGTTTGATAGTGAAATAAAACACGAAACGTGCGTCAGCTGTTTAAACTAGTGTTGCCAAAAAGATAATATTTAGCTAAAAAATCACCCTTTATCAATGCTTAACACTTTTTTAAAAATTGAATTGTTGGGGAAAAATTAAAGTTTAGCTTTTAACAAGTTGTGTAATTTTCCACCGAATATTACAGCATCAAATGATCAAACTAAAAGTTTCTATTTGGAAAAACAAGAATGGTTAGGACATGATTTAAACCTCCTGGAACGAGCGGGGTTATTCGTCCAGTGATAGCAGTTCTCCAATTAGCTCCAGAAATCCATTTTTAAAAACCCAGCCCTTACCATTATTGTAAATATTTGTTAATAGACATATGGGTGATTTTACAAAAGTTGGGTAACTTTTGAGGATATTTTGTTTACGATAGTTTTTAAATCAAACTTCTATAAATTCGGGTGTATATGATAGCTAATCTAATTAATAATATATTGTTCTCAATCGGGCCAGTCACTTTTTTGAGTACATTGTAAGATATTTAAAAATTTCAGAATTTGACTGCCAGAGGACTGACGAGTATACACAGTTTTGAAAGTATTATAATGAAATTAAATCAAATTAGTAAAAATTTAATAATGATCACTTAAAATCACTTAGAAACAATTAAAAATAATTATCAATATGTAATACTAGGAGAAAATACTACATCAGTTTTCAAAACAGACCTTTGACATTTAACGTAACGTTATTCACTTATCTTTTACTACTTTCACATAGTTTTACTAAATATTTCAAAGTAATCAACAAACAAAATCTAACAATATTCATCTTAAAAGTACTAATCAAGAAATGAAGAACAATAACAATTTACCTGACTAAGAACTGACGCCACACTACTGACGAAAAAGACGAAATTTGAGATTATAATCTGGACTAATGTTTTTTTTTGTAATTTCAAATATCAACAAACTACATTTTAACAAATCAAAGTCTAATACGAATAAATAAAAATAAACTTTAGATTAACAAAAAAATAACGACCAATAATACCATAAAACTGACGTGTTGACTGGCTAAGCACGTGTATAGACAACAAACACAAACATAACCCAAACTCTGGTACAGTTATGGTAGCCGTAAAATTGTGCGACCCGCAACTAACTTTATTACCAACATTAAAATTCAAAGTGGGATTTGACGTTGAGTCGGCGATATTTCGCACGAATTTTAAATTTAAATAACACACAAGAAAAAAATAAAGTGGAGAACACTGCATTATAAAAGTTGTAGTACCTACCTATATATTTAACTATATAAATCACAGATTGTAGTAAATTGATTAGTTTTCCCAAATCAATGATAATGTTTAATAGACAATCACTGAATTGTAGGTTTTCAGGGTTGTGACATACCAGAGGACTGACGTTTTAAGAACTAATTGTGTTTTTTAATAACTTGTATTCAAAATGAAGAACTGAAATTGGGTGAATAAATAAAGGTCTTTCCATTGTTTTAAAATCAATTGCAATCTCAATAAAATATAATCAGACTTTGTATATATTGGTTGATGACATCGAGTTACCCAACTTTTGTATAATCACCCATATTTAAGGTTAGAGAACTAGTTAAGCTTTACTTACGAAACTTATGGTCATAACTTGGGCTGTTGGGACAAGTCAGTGGTGTAAAGAATCGAAAATGTGTGTTTTGACGCGAGACCAGATTTGTCGATTCCTCATTGATCTTTGGAGTAAAACATTTCACGAATGACAAGCACCGTATTTTACAAACTTATATCTTAGTGAAGAGCTTAAGCTGAGCGCGATCACATTGTCGGAAAATTGTCGGACTCGGAAAATATAAGAAAGACTCTCTACCCTCAACTTGTAACATTTTAGTAAGGTTTTCGAACTTACGGTATAGTTGGACCTATTCGACAAAGAGGCTCTCTTGTAGATGGTACAATCCATGGAATCAACATCGTTTATTTTGAACAAATTACAAATGCAACAAAAAAAAATCGCAATCTTGTAAGTGGTGATCATAATTGATCTCCGAAGTCTTGTGATTTAACACTTTTAGACTTTTTTATGATAATGTGAATGCCAAGACCTTAAAGATGGTTTTCGCAAAGTTATCGACGAAACACAGCCGCAAATGTGCAAATTAGTCATGAACAATTTTATGAAAGGGATATGGTGCTGCGCCAGTAGCCGTTGGGGTTGTTTAACAGAAACCATGTTCGATTGTTAATGGCGTTCTAGCCTCTTCATAATCAACTGAATTTTCCTTGATTTCTCATGGAATTTTTGTTTATTCTTTTAGATGCAAAAGTGTTTAGTAGTGAATTTAAACATTTTTAAAACGGGTATTGCATTTTTAGTACCCGTGACATGATGGTTAGTACGTTGGACTGTCGTGCCAGATGGCTTGGGTTCACGGGTACTGCCTTTTGCAAGGAATTGACAAATCCTCCAAGAATAATTCTTGTCATGAAAAGTACTTTCTAACATTAGCCCTTGGGATTCGGCTTAAAAACTGTGGGTCCCCTCCATACCTGAAAACAGTACTCGCACACAGGAATGATTGGGGTTGTAAGTCACTAGGCCCTAATTCTCAACGGACTGTTGCGCCACCTAATTTATTATTATGTTATTGCATTTGGTAATGGCGAAGTTTTTACTTTTCAAATGTCAAAAGATGACATGTTCAAAAATTACATTTGTCAAAATACCGGATATTTAAAATAAATATCTCATTGGAATATCCTTTACATAAACTCTTGCGCTTATTATGTACCTATATTTTTTTGTTTATAAAGCTTACTCTAAGCTTCATAAGCAACGTAGATACATAAATAAATTTGATTCATAAACAAACAACGATTTGTTTTTGACAGTTCTCGCAGAGAAATATCAAAATACCAAAAGCCTTTGACATGCTTTTCAAATATTTACCTCTTCTCACTTGCAAACTTGTTTTACCCAATTTTAACATTTTCCCCTCCTCTTTCCTATTGAAAAACACTTCATGTACCTTTACCTACATACCTATTTGAAAAAGGGAAGGTAGGTATGTATACGCGTGTAGAAATCCATTGCTTACAAGTTAGGTAATTGCCATTTCTACTTAAGAATAATTATTTTTCGAGACAGTTCGTTAGGTCGATTTCTGTTTCATAAGAACGACAACAACAACAACAGCAAATAATTGGATAGGTAGGTATTCCCAGAACGCATGTTCTATTCATCCCTCCTAGGTTGGTAGGTACATAGGTATAGGAAGAGTGGAACCACCACCCTTGAACAATCTATAGGTTTCTTCTTCTCCTAGGAAGCTCCCTCCTAGATTTCATCATCATAATAATTTTATTTCATTAAAAAATCAAAGTTTATTTCTACACACAAAATACATATTATGATGCTTTCAATAACAATAATTTTCAAAAGTTCAAGGACCCCTTCTCATCCTTATCCACCCCACCCCCTCCCCTCACTCTCTTGTTTAACGAAGCACATAAACCTCATCAGAGCGGAAGAAAATTACTTTTTATTGTTCTTGCAATTTTTGCTAGATGATGGTTCATTTTTTGTTTTTTGTTCAATAATAATTTTTCTTTCTTTATTTTTATTTCAAATTTAAACAGATGCCTTAGGTTAGGAACGAAGGAAAGGAGGTGTTGGGCAAAGTTCGAAAGAGGGAAGAAAGAGAGATGATGGCAAAATAGCTATAACAACAACTGCTTTGCCGGGTTAGGATAGGAAGGTACGTAGGTAGGTCTAGGTACGTAACGTAGGAATATTGCGCAACAAAACACAGCTAAAGCAAGTCTTCTATTTTCAACCCTCATTTGGCATCCTATTGTAATAATTAAAATGCAAAAAAGAAAAAGAAAAAATAGCTTACATTATATTTCTGTCACTCGTTTCTAAATGCCAACTGTGACGATCGCTGGGTAAAGCTGAAACAAGGCCACCACCATCACCATCAGAACCACCTCCTCCTTGTCCTTCTGGTCGTGCACTAGAACGACGTAAGTCAACTGCAGCGGCTGCGGCTGCCGTAGCGGCAGCAATTGTCAGTTCGTTGTTTTTGGTATCCCTTTTGGATTCAAGTGACACCGAGTCACCATCGTCATCATCCTCATCCGTGCCCAAGTACCACTTGGTTTGTCTTTCAGTTTCTACTACGATGCCGATGCCGGTTCCGTCACTCGGCTTTTCTTTACACGGTTTTTTACACAGATGTCCTGTGTCAATGTCCAGTTCGAATTCTGTAACAGATTCTCGGCCACTATCACAAGCGTTTCCTCCTCCCCCTCCCCCTCCTACTCCTTCACACCCATCAATTGTTGTTACCACGACAATATCACTACTAATTTCAATTTTAACACAATTATTATCTTTCTCAGAGGGATTAATTTTCTCATCGCTTTCCATTAATTCAGCCATGGTTGTTTAGTTTAAGGAAAATTAAAGCAACAACAGCTGAGCTAAGCTGAGGCCAAACAAACAAATAAAATAATTGATAACACAATTTTTCCCGGTCAAATTTCGAGACACGCAACAAACCCGTCGTCGTCGGTTTTGTTCGTGGGGCACACACTTTTTTTTTTCAAATTGGATGATTTTCGCCCTGATTCTTTCTTTTGGTCAAACAGCAGAAGACAGAAATTTAAAGGAACAACGATTTGCAACGGTTCTGCAAAAATTTAAAATAACTTTTTTATTTTTTCTTCTCAGGAATACAAAATTCCTTCGTTTTGGTGGTATTTCATAATTGGGTGGGACAATTTTGTTGTTATTATTTTATTGGCACTAATTACGTTGATATGTATACATTTCATTATTTTGTTTTTATTTAATTCTATCTATTTTTATATTCTATAATTATTTTGCACTCTCGATGCCGACAAAAGAAAACAAACAAAAACACAACATAATGTGCAAAAATAAATCGATTCACTGTTGTTCAAGTCAAGACAAGAATAACAAGGAAATTTTTCTCATACAATATAAAAGAGAAGAAACTGTATATAAATGAAAAAGGCTTCTGTTTTCCGTTGGTTAATTGGAAGGTTGTTCGCACTCTCACGGCTTTTTTATGAATGAAAAACTGAGACAGAATTATTTTGTGGATGGTTGGCTTTTTTTGTTGTGTATAATTTTGGTTGTGTGGGTTGGTGCATGTGCAGTATAAAAAAGTTTGTTTAGTATGTGTGTTATAGAGAGGAACGAGTTCGACACTATGTGCAATGTGTAAGATGAAGTGAGAAAGAATGAGAAGGTTTGAAGAGTACTGGTTTAATGTGCGAGGGAAATTATTTTGAGGTTAGATTCGTTTTCGTGCAGTTTGAAATGTTTGTTTATTTATGAGGAGCACTGCCAGGTAGATTATTTTTTGGATGTAGATAAGAAGTGTAGTATCGTTTTAGGAAACACCATTGATTCATTTTGGGAAAATGCCAAATATATTTTTGTGTTGAATGTTTTATCATTTATTCTTCATTCCATTCAAATGTATGATACAATACGTTTTTTATTAAGGAAAAAGAGATATTTTCGTTAGAAATGAAACCAAATTGAATGATTATGTATGTGTTTTCCAATAAGAGGTTTAATTTTGAATGCAGCTGTCACTTTTGAAGCTGTTTCCCTTAGACCGTGTAAATTCTGAAAGAGGTGATCAGAATTGGATACCGACATATTTAATTTAACACCTTAAAACTGTTTTTCTTTAGGGTCAAGTAAAAGAAAAGGTATGCTACTATTCTGCAATCGATTTAAAATCTTAAAGATGGAATCAGTGAAGTTATAAGGGACATAAAGCGTCAAACGTGCGAGTTGGATATGATGGCGTATTTTGTTTTTACAATGAAATAAATATACAGGGTTATTAATTTTGCGGTTTCAAAAGTAAACGTAAATAAAATACATATAAAATATTTTTTTTTATGATATTTCTTTTTTATTATAAAGTTTGAACGTTGACAATATGTGTGAAATTGTTCATCATTTAAATGACCACCACGGGAATTGTTGCAAGCATCGTTTCTTTTGAGGTAATTTTCGAACACTTTTTGACACATATTGGGCGGTATCTCAGCCATAACTTGACGCATGTTGGTTTTTAAGTGCTCAAGAGTTAAATTTACAGCGAAGTCAAATCGCATGATCCTTGTGGCCAGTTGAGATCGCATGACGAGAAATTACGCCGCCAGGGAATGTCTCTTGCAATAAAGCCATATTCGCTCGAGTTTTGTGACATGTGGTACCGTCTTGTTGAAACCACGTATTCTTAAAGTCGTATTCTTCAATAGCAGGCAAAAAAAGTCGATTATTATATGACCACCATAACGCTCCGAATTGACGGTGACAGTCGTTCCATCGTCGTTTTCGAAGAAGTAAGGTCCAATAACGCCTCCAGGCCAAAGAGCGCACCAAACAGTGACTTTTTGTGGATGTAATGGCCTATCTTCAATTACTTGAGGATTCTCAGAACCCCAAATACGACAATTTTGTTTATTAACATACCCACCGAGTGAGAAATGTGCTTCGTCACTGAAGACAATTTTGTTCGAAAAATCGCCGTTCACCGCCTGTTGTTCAAGCAACCATTTGAAGTATCTACGACGTTGTGAATGGTATTCAGTTGTTTTGTGAGCTGGACTTTTTATGGATGTACATATGTAGGTGTAGATCCAAATGGTAAATACGCCATAATGTGCCGTATGACAGTCCTAATTCCTGAAAACGACGAGGAATCGACACATTCGGGTTTTCGGCAACAATTTCACTTCAGTTTTAACAATTTGTATGCGTTATGCGATAATTAAGCCATCCATTTTCGTAAATGTCAGACTTTCAACTGAAAACAAATTGTTAAACAACTTAGTTTGACATATGTAGAATGCCAGCAAAATGGATAACCTGATCCATTGATATCTCTTTCAAAAAAATTCTTGTTTTTTTTTGAATATCAAGTCTCTCATTTAGAAACGCTTTAGATATAAATGAAACTTCTGTGTTGATTTACTTCTCCAAACTGAATTTAGCTTAGGTTCAAAGTTTTTCAATGTGTGTATACAAAAAAAATTGACACTGATCACAGAATCTGATCTGCGGAGGATATCTAATGTCAATTTTGACATTTCTATAGCTGTGTTCACTAACGCTGTGCTGGACTGTTCTAGACAGAAAAGTACAGCTTTCTGCTGTTCATTGAGTTTTTTTCTGTGCTGAACTGTTCTACTTTCCTGTTCATTAACAAACCTAGAACAGTTTAGAACAGGATTTTCAGTTCTTGATTTTGAGTCAGATCAGGTTAGAACAGACTCGTGAGAAATGTCAAAATCGAAGTTGTCATTTTTTTTGTTTACGTTTTGATTTGGCTGTGCTTTGTGTTTTTTTTCTCGTGATTTAAAAAAATTAAAATAAAGTTATTTTGTCAATTTGTTTAATTAAATAATTATAAAATAAAACGAAAAATCACTATCGGCGTCTGAACCACTAACATTTTCATTTAGTATTATCTTAGCAATCACTTGATTTCCCATTTCAATAATTTTTAATAATATTTTTCACAGTAAAAACACAAAAAATGAAAAAAAAGCGAGAAACGAAAAATTTGTAATTTGTTTTTTTTTTTTTTTTTTTTTTTTTGACAACTGACGTTTAACTGACTGTTCTAACTTGATCTGACGTTTCTCATGAAACTGTGCTGTAGACAAAACCTCGGTGAACACAACTTATCATTGTTAAAATGTCAACAAAAAAAAAACACTCAGAATCCATCAGCAGCAGTTTTGGGTGGTTTTCACATTAAACTCTTTTTAAGCTAAAGGAAACACAAATATGAAACGTTAAAATGAGTCGCCTTAAAAAAGTTATTAGATGTTGTTCATATTGAAAACTTTTTGAGATGAACCTTTCTGACGTTTTGTAATTGTATCTCTATCGTTGATGGTTAAAGGAAACAGAGCGAGTAATTAAATTAAAACGTCAAAATGCGTTGCCTCGAAAGGATCTAATATAAACAAAGTCTAGAATTTTATTAATCATACCGATTACAAAAACCATATTCCATATTCAAAATATCAAGAAATATTTCCCAATTCATGTTCATCGTATTTTTATGTGATTGGTATGAATGTCTTCCAATCGTATCAGTCTTAAAATCAAATTAGCTTAAAGCCGGTTTTCATTGGATTTTCGATAAGTTTTTTTTTTTTTATTTAAGGGTTAAAAGTATAACGCCATTTTTATATTATTGAATTTCGCCTTTTAACAGATTACTATAAAAATGTCAAGCTCCTCTGTAAAATTAGGCAAAATACTCAGAAAACATAGCTTTTTTATATAACATTTTTATGTGTTTTACTAAACGATAAAATCATATAAATAAAAATTAAATGTGTTAAACAGAACTGAGAAGCTATAAAATTTGTCTAAAAAAAAGGTTATAAAAATAAATTAAAAAATATTATCTATAAATTTGATGTCACTCTCAAAGTGTCAATATGCTTTACACACATTCTCTGTGGTAAACACTCTTAATAGTTTTATTCTGGTAGCAACACACTAAAATTTCCTTAATAACAAAATTATTGAGATATAAAACTTTATAGCCCGCAAGAAATAGAGATAAATAAAGCGCAACAGCTGCCTGAGTTCTTATCAAAAAATCAATATATTTTCTTCATCGAATGAGAAAAAATTTATGCGCATGACTTTATTGTGGCTAGAGTAAAGTTTATATCGTGTGTATATGGTAGAAAAGTGCAGTAACATTCAAAACAAAGAAGAGTGCATGGAAAATACCTAACAAAATTGCATAACACCTAAAAATATGCAATGCAAAATTCGTTCAAGTGTGTGACACGAGGGTAAATTATTTTCAACCATAAAATAGTTTAAATTTTTGATTATTATACCTACCTACATAACATTTGAATACATTTTAAATGAGAAAATATTTACTTGAAATAGATTACTGTCAACGAGAAAATTGAATTAAAATGTTAAGAAAAATATAAAAAGTGAATTTTATTGGTGCATAGAGCATAAAGGCATTATTTATTTTACAGTTTGAGGATGACAGGTAATTGCATCATCATATAGGAAAACATAACGAACATGGGGTTGCAGCCATTATGAATCTGAACAGTTATGACTTATTTGAATTTTCTGACAGTTTGCATTTTGACAGCACATTTGAGTAAAAATATAAAAATATACACTGCTTTTAGACGATCAAAAAGGGAAATACAAATAAGGCAGATATTTTATTAAACTAACAAAATTATCGTGAGTGAGATAAAATACTGAAACGTCAAAACGAATCGCCATTTAAAAAAGGAACATTTTGGGGAAGTTGGAGATAAATTCGATTGATTTAAGGAACTATTTAAATTAAAAAATAGCTATTTTACGTCAAAAGTAATGAGTTCTTGTGTAAACTACTAAGAAGAAAAAGAAATAACAATTTGAGCATTCTTAAGGAATTTGTCTTTAGAAAATGTTACATATTTTGGTGGTGTTTAGCAAACTTTCTGTCAATTATTTTTCAATTAGTTGTCAGTCAATTTCTGACAATACCTAAATAGTAAGAGATCGGTAGATTTCCTACCAACCATGTAAATACACAACTTATTTGTAAGCTCATTGTCACGTCTGAACATTTATTATAAGATTTGCCAATGATGTGCCAAAATATCGGTCCTAACTTTTTCGGTTTTATGTACTTGGTTCGTAAAATAATCAAGTAATGTGATCTAGTATGGGTGTCATCAGAGCTTAAACAACAAAATATTCGTTTTATTATGCATCTTTCAGCTGTCACTTTTGGCAGTTTTTGTAAGTCCCAAAAGTGTTAACTTTTACTTTGTTGAGACTGACAGATGCGAAGTATTGAAGTGAAGTTTTTGTTGTTTTTTTTGGTCATCCGGGAGAAAACAATATCGATAGAACGCATTAGTTTATTCTTCTGAAGTTTGTGCACGTTTGTATTAGTAAAATGTAATACTATTTTATAACAACTGACATTTCATGACTGTGTTTATTTTTGAAGCCGTTTCATATTCTCCTTTGGCTTGAAAAAGAACTGTCATTTTATGGGGTTCAGAAGGCTTGTGGAAGACCATTTGAAAACGCCAATAATTAAGATGTATATCTTTGAGTCTATTTGATTAAAAATGCAAGAAGTAAGGAAAATGAGAAAAATCTCGAACAACTTGATATTAAAAAAGGTAATTATGCTTTAGGGTACAAAAAATTTTAAAGGCAAACTTATGCAACTGTCAAAAAGTATGAACTAAGACCATAAACAAATGAGCCAAATTTCATCGTGTGATTATACTGGCGTTATGTCTTTTTATCCAAAACAATAATGCCCAAATCCTTAAACGTCATAATGCCAAAAATTGGTCACGAAGCCCAAAAAGTTAAAAAAAAAGAAAAAAACTCAAACCGAATGTAGTAACGCCTAAATAAATTTTAAACAAAAGAACGCCCAAATTGTTATTTTTTTTTTAATTTGGGTTTTATGACATAGGGCTTGAGTTTTTTGACATTTATTTTGGAAATTACGACTATTATGATTTCTATCGTTTCTTATGTCTTATCACCCAACGACATTAACCTAACCCAAATCATAAAATAACATAAAGCCCAAAAAGAGAAACGTCGTAAAAAATATCACTAAGAAAACGTCACAAAGCCCAAATAAAATGTCAGACATATCACTCAAACCAACTTTTAATGTCGTGACGCAAAAATTTATAAATGTCATAACGCCCAACTTTTTTTATTTAGCAAACATTTTTGGTGGTTGGGCTTTGAGATGCTTATAGTAAGGTATGTTTGTGGGTACATGATGCTCCCCTGCAACCACCCTGCTTGGGCACACTATAGGATTTGGAGTAGGTGCAAAGTTGTTGGGTGTATGCAAAGATTGTTTGCATTTAAGGAAACTTTATATAAACACAATCTCGCACCTACACAAAATCCTATAGTGAACCCAAGCAGGGGGGTTCCAGAGGGGGGGGGGGGTGTCAACATACCCCCATACATACTTCACTGTTTATACGAACTGTGAGCAAGAAAACCATATCGTTTTATTTCACTTTGAAAATTGGCCTTATTTCACTTTTTTTAAGTGAAATAAATCCAAAAATTTGTATTTGTTACGCTCTCTTGACGTTCCGAGTTTTTGGGCTATCTGATTTTTTTTCGTTTAATGCTTGCGTTTAGGCGAAAAAATTTTAAACTCAAAATATCGTAGTATCCAAAATAAACAAAAATGTTGTTAGAATGCACAACCGTTTATACACATGACATCTTTTGGGCGATATGTCAATTAGTAATTTGGTGTTTTAAAATTGATGTGGGCAATATGACATTGATTTTGGGCTTTATGTGATTTTCTTCTGAAAAAGACATTTTTAATATTTTGGAGTTATTTTATGGCGCAGAGACATAAGGCCCAGGGACATAACGCCCAAATTTTTTTTTTTTGGGGCTTATGTCCCACCCGAATGGGACATAAAGCCGAAATTTAATTTGGGCCCTAAGTCCCACCCAAGTAAGACCTAAGTCCCAAATTTGTTTGTTAAAAATGGGACATTGTCCCCAAATTTTTGCAGAGCCAAAAGAGAATATAAAGTTTTTGTATTTCAATACAATGAACAATAATTTTTTGATACGGTGATAATACAAAAATTAGGAAAAACAAAAACGTTTATTTTCAACATTATTGGCGAGATCTCAGGATTTTAACTCCCTTTTTCGGGGTCACACCCAAAAGTCGCCAGGCAGGCGCCTACATCAGCAACTTATTTCAATAAAAGCACCTGTGGGTGGCCCGCTTCGAGGGTTCTCAGGATTTTAACTCCCTTTTTGGGGGTCACACCCGCTCACGCAACTCCGTTGCTCCGCTTAGGGTATGTAAAGTCGCCAGGCAGGCGCCAATATCAACAGCTTTTTTGAATAAAAGCACCTGTGGGTGGCCCGCTTCGCGGGATCTCAGGATTTAAACTCCACAAAACAAAGTCTTGTGGTATTGAAGTGCTCCAAGTTGTGTCATTTGGTGATTCTTATTAAGTGGGACATTAGCCCCAACATTTTTATTTGGGGCTTCGGTCTTACTAGGGTGGGACTTAGGGCCCAAATAAGATTTCGGTTTTATGTCCCACCGAAGTGAGACATAAGCCCCAAAAAAAAAGTTGGGCGTTATGTCCCTGGGCCCTATGTCCCTGCGCCTTATTTTATTGGGTAATAAAACCGAATGCTTTTTTTTATTTGGAATTTCATAACGTTTTAACGTTTACGTTTAACGCCCAAAGGTTCTATAATATTGCCCAAATCGCAAAACAACAAAATTTTAATGAAATTATTTTGGGTGCTATGACATTTTAAATTTGGCCGATATGATTTTTTGCGATAAGACCAAACGCTGCCGGTTAGACTCCCAATTGGTCGAAATTTGTGAACACTTTAAGGAAATCGAACAATTGGCGACCTAAAGAGACTCTTTTTAACGTTTCATAATTATTTTTTTTATCTCGCTCCCAATTCAAAAAAATAAAAAAATATCTGCCTTACTTTCTCATCTTCTTTTATTTTATTATCAAGTAGGGGCGACCTTAAATAATAGAATGTTTGAATAAGTCGCCCTAAAAAGGCCCCCAGTCAAATATGATACGCTCGTGTATTTCAAACTTGCTTTGATGAAGTTGTAAACTTTTTTTTTTTCAACAATCTTCTAATCTAAACCAAATCAGCACACACGTCACGGCCATGTGTCATCTGTCAAGTCTATACAAAAGAATCAGTGCTACCAAAACTAATTTAAATTCATAATCTACATCACACTCTGTACAGTTCTGTAAATGAAACATGATTTTCTCTGCGCGTGTTGAAAATCACTTCCGGCTATTTTTGACTTTAATGTTCCAAAAAAAAAAAAAAAACATCTGTTTCTTTGTAATCGAAAAGATAACCAAATAAATATTATATTGTCTTCTTGTTATCAAAAGATTGTTGGTAGATATAAATATTTTTGTTTGTAATATTAGTGGGGTAGGAACAAAGCTTAACAAAAGCAACGTTATAACAAATAAAAACAAGAAAATAAATAAAGGGAATAAATTATTTAAAAAAAAAATCGTGAAACTTAACAATTTTGTTAAAATTGCAGAATATTTACATTTAGCATGATGAAAGCCCCTCCGCCCCCAACATCATCCTAGCACAAAGGACTTTATCCATCATAACTTGGCATTCCAACGTTTAAGATGAATAAGAAAAATACGATTATTTTTATATGGGTAGTTAACTTTAGCACACTTTTTTGATTTTGAAACTTTCCTTCTTTTTTTAGTTGTTGCTGTTTTTGGAACTTGGAAGATATAAACCAAACTTAGATTATCTAGTATTTTCATTTTATTATGGTGAATTTTTATGTGAGGGTGAGGGTGGAGTGGATGAGTTTCGTTGTCATGAAGATGGGTCTGGGTATGGGCATGGGAATGGTTCTGCCACTTTATGGCAATTAAGCCGACAGAAGAATGAAATTTTTGAAGTGGATTTCTTTTAAAAAAAATTCGCCACAGAATATGATGATGATCCTTATGTAGATAGGTATAGGTAGATGTATGCATGTGTCTGTAGCTAGCTATATAGCATAACGGCCAAGGACAATGATATTTTTTCCTTAGAATCTAATTAATCCGCTCGAAAGAAAGAGAACAAGCGAATGAAGTGCTTGGCTTCAGCTTCAGCTCCGGCTTTGGCTTGGGCTTGGATTGCTGCTGATGCTGTTTCTGCTGCGGTATATACTTTTGCGTGCTTTGACCTAGATAAAGGTAATATTCTTTTGTGATGGAGTGCCCTTT
Organism: Eupeodes latifasciatus; assembly: GCA_920104205.1. Taxonomy (NCBI): domain Eukaryota; kingdom Metazoa; phylum Arthropoda; class Insecta; order Diptera; family Syrphidae; genus Eupeodes; species Eupeodes latifasciatus. The sequence goes on from OV049926.1 coordinate 158,498,571, forward strand.
AGGTCTTTGAGATAAAAGTAGATATACCCGAGTATAAGTTAGGTCTAGGTGGGTGGTGGACGGTAGGTATATGGTATATCCTCTTATTTAGTTGTTTTGTATTTTGGATAAGTGGCAGTAGACAACGGACAATAGAGAGTACTTGGTGATATCAGTTTGTACTGATTTTGTGTTGAAGAACTAAGCACTTTTATGTACTTAAACTGGCCTAGAGAGAGAGAGAGAGAGAGAGAAAGAGCAGCTGTATATAGATTAAGGGTAGGTATGTATATATACCAAAGAGGTTGGAAGTAATTAAGAATGGAAGGAAAAGGATGTGTCAAAAAGTGGCACAAGATCTTATGATATATTGTTTTTTAAATTTAGGCTCTGCTCTGAATAACAATGAAATCATTATGAGAAAAGAGTAACTTTCTGGTGAGTGTGTTGCCATTTTATGGACCTAATGTGGATCGTTAATAGCCGTTCAACCAAAAATAATTTTTGCAGTTCCAAAAAAAAAAAATTACATTACTTTTCAGTCAAATTAAAATACGTCTTTCGTCAATATTTTTAACTTTCTATAGAAGTTATCGCAATCATTCCAATTTTGACATTTCTTCACGTTCTAAGGTACCAAAAGTTTTTTTTCAAAGGTTTATAGAGAGATGTCTGTGAGTGCTTACCTTCGACCATTGGACCGTCCATACCCTACGCCAAATTAAGTCAAATTTGGGTCATAAAATCTTAAATATACATATGTTCAGTATATATTTAGATTAATTTTAAAAAATCATGAATTTTATGGGTATAAAAAAACCTCTAATTTTAAATCAATTGATAAAAAACTTTGCTAGATTTTGTAAGTGGATTCAAAAAAAAAAAAATTAAACTTAACTTAAATTTTGGTAAAATTAATTGTGGGAAGAAGTTTGCATTTTGCTGAGAAGGGAATTTTACAAATCAAGTCTCTAGGATCTTCTAAGAATCTAAACAAATGTGGGCGATACATTTTTGAACCATTCTCTCAACACTTTGTGATTTTCGAAGAGTGCAGTTTAGGAGGCTTCATTTTAAATCTACAATAAAAACCAATACAAAAATCACATCCTACATGGCTCGTGTTTGGCGATGAAAGGTTGAGCATAGCAAAGTTTAGGTTTGAAATTATTATTTGTGGAACTTGGTGGGAGCCACAGTTTGCGTCTAACGTTGAGAGCTTGAGGTACGTGGCGCTCGAAGCCCGCGTTAATATACGTGTATGATAAGTTTAACATGTTCGACAACTTATTTCATAAGGGTTGGGAACGCGTTGTTTTCCCGTAATGCCAATTTTATCCAAATATTATTCAAATCTTTGGTAATTTAGGAAAGTAATTTTTCCCATGGGAATGCGTTGTTTTCCCGAGGTCAAAAGTAACTCATGTCCTTTCTTAAGTCTCAAACTATCTCCTTACCAAATTTCATTTAAATCTGTTCAGTAGTTTAGGCGTAAAAGCGATCGGCCCACCTAAATTTTCAAATGGAAATGCTATATTTTTCCAGGGTAAAATGTAGCCTATGTCCGTTCTCGGGTATCAAAATATCTCCATACCAAATTTTATGCAAATTGGTTCAGTAGTTTAGGCGTGATTGAGTAACAGACAGACAGACAGAGTTACTTTCACATTTATAATATTAGTATAGATGAGTATAAAAATAGGGTTGGGGTCGAAATACTGTATGGATCAAAATACTGTATTTAAAATACTGTATCTCAAAATACTGTATTTCCAAATACTGTATGTACAAAATATTGCATGATCAAAATGCTGTATCTCAAAATTCTGTATTTCAAAATTCTGTATATCAAAATTTTGTATTTCAAAATGATAATGCAAAAAAGTGCGCACTTTTTTACATTATCAAAACGATTTTTATTTTTTAGCCTTATTTACAGCATTTTGAAATACAGAATTTTGAAAACAGAATACTTTTTTTTTTTGGAAAATATCATAATAATTTTTCATTAGCATAATGTTCTAATATACTTCCCTTGAACAATAACATATACAGCTGTGTTCAAAATAATAGTAGTGCTCATTGAACTATAGCATCCCTGATATTAACGCCATCTTTACAGTTGGAAACTTAATTTCTGTGATGCCAAATTTTTTAACGGTCAACCATAAACAAATATATTGTAGCCTTATATTGAAAATGAATTAACAACAAAAGCTATTAGTCAGCTTTAAGATGTTTGCTTAATTAGAGCTGTTCAAAATAATAGTAGTGGAGCTGATTTTGTTTGATTTGTAAGTGATACATAATTAAAACTATTTATTTTTTTTTTGTTAAAAAGTTAGTATTATTATATTAATTTTGATAAATTTACAAAAAAAAAAGTTGTTTGATTTAAATTGATTTATAAAGTGGGAAGAGCAAAACATTGCAATGTGGATAAGCGATGCCTAATACTAAAGCTGCGAGGGGAAGGGAAAACTTATTTGGAAATCCAAGATCTGTTGGGATGCTCACCCACAATGATAACCCACGCCATTAAATTCAAGGAAACACTCGAAACCCGAGGCAGAAACAGAAAAACGACAGTCATGGAGGACAGGCGCATTGTCCGGATGAGTAAAGCCGAGCCCTTTGCGTCGTCTGTTGAAATACAGAAGACCTTGAACTTGGAGGTAAGTGCACTTACGATTCGGAGGCGATTGTTGGAAGCAAATTTTAATGCTCGCAGTCCTCGCAAAGTCCCGTTGTTGACTAAGAAGCACATTAAAACTCGACTCCAATTTGCTAACGAGCACATAAACTGGCCTAAAGAGAAATGGCGCAACGTATTGTGGACAGATGAGAGTAAAATCGTTCTCTTTGGTGGTACTGGATCCCGCAAATACGTCCGTCGTCCACCCAACAAAGAATATGCACCCAAATTCACTACGAAGACGGTAAAACATGGAGGATCTAAGATTTTAATTTGGGCCTGTTTTTCATACTCATAAAATGTATTGAAGGCATTATGGATCAGCGGGTCTATGTCGAAATCCTACAAAATACAATGCTGCCATTTGCAGAATATGATATGCCGCTGAAATGGGTCTTCCAACAAGACAACGATCCGAAGCACACAAGTCGAGCGGCTAAATAGTGGTTTCGGGTCAATGGTATTGAGCTAATGTCTTGGCCAGCGCAATCACCTGACCAACAGTCCTTTGAGAACTAGGGCCTAGTGACTTACAACTCTCAACCATTCCTGTGTGCGAGTAATGTTGTCAGGGATGGAGAGGACCTACAGTTTCAAGCCGATTCCCAAACGGCTAATTTGAGAAAGCACTTTTCATGACAAGAATTATTCTTTGAGGATTTGTCAATTCCTCGCAAGAGGCAGTACCCGTGAATAAAACTTAAGATGGCACAGGCAGGGTTTGAAGTCAACATATGTACCTATGATAATTCATAAGTCTTTGAAATAATAAAAACAAAAACAATATAAATGGTATCTTCTTCTTAATTTCTCTTTACCATTTTCTTCTTCTTAGTTGTTTGTATCTAATTGATCTGTCAAAACTTACAGTATTATACAGTATTATGAGATACAGTATTTTGACAATACACAATATTGAGACACAGTATTTTAAATTTACTGTATTTTGAAATACAGAATATTAACCATACAGTATTTTAAAATACAGCATTTTGACCCGCTCCCATAAAAAACCTCTAGTTTTAAAAAATATAATTTTTAAAATCAATGCATAAAAAACCATTGCTGGATTTTGTAAGTGGATTCAATTGATGTAAAATAGAAAATTTAAAACTTAACTTAAATTTTGGTAAAATTAATCAAAATTAATTTTGGGAAGATGCTTGCAAAGATTTGAATATTTTGCTGAGAAGAGAATTTTAAAAATCAAAACTCTAGGAACTTCTAAGAATCTAAACAAATGTGGGCAATACATTGAACCATTCTTACAGCACTTTGTGATTTTTCGAAGAGTGCACCTTAAGATGCTTGATTTTAAAATTACAATAACAAACCAATACAAAATAATCATTAACTCAGTGTAGCCAGGTTTAGCTAACAGAGAGAACTTTAATTGAAAACAACACAAAACATAAAAAAAGGTTATTTTTCTTTTTACCCTCAGAAAACATAAAAACAAAAAAGACGAACACGTACGCTCAAGTCACGGCGCCCGAAAAACCTAAAACTATTAAACCTGACTCCGTTCAAAATGTATTTTCCCTTATACTTGAACGATTAGAAGAACAAGGGAGAATTAACACAATTATTCTTGAGAAATTGGACAAATTTGAGTCGGCGGCTCTTAAAACACCAAATTTACCGTAAACATGGATCAGTTGTCCCAACAACTCAAAATAATAACATGGAACGCGAACGGACTTACCGCAAAAATCGAAGAACTAGAAACGGTTCTACTTAACGAAAGAATAGATATTTGTTTGATCTCTGAAACTCATTTGAAAAAAGACTCAAATTTAAGTATTAAAGGTTATTCGGCTTACCACGCATGCCATCCATCCGAAAGAGCAAGGGGTGGTTCTTCCGTATTTATCAGAGAAAATATCAATCATTCGTTTGAGATAAATATCGAGCTCGATACAATGCAAGTTACTTCCGTTAGCATAAAAGTTAGACACGTATTTTTTAATATTGCGTCTATTTACTGTCCTCCTCGGTCCAAGATAGACAAAAACGATTTTAAAGGTCCAAAATTTATTATTGGCGGCGACTTCAATTCGAAACATTCATTTTGGGGATCACGTTGCATTTCGACGAAGGGTAGACAACTCTAAAAAGCGGGTATTGAATGTAACGTTGAATTTTTCTCATCAGGAAAACCAACGTATTGGCCAACCGAAACAGCGAAAACACCCGATCTTGTTGACTTTTTCATCGCAAGAGGAATGAACAGAAAATATATGACAGTAGATGATAACTTCGATTTTTCTACGGATCACTCGGCCGTTATCTTAACAATAAAAACGAAAAGCTCGAAAAGTATGGCAGCAATCACGTGCTCCTCAGCATAAAAGTGTCGTCAACTTTTTATCAAACAAGATTAAAAATTTGTTACGAGATTTTAAAAACAGCGAGAATTCTGCCTATCTTGAAAGCCTAACAGCAGACAAAAAAACGAATTATTCTCTTTGGAAGACGATAAAAGGTATTAAAAAGCCTCAAATAATGTCGGCACCTATTCGAAAAAATAATTCTGAATGGGCAAAAACTGATAAGGAAAAGGCGGATTTATTTGCTAAGCACCTTGAGGAAACGTTCAAACCTTTCGATGGTCAAGAGCTTCTGACTAATGACGGAGAGCTCCAACCAGCGCCGGACAATTTTTCTATCAGGAATATTACTTTGACTGAACTTGTCCAGGAAATAAAACGGCAGAAAAATAATAAAGCTCCTGGCTACGACCTGATTAACGGTCGTGTCCTCAAAGAGTTGCCTAAAAAAGCAATGGTTAAGCTCTTACAGCTCACTAACGCTGCTTTAAGACTTGCTTACGTACCCACGCAATGGAAAGTCGCCGAAGTAATAATGATCCCCAAACCGGGTAAGCCACCGAATGAGAAAAAATCGTATAGACCAATTTCTCTTTTACCAATTATATCTAAAATATTTGAAAAATTGCTTCTTAAACGAATGCTACCAATTATTGAAGAAAAACGTTTAATTCCCGACCACCAATTCGGTTTCCGGAATAATCACTCGACAATTGATCAGGTTTACCGAATAACTAACGAAATTGAAAAAGCATTTGAAGAAAAAAAGATTTGCTCAACTGCATTTCTTGACGTTTCTCAAGCTTTTGACAAAGTTTGGCATGACGGGCTAAAATATAAATTAAAAGTCTTTCCAGAGCAAATATATAATATTCTTGAATCGTACCTAGAAAATAGATTCTTTCGAGTTAAGCAAGGAACGGAGTATTCGGAGTTTAAAGAAATAAACGCTGGGGTTCCCCAGGGTAGCGTCCTTGGACCGATTTTGTTTGTTCTTTATACCCGAGATATACCCCAAACAGAAGGCACAACTTTAGGCACTTTTGCTGATGATACAGCTGTACTCGCAATATCGGATTCAATAGAAACGGCAACCTCTAAGCTTCAAAAGGCATTAAATAGCATTTCAGATTGGACAAAGAAATGGCGAATTGCTCTTAATGAAACGAAATCGACGCACACAAATTTTACTTATAAAAAAGTATATAACTTACCTATTTATATAAATTCTGTGCAAATTCCATACGCTAATGAAGCGAAGTATCTAGGCATGACTCTAGACGCGAAACTTAAATGAAAAGTTCATGTAAAAAAGAAACGCGATGAACTCGAAAATAAACTCCGCGAATTGACATGGCTTATTGGAAGATATTCCAATCTAAGCGTTTATAACAAGCTTCTTATTTATAAGCAAGTACTGAAACCAGTTTGGACGTACGGTATACAACTTTGGGGTTGTACCAACGTAAGAAATATACAAATTTTGCAAACATACCAAAACAAAGTAATTAAAATAATAGTAAATGCTCCATGGTATGTAAGAAATAGCGACTTACATAGAGATTTAAATATAAAATATGTAGAAAACGAAATTAAAAAATTTGCTACAGAGCTAAGATCACGACTTAGAAATCATAGTAATAACTTAATCCAACAATCTGTTAGCGAGGCGTTCGTTTTTCGGCGTCTGCACCGAACAAGACCTTCTGATCTAGCGCAAACAAATTAATCTCTCCACTCGAATTTTGTGGAATCTTCAGGTCCTCTCGTTGGGGAGCTTCCTGACAAAACGCGAACAAAATGACGCTAAAACTACTTGTTAAGCTGGACTTAGTTGTAGTAATAATATAGAAGATAAGGGAGGTGAGTTTTAGTCAGTAAAAATCTGACACTACTATAAGCATCGGGCTTATAGTGTCTCTGAAGATTTCTCACCTTCCTGCGGATAAAAAAAAAAAAAAAAAAAAAATGTTTCTTTTTATTTCATTAAAATTAATTTTTGTCCTTGAATCTAAAAGAAAATAACTATTTTGAAAAAAAAGAAGACACTATCTTTTCAGGAATGTAAACATCAAATAACTTTATTGAGAAACTTATGAAATATTTGACTTCATACTTGTTTTTATTTAAAATGTAAACAAAATAATTAATGTGTCGTTTTCAATAAACAATTTTAGTATCAAAAACAAAAAATAATGAAAAGAATACATTTTTTTAGTTTAAGACCCCGTTCTTATTATTTAATATATGAAATTTTTTAAAATAATTTTTGAGACGTTAAAAAAATTAATTTATAGATAATAACTTAAAAAATGCAAAAAGGACTTTCAAAAAAATTGATTGGAGAGTTTGTTTACTAATTTTTAAAAAAATTTGAAAAAAATGCTACATCGAAACAAAAAATGATGTAGTTTCTCAAAACCGAAAGGGCAGAAACACAAAGCATTGTTGATATTGTAAACAACTTAGCGTAACCTCCAAAATAACTGTATTTATCATAAATAACGTTTTGAACATCTCGTAAAGTTTTTAGAAAAATCGAAGTGACAATTTTCTTATAAAACATACAAATTTACAAAACATACTAATCGAAAATTGGTAAAAATGGATTTTCGACTGAAATGAAGGCATTGACTTCAAAACTATTTCAATCTTAATTGTTGTTAACATAAGGTATTTAAAAAAAATCCAATTGGCGTTTCTTTTTATAAGAAATAAAAAAGTTAAAATAATTTTACTAAAAATTGATAAAAATTATTTTTCGACTAAAATACCTTGGAAACAAAAACAGATATGGATATCAAACTTGTTTTATCTTTGAAAAATATTGTTGAAAACTTTTAGTTAATTTTTTAGAAAAAATCAATTTATAAAAAAACGAAAACCTACAAAACAACAAAAAACTGATGAGAAATTATTTATAAAATTGAGTTTTTTGTTGACCGAAAATCAATTGTGAAAGTCTGGATCTTTTAACAAATCATATCCCTTTTCAACAAAATGACATATATATAAAATCAATCAGAAATCGTACTTACTTACTTACCTTACTTAAGGTGGCGCTACAATCCTGTGTGAACTAGGGCCTCACCCAACAAACTTCTCCATCTAGCTCGGTCCCTAGCTAAATGTCTCCAGTTTCGCGCTCCAAGTTGGGTGAGGTCACTTTCCACTTGCGCGCCACCTGATCCGCGTTCTTCCTCTACTGCGCTGTCCTGTGGGTGTGGATTAGAAGACTTTCCGGGCCGGAGCATTGGTTTCCATGCGCTCTACGTGACCCAGCTATCTTAGTCGTTGGACTTTTACCCTTCTGGCTAAATCTACGTCGCTGTACAGCCCGTACAGCTCGTCGTTCCATCTTCTTCTCCACTCGCCTTCGATGCATACGGGACCGTAGATCACACGAAGAATTTTTCTCTCGAAACGACCCAAGATGCTTTCATCCGCTTTTGTCATAGTCCATGCTTCTGCACCGTATAGCAGGACGGGGATGATGGGGGTCTTATATAGCGACACTTTGGTCCTTCGAGAGAGGACTTTTCCACTCAATTGCTTTCTTAGCCCAAAGAAACAGCCCTCATTAACCATTAAACCCATTTTTGCCGCCTCTGCCTCAATACTCACAAAAGCCCCATTGACATCACGCTGAGTTCTTCTGATTATGTCATTGTCATCAGCATATGCTAGTAATTGGACAGACTTTTGAAAGATAGTGATAAGTTGTTTCCAACCTTTATGCAGCAGCGTGAATTCTCCATGGTCATTCTGCACAATCGGACGAGTTTGGCAGGGATGCCAAAACTAGACATGGCTCTATACAGCTCGTAACTGTAGATGCTGTCATATGCGGCCTTGAAATCGATGAAAAGATGGTGGGTGTCGATTTGGTGTTCTTGGGTTTTTTCCAGGATCTGCCGTAATGTGAATATTTGATCGACTGTGGACTTTCCTGGTCTAAAACCACACTGATAAGGACCTATTAGGTTGTTGACGATGGGCTTTAGACGTTCACATATTACGGCAGAGAAGATTTTATAAGCGATGTTAAGTAGACTGATTCCTCTATAATTGGTAATTTTTTCAGGATCGGGCAAACAATACTGAGGTTCCATTCATCGGGCATGTTTTCTTCCGACCATATCTTACAGATAAGTTGGTGCATGCTCCTAACCAACTTATCTCCATCTGCTTTAAAGAGCTCGGCATTCAAGCCATCCGCTCCAGCGGTTTTATTAGACTTCAGCTTAGGTATGGCAATCTTTACTTTGTCTAAGTCGGGAGGACGGGATTGTTGGCTTTCGTCGTCTATGTTGAATGGATCATCCTGCCTGACAGCGGAATTCGGTTCGTCGTCGCCGTTATACAGTCTGCAGAAGTGGTCCTTCCATATCCTCAGCATTGACTGTGGTTCCACTATGATGTTTCCACTTTCCTGTGAATTTCGTTTCACCCGTTCATAAAACTTTCGAACTTCATTTCTGCTTTTAAACCTCTCAACATCTTCGACCGCACGCTACTCATGCCCTCTCTTTTTCCTTCTAAGAAGTCGGTGTTCCTCTCGCCTCTTCTGCTCATAGAGCTCATGAGCAGCTCTCGTCCTTTTATGCAGCGCCGCTTTGCGTGCCTGTTGTTTGGCTGCATTTGCCTGCCGACATTCCTCATCAAACCAGGGGTTCCTTGTTGGTGGTTTCTTGAAACCCAGCACATCAGAGGCGGCTTCTCTGATTGCATCTTGGCAATGTTGCCACTGGTTTTCGATGCATTGTGTTAGCGGCAGAGAACTTCGAGAGAGGTTACTTGTAACTCGGTCGGAAAAGGATTTGGCGATCTCTTGCGATTGTAGCCGTTCGACGTTGTACCTTCTATCAGCATCTCCCTGTTTTGCCTTGGGTCTGGAAACCCGAAGTGCTACCTTGGCTACAACGAGGTAGTGGTCCGAGTCGATGTTAGCTCCTCGGAAAGTTCGGACATCCATAATGCTGGAAGCGTGTCTGGCCAATCTGGTTGACGGTAGATTGATCTGGAGAACTCCAAGTTCCTTTGTGGATGTTGAGGTTTGGAAAACGGTGATATCTGCTTTATAGCAGTCTAGGGCCTCCGCTAATTCTTCGGCCGCACGTGGTCTGTTAAGGGACCTAACATTCCACGTGCATATCCGAAGTTCGTTGTTCTTAATTCAGAAATCGTACTTCGTTTCGTATTAAAATTGAAGCGGAATACAAATTTAATATCCCCTAAATAAAACAACATGGGCTCCATGAACTGTCAAAAATTACTCGTACGTTTACACTCGAGCATGTCTGCCGGTTTGTTTGAGTGACAATTTTATGGTCTCCTTACACCAAACATTTTTTCTCACTAATATCAAAAGTAGAAAGAAACTTTTCAACTATTTTTAAGCAAAAAAAAACCGGTTTAAAAATAATAAATATTTGTTTTCTCAAATTTTGATTAATCTATTAAAAAGCTTTCTCCAAATTCCATTTTTAGTAACATCGTAGTTCTTACTTCTAAATGTCAAAATATGACAGCTTCAAAAGTGACAGCTGTGCAAATATATGGCAATTCGAAATAAAACCTTTTATTAGAAAATCGTATACAATAGAGACGCCATCTGCAGCTGAGTACACATGAATTCAATGTTACGAACGCAATGCAATACAGCTGCTGACGTAGCTAAAGTAGACAACAAGTGCGACGGCAGCTCCTATTTCAAAAGTGGAACTTTAGTGTATTTGGCATTTACCAAAAATATAAATATTGAAACATACAAATTTTATTTTTTACTACCTATACTATTTAGGTACAACATTTTGTTCTTCGAAAACAATGTTTTGCAAATTTTCTTATACTTCCTCTTTTTTTGACAGTTTGTATAATAAGAAAAATGGCGTCAAATTAAATTGAGATCATAAAAATATAAACAAACTTTAAAACTTTTTCTTGGAAATATTTATGCCATGGAAGTGAAGTTTTGCTTTCCTGTGATTATTAGCTGTCCAATTGACTGTGTTTGACGTTTCTCTCCCTAATTTTGACATGTTGAAGGAAAAATAAAATTTGAGTTAAAACAAAATTCAGGGAAGGGATAAATAAACTCTTTTCTACACACCCTTTTTTAGAAATATTTATCTACACCATGGATTAGGTTTCTTTTTTCTTTGTTCATTAGCTGCTGTCAAATTACTTTTCCCTTAAATGTTTCTGAGAATTTTAAAAATATCTTAATTAAATTATGGAAAAAAGGATTCTAAATATGTATGTATGACGTATTCTTCCGCTTCTTTCAAGTAAAGACTCATAAAGACGGTGAAGTTATGTACATATAAGAAAAAAGTATACTAATTAAAATTAATGATAATAAACGTAAAACCGCACAAAACAAAATTAACCTCAAGTTTTCACATTCTTCGTGGTTAGACTTAAAATACTGTTATGTGTGTGTTTTTGTAATAACAATAATAATTGAAGCAGAACCAATAATTATTGAGCAATCAATCATTATCATTCTATGACAATGATGTATAAGCTTCTGTGGTTTCATGTACATATGTGAAGTTATTAATGTGGTTTATTTAATAAAACTCCTTTTTCCAATGATACATTAATTAGACCAATTTGAATTGGCTGTGATTTTGATATATAAATTATTAAACGAAAATCATTAACGCATAGTTCCTATTTGTGACATCCGTTAATTTATTTATTTAAACAATAAGATTCTATATTCAAGAAGTTAAATTGCAAGACATGCATAATGTAGAACAAGCTTTCATCATAAAATAAGTATTGTTTGTATTGCAATACAAAAGACATAATGCATACTTGGTTTTGATATGTTATTTGGCAAAAGATCAAAGCCAATCAATTATTGTTTTCAAAATGATGATTAAGAATTTATACATATGTACATACGAGTACACGAGTACATAATGAACACAATGGATTATGATTTCCTGCTAATGTCATATTGATAGGAAATGTCAATTTTGACAAATTAGCCGTGTTTTTTTGGTATTCCATATAAAGTACAGTGAGAAATTGCCAAAAAAACGATCAGCAGTAGTCCGGTTTTTATATTTGAAAGTTGATACAAGTACAATTGAATATTTGCCAGAATAATTTATGAAATAATTTAAAAAATAAAATGCACGACTGGGTCGCACGAACTTGCTCCTGTATGCAAAGAGTCTGTTTAAAAATGTACCTATATAAGATTCAAAAATATACCTGTTAAATAAATTTGTCTTCAAAGATATAAATGCCATTTGATTTGTCAAAAAAACCGCGCGATTCATCCCAAGACACAACTCATCCTAGGACAACTCATCCCGGAAATGAAAAATACTTGTAAGCATACTTAACGAAAACAATTGTTTGTGTATTCAACTAGTTCGTTCAAAGCTTTTTCCTTTGGATAGCCTTATTTTAATTTTATATTGGAAGAACCAGGATTGAAAATAAATTATCTGAAGATAAGAAAGAGGAAAAACATGTATGTTTAAATTGTAAAGCGATCGCCTATTGGTTGTGTAGTTAGGTAGGTGTCTAAAACGAATATGGAATAGTTCATTGGCGTGCTCAGCTTTATGTAAAGACATGGTGAGATGGGAGGGGGTAACATTACAGTTAAAATAATTTTAAAAAAATTATTTTAAGATTCAAAATTTTACCTGAAAAATAAGTTTGTCTTCAAAAATTTAAATGCCATTTTATAAATCAAAAAACCCTTGATTTTTCAATTTTTTTTTTGAAAATCGTTAGAGCGTTTTTTTTTTAAATTAATTTTTTATATATAAAATTTTTCAATTTTGTTCGAAAAATATTTTTGGTATGCAGTTGTTTAGTGATTGTAAATATACGCTCTACATTTGAATTTCGTAAAAAAATGTTGACCTGTTTTTGAGATATAGAATTTTGAAAAAAAAAATTCAATATTTTTTTAAAAATCCAAAAAATAAAAAATTGCACTTTTGATAATCAAATATTGTTAAGGCAATATAAGAGCTTATTCAAAAAAAAAATTATTGAAATCGGTTCATAAGTTGCTGAGAAAATTAAAAAACAAAAAAACGGTTCTATGAGTGGTGCCTTTCCTGAGCAATACAAAAATATGTTTTTCTTATTAAAAGAAGCCAAGTTAAAAAATAAAATTTTAGAGAAAATTTAAAAAAAATCTATCGGTTTGTTTTTGAGAAAATTCGAATTTTCGTTTTTTGACCAAACAAATTGTATGGGGGCCACTGTTAGTTTTGATCTTAAAAAAAAATGAAAAAAACGCCTAACGCGAATCTGCTCAAAACCTTAACTTCCAAGTTTGAACTCAATCGACCCAATGGTTTAGGCTGTAGGAGCGTGGACAGACAGACAAAACAGACCGGACGGAATCGCGGGACCCACATCGTAATATCATGTTTGATTAAAATCTCGAGTTCGAAATTTTGCACGAATGCAAAACTTGCCATATAGTTCCTATATGTCGCAAGTAAAAAGCGAAACTCAGACCAGGGGTTAAATCGTGTAAGCTGATTTTTGATAGTTGACTATCAAAATCAAGAAAATACGTCTGCGTAATGTGATAGTCGATTTCAAAGTTTGAACCAAACAATTTGATATAAAATAAAAACTTCAAGAAGGGGGCTTGTTCGTAGACTACTACATTAACATGTGGTGTTGAAGCGAGCTTGAAGCTCGCCTAAATTCTTTATATACCTGAATCGAGTTGAAATGAGCTTGATTCGCCTCGATTCCGGTCGGGGATCGGAGTTGAGTCAAAATTTGTGAAGAAAAACCTGTGTGGAGGAGTTGGTTTTACAGATAATGCATTATGGTCTGTTTATTTGCATGTTTGTGTACAAAAAATATAGTTTTGTTTTAATCAAACTAAAACAAAAAAATTGCACATGGAAGTGGTAGCATATTCTTATATGGTGCTGAACTATTCAGTTCTTCATTGTTTAACACGAATCAAACTATCTCACTTACACTTCATAAGAAACATCGAAACACTATTTGCATTTTAGAAAGTGCTGTCAAACTTAATCATTTTTAAATCTTCTTGTGCGGTGAAAACACCAAAAAGATTTATTTAATCTTAAGTGAGATAAACCTTTGGTGGAAACATAGCAAAACATAAATATCTTTTCTATTGTTTTCTCTTGCAAAATAAGCCCAGTTAGTCCATTTTCACTAACAAAACTAAATAATATCAACAGTAATAGATTGATTTTTTTCCCCAATGGAGAAGACATAAGATCCATTCAAGACTCGTATAAATGTCAAAAACCCATCCGTAGTAAGGTTCTCCTTTAACTTTGTATTGTTTTTGTTATTCGTGTAAAATCCTACTATACACTATGGATAGATTTTCCAACAAAACACGGGTATTGCTATCTCACTTCAAGTCCATACCTTCAAAAATACACAGAAACCATGAATACATTCAAAGACAAAATTAAAATCCTCTTAAGTCATCAACACTGTCATTGTCAAACATAAAAATACTATACATTCAGATTGTAAGGTTTCATTAAAAGGAACAGGATTTTTGCTATAAGTATAACGGGCAACACTATTATAATTGGCAGCCATTTTGTCAGCTGTCAAAGTGGTTTATTAACTTCCAATAGGAAGTTATTGTAATGGGTCCGATTTGTCGAATTGAAAATTTTCACGTTCGCGACGTTTTTTTCGTCGTCCATAGCTCAAGAACCAGAAGAGATATCGACTTCAAATAAGTTTTGTTATACAGATAATAAGGCAGAAAGATGCAAAAAGGGCTCTCAAGAAAATTGAGTGGGTGGTTTTTTTACCATAGCAGTTTTAAAAAAAGGTGAAAATTTTGGTTAACCCTAAATATCTCACGAACCAATAACGCTAGAGACTTGAATTAAAATTTATATTATATATTGTAACGTGATACCAAACAAGTATATTTTTGGAAAAAATCCAACCAACGGTTTTTTTGGCACCTCGAAAATTTTACGAATAAAAAATGGTTTTACCTCCAAAACAATTTTTGCAACGAAGAATAACAATTTTGATATCAAGTAAAATTTTGAGAAAAATCGAATTGACAGTTTTTTTTATAAAAAATATAAGCCTAAAAAAAACAATACTCAAAGTTGGTAAAAATTTATTTTCGACTCAAATAACTTTTCAAAACTTAAAGACAATGGCTTTAAACTCATTTATTTTTTTTTTAAATATTCTTGTCAACATTCAGTAACATTTTGAGAAAAATCGAATTGACAGTTTTTTTTACAAAAAAATAAAAACCTAATAAAAAATTAACAAAAGTGGGTAAAAATTGATTTTTCGACTTAAATATCTTTTCAAAACTTTGAGATATTGGCTTAAAAATAATTTTATCTTATGAGAAATATTGTTTTAAACATTCAGTGAAATTTTGAGAAAAATCGAATTTACAGTTTTTTTTTTACAAAAAATAAAAACCCAAACAAAATAATAAAAATTGGTAAAAACAGATTTTAGACTCAAATATCTTTTCAAAAATTTAAGATATAGGCTTCAAATTAATTTTATTTTATAAAAAATATTGTTTTCAATATTCAGTAATTTGTTTTATAAAAATCTAACAGTCAGTTTTTTCATAAAAAATTAAAATCTACAAAAAGTAGCACGCAAAATTGGTAAAAATTGATGTTAGGTTCTCAATATCTCGTGAATAATAGAAAACATTGGCTTAAAATTAATTTCATTCATCAAATTTGTATTTGTTTATATTAGAAATAAAAACTTTTAAGAAATACTACTAAAATTGGCAAGAATTGGTTTTCGAATAAAAATCTCGTTAACCAAAATAGATTTTGAAATCAAACTGTTTTATCATAATGCAAAATATTGTTGGTAAATATTGCTAATAACTTTTTTTAACAAAACACGAAAACCTACAAATCTTTTTAGCAAGACAAATCCACAGACAGGATGGGAAGTTATCAGTATGGGTCGCATCCCAGCCTCTTTTTTTATGTTGGTTCAATATTCATGTTGACTGAAGCCTGCTGAACGATGCTTTTAAATTGTGCAAATATAATTTGAAAAAAAAATGGTTCTGTTCGAAATACGTACGGGCATTACGTCCAATTTGATGAAGCGCACGTTTGGTTGAATAGATACGTCAATTAACAAAAGTTCTGTACTTTGACAAGGCTTGTAAGTTTGAATGAAGTCTTTTTAAAGTCAAATGATTGGTGATACAAAATGTGAAGCTCGAATCTTTAGGTGAAATCAATGAATGCTATCTTTAGATTGAATTCAATAAATGATTTATAATGATTGCATTCCCCAAAGATTGCATTCTTTTACAAAGCCTGATTTAGAGTGATGATAATTCTCAAATGGATGTTGAGACACCGTTACATCTACAAAAACTGACTGATTGGTGTGCTTTAAAAGTTGGTGAAATAATTGGCCGTATTTCTTTAAAAATGACGCTGATCTATGCCGCTATAGAACCATGATTTCATGACTTTTTCGTTCATTAATTGAACAACCATATAATGTACAGGAGCTGTATTTTCAACTAGACGTGTCGTGGCGCAAAATGTCAAATAGCTAGTGTCAAAATTGATTTATTGAATGAATATTTTGGTATACTTTGGCATAGTTTCACAAGATAGTCCAATTTAACAACTCGTCAATTTTCTTCTGTGGGGATTTGTGAAGTCGCTAGTTTATTTCGATAAGTCCGAAAAGATTGGCTACTTGGATGACAACAATTGCTGCGTTATTGTTAATACATGGTCACCAATATTTGCATTAAAATAAGACGTCCAGGTTCGAGCCAGCCGTGGTGGTCATTATATCCCAATAATTATGTCAGAATATTGTCTTTCGAATGAAGTAATTTTCATGTCAATCCAAGTTATATACCTCTAAAAAAACACCCTTTATATATACCGGAACATAAAGTAAAGCTTGGTATTTGTCAAATGTATTTCAATTAAGACAATTTCGTTCATCAAACAATTACTATTTCTTTTAGATCTTTTAATATTGCCTTAATTATTGCGCCATTAACAAAATGACTATTTTTTAATCTTTTTGATTAATCCCTCTCTTATCGTTTGATGAATACAAGATTATCATCTACCTTAATAAACAATGTATACGTCTTGAATAATAGGCAATCATTATTTTTTACACGAATTAATTTCATACTCTTAAATTTTAAGAGAGATAAAAATAGCATAAAATAATGGGTGTAGTTTAATCGACACTAAATCAACAGTTAAAACAAAATTTATAACGACATAAACAACAACACAAATGTCAGTTTGTACTTAATTGGCTCTATGATGGCATGGCATATGTACCTTACGTCGCTCGTCTTGTCATCATCATCATCGTGTCGTCGTCGTGCCAATCCTTATTTTCATACACAAAATTGTACCTACATATGTACAATGTACATAACTTGAATGTACCTTTTCTTAAGCTTTTCTAAGAATATCTATATACAAATATATTCTTGCTCGTAAATAAACTAAGATAGAAAAAGCACCTGGGAAAATGTTATTTATAGCAAAGTAGATCGAGTTTATATTCCTTACGACAAACAAGTAAAAGGACCATAGCGACTTTCTCAGGAAGTTTTATGATTGAGTGCTACAATAAGTTGGATTTGTAGGATGTGCATGTACCTATGTATGTATGTATGTACGAGTATTTCCAACAGAGAAATTAATTGTTTTTCTTAGACAGTTGGATAGTGTAAGACAAATATAAAATAGATAATAAATATTTTTGAAGTAATAAATAAATTTAGTGTGACCGTATTTTGTGAAGAAACTAGGTCCTTTTTAACACACATCACTAAGTTGGAAAAGGAATATTTCTTTGTCTGACATTTCTCACAGCTGGTGTAGAATTGGGAGATAGGGACGACAATAGACCAACCAAGTTAAGCTTACAGGTGACTGTGATGGGATGATTTAATAAGGCGACACGAATGGATGGCAAGAACTTGCTCCGTAGTTAAAATGAGTTAGTTTGTTAGCTCTTTAGAGAAAGCTAATCTCTTTTTGCTAGGCAGTTCGCCGCCAATTCAGTGCTGCCAGTGAGTGTTGTGACTCTGCCTGTCATCGAGCGCGTTAGTGATTCTATGGGGCCGATCTTTATTCTCACTCGTACTTTGGCAAGAGTCCTAAAAGGTCTTAAGATACATAAATCCGATGGTTCGGATGGTATCCCCGAATTGTATTTCATTTTGAAGAGGTGTTGTTCAACACTGTCAAAACCAGTGCGTAAGCTTTTTCATCTGTCCTACTCCTCAGGTTTCGTTCCGAGCGGATGGAAAACCGCATTTGTTCAGCATATCCCCAAGAAAGGCGAATCTTCCTCACCCTCTAATTACCGACCGATTGCACTTACGTCCTTTCTTTCCAAGGTCATGGAAACGCTCATTTATTATCAGCTCAAGAAATATCTCGAAGATCGAAAGCTTCTTAATAAACGACAATACGGCTTTCGCAACAATAGGTCCACTTGTGATCTCATGGTTCATCTCAACGAACAGTGGAGCAAATCTTTACATCGTTTTGGAGACAGTAAGATTATTGCACTTGATATTTTAAAGGCATTTGATAAAGTCTGGCATCTTGCTCTCTTATCGAAAATGCGTGCTTTCGGTATCGACGAATCTCTTCTTCGTTGGATTAGAAATTTTCTTTCGAACCGTTCAATACAAGTTATTTTGGACGGATTCAAGTCTGAAACCCATAAAATTAATGCTGTTGTGCCCCAGGGCTCCATTTTGTCTCCGACCCTTTTCCACATTTTTATAAATGATCTCCTGTCTGCTACTTCTAATCCAATAAAAAAATCGTGTGGAATTTAATGCTTCGAAAACCCAATGCTGTCTTGTATCGTTAAAGCGAGATAAACCCCCTTGCCATTATCCATAGATGGCTCTTGCATCGAGGAGACTGAACATCTCGATATTCTCGGTATGTGTATCACCAACCACCTTTTTTGGAACAATCACATACGCGATGTCGCCAAAAATGCCGCAAGATGTTTGGGTTTTCTAAGGCGATGCAAGAAGTTTTTCTCCTCTCTGATCTGGCTGTTATCTACAAGACTTATATACGTCCAAAGCTTTAGTATAATTCCCATATCTGGGCTGGTGCTCCTGCAACTTACTTAAGCCTCTTGGACAGTATTGAACGTAGGACATTTAGATTGATTGGTGATATTACCATCATAAGATCATTTACATCGCTTGAACATCGTCGAAATATTTCTTGTCTCACCCTCTTTTACCGTTATTTTTACGGTTTATGCTCTAGAAAAATAGCCAATTGCATTCCTCCCCTTAAATAGTTCAACCGTAATACTCGCTCTTCTAGGAATGCTCATCAATATACCCTCGAGCCCAACTTTGGTCGTACTGTTAAGTACAGAGATTCGTTCTTTAGCCGTACTACGCGAATGTGGAATGCCTTGCCAAACTCTGTCTTTCCCAGCCATTGCAATATTCAGGAATTTAAAACCAATGTGCACCGACACCTCCTTTCAACCCCTCTCTCCCTTTCCTAGTGCTCACACTTGAGTGTGCGCTTATTATAAACCAAAAAAAAAAACCATCACAGGACTCCCTTAAACTTCGTCAGAATTAAAACAAAATGTTCTTTAATTTGGAAAAGGAATTCGAATTTTTTTTTTGAAAATAAGACAGAAACCTTTGAAATTGAACTAGATGAGAATAGAAAGAAAGTAAGAAGCAAATGGAAAAAAACACCAGAAAATTTAAAGGATAATTCCAGAGAATCTGAAATCGTTTTAAAAAAATTTTGAAAAAATTTGTATCTCCAAGAGCCAACAACAGAATTTTATAATATAATTTAAAAAAAACTGTTTACTCTTACTCAAACAAATAATACAATAAATTAACTTTGTTATTTTTGGAATTATTAACGTAAATAAGTCCAATTTAATTTTTGGGTTTTTCATTTTGGGATTTTGAGAGAAAGATTAATAAAATGTTATCATTGTTAAACCTTCATTTTGTAGGTCTATTTTGCTCTTGAATTAAAAAAAAAATACACTGGGTGATAAGATTTTGTTTCAGGCAGTGAAGGTCCACTTTTCCAATGGGTTTTGATGGCTTTAATTCAAATTCGACTCCAAAATTACTCTCAGGTTTTTGAGATATTCATGTTGATTACAGAATTCGAAGAATTTTACTTCCAGTGAGTGAAATCGATCGCATTCGTTGTAAAACTTAATTATGAAATTCGCCGGATGAACTTCATTGTCGATTCCTAAGTCTACCTTATCACATCTGAACTTACCTATCGACGATGTCAGTTTCTGACATGCCCAAATCATCTACGACATCCCAGATACTCTGTACGACTATGTGTCGTTGTTCTGTTTTCTAAAGGAATTTAACTTTGCCTCTATTGTGGTCATAAATGTAATTTTCAAGGAATCTAAAGTAGATAATCCTTTTAAAATGCATTCTACAGGTCCATGGATAGAGCGGAAATGTATTCGAATTTTCTTTACGTTTGAATTAAGACTTTTTTGAGTTTTCATCAGTTTTAATTTCACGAGAAAGTGCCAATGGCAAATTGTTTTGAAATGTTTTATACCTCTTTAAAATCACCCAATGTAGCTTCAAAAATGAGTTTTAAAATAAAAATATCGAATTAAAAATGTACTTTTCAATTCACATATTGGAGCCGGTATGTGATTTTTGTATTTCAACTTTTAATTAAATAATTAGAATTGCTTTTTTAACAGCATAAAGTGCTGATTCCAAATACATAATTATCTGTACCATTTACCGTTGGCCAGATACACTCCAAATCCTTTTTTGATTTTCTTGACTTTATAAATCATGTAGAAAAACACTTAAACATTCATTATGATAAACTTTTAAGTTTCTATTAATTTTTTTGTTTTGTGTTCATTAAACATTAAACTTAAATTCGTCTCAAAATTATCGCAAATGACAAATTATAAAAATTGTATGGAATGCAAAAGGGTTGCCATTTTCATATTGAAGGTTTTTTTTGTACTTTCCTTCAAATATTTATATCACCATATAATTCTTAATTTTAATAATATAAATACTGATTCAGTAGAAAGATATAATGTATCTATCTTATATCAAATCTCTGTATATGTAAACTGTGCGATAGCTTAGCAAATGTAATTCAAATACGAAAATAAAAATCTATCTATCTATCTATCTATCAAAAGGGTTGCCAATTCAGTAATAACAAATAAATTGAACAACATGTCGGTAGTGCAGTGCATGTTCCCACCATTCGTTCAACTTTTTTCCGTCGGATTTGGTAATAACAAAAGTTTGAAAAATAATCATGCCGACTATAGAATCCGATGAATCATTTGCCAATAGATTTGGGGTGGTTTTTTGACACTTTTACCAAATAACTTTTTTTTTTTTTGAAAATAAAAACATCGAGTGTACCTTCGGCTGTGTGGCACGTAGCGCCATCCTGTTGAAACCAAATGTTTCCAATATTCTCCTCTTCAATTTTGAACAAAAATTCGTTTAACAATTCAAAAGGCCCGATGACGATCGCCATTGACTGTAACGGCAACTCCTTGCTCATTTTCGAAGAAAAATGGGCCAATTATGCCTCTGGACCAAAATCCGCACCAAACAGTGACTCGTTTTGGTGTGTATCGGCTTTTTATTGTATGCGTGCGGGTTTTCTGGGCCCCAAATGCGACAATTTTGCTTGTTTACATACCCGCCAAGATCAAAATGAGCTTCATCTGAAAAGATGATTTTTTTGGCAAAATCGGCATTTTCTCTAAGCGTTGTTCCCAGCGTTGTTCAAGCGTATACACAACCATATTCGTTCAGCGGAAGGATAAAACTAATTATCTGTCAAATCAGACATGAGTTTAGTGTTACCATTCACGAAATAAGCACTAGTTGAAAAAAAAAACGTTAGATGGCGGACCCTATATGATAGAAATGTCAAATTACAATATTAATTTTTTTTCAAGCATGCTTATGGGATTCTATAATAGACGTGAATTAAAACTGTCACTTTAGTTCGCTGAATTCTGTAATAGATGTGGTTCATATTTTAAATTAAAAAAAAAACATGAATAAGGCTTTTTGAGGCTATCTATAATCTTCAATATTCAGTATAGATATTTATATCGTGTTTCATAAAACTTTCCAAAAATGTTCGCAAGTTGTTAGATGTCGCGTCACATAAATCTTAAAATACATTGAAACATTTATGATAGAACGGTTTTTAAAAGAAAATTCAAAACGGTTTGAAATTAATTCATGTTTTTGAAAAAAAAATCCATTCTCTAAACAAGGCTATCATAAATACATCTAGTTTTTAAAATATATTAAAAAAAATTAGAAATAATTTTGATAACATTTTTTTTATTCGAGCAGACAGTTAAAATGGAAGTTCAGATTCAGAATCAGCACTAAAAATTGATTCCTAAAAGTATATTTTAAAACCATGAAAGCATTAAATTTAAGGATTATCAAATACTAAATAATTTAAATTGTACTCGTATCTAGAAGACAATGATTAGTACTTTGCAAAATCATCATATAAAACATTGTTAAGAACTACATATTTTATGTTTTAATTTAGCTCTAAAACTACCGTTTTTAGATGTCTTTCACATTTTAATAAAGGATATATTTTAAAAAACCCGATATGACTGATAAGAAACTATAATGGCAAGATTTGAGTTCTGGACGACTAAATCCTTTTAAAGTGTATTGAATTGTTTGTAAGACAGAAAATAAAAAATATAATTTTATAGACCAGTGTTATTGTTGCTAACCGAACTTATCTAGAGCTAATGGTTTATTTTTGTATGCGGCTATTTTTTAGCATTTAAGAATAATTTGTCTATTGGTTGAATTTTCAAAAACACTCAACTTGAAATGATAAATGTTCGAATTTCTATTAACACTTTTTCTTCAATTTTTTTTTCAACAAATTTTCGAAAATTATTGTTTGTTTTCAACAATTTTTTTTAACTGCAACACATTTTAAAGGTTGATTTGATTGTTTAATGAAAACAAATTTAACTTTGTATTAATTTTTCTAAAATACTAAAATTTTATATTATATTGAACATTTTTTAAATACAAATAACTTTTTTTCTTATGTTAAATTTTTTGTTTGCGCAATGCATTTTCTTTGCATTAAATTTTCAGTTTTTTGGTTATTTAAACTTTCCATAGGAAGTTATTGTAATGGGTCCGATTTGTCGAATTGAAAATTTTGACATTTCTCGACGTTTCAAGGTCCCTAGAGTCGAAATAAAAGATTTTTGGAAAGATGTCTGTGCGTGCGTGTGTACGTATGTTCGTATGTCCGTAAGTTCGCGAGGTTTTTTTCGTCCATAGCTCAAGAACCAGAAGAGATATCGACTTCAAATAAATTTTGTTATACAGTTAATAAGGCAGAAAGATGCCGAAAGGGTTCTTAAGAAAATTGCGTTGGTGGTTTTTTTACCATAGCAGTTTAAAAAAAAGGTGAAAATGTTGGTTAACCCTAAATATCTATTTATATATATATATATTTTTTTTTTAAACTTAAGATTATGGCTTCAAACTTATTTTATCTTATAAGAAATATTGTTTTCAACATCCGGACAAATTTTGAGACAAAAATCGAATAGACAGTTTTTTTTTTACAAAAAGTAAAACCTTAAAAAAATTAATAAAAGTTGGTAAAAATTCATTTTCGACTCAAATATCTTTTCAAAAATTTGAGATTATGGCTTCCACCTAATTTTAACTTATAAGATATAGTGTTTTCAACATTAGGACAAATTTTGAGAAAAATCGAATTGACAGTTTTTTTACAAAAAATAAAAACCTAACAAAAATTTATAAAAGTTGGTAAACATTGATTTTCGACTCAAATATCTTTTCAAAACTTTGAGTGGCTTTAAACTACTTTTATCTTCCAAAAAATACTGTTTTCAACATTCAGTAAAATTTTGAAAAAATCGAATTGACAGTTTTTTTTACAACAAATTAAAAACCTTAAAAAAATTAACAAAAGTTGGTAAAAATTCATTTTCGACTCAAATATGTTTTCAAAAATTTGAGGTTATGGCTTCCAACAAATTTTAACTTATAAGAAATAGTGTTTTCAACATTAGGACACATTTTGAGAAAAATCGAATTGTCAATTTTTTTTACAAAAAATAAAAACCTAAAAAAAAATGTATAAAAGTTGGTTAAAATTGATTTCGGCTCAAATATCTTTTCAAAACTTTGAGATATTGGCCTTAAACTACTTTTATCTTTTAAAAAATATTGTTTTTAACATTCAGTACAATTTTGAAAAAAATCGAATTGACATTTTTTTTACAAAAAAATTAAAAACCTAAAAAAAATTTAACAAAAGTTGGTAAAAATTGTTTTACAACGCAAATATCTTTTCAAAACTTTGAGACATTGACTTCAAACTAATTTTATCTTATAAGAAATGTAGTTTTCAACATTCGATAAAATTTTGAGAAAAATCGAATTGATAGTTTAAAAAAAAAAAGAAAAACCTAAAAAAAAACAATACTAAAACTTGGTAAAAATTTACTTTCGACTCAAATAGCTTTTCAAAAATTCAAAATATTGGCTTCAAACTTATTTTATTTCACAGAAAATATTGTTTTCTATATTCAATTAATAAAATATACAAAAAATAGTACGCAAATTTGGTAAAAATTGATACATATAGACAAGCTTTTAAGCAAGACAAATCGACAGACGGGATGGGAAGTTATCAGTGTGAGTCGCATCCCAGCCCCTTTTTTATTTTTATTTTAATCTGGACTTTGTTCTCTATTTATTCCAATATTTTTATTATCAAAAACAAGCTTAAAAATACTATTTTTCAATTATTTATTCAAAATTCTGTAGATTAAAAATAAAATACATAAATCCTTTCTAATTCAAATTTTAAAATAAATATATTAAATTCTGCGATGTTAGAAAAGTTTGTTTCAAAAATGTTAAAATACAGTTTTTTGTTTAAAATCAAAGTTTACAAATCATATATAATAAATGTCTTATTTATTTTATACTTAATTTTAAAATGGTTTTCATACAACTATTTGCAATTCAAACAAAACTTTTATAATACCATCATATTATTTTACTTTAAATCTTTTTTTATTTGTGAATGTTTTTTATCTTTATTTTTATGAATAGAAAATCCACATGCATACAAAATTTCAAATAAAAAGTGTCATTTTCCACTAAAATGCAGGCCGACTATTATCATCAGGTGGGGTATTATGTGTATATGTATGTAGTTGCAAAAAGTTTTTACATTTTATTCTATTGAAAATTTTAATCAAATTTTCACAAAGTTTATAAAATTTAATTCATTAAGCTTTGCAACACGTCACAATCACAAACTTACAACAAAGTATTATGCAGAGAAAAAGAACAATAGTTTTAAGAGTGCAGTGAATTCTGCTGGCTGCAAAACGGAAGATGTGAAACATTACGCACCAATGCCTGAGCTATATCTACTCAAAACTCATCTCACCTGCCAGCATTCAACATTCAACATCCAACATCATACCACACCTTCGACCGACTGACTGTTCGTCCGGTGTGTGTTCTCTTAAAGCGGATTAAAAAGGATATTTCTAAAGTTAAATCACATTTTCCAACCGAACACAATGTCGGTAGGGTACGGTGTAGCAGTGTGAAGTTGTAGCTATGTATAGTTAAGTGTCAGTCTAACAACTACAACAAAAAAGGATACGAAGTATATATATAGTTCTTGGAAACCAGTTGCTGCTTGAAGCTTGTCCGAAGGGAAAGGGGAAGGCTGACACTTTCACTTGACACTTGGTACATTCAAATCTCTGACAAACAATAAAAAGAAACAGAACTTGTGCTAATTTTGAGTTAGCACAGCACATATTATGTTGTGTTCTTTTTGTTTTTGTTTATTCTTTCTTCTGATTATGCTTGAGTGTCCTTAAGTTTTTGTTGTTGTTGCATAAATTTACCTCCTCAATCGTGTCCTAGCCCTTTGCAAACATGAATACTTTTATTTTTGTTTCATAGAAAAATATTTCTTTTAGAAAACAGGACATCCTCACTTCTAAATGAATATTCATTGCACTATACATGTATCGTTTTTATGTTATTTCTCTGAAATAACCTTAAACTTTTACTTTCAATGTTTTAAAATTTTAGTTTAAATAGAAAAATTTTTGTGAACTTGTCAAGTTGTTTTCGCAAAAAAAAAGAGGTTAACAGTGTGAAAGTTAGCACGATGAGTTTGTCAATTTGGCTTTTTTTTCTAACAGTTAAAAAGAAATTCCAACATTGACTTTCAAAAAAAGTTAAATTCAAAAAAGTTAAAACCACACATTTTGTGCTTCGGGGTGATTCAAATTATACTCAGTAAGAAATTCAGTAAGTTCATACCAATCTACATACATTATTTTATCAATTCTGTTTTGAATCTGTGAAAATAAAATCTTTCTTTTCTACGTCCATTAAACGCAAAAGAAGGAGAAAAAAAACTAGATGGGGTCACTGTGTCGTATGTGGAACATTTTAAAACCGATTTAATCTTTTTCCATTTAATTTGAATTCGCCTTTAAACATGTTTAAATAAATTTCTTGAAGTTTTTAAGTTGAGGATTTGAAATTTATTGTACAGAAAATACTTTTTATTCGAAAAATAAATAAGATTATATAGCATATTTATATATTTAAAAAAGCGCTTTAAGTTTTATAATTTACTTACTTACTTATGTAGATTAAAATTAAATATTTTGTAGCCAAATACATACCACTAAGCTTTACTGAGAACAGCAGTATGGGGTTCTCGGTTAAAAAATACCTAATTATTATTAGACAACGAAAAACATTATGTATACTTAAGCCTAGGTATGCACTTTAAGTATGATTTTGATGAAACTTTAGACGTTTAAGTTCAAATAAATAGTGTTTTTGTAAATTCTGCTATAACCCAGTTTATAATTTTTTAACTAAATTTCATGTTTTAGTCTGGAATTCCATAAACAATGTTAGGGTTCGAAAAAATGCTGCAGAAATAAGCCGTTTCAGAACTTATCTCCAATTGAGCGCAATTTAAATCTTTCTACTAGAGCTCGAGTACAATTTTCAAGGGAAATGGGTTTTTTTTATTTTACTAAGCATTTCAGAACGAATGTGTTATTTTTGTAACGAATATTTAAAAAGTTTTAGAAGCTGTTGTAATCGGGGAATGTTGGTATACCAACAATTGATGTCTGTTTATCATTGTTAACAAAATAAAATGCACCACTGGGTCACACGAACTTGCTTATGTATCGAAAGATTATTTTATAAAATATTTACTGAATTCAAAAGTTAAAACATGCAGCTTCTAAAAAAGTTTGTTTTAAAAAAACTTAATTTTGCAAGAATTTTATTTGAAAATCGTTAGACCATTTTTTTATATAATTTTGTATACATGTAATTTTTTAATTACAGTTTAAAAATATTTAAAGTATGCAGTTATTTAGATCCTATTAATATACATCAGTTTTACGTTGCAATTTTTTAAAAAAGTATTGACCCATTTTTGAGATATCGAATTTCGAAAAAAATGTTTAATATTTTTTTTAAAAATCGGAAATAAAATCAATGATATTTTTATTCATCAACTAGCTGACCCGGCAGACTTCGTACTACCTCAATCGATAAATAAAAGACCCAAACTTTTGTATAAATTAATTTCAAAACAAACAAAACGTATTGAATAAAAAAGCATTTTTTTAATGAAGAATGAAGTTTTATTATTATTTTCGACACATCATGTTGCTTACTTAAAAAAAGACAAAGTTTTGCTGAAATACTGGCTATTTATAAGTTTTAAATTTTTATTAACAGACATACACTGTTATGATACAGTTTGTTAATCAATTTAAAGCTTTCTCATAAACTATATTTTTTTTGTTTTGTGGTGCGTAAATAAACAAAGAAGACGGTTTTCCGACGCGCGAACACGCGACGTATAATTGTCCATGCGCGAAACAGGGAAACTCCAAGTTGATTCCGCAAACTTCTAAAGACTGTCCTTGCGATTTATTTATTATAGTCATCGCAAAGGCCAGACGTACTGGAAATTGTAAGCGTTTAAAATCGAATGGTAAATCCGTTGGACTTATCGGTATTCGCGGGATCAAGACATCCTCTCCTTTGTATTTTCCTTTTATGATTGTTGTCTCAATGACGTTATTCATCAGCTTTTTCACAGCCAGTCTTGTTCCATTGCATAGTCGAGGTTGATTAATGTTACGCAGCATGATGACAACTGATCCTATTTTTAACTGCAAATTGTGAGGTGATAATCCAGGCAATTCCAGTGAATTTAAAAGCTCCGTGGGATAGTTGACTACGTCATCCTGGTTCATAACGGTGTCGACTGATTTGAAGGAAACCAACTGTCCTGGAAGAAAATTCTGAATGGTCGCATTGAGATCCTCGACATCTTTCTTTTTCGCTGTCAATATTGCTCGTTCACTCAGCCAATTATGGTTATTGAACTTTTGCGCTATATCTGGGAAAACACGCTGAATAAGCTCCTCTTTTGAATCTGTGATGTGACAGAAATTTGTGGGTAATGTGATGAATCCGGTCGAGGTGTCCATTGCAACTTTATTATTTCCAATATCTAACAACTGCTTCACAAACACAATTGCAGTTTCATCATGTTGCAAAAATACTCGCATGTTAGTTGTTAATTGGAGTGTCTTTACGTACCGCCAAAAATTAGATGATTTTAGGCATGCATTTAGTTCATCAGCAACAGTTGATGGGGGAATAACTGGAAGAGTCTGACAAAAATCCTGACAACAAAAATCCTGACAACAGAATCATGACCCCACCAAAAATATTTTGGTTGTCACGGAGATCTTTCAAATTTGCACACCTGTAGGATCTTGGCCATTGCGCTATTTTTGACGATGTTGCAAATTGGTGTTTCGGTGATTTGCATGTTTAATGGTAATTTCAAGGCAGAATGCGCAGATCGTCCGCCTTCTAGCAGAGTCGCAGCTATTCCAGATAAAGCCAACGCTAGAACAACATCATTTCGCGATCTGATCCTCGCCAAAAGCAATGCAATTAAGAACGTTTTTCCGGTTTCTCCGGGAGCATCAAGGAAATAAATTCCACCAGTTGATTTGTTGATTTAATTGTGGAACATTTGTACGAACTGTTTCGGCCAATGCTTCAATGTCGTACTGCTGTTCCCTTTGCAACTCGTGGTTTAATGCATCGTGCATATGACGATTTGGTGCTGTTATTCCCAAACACGACAATACTTTATTTGCTATCAATAAACACAAATATTCTATCATGATCTATGTCTAATTGTAAATTTCTTCAATCATTTGTAATGTAGGATTCAAAGTTTCACGGCGCACACGATGCAAAACATCCTCAGACATGTCATCTCTATACTTAACCCAATCTTTTGGATTCGAGGGGAAACATGTCGATATGATAATCGCAAATAATGTACGAATTTGATGCGGCGATGAAGATATTACGCAATCCTTGAGCGTATACAAATAATCTGATACAGTTACAACTGAAGTTAGCTAAAATTAAGTTTCGCGAAGCCGACCAAATTAATTGGAAATCAGTACTACTAATGGTTTATTACATTTTTTGTCGCGATTCACTTTTGTTTATTTTCGGAACGCGACATTAGATCTTCCAAAGCGCACGCGAAGAAAGTTCAAATTGACTCTAGAAAACGTTTGTATGGGAAATAGCAAAGGGCTGATTTTAGGGTTTTCCCGGAAATTATTTGATTTTTTCTCGCCTTTTAAACCTTCCCTAGACCTCCACGAACATTTCAAGACTAAGATAAGATAAATCCGTTCAGCCGTTCTCGAGTTTTAGTGAGACTAACAAACAGCAATTTATTTTTATATATATAGATTATTATTGTTTTAAAAATCTGAAATTAAAACAATGACATTTTTGATCATCATATATTGTTAGGTTAGGTTAGGTTGAACGGGCTGACAGTTGATGTTGTTACCATCACACTTAGATCAATGTAGATCCATTGTGGTACCCCGAAGTGTTGTAACTTCCTGAAAAGATATAATAACCTATGAATCATGTGGTTCGTTTAACCATTTAGAGGTCTTGACAATGTTTAGTAAGCTTTTGCCTGGCAGTTCTGATAGTTCCTCTAGTTCATTAAAGAAGAAGTTGCCTAGAGTTTTCTTCCTAGCAAGACAGAGCGAAGGACAGTGGCAGAGAAAGTGAGCAGTGTCTTCATGCTCGTTTTCATCACCACAGCCTCTACAAAGGTCATCAGTACTGAGCCCCATCTTCTTCTTATGGTAGCCGAGTACGTTGTGACCTGTAATAATGCCGATAAGGGATCTTAGGGAGAGTTTGTTAAGAGTTAAGATCCAGTCGGATCTTTTCTTATCGTATCTAGGCCATATTTTCCTGGTGTTAACACAGGTTTCTAGGAGATTCCATCTGTCATTGGATTTGTGAATGATGGTTTAACTGACGTTATGTTTCAGTTCACATAACGGTATCCCTATATGATGGTCTATCAGAGAGGGTTCCAGTGTGGAGCCCTCCCTAGCAAGTTCATCCGCCTTTTCGTTGCCTGGTACATCACTGTGGCCAGGAACCCAGCAGAGTCTTACGTTATGCTGAGTTCCAAGAACCTTTAGCTCTTCGCGACAGCAAGAGACAAGCTTTGACTTGATTTGGGTGGCAGAGATAGCTTTTATTGCTGCTTGGCTATCAATGAAAAAAGTGATGTCCGCGTGTGATATCGCCATCATGGATATATGTTTAG
Source organism: Eupeodes latifasciatus (assembly GCA_920104205.1). Taxonomy (NCBI): domain Eukaryota; kingdom Metazoa; phylum Arthropoda; class Insecta; order Diptera; family Syrphidae; genus Eupeodes; species Eupeodes latifasciatus. The sequence continues at coordinate 158,529,431 of OV049926.1, forward strand.
CAGCGTTTTTCACTGCCAAGATCTCAGCTTGGAAGACGCTGCTATAGTCGGGGAGCCTGAATGCTTTGGCAAGGTTGAGGCTTTCAGAGTAAAAGCCTGCACCTACTCTATTATATATTGTTGATACAGTAAAAATTATTTAAATCGGTTGATTAGTTCTTGAGAAAACTTAAATAGGGGTACCCTTCTGGAGCAATACAAAAATATTTGTTAAAAAAGTAAAAAATGTATCGGTTTGTTTTTGAGAAAATTCGAATTTTCGATTTTTGACCAACAAATTTTTATGGGAACTACTGTTATTTTTAGTCTAAAAAAATGTTTAAAAACTCCTTACGTGAATTGGTTGAAACCTTCATTCCAAATTTGAAGTCAATCGACCCAATGGCTGTAAGGGCGATAATAAAAAGAGAAACAAACAGAAATTTATAACTTGGTAAATTTTCGATCCGTCTTTAAATTCAAAACCAATAAAGTTAGAATCTCCGAATTTGAAATTCACCTCAATTGAAAATTCTTTCTAGAGTAACTGTTGTCATGAAACGAGCTGGGATTTAAAATTAGTTTGAAGACAATATTTTTAATTTTTGAAAAGAAAGTAAATTTTTACCAAGTTTTAGTATTGTTTTTTTTGGGTTTTTATTTTTTGTAAGAAAACTGTCAAGTCGATTTTTATCAAAATTTTCCCGAATATTGAAAACAATATTTCTTTTAAGACAAAATTAGTTTGAAGCCATAATCTAATATTTTTGAAAAACATTTGAGTCGAAAATCAAATTTTACCAACTCTTGTAATTTTTTTTTAGGTTTTTAATTTTTTGTAAAAAAACTGTCAATTCGATTTTTTTTTTAAATTCTACCAGATGTTGAAAACAATATTTCTTAGTTGGAAGCCATAATCTCAAAGTTTTGAAAAGATATTTGAGTCGAAAATCATTTTTTACCAACTTAGAGTAATGTTTTTTTAGGTTTTTATTTTTTATAAAAAAACTGTCAATTCGATTCTTCTCAAAATTTTACCAGATGTTAAAAATGTTATTTTTCCCAAAAATATATTTGTTTGGTATCGCGTTACAATATATAATACAAAGTTTAATTCAAGCCTCTAGAGTTATTGGTTCGTGAGATATTTGGGGTTAACCAAGTTTTTCACCTTTTTTTTAAACTGCTATGGTAAAAAAACCACCCACGCAATTTTCTTGAGAGCCTTTTCTGCATCTTTTTGCATTATTATTTGTACAACAAAATTTACTTGAAGTCAATATCTCTTCTGGTACTTGAAAAAAGCTTCGCAAATGTAAGGTCGTACGGACGTACGGACGTACGAACGTACGTACACACGCACGCACAGACATCTATCTAAAAATCTTTTATTTCGGGTCTAGGAACCTTAAAACGTCGAGAAATGTCAAAATTTTCAATTTGACAAATCGGACCGATTACAATCACTTCCTATGGGAAGTTAATAAATAAATTAAATGGCGCAACAGTCTAATTGTTATTGTTAAAATTTACTACAAAAACAGTACAAATTTTACAGTCACAGTTCCCAGTTTTGCTTAAAAAGTTTTTTGATCTTATAAATTCTCAAAAAGGTGATCACAATTATTAATCTTATGTTTTACAGCTTAAGACTGTTTTCTTTGAGAATACGGGAAAGATAAGGCTATGCTAATGTTCAAAAACCAATTCAAGACCATGTAAACGGAATTACCGAAGACATATAGCCGCAAATGTTTGAGTCATGGAAAAATTGCATTCAAAATTTTAAACAGTGATATCAAAGTAATTTTTCCATAACAGTAATAAAAAAAATTAAAATTAGGTGGCGTAACAGTCCGTTGAGAACAAGGGCCTAGTGACTTACAACTCTCAACCATTCCTGTGTGCGAGTAATGTTGTCAGGGATCGAGGGGATATACAATTTTAAGCCGAATCCGAACGGCTAATTTCAGAAAGCATTTTTCATGACAAGAATTACTCTTGGAGAATTTGTCAATTCCTCACAAGAAACAGTACCCATGCGAAAAACTTTAGATGGCACATGCAGGGATTGAACCCAATACCTCCAGCATGACAGTCGTATGCACAAACCATTACGGCACGAGTACTACAACAGCAACAAATATTTAACCTTATTAACCCTTAAGTGGATTTAAATTTAGATTGAAATTTTTAAAAAAGGTGGAGACAAAATGCAGCCTTGTGGTACCCCAAATTTATTCTTTTCTCATTTTTACAAATTAATTAAGTTTTTTCGTAGTTGTTTTATTATTTGACTTGTTTAAACGTTTGTTTAGTTTTCAAAAGTTTGATCTTGGAAATCAACGTTTTTACAACGTGTTTTCAATTTTATTTGTATTAAGTTTTAAATTCTGATTCAAATATCCTAAGAAAAGCTATACATATTTAGCTTAATTTATATTTCCAATATTTGTCTTATTTAATAAAAAAAAGTTAATGAAATATTTGTCTTATCGTATGTTATAGATATAAATATGTACATGTAGATATAAATAAAAGCAATCTATCAATATTTTTGTTTTTATAAAAACAAATTTCAAGAAATATTTTAAAAATGTTTGGTCAACACATTATAGGTATTGTGTCCACACAAAACCTTTGACCTGATAAAAGATAAATTCCAGCAATGAATTTATTAATAAAAGCATGATGGAATGTATATTCATCCATTCATACAATTCCATATGAAACAAAACAATGGAATGCTGGATATACCTTACACACATACCTACATATATAAGGATGCAACTGCAATTTGGATTGAGTAATATAAAAGCCTTTACAAAAATTTTCCATTTCAAAGGGTGAAGGATATTTTATTGTTTCGAATGATATTGTGGTATTTATATGAAAATACTCTCATACCCCTATCGTCCTCGTACAACTACATACATATGTAAAGTACACTGATGAAATAATTATTATTAATTTTTCAAGTGCGGGCAGAATCGAACGATATTGTGGTTTAAGAATGATTTAATTTGTGGGCTTTTGTTGTAGGTACGAAATATGGGTACAACTGCAAACTTAAAGGTATATGCATTTTCAACTGGCTTCCAACTTCCGATGATGATGGCGATGGCGATGGCGATGGCGTTGGGCGATATATAGGGTAAGAGAAGCCATAAGCTAATGGTAAAGGTTCTGGTACATATATTACAAAACCAATCATAAATCAAAAAATTCCCATTTGGTAGCTTATGCTTTTTGTGGAATTTTGCTTCTTAATTTGTTAAAATAGGTACATAACGAAAAATAACAACAAAAACCAAAATAACGTGTTGTAATATTCCCCGTGTGCAATTATGTTGGGAATTTTTGTGCAAAATCAGAACTAGGATTTGTCTGTTTTTCTTGTTGATTTCACATGGGAAATGATTGGATTAAATCATCCAGCTGCAAGGAGGGTCTGTAGAATTTGCTGTTTTGTAAAAAAATGTTCAATTTACACGGAAAAGTTGTTGAATACAAGTAAAATACCTCACATTTGGGATTATTTTTAATTTTAAAATTGGGAACTACGATAGGAAGATACAAATTTTAATTTTAAACATTTCAACACAGGATTTCGCTTTTTGTAGAATACTATCCAAAAAAACATGACTCCTGCAGGTTTGTCTACCGGTATGATTGTTTGTCTGTCTGTCTTCTTGATTTTTTGTTGAAATTTTGAAAACTGATCTTAAACTGAAAATAATTTATACTTAAAATTTTAGTTTCAAATGTGTCCTTAAAAACCTTTACAAAGTAATGTCGAATCCCTCCAACCCCCAGAACAGTTTTTGAGGAATATTAATCTTCCATTTTTTAAGGAAAAACTATAATACCTTACATATAATTTGAAGCTGGTAAAATTTAATCCATAAAAGATTTCATAGTAGGTACTAGTGTACCCGAGCAGGAAAATTTAATCCATACAAGATTTTATAGTACGAGCGTACCCGTGCTGGAACTCCAGCAACAAAGTTCTGTTTCAAAGTTAAAAATGAATTATGTAGTATATATATCTCAACCATTCTGTAATGAGTTTCAGTTTTTCAGTTTTTGAGATGCGTTCACACCACCCACGAAAACATTCTGCACGTTTTATCCCCTAACTTTGCTCATCATAACACCGCTCATAACGTAAGAAATAACTCATCCCACATAATTTGAAATACCGGGAAACTAATTTATCGACAGAAATGGTTTGTGCATTCGATTAGTTCGATCAAATACACACACCATTTCTTTTGTTACATTATTTTCCCAGTATTTCTTATTTCTTTTATAACAAAAAGTTAAGTAATTCAAACAAATTATAAATTTAATTGAATTAAAATAGAATTCGAAAAGTCTATAGAAAATTCTTTTATTTTGACAACTTATTTATGAAATTTTTTGCTGTGTGAGAGTTGGAATAAAAAAGACATATGAAAATGGTAGGTGTAGAATTTTAACCAACTAAACATTGCTGAGTGTTTCATGTCTTTCGTTTATATTGGGATATAAACGTAATACTATAGCACTTCCAGGAATGCCCATCCGTCTACCCTCGAGCTTAGTTTTGGACTGTCAAATATAGAGATTTTTTTTCAGCCGCACATCAAGAATGTTTAAATGATATTCAAACTCGTGCTCTTATTTGTACAGGTATCTCTTTTAAATCCTTCCATACTTTCCTAATTTTAAAAATATGTATTAAAAAAATTTAAAAACTAAAATAACAAACGATAATAATTATATAGGAAACGTTCTAAAACGTATTATAATACAACCAATTAAAAAAGTCATAATTATAAAATTAATTAATTTCATAAAGTTTTTACTAACTAACAAAAAATTGGTTAAAGTCCCGAAGATTGCTTTTAAAGTTTTATTATTGAAATAACTTCAACTTAATTAGTAAACATAAGTTTATAAACAATATATAACTTTTAATTGATTCTTTTGAGACTTTGTGCAAATAAATTTCTTGCATATAACTTTTGTCTAGTATATGTTCGTTGTCAAAAGAAAATACATAACATATCAAACAAATCTTATGTCAACTGAAGAAATATAAAGAAGAAAACTTTTCATAAAGTTTCTCTTGGTTTCTTTAAAAGGATTTAAAAGGATTTAACATTTCATATGATCTCAATTTATATTTCGTTAGAGTTTATCCAATTTAATGTTTTTCCTTAGAATTTAGTTTGACCTCAAAATGAAGTCTGTTGCCGAAAAACCTTGAAAGTAATGCATATCCCCTTAAGTCCATTTTATCCCTGCGTTGATAAACGTATAACCTTAGAACTAAATCCTTGCCAATCTATAATAAGCTATAGTCAGTTATTTTATATAAATCATAGAAATATAACTTTTATAACCGGAAAGTACGAAGAGGTAACCTAGAGGAAAAATTTCCGGCCACAGTGATCCAATTGTGTGCAACTTTCTCAAATACCATGTTTCTAACATTGTACTTGTGTATATCTACGAATATCCAGGGTTTTCCTACCTCAACCAACCTTGACTATATCTGGTCACGCTAATGAAACTACAAAACAGATGTTATACTCTCTTTTGGTTTAGTATTTGTCGGTTCAATGAAGAAAAGCTCCTTCTTGAAAGTAGTGTTTTGCTACAAAGCTCATAACTCAAATAAATAAAATCCCACTTCTGACACTCAATGTTATTCTCTCTCCATCTCTATCTTATGATACTAATGGTTGTTCATTGCATTATAATGCCTCAAGTACAAATGCAACAGCAGTGTAGTCTCGATATAGCCGTAAACTAAAGAAGATACACCGAGTTTTCTCTAAAAGCGCATTTTAACAGCTACAAAACATTTATACGATAAAATATTGTTTCATGTAGTAAAAATAACTATACACCATCTACTTATTATATAAAACCTTCAAGTATTGATTACTTGATTCAGAGAAAGAGAAAGACGAAGGCGATGGCAAAGGCAACAAAAAAGTAAAAGAAAGCAGAAAATTACCACAAGAAGCATCCATAAGAATACTTAAGAACCTACTTCTGTAGTAGCTGGAGAATCTCAAGACTCTGTAACAAACCGCTGAGTTGTTCAATTTAATGGCAAGACACTTTTGCGTTTAAGAACAAGAAGCAACCAAACCACTACCACTAACATGCAACTAGCTAAAGCCTTGAAGAAGCAATATTACAGCCCGGAGAGTGTACGTCCTATAACCAACTATAAAACCATTCAATGCCCTGATTTATGGTCCTTTTTGAAGGGAGGCAGTCAGAAGAGTGGGGTTCACGCAAAAAGGATGAATACAAAAAAAAGTAATAAATGTCGGCCATTTTAGAAAATAAAAAAGCTAAAATATTGAAAGAGCCAAAATAAAGTTTTAAAATGTCACTCTGGCTGGGCTGGGAAACTTCATCAAATATACAAACAATCCATCTTCGAGTCAAGCTGCGGTCCTGGTATGTAAAGAGGGTAGGGTTTTGGGAGATTGAGAGGGTTGAGTTTGAGTGGAGGATATAAATTGCAACATTGAGCAGGCAAATCTGCTGTTTTTTTGCTCTGCTGTCGTGCCCTGTATTTAGAGTGCTTTATAAGAGTATGAGAAGAGTAAAAAGAAAAAAACCTTTAAATGGTTTTCAAAAAATAAAAAAGGGCTATACGATGCATCAGCATCATATAGTTATGCTTTAAGAGAAATTACAACAAAATCTTTCTGAAACTGGGAACTGGAAAATTGCTTTAGTGATGCTGCTGATGATGATGATGGTTATCTGATTTATTTATGTAACAAGATGTTGTTCGGCTTGAATTCAGTGCATTGAGCTTTTACATGATGGTTTATTTTTACATTTTAATACTTAAAAAAAAAAAAAAAAAAAAAGGGAGATAAAAAATAAAGATAAATTTTGTGGATTTCTCTGGTTGAGGACAAAATTTATAATGAGATCGTTTGTGAAAGTTTTAAGTAAAAACAAACTCAAACTTTCGATGTTTTTGAAAGCTTTTGTAAGAAGAAGAGGAAGAAGAAGAAGTAAATTTTCGACGACCAACAATCAATTTATAAGGATTTTATGTACGAAGAACAAAACTTTGTCTCCAAATAGTTTTAAAAAGGAAATATGAGTGTGGATATGGAGAACCCAGCTGTTTTAGCTGAGTTTATACTTTTAACCGAATTGATGTTCAGAGAAGTTCGAACAAGGATAAATGGTATTGGAATAATAAATTCACAGGCTCGTTGTCATAGGAAAATGTCATGCATGACAGATGGGGGGAAATGTTGGGTTTTGTGTTTTTGGTTATATTAAATGGAATAACTTATTGAAAACTACATGTTTTTATAAAACTGGATTCAAATCGTGAAAAGAAGGAGGATCAGCCTCTAGGCTGTGAAGTTAGGGGTTGTAAAGGGGATATGGGCGGGAGGTGTTAAGGAAAAAATGGTTATGTTATATAAATCTAAGTTTTGGAATAGGGCAAAATTTACCTAATTAATTATAAACTTAACATAGGAAGTTATTGTAATGGGTCCGATTTGTCGAATTGAAAATTTTTACATTTCTCGACGTTTTAAGGTCCCTAGAGTAGAAATAAAAGATTTTTAGAGAGATGTCTTTGCGTGCGTGTGTACGTACGTTCGCGAAGTTTCTTTTGTCGTCCATAACTCAAGAACCAGTAGAGATATCGACTCCAAATAAATTTTGTTATACAGATAATTGTAAGTTTTTTTTACCATAGCAATTTAAAAAGGTGAAAATTTTGGTTAACCCTAAATACGCATAGTCCAAAAAGTCTCCGTACAGCAGCTTTTTTTTTGTTGATTCTGAGATAAGTATTTAGTATAACAATATATTAAAAACAAGAATTTTGAAAATCACAATCACAATTTTTTGAAATTTGGTAAAAAGGTGAAGGTGGAAACAAAATTTTTTTCAATGTTACCACTTTGGTTTTTACATTTATTCCTAGTACATTTTTTCAAAATAACACTAAATTTAGGCTGCTGTACGGAGACTTTTTGAACTTAGTGTATCTCACTAACCAATAACGTTGGAGACTTTAATTAAATATATAAATATATTTTTGGAAAAAAAATCCAATTAATGGTTTTTTTTTTATAAATCAGAAAAACTGAAAAAAAAATATTTGTCACCTCGAAAATTTTACGAACAAAAAATGATTTTATTTTGAAAAAAAATTTTTTCAACAAAAAATAACGTTTTTTTTTGAGAAAAATCGAATTTTCTTTTTTATAAAAAATAAAACTTAAAAAATATTATTCAAAGTTGGTAAAAATTGATTTTCGACTCAAATATCTTTTCAAAAATTTGATATTATGGCTTCCAAATAATTTTATCTTATAAGAAATATTGTTTTTAACATTCGGTAAAATTTTGAAAAAAATCGAATTTACAGTTTTTTTTTACAAAAAAATTAAATCCTATAAAAAAATTAATACAAGTTGGTAAAAAAAATGATTTTCGACTCAAATATCTTTTCAACACATTGAGATATTAGCTTTAAACTAATTTTATCTTTTAAAAAATATTATTGTCAACATTCAGTTAAATTTTTAGAAAAATCGAATTTACAGTTTTTTTTACAAAAAAATTAAAACCTATAAAAAAATTAATACAAGTTTGTAAAAATTGATTTTCGACTAAAATATCTTTTCAAAAATTTTGAAATATTGGCTTCAAATTAATTTTATCTCACAGAAAATATTGTTTTCGACATTTAGTAATTTTTTTATAAAAATCACCCAGTCCGTTTTGTCATAAAAAAATAAAATCTACAAAAAATAGTAAGCAAATTTGGTAAAAATTGATGTGGGGTTCTCGATATCTCGTAAATAATAAATAATAAATTAAATTAATTTCATTTAGTCAATTTGTATTTGTTTATATAAGAAATAAAAACTTTTAAGAAATGCTACTAAAATTGGGTTTCGACTAAAAATCGCGTTAAAGAAAATTGATTTTGAAATCAAACATCATTATATGAAAAATATTTTTGGTAATTTTAAAATTTTTAAGAATAAATAATTCAACTGACAACTTTTTAAACAAAACACGAAAACCTACAAACTTTTGAGCAAGACAAATCGGCATCCCAGCCTCTATTTTCATATTAGTTTCGACTTGAAATTTAAAAGAGTTTCCAGGTAACCTCAACCAAATAATAAAACAAATCATAAATTTTTCCCTAAATTCTCCCTAACTTCCGGAAAATCCGCAATAGAAAATTTTTTGGAAGTTAATATTTTTTGTGTGTTATTAAAAATTCTAGCTAGAAGACCACAACTAATACATATGTCTCGGAAACAAGGTTCTGAGAATATTTATACATCGCAATAACCTTTCAGTTTTATTTTTATACAATTCAGTTTTATTCGTAACAGATACAAGGGAACATGTAAAATGTTTGGTGATATATATTTTTCTTTTCAATTTTTAATAAAACATTTAACACTTTTGTAACCCCGTCCTCATAGTTGGAATTTGAAACTCCTTTTAAAATTAAGGGCTCGAAAAAAAAAGAGGGACAGGTCAGAGATGAATCAATACTTTGAATCGATTCTTGGATACAGCTTGAGCTTGAAAAGAATAAAAGAAGAAACTGTAACAAAAGATCATCAACAATGTTGTTGATATCTTGCTAACTTTAAAACTATCCTTTACAATAATATATTTTTAATAATACTCATGTATGTATGTATATTCTATTCTGTATATTGTATACCCTAAACTCTAAAGTCCTCTTTTTAACATTTATATCTGACTGACCTTGAACTTAACAAAAAAAAAAAACGATTCTATCACATTTCTGATTTTTGTTTTCTTCAATTTATGTAAATATTGACAATAGCCTTCAAAAAATAATCAATCTTTTATTCATTTATCCAAACATCACGCTTTCATCATTGATTTGTTATTTAATAAAGGACTTGAGAATAGAAATGAAAATGAATAATGGTTAAATAAGCTAAGTTTTCTTTGAATTTATAAGAAAAAAGCTTTGTTCATTGTGTCATCACCATTTTTAACATAAAGAACAAAAAAATACAAATCCTTACTCAAAAAAAGGGTTTAACTTGTTGATGAAGATGATTAACATATAATTCACATATTATACCAAAAGAAGGATCATAGAAATAAAAGTAGAACAAAAAAAACACAATTGGATAGCCTTAAGTCTTCTTTTGCAAAAAATAAATATTATAACGAAAGTAATTTTTAACAGCCTTGAGTTAAGTCGTATTATCATAAATAACATTAAATACGAATTTTCAACATTAAATCAATTTTTTTGACAATTGTCCCAGAAGAATGTTTAATTATCATTCTCTCTTACTCTTCCTTATAGTTGTTGCTAGAAAAACAGATAGGTATCGTGAAAAATATCTTACGGACTTAAACCGTACGCGTACGAACAAAACCATCATTGAACGCTTCCACTCTACAAAATTTTACTGATTGCTTCTGTCTTCTGTCTGTCGATTATGACGACCATAATAATCTACATATCTTGTAGTACGCACGTTTGGAACTCGTTTTAAAACTTTTAACCCGTTATTCGATTGCAATTGCAAAGTGAGTTTGACAGGTGTCAAATGCCATCATTTCCAACTCGAAACCATTAAATAATGAATTATCCTTTATATTCCTATTTCATAGTTAAAAAGCGACTGAAAAGTGAGGCAGACATTTGTTTGACCACGAATATTAAACAAAACAATAAAGGTATCGATGCTGATTATAAATAACGACGTCATACTAAATTGGTATGAAGAACTTACAAAAAATGTGTCACCTCAAATATTTTACGAACAAAAATGATGTAACCCAAAGATTATATTGATGCTTTGAAAAATAAAGCTTTTGACATCTGGTGTACTTTTAAGAAAAATCGAATTAAAATGTCATACAAATTATTGTTTTTAAAAAATCCAATTGACAGTGTTTTTTTAAATAAGATAAAAATAAAGTCCTACCAACATTATTACAAAATAAGTTTAATGTCCCGAGTATATTGACAAACAAAAGCTAATTGCGTACTTTTCAAAGTTCCTAAAGGGGCAGTTATACTCGTAGCTATAATTGGTTTTAATCAATGACATCAATCATTCGAATTTTTTGACAGGTCGTTTAAAGTGATCATTAAACATTTCTTCCATTGAAAAAAATTCCTGTTTAGAATTGTATACATTTGAAACAAAAATTAGTGGAAAGAATGTTTTTATTTTTGACGAAAAGAATAACCGAAATTTCCGCCAGGAAAATAGAAAACTTTTTTTCTTTCAAACAAATTATTTCAATTTACAAAATTTTTTCGCATTGATTTTAATGATAGCTTTAACTGGCCCCAAAATGACATTATGGCTCATCAAATGTCAATTTGGCTTTTTGCAAAATAATTGTTTAAAGGACACCAATGGGAAGTTATCAGTTTGAGTGGCATCATAGCAGGGGCCAACGCAGAAAATAATTTCGGAGGGGGTTTCAAAAATTATATATTTTATTATTTTTTTATTTTGAATGTCAAGTGTTTTTTTTCTTTTATGGCACTATTTTATATAGGTACTAAGAAACATGTATGAATAAAAATTACATATATACAAATATGCCTTGCTTTCACGATTAACAAAACAGTTTGACTTTGACTTCAAAGCTAAAACTTAATTGTATGTGCATTATGCATGTATAAGTTTGTATGCCTTATTTTCCTAGTTGCCGTTGTCGATCCCATCATTCTTAAGCCTAGTACGCTGCTGATGCGAAACGAAAATTCCCATACAAAAATGACATGACGAAATCATAAACGAAAAATTTCGCTGTGCTTTTCGTTTTTCAGTACGCTGCTGAACGACGAAATGTGACATTTTAGTGGATAGCTGTACTAGATTTCTTAGTACAATTCTCCACTCTTTTCGTTCTCAATTTAATTGCCCAGCACATTGATTGCTTGCGAAATTTTGACGTTTAATTTTTTTTATTGAAAAAAAAAATTGTTTACTCGTGACTTTCGGTGTTTTGACTTTGATTTATATTTGATTTAAAATTTAAAATAAAATGGATTTGTCTAATGTGTTCCAACATTGCATTTCTGAATCGGAAACTCAGGATGTTATTGGTGATGTGCAAGAAGTGATGAAGACAAGCAGTGAAATTCAACTTCCAGACAGAACTCTCCACAAATATTTTTCCGCTGTGGTTTTCGTTTTAATTTCGCTCTGCACTTGGAGACCGCCGAAAAATTTCGTTTCGCATCAGCAGTGTACTAGGCTTTAGGCTGAACTCGCACATAATTAAATGTGAGTTACAGAAACAAAGATATGAGGTGAGATTTTTCTATTTTCACAGTTCTCTTTTGTTTGTTTTCGCATATTCAAATTTACCGTAGATTGCAAAATTGAATTTTGAAAACTCACCATGAAATTACTAGAAATAATGATTTTGAATGCGTTCCGAACCTTTAGAGACCGAAGACATAGGCTCATATTCATAGTTCCTTGAAGTTCTGATTTTGTCTTTGCTAAATTAAACTTCAGTTTATGTTATTCATAGACAAACAAACCCATTTTAAAACTATAATCTGGAGTCTAAAAATAAACACGACGGAACCTATGTTTAAGCTGTTTCTAAATCTATTAAACGTCAAAAATAAACAAACTGATTGAGAAAATTAAGTTACGAGACATTTTATTTGAAAATTTAAAATCAAAAATTAAAATGTCAAAAGACTTAAGCATATATTATATATCAATATTTTGGTATCTTGCTGGATTTTGGAATGCTACCAACTAACAAAAAACGAAAGCTCTACTTAACCCGATTGGACCCCTTTGAAATAGATGAAGTCGATTTGTATGAAAGGTATCGATTCGAGAAAAAAAACTGTCAAGTTTATGATTGACCTTCTAAATATTATAGATCGAAATTCAATGAAATCTGCGTGCTTCCAAGTCCTAAATACACCAGCCCGACTTCATAAAATTTCTCAACTAACAGCAAACAAAATAGTTTAAAGATTTTGGTTCTCCAGGTAACGCAATTTATTTTTTTACCCTCAACAAACCATTTTGTATAGGTTTAAGTGAAATTTTTCAAAATTGTTGCAGAATATTCCTTAATCCTGTTTCTAACTAAACAGAGCTGGCAAATTCTTTATGAATAGCAGCTGTGTCTAACCTATATGTATAAGTTAAATTTAGACTCCAGTTCAAATGTTTAACTCCCAGAACCCCTACCTGCATTCGCCCCAGCATCATAGTTTTTGTTTTTATAAAGTAATACTTTTGTTTTCATTTAAGTTGGTTTGGTAGAATCATTTGATTTGTAAACATTTTTTTAAATGGTTTGGTATATTTCCGCTTTGAAAATGTTATCAAAAAAAACCATAAGAAAACTACAACATTTCAAATTTACTGCCTGTTTTAAATTTATGAAATATTTTCTTTGGATAACACAACGATTCTATCTGAATTCAATCTCTCATTCATCTTTCGATCCAGCGTATCCATATTACCTGGATCAAAACATCAATTCGGATTCGATTTGACTCGATTTCTCAATCCACTCTTGTAAATAGGGTATTTAGTTCACCATTATCGTAGAGTTTATAAATCATGCATATTTCTACCCAGAAGAAGGAAATTGAACACGGCCATTGCATTTTTTTCATTGCATACCTATAGAGTGCAACTTATACAACACATCATGTACATATGTATGTACATAAATCACTATATCGCCATCGCCGCCATCACCGCCATCGCCACCATCACATATTCACATTCATTCAAACTAAACAAATTTCTCTCTTTATCTTTGTTCTTTGGTGAGAACAGTTGCAGTTTGTGAAATTCTTGTGCTCGCGATCGTCTCGAAACTCGAATTAAAAAATAAAAAATTAATTAAAATATTTATTTTCAATGTGCGGTCTGTAAAAATCGATCAAAATGTTAAGAAAGTGATAAAGTTCAAGTTTATTTAAAAAAATATCAGTAAATTTCGTAGTAAGGTGTTTTATTTTCGTAAAATGTGATTGAGTATTCAATTCAATTTTGTTTTTTCATTTTATCACGTATGTAGCTTTGGCTTCCGGTTGGTTCATGCATCGCATCGGTTCGGTATCGGTGGTGGTGGTTGGTATAATGTTATTTGGCGGTTTAATTTAAAAATTTGAATTTCGGCTCTTTGGTGATTCGGTTTGGTTCGTCGCGTCCAGTAAATAAAGTGTTAAAGTTAAACTTAAAAAAGAAAAGTCTTTAGTTTGTAGTGTTTTTTTTTTGTGTGAAATTATTTAAATTTTTATTTAATTAAATTTGTTTTAAATATTAATCGTTTTGCGTCGCGTCGCGTCTCGCGGTCGTTCTCGGTAGTGTTGTCAAAGAAGTGCATTTTTGATGTATCTTGTTTGGAGGTATAATTGGAAAATTATTTATTAAAGTGGGTGAGTAACTTCATTTCACTTTGATAAAAATATGTTTGGTGATTTGTATAGGTAACAATTTAAAAAAAATATTGAAATAAATAGGAGTGTTTTTAAGGAAAAGCCATCCGTAGTACAATAGAAATGTATATGACAAAATCCACTGTGCGGATAGAGATTTGACTTCAATTCGAGTATCGAAATCAATTTTGGATTTTTCAATTTTAGACGAGTACGTTTGATACTTCCTTGAGGCTCGATGGATATGTTCGTAGTGTTCAACACTATGACGTAAACTAATGTTTGCTAATTTAATTATTTGTGTGTTTTTCCAATTGGGTAACAACTCAACTTTTAGTTAATCTTTTTAACTTGCGACATAAAGGAACTAAATGGCAAGTGTTGCATTCGTTAAAAATTTGAAACTAGAGATTTTAATCAATCATGACAATACGATGTCAGAGAAGTCGAAAATAGTGGATCCGCCGATTCCGTCCGTCTGTCTGTCCTGGCCCCTACAACCCAAACTATAGGGTTGATCGACTTCAAATTTGGAAATTATGGTTTTGAGCCGATTCGAATTGGGCGTATTTTTAATTCTAAGAATAACAATAGTTTCCATACAAATTTTTTGGTCAAAAATCGAAAATTCGAATTTTCTCAAAACAAAACCGATAGATTTTTTTTTTTTAATTTTCGATTAAATTTCTTTTCTTAATTTGGCTTCTTTCGATATCTTCAAAATGGGTTATTATTTTTTACGAAATTGAAATGTAAAACGTATATTAATAAGTTCTGAATAACTGCGTACCAAAACATTTTTAAACTTAAATTGAGAAATCTTGTACATCTAAAATTAATTTAGAAAAAAAAACCTAACGATTTTTAAATAAAAAATTTGAAAAAATTAAGATTTTTTTAAGAAACTAAAAGGTGTTTAAATTTTTGACAACAAGTTTTTATTGGCAGGTATATTTTAAAAATTTAAAATACAGGAAATATCGAACATTTTATTTCATTTCTCTATTGTTATTGTTTCTTCATAGAATATTTCCTAACAATAATAAATGCAAGAAAAGCCAACATTGATGAAAAAACATATCAATTAGAATTCAATTTAAACATTGCATGGAAAGTACATATTAGATCTTGAAAGTAGTTTTTGAGAGCTTTATTTTAGATTGTTGGTTATTTCATAGTCGAGGTAGTTTTTTAACCTAGGTTATTTTATAGCTCAGGTTTTATTGAACAAAGGTTAATTCTAACCCAGGTTTTTTTTTTTATAATTAGCAAACACTAAAAGGGTTTTTTTTTGTACCTTTAATATGCCAAAGACACAGTGTGACTCACACTGTATGAGCGTTGAATAGGAGGTGTCGGTGTACGTTGATTTTGAATTCCTGAACATTGCAATGATAGGGAAAGATAGAGCGTGGCAAGGCGTTCCATATTCGCGTAGTACGGCTAAAAAATGAATCTCTGTACTTCATAGTACGGCCGAATTTGGGCTCAAGGGTAAAGGTTAATTAGTAACAAAGATTATTTTTAACTCATGTTATTTTATAATTCAGGTTATTTTGAAACCCATCATATTTTTTATGCTGGTTATTGTTAGACCAAGCTTTTTAAAAACCCAGGCTATTGTTTAACCCAGGTAATTTGTTAACCGAGGAAATTTTTTAACCCAGTTTAATATGTGATCCATGTTGCTGCTGAAAGAAGTTATTTTATAACCTTGGTTATTTTTGAACCCATGTTATTCTGAAACTAAGGTAATTTTAAAACTTAGGTTGTTTTTTTTTTTTTTTAACCCAGTTTAATTTGTAACCCAGGTTTTTTTATAATCCTAGTTGTTTTTTAACCTTCATTACATTTAAACCTGGGTTATTTCATAACACAGGTTGATTTTTAACCCAAGATTTTATATAGTTTAGTTTGTGGACCTTAAATCCACCCAAACGGATTGTGGATCGAAAATATATTGAGCGGTGTGAATAAAAACGAGTAGGACAAGTAAGTACTTGAACATATCAAAATAACAAGTAAACGCCAAAATTGAAGTGAATAAAACAAGTATTTACTCTTACTCGCGAGTAAATACTTGAGAGGCTATAGTAAAACCCGGAAAATGCCAATTTTGGTGTGAATAAACGCAAGTAAATACTTCTGTAGCAAGTAAATATTCGTCTATTCGCAAGTCCACCCGACCCCAGACTTGCAGTCGTACTTGTACACGAAAGATGGCTGCATTTATGAATCTGCGTGGTGTGAAACGTTATAGAGACCGGTGTCATATAAGTCCCGATCTATCTAAGGGACTACGAGTATTACGGTTCGAGAGCGAAAACGTAGATTTTCTCACTTCGCACTTTCTTGATAAAAACACTGATGCAAAGGGTGGAGGATTAACTGCACGGAAAAAGATGGACATTTTTCTGAGATACGTTAGTGATCCAGGATTCCAAAGTGGTGTTGCCAACGACATGGGGGTTGAAAGAAGTACCGTCAGCAGAACATTTTCAAGTGTATTGGATAAAATAGTGTCGAAGGCTGAAGATTGGATTAAATTTCCACGCACTATTGAAGATATGGATCAGGCCAAGGCAGATTGGGCTTCAAAATTTCGCATTCCGACTGTCATTGGTGCTATAGATTGCACTCACGATGCGTAATCTGTGTGGCGCTACAAGTATTTACTTGCCTTTTTTGTGAATTCAGTTGTCTCGCGAGTAAATACTTGCTAGTATACCCTCGGGTTGACGAGTACACGGTCACAAGTAAACTCGACGCTTTATTCACATCGGTTTACTTGGAGTTTAAATACTCGTTACACTTTACTTGTAAGTAAATACTCGTCGTACTCGTTTTTATTCACACCGCCCATTGGTGTATGGACCTTTTACTTTTTACTTAAACTATAAAATTTGTACTATTAGAACGTACATAGTTTACTACGGTGTGGTAAAGTTTTTGGGTTTGGCCTATTAAAGGAAAAGATTTAGGTAATTAGCACAACACCACAAAATTGAAATTATTATAAAAAAGCGATTTGATTCTTTTTTTTTTAAATGTTGATTTAAATGTGATACGTGTAAGCTGTGAGAGCGAATGGACAAACGAACAGAACACACTTCTTTAAAGCCAATTTTCTAATTGGAAAAACATTACCCTGACCAAAAAATATTGAACTGTATATATATATACGTTTAAAAGTTGGGCTCTAAGACGAAAAGAGCGACCGGTCCGACGGACTATAGTAGGTCCTTTAAGCTAGAGGTGGTGGATGGAGGAGCGGTTTCTAGACTTTCTAGATCTATGGGACAAGTGCATATTTTTTAAATACAAATCGGATCGTTTTTTGACAATATTTTACTCTACTATAAATTTATTGAATTAAAAAAATGGTTGCCTGTAAAGTCGGTTTTACGGGCGAAGATTTTACGTGACAACGTCTTTTTCTCGGTAGAATATTTATTGATATGAATATAATTAAATTGCACAATAGGAACAAGGAATTGAATGAAAATAAGAATTGCACAAATTTTTTAAACTAATAATTTACTTAACACTATCAACATTGATCAATAGTATGACATAACCTATAAACTCAGTTTCTCAACTTTTGTGTCAATCTAACAATTAATCAATCAATCATAGTTTACGATAATGAAATATCAGTGTACAATTATTTACCTTTATTGTTGTAGTAGTTGTTGTAAATGACGAATCTAAGCACTCCACATTTTCACTACAGACACAGCTGACGATACTTTAACCACACGTGTGAACTTGTATTATGACGCTTTCTTGTTTTTCCAACGCCAAGAACGTTCGAGAAAGACAAAGACAGAGACACAAGCATGCGCCGATTCAATGCGCCTAATTCTCTAGTGCTGCGCGCGCGGCAGACCGATCATAGTTGAGTGGGAGAGAGACGCAAGGCATTCGGCGGGCCTCTCTCTCGTTCGGTGACTCATCGTAACGTTACCGGGCGTTACACTTTTTCATAAGTGACTCCCAGCCGCAACCTAATTTAAGACGTTGTCACGTCAAAAAAGAAATTTGAGTTAGTTTGAAATCGTAGAGTGTATTTATGGTGAAGAAACTGCCCATCAGAGTTAAAGTCGACAATACCTAAACAAAACTAACGATTTACGCGGTTTTGTCAATTTTGTTTCCTCTAGGATAATTTATATGATGTTCAAATGGTAGACATGTGCATTCAAGAGGACACAAGCGTCAACAAGTACCTCAACTGGAGATTGGGTTCCAACCCCAGTGGAAAGTTGTTGGGGGCAGCAAACGAGAGAGTGGGGGAGAGGTGCGTCCACTTAGGCACCTCTCCTTATCCAGACGGCAGCGGAGGAATTCCCGAGATGGAATCAACGGTGGCGTCTACAGTTCCAGTAAGGTTGAACTACTTAGTGAACACCTTATAGGGCTTCTACGACTTATTCGGAGCCCAGGCCTATAAGGAGCGGTTTATCCGGCTCCCCGTCCTTGGAGTTATACTAAGGATCTGGCCCTCCAGGTTGGGGGTTGTGCCGTCAGGGTGACTTCCTGACCACGTAAAAATCTTATAGTTGCGAAGCACCAACAAGCCTCGGATACGGACGGATTTACTGCTATATCTAAGCTGAAGTCTAACAAAGCCGCTGGAGCGGATGGCTTGAATGCCGAGCTCTTTAAAGCAGCTGGAGATAAGTTGGTTAGGAGCATGCACCAACTTATCTGTAAGATATGGTCGGAAGAAAGCATGCCCGATGAATGGAACCTCAGTATTGTTTGCCCGATCCTGAAAAAAGGAGACCCTCTAAACTGCACCAATTATAGAGGAATCAGTCTACTTAACATTGCTTATAAAATCTTCTCTGCCGTAATATGTGAACGTCTAAAGCCCATCATCAACAACCTGATAGGTCCTTATCAGTGTGGTTTTAGGAAAGTCCACAGTCGATCAAATATTCACATTACGGCAGATCCTGGAAAAAACCCAAGAACACCAAATCGACACCCACCATCTTTTCATCGATTTCAAGGCCGCATATGACAGTATCTACAGGGACGAACTGTATAGAGCCATGTCTAGTTTTGGCATCCCTGGCAAACTCGTCCGTTTGTGCAGGATGACCATGGAGAATTCACGCTGCTCCATAAAGGTTGGAAACAACTTAACTGAACCTTTCGATGTCAAAAAAGGTTTTAGACAAGGAGATGCGCTGTCATGTGATTTTTTTAACATCGTACTTGAAAGAATAGTGCAAAGCTCACACGTCAACACCAGAGGCACTATCTTCCAAAAGTCTGTCCAATTACTAGCATATGCTGATGACATTGACATAATCGGAAGAACTCAGCGGGATGTCAATGGGGCTTTTGTGAGTATTGAGGCAGAGGCGGAAAAATGGGTTTAACGGTTAATGAGGGCAAAACAAAGTACATGCTGTCATCAAGAAAGGACCTACAACACCGACGTCTTGGTCAAAACGTCACAATCGACAGACGTAACTTTGAGGTAGTCAAGGACTTCGTCTACCTAGGCTCCGCTGTAAACGCAGAAAACAACACCAGCGCTGAGATCAAACGAAGAATAACTCTTGCTAACCGCTGTTTCTTTGGGTTAAGAAAGCAATTGAGTGGAAAAATTCTCTCTCGAAGGACCAAAGTGTCGCTATATAAGACCCTTATCATCCCCGTCCTGCTATACGGTGCAGAAGCATGGACTTTGACAAAAGTGGATGAAAGCACCTTGGGTCGTTTCGAGAGAAAGATTCTTCGTGTGATCTACGGTCCCGTATGCATCGAAGGGGAGTGGAGGAGAAGATAGAACGACGAGCTGTACGGGCTGTACAGCGACGTAGACTTAGCAAGAAGGGTAAAAGTCCAACGACTAAGATGGCTAGGTCACGTAGAGCGCATGGAAACCAATGCTCCGGCCCGGAAAGTCTTCGAATCCACACCCACAGGACAGCGCAGTAGAGGAAGACCGCGAATCAGGTGGCGCGCACAAGTGGAAGGTGACCTCACCCAACTCGGAGCGCGAAACTGGAGACATCTAGCTAGGGACCGAGCTAGATGGAGAAGTTTGTTGGGTGAGGCCCTAGTTCACACAGGACTGTAGCGCCACCTTAAGTAAGTAAGTAAGGATAATTTATAAGGCGTCATAAACACCTAGAAAATACGGGGCAGCGGCTCTTTCTGTCCAGAGAAAAGACTACCTGACTTAAAAATAGTAAAGTACTCGTAGATGTAATTGTTCCAAAAATATTACTCAAAAAAATTGAAACAACATTTTTTTGTTTAAATAATTTTTCTGTTGTTTTTTACTTTGAGATTTAATATCCCGTATCAATTTCTTGTGAAAAACGTATTTTAAGTAAATTTTAACCAACTGTGTTCTGGAAACCGTTAGATTGTAGTTAATTTATTTTTCTTAAAATCGTAGAACGTGATTGTGTTCAAAAAATTTTCCTTCGTGTTTTGTAGGTTTTCGTGTTTAGTTAAAAAAGTTGTCAGTTGAATTATTCTAAAAGATTTAAAAATCACCAACAATATTTTGCTTTGATAAAATAGTTTGATTTCAAAATCTGTTTTTTTAAACGAGATTTTTAGTCGAAAACCAATTTTTACCAATTTTAGTAGCATTTCTTAAAAGTTTTTATTTCTTATATAAACAAATATAAATTGGATGAATGAAATTAATTTTGAGTCAATATTTTCTATTGTTCATGAGATATCGAGAACCGAACATCAATTTTTACCAATTTTTTGTAGATTTTATTTTTTTATGATAAAACTGACTGTTGGATTTTTTTTTTTAAATTTACTCAATCTCGAAAACAATATTTTCTGTGAGAAAGCCTAGTTTGAAGCCAATATTTTTAATTTTTGAAAAGCTATTTGAGTCGAAAGTAAATTTGTACTAATTTTTAGTATTGTTTTTTTGTTAGGTTTTTATTTTTGGTAAAAAAACTGTCAATTCTCAAAATTTTACTGAATGTTGACAACAATATTTTTTAAAAGATGTAATTAGTTTAAAGCCAATATTTCAAAGTTTTGAAAAGATATTTGAGTCTAAAATCAATTTTTACGAACTTTTAGTAATTGTTTTTTTCTAGGTTTGTATTTTTTGTAAAACTATCAATTCGATTTTTCTCAAAATGTTAAAGAATGTTGAAAACAATATTTCTTATAAGACAAAATTAGTTTGAAACCATAATCTGAAATTTTTGAAAAGATATTTGAGTCCAATATCAATTTTTACCAACTTTTAGTAATGTTTATTTTAGGTTTTTATTTTTTATAAAAAAACTGTCAATTATATTTTTCTCAAAACTTTACCAGATGTCAAAAACATTATTTTTTTATTGCACAAAATTATTTTGTTGATAAAATCATTTTTTATTCATAAAATATTCGAGGTGACAAATATTTTTTTTAGTTTTATTGATTTATAAAAAAAAACCGTTAGTTGGAATCAAAATTTTCACCTTTTTTTTAAATTGCTATGGTAAAAAAACCACCAACGCAATATTTTTGAGAGTCTTTTTTGCATATTTCTGCATTATTATCTGTATAACAAAATTTATTTGAAGTCGATATCTCTACTGGTTCTTGAGCTATGGACGACGACAAAAACGTCACGAACGTACACATGTACGTACACACGCACCAACAGACATCTCTCTAAAAAAAATTTATTTCGACTATAGGAACCTTGAAACGTCAAGAAACGTCAACATTTGCAATTTGACAAATCAGACCGATTACAATAACTTCCTATGGGAAGTCAAAAAAGTTTTTGAAAGAAAATCTTTAATAAACTATACAAATACTTTGTACTTTGCCGACATTTTAAATTAGTGACTCCCAACTTTAAGAGCGTTAAAAATGGTTTGTTATCGTAATCCTTTTGGTAAAAATCGTAAAACAGAATAATCATTATGGATTAAAATCCTCTGAAAAAATAAAACATTTCACCATTCACTTTTGTCCGTGACATCTGTCTTTAGATGCGGTAAAATGTTAATGCTGATTTATAACGGATTGAATTTAAAAAGAAAAAAAACGTAATCTCACTTTTTCAATCCTTTTATCTGCCATCTTAATAAGATTTACAAAAGTCACGATATGATAAGTTTACATTCAAACCACACACCTTTTTGTCAACATGACATTAATTTAATAATTAAAAATGTTTGTGTCATATTATTTTTGAGTTAAATAATTCCGCATATGACTTGTGTTGACATTTTTAATCCCAATCTCATGTAAATGAAGGTGTATACTTAATCTTTTGAAATGACAGTTATTAAGGACTTTGTGCGATTAAAATTAAAAAAAAAATTAAGAAAAAACTCATTACAAAAGTGTATAAAGTTCTTTTTTTTTTTTTTTATAATAAGCACACACTCAAGGGGATATTACTACCCTTATTATGCAGAGGCACAGTGTGAGCACTAGGAAGAGGAGAGAGGGTTTAAAAGGAGATGTCGGTGCACATTGGTTTTGAATTCCTGAACATTGCAATGACTAGGAAAGACAGAGTGTGGTAAGGCATTCCACATTCGCGTAGTACGGCTAAAGAACGAATCTCTGTATTTGACAGTACGGCCGAAGTTAGACTCAAGGGTATACTGATGAGCATTCCTAGATGCGCGAGTATTACGGTTGAACTGTTTAAGGGGAGGAATGTAACTGGCTATTTCACTAGAGCATAAGCCGTTAAAATAATGGTAAAAAAGGGTCAGACAAGAGACCTTACGACGATGTTCAAGCGAAGTAAATGAACTTATGATGATATTATCATCTATCAATTTAAATGCTCTACGTTCAATACTATCCAAGAGGCTTAAGTAAGTTGCAGGAGCACCAGCCCAGAGATGGGAGTTATACTCAAGCCTTGGACGTATGTAAGTCTTGTAGATAACAGCCAGATAAGAAGGGGTGAAATATTTCTTGCATCGCCTAAGGAAACCCAAACACCTTGCGGCATTTTTGGCGACATCGCGTAAGTGATCATTCCACAAGAGGTGGTTGGTGACACACATACCGAGAATATCGAGGTGTTCAGTCTCATTGATGCAAGTGCCATCCTTGGATAATGGCAATGGGGGTATATCTCGCTTTAAAGATACAAGACAGCATTGCGTTTTCGAAGCATTAAATTCCACGCGGTTTTTTAATCCCCATTGAACAATGCTGTTTAGGTCGGAATTTAATGAGCTTATCATATTTTGTCGTTGCAGTTCCACATCCGAAGAAGAGGGATGTCAGTCTGAAAACGAATATGAAAAGCTAAGAGTCCTATCGTCAGCGAAACAATGTATTGGATTAGAAGTTGCAGACAGGAGATCATTAATAAAAATGAGAAAGAGTGTTGGAGATAGAACAGAGCCCTGGGGCACACCAGCATTTATTTTATGGTTTTCAGACTTGAATCCATCCAATACTACTTGTATTGAACGATCCGAAAGGTAATTACTAATCCAATGAAGCAGGGATTCATGCACGTATTGTCGATAAGAGAGCCTGATGCCAAACCCTATCAAATGCTTTTCAAATATCAAGTGCAATAATCTTACTTTCTCCAAAGCGATGTAAAGATTTGCTCCATTGTTCGGTGAGATGAACCATAAGATCAGAAGTGGACCTATTGCTTCGAAAGCCGTACTGCCGACTGCCGGTCATTAAGAAGCTTTCGATCTTCAAGATATTTCTTGAGCTGATAATTAATCAGCGTTTCCACGACCTTGGAAATAAGGGACGTAAGTGCAATCGGTCGGTAGTTAGAGGGTTAGGAAGATTCGCCTTTTTTTGGGATGGGCTGGACAAACGCAGTTTTCCAACCTCTCGGAACGAGACCTGAGGAGTAGGAAAGATGAAAAAGCTTACGCAGTGGTTTTGCCAGCGTTGAAGAACACCTCTTCAGAACAATAGCGGGGATACCATCCGGACCAGCGGATTTATGTGTGTTTAGATCTCTAAGGACTCTTGCCTTGAAATCGGGAACATTATTTAATTTAAATTATTAAATAATTTTATATTTAAAACAAATACATACATATATGTATGTATGTATGTATATTATGTACATACATACATGCCTTTTAAAAGATTTATAATTTCTTATTAAATAAATATACAAGAATGTTCTACTTTCTATAGACCTTGCCCCCATATGCTCCATTAACTTAAAAATACAAATTATAATAATTGACCCATCTAAGGAGGCACGTGGCTTTGACAAGGAATTATTAAGAAAGCTTTAAACTTTTTTTTTATTTTTCCTCTGATGACGGGTATGCCTATTGTATTTGTATATGAATATTGTTAACGAAAGTCGATGGAATTAGTTTCCGTTTTAAAAGGTTTCTATTTCCACCCGTCATAGGCTGTAATGGTGATGGTATGGTGTAAAAACTTAGAACACAAATTACTCACTAACATTAACAACAAGTTCAATTAAATTTCTAATTCTAAGCACGCTTCGCTTAGATGATTATATTGTATCTACAACAGTCAATGTTTTGTTATGACAGCTTAGAATGACATCTGTCAACGATTTGGTGTGAATGCCTCCTTAAATTAAGACCTATACACAAAATGCCTATGGCATATTAATTAATCAAAAAACTCTCTAAAGCTTCACACCATAACTCTCTTCCATGCTACGCATACAAAAATATTGTGTAAAATGCAACACTATTGTTGTTTAAGTTTAAACAAAAATCTATAAATGGTTTTATGTCCTTTTTCATCATCATCAAATCCTTTTACATAGAAATGAGAAATAGTGGTTAAATTAAATCTTAAAGTGCATAGGAAGAAAGTTAGTTAAGTTTTGTTTTTGTTTTATACTACTTCTCTTTGTAAATATACATACATCAACATTAGTTTTGGGAATAGGAAATTTTGTTATTTTAGTATAATATGCATAATGCAATGCTCACATAACCCCGTGTCATATCCATCAGGGATGCAATTGAAGAGTTTGAAGTTTGTCGTCGTTTTCGAAATTTTATCTATACCTTTCTATAATGAAAACTTTCACAAGTTGAAACGAAGATTTTCGTGAAGAAACTTATATCAACAGGAACAGGAAGGATGATGATGATGATGGTGGTAAGAAGAGATGCTTCTTAGGTATAACAAGTTATAGTAAAATTCTAAACAAGGTTTTGGATATTTTCCAGTTGTTGGAAAATTAATTTTAAGTCATAGTCAAACTTATACATACATATGTGTAGTTAGACGCGCTTGATCCTATAATTGAATTTGGTGTGTAAGTACATAACTTTGATAGATTTTAGGCGTAATATGTAATGTCACACACTCTGGAAGGAAATTTCAAGACACTTTAGGCTCTTTTGTTTTTTTTTTAGCTTCAATTTTAGAATTTTGGAATTAATTTTGTAAACACACCTGAACAATAAACTTTTTTCAATTTCACATATTAAATGCTTGTGTTCAATATTCAGCATTTGGTTTTATCAGTTATTTTATCGTGAGCTCATAAAGCGCGCTCTAAACAAGCTCAGAACATGTTCAGAACGAAAAAAGAAACACAATTTTGAAGCTCTGAAAGTTCAAAAGTAAAAAAGAAGCACATTTTCTTCTGAATGAAGAAAGAGAAACGCCTTTTATATAAATTCAGGGCTTTGACAGTTGCGTTATCGTTTTATATTTCTGAAGGAACGACACGCACAGTGGTTCGGTTTGTATGGGAGCGCGGAAATAAATTGATAAAACCTGTAATATAAATCGGAGAGAAATGAAATTTGGCACACATATGTGTGTTAGGGAAACACACATTTCCTCAAAATTTGGATTAAAAATAACAATTAGAACATGAGTTATTGAGATTTTTCTAAATTTTGGGGTTTATTGTTCATATAAAAAAAATAACAATTTATGTTTTGTAACACTTTTTGTGTTAATATGTTAACATTACAAAAAATACTTATAATACTAATTACATAAATAAATAATTAAATAAATATACAAATAAATAAATGTATAAATACATACAAATAAATTGCATAGTCATACAAAAAATATTAATTAATTAATTCAAGAGCTTTTTCACTCAATGGAAGGTTTTTTTTTGGTTCCGGTCTCAATTGGGTTATAAAGGAATCAGATGATATTATGATCATGTGGAAAACATCCTCATTTGTAGATAGCCGAGAACATTTCCTGGAGTGGTGGGTTCTGAAATATCATTTTCGCTCAAGTGAGGATACTCTTCGTATAGAAACGGTTCTACAAAATTAAGACCTTTAATTAGAACTTCACACAAAACAGTGTAACTTAAAACAAACTGTGACATGTTAATTTCTTTTTATTTATTCCTAACACCTTGCACATTTTTGTTATCTGTATATATTAGTGACGACCAAACTATTCTTATTAGGTCTTACCTATCCTGAAAGGGTTTACCTAACATCAAGTATGTATTAGGAAAAACCCATATACAGGTAAAACCACAAAAAGCACCTTTTTTATTTTACCTGTCCCTATTTTTTACGTAATGTCATACAAAATTTAAAGATTATACCTGATTTCTGTTCATATTTTATTTAGGTACTTACATACATATAGTTTAATACATCATAATTTTTTTTATTTTTATTGTAATTTTTTTAAAATAAAAGTTAGGAAACAATTCGAAAATAATTCAGGCAAAAAAAAAGTTTTGCGCTAAAAATTGAATATCTCACAGGTTAGTCAATGGATTAATTTTATTTTATTTTTTAAAGAAAGGTACATATATTTTCTAAAAATTAAGCATTTATCTAGTTATCTGTGACAAGTATTTTCGAAGAAATTGTAATTTTTCGGGATCTATCGTCGTCGTCAAAACCGTGTTTTTTAAGACCTGATTCAGGTGAACAAAATTGAACATACAGGGTTAGATTCAGACGGATTTCATTCTTTTTGGACTAGTTAGGTGAGTATTGTAGCTTTCAAATGAATGTAGTCAGAGCGTGTAGGCAAGTGTAGCTAAAATTGTAGCTCTAAGGAAAAAAACATTAAAATTTTTATGTTAGAGCTCTCTGCTCTGACTTATCTAAAATATACATATATGTATATATGCATATGCTTTTTTTAAGCTTAAAGTACATGTTTTTGAAATAAAAATAAAAATTCTGGCTTAAAGTATTATAAACGCTATTTTTCGTGCCAAGAAGTTAGTGCAAGAAAATATAGGAATTTCAAAATTGAAAAAAGGTAACTTTGGAGCCCTGTATCTTTAATACTTATGAACAAAAATTGCTCAAACTTTCAAAAATCATAGACCAACTATATAACTATAAAAAAATAACTTCATACTAACACTTTCATATTTTTGATTTATTTCCGCATTTAAACCACTGTGCGACGTGACGTTGGTGTGACCACCATCGTCAATGTCGAGGTGGCATGGCGGCGTGCGCTTAGGAGGTGCAAATGTTTCAGCTATACAAGGGTAACCTTTCATATAATAAGCTCTTTTTTGCATTCTATTCAATAGACTCATGTGAGTTATTGGATCGTCACTCATGTTTCGGATGAATAAAGGCTTTAAAAATAATAGCTGAGTCAAAAATACTAAAAAAAACGTCTTGCATCGAAGCATCTAGCAGCGTTTTTGGTGGCTTCAAATATTCGATCACTCCAGAAGAGATAGTTTGTAATATGTACAAACCTAGAAGTGAAAGCTGTTCAGTCTTTTTGATGCAAGTGCCATCGATAGATAGTGTCATTGGAAGAGTTTTAACATCTTCCGACAATAGCAATCATTAAGATTTTAAAGTATTCAATTCTACACCAAAATCTGTATTAAATGAGCTTGCTGCCGTTGATAGTCCACCTCAGAAAAACAAGAATGTGAACCTTAAAACGAGTTTGAAAAGCGAAGAGTACTGTGTCTTCAGCAAAAACAATTGAGTGAAGCTACAGACAAAAGATCATTTATAAAAATAAAAAAGAGGCTGGGATGTGACCCACACTGATAACTTCCCATTCCGGCTGTCGATTTGTCTTGCTTAAAAGGTTTTTAGGTTTTTGTGTTTTGTTAAAAAAGTTGTCAGTTGAATTATTCTTAAAAATTAAAAATTACCAACAATATTTTGCATTTAATGAAATAGTTTGATTTCAAAATCTATTTTTGTTAACGAGATTTTTAGTCAAAAAACAATTTTTAGCAATTTTAGTAGAATTTCAGAAAAAATTGTATTTCTTCTATAAACAAATACAAATTGGATAAATGAAATTAATTTGAAGTCAATATCTTCTATTTTTCACGAAATATCAAAAACCGAACATGAATTTTTACCAAATTTGCGTACTGTTTTTGGTAGATTGAAAAAACGGACTTTTGGATTCTTATAAAAAATTTACTGAATGTCGAAAACAATATTTTCTGTGAGATAAAATAAGTTTTAAGCCAATATTTTTAAGTTTTGAAAAGATATTTGAGTCGAAAGTAAATTTTTACCAACTTTTTTTAGGTTTTTATTTTTTGTTAAAAAAATGTCAATTCGATTTTTCTAAAAATTGTACATAATGTTGAAAAAATATTTCTTATAAGACAAAATTAGTTTAAAGCCATAATTTCAAATTTATGAAAAGATATTTGAGTCGAAAATCAATTTTTAACAACTGTTAGTAATGTTTTTTTTAGGTTTTTATTTTTTACAATTTTTCTAAAAAAATTATCAGATGTCAAAAAACGTACGAACGTTCGTACACACAGACATCTCTCTTAAAATCGTTTATTTCGACTCTAGAAACCTTGAAACGTTAAGAAATGTCAAAATTTTTAATTCGACAAACCGGACCGATTACAATAACTTCCTATGGGAAGTTAAAAAGAGTATCGGAAACGAAACGGACCCCTGTGGCACACTATCGTTTATTGTGTGGCTATCAGATTTGTACCCGTCAAATACTACTTTTATTAAACAGATATTTTCTAACCTAACGAAGAAGAGATCGGTGGAAACCAAATGCAAGTACCCAATGGCGGATCCAGGGCGGGGGGGGGTGTGTGTGTGTCGTAGTGGTCATGACCCCCCCTTGGGAGATAGTCTGTTTGCTTTTTCGTAGGAATTCCCTTCAATTCAAAACTAATCGTATTGCGTTAATGGATATGACCCCCATTATATTTTAAATTATTTATTTTTTTTATATCAAAACAACATTTGTATTTTACTTCCTTAAACTTTGTTACTAAAAGTACTACTTTTAACTGAGGACCAAGAACATAATATGAATCGGAAATTCAGCCTTTTCCAAAAACGCAGCACAAATTCATCAACTTTTGACCAACTGACGATCCAGGGGGGCGGGTCATATGAGCCATAAAGCTTAAACAGTTAATTTGTATAAGTAAATATTTCATCTAGGTATAGATTTATTATAAATTTAACGACATTCACAAAAAAGTGGTTTGCTGTCAAAAACAACTTAAATTTTTGTTTGCACTTAATTTAAAATTTGAAAAAAACTTTAGTAGGTAATGCTTTAAATTATTTTCATGAAAATTGTTTCTAAGAAAAAGAGCAAATATTCAGGTTCTTAAGAAGAAACCTTGAATAAGAGATCATCAATTTTATATTAAGTTGCCTTTAAATTCCTTAAACTAGTCTTCAATTTTATTTTTAAATTTTTTTGACACACATAAATAGTGAACATTGAAGTGATTTTTACTGGCGACATATAGGAACTATGTGGTATGTTTTGCATTAACAAACAATTTCGAACTAGAGCTTTTAATCAAATCAAACCAAATATGACATTACGACACGGTAGAGAAGTCGACAAAAGTGGGTACCCCGATTCCGTCCGTCTGTCTGTCTTTCCTGGCTCCTACAGTCCAAACAATTGTGTTGATTGAAATTAAGGTTTTTAGCCGATTAGCGTAAGGCATTTTTTTTATTATTTTATTAATACGAAAAATAACAGCAGTCCCCATACAAATTTTTTGGTTAAAACATGTGATTTTTCTAAAACTTTCTCTAAATTTTGTGTTCTTAATTTGGCTTCTTTCTACAAGAAAAACATATTTTTGTATTGCTCCAGAAGGGTACCCCTCAAAAACCTTTATTTTGTTTTTAAGTTTTCTCAACAACTAATGGACCGATTTCAATAATCTTCTCTTTCTGTGCAAGCTCTTTTTGATGATCAAATGATCAAATTGATGATGATTTTTTATCATCAAAAATATATTTTTTTTTTTTTATTTTTTAAGAAATATTAATTTAGTTTGACGAAATTTAAATGTAAAATGTACATGTTTTTATAAGCTCTTTATTAAGTGCTTACCAAAAATACTTTTTAGACAAAATTTAAAATGATTTTCGAATAAAAATAAGTTAATCTAGATTTTTTGAAAAATAAAATGACATTTAAATTTTTAAGAAAAAACTTATTTTGCAGGTACATTTTTAAATCTTAAAATATAGGAAATGTTTTTAAGCAGACTTTTTGGAAGAAATTAGCAAGTTCTAGCGACCCAGTCGTGCATTTTATTTATTTCAAAATTGGTTTTCTGTAGAATACAAAAGATCTTAAAAGATCTTAACAAATTAAATAAATCTACTTTTGAAGTGAATTTGCTTTGGATGCTCTAGAACTAATATTTAAACACGAATTTCAATAATATAAATGTCCCAAAAACAGCAAAAGTGACACTTTTGTTAAACTAATGGCTAATTGAAAAACATAATAAACGGGTCATATCTATTGATATACTAGCTTTGAATCTCTTGAGATTTGAAGTAAAAAGAGATTTTGAAACGTGTAATTTGTGAGTGCCACACAAACGTTTCTTCCCAACTTATTTGTTTACCGTAATTTGTTTTAATTTAATTTTTTAGAGAAATTATGTACTCAAAAGCACCTATTTACTTAAATTCAAGAACCAAACATTTTTCTCTCTAAAATGTTTAAGTTTTGTTGACTCCTTTAAGATCAAAATACGAGTAAGCAGACTGATAGCGATAGTAATAATAGACTCCCGAAAATTGGGTTCGAAAAAACTTCGTCAAAAAAGCCCGACATTTCTTCATATCAGATCCTCTCTCATTTTCTGGATTTTCGAATTTTTTAGCGTTCTTAGCATAAATAGAAATGGATACAAGAAAAGTATATTTTATTTTTGGAAAAAAAGCTACGTTTCAAAACAATTTCTTACAGTTCTACGTGAAATGCAGCAAAAACCCTCATATTTAGAAAACTTTTGGAATCTAGGAATGTCATACAAATTAAATAGTTAGACCATACTTTGCTGGACAACAGTCTTCTAAAATAATTTGATAACTAAAGTTATCATTTTAGCAATTGAAATGTGTAAGGGTTAGGTTAATATACTCGTACACATTATGTTATTTAAATTTTGTTAGCCTCCTTTACAAAACATTATAGAACATTTTTAGGCGGTGAGTAAAAACTCATCTAAGTGTGTGACCCCCCCTGATGAAAAGTCTGGATCCGCCCTTGCAAGTACCACACACTGTAGGAGTCGTTCTACTAGGAACATAATTTATGCTGTTATGATTGACATTGATTGTAAACTATATTTTAAATAAAATTCATCTGAAAAATAAACTAAGAACTAAATGTATCAAACATCCGCTAAACCGAAATTTAATGAAGCGTTATAAAGATATGTGCTCTCAACTTAGAAAAGAAGTTCCATTGTGTAGAGACAGATACTATGGAAATCAATTTGAGCAAGCTAAAGGTGTTATTAAAAAGGAATGGAAATTAGTAAACAGTCTTCTTAATAAACCAAATTCTAACAAAAAGGATTTTAACATAGAAATTGATGAAGATGAAATGTCTAATAATAAGACTTTAGCTATTGCTAATAAATTCATTGATTACTTTGCCAATGTTTCAGTTTCCTTGCAATTTTCTTTTTGTCCCACCTGTGCAATCTGTAGCTCTTCCATTATTTGTGGTGATCCTTTGAACCAAAACACATTTTTTTTCGAACCCATAACTGCATTTGAACTTTTGAGAAGTATTGGTTCTCTCAAAAATTCGAAGACTTGTGGAGCTGATGGTATCTCAAACAATATGCTTAAAACTATAGCTTGTTACTTAGTTGATGTTTTGGCTTATTTATTTAACCAAAGCATCTTTTCAGGAAAATTTCCGGATGCGTTGAAGTGTGCAGACATTGTTCCTATTTTTAAAAAAGGATCAGCGAAAGAAGTGACCAATTATAGACCAATTTCAATTCTATCTTCTGTAAGTAAGATTTTTGAAAAAAGTATCAAGAACAGATTAATTGATTTCTTAAATAAAAACAACTTCTTTAGTTCCCTGCAATTTGGGTTTCAGAAAGGTAAATGCACGGAAGACGCTCTTCTAAAATTTTGCTCCGAGATTTTCATTAACCTAGATAGTAAAAAGTGTTCAGCTGGCCTGTTTGTCGATATCACTAAAGCTTTTGACATGGTTGATCATGATATCATGTTGTCTAAATTGGAAAATGCTGGTATTCGAAGCTTTATGAGAGATTGTTTTAGATCGTACCTTGTTAATAGATCATTACGAGTAAAAATTAACAATACTAGAAGCGGCTTCAAATTTCTTAATATTGGAGTACCACAAGGCTCTGTGCTTGGTCCAATATTGTTCTTAATTTACATTAACTTTTTATTTAAATTACCATTCAAGTCGAAAATTACCGCTTTTGCAGATGATGTTGGTTGTGCCTATGGTGCTGATAGTCCCCTTGATCTTGTTGCAGATATAAATTGGGATTTGAATCTTTTTAGGTCGTGGTTTGCTGAACATAAATTATTAATAAGCTCTAAGACGAAAATTATGTTCTTCAGCCTTTCTTCTCAGAATGTTTTCGAACCGGAAATCTTTTTTCATGAGCCTGAGTGCAAAAAGTTTAAACTACATAGTTGCTCTTGCTCTTCTGAAACAAGCACGATCACTTACTGTGACCACCTATTTTGTAGTGATCTTTGTTTTCAAATTGAAAAAGTGGATGTTTTTCAATATCTAGGACTGCTAATCGACTCAAAGATGACCTTTAGTAATCAAACTGAGAATTTACAAAAATATTTTCGTACTACACTCAGGCACTTCTTCTTTCTCCAAAAAGTTTGCTCACCCGACCTTCTTAAAAAAATTTATTATGGGATTTTCCACTCTAAACTACAATATGGAATTGCTTGTTGGGGCGGAACGCACTTTTGCAAAGTTAAACCAATTCTTACTCTCCAAAAGTATGTTATTAGAATAATAAGCAGAAAACGGCGACTGCATCACAGTTTTCCATTATTTGTGAGACTAAAAATTCTTCCAATTCGTCACCTCTATTGTTTCAAAGTCCTAAAAACTTTTTTTTTGCGCTCAGGAAATCTAAATTTCAGAGTTTTAGACAGTCATAACCTGCGAAACAACTTGCAATATCTTGTACCTATTCCTAACTTCCGGACTACTACTTTTCGAAATTTTTACACTGTTGCTTCTTCTAGATTATTTAATAAACTACCTTGTATGTTAAGGTCACTTATTTTACCAAATCTTTTTATGAAACATCTTAAGAGTTGGTTGTTTGATTCTGATTTCGGTGATTTGGAAAAAATTATGTTTTCATAAACTTAATGTTTTTTGTTTTTTCCTTTTAATTTCTGGTGAATTTTTGGGAATTGGTTTTCTAATTTGTTGAAATTTTTGTATCTGGTCGTTCTCTTTGTAATTCCTTAATTAAGATTTTCTGGACTTTGCTTAATAATTTTTTTAATTATGATTCTCTTTGATTTATTTTCCAATTGTACATATTTATATTTATACCTGAAGTTTAAAATTAAGGGTCACCCCACCCAATTTATTCATTTGATTTTTTGTTAATTATCGAAGTGGCATTTAATACTGTTTTATTTTCTAACAATAATGCCACTACTTATTTCAAAAATTTTTATTTACATTGTAGTCATATTGAACTTGCTGTATCTAAACTTATTATAAGAAATAAATGATTTTTTAAACCTAAAAAAACCTAAACCTATAATTTAGGTTGCACACCACCAAGAGAAGTCGAGGCGGTAATTTGAAAAATTCAATATTCCATACGTATAATATTATCGAAAAACCTTTAAAACAAGTAGAAAATATTGATAATATCCCACAAACACTTAATTTAATTTAATTAAAAGATACGAAGTGCCAATTGAAAGGCCCTGTTGTGAAACTCAAAATTTGTTTTAATAATAGACACACTAATTAAAAATTCGTTCTCTAGTTTGTTGTCAGGTCATTAGTTGGTTATGATGCACCATATCCCACATGCATGATAACATCTTTCGTCTTCTGAGGCAAGATAGATATGAACATGTTTCCGAGAACAAAAACTTATGGGTTCAAATTCAAGGACAACAGAAGAGATCTCAAAAGATTATTAATAGAAAATCCTGTTAAATCAAAATTTACCTTTTCATAATACTTTGACTAAAATAATAGTCTTTCAAACAAGGGGGGAAACTTTGAGTAGATATACAATGATGGCCAAAACAAAAGAATTTCAAAACAACAACCCTAAAGATAAAAAGTTTCAATTCTTAGAAATTATCTTTCAACAAACTCCTATAGCATTTATATATGTAGTTCACTTCTTGTGGATGACATTTTGCTTTGTTTTCAAAGTGATTATGTGTGTTTAACTTCAATTAAATCAACACAATAATGTTGTGTCTTATATATGTACATATGTGTCCTTGTTGTCCAAATACCGTACAAAACCGTACCTATCTTAGTCTACTTCCTTAATATTCTCTTCACAAGATGTGACTTTCATTATACAAGAGTGTACCTACGTGTACACAGAACAAATTGATGTTCTTATCAATTAATCGTGCGAATAGACAACTTCATGCCGACACAGAATATACGTGTTCTTCATTTGTATATCCTTTATATGGGTTATTCAAAAATCCATCCCCCTCCTTATCCTTATCATACTCTTTTTATTCGAATGAATTATATTCTATTCGATTTTCTTCACATGGTCGCATTTGAATAAATGTCTATAAGAGCTTTTCAATTGAATAACCCATAACGGATGTCGCACAAATGTACTTTACCCTATGTTATATCAAAATCGGATTCAACAGGACAGGAAGATATAACAGAAGGTCTACCCGTACCTATTTACATATATACAAAATATATGTGCTGAGTGATCTAGGACTGTTTATTGGAATGTTGGGAATTCACTATAGAATAACTGAGGAAGTATAGTGACATTCATGCGTTAGATACAGGAGGCAGTCGGGTGGACAGATAACACACGGAACCGGAAGCGACCTCGCCACCAAAACTTTATCCAAGACCCAACGGAATTGAGCATAGGAAAATAAAGGAAGACAAAAGGAAAAATAAAATAAGAGTCTTCTCTGGAGGAATGGGGGAAAACAAAAATTCCAAAGTCGTCCTTAAAACTACTGTACCAAACTGCTATACCGACAACACTAACGCCATATATCCTATCCACCCACAGTCATCGCCAAGGGAATAATAATCCTTTCAAGTTTGGTTTATTTAAGGAATTAAATGCAAAGCTCCTTGTGTGTATATTCCACATTCGAGATTGCTTGCTGTTGCTCTCTCAAATGCAATTGCAAGTAAATTTTACAGATACGAGAAAAACCCAAACCTCTAAAACCTACGTGTGTGTGAAAACTGAAACCGGATATGTGAAGGATTTTCTATTTTCTCATGTGCAGTGGTTTGAATTTATATGTGGCTAAGTGAGAATTTTGCCATTTGGCTCAACAATGACAAAAGGAGAAGAAATTGAAGTACAGTAGATAGTTGAGTGTACCTGGAGTATCATCGCAGGATATAAGAAGAACAAGGATGTGTACATTGTACACATGTATATTCAATGCATAGAAACATACAGGAGAATATGGTAAAATCTTATATCAACAAAATACTGTACAATGTATACTACGACATAGTTGCATAGATTTTTGTACTCACTGTGATTCAGATATATTGAGAATGTTCGGTAGCGATGCACTGCGGATACGTTCACGTGCTGCTATTGTTGTTGTTGGAGTTATTATTGCTGCTGTTGCTCCTCCTCCTACTGATGTTGTTGTCGTTTCCGTTAACGACGACTTATTTGCATTTGGAATAGTTGTTGATGATGTGCAATTCGATTTCGTTGAAATGTTGCAATTGTTGTTGTTTTTGTTATTTTTGTTTATATTATTGTTGTTCGATGTCCTGGAAAATATAAAATCAATGAATATTTCCAATTGATTTTCAAGTATAGTTCGAGTATTCTCAATTGAGGCATAGAGAGTTGGAGTTTTTGATAAAATTTTTCAAAGATTCAAAAGAAAACACTTATGTATATTACAATATTGGATATGCAAGTATGAATGTATGCATTTTTTATGGATATGTATGAGTATTTGTATACTCTACAAAAATGTTGGAGATAATATTTAAGGATAATATTCGGAGAGCAAAGAAACAACTATCCTTCGGATAAATTGAGAGGTAAAAGGTCATCGTTCGAAGGATTTTAAATTATAATTATTTATAGCATCCTGGGTTTATCTTTGTTTACCTATGAATGTTATCGGATAAAGAGATATAAAGTTGCAAAGAATATTGTGTGTGTGGGTATAAAATATGGTAAAACGAGCCTATGCATAATTTATATATTTTATAGGTTACTACATAAATATTCTAAGGTATGGTGGTAAAGGCATAATTATTAAGTTGCGTTAAATATTTATGGTATGGCTAATGAATATACTGGAAAAGGTTAGAATTAAAGTTTTATTCGGAATGGAGTTTTGTTGGTGGTTCAAATTTTAAAGGATTTCGTAATCAATACATTTTAGGTTTTTTACATTGAAAGTGTTAACTAAAATACAACATCAAAAAGGTCAAACATATTGACTTAGCCAAATTTTTTAATGTGGAAATTTTGAAACCTTCTTTTTATTTTAAATTTAAAAATCACAATAGATGTCTCCTCTTCTGTAAGCTGCTAGTGCGGTTGATGGGAATTTTGTAGGCCATCTTCGTGTTGTATGAGTTTTTTGGCTTTTATTCAAACAAAAAATATAAAATGTATTAAAAAAATGAAAAAAAAAAAAAAATTGATAAAAATCCAAATATAAGAAAAAAAGATAAATTATTATTAATAATCAGAATTATGTTCAAGGTGATTTAGTGCACAAAAAATTCTAATCCAATTTTTATTATACTAATTTTTGAAATAAAACCAAATTAACACTTAACAAAAAACGGAAGAGAAATTGTTTAATCTTCTATACTAATATTATAAATGCGAAAGTAACTTTGTCTGTCTGTCTGTTACTCAATCACGCCTAAACCACTGAACCAATTTGCATGAAATTTGGTATGGAGATATTTTGATACCCGAGAAAGGACATAGGCTACTTTTTACCCCAGGAAAATGACGCATTCCCATGGGAAAATTCAGATGTGCCGATCGCTTTTACGCCTAAACTACTGAACAGATTTAAATGAAATTTGGTAAGGAGATAGTTTGAGACTTAAGAAAGGACATGAGTTACTTTTGACCTCGGGAAAACAACGCATTCCCATGGGATAGGACAGCGCACTCGTTCCTGAAACTGCCGTTGAACTTAGCTAATGAGGAAACGCCAGTATGTAATATCAGCAAAAGTAGTGAGCTTGGAAGAATGTTGCAGCAGTCTAAATTGTTGGTTTAGGATGAATGTACAATGTCCCACAAAAAAGCAGTTGAAGCACTAGACCATACACTGAAAGACATCAAGAACAACCGGGCTATCATGGGAGGGATGGTGGTTCTCTTAGCTGGCGACTTTAGACAGACCCTGCCGGTAATTACTAGAGGTACACCGGCAGATGAAATAAACGCATGTTTGAAAGCATCTGTGTTATGGGTACATGTAGAAAAGTTTTGTCTGACTACGAATATGCGAGTACAGCTACACAATGATTCTCAAGCAGGACAATATGCCGCTGCTGTTCTAAAAATCAGAGAAGATTGTATGCCAACAGACTGTAATGGCTCGATTACGTTGAGTCATGAATTCTGACAAATTGTCTGTAGCACAAATGAATTAAAAAGTAATGTCTATCCAAACCGTTTCAGTTTAAAAAAAGAGTGCAGCTTCCTCTGAAAGCAGCAGTTGCAATAACAATAAATAAAGCTCAGGGGCGAACGCTGAAAGTTGCAGGTGTAAATCTGGAAAAAACTGTTTTTCCCATGGACAATTATATGTAGCGTGCTCACGAGTCTCAAACCCACAAAATCTTTATGTTCTGGCCAAGGAAGGAAAAACAAAAAACGTCGTATATAAAAATGTATTGCAGTAACCTATCTTCTTCTTAAAATGTATTAACCTAACCTTACCTATGACAATCACACTAAGTATGGCCTCATCCCATCTCGGCACAATTCAAACATACGTACAAAAAAGTGCAGCTCAGGTTTTTTCATACTACTATCCAAAAAAACTATCTAATGCGGA
The DNA here is from genome assembly GCA_920104205.1 of Eupeodes latifasciatus. Taxonomy (NCBI): domain Eukaryota; kingdom Metazoa; phylum Arthropoda; class Insecta; order Diptera; family Syrphidae; genus Eupeodes; species Eupeodes latifasciatus. The sequence goes on from OV049926.1 coordinate 158,568,371, forward strand.
CGAAGTCGCGGGTAAAAGCTAGTAGTTAATAAATAACTAAAAATTACGTATACGCCCATATTTGAAATGTCATTTTAAAAGAAAATAACGACATTTAGGGTATAAATCGAAATTTCAACTCAAAATATAATTAAATATTAAAATTGGTCATAAAACGATGTATCTTGGTTTTGTATGAATTTGTTTCTTTTTGTAAATTAACGACAAATCAACATTTTAAAGGGCGTTTTAAGGTTATATTGTAGTTTTGAGTTCGTTATTATTTGTGAATTATTGTGTTTACAACTTTAAAAAAATATTTAACAGTAGAAAGTTTCGGTTTAATTAGAAAACGGAGCATTGCATGATGCAATAATGGGCTTCCAATATTGGCGTGTATTTTTTCTTTTCAGTGATCAGAATATGTCCCGAAAGAATATGAGCTCGAAAAAAATTTCAATCTACGAGATTTCCAGATGATAGGATACAAAAATTTCTACTCCTTAGAGTACGGTACGAACAGAATTACTCAGAACTAAGGAAAAAAGACACCGGTATACCGTAAGGAAGTATTCTAAGACTAACTTTGTATCCTTGACAGATAGATCCGTTCTCCAAAAATTGCAAAAATGGCGTATCAAACAAAATCGATGGGAAAAAAACTGCTGTATCACATTATAAGAGATTGAAAAGTCATACTAAGTCCGTACATTAGACCGTCTTTAAAGTACGAAACAAATGCGCCAAGAAGAACCCAGCTATACATAAGTTGATGTTTTAAAAGTTATGTGAAAGTATTACAACTGTAGACTTCCCCTTAAGTGAATTTTAGATTAAGAATAAAAAAATCATTTGTCGATCCTTCATAGTATTTCATTGGTCTTTATTAACGTGTGATAGCATGGATGCGTAACACTAGTATAACTCATTCAATTTTTTAAAAACAAAACCAATAAAAATGATCAGAATTATTTAAAAAAACGTTTATTTTAAAAACGGATTTTCTCTAATAAATTTATTTTGACATTTCATTTTAGAAGTTTTAAATCAAAAAGGAAGCTGAGGCACACGTTTTAAGTTAAAAAAAAATTGAGATGATATGACGAAATGTCAAAATGAATCAATTCAAAACGGGCCAGGTGTGAACACCGCCTAACTTATAGTTCAGAATAAGTATTAATAGTGTCAACGTCAAAATTGACTGCCAATTTTTTTACAAGTGACAGATTAAACTTGAATTTACTGTTCTCTTAACTGGTTCGCATATGCAATGAAATGGTAAGGTAGTTCAGTGGTCGATAATATAGTCAGAATAAGTATTAATAGTGTCAACGTCAAAATTGACTGTCAATTCTTTTACAAGTGACAGATTAAACTTGAATTTACTGATCTCTTAACTGGTTCGCATATGCAATGAAATGGTAAGGTAGTTCAGTGGTCGATAATATGGTCAGAATAAGTATTAATAGTGTCAACGTCAAAATTGACTGTCGATTCTTTTACAAGTGACAGATTAAACTTGAATTTACTGTTCTCTTAACTGGTTCGCATATGCAATGAAATGGTAAGGTAGTTCAGTGGTCGATAACATAGTCTATGTGACAGTTTCATTGTCCAAACCAAAACTCTATTTTAACTGAATCAAAGCAGATACTTAAATCATTGTATATACATATATCATTATATACAAAGCTTAAATATAAGGCTTGAGATTTTTTTATAAAACCTATAAAAGATTAAGTAAATACTCACTTTTTTAAAAAAAATATGTGTATCAATGTTTACAAAAAAAAAGACAAGTAAGAAGAAAAATTTCGAAAAAATAGAAACTCACCTCGACCGTGTCCCATCCGACGATGTCCATTCACCATTCGGTGAATGCATATATCTCCCACCACTGCCCGATGAAGTTCCACTTGCCGTCGGTGATCCATGATATTCTCGTTCTCTTGTTATTGGCATTTCACAGTTACCCAAGTAAATCGACATTGTTGATGTCGAAAGTGGAGTTACACTCGGACGACTCCTCGAATTCCCCTCGACCCGTATAGATGTTCTCGAGAGATTATTATTTTTATTCAAACTCACTCGATCACGAGCATCATTTTGTTGATAAGAATTTATCAAATGTCCACGCGAATCACCATTAAAAGTTCTTAAATCAGTATTTCTTCTACTGTCCGATCTAATGAGAGTGGCGTTACTAGCACTAACACGAACATTATTTGACACATCGACACTGCTTGATTTAATTTGACGTTTCACAGAAAATGGCTTATGATGTTGAATTGGAACTTCAACACTACTTGCTTTGATTTGACGTTTAATTGGATGTGGTTGTTGTTGTTGTTGTTGGTGTTGTTGAAGTTGATTTTGATGATGTTGCGATTGCGAAAGCGATTGAGATGACAATAATTGTTGGTGTTTATGTTGATGTGGTTGGATTTTAGCATTTGATACAATTTGATTGTAATTTGCACCACAATGTGGCCAAAAATCGCAGGTATTAGCCGTACAAGAACTGAAATAAAAATAAAAAAATAAAAAAAGAAAAGAAAAAAACAAAAACACATAAATCACACACATCAAAACACAGGCGGAGTTCATGGTTGATTTTTTTTTTTTTGACAGTTCACATGGATGGTTGACATTTTTTTTGGCATTCCATTGGAATAGTGAAGTGATACATTTTTTTTTTGAGTGGTGGTGGTGGTAAGTGGAGAAAATGATGATGGTTGGTGATTTAGCGGTAACAACTTTTTTCTACTTAGCGTTTTGGTTTATGAAAGTTTTTAATTTAAGCTGACATTTAGTTTTTTTTTTTTGATTAGCGGGGTGGTTGGTTGCATTAAATTTTGTTTGTGAGTTTTCTAGAGGGTTTATGTTTTAATTTTTTGCTTGAAGGTTCTTAAATGGTGCTTTACATAAAGATGCAACTAATACGATACTTTTTTTTTTGGTTAGTTTTATATTTTTTGTTTAATTTTTGGTCTTAGATCAGTTCTTAGTTAAGCACTACTTTAATTTAGTTTTTTTTTGTTTTTGTTTTTAGTTAAGTGTTTTTAGTTTAATGATTTTGATTATAGCTCTTATTGCAATATTAGGGGGGGACTAGACACTAGTCATCTAGGGTTTAAACTCTATTCAAGCTTTTTGTGTTTTGTTTATTTTTTTTTTCAATTTTTGGATTTGTGTAAATTCAATACCTTCCTCGATTGGTTCCCTGGTGTGATCGTTGCTGCTGCTGTTGTCGGTAGAGGTACTCCGATCGCAGCCGATCGTCACTGGTTACAATCGATTTGAATTCATTGGCTGAGTCGGGAGTTATGCTGTCACGGGAATTGTGCAGACGATCGAGTGAATAGTTGCTGTCACTTGGTGACTGATTGGGACGCTTGGTTGTCGGGTGATCGTATATCCGCTCACTGCTGCTCAGAAAGTTCAGCTCGCTGTTTCCACCGGCATTGATAGTTTCACGGTTTTTCATGGATGCGGGGATGTCATAGTCCCGGCTAAAGTCCATGATCGGTGATCGATCAAGTGATCTTCGGAGCATGTCGTAAGTCAGTTCATGATCACAGAGCCGCGTTCCGTAGTTCTGCGGGCTTGTTTGACGTGGCCCAAGGGTTGTGCTCGAACCAGTTCCTGAAGACTGAGGCGATGGCACCGGGGAGGTTTTGCGCATTTTCCTAAGTCCAGGGACGTCAGTGGTCTGCAGATAGCGCATATTAATGCTGGCATTTCCGTTATTATTGCTTGTTTCCCTATAATCTTCATCGAAGGAGCGACTCTTGTCGACAAAGTCCAGGCGACTAGGCACATTCTGATTGCTGTACGTCCCATAATCAAAGTCAAACGATCGACTCTTGTCAACTTCTGAAGATCGTGTATTGCGATTGGAGTTGGCATTAGTGACAAGAATTTGCTGTGGGTTAGTAGTTGTTCGAATAACCGGTGGAAATGCACTATTCTGGGAGGATCTCAGGGATGACTGATGATAGATAGGTGGTTGATTTGGAGGAATAGGCTGGCCAACGCAAACCATAATTTTATGCGATCGATTCGGCGATCGTTCCGTCAATTGAAGTGATCTACAAAAATTTTGTAAGTGCAAATGTAGTTAATTTTTTCCTAGAAAATAATAAAACTTACCTCGATCGTCGTATACGATGATCTTCGGCAGCCTTTGCATTCCTAGCATTCGATCGTCGATGTGGCGTCGATGTTTGCTGACCATCATGCTCACGTCCACTATAGCTTGAACTAGACGAACTGCGTGATGCACTGCGTGATTTGTCTTCATATTTCTTATTTCTCTCCAAAGTATTACTGCGTGAACCGGAATTCTGACGTGAACCTATCAAGGAGCCTTGTGAACCTTTTTTTCGACGATCTTCCGGTGTCAATGAGCGACTTTCCGGTGTAATTGATCTTTGTTTGCGCAAACTGCTCGACGAACTATGCGAATCGTTGCGATCGGGAGTTAGTGAACGTTGTCGCTGTTGTTTATAGGGTGAGATATTGTGGTAATTTGTTGTGAGAAATTCCGTTGATTCATCTTCCTCGTTGTCCAGCTCGTCATTAGAGAGATCTTGTTAGAAAAAGGATAAGATGTATTTTTAAAGATGGAGAAGGTTTTAAAAGTCTTTATTATTTTAAGAAATATTCTGAAATCTGTTACTTTTTTTGTGAAACCTGTGTACATCGACCGGACTTATCTGCTTTAGTAACAAATATATTGCCTTCCTAATTTTACTTAAGTACTTAAGTTTTTAAAATAAAGCAATTTAGACCATTTCCAAAAACATTTTACTGCTCTTATTTGAAGTTTCAAAAACTTTTTTTTTCAATTTTTCTTTCAATTTCCATTCAATTTCAATGGCAACGATTTACTGTAACGGAAATAGTTGAACCGAATTCTATACACAATACCTTTTTGTATTGATTTACACGCGACAATGGTTAAATTGTAGTACTCGTATATGGTTTGGGCTAAAATAGGTGGTTTTTGGCCTTCGGATAAATAAATTCTTTCTTGTATTTGAGGAAGGAGGAAGAAGAAATATGGAATTTTTTTTTGCTGCTGCAGCACCACGTGGAGGTTGAAATGCTTGCAGTAGCTACATAAAAATATATAGAGATAACCAATATAGCCTTCATGTTACACGAGTATCCTGCAGATATGTCTATAGATAGGGAACAATTTTCGAATTCTCTACGTGAGTTGAATGAAACTTTTTTTTTATTTTGGTAAATCCTTTTTTTTTTTCATGTTCAGGTTTATATTCATATCGATTGGTATTCATATGTATCTATATAAGATGTGAGGAACTTACATCTATGAACGTTTTGTTAAACAAGTATTAAATAGTTTCTGAATTTTTTTTTAAATTGGTTATATAGTTTTAAAGATATGATGGTTAGGATTTTTACATTGAGCTCTTAACTGCATCTAGAGTAAAATTCAAAGGAACTTGTTAAAAGGAAAAAGGAAAAATTAAATTTCCAGAGAAAAGTATATAGAAAAAGGTAAGACGGTTTAGTGAAACAGATGCGATTTTAACAATTTAAACAAAGAACGAGAAAGCAAAAATTGGTAATAATTGCTTCTGTAATGAAACGATGTTTGGCATCTATTATGCGATATTGTTAGGAAAAAAGATTATTAAAGTTTTGAACTTTTTTACCTTTACATTTAAGAAGAACAGGAAGATAAACAGATTGAAAGATCAATATAAATTAAAGGACATACTTTTTCTGACTGAATTTTTTAAGCTTTTCTTGTTAAAGTTGTGAATATGGCTGCAGTTGTTTTTTAATTATGAGTGATGCTTTTTAGTATGGCTGTTGCATTAAAGATTTGGTCTTAGATATAATACTTTTATAACGGTTATTAGACCATTAGGTTCCCAAAAACTTAGATTTCTACATAAGATCTTTTGTAATCCTTAACGAAGACGGTAGAAGTCAAATTTAAGTATTCTTCGTTAAGTTTCCTTATCAATGATATCTAGCTTTGTATGTGTAAAGGTATGTTGTTCACTTTGAGAAATAAAAGTAAACTCAACGAAACTGAGCTATAAAGTTGAACTGTAGTTTGCTAAGCTTTAAAATTATTCGTTAAGTTTTAATTGGAAGTAAAACATAGCTTTACATTTTTTGAAATAGGATCCGATATCAAAATTATTGCCCTGAACAAATATTTAAAAAAAAAAATCTTCGTTAAGTTCTCCTCTGAGGTAAAAATTTCTAACAACTTTTCATAATTACTTAATGAAGTAAGGAAATATTCTACGCATATTCACATAACATTTTAAGGTGTTAAAACGATCTTATGAAGACTTAACGAAATTTGACACAAACAAAAAGAGTATAAAAAGTACTTCGTCATAACAGTTTTAGATGTTACAACGATCTTAAGAAGACTTGACGAAATTTGACACAAACAAAAAGAGTATAAAAAGTACTTCGTCTCCTTACCTGATCGTGCACCGCTATCACATGAATTAAGGCGTTGACTTATGTTCGTGTCGAAACTGCGAAACCGCGACATGTTTGCTATTGATGGTGGCACCACCATACCACTCGCACTCTGAACCCTTGACGAAAACTGAGCCTTTCTCGATCGACCACTTCGATCGAACTGTATTTTGGATTTCTCCAATTTTCTCGGTTGACTATACACAGGTGGCGCTTCTTTCACAGACGTATTCATATAGGCAGTGGTTAGATTTTGCTGGTATTTTGGTGAATTATCACGGCTTTTGTTTTGGGTGCTCTCTTTTTTCGTTAAATAGTTAGGCGAACAACCGGTGAGAGTGCTAAAGTTGGGTGATCTATCACGCTGGGGTGGTGGTTTGTCGGAGAGATTGCAATCGAAGCTTCTGGAGAAAGTTTCAACATAGTTGTCTTTTGGAGTCTTACGAGTGTCATATTCGAAACTTCGACTAAAGACCATCCCGCCTTTGCCGACCTTATTGGGATCGTACTTTATATTATTGCCAGTGGTGATTTGAAGACGGATTGCAGTGTCGGGGCGTTCGTACTTGGCTTTGGAGTCCTGAAATGCTGGTGGCGGGGAAAGAATAGGGGTAACTGGAGGTGGAGATTCAGAGTCAAAGTAGCTTTTGACAGGTAGAAATCCAGGTCTTTCGTTCAAAATGCTAGCAATCTGAGGATCCACAATCTTATATCCTGGCTTTAGATAGCCCCTGGTGGCCGAAGTATTTCGTCGTGCTTCATTTCGTGAAATTAACTCCTCGATCTTGCTACCTGACACTTTAGGTACTGCATAAACTGACTTATCACGCCCCGTATTATCGATTTGTATAACACGGATTGTATTTTTCAGATTTGCAGCGTCATTGTGATGATTATCATATCGCAGATAGTTCGATCTTCGATTGTGACTTCCAGGGGAGTTTTCATTGTTGATCCGTTTCGAATTCACCTGAACCCATCCGGATTTATTGAGGAAAATCTCATTGTTGGTTTTTTTACTGGAACGATTCTCTCCAAATAGATAGGTGGGTTTTTGGGAACTAGACGCTGCCGAAGTCTGACCCAAGCTGTGGAAATGCATTTTTCTAGCTTTGAGTTTTTCGTTAAAGCTTCGTGTTGAAGCTTCAAGACTTTCACGACGTTTTGCAGCGTATTTTTGATAGGAAGTGCGATCGGAAAGTGGTGAGGTATCTTTTACATTATTATCCTCAGGTGTGGTTATGGACGAAGATAGGGTATGAGCGGAGGAGGCTAGGGAGGGACGAGAACGACTACGTCGTTTTTTTGGTGGAAGGGCTGGCAGCGGTAGATTTGAGATATCAATTTTGTCGGTGATTGATGTACGGTCGTTTGAACTGCAATGAGAATCTTTAGTCAAATGACTTTCATCGGTTGAGGCTGCCTCACTTGTCGAATCGATGCATGAGTAATCTTGGCGAGAGAGTTTTGGTCTACAGGGAGATCGAAGTGCTGCTTCGGGTGTTAAATCTCTGAAAATATAAAAAAAAAGAAAGTTATTAGACTTGGGATTTTTTTAAACTTTTTTATAAACAATTATTCTTATACAACCATTCAAATTAACCGGTAGAAAGAGTTTAATGAACTCAGAAATATGAAAGAAAAAGGAAATGAAAGTTTGACGAAGGGCAAAAGAACTGTAAAAATTGATAGAATCTAATTGTTATATTCCATTTTACTTCGCGTACGCTAACGAGGTGATTTTAAAGTTGGAAAGCGAACTCAAACTCAACTGAATTAGACATGATCATGTTTTAAAATGTTTCGTTAAGTTTTTCTAAGACGAATTAGTTGATTTATTTCCCATAATTGGAATATTTACACCAAATCCAGCTTTAAATTAAGTTTTTGCTTGGAATATTTTTATAAAAATTCTTCGTTAAGTTTGTGTTAAAGTAACCAATTGCTTACCTTTTGAGTAATTGCTTTGAATAGTGAAACACCACAATATTAAGTAAAAGTAAGTTTCTATAATAAACTTAACGAAACTTTATTTTCAGGTGAAATGAAAAAAGGCACTTTCTTTTACGTTTCAAACAAAAGTAATTGCCTTAAATTTATATTTTCTTCCTGCATTTTGGTTTATGTTTCGAGAAGATATACCTCTTTACACTTCTCATTCTTTTAATTTCATATTCCTGTTTTTTTTTTGTAGCTCTTTTTGCATTTTAATTCAAATAAGGATTATCTTTAACTCCTTTTTCACACACTTTTCTTATTACCTGTGTGTGTAAAATGCCTTCAGGCCAAATACGAGAAAAAATTAAATCTTCCTAATGCAAAGTTAAATCACATTTTCCCATAAAATCTTAATCCGGAAATCTCTGTTAAATCTTTCGGTTCGTTGAATTTTTTACATTCACTCTACCGCATCCAACAATCAACAAAGAGAAAAATTCTTTTTTCTTTCTTTTCGTCTTCTTCTATACCATTGCGACCATCAATTAAAGTATACGTGTTATATTATACGTATAGTCCTTACCACCTAGATTGTCTTTGTGTATACATTTGATAAAAATAGCTTAATATACTTCAGCTAGGTAGGTACCTAAAGCGGGTAAAAGAAACCCTTTTAGACCTTCTACATTCCCTATATTAAAACAACATTACACTGCCGGAAAATCTAGGTGAAAAGTCAATAGCCCTACTTACTTCCTGAATAATGTACTCTTGAGCATTTGTAGAAAAAGCTAAAAAGCTGAAGCTGAAGCTTTGTTCTGCTCCGAATGCAACGTCAAAAAAAACTTCTTTAAAAACCTTTATAGGGGGAAAAATACATCCTTCATTTTTTAGTAGTGATCCTATATAGGATGTTTGATGTACCCAAACAGAGACTAGGTAACAAGGCTTTAAAGACGCGCACGTTACACATTCAAAATACTCTAATGTTCACATTCTGCATTCTATCCCTTCCCTTATAACTCCTCCCCAACAACTTTTGCTCGTAATTATACTTACTCCGCTGTCTGTGATTGCTCTTCTCTTCTACAAAAAAAAAGTGTTTACTCAGCTTTAGGGTTCTGATTCTGATCCCCTTTATCGAGGAATGATGACGGCGACGTGGGCATTATCATTATCCAAACGTATATCTTCTACACAGACATCAAGAAGGCAACTTAGAGAGAGAAAGGAGATAAAAGAGAGGCGATGAGTCCTTCCATTCTACAATCATATATGCTGAGTCTGGCAGGATGAAAAATCAAAAAAGCCAGAAAGGATGAAGAGGAAAAAAATAAAAACGACGAACAACGACAGCGACGGGCAAATGAATTTTAAAGCATCACAGGATGATGTTGAATTCACTGATGAGAGACTTTGATGTAGCCATTATGAGAAATGTTTCTAACTCCAATTTTTTTTTTGTTTTGGAAAAAAGGAAAACTTTTAATGATCTCCCATGAGTCGCTGAGATTTGCTTTAAAACAATTTAAACCTTAAATCTTTCCCATTTGTATTTCAAAAACTTTATTAACTCTCTAAAAGAAAAGGTTTTCCAATAAAAAGTTTCATTTAGAAAAGCCTTCTATTTGGGCAGGTGTCACTTTTGAGCCTGTCAACATTCATCACTTTGAAGAAGTTATCACAGTTGGCCACCGAACAATCTTGTGATTCAACACCTTTAGACTTCTTGCTTTGAAGCTATGTTAAACGATAAAGTCTATGCCAATGATCCACAATTCCTTAAAGTATATTTCACAATCGTCTATTAACTATAATTCTGGGTCTTCTAATCTATGAAATATTCGTGTGTCCTAACTGATGGATTTGTAGTGTAAAATTGTTGCATTATAATACAGGGTTATCCATTTTGCGGTTTCGACCACTTTTTGACACATATAGGGCGGTAGCTCAGTCATAACTCAAAACCAAAAAAAGGGGTTGGTGGAGTTGTGTACGCTGAACGACTGAAATTAAGTCTCTCATTCCGCCTTCCCAATCATTGTAGCGTGTTCCAGGCGGAACTTTTGGCGATAAAAGAAGTCTTGTCCTGGCTTAAAGAAAACGTGATATCAACATCTGATATCCGTATTTTCTCAGACAGTCAGGCCGCTATCAAATCTCTGGACTCTGTCTCAACAAACTGTATAACAGTCCATAACTGTCGATCATCTCTAATGGAGATGGCACAACAGTTTAATATTGCCGGGCCATAGAGACATTCCAGGTAACTGTAAGGCAGATGAACTCGCCAGGAACGGTACAGTACAGCCCATCCTACCACGTTTGGCACGTACTGGCATACCAATCGCTACTTGTAAACTGTTGCTAATGCAAGACGCTGTGAGGAGGGCAGGCACCAGGTGGAACAACATCACCACGTGTCAAGTCACAAAAAACATCTGGCCAACACTGGATTTAAAACGTTCAAGGTGCTTGCTCTCTCTAAGCAGATCGCATATAAGCTCGATAATAGGTGTACTAACCGGACACTGTCTAATAGGAAAGCACGCTACGAGATTAGGCGTATTCTCAAATGACTTTTGCAGAAGCTGTATGGACGAGGAAGAGGAAGAAACAGTTCTTCATCTTCTCTGCACATGCCCTGCTCTGGCTCGAAAACGCAAGAATTACCTAGGAGAAAGGGACTCAAACTGGTTCCATTATGGTTAGGAGGAAGCCTCAAGATTCATGTGGTATCACAATGGGCCATTAAACTGGCCTAAGTGTGTCCGTTTCCATCTTGGACAGCCACTATAACCTAACCTAACCTATCAAAATACGTGCTCTGTTAAGAAAGTTCATCGCACGCGCTTCTTCTAGCGAGCGACGAAGCTCATTTTTGGCTCAATGGTTACGTAAATAAGCAGAATTGTCGATTTTGGAGTGAATATCAGCCAAAAGCATTGCAAGAGCTACCAATGCATTCAGAAAAAGTCACAGTTTGGTGCGGTTTATGGGCTGGTGGCATCATTGGACCGTAACGTAACTGTGAATGGTGAGCGCTGCCGTGACAAGATATCCAACTTTTTTTTTGCCCAAAATGCAAGAGCTTGACTTGCATGACATGTGAAAAATGAGATGTGATGATGTATGGATACAAATATAAATGCAGCCTTGATAATGGGGCAAGCGCTTTCTATCCTTTTTTGGCACATAGTGTATCGAAGGCAATAAGCTTTAGCTAAGGGACTCGATGTTAAAAAGAAATAAGAGATGTTTCAAACGAAAGAATAGCTTTTCGAACTTTTATGAGATACAAAGTTCGAGAGATAAATTATAAAATAAGACAATCTGAAAGAATCCTTAATAATGGAAAGAATAAAATAAAAATAAGGGATTTCTTAAACGTTAAGTTTTTGCATCTTTAAAACTGTTTCTTATTAGCACATCTATTAGACTGAATTTTACAGATGGAATGGGTTGTTTTGGGCTGGAGGGCCGTTCTGGTTTATATAGTGGGCCTGCAGCATCAGAAAACCTTACAAAAAAGGGATTACAAATTTTACGATCTAATAAGATGGCTTTGTCTTCTAATCGATGAAAATGACAGCCGTTATGCTGAAACCGCGTATCTTCGTTGTCCAATCTATAGAAAGAAATTGGTTATCATCCTAAGTGCGCCGTTTTCAAAGAAATATTGACAGATGACGCAGGATCCACATTTCAAAAATCACCCCAAATGGTGCTTTTTTTTCGGAAAGCAACGGGAGCAGAGTGGATTTTTATAGTCTCAAATTTTAAATTCAGTTTGTTTTTTAACGTATCTTTTTATCCAGAAATGGAAAATTTAAGATCAATTTCTGTTGTCTGTCATGGATTCGTTGGTACACTCTTACGAACAGCAGATCTTTGGTTTACCAAACTCTAAATAGTCCTTCCGCCAGGACGTTTATTCGAACTCTTCCGTAATTAAAAATCGAGTTTAATAAATAAAATTTATTATTTGTACGTGTTTTGAACGATACTTCCGTCAACGGAACATAGACTGAATAAATGACAGTCAATTTGATAGATGTTGCTTCAACAATATCAATTTTACTTTATATGAACTGTCAAAGTTCGAAAGCCCCCTATTGGAAGACCCTTTCAGCTGCAAAAAGAAGTATATGCGCCCCAGTTGTGTTTTCACTTCTCATGATTTCTACATTTGCCTTGTCAAAACACATAATTTTCGACAGTGTTAGTTTTATTTTTAGAATCAACACTTTGTATACAATTATATTGTTTTCCAGAAAAAAAAGATACAAATAATTTTCTTTTCTGTAGAACCAATAAATATCCCTTAGGAATGAAATTAATGACACGAAAAGCAAAAACATTTATATTCTAATCCCACAACCATCACGTCCTTTGAGATAGGGATTTTCACCTCCCTATCAACATACATACATACATATATATATATGTATATGTATGTACTGTACAGAGGTAGGTCTATGTAGAAAATTGTAAGTGGTGTTGGTGGTGATGATGACCACAAAATCACTGGACCATAAATTCTTTACAAATAAAATATATCAACAGTGTGAGTTGAAGAAAAATATATTCGCAATAGGTAAAAAAGCAAATAAAGTCTAGAGGGACGAGATTCGCCGCGTTAACTTACGAATATACAAAAATAAAATATATAAAAAAGTATGAGAGCCCAATAAAAAACCTCTATTCTAGGAAAATGGGCACCCCCAGTTCGGGGTCGTTAACATTTGAACCTACGAGATTTTCAAGATTGCGAGTTGTCTATCCCCATTGAAGATATCTTTTCCGTCTTTACAAAAAAAAAAAAAAAAAAAAAACAACATAGTTCCTTTCCTTATTGGTCTTGTTGGTAGTAAGTGCAAAGTTGATTCTTTTAGTTTGTACTTCTTGTTCGTGCGGTTGTACATAACTACATAAATACATATATATGTAAGTATGTATCTGTGTAAACGGGAAATGGTTGTTGGTCCTTTTGTTCGTCTTTCATCACTTTGATTCTGATGACGAGTGAAAAAAAAAAAAAAAAAAAAAGGACTCACACTCTGTCTTCTTTATAGGACGTAGTCAGTTAATTGATACCGTATAAATGGTTGTCTTTTTGTTGTTGTAAGTATGTATATAAATTTCTAAGGGTAAGGGTGGATTATTGTGTATTAAGCGAAAAGAAATTTTAAGTCGTTTATGGTGTTAAGATACAGGATATACACTTACTTACATCCATACTTATCCTAAGTTCCCGATGGATATTGCTATGGGTGAGGGTTGTTTATGAGGGAGGCGTATAGAGTATACATAGATTGTTATAAAGCTTGTGAAGTGAGATTTAATATAGAAATAGGGGTTAGTAGGGCTATTACGAAAGAATTTAAAAGATAAAAAGAAGTTCTTATGGTTTTTTTTTTTTTGTTGTTGTTTAATTTGCAATGAGCCCCAGGAGAGTTATTAGTAAGTAAAAAAAGAGAGCTTAGGATCGAAAAAGATAAAGTGGTATCTTATTGTCTTAATTTAAAAAAGAATATCTAACTTTCCCAAGAGGTTTTCTTATTTATGCTCAAATGGAATTTTATTGTTTTCAAGAATCGTGATGATAAATCGCTTGTAACGAAAGAAATCATTTTTTTAATAATAAAAATTATACTGTTGATTCAAAATAAAGTACTACAACAAATTTCTAGTGAAGTGCAATCTGCTAAGTATCTTGGTATAATTGTAGATTCTACGCCTGATTTAGCACATGTCGATCAGCTTACTATAATTATACGATATGCATGTACGTGATAACGGTGAAATTGTTAAAAGGTTTCTAGAATTTCTACCAAATATCGGTCATAAAGCTAAAGATATTAAGGATGTATTGTTAAAATCTCTAGAAATACTTTACAAGAACTATACAATTTCTTTACTATATCTGCTTATCGTTGGAAAATCTTGGTGCAGCGTACAAATTTAAGAATTAAGAGTCTTTTTCAAACTCGTTGGTCTGCTCGACATGATGCATGTTACGCATTAGAAAAAGAGTGGTCTGCAATAATTGATGCTTGTAACGAAAGAAATCATTTTTTTAATAATAAAAAGATTAATATGGGAGCGGTTCGAAATGCTGTATTTTAAAATACTGTATGGTTACAATTCTGTATCATACTGTATGATACTGTATATTCATAATACTGTATGGTTAATATACTGTATCTCAAAATGCTGTGTTGTCAAAATACTGTTTCTCAAAATTATTCTTCTCAAAATGCTGTATGAGCAAAACATTATCTAAAAATACTGTATTTTTGCAAAATTCCGCTCTTAAGCTTCCATAATACAGAACAACAAAAGCAGAACTCGATTTATGTATGTACTAACTTTTACCCGCGACTTCGTCCGCATATAGTTTTTTCGGATAGTAGTATGAAAAAACATGAGCTGTACTTTTTTGTACGTACATACGTTTGAATTGTTGCCGAGATGGGATGAGGCCATACTAAGTGTGATTGTCATAGCTTAGGTTAGGTGACGAACAGAGTAAATCATTAACAATTATTAAATTTACACGACAAATAAAATATTTGCAGGATTTCTCTGTAATTGGCATGCGTCCGACAACGGCGGCGTGTGCCCTCACATATGTGAGTTATATTATATATAACATAATGTACACATGTACAACCTTACCTGCTGGACTATAGAACAGAAGATTTATTGAGAGTACTATGCTGATTGCGTTTGGCTGTTATCAGCTGTGTATCCACTGTTAAGCACCCAAGCCAAGCTTTGGTACAGTAGGTACATATTTGTTAAATTAAGTTAGTTATAATAAGGAAGTGAAATAAAAAGGTCAAAACAAAAATTAACTCTTGTTGTTTTTCTTTCCTTCCTTGCTGAAAGCATATAAGTAAGCTTAACTCTGTAACTTGTGCCCGTTCGGGTAGACCCACTCAGTGATGTCCTCCCCCGCACCGAACTACCATCTTCGCCACCTGCCTCGTCTACCGCGTGCAACCCCCGCCTGCGCACTCGCCCCGCACCTCAGCCGAAACAGAATTATCAGAAGTAGAAGACAAGACAGACCCAGCGAATTATTTGTTGTACCTACATGGCTCGTGTTTGGCGCTGAAAGGTTGAGCATAGCAAAGCTTAGGTTTAAAATTATTATTTGTGGAACTTGTTGGGAGCCACAGTTTGCGTCTAACGTTGAGGGCTTGAGGCACGTGGCGCGCGAAGCCCAAGTTAATATACGTGTATGATAAGTATTACATGTTCGACAACTTATTTCATAAGGGTTGGGAATGCGTTGTTTTCCCGTAATACTAATTTTATCCAAATATTATTCAAATCTTTGGTAATTTAGGAGTGAAAGCGATCAGATTCTCCGAAAAGTAATTTTTCCCATGGGAATGCGTTGTTTTCCCGAGGTCAAAAGTAACTCATGTCCTTTTTTAAGTCTCAAACTATCTCCTTACCAAATTTCATTTAAATCTGTTCAGTAGTTTAGGCGTAAAAGCGATCTTCCCATCTCAATTTTCAAATGGGGAAAAGTAGTCTATGTCCTTTCTCGGGTATCCGAATATCTCCATACCAAATTTCATGCAAATTGGTTCAGTAGTTTAGGCATGATTGAGTAACAGGCAGACAGACAGAGTTACTTTCGCATTTATAATATTAGTAAGTATAGATGTACATTATATCATTTATTGTAACTCCAAATTTCACTCAATTCTTAAATTTGCATTAGCTTTTAAATATCAACGAAATGAACGAACACGTGGAAGTTTTGACAGATCAATAAGTTCAGTGTAATTGTTTATTGATTGTGGTAACAACAACTATACATATACAACTGTGAGAGAAATAACAATTAATGAGAAGAAAATGGGAAGAGAAAATAAGACGAAGATACCATTTATTTGTTTTTTTTTTTTTTTTTTTAATTAATTCAAAGACTTATGAATTATCATATGTTATTGTTCAAGGGAAGTATATTAGAACATTATGCCAATGAAAAAATATTATGATGTATTCTTTATAAAAGTAATCTGTTTTTAAAATTCTGTATTTCAACATGCTGTAAATAGGCTGACAAATACAAGTCGTTTTGATAATGTAAAAAAGTGCGAACTTTTTTACATTATCAAAACGATTTTTATTTGTCAGCCTATTTACAGCATTTTGAAATACAGAATTTTGGTATCCAGAATTTTAAGATACAGAATTTTGAGCTACAGTATTTTGATCATACAGTATTTTGTACATACAGTATTTTTAAATACAGTATTTTGAGATACAGAATTTTAAATAGAGTATTATGATCCATACAGGATTTCGAACGCAACCCGATTAATATACAGAAATTTAAATTTCCTTGGAGTGTCTATACAAATTTTGCTCATTGTTTCGCGATAAATGAATTTAAATCAGCATAAACGTTTAACAGCTAATACATCAATCAATTCCTCAAGAAAGGGAAGAAAAAGAGCAGGATCCAAGTTTTCTTATGTTAACACTTTTGTTGGAACCAAGCAGAACCTCTTTCAGAAAGAACTATACGTCTTCTAAAAATCCTTCTAATCTTCTTCTCCTTCTCCTTCTAATCGTCTTCTAATCCAGCAGAAAAACCATATCCGATGAAGTCTAGAACATAAAACTTAGCCCCCCCCGACATCAAGTCGTTAAGTCCACATATATTCTGGTCATGGGTTGTGTCAAAAATATCCTTTCTCTGTGGGCTATTTGACATGTAATCAGTTGCTCAACATCAAATCTTCAAAAGCCTTCACATTTTTCCGGATATGGGATGGGGTCATAAGTTCTAAAATGGTCCTACGTTTCTCTATATAGGTTTTGTTTAGCTGTCACTGATGTTCCTACGTTTCTCTATATAGGCTTTGTTTAGCTGTCACTGATGAAGTTTGAAGTGCGGAATGGATTGAAAATAGGGTGTAAAGTCTAATGACTATGACTGGTTATAATGCAACGTGTTATTTGAAAACTAAACCACATTGTTCTTCCAGGTCCAGGTCACACAGAATGACATTGGTCAATCTGCTGCACGTGATAGCAATGTAACTTGTAAACAACAACAAACAAAAAAATTGGAAAACAACAACAAAAACAAGCAACATGCTGAACGACAACATATTGACAACGTTGTTTTGTGGTTCTGGCGACGATATGGTGGTGTGGAATTGTAAAAGATTTGTCTCATAACATGACCCAAACCAGCAAGTTGAATGCCATTCACAGAGGAGTAACACATCGCCCAAACACGAACCAAGAAGAGGACGATGCCGAGGATTTTCCATAAACCTAAACCATAGGAAAGGTTATGCGGTTATGAGAAATTGGTTGGTGTATAATGTATATATAGGATGCAGCCACTTTTGTGTTTGTTCATTAATCATATTATCGTGACATGGAAAGGGATGGCAAAAAGGAATTTATATATTCGACGAGAAAGAGAGAGAGAGGATAGGTCCACGACGAATATATAAAGACCAAAGACCGATGAGGACGACGAGGAATTTACGATGCACGATGCACGATGGATATTAATTTATTAGCTTCAGATGCTTATGACATCCAATACCGCACTTGTTGTGTTTTGCAATTAAGCCATAGCTACATATATATACAAGATGCATCCAATTTGTTGTCCCTATAATATAACATCATCCTCACTCAGAGTATAAACACACAAGTCCTGCGATTGAGATGGATTAGATAGGTATCTACATAGTCAAAGATACATCCATGTTAATGAGAGTGAAGAGATTTATAAATTATAAGGAATTTTGTTAATGAAACAAATGTTAATTGCACTTAATTGCAGAGAAAATATTTTCTATACTATGTTATACCGGGATATACCTACATCCTTCCAGCATCCTCCCTAAATACCAATGGTTGTGTTCGTTAAGGAAAAGTTGATGCTTTTTGATGAGAAGTTGAACAGAGCATTATTAAATTTCTTAGAAATCAGAGTTTTTCAAGGCTTATATTATAACTCCAGGGATTGCAAATATCAAAAAGACTCAGAGTTAAATATAAAATGAAATTTAAGTAAAATTTTATAAATTAGCACATTAGCCACAATACAACATGTCACTTGTGATTTTGGTTTAAATTAATTGATAAATGACTAGAAGCTAAATTCAAAGCTAAACCAATTTGGACGATGAGCTGTGGGCAAATAATAATAATTATTATTATTTGGCAAATTGATTTCACAATTATCAAAATATATGCATATACAGTGCTATTCGAAAAATGTTGGCCAAACATTTTATTACCCTTTTCGAGAACAGTTCTTGGAATTTAGGAACGCTACGGGTTTTTTTTTTGCACTAGGTAGCAGCATTTCATTCAAACACTGTATAACAGTTGTTGATGTTATTTTCAATAAGAGCTGCATTTGGCTCGTGATAATAGTCCATTACCAACCGAAGGGATTTTGTGGAAAAAATGGGAAAAAAAAGTTCGGAAAATATTTGCCAATAATTTTTGTTTGTCACGTCTCAATTTGACAACACGTGAAATTTCTAAGAGACTAAATATTGCTCAACAAACTGTGGCATGTAATTTGAAAAAATATCGTGAGACCGGGACTATTAGCAGGAAAATAGGCTCAGGGAAGCCAAAAAAGACGACCTCAGTGGAAGATCGTTTTTTAGTGTTCTAAAGTCGTCGGCATCAGGTCAGGGGAGTCATTCCGTAATTTCCGAAACGATAATCGTCAAAACGATTATCATTAACGATATCGTCAATAATTTACTTCACGTAACTTTATCGCTATCGTCTCGTCAATCGTTTTCAGTAGTAGATTGTTCAGTATACTTCAAATACTATTATAATATGACTGAAATGTCAAAAAGAACTCAACGAAAGATAATGCTTGTTCAATAACTTGAAAATGTTATTAAACTTGGTTTTTCTATATGGGAAATTTTAAAAATTTGCAAAAAATGTATTGTTAGTAAACATGCCAACTATTTTGTGATGTTTATTGTTATTGTCACTTTTTGTGTTTTCATTTGTTGCCGTCGACGATAAAACTATAATATCAAAATGTTTTGTTCATGTCTGATATTTTTGTAAATTAATAATTCTAATTATAATTTAGAGTATACATAAGTCAGTAACAGACAATCAGCTGCAATATTAAACCCAATTCTGTCCAAGGGAAGGAAGATAAGACTCCATTTTATCCACAGGAGACAAAAATACTTGTAGTTTCCGAAACTACTTTGGATTAGTACTTTGTGCAAGAGCGATACTAAAAGCGTTGCCTTTCGAACATACCAATGTTTTTCGGCCCCCAAAGTTTCAATGGTTACAGCAAATATTAATATGGAAGGTATATAGTATGTATGTAGAACGACAACCGTCTGACAAATGTATTGTTTTCAATATCATCATTATCCTCTTTTGCAATTTCAAGACTTTGAACAAAACTACAATTGTTTTATATATTTAACAACAATCAAAAAAGATTACTTATGTACATATTTGTGTTTTGTATATATAAATAAAATGCTTACATATTGGTTAGAATAGATAGAAGGTCCGATAAATGTCTTAATTTTCTTCGTAACCGTATTATTTGTATTTTTTTGAGTTTTTATTTTCATTTTGTAACAAAACTAAACTATGCCGAAACATTTTTGCTTCAATTTGTTTTGGTTATCAATGGAAATTAATGGCAGACGATACCTACTTAGCTATCGTGCAAACGCTATCGTTTTGACTATATCACTTTGACGATTATCGTCTTACGTGAAGTGAGACTATCGTCAAAACAATATCGTCTAACGATTATCGTTTTACGGAATGACCCCCCAGGACTTCAGCGGACCTTAAAAACGATCTGTGTCGAGCTACAGGCAAAGTAATTTCTTCAAGCTCAGTGAGAAAAAAGCTGGTGAAAGCTGGACTTAGAGTACTCAAGCTGATATTGAAGCCGGATTTTCCAAAAAGAGTAAAAAAAAACGTTTGATCTGGGCTCAGGAGCATCTAACTCGGACTGAAGACATGTAAAACAATGTCATCTTTTTGGACGAATCAAAATTCAAGCTACATTGTGGAGATGGGAAGATCTTGGCGCCAAGAGAACCGAAAGAAAAACTAAGCTCTGATTGCATTTTGCAGATACCCCCCAAAACTGAAGGTGTGATGGTGTGGGGATGCTTCTGTGGAGATGAAAAAAAGGTAGAATGAGCTTTCTAGAATCCAAAGTCAATGAAAAAGTATACCTTCGAGTCCTGGGAAACGTATTGGAGCCCACGGTGCTAGAGCTTTTTGGAGACACTTGCAGTTTCATTTTTCAAAAGCACAATGCTCCTTGTCATACAGTCAAAATTGTAAGTATGCACTTGTTTTTATTTTTACCATGACTGACTAATATTAAGCTTTAAAAAAAGCTAAAACTTTTATGACTAAAAATAATATTTGGATTTTTTTTTGTATTTCTAAGGTTAAAAAGTACTTCGAAGAAAATAATATCGATGTACTAAGTTGGCCTCCCTACAATCCAGATCTCAATCCAATTAAGAATATTTGGTCTATAATAAAATTTGAGGTTGTGAAGAAGCGCCCAGAGTCAGTTGATAAAATAAAAAGACTACTTACCCCAACCTGGAACACGATACCTTCATCGACATGCAAAAACCTATCTCATTCAATGTCTCGCTGATGTGCAGCCGTATTTTATTACAAGGTCCAACAATGTACTAATTATATAGAACATGTTTGTGAGAAGCAATACAAAAAAAAACAAAAAACCCCACCAATAAAGTATTTTTCTTTCATCCTTAAAAATGAGGCAGGTACTACGTACCTAAAAAACTCATTTTTCGGTATAATCACTTTTTGCTTCCGTGGCGATTTTAGAAAAATCTCAAAATTCTTATTGTATCATAAAACGATTTGAAGCATAATAAAACAAAACCTCCTTAAAAAAATATGTTGTTATTTCAACACATTTGACAAAATTAGAAAAAAAATCGGAAAAAAATGTTTGACCAACATTTTTCGAACGGCACTGTATACCATTATAATATGTTATGTACTGAGATAGATTAAGCTGATAATTATGGATATACATATGAAGAATCAAAATGATATTATTTGGTGTTTAGAACTATAAAAATTATGATTATTTAAAATGTGATTAGAATTTAAATTCACAATTTCCCAAAACAAGAGGATAACTCTTCTATTTTAATATACATATAGAAAAGCTTATCTAAATGCTCTTAGGCAAATATAAAGGACTCTATATCCTTAAAGTCTTAAGTGAATAAAATTATAATATCATGCAATTATTCATTATTTTTGCCTTAATACTCTTGTGATTTATTGCTTTTTATTATTTCCCATCAAAATCATTTAACAAAAAACTGTCCATTTTTAAAAGCGCACAAAACATCTACAACTCATTTTATAATCCAGCGTAAAATCCCTATCATCGACCGACATATTGCACCACAGTAATTTCCGAATTGAGCGATAAAAATTCAAAACTAAACGACCATGATTCGGTTTTATTTTGTAATTTTGTTTTTTTTTTTTTTTTTTGTTGCATACGATTTTCAATTCAGATTTTCAACACGCAAAAATATTAAATCAGCAATTTCAATAATTTTCCGCTTCCACTTCATTCAATTTGCGTTTGGCGAAAATCCTTTTTTTTTGTATCCTTTTTTCTCAGCAAGTATAGAGTCATCAGAAAAATCCCAACGAAAAAAAGGAACCAGAACAAGACCATGGCCTATTTGGGATTGGGATTGGAATGATGTTCAGAGTTGGCTGGATGTTGGTTCTGGTGGAGAGTACGGTGCACTCAACAGAAAAATGTTTTTTTGATCAACAGTGATTTTTATGTTGTTTTGTTTTATTTGCTCATTCCCCACAAACATCATGACGCGCAAGTTCAAAAGAAAATTTAATATTCAAATATTTGTGTCCTTTATCCTTGCATTTTTATATACTTGTACATCAACATTATGCATATATACATAGATTTATGTAAACTCCCTTATTGTTGTATAAATATTACAAACATTTTTTTATTCATTTTCTATAGTAGTAAAAAATGGGAATTTTTTTAACCACCAGCTTGATGCAGCATAATCCTTTGAAATTTATGTTTTTCTTTTTGGCTTGAAAATATGGAGAATCTGCTGGTTTTAAAAAAGCCATTTGAAGAAAGAAAAAAAAATATAGAGAGAATTTGAATAAAAAGGATTTAAAATCATAAAATTTACATCTAATTTTTTCTTCTCAATGTTAAGTGTTTTTTTTTTTTATTTTTTTTTTCATTTTAATTTCAACTTGACTCTTGTAAGATTTTTTGTTGGCTAAAACAAGAATAAAACAAAAGAAACTTTTGAAAAATAAATTTTTATTTTGTTTTAGACTTATACTAAAATATTGCTAGTATTTGGTAGCAAACCAATTGTTTTCAATGACTTGAGAACATCTTCGAGGCATGGAGCCGATTAAATTGTTTATTATGCTGTCTTGGGATACTTTCCCAATCCAATTTAAATTGATCAAACAGATCATTTTAATTTTTGCAATTGGTCCTTACAATTCGTCGATCTACAAATTTCCCATAGATTTTCTAAGCGGGTTGAATTCTGGGGACTGTGCTGGTTATTGTAACACGTCAATCCGGTTTTCTTGCAACCACGTCTTGACCGTATTGGACATGTGCATTGCAGAGGCAACTAATCCTCAGCGTGTGACAGCATTACATTTTGCAAAATGTCACGGTACATAAACCGATCCATTGTTTAATTTATTTGGTGAATCGGTCCCAGTCCATGCCCTGAAAAACCCTCCCAATTACGTTACCTCTTCCGCGTTTTACAGTAGCTTTGATGTAACGTAGATTTAGTGCCTCTTTGGCTGGTCTGCAAACATGACGAAAACCATTGGAACCCTTGAAATTGAATTTGGACTCGTACTCGAAAAGAGTCCATTTTCTAACGGTCCACTTAATGTAGCCATGACAAAAATTAAATCTCGCCAGCGTGTTTTTGGTTGAAATAAAAGGCTTTTTTACAGCCTTAAATTATTTGAGTCCAGCATCAATAACTTGTCTCCAAATTGTTTTCGAGCTTACGTTCAGGTCGAGTTGGGTTCTTATTTCTCTAGATAATATAAAAGGGTCTTTTTTTTTAATTGATTTTATTGTTGCAGAATTCTCTCGTTTTGTTGTTTTTCTTTGTCTACCACCTCTATGAATCGGTAAAACACTGAAAGTGTTTCTTATACTCAAGACTTTATGTACATAAATATTTTGAAGAGCGGTTCACAATTCAATAAAATAAAAAAAAGTACACATACGCCTAAGTGCACCATATGAGAAAATAATGTTGAAAAGATGGACTACTATCGTCTAGTCTTAAATATCGAGTAACATTTTGACACTTGAAGGTATTATTAAAGTAATGAAGAGTCGAACACTGTTCAAATGTTTACAGAGGAACCTATTTTGTAAAATTATTAGCTTCATTTGATTAGTACGAGTTAGTAAAATGGAAAAATTAAACTATTTTTATTTTTGTTGGCTAAACTCCTTATAAATTACATAGTATCATTCACAAATATATATATGTATAAGCCTGGAACCGAAGGCTGCAAAGATAAACGTGGAAACATTATAGTAGAGCCGCAGTCAATGTTGAGGATATGGAAAAATAACTTCTGCAGGTTGTATAACGCCGACAAAGAATGAAACTTCGCTGTAAGACAGGATGATCCATTCAATATAGACGACGAAAGTCTACAATCCCGTCTTTCGGACTTAGACTAAGTAAAAATTACACAGAAAAACAAGATCAACTTTTTTTTGTGTTGCATGACATTTTTTTACGGTTGTTTACTAATTTGGGTGCGCTGATTTCAAATCTACTCTCGGATTTTTTGTAGCAGCTCTAGTTAGTGAGATAGGGATACTGTCTTGAATTTAAATAAGTAGTCGATAGTTTCTATTAATAGCGGTGTAACTTAACTAGTTCCTTTATAAATTCCATTATGTCTTCCTCAAGAAGGACGCGTTTAAATAACCCTGATTTTTTTTGTGTTATTTGCGGAGAATATATGTTCCAAAAATTTCGTTTAAATGTGCCGGACGTTTGTGAAAAAGGCATTCTTCGACTACTTTGGGTTTTCGTTGCAGTCAAACTCTAAACCTTGGATACCAAGTTTGGTAAGTAAAAGTTGTTCTCGACAAAATTAAGAACAATGAACATAACTGGGTTTTATGTGTTGATTTGAAAATGGTAAATTTTCTCCTGGGCCAACAAAGTGGCTATACAAAATACCCCTGTTTTCTATGCCTATGGGACAGCCGAGCTAAAGCTGAGCACTGGACAAAAAAAACTGGCCTTCCAGGGAGGCTTTGATTCCCGGTAAGCAAAATGTAATTTATGCTCCACTTGTATCCAGAGACCGAATTATATTGCCTCTTTTGCATATAAAACTGGGGTTGATAAAACAATTCGTAAAAACTCTAAACAAAGATGGCGAATGTTTCAACTACATTGTAAAAGTGTTTCCAAAAATGAGCAGTAAGAAAATCAAGGGAGGTATTTTCGATGGCCCACAAATCAGGAAGTTGTTAGAAGATACAAATTTCATCAACCATATGACAGCTGTCGAGAAATGTGCATGGGAAGAGTTTGTTTGGGTAGTAAGGAATGTTTTGGGCAATAGGAAGTCTGACGGCTACATTCAGCACGTTGAGCAGTTGCTGATACACTTCCAGCGGCTTGGATGTAACATGAGTATCAAGCTTCACTACCTTCACAGCCATCTAGACTATTTTCCTGAAAATCTCGGCGACCTAAGCAAGAAACAGGGAGAGCGCTTTCACCAGAATATTCGCACTATGGAGGAGAGGTATCAGGGGTACTGGAATGACCATATTATGACGGCTGATTATTGTTGCAGCATTCAAAATAGTTCTCATAATACATCTCACTCTAGAAAATCGAAAAAAATCAGTATAAATATGTTTAATACATTTTTCAAACTTAAACTATGTGTATTTTCAATGAAAAATCCTGTCCCTTCATAACTCCAAAACTAGAGCTGCTACATAAGAACGGTATATATTTTTGAAATCAGCGTGGACAAACTATTCAGATTCATTTAAGAAATCTCATGCAACAAACATGCTATTTACTAGTGTTACCATATCTAAGCTATCAAAACCGCTGGGACGTAGGGCTTACATTCTAAGCAATTTAAAACAGTTGGACATCATAATTCCGCTAGGAGAATGCACCAACTTATCTGTTGAATATGGTCATAATAAAGCATGCCTGATAAATGGAACCTCAGTATTGTTTGCCCGGTATTGAGAAAAGGAAACTCTGTAAACTGCACGAACTATAGATTAATCAGTCTTCTTAAAGTCGCATGCAAAATGTTCTCTACCCTAAACGTCTAAAGCCCAATTTCAACCACCTGATAGGTCCTTATCACTGTGGCTTTAGATTTAATACAGGAAAGTCCAGAGTCGATAAAATATTCACATTACTACAGATCCTGGAAAAAACCCAAGAACATCAAATCGACATACGATCTCTTTATCGATTTCAAGGCTGGATATGACAGCACCTACAGTGATTAACAGTATAGTGCCATGTTTAGTTTTGACATCCCTACCAAACTCGTCTGTTTGTGTAGGATGACCATAGAGAATTCACGCTGCTCCATAAAGGTTGGAAAGAACTTAACACAACCTTTCGATGTCAAAAAACATCTTAGACAAGGTGATGCGCTGTCATGCATTTAACATTGCCTTGAAAGAATAGAGCAGAGCTGCCTTGTCAACATTAAATTAAATTAAATTAGGTGGCGCAACAGTCCGTAAAGAACCAAGGCCTAGTGACTTACAACTCTCAACCATTCCTGTGTGCGAGTAATTGCAGGGATGGAGGGGACCTACAGTTTATATGCCGAATCCGAACGGCTAATTTGAGAAAGCACTTTTTCATGACAAGAATTACTCTTGGAGAATTTGTCAATCCCTCGCAAGAGGCAGCACCCGTGAATAAAACCTTAGGTGGAACAGGCAGGGATCGAACCCAAGCCCTCTCGCATGACAGTCCAACGCACTAACCATCATGCCACGGGTACTATAACATGCCTTGTCAACATTATAGCAACTAATTTTCAAAAGTCATACTTAAAAAATAGATTAAAATTTGTAAGAGATAATTTTATATTTTTTTGAAAACTAATTTTGTTAACAATTCCACGTACTTTAAAAATACACATTTTTTAGTGCTAGTCAATAGCTTAAATTCAAAACCTTATTAACTTCCCATAGGAAGTTATTGTAATGGGTCCGATTTGTCAAATTGAAAATTTTGACATTTCTCAACGTTTCAAGGTCCCTAGAGTCGAAATAAAAGATTTTTAGAAAGATGTCTGTGCGTGCGTGTGTACGTACGTTCGTACGTCCGTATGTCCGTACGTCCGTACGTTCGCGACGTTTTTTTCGTCGTCCATAGCTCAAGAACCACAAGAGATATCGACTGCAAATAAATTTTGTTATACAGATAATAAGACAGAAAGATGCAGAAAGGGCTCCCAATAAAATTTCGTGGGTGGTTTTTTTACCATAGCAGTTTAAAAAAAGGTGAAAATTTTGTTTAAATCTAAATATCTCATGAACCAATGACGCTAAAGACTTGAATTAAATTTCATATTATAGATTGTAACGTGATACAAAACAATTCTATTTTTTGAAAAAAATCTAATTAACGGTGTTTTTTATAAATCAAAAAAACTGAAAAAAAAATTTTTCACCTCGAAAATTTTACGAATAAAATATGATTTCATCTCCAAAACAATTTTGTGCAACGAAGAATAATGTTTTTGACATCTGATAAAATTTTAGGAAAAATCTAATTGACAGTTTTTTTATAAAAAAAAAAAACCTAAAAAAAAAACATTACTCAAAGTTGGTAAAAATTGAATTTCGACTCAAATATCTTTTCAAAAACTTGAGATTAAGACTTCAAACTTATTTTATCTAATAATAAATATTGTTTTCAACATTCTGAAAAATGTTGAGAAAAATCGAATTGACAGTTTTTTTACAAAAAATAAAAAAAAAAAAAAAAAAAAAAAAAATTAATAAAAGTTGGTAAAAATTGATTTTCGACTCAAATATATGTTTAAAACATTGAGATATTCGCTTTAAACTACTTTAATCTTTCAAAAAATATTGTTGTCAATATTCAGTAAAATTTTGAAAAAAATTGAATTGACAGTTTTTGTACAAAAAATTAAAAACCGAAAAAAAATTTAACAAAAGTTGGTAAAAATTGATTTTCTATTCAAATATCTTTTCAAAACTTGGAGATATTGGCTTTAAACTACTTTAATATTTCACAAAATATTGTTGTCAACATTCATTAAAATTTTGAAAAAAAAAATCGAATTGACAGTTTTTGTACAAAAAATGAAAAACCTAAAAAAAATTTTAACAAAAGTTGGTAAAAACTGATTTTCGACTTAAATATCTTTTCAAAAATTTGAGATAATGGCTTCTAAATAATTTTAGCTTATAAGAAATATTGTTTTCAACAGTGGGTAAAATTAAAAAAAAAAACGAATTGACAGTTTTTTTAACAAAAAATAAAAACCTAAAAAAAAAAACAATACTAAAACTTGGTAAAAATTTACTTTCGACTCAAAAAGCTTTTCAAAAAATACAAATATTGGCTTCAAACTTTTTTTATTTCACAGAAAATATTGTTTTCGATATTCAGTAATTTTTTTATAAAAATCCCACAGTCCGTTTTTTCATAAAAAAAAATAAAATCTACAAAAAATAGTACGCAAATTTAATAAAAATTGATATGTACATATAGTCAAACTTTTAAGCAAGACAAATCGACAGACGGGATGGGAAGTTATCAGTGTGGTACGCATCCCAGCCTCTTTTTTAAATACGTATGGGGCTCAGCAGAAAAATAAATCATCAATTTACGTTTGTTTTTAAATTGGTTGTGAACTCGTTTTTCTGCAGCGTTTGATCAAATTCTGAAAATTTAATGAAACAAATTTGATTCATTGTTTTCAAACATTCTAATCTTTATGATCAAGAGGAATCGCATTTTTTTAAATTAAATTCATTGTACATATTTGAGTTACATATTCAATAGACTTCAAATGAAAAATCAAATACTTGATACAATCAAAACATGTTTTCAATAAAATATAACTTTGGAAATTCTGTTCTTCCACAGATTTCACAAGCCATCGGAAAAATATTTAAAAATGTGTCATTTTTTTCTATTCGTCATTATTTAAAACGATAGAAAAATGACCAAAGTTTGGTTTTGTTGTGTTGATGGATGGAAAATACTTTGTTCATGGTCTTACATAGAATAATTTGAGCATATTGTAAAACTATCAACACAATATGTGTATACAACCTTTGGTACATTTTTTTTTTTTTCAATTTAAGCAAAACGAAAAGAGATTTATTCAATGTTCAAAATCAGACAAAAATTTTTGAACTACGAGTATATCTAAGTATTGTATCAAAAATTGAGTGACAAATTTTGTGGTGCCCTTTTTGCTTTAAGATCTAAAATAGTAGAAATAGAACTAAAAACAATGAATTGAGAACAGTTTTTGACTCTGTGTATCATGTTTTCTAAGATTTTTGGAGTTTATATCTATATTGCTGTACATGTTAAATATACCAAATTAAGAGTTAAATAACGGTTCTAGATAGTGTCATTAAATTATTTTTCCAAAAAGATCCCATCTCATCTTGTGAGGATGTAGCCAAACAATTATATAAATGATAGCCACATCCTTTTCCTTCAAGCTTCAATTCCAATTAATAAAGTCTTAAGTTGAATTTCTCAGAATTCCAATCTACCAATGTACGTATCAAGCAAAAAAAATATCAATTTATTTAATATTAATTTAAGAATCACAAAGTCTAACATTCATCAAACAAAAGCAGAAACTTTTATTGATTTTTGCCATACGCAATTGTTAATCACCATCGAGCACAAAAATAGCTATGTACATAAATAAAATACATTCCTCAATCATACCTACATACGTATGTATATCCTCAAGAGGGAAATTTCTTCCTTTTTGATTAAAGAATTGTAATAATAATAATTATTGTTATTTCCCAATTGCCAATATAACTGAACAAAGATCATGAATCCTTGTGGAAAATTCAAATCAAACTATCAAGTGGATATTGTTTTCTGTTCCAAAAGAAGACAAGACTCTGTATTTTAATAGCTACCTTGTTTCAGCTCACTTTTACTATCACTTTGAGTATGATGCCGTGGACAGTGTGGCGGGAACAGGGACAGGGATGGGGATGAGGACAAAAACGACCATCATGGTGATTATGATGGAGAAATGTACACTTCAGTTCAATTTCAGATCGGCTCAGCTGCACGTGAGAATTTTCAAGGAAAACGACCATAAAACTTAAATGCCATTTGGATTTTATTTTAAGGGAGGTTAAAAACTTTTGTTTCTATTTCAATGATGCATTCCCACACTTTATAATACCCCCTTCTACCCTTTAATACCTACAACTATACGATTTTCATTTTCGTTTCTGGGAAAACTTTTAAAACGAATTGAATGCTACAAACATAGAAACATTCCGCATTCCTGTGAACTCCCATTACGATTGAGGGAGAGGAAGACTATACGGTTGGAAGAGTGAGTAGAATTTCAGAATTTCGTCTTGTGCTATAAGTTTTCATCCAATAAAAGTTCATTGCTACACATAAATTTGATGGGAAAATAGTTTTATTCCCATTCCAAATCCAATCCAACACGGGTTAAAGTAAATATGGTATTGGAAGGTCATGAAGTATATTATGTAGTATTGGAATAAAGCATTAAAGGTTTTTACCACAATTTAGGTTAGGTTAGGGGTGTGCACAGCGTGAAGCTGTTGCGTACACGGGGGCCCACTGGTCCATTGTGATCCCCTGTAAAAAGTGAAAGTTAGCATCGATGCTCCTCAATTTTGCCGATTAACGTAGACTGGCTCGTTAACGAACCAGCCTGTGCTATCTATAAATTTCCTCATGTTTGTCATTGAGACCTGTGCTAGATCATCCAGTTCTCCAACAAACCTGTTTCCGAAATGACGGAGTCGGCTGGTTTGGAGGTTCGGACAGTCACAGAGCAGGTGTTTAATGGTTTCTATTTCCTCCTCATCCTGACAGCTCCTACAAAAATCGGGTGCAAATGCCCCTATCCTGTTAGCCGTTGTGCCAATGGCGCAATGACCTGTTAGTACACCTATCAAGATTTTAATGCTCTTTTTGCTCAGCGATAGAATATACCGAGTTTCCTTTTCATTTGTGTTAGGCCATAAACTTCTAGAGATTACACAATCGTCCCTGGATTTCCAGGAGTTATTGATTTCCTCTTTTAGTTTAAGGTCTATCTTCCTCTTGAGTACCCCAATCGGGACGAGTGGTCCCCTTACTGAATGGTCGCTACTACTTGTGTCTGCTTCTGACCCTTTCCTGGCTAGTTCATCAACTATATCATTCCCTTCTATATTGCTATGTCCAGGAACCCAGCAGAGCTTTACCTGGTTAGTGTGGCAGATTTTATTTAATTCCTTCCTACAGTTTAAAACTGCTTTTGATCTTATGGTCTCACTGGCTAAGGCTTTGATAGCAGCCTTGCTGTCCACGAAAAAAGTAATCTCCGAAGAGCTTAGCTTTTCGTGGTGTGCCAATTCAGCTGCTTTTCCAATGGCAAATATCTCGGCCTGAAAGACACTACAGTCAGCTGGGAGTTTGTATGACGCTCTGATTTTGAGAGATTGGCAAAACACTCCAGCACCTGTTCCTGATTCCATTTTTGAACCGTCAGTGTAGAAAGGGATACCCTGTTTACTTATAAGTGAATTAGGATCCCAACCCTGTCTTTCTGGTATGAAAATAGAAAATTTCCTATCGAAATCTAGTAAAGGGGGGAAGTAATCGGTGGTCTCCAGCAGTCCTGGAATCGTGTCATTTTTTTGTAAGATTGACCCGTGTCCATAAGTGCTGTGCCTCCAAAAACTCAGTTCTCTTAAACGAATTGCAGTTTTGGCTGCCGTGCACTTTATGAACTCATCCAGAGCCGGCAGGTCCAAGATCACTTCCAACCCAGCTTGTGGTGTGGATCTTTGAGCCCCTGTTATTCCTATACAGGCTAGTCTCTGTACCTTATTCAGGTTCTTGAGATAGCTTGATTTTTCCACCGCCTTCCACCATACAATAGAGCCATAGGTAAGAATGGGTCTGACAATCGCTGTGTACATCCATTGGATGACTTGCGGTCGCATACCCCAACGTACACCGAAGGTCTTTTTGCATGTGTAGAATGCACCTAGTGCTTTTTTCATTCTCTCCTCAGTATTACGCTTCCATGTAAGCTTGGAGTCAAGGATTACTCCTAGAAATTTAGCTTCCTTAGACAGTTTTAGAGGAATACCATTTAGTTTGGGAGGGTTGAAGCCCTCCAGTTTCCGTTTCTTCGTGAACAAAACTAGCTCTGTCTTGGTGGGGTTGACCCCGAGACCGTTCTTAGTTGCCCAAGAAGATAAATCCTTTAATGCATTTTCCATAATGTTTTCGATGATGGTAAGAAACTTGCCTGATACCAAAACCACTATGTCATCTGCATATGCTACGATTTCAATGCCCTGATCTTTGAACTTTGTGAGAATTTTGTTGACTACGAGGATCCAGAGCAGGGGTGAGATGACTCCTCCCTGTGGTGTGCCTCTAGTAACTGTTTTCTCGATAGTGCTAACTCCTATTTGAGAGTTGATAATTCTGCCATTTAACATGGTGAAGATCCAATCGACAATGACAGATTCAACTCCAACTAAGGCAGTTTTGATCGATTCTTACCACAATTTACTTATCAATATAGATTACTTCAAGTTTATTGTCAAAATTATTTATAATCAAACAACCTACAATTCTTGGAGCAAATATAGAGATCAATATTTTCAAAGCAGGATAATTCTTAAGAAAATGTAGAAAGTGTTGTGTTATTTTGAAATTTAAAGCCATCAGAGAGGTGTTAAAGGAATATCAGTTAGAAAGTTGGAAATATTCGATTTGAAATTGACAGAAAACCTTGGCATTCAAATTCAAGTATGCACCAGTATAGTACTATTTTTAATTTTCTCACATATGAAATTACTCCCTATTCCGATTGATGAAACGATATTAGATGCGGTTGCTGCCAAATTTTACCGTATATGCAGAGGTAAAATCTTTATGCCAGATATAATTGATCGCACTTACCTGAGCGTAGAATTTGGTTAGGCTCTGATGGTTTTGTTATATGAAAGAGAACAAATATTATTACTATTATTTAAAGATAAATATATATACCTAAAGCGATTTATAAGCTTGTTAAATTGGGTACACGTTGAATATTTGCAATTTGCAGAATTACATTAGCTTACATTGAATAGTTTCTGTGGGTTTTATTATTATAAAAAGCTCTCATGAATTTACTTATGATGGAGCGTTGGTTGGGTATAGGTATGCATAGTGCATAAGTGGGTTGGGTGAATTGAAATTGAGTAATTTTGTTTGAGTATTTAAGATTTTCAAGGCTTTTGTACTATGTCAAGGTCTTTTCCAGGGTTAAAAATGATACGGAATTTATTATATGTTATATTCTCAATTTGTGTGGGCAAGA
This sequence comes from Eupeodes latifasciatus, assembly GCA_920104205.1. Classification (NCBI taxonomy): domain Eukaryota; kingdom Metazoa; phylum Arthropoda; class Insecta; order Diptera; family Syrphidae; genus Eupeodes; species Eupeodes latifasciatus. Next base: position 158,601,515 of record OV049926.1, read on the forward strand.
AACATTTTACTTTTTTAATAAGCCCTTGGTTTATTAATGTCGATCTGAGATTCTATATAGCCTCAGAGCCTTACCAGTATTGGTAAGGCGAGAATTCTTCCATCGGAAGAGTATGGATTTTATATAAAAGTTTCCGTCCCTAAGCAGTGAAAACAATTCTGTTTTTCTGGACTTACGTTTTAATGCTGGGCTAGTGCATTATACAACTTATTTAAGCCTCTTGGGTAGTATTAAAGAAGAGTCCAATTTTCGCCTACAGAGATAAGTTCTTTAGCCGTACTTCGCGAATGTTGAATATTATTGGTGTCATTGCAATGTTCAACATCTCATTTCCTGTCCTGGTAGATTTCTGTCATGTTTTTCAAGCTACTTCCATCTAATTGGCTTTGATTTATTCAGCCTATTTTGCTAGTGAAGTGGTAAAGTTCCTTACTCTTCTTCGTTGACCTAAAGATCTCCATAATCGTCCTGCCGAGAGGATTATTTGCGGTTTAAGGGTTAAGTAAATGATCAGCCCAAACTCATTCGATGACGAGATGGAGAATCCGAGACATTCAATTTCCTGTTATCCACAAGAACACTCATGGCAACAACAAAATTATAATGCTATTTAATCTTGATATTATAAAAGGTAATAAAAGGTATTTTTTGACAAATTTCCAACCCGAAAAAATTAAAGTTAAAATCAATTGAAAGTAAAAAATCATTTCTTTTTATCTTTACTGATAAATAAGAATTTCAAAGCTAATAAGAAATTAGTCCTTCGACCCGGATTTCCAACTTTGGGGACAAACAAGAGACTAATACTGGGCAGCGTGTTTAGGACAATAAGTATTCAAGTAAGGATTGTGGGTTCATGCGGGGTTTGAAATATTAATTCATGGGATTAAATACACAATTAAGGAGATGTGAATAACCTTGTCAGTTAAAGACAATTGACCGCAAATTAAGTGGAGGTGATGTGAACTTTTTATTGTGTGGCTTGTTGAATAATCCACAAACTTTAGTTCCAACTTAACTCATGCCATCGGTCATAATCAATAAATCGCCACCCAGAAAATCTGCAGGGGTCATTTGAACTACTCTCCATCCATAATTGTATTCCTCCAAGACCACACATTTAAGTAAAAAATAATTGATGTTTAATTTATTTCCTCTTAAGAAGTCCTATGCTGCCTGCATTAAGCATTGAAAACCAGTGGCAACATTGCCTTGCAGCCATCAGAGTTATAGGTTTCACAAGACCACCACAGCGAAAACTCTGGTTTGACGACGAATGCCGGCAAGCGCACGCAGCTAAACAAGAGGAATACAAAACGGCGCTGCACAGGAGGACCAGAGCTGCTCGCAAGTTCTACGAGCAGAAGAGGAGAGAGGAACACCGGCTTCTTAGATGGAAAAAAATAGAGCATGAGAAGTGCGCGATCGAGGAGATAGAGGGATGTCACAACAGGAATGAGGTTCATATATTTTACCAAAAGGTAAAAAAAACCTCCCAAGGGTACCAGCCACGAACCGAAGCCTGTAAGGGCGATCAGGGGAACATCTTAGTAGAACCGCAGTCTATGTTGAGAATATGGAAAGACCACTTCTCCAAATTATATAACGGCAATGACGAACCGAATTCCGCTGTAAGGGAGATAGAACCACTCAACCTAGGCGACGCAGATCAACAATTCCGCCTACATGACCTCGACGAAATGAACATAGCCATATCTAAACTGAAGTCAAACAAAGCTGCTGGAGCTGACGGCATCGCTGCCGAACTATTCAAAGCAGCAGGCGATGACTTGGTAGGGAGCATGCCACCAACTCATCTGCAAAATATGGTCGGTAGAAAGCATGCCCGATGAGGGGAATCTCAGTATAGTATGCCCGATACATAAGAAAGGAGACCCTCTAAATTGCGCCAACTACAGAGGCATCAGTCTCCTTAACATTGCATATAAGATGATCTCTACCATATTATGTGAACGTCTGAAGCCGTTCGTCAACCACCTGATAGGTCCTTATCAGTGTGGCTTCAGACCAGGAAAGTCTACTATCGACCAAATATTCACACTACTTCTTGGAAAAAAACCAGGAGCTTCAAATCGATACTCACCATATCGATATCCATAGGAAAGAGCTCTACAGAGCAATGTCTAGTTTTGGCATCCCTGTCAAACTTATCCGTTTATGCAGAATGACGATGGAGAATGCACGCTGCTCCATCAGGGTCGGAAAAGATCTCACCGATGCATTTGATGTCAAAAAAGGTTTTAGACAATGCGATGCACTGTCATGCGACTTCTTCAACATCGTTCTGGAAAGAATTGTGCAAAACTCAACCGTCAACACTAGAGGCACAATCTTCCAAAGGTCCATCCAATTACTTGGATACGCAGATGATATTGACATAATTGGAAGATCAAAGCGTGATGTCAGTGGAGCGTTTTTGAGCATTGCGACGGAAGCGAAGAAGATGGGTTTAGTGGTCAATGAGGGCAAGACCAAGTATATGCTGTCATCAAAAAAGGACATTGAACAACGACGTCTTGGACAAAACGTCACCATGGACAGCTATAACTTTGAGGTAGTTGAGGACTTTGTCTACCTAGGCACCTCTATTAACACAGACAACGACACCAGCGCTGAAATCAAACGAAGAATAACTCTTGCAAATCGCTGCTTCTTTGGACTTAGAAGGCAATTGAGTAGTAAAGTCCTCTCTCGAGCATCTAAAATCACCATATATAAGGCACTCATCATCCCGGTTCTCATTTATGGCGCTGAGGCTTGGACCCTGTCAAAGAATGATGAGAGCGTCTTACGATGCTTCGAGAGAAAAATTCTTCGGATTAATTTTTGGTCCCGTATGCATAGATGGAGAATGGAGGAGAAGATATAATGACGAACTGTACGGGCTGTACAGCGACTTTGACCTAGTTAACAGAATAAAAGTTCAACGGCTTAGATGGCTAGGTCATGTAGAGCGAATGGACATCAACGCTCCAGCCCGGAAGGTCTTCGAATCCAATCCCGATGGACGGCGCAGTAGAGGAAGACCTCGACTCAGGTGGCGCACGCATGTTGGTTGAGGCCCAGGTCCACCCCGGACTGTAGCGCCACCTTAAGTAAGTAAGTAAGTTTAATTTATTTCCTGAACCCAACAAATTTATTTTCAAATTATTAAATATTATCAAAATGACTGTCCTTACTTAAATTAATCTCAACAAACAAAAAAAAAAAATAAAACACTAATCTCCTTGAAACACCTTAAGTCCACGCAATATAAAGCTCTTATTTCATTTTAAATTATAAACACATCGAGATAAAATCCTCTCATAATAAAGTGAAGTGAAAGTTTCTCTATGTACATAATTTTGTTTGTCTTCGCAAAAATATAGATAGGTATCTCAGGAAAAATATAAAAATTTCCACAACAAGAAGAATATAAGGGCCAACAACACCACCACCCAGAAATATGTTCCTTTTATAATCCTTACAATTTTCTCTTCTACTCAAATACTCGTAGAACACAACAAAAAGGACCAGAACAAAAAACTCATTTTCATTTAATTTATGTGCCAATTTTTCTCTTGAACGAATCCCTATTGCACGCTTATAAGTCTACCCATCGCATCGCATCGAATCGGAGCACCCAGAGTACATCTCCAAAAACAAACAAATCAATTAGAAGAAATGAATTAATATTTAATGAAGCAGGTCCTTTCCTTTCACGAACAAGGACATGCAATATAAAGTATTTGTAATGCCTTCAATCTCTGGAATTGTATGTTTAAACATACATACACACATACGCATACATTATATGTCTATGGGAAAAGAATATTGACCATTTCCCCAAGGCTGAGGGGGCTAAATGAAAAGACGAGGAAGAAGTAAAACATTTTTCGGGTGTTATTTGGTAAAGACATCTCATCTCGATCTCAGAATAAGAACAAGGTCCTCATGTGGGGGCAATTGAATTGACTAATTGATTTGCTAAATGAAAATCTTCAATTTGTTCCTTTTTGCGGGGATCAACATATTTTCTTTAATTGACAATGGATTTATTTTAATTGGATACTCATCAAGGATAAAGTCACGTGGATCTGGAGATCTGAGAATCTGGATATCTCTCACTTTAGGCTTATACATTATGTACTGGTACTCGTTTATCATCTCTCTCTTCCTCGAAATGTTTTATAGTTTCGGTCGGTTGTTCGTCTTACATTGTAATTCACAAAAATGAAGGAAGATTTCAAATATACGAGTATTGTAGTATAAAACTTAGGCAATGGGCAATTAGAGAGATGAATGTTCTGAGATTGGAGTCGGGAAAAAAACCAAAAACGAAAGAAAGAAATTAATTGTTTTATGGTAACAAATCGGGGATCATGTTCAAATTAGAGATGATTATTATTTGTGTTCGCTTTGTTGCCTTCAATTTGCCAAAGAACCAAACGAATAAAATTGGTTCACATTGAGGTGTTATGAAATATGTTTTTCTTCATTATTTCGACCTAACATATTTCATTTTAAGTCTATATTTAATAGCGTTTTGGATTTGATGAATGTAATGTTAGACGTAAAATGTTCATTTTTCTAAATTAACTTAAGTTAGTTAGAGAAAAATTGTATGTATTTTAAAAATATTCGTTTTGTAGTTTTAAGGACTTAAAAAAAAGCTCAAATTAGAACTGAAAAGCTTTTTATTTTTGAATATGTTTTCTTTTGTTGTTGAAATTTAAACTGGCTAAAGTTTTGCGAGCAGTTTTCCTGGTAATTGGTTACAATCATTTAAATAACATTTACTATTTCGACCTTCCCATAGTCGAATTGAAAATTTTGACATTTCTCGACATTTCAAAGTCCCTAGAGTCGAAAGAAAGGATTTTTAGAGAGATGTCTGTGCGTGCGTGTGTACGTGCGTTTGGAACTTTTTTTTCGTTGTCCATAGCTCAAGAATTTATCGACTTGAAATAAATTTTGTTGCACAGATAATAATGCAGAAAGATGCAAAAAGAACTCTCAAAGAAATTGAGTGGGTGGTTTTTTTACTATAGCAATTAAAAAAAAAAGTGAAAATTTTGGTTTACCCAAAATATCTCACGAACCAATAACGCTAGAGGCTTGAATTACATTTTAAATTAAATTTTTGGAAAAAATCCAATTAACAGTTTTTTTATACATCAAAAAAACTTTCAAAAAAATATTTGTCACTTCGAAAATTTTACGAACAAAAAATGATTTTATCTCCTAAATAATTTTGTGAAACGGAGAATAACGTTTTATTAATATCTGGTAAAATTTTGAAAAAATCGAATTAACAGTTTTTTTTTTGTATAAAAAATAAAAACCTAAAAAAATACATTACTCAAAGTTTTGGTAAGAATTGATTTTCGACTCAATTGTTTTCAAAATTCAGTAAAATTTTGCGAAAAGTTGAATTGACAGTAGTTGGTTAACAAAAAATAAAAACCTAAAAAAATTAAAAAAAAGTTGGCAAAAATTGATTTTCGACTCAAATATCATTTCAAAACTTTGAGATATTGGTTTTAAACTACTTTAATTTTTCAAAAAATATTGTTGTCAACATTCAGTAAAATTTTGAAAAAAATCGAATTGACAGTTTATTTACAAAAAATTAAAAACCTAAAAAATATTTAACAAAAGTTGGTAAAATTTGATTATTCGACTAAAATATATTTTCAAAAATTTGAGATAATGGTTTCTTACTAATTTTAACTTATAAGAAATATTGTTTTCAACATTCGATAAAATTTTGAGAAAAATCGAATTGACAGTTTTTTTTACAAAAAAAAACCTAAGAAAAAAAACAATACTAAAACTTGGTAAAAATTTTCTTTCGACTCAAATAGCTTTTCAAAAATTACAAATATTGGCTTCAAACTTATATTTTATTTCACAGAAAATATTGTTTTCGATATTCAGTAATTTTTTTTATAAAAATCCAACAGTCCGTTTTTTCATAAAAAAATAAAATCTACAAAAAATAGTACGCAAATTTGGTAAAAATTGATACATATAGACAAACTTTTAAGCAAGACAAATCGACAGACGGGATGGGAAGTTATCAGTGTGGGTCGCATCCCAGCCTCTTTTTTAGTACTTATAAAGGGTGTCCCAAAATTAACGCTAGATTTGAATTTGCCGCCATTTGTGCAGTGAAGTGTTGGCAACCCTGAAAAAAAAAGCAATTTGACAGCTAACAGTATAGGGTTATTAAAAATGGAGCGTTACACGAGAGAACAACGTGTCTACATTATTAAAGAATATTTCAAAAATAGTGAAAGCTTGGCGGCTGCAGTTCGAAAATTTCATACAAAATATGGTCGGAATAGTGTTTTAACTTCGTCAACTGTGAAGAGATTAATTGAAAAATTCATGGAGACTGGATCCGTTGCCGCATTTGGGGTTCGGAGAACCCACATGTGATTGTCGAAAAACAAATGCATCCACAACGCGTGACTGTATGGTGTGGATTTTGGGCTGGAGGCATAATTGGGCCATATTTTTTTGAAAATGATGCTGGTCAAGCAGTGACTGTTACTGGTGCTCGATATCGCGACATGATTACACAGTTCTTTCTGCCAAAATTGGATGATATTGATGTGTCCAATATGTGGTTTCAACAAGACGGTGCCACATGTCATACAGCCCGTGAAACAATTCAATTACTGCATGAGACATTTCCAGGTCGTGTACTCTCTCGTTTCGATGATCAAAATTGGCCTCTTAGATCGTGTGATTTAACACCATTAGACTTCTTTTTATGGGGTTATTTGAAATCACAAGTCTATGTCAACAAGCCCACAACCACCCGTGCATTAAAGATTCAACGCTGCATCAACGAAATTCAGCCACATTTATGCAGAATGGTCATGGAAAATTTCAACAAAAGAGTGCACATGTGCATGCAAAGCCGTGGAGGCCATTTGTCCGATGTGTTATTCCATACATAACCCTATCCTATGTACTTTACGAGTCAATAAAAATATAACTATCAAAAGACTAAAAACGGCGTTTTCTATTTAATTCAAATCTTGCGTTAATTTTTGGACACCCTTTAATTATACTCGTACGTTTTAAATTTGAGTTTCGTTTAAAATGTTAACCCGTTTTTGAGATTTAATTTCATAAGATCTAGCGGGTCATTTTTGAAAAAATTTTAATGTGGATTTTGGACAAACAAATTAGTACGAAGATTACTGTTATTTTTGGCCTTAAGAAGAATCTTCCAAAAATTCTAGTTTCTAAATTTAAACTCAATCCATAAAATAGTCTAGGTTTGGAGGAAAACAGAATCGCCGAACCCCCATTTTTTTGACATCGTAGTGCCATGTTTGATTAAAATATCGACTTTGAAATTTTAAACGTATGTATGCCTTCCCTATGTGTCGCAGGTAAAAACTGTGGTAGTATTAATCTGCAGAGTTTTAGAATGCTGATGAGAAACATCGCATTGCACATTTCTCCCATAAAATGGGTATGGAAGTGGACGGATTTAAAAGTCAATTATTTTTAAAAGTTTAACTTGCTAATAAAATAGGAAAACTGAATGAAATGTTATTCCAATCGTTAGGTTAAAAATGAAAAAACGTGAAGTGGGCGTGGCTCGGGCCGAACGGATTTTGTTTAAAATGACATTTTTTTTTTAAAACTTTAAGATCAAGTTTGAAGAATTTCAATTAAATCTTTGCAGCGCAATCTTAGCTTGGTTCAAAACAGCTACAATGAATATGTCAAAAACGGAAGCTCTGATCCTTTTAATGTTGACGCTTCAATTCCAATTAAAATAAAAGTTGTTTAATTCCTTTCTTATTTGATCGTAATTGACATTTTTGAAACACTGATTTATGACAAGTGATTATTTCACAGACCAGAGTTACCGCTTCTGATTCAATTACTTGGTGGAAAAAGGTCAATATTTTGTATTTAATCTGTCAACTCAGTGCAAACAAAATTGCTGGTAGCCGAGAAATTCTACAAAAATACTCATTTCTCAATTCCATCGCATAAGTTGACGGCATCGTATTCTGACATGTTTTAAGCACAAAATATACTTCTTTAGGTGCGTGATATAGCGGCGGATAAGTGAAATAAACCAACTTTAAGAAATTGTTTTTAATGCACTTTTCAAAAAAGAAATAAGGCCAATTTTTAGCAGTTAGTCAAATTGCACTCTGACAAAGTGAAATGAGGCCAAATTATTTGTACGGTGAAGTACGAAATGCTGACCCCCTGCAACCCCCTGCGTTGGCACATCATATGATTTGGGGGTGGGTGCGAGGTCGAGCGTAAGCAAAGCTTCTGGTAAAATTGAAATAAAACTAATTTGGCTTTATTTCGCTTTGTTTAAGGGTAACAAGGCCAACTGTTGGAAATTGGCTTTAATACACTTTAAAAATAACTAAATTGGGTGACGCAACAGTCCGTTGAGAACTAGGGCCTAGTGACTTACAACTCTCAACCATTCCTGTGTGCGAGTACTCTTGTCAGGGATGGAGGGGACCTACAGTTTTTAGCCGAATCCGAACGGAAAATTTGAGAAAGCACTTTTCATGACAAGAATTACTCTTGGAGAATTTGTCAATTCCTCGCAAGAGGCAGTACCCGTGAAAAAACTTTAGATGACATAGGTAGGGATCGAACCCAAGACCTCTGGCATGACAGTCCAACGCACTTACCATCATGCCACGGGTATTACACTTTACAAAAGTGAAATATGGTCAATTTTTGGCTTTATTTCATGGCACCACTTCTTTTGCATCTTTTTTTAATTGTGTTTTTTTTAATAATTTGTGTGGCCTTGGTCATTTTGAAGTCACTTGAAAATAACGGCCAAAAAACTCTACCATTGAAAATGCCATCAATCACCAAAAAGTACAATGTACCTAAATGATTGAAGGCAGCTTGGTCGATATGCAAATTAAAAGAGATATAGATGTGAGTCCATTTTTCAAAGAAAGCTTCTGAGAAGGTAGAATTGTTTGATTTAAATTACAAATATATATTGTAACTCAAGACAACGTTGAAGTTGAATTTTCCCAGAAATACTTTTTCAATATCTGACACTACCAATTTATGTATATCTAAGTATATAAATATTCTTTTGGCAAAAAATCAAATAGGTACAAACAATGAACGCTTCAATTGCAATACAAAAAAATAATGAAAATTGTATTCTTCGTTTATACTTTTCTTTTTTTTCTCCAAGTTTTTTAATAGAAAAATTTCCAATTTCCCGAAAGAAAGATACAAAAACTATATACATATACACGTCTGCTTATAGACATAAAATCCCTTTGTACCCACCCATACCGAGAATATTTTATACGTAGAGAGCAACGTATTTTTCTTTCAATAGAAATGTCATCCTTTTCTTCAAGAAAGGACGAAAAAAAAGAACAAAACAAAAAAGTTCTGTTCGATTATTTTTTGCACACCACTCCATCACACTTCCTTGAAGAGTGTCATCATTTCATATCTATACACCGTTATTCTTCGTTTTCATTACATTCACAATAATAATTCAATTTTCGTTATTCCTCCCTTATAAATAGTTCGAGTGCATATTGATATTTGAGTTGGATGTTCAATTTCAATAATACAAAAAAGAATAATATGGATATATGTATATTATATATTTTTGTATTTCCACGTAATTCAATATGATGACGAGAAAGCTACTGTGCAGTGCAGAGGAGGAAAAAATATAGAACAACTTCAAACATCGCAAAAAAGGGTTCAAGTTGAGTTGAGGTCGCTGCTCGCATCAAGAAGATACAAAAAAAAAAAACGATTTCTGAGGAATAATCTCAACACATCAACTTCTGTTTGTTAACACGAGACTAGGACCAAGAATAAAACCTTATTCGTATGTCAGCATATGTGGCTCTAGAGTCCAGTGAGTTCTGACCAAACCAATATAAGAGTAACGATGTATGGTGTGGGGGAAAAGCCAGCCATTCCCTCTATAATATGAGAAGTACTCTGAAAAATGTTTCCATTTCCTTATACCTACAACCGGGTCATCATTTGAGTTGAGTGAGACCATCACCATCAGCACAGTCCCAGCATCAGCACCGTCAACACTACCAACAAATACAACAACTATAGGTACAATAATTGTAGCTATCTCAGAAAGTGGTTTACAGAAGTTGATTGGACAAATGGCATTAGATTCTATACCACTATTATTACACATCTACAGCTGAACTTACTCCGAATCCCACTCCCATTCTCACTCTCACTCTCACTCTCACTCCCACTCCCACTCCCACTCCCACTCCCACTCCCACTCCCACTCTCACTCCCACTCTCACTCCCACTCCCATTCTCATTCCCACTTAATAGTAGTTGAGCGAGCATCATCACTTGGTTCTTTTTCGTATCCTTTCGTTCGTTCGTTATTCGTTTATTGAATTCTCGGTGCGGTTGGTATCGCAAACTGACATTCCTTATTTTTTCTAACTAGGTTAAAGGTTGTAAACGGTTTTATTTTTGTTTTCTATTTTGTAATTCTTTTTATTGCTATTTTTGTTTTCTTATTTTCTTTTGTATGGAATACAACTGAAATGAATAATAGCTTACATGGGTGTGAATGATAATAAAATGAAAGAATTAAATTGAGTACGTACTACATTCAATATAAAAGATATTTAATTTGATGATTCACATATGAGGTATGAAAAAAAATGTGCTCATAAACTAACTTATAACATATTGAAAGTAGTTTTTTTTTTTTCTTTTTGTTTGTGGAATATTGGAATTGTGAAATATTTATTGCCATTTGGAAATATTGATTGGTTAAATTATTTAATCAAAAAGAAAGCAGTTGACAATGTAGATAAGTTTGTACCTATAGTTTTTAATTAATACGAACATTTTTACTGCTGAATTCAGGAGTTTTTTGGACTGTTACCTTTTTTCTAAAAAACACTGTTTCGTATCTTAAATCTAAATGAAAATATAACTCTTTTTTTTTAATTAGGAAGTTTTGGGTTGTTAACCTATTTTCCTACATTTGTTTGTTCTTTATTTAATAGAGAACACTTCTCTTTGGATCCCCTAAAACGATAATTATCTTTCATAGTTTTTACCTTAGAACATATTTGTTTAAATTATAAAAGATATAAAGATATAAATGAAGGTTTCGTTGAATTAAAATATTTTCTGCTGATAATAGTGGTATAAATTATTTGTTTGTTAGCTTGAAGGGCCTTACGTGATGCTTATAAGAATCTGGTATTTTACTTTAAGTTTACAAAATATATTCATACAAATTTTACTCATTGTAGGAAAAGCCCGCTCTAGTATCAAGGACACTTACAAACATTATAGATAGAAAAAAGCAGAAGTATTTGAGATACCACACAGCAAATTTGAATCTTAGAACCCATATTTCGGAGAAAAATGGAAGTGTTGACCACTATATCTAAGTACAGACTGTGACATTTTAAATTTGTACTGTATTGTTTAAAAACTGATATTAGATCATTGAGTTTACAAAAAAACGTAATTAATAAATTTACTACACAAAGTGCAAACAAACATTATTTCTTTTCGTTTTTGTTTGGAATTTCCATTCTGATATCATTTCAAAATTTGATATTTTAATAGAAAATAGGTTTTCATCATAGTTTAAAAATAAAAATGTTCTTACCCAAAAACAAAACTTTATTACAATTATTTGACTGTTCGTCTCCAAGATCCTTTCTGCCGTATTATGTGAACGTCTGAAGCCGTTCGTCAACAACCTGATAGGTCCTTTCCTTATCAGTGTGGCTTCAGACCAGGAAAGTCCACTATCGACCAAATATTCACACTACGGCAGATCTTGGAAAAAACCCAGGAGCTTCAAATCGATATCCACCATCTCTTTATCGATTTTAAAGCCGCGTATGACAGCATCCATAGGGAAGAGCTCTACAGAGCAATGTCTAGATTTGGCATCCCTATCAAACTTATCCGTTTGTGCAGAATGGCGATGGAGAATGCACGCTGCTCCATCAAGGTCGGAAAAGATCTCACCGATGCATTTGATGTCAAAAATTGTTTTAGACAAGGCGATGCACTGTCATGCGACTTCTTCAACATCGTTCTGGAAAGAATTGTGCAAAACTCAACCGTCAACACTAGAGGCACAATCTTCCAAAGGTCCATCCAATTACTCGGATACGCAGATGATATTGACATAATTGGAAGATCAAAGCGTGATGTCAGTGGAGCGTTTTTGAGCATTGCGACGGAAGCGAAGAAGATGGGTTAAGTGGTCAATGAGGGCAAGACCAAGTATATGCTGTCATCAAAAAAGGACATTGAACAACGACGTCTTGGACAAAACGTCACCATGGACAGCTATAACTTTGAGGTAGTTAAGGACTTTGTCTACCTAGGCACCTCTATTAACACAGACAACGACACCAGCGCTGAAATCAAACGAAGAATAACTCTTGCAAATCGCTGCTTCTTTAGACTTACAAGACAATTGAGTATTAAAGTCCTCTCTCGAGCATCTAAAATCACCATCTATAAGACACTCATCATCCCGGTTCTCATTTATGGCGCTGAGGCTTGGACCCTGTCAAAGAAAGATGAGAGCGTCTTACGATGCTTCGAGAGAAAATTTTTTCGGATGATTTTTGGTCCCGTATGCATAGATGGAGAATGGAGGAGAAAATATAACGACGAACTGTACGGGCTGTACAGCCACACTGACCTAGTTAACAGAATAAAAGTTAAACGGCTTAGATGGCTAGGTCATGTAGAGCGAATGGACATCAATGCTCCAGCCCGAAAGGTCTTCGAATCCAATCCCGAGGGACGGCGCAGTAGAGGAAGACCGCGACTCAGGTGGCGCACGCAGGTATGGGTGAAGACCTCAACCAACTTGGCGTGCGAAACTGGAGACAGCTAGCTAGGGACCGAGCTGGCTGGAGACGCATGTTGGTTGAGGCCCAGTTCCGCCCCGGACTGTAGTGCCACCTTAAGTAAGTAAAAAAGTAAGACTGTTCGTCTCCAAATCTATCAATTGTACAAAAAAAGTGTCAAGACATTTTGTATGTAGATTTGCATGAGCCATATTTTGTACACACACCTTATTTTAAAAACACGTGTGGTTTTCAAGTAATTTGGAAAAAATTGTACACTTTAACGCCTCCCCCATTAAAATTCTTGCTCTAATTAAAATTCAGAGGGCTTTTTAAGAAGTCTTCTAGACATATACATAGACATACATAAATGAAGCTCTCCACAAAGAAAGAATATAAGGCAGATAAAAAAAATTAATTAAGTTTTGAATGTCTGCACATTGTAATGAGTGGGAAATATTGAGCTTGTAAAAGTTAAAGCATTCCACATTCGTGTAGTGCGGTTAAAAAAAAATCCCTTTAATTAACAGAACGTCCGGAATTGGACTAAAGGGTAACCTGATGAGCATTCCTAGAAATAAGGGTATTATGGTAGAATTGTTTGAGGGGAGGAATGCACTGGCTTTTCCACTAGAGTATTGCTTTTTAAAATATTAATAAAACAATGATAGGCATAAGCCCTGCAGGAGTGTTCAAAAGTAGCAATTTACTCAGTATGAGAACTATCGCATATAATATTTTCAATTTTTTCCAATAGACTCAAGTACGTTATTTTTGCAATAGCCCAAATGTTAGAATTAAAACCAAGTTTTGGACGAATAAAAGTTTTGTTAATTATAACCAGATTAGAAGGTTTAAAAAACTTCTTGCATCGTCGGTTCGGAGAAAACCCAAACCCAAGCATTTTTGGCGATGTCAAATGTATGATCAATTCACAAGAGATGGTCTGTGATGCACGTACCTAAAACTCAAGGCTGTTTAGTCTCCACGATGCAGTTATTAACCTTCCCATAGGAATTTATTGTAATGTCGAATTGAAAATTTTGACATTTCTCGACGTTTCAAGGTCCCTAGAGTCGAAATAAAAGATTTTAAGAGAGATGTCTGTGAGTGCGTGTGTACGTACGTTTGTACGTCCGTACGTTCGCGAAGTTTTTTTCGTCGTCCATAGCTCAAGAACCAGTAGATATATCGACTTCAAATAAATTATTTTATCCAGATAATAATGCAGAAAGGACTCTCAAAAAAATTGAGTGGGTGGTTTTTTTTACTATAGCAATTTTAAAAAAAGGTGAACATTTTGGTTAACCCTAAATATCTCACGAACCAATTCACTATTTTTTTTATAAACCAAAAAAACTGAAAAAAAATAATTGTCACCCCGAATATTTTACGAACAGAAAATGATTTTATCTCTAAAACAATTTTGTGCAACGAAAAATTAACGTTTTTAACATCTGGTAAAATATTGAGAAAATCGTATTGACAGTTTTTTTTTATAAATAATAAAAACTTAAAAAACATTACTCAAAGTTGGTAAAAATTGATTTTCGACTTAAATATCTTTTAAAAAATTTGAGAAATTGGCCTTAAACTAATTTTATCTTTTAAAAGGTATTGTTGCCAACATTCAGTAAAATTTTGAGAAAAATCGAATTGACAGTTTTTTTTTCAAAAAATAAAAACCTAAAAAAAAAACAATATTAAAACTTAGTAAAAATTTGCTTCAAAAATTTAAAATATTGGCTTCAAACTAATGTTATCTCACAGAAAATTTTGTTTTCGACATTTAGTAATTTTTTTTACAAAAATCTAGCAGTCAGTTTTTTCATAAAAAACTGAAATCTACAAAAAACAGTATGCAAATTTGCTAAAAATTGATGTTCGGTTCTTGAAATCTCTCAAATTAATTTCATTCATCCAATTTTTATTTGTTTATATTAGAAATAAAAACTTTTAAGAAATGCTACTAAAATTGGTAAAAATTGTTTTTCGACTAAAAATCTCGTGAACAAAAATAGATTTTGAAATCAAAACTATTTCATTATATGCAAAATATTGTTGGTAATTTTTAATTTTTTAAGAATAATTTAACAGACAACTTTCCTAACAAATCACAAAAACCTACAAACTTTTAAGGAAGACAATTCGACAGACGGGATGGGAAGTTATCAGTGTGGGTCGCATCCCAGGCTCTTTTTTCAATTTCCTTTTGGAAAACGCTGTGAAGATCAAAATGTATCTTATCATTTGAAAAGAAAGGAAATTCCAAAATGTCGAAAACAAATTTTCAAATATGTACCTTGACGCTCAAATCGTTTGTTGTCAAATCGCTTAAATATTTTTCAAATTTGGGTTTATTTAATTTGAGCATTACAACATTTATTTTAATTATTAATTAAAACTTTCAAGAAATGTTCGTATATTAGTTCAAATAGTGCTAACAGAAACGTCAAAATAAAAGCTTACAAATAATTTTTCTTTAAAATAAATTTTCTCTTTAATTTCTTAGTTTTAAAACTGTAACATGTGAATTTTATTTAAATTTTATTTATTGTTTTTTTTTTTATTTTCTTAAGTAAACATAATAAAGGAAAATACAAAAAAGTATAACTTAATTAAATAATTGCCATCGGTTACAAAATCTCAATTATGTCCAAAACATTTCCTGAACCATGATGTTTCCGCAACTTAACCGATCATTGAAAATATTTTCAAAAACAATTGACCAAAGCCCAGGGGCAAACCACGTCCACGTGCGTGGTATTCCTTTTACGAGCACGAGTATGAGTTTCCAAAAAAAAAAATAAAAATAAAAAATAAATTTGACAATAAATAAATACTTACAAAAATATACATACATACATATGTATATGCATGTGCAAAAATTCACTCATAAATAAATAAAAAAAAATAATAATGAAATAAAATAAATAATAAAAGAAAAACAAATAATACGAGATAATGAATTTATTTTCACGTTTTTGGAATTTATGTAATTTGTACATAAATATATTAAACGCATATTATGAAACGTATTCAATTTTAATTAAATTAATGTGGAATCCTTTCTCTCTCCCTCGTATGCATTCCTTTGAGCTTTTACATAATCATTAGTTATAAGTAGACGACGGACTATTTATTAACATCAATCAATTGAATAGTCATAAACTGTTTGTAATATAACAGCTTCGTGTTTTTCAACACTAAAAAAAACTTTTTTTTTTATACTCGTAGTCGTAACAATAACATAATTGATAGTAAATATATTGATTAAAAAAACCATTACCTACTATAAAATATCCCAATTTCCCAGGCTTGTTGTTAAGCTCAACAATAATGGCACAACAAAGGATAATATAAAATAATTTAGATTAAAGAGTATCATGGCATTATTTTTTGTTACTATAAAACGCATTCATTGAACAAAAACATGGAAGAAAAATAGACAGTTGTTTTTTGTCTCTAAACTTCCTGATGGTGGATCTATTTCCAACTATAATTAGTTTTATTTTATTTATTTTTTATACAAATACCATTTTATTTAATTTTTTTAACTCCGGCATTACATATCTACATCTAACACTTTATATAAGCAACCAAAAATATGATTATCCTTTTTTGGCAATTTCAACATTGTTTGTTTGAATTATAATCCTTTATTACGAGCTATGAATAAAAAACATAATCACTGACGTGCGATAACATATTATTCCATCATTTGCATATCCATTAACATCAATTATAATTTCCGCTGTTTATGAAAATTTATAATAATTTTTAAGTTTATTTTTTTTTTGGTTTGTTTGTTTGGCAGATAATAATCAAATTATATCAAGTAGATAATTTGGCAGATAAATTATAATTTTATGATTTTTATTTCAGTTTTTAATTGATACACACACACATACACATTATATAGTTCAAGTCAAGTTGAAATTATTATTAATTTATTCATGGAAAATTTGCTGGTGCACAGTGTTCAAATTCACACTACAGTCAAATCCACTTAAGTGAAATGGTGAAAACGCATTGAGTTTTATTACATTTATGCATATTCGTTAAAGTTAAGTAGATCTTAATGTCCTTACTGATTGACCATCGATCTGAAAGCTTTTATTTGTTTTTTTTTTGGCTTTGATGAGAAATAATTGATTAAACAAGTTCTAGGAACTCTGAACTATTTATGCATATATGTATGTACATATGTCGTTAGATTCTATAACTGAGGATAGTGGCACTTCCAAAAAATATTGAAGTCAATTGTTAGAAAACTCTACAAAATTCAAAATAAACCCAGGTTTAGGCTGAAGAGCAATTAAAAAAAAAACGTCAAACCGATATACGTTTCCACAAAATACATATATTCTTTTTCTGTGCAGCTTCTAAAAAGAGTTGCCAAATTAAGATTTCTTGATTTATTTAAATTTGAGTGGATTTTTCTTTCAGGATTTAATAAAACAAAAATTAGTCGAAAAAAAAATGTTCAGTGAAATAAACAGTAGAGGAAAAATCTATTTCCTTTTAAAAGAATGTCCTTATTATTACTTTTTGTTGTTAACACCTTCAAATTTGATAATAATCATTTGTTTTTGTTGAATTACCTCCCACGTTTTCAAAAACTTTCTTTCCTTTATATAGTAATTACCTCAGAACTTTATTCTCATATGAATGTAAGCCTAAGTTTGGTTTTAAATAAAAATTGAAAATATTAAAATATAGCGGACCGTCCCGGCTTTGCACGGGTAGACATAAATAGGGACAGCTTTCTAATGAAAAAAGAATTATTAAAATCGTTCCAGTACTTTTTGTGTTTATTCGTTACATACAAAAATACAAATCTTTCCTCTTTATAATATTATAGTGTAGATAAAATACATAGTTTTTTATCAATTAATAATAAATTTGGTGGCGCAACAGTCCGTACAGAACAAGGTTCTAGAGACTTACAACTCTTAACCATTCTTATGAGCGAGTCATTTCAATATGGTGGTTAATTGGAGAAAGAACTTTTTTTTATAAATCAAAAAAAAACTGAAAAAAAAAATTTGTCACCTCGAAAATTTTACGAATACAAAATGATTTTATCTCCAAAACAATTTTGTGCAACGAAGAAAAATGTTTTTGACATCTGAAAAAAATTTTGAGAAAAATCGAATTGATAGTTTTTTTATAAAAAATAAAAACCTAAAAAAAACATTACTCAAAGTTGGTAAAAATTGAATTTCGACTCAAATATCTTTTCAAAACTTTGAGATATTGGCTTAAAACTACTTTTATCTTTCAAAAAATATTGTTGTCAACATTCAGTAAAATTTTGAAAAAAATTGAATTGATAGTTTTCTTACAAAGAATAAAATCTTAAAAGAAAATTTAATAAAAGTTGGTAAAAATTGATTTTCGACTCAAATATATTTTCAAAAATTTTGAGATTATGGCTTCCAACGAATTTTAACTTATAAGAATTATTGTTTTCAACATTCGGAAAAATTTTGAAAAAAATCGAATTGACAGTTTTTTTACAAAAAATAAAAACCTAAACAAAAAAATTAATAAAAGTTGGTAAAAATTGATTTTCGACTCAAATATCTTTTTAAAAATTTGAGATATTGGGTTTTAACTACTTTTATCTTTTGAAAAATAATGTTGTCATCATGCAGTAAAATTTTGAGAAAAATCGAATTGACAGTTTTTTTTACAAAAAATAAAAACTTAAAAGAAAATTTAACAAAAGTTGGTAAAAATTGATTTGCGACGCAAATATCTTTTCAAAACTTTGAGATATTGGCTTTTATTTAAAAAAAAAATTGTTTTCAACATTCAGTAAAATATTGATAAAAATCTAATTGACAGTTTTTTTACAAAAAATAAAAACCTAAAAAAAAAACAATACTAAAACTTGGTAAAAACTTACTTTCGACTCAAATAGCTTTTCAAAAATTAAAAATATTGTCCTTAAACTTTTTTTATTTCACAGAAAATATTGTTTTCGATATTCAGTGTTTTTTTATAAAAATCCAACAGTCCATTTTTTCATAAAAAAATAAAATCTACAAGAAATAGTACGCAAATTTGGTAAAAATTGATGTTCGGTTCTTGATATCTCTCAAATTAATTTCATTCATCCAGCTTGTAAAAATTTAAGAAATGCTACTTAAATTGGTAAAAATTTGTTTTTGACTAAAAATCTATTTAACAACACTAGATTTTCAAACTAAACTATTTCTTTATATGAAAAATAATGTTGGTAATTTTAAAATTTTTAAGAATAATTCAACTGACAACTTTTTTAACCCAACACGAAAACCTACAAACTTTGAAGCAAGACAAATTGACAGACGGGATGGGAAGTTTTCAGTGTGGGTCGCATCCCAGCCTCTTTTTTACTATGTTTTGGTATTGTTTTTTATTTTTTGTAAAAAAACTGTCAATTCGATTTTTCTTAAAAATTTACCAAAAATTGAAAACAATATTTCTTATAAGACAAAATTAGTTTTAAGCCATAATCTCAAATTTTTGAAAAGATATTTGAGTCGAAAGTAAATGTTTGCTAAGTTATAGTATTGTTTTTTTTTTTAGGTTTTTATATTTTGTAAAAAAACTGTCAATTCCATTTTTCTCAAAAATTTACCGAATGTTGAAAACAGTATTTCTTATAAGACAAAAATAGTTTAAAGCCATAATATCAAATTTGTGAAAAGATATTTGAGTCGAAAATCAATTTTTACCAACTTTTACTAATTTTTTGTTAGCTTTTTAATTTTTTGTAAAAAACTGTCAATTTGATTTTTTCCAAAATTTTACCGAATGTTGAAAACAATATTTCTTATAAGATAAAATTAATTTGAATTCAATATCTCAAATTTTTGAAAAGATATTTTAGTCGAAAATCAATTTTTACCAACTTTTAGTAATGTTTTTTTTTAGGTTTTTATTTTTCATAAAAAAAACTGTCAATTAGATTTTTCTCAAAATTTTATCAGGTGACAAAAACGTTATTCTTTATTGCACAAAATTATTTTGAAGATAAAATCATTTTTTGTTCGTAAAATATTCAAGGTGACAATTATTTTTTTTCACTTTTTTAGATTTATAAAAAAAACGGTAATCGGATTTTTTCCAAAAATATATTTGTTTGGTAATACGTTATAATATATAATATAAAATTTAATTTTAGTCGCTAGTTTTTTTGGTTCGTGAGATATTTCGGGGAAACCAAAATGTTAACCTTTTTTTAAATTGCTATTGTTAAAAAACCGCTCACTTGATTTTTTTGAGAGTCCTTTCTGCATATTTCTGCATTATTACGAGTATATCTGTATAACAAAATTTTTTTGAAGTTCGATATCTCTAGTGGTTCTTGAGCTATGGACGACGAAAAAAACTTCCCGAACGTACGGACGTAGGAACACGCACGCACAGCCATCTCTCTAAAAATCTTTTATTTCCACTCTAGGGACCTTGAAACGTAAATAAATGTCAAAATTTTCAATACGAAAAATTGGACCACATACAATAACTTTTTATGGGAAGTTAAAATCATACTTACATTGAACAAACGGTTACGGCCACACCACTGGGGTAGCTTATTACCCCAGGCTTAGGAAACTAACGGTCAAAGCGCCGCCATTCATTTTCTTGGCTTACTATGTAGCGAAGTCACTTCTCAAACTTGGTTGTTACTTTAAGATGTCATTTGGTGTATTCATTTGAAAGGTTTAAAAATTATAATTCCACTTTTAGTAAGCCTTGGGTAACGATTCACTCAGCGTGATCGCTAACGGTAAAATGGATTTTTGTCAATCAAATCAAAAATCCCTTACTTAAATACATACCAAAAAGTCCTATTACTTGTAAAACTCCCCTGTTCAACATAAACCTTAAAAGAACGCTAAAGCATTTATGCTAAAACTGTTCTTAACATAAAAACGCAAAAAGTTTTAGAATCAATTTTTGATCTCATTACGAGTTCATAGCCATAACCTTATAACATCAAGATTTTAAAATATATTGAAAAACATAATATAAAAATAGTATTGAAAACGGCTATTTCTGAAAACGAATTATTAAAAGCTATAAAGAAATTACATTAAGGTTTTTCAAGACTAGATAACGTCAAATAAAGACTCATAAGTCATGTCATAACAAATAAGAGAATTTACAAAAACTGAGTGAGATACTTAAATGATTTAAAATGTAACTAGAAGATAAAGATTTGTACTTTGTTGCATTAAATTTATTAAAAGTAACGGTGCCTTTTTGCCAGCCTACGTATTTTTTTTTTAACTTTTTCCGGAAGGTATATTTCAAAAACTTGACTTGAATAAAGAAATTATAAGGTAAGTTTCCAATTCAGTGCAACAAATTCCTTTTAACAAAAATTTGGCTTATTATAAACAAAAATAATCACTTTAAGTGCTAAGGCACTTCGGGTGCCAAGGGAAGTTATCAATGGGGTCACATACCAGCCATTTTGTCGATTTTGTTTAAAATAAATATTTAAGGCAGAGCAATGGTTACGTCATTTTCAGTCCAAGCAGTGGCGTAGCTACCGCTGTATCAGCTGTATCCATTTAACAGGGCCCCCGAGATATAGGGGCCCCAAAGATACAGAGCACAAGACGTGTGTAAAAAAATTCACTTAAATATTTAATAAAGTTTTATTACAAAAAAATGTTCCGATGATCATTTTTTACATGCGTCAAATATTTTTTTTTCCTGCGTATCTTTTTCTTTTTTTCATGTCCTACCAACCAACAATACTACAACTTAAACCTGCAAACACTTTTTTATTTGAGCTTTCAAAATATATCGTCCTGCCTTACACAGCCACCAACTCCAACATCACACAGAAATACAAAACAGGAACCAGCGGTAGATTAAAAAATACTAAGGTACTTGCATGAACTAACAGCTGAAAAATTCGAATACTCCATTCCGAACCCTGTATGTATCTGCAATCAAAAAAAAGTCCCGTTATTTGTCTGAGTGAACTAGGCAAAACGAATTTCAACACGTTAACTGAAATGTTTAACCTGTCTGTGCGTGGATATATGTACATTTTAAAAATTTACTCTAAAGTTTTTTGTGTAAAAACAGAAGTTTTTAAAACAATAAGTGAATATGGACTTGATTTATCCAAATGCAGAGAACAAAGTTATGATGGAGCGAATGTTACGATATGTCGGATGTATATGGAGGATTACAAGCCCTTATAAAAGAGAACACTCCAAATGCTGACTATGTTCATTGCGCAGCACATACATTAAATTTGATACTTAATGATGCAGCAAAAAATATACTTGAAATGTCAACATTTTTCGATAATTTAGAGAAAATATATACATTTTTTGGTAACAGTATGAAGCGCTGGTCTTTGCTGCACAACGATTCATTAGAAAAATATAAAATTACCCTTAAAAAGGTTTGTCCTACGAGATGGTCGTCACGAAATGATGCACTATGTGGTATAAGATCAAACTATACGTTGATAATGAAAACTTTACACCAAATCAATTTGACCTCAACAAAAAAAGACGGACGAGACGAATGTAAAAATGTTATAAACTTTTTAGAGACCTACTTCAAAGTTAATATTTACTATTCCTGCTTGGACATTTTGATTGGACAAACTCAGCAAAGATTTTAAAGCCTTCATAGTCTTAGTAGTATTTTTGAAGTGTTGGAACCGGATAAGCTTTAATCGTTCTCAAATGATGAGATAAATCAAGGATCAAAAAAGCTAGTGGAAAAGTACAATACCGACATATCTGGTGATTTATGTAATCAACTAATTGCTCTAAAAACTTGCCTTAAATCCGAAATCCTCAAAATTAATTCCATAAAAGGACTTGCTAAATTATAAGTCACCGAATTTAATAGTCTTGCTTCTAGTTTTTCTGAACAGCTGAAAGATTTTTTTCTAAGCTGAAAATAATAAAAAATTATCTCAGAACTTAAAAAAAAAAAAAAAAAGGATACAGGGCCCCCAAAGGTCTAGCTACGCCACTGAGTCCAAGGCAAAAAAGAAAACAAGCTCAAAAAAAAGAAAACAGTCAAAAAACATTAGACTGACAGTGTTTGGACCTCGCAGAAGCAAAAGAGTGGTAGAAATGATGTCAAAAAGGTAGTAGAAAAGTGGTAGAAATTAAAACCCATTTTTATGTAGTAAATCTTATATTCAATAACTTATTAAAAAATAAAAAAATTAAATAAACAATAATTCAGTTCTTTCAGTTTCAAATATCACAATTCACAATAATTAAATTAGTTAGAAAAACTTAAAATTATTTTTTGCTATATAGACCGCCGGAAAATTTAAATTTTGAAGCATATTTCAGTAATGCTTCCGGAGGGTTGAAATTCTGAAAATTTACTGAAATTTCCCTTGCAGCCAAAATGTTTTTAATTTATTTCTTTTTTCATTTTTTATATTTTTTAAATCTGAAAATAGCGCTGCTATGCGGTAAGCAACAAAGCTCCAATATAAAGAAGATATGTTTTCAAAAATTAAATTGTCCATTCCGTCTTTTAAGTTTTTTATCAAAAGCCATTGTGAAACAATGTCATCAGTTTTAAAAATTTGGAGTAATTGATTTTCTCCAATTAATTTTCTCCACTCATTATTAATTAACTCTAGTTCTGAGTTATTTATAGTTGGTGAAAAATGTGTCGTGAGAGCTAAAACTGATGACATTGTTCCATCAATGACGTTTTTCGGGTTTAAATATTTGAAAAATTTTAGTTCATCGTTTGAAAGGTTAAACCTTTCTCCAATTTGAACACATAATTCAATATAATAGCTGCACATAACTTTTCGTAGTTGCATTACATCTTGTTCAACAATATCATTTTCAAGTAAGTACCTTTCAAAGTAAAGGCCAAAATACATTTGAGAATATGGTAAATATTTTTCACTGTTTTTTATATTTGTGTTTACATTAATATTTTCTGGTTTTACAAAACTTTTGATTAAATTTAATTTTAATGTAGTCATACTTTCGAATATCAAGTGTATTTTTGTGTTCTCAGATTGAAATGTTTTATTTAACTCGTTTATAATTTTAAGATTTATTGACAAAAAATTTAAATATACTAAATTGTCTTTGTTTTTTAAAAAATTGAAAAATTTGTGAAGCCTTAGAAGAAGGATCTTCAAATGCGAGCAAAATAAAGTAATGAAACAAGGGATCCCACTGCTCTATGATTCGGTTTATGACCATTTCTATTGAAAGCCAACGAGTTTGGCAAACCTTTAAAATTTGGTGTTCATTAACCCAAAGTGCTTTTTGGAAGGTAAGGAAATCCTTTTGTGTTTTCGCACTGTGGCAAAAATAGAAATAATGGGTGTCCCAAAATTAACGCAAGATTTGAATTTGCCGCCATTTTTGCAGTGAAGTGTTGGCAACCCTGAAAAAAAAGCAATTTGACAGCTAACAGTATAGGGTTATTAAAAATGGAGCGTTACACGATAGAACAACGTGTCTTCATTATTAAAGAATATTTCAAAAATAGTGAAAGCTTGGCGGCTGATTTTTCGAGCAAAATCATCCTAAGCGATGAAGCACATTTTCATCTTGATGGCTTTGTCAATCGCCAAAATTGCCGCATTTGGGGTTCGGAGAACCCACATGTGATTGTCGAAAAACAAATGCATCCACAACGCGTGACTGTATGGTGTGGATTTTGGGCTGGAGGCATAATTGGGCCATATTTTTTTGAAAATGATGCTGGTGCTCGATATCGCGACATGATTACACAGTTCTTTCTGCCAAAATTGGATGATATTGATCTGTCCAATATGTGGTTTCAACAAGACGGTGCCACATGTCATACAGCCCGTGAAACAATTCAATTACTGCATGAGACATTTCCAGGTCGTGTACTCTCTCGTTTCGGTGATCAAAATTGGCCTCCTAGGTCGTGTGATTTAACACCATTAGACTTCTTTTTATGGGGTTATTTGAAATCACAAGTCTATGTCAACAAGCCCACAACCACCCGTGCATTAAAGGAGGAGATTCAACGCTGCATCAACGAAATTCAGCCACATTTATGCAGAATGATCATGGAAAATTTCAACAAAAGAGTGCGCATGTGCATGCAAAGCCGTGGAGGCCATTTGTCCGATGTGTTATTCCATACATAACCCTATCCTATGTACTTTACGAGTCAATAAAAATATAACTATCAAAAGACTAAAAACGGCGTTTTCTATTTAATTCAAATCTTGCGTTAATTTTGGGACACCCTTTAGATATCCCTTATTGATTTCTCTATTTGCCCTAGTAAACTAGCTATAATAAACGAGGAAATAGAAAACAAAACAATAAGCATGTATTCATAAATGAACTATCAGCTTTACTTACGTTTTTGGTTTTGAAATCAAAAATGTACGCATTTTTATAATTTTTTTGTAAAAACTTCAAACTCAAAAGATAATAAATTAGTGGATTAAATACTTGGAAAAATTAAATGAAACTTCTTCGTTGATAATATTCATCTATCTGTGGCAAAAGTAAACAATCTATTTAATACAGAGATTAGACAACTATGTAAGATCTGTACAAGGAAGATCACACAACAGCAACACAGAGAAAAAGAAAGATAACTGAGGTGAAAAAGTGGGAGAAATCCATCATAGCGATTTTATATGCTGTTGCGTTTGTGGAGTGGACGCGTGGAGTTGTAGTCGTATGCGTATGGTATATGGTAGAAGGTAGAGTTTAATGATAGGTGAACGGTGAGTTGCAAAAAGTGGTAGAATTTGCTTTTTAGGTGGTAGATTTTCATGAACACCAAAAAGTGGTAGAAATACCACTTAAGTGGTAGAAGTCCCAACACTGAACTGAACACAAGTCTCTCAACGATTCTTATGAACGTAATGTAAAGCTTTTTTTTTTAAGACGTAAGGTTTTTAATCTGGCAATACTTTTTTTGGAGTTTGTCTTTTTGACACCTATCAAATGATTTACGTTCAGTTTGGTTTGCCAGTTCATAAAACAAAGAATTACCCTTAAACAACGTCTGAGCATTGTGCATACCAAAAAAATGTTTCAATTCGCGTGACGCATTAATTTATTGAAGGAAGCTTTTGCTGAACGCATCATTTCACGTCGTCGTGGGCCTATGCCAAATCTGTGGATTTTGGTTGGAATCTCTGTTTTTCTGTTGAATTTGAATTAACCTAACTCAATACTTGATATTTTTGTAAGTTCTGTTGACACTGAGATGATTAAGGTATATGTATGTACATATATACATATCTACCTTTAAATAATACTTTAGAATATTATTCCCACTTGGAACGTCAGCAACTCACATTAGATAAGGTTCCGGATTATCTTAAGTATGGCTTTTTTGTGAAAATTTTGGAGTGTTTCATCTTTATCAAATATGCAAAATTCTGAGTAAAAAGAATTTAACGCTCCAATAATCTAACCAAAAATGAGATAATTTTAGGAATGTTTGCGTACGTAGAGAAAAATATATTGATTCCCTTGAGTTTATAAATATTTAAAACCTGTCAACGGTATTTTTAATATTCCTTGTGTGAAACCTACAATATCTGTCAATATTTTTCTCAATATTGATCGAAATCTTGACGTCGGTTTGGTATTTCCCATAAGTAACCAACCACCAGAACATAACATACTATACCATAAATGCGTATAAAAAGTTTAAAAATATCCAATGACATTATCAACATACAGTAGGTGGTAGTAGGTAGGTTGGTATAGATATAGCCTCTATAGAATTCTTATTTTTAAACGTTACTCCTGTTAAGTATAGAAAATTTATGCTTGAGTAAGCGTATACACCATGCTTGTTTAGTATAAAATTCTAAGCTGTAAAAAAGATTCCTAAACTTAAACATTTATCCCCTGCTGCTGTTACTTTAGGTACATTTCACAACGCAACAAACAACAAAAATAAAAATATGAAAAAAAAGAAAGGAAGAGATTTATTTACAGAAAATATCGACAAATTATTCCCTTTATCTCTTTATGCACATATCTTGTATACATACATATATATTAAGATATACATATATCCTTTTTTGTTTACCTCTATAAATTTTATAAAAGGTTCACTTAGGGAAAATTCCATTGTGTCTAAAGTTTTACTCCTGGGAAAGATTTTCAAATTCGTTTTGTTTCTTGTTTTTATTTAGCTAAGGGTACCTACCTACTACCTATAGTCTTTATTATGGTGGATCATATCAACATGTTGAATAATATTAGTTTTGTTTTTTATGGAAATACGGATACCATAGCTTTTATGGTTTCCAAGGTTAAATGGTTTGTATATGAATGTTGTTTAGATATGTATCTAGTATCCTCGTAAGTTAACTAAATGTATATACCAATATTTGTTTTGCAAAATAGAACGATGTTTTTGAAGCTATTTAATGAACAAAACTATAGTCAATATACATTACACACGGAAAAGTTTTTAAAACAAAAAAGTTCACTATTCATTTCATCTAACAATGTATTGAGGCTTTAGATATGTAAAAATGAAAACAAAAATCAAAACCTTCAGGCAACTATTTTATGTTTTCAGCAAATCAAAATTTGCAGGATGTAATTTAACCCAGGGGTTTATTTGTTCAGAATTCAATTTGCACATCACTACAAAAAAAAAATAATTAAATAACTAAACAAATAAAATGCACTACTGAAATTCACGAATAGTTTTATTTTCTTGGAACTTAAAAGTTTTTATTATAAAACTAGATGTTTCCAAAAAAAAAATGTTAAGAATTTATGTAACAACACCGAAAATGGAAAACAAAATATTAAACTGGTCAGCATCATCAGTGTCACAGTTAGAAATATTGGACCATTCTCAACACCAAAATTGTGTTGACACTTGACTCTTTGAATCGAATCATTTTGAGGTCATATCTTCCACCACATATTTAAAATAAGTCTATGCTTCAATTTCCTTTTTAAAACATCAAGTGATAGCGAGATACAATAATGATACGTTAAAATGGTCACTTCAAAAGAGTCGAATATGAAGATCAATGAATTAATGTCAAGTAGTTTAGCAAAATTACGGAATGTTGCAAAACTTTGATAAATTGTTGAAAAATTTAAAAATTGAAGAATTTTATGGGTTTTCAGTAACATTTAAACAAGCTTTTCTTAAGCTATCAATTTGAATTTAAGAAACATGTTTTGTTGCCAAAGTTTTAATATTCAAAAAGTTTGGCTTTTATTACAAACTTATCATTCAAAAAAGTCAAACGAAATATTGTTAAAATAACAATTTACATTTTTGGGTCTACAAAGTTAAAATTAATAATAACAAAAGTTTTTATTTCGAGAATGATCTATTTTCGAATAAATAAGCTATCATAAAAGTTATAAAGGGTTTTTTAATAAGGGCGGATAGATGTGGAATGATGTGTGTGAGGTATTAACAAAATAATTTTTGTATTTGAAAGTCACATGTATGCCATTAAGTGTGGAATATGACATCATTCAAATGCCTATGCCCGGCTCGACTGCTTACTGTGGCACGGATCCGAGTGGTCCATTTTTCAAAGACTCTTCCACATAGATCCAGCTGAATTTGAGCGATGGCCTGTGTTATGTTCACCTTTAGGGCATCGGTCGATTGTGGTTTATTTGCATAGACCTGCGACTTCAAGAAACCCCACAGGAAAAAGTCTAGCGGAGTCAAATAGCATGACCTTGGTGGCCAATTCACATCACTTCTGCGATCCCTCAGATCGTTCATGCAAAATGTCAATCGTGGCGTTTTCTGTCGTCTAGGTCCATATGATTCAATTTGGGCCATAAGAAATTAGTTATCATCGTTATGTAGCGCTAGCTGTTGACGGGGATCACCTCACTAACGTCGTTTCCAAAAAAGTACAGACCAATTACGTCGCCGGCTCAAAATCCACACCAAACGGTAACTTTTTGAGGATGCATTATCACCTGGTGAACCTCGCGTGGGTTGTGTGCCGTCCCATATACGTTGTTAATACAGCCATTCATCCAAAAATGCGCCTCGTCACTAAAGATGTTTTTTCGGTCAAAATTGAGTTCCTCTTCCAAACGATTCGAAGCCCAGTCAGCGAACAAACGGCGTTGTCTATGGTCATTAACTTTGAATTCCTGGGTCAGTTGGATCTTGTACGGGTGTAGGCCCAAGTACCGACGCAAAATTTGCCAAGTTGAAGTCTGCGAAAGGCCGATTTCTTGTGCTGTACACTTTCACGGACCGCGGCGAATGTTCTCTGCCGATCTTGCGTTCCTTGAACGTACGGTTGTTTGGCTGATTCTTTACTGAACCTGTCGACTCAAATTTGGCCACAAAACGTTGAAGAGTCGACTGTGAAGGGCCACCACGTCTACCCTAAAATGGGCGCAATGCGCGCAACGTTTGCGTTAACGACTTAGTCTATCTTGAAATCACTATAAACCGTTGCGTTGGCGTTGGTGCAAAATCATAAGAAGAATTAGTCTTCTTTATTTATAATTACGATAAATTCCTTTATTCTTTACAACTTTAAGTAAGCAACTATGATAATGCTGGAACAAAATTAAAGATGTACAATTTAATCTGTATTGTATCAAATATAATTCACCCGCTGAAATGCAAATACTCGTAGGTTTCTAACTTTTATTGCAAAGATTGGAATTAATTTTAATCCTTTCAGGGAACTTAAACAAGTCCCTGTTAACTTTTAGACAAATTTCCAACAGCAGGTTTCCAGCAGCAACATTAATCATAATAATTAAAGAGTCGTATTTTATTATTAATTTTTATAGTGGAAGCTCAATTATTGGGAATTGATATTGTTTCCTAATTTTGAACAGAATGGACACTGTATTTAATTTTATCATTTGTGCAACATCTTAGGAAACAATGGCATAATTCTCGATTAATTATGAAAAATGTATTTTCAAATATTTTTTTAAATGCAAACAACAATATTACAATTTATTCCAATGAATTTGATTAATAAAACAAAAGGATACCTTCAGTGAGCCTTTGTTGGGGGAAGGTTGCCCTGTGTTGTGCGTCTCCGTTCTGTATGTGCTCGTTCTTTTTTATTTTTGTATTGTCTGTAAATCGTGTCGTGGAGCAGTTTATTTTTTTTATCCTCAACTTAATTATAATTACAATTATACATATACACAAAAAGTTTAATAAACAACAAAAAAACAATAATTTACCACAACAAAAAACCACAAATTAAATTACAAGTGGTTCCAAAAAAAAAACAACAAAAAAAACAATAGTGCATCCCCAAATAAACAACTAAATAAAATAAATTAGGTGGTGCAACAGTCCGTAGAGAACCAGGGCCTAGTGACTTACAACTCTCAACCATTCCTGTGTGCGAGTAATATTGTCAGGGATGGAGGGGACCTACAATTTATATGCCGAATTCGAACGGCTAATTTTGAGAAAGCACTTTTTCATGACAAGAATTACTCTTGGAGAATTTGTCAATTCCTCGCAAGAGGCAGTACCCGTGAAAACTCTTTTTTTTTAATTAAGGTGACACAGGCAGGGATTGAACCCAAGACCTCTCGCATGACAGTCCAACGCACTAACTATCATGCCACGGGTACTACCCCAAATAAACAACACCAATAACAAAAAAAATGATAAGCCACTCAGCACATCACATCACAGTGAGTACCATCCCATACTTACTTTTCCCTTCTTCCACAGGTGCACAGCCTAGTTTATGTTTCAATTACAATTGGAATTGGTGCATATGCTAATCTGTGTTTCAGCAGATTATTTGAATTGAATTTACTGTTTTGCATCACAGGGTCGGATCGGTTCTCGTCAATGCTAAGGCATAACACTAGCACTGAAGGGTATTGATAATTATTCTGTGTTTCAATTCAGTGAATTTTATTTTTCATCTCTATCTGTATTGGTTTTAGACATTTTTTTTTTATTTGCAATGATTGGACAATTCAGAGTAAATTATTGTAATATTCGTGGGCTAAAGGCGAATTTTTTGTTGGCATACCGCCATACTGTTTCATACAGGTCAGCTGTTTTGGCACTAAGTGAAACCCAAGTAGGTGAGGATTCCGATCCTGCTGAATTTTTTATTCATGGGTATAGCTTGGTGCCTTTATTCTTTTTCCACCATGGCCTCGCCATATACATTAGGCATGATGTTGCTTATCAGCTCTTACCACAATATGGTATTTGCACCAATTCCTTTTTTAATTATATGTGGTTTAAATTCTCTGTAAATAAGCAAATCATTCACTACTGCCTCCTTTATCGAAGCCCAAATTTAGACAGAGTATCAACTTCTCGTGAATTTGATGCTTTGTCTGATTCCATCCAAAGAATTGTTTCGTCCTATCCTCACACTGAAATCGTTGTTACGGGCGATTTCAATGTACACAATTCTTCATGGCTTCAACATTCAGGCCAGACAACACCCGATGGAGTGTGTGCAGAAATCTTCGCTGAGTTGAATCAACTAACTCAGCTGCTCAACGAGCCCACCCGAATATCGGACGTTGAAGGTCGAGCAGAAAACACTCTTGACTTGTTTCTTACCTCTGACCCTGATAAGTACACTGTTAGTGTTCTATCTCCTCTAGGCACATCTGACCATTGTGTTATATCAGCAAATTTCTCGTGTCAAGACTGTTCAGTTAAAGAAAGAGCTCCTAAGAGAACCGTTTGGCAATACGAGAAAGCCAAATGGGACGGTCTCAATAATTACTTCAGGATCTTTAAATGGTCACTATGCTTCCTCGATAGAGACGTTGACGCCAGCGCTGATATGATCACAAGTTTAATTCTCTTTTAAACCGAACAGTGTTAAAAGTATCAGACCTAAGGAAAACGCATGGTTTGATGCGAGCTGTAAAGAGATTATTAGGCCCAAAGAGGTAAGTTTCCGTTGCTATAAAGCCAACCGTACTGAGGAAAGCCGGAAAAAATTCAAACAAGCCAGGAAGGCCTGCAACGCCCATATTCGACGGACAAAATTTTTACATGACCAAAAATTACGGCAAAAAATACTGCAATGTCCCAAAGGCAGTAAAAATTTTTGGTCATTTGTAAAAAACATGAGGAATTCTTCCTCTTCATCGGTTCCTATGCTCGTTGTCAATGACACTCCTTTTGTTAGCTCTTTAGAGAAAGCTTATCTCTTTGCTAGGCAGTTCGCCACCAATTCTACGCTGCCAGTGAGTGTTATGACTCCGCCTGTACTTGAGCGAGTTAGTGATTCTATGGGACCAATCTTTTTTCGCACTCGTACTGTGGAAAGAGTTCTTAAAGATCTCAACATTCATAAATCCGCTGGTCCGGATGGTATCTCCGCTATTGTTCTGAAGAGGTGTTCTTCAACGCTGGCAAAACCACTGCGTAAGCTTTTCCATCTGTCCTATTTCTCAGGTCTCGTTCCGAGCGGATGGGAAACTTCATTTGTCCAGCCCATTCCCAAAAAAGGCGAATCTTCCTCACCCTCTAATTACCGACCGATTGCACTTACGTCCCTTCTTTCCAAGGTCATGGAAACGCTGATTAATTATCAGCTCAAGAAATATCTTGAAAATCGAAAGCTTCTTAATGACCGTCAGTACGGCTTTCGAAGCAATAGGTCCACTGGTGATCTCATGGTTCATCTCACCGAACAGTGGAGCAAATATTTACATCGCTTTGGAGAAAGTAAGATTATTGCACTTGATATTTCAAAAGCATTTGATAGGGTTTGGCATCAGGCTCTCTTATCGAAAATGCGTGCTCTCGGTATTCATGAATCCCTGCTTCATTGGATTAGTAATTACCTTTTGCATCGTTCAATACATATACAAGTAGTATTGGATGGATTCAAGTCTGAAAACCATAAAATAAATGCTGGTGTGCCCCAGGGCTCTGTTCTATCTCCAACACTCTTTATCGTTGTTTCGCTGACGATAGTACTCTTAGCTTTTCATATTCATTTTCAGACTCATATCCCTCTTCTTCGGATGTGGAACTGCAACGACAAAATATGATAAGCTCATTAAATTCCGACCTTAACAGCATTGTACACTGGGGAATAAAAAACCGCGTGGAATTTAATGCTTCGAAAACCTGTCTTGTATCGTTAAAGCGAGATAAACCCCCCTTGACATTATCCATAGATGGCTCTTGCATCGAGGAGACTGAACATCTCGATATTCTCGGTATGTGTATCACCAACCACCTTTTTTGGAACGATCACATACGCGATGTCGCCAAACATGCCGCAAGATGTTTGGGTTTTCTAAGGCGATGCAAGAAGTTTTTCTCCTCCTCTGATCTGGCTGTTATCTACAAGACTTACATACGTCCAAAGCTTGAGTATAACTCCCATATCTGGGCTGGTGCTCCTGCAACTTACTTAAGCCTCTTGGATAGTATTGAACGTAGAGCATTTAGATTGATAGATGATAATATCATCATAAGTTCATTTACTTCGCTTGAACATCGTCGTAAGGTCTCTTGTCTGACCCTTTTATTATTATTCTTTTAACGACTTATGCTCTAGTGAAATAGCCAGGTGCATTCCTCCCCTTAAACAATTCAACCGTAATACTCGCGCTTCTAGGAATGCTCATCAATCATCAGTATACCCTCGAGCCCAACTTCGGCCGTACTGTCAAATACAGAGATTCGTTCTTTAGCCGTACTATGCGAATGTGGAATGCCTTACCACACTCTGTCTTTTCTAGTCATTGTAATATTCAGGAATTCAAAACCAATGTGCACCGACATCTCCTTTTAAACTCTCTCTCCTCTTCCTAGTGCTCGCACTGTGCCTCTGCATAATAAGGGTAGTAATATCCCCTTGAGTGTGTGCTTATTATAAAAAAAAACACAAAAATACTCGTACAAATTGATAATAAGGAAGCTTTATGAAAAATTCCAATACCCATTATTACTTGGTTCATAAAAATAGGTATAAGTTTTTTCACGAAAATTTTAATAAAAAAAAAAACAATACAAAAAACCTTTACATTTAGGTAGGTATTACTTTTATAATATACTTCATAATTTTTCCAACAAAAAATCAAACAAGCCCTAAAGCTTTTCAATGGAACTACTGTTTTATAACAACCTCCTTGAATTACCCCATAAATCCCCATTAGTAACTTTTGTTTCAATAGTTGTGGTTATTTTACGTTAAGTTATCAAAAACCCCATACTAAAAATGCACATATGGACATATAAATTCCTCATACCATTCTTTTAAAAATATCATTCGAGGAAAATCGAATTGAAATTTTATTCATTCAGTTATGTGGATTTAATTGCCATGGCAAATGATGTTTAGTCCTGGACAATATTGCATGGAATTGAAATCGAAAACGAAAACGAAATAAACCCAGCATGAAGCCCTTGCTTTTAAGTACAATTACTATAGTTCCGTTAGGTAGGTACGAGTATAATATAGAAGCTGAACCCTCAGTAGCTACTGCAGTTACAGCTGCATTTCAGTTTCATTTATAGGGAATCGGGCTTTCAAAAAGATACATATATGTATTCGTATATACATTCACAGAGGCAGACCTATATACATTATGATGCTATACCTAGAACAAAAACGCACAGAAACTAATGATGTGAACTGAGTTTTGGGAACACCAACACCCAGTTTTGAACACAATACACATAGTTATAGTATATGAACTGAACAGGACATAGAGAAATGGCCCAAATTGTCCGCCAAAGAATGACGACGACGACACACGGACGATAGAAGCATGGGGATAATTTTTTTGTATAGCAGGGGAGTATTGAAATTGAAACAATTTACAGTTTCATGATTGCATGTCACGTAGCTACTCGGCAGCTACAATTTGGAACACATTACAGCTTGGATATGGTACTTTGACCCGCACCATAGTATTTCGACTCCGTAATTCACCCATCAGAGGGTTTAATGGCGTTTTGATGTTTTCGCCAGTATAGTTTGTTAACTCTTTTTGAAGTACGACTATATGCTCGTGAAAGGACCAGGAACAGAAGAGCGAAACAGCAAACGGAGAGATAGCGAGTGGAACAAATGTATATTTGGTTGGAGTTCGAATTGGGAAAGGACACGATTCGCCACTTTTTGACTTTACACATTTTTGAATGAATCCTGCAGCAGACCTGGAAATGTGCTCTATACAAACATACACCCCACTCCAAAACACACAGAAACTATAAGCCCAAGAACAATGTTCGCTCTGCCATCATGACATCGCCATCACCATCACCATCGCAAGGACCTAAGGTGGATACAAACAAAAAATGAGCTCTGGGCAATCGATTACGTAATCCTGCATTGTTTTATTCCTCTTTTTTTATGTTGATTTTTGTTTTTTTTTTTTTTTTTTGAAAGGACTCGTATCCTTCTTGTTGTAGGTAGTAGTGGTTCGGTATTTGCTGGTCCTACTTCTGTCACATTTTGTGAACATTGAAACATATTGAAGTGTATATAGAGTATTTTGTCCTGTTAAATGTTAATTGGATTTAATCGAAATCTCTGGTCCAATCGCCCAGTGAAAGGACTTTTGCTGAATGTGACAGAATAAAAGAGTCATTGAGGTTTATTCTGGAATATGGGGACAAATGTGTAGGCATATAGGCATAATAAAGGTATGAAATTACTTCATTTGAATCCAAGAAATTGAGTTTAGTTCGGACGTAGGTATTTTGATAGGTTTTATAGAAGGAGAAATTGTTGGATAGACGTAAAATAGGTGTTAATGTAATGTGAAGATGTGAAAATTGTTCAGGATATTTTACATGGAAGAAAGAGTATTTTTTTTACAATTCAAGCAAAATATTTCCGATTTACTTAAAACCTATCAAGTTGATTGATTTCAAAACCATGAGCTTAAAAGAAATCTATCTTAATGTCCTTTTAGAATTGAGTAGAATAAATAAACTTGAATAGAAGCATATAATTCTTTGAAAGGTTCCTGATGTTGAAATTCTTCGTATTAAGCATTTATGTCAAAAACTCCTTTTTGCAGTTTTAATTTTCAAAAGTTGTGTGTTAGAAAAACAACCTTACCCGAACTTGTTTGGTATTAAGCACCTTAGTAGTTAATATTTTTTTTTGGATATTCAGCGAAGATTCAAGGGTTTATAATTTCCCTTAATACGTTTTAAGCTTTAACAATGAAATGCAAGTCAAAAGGAAAAAAGAGAAGAATTGATACTCTTTTCAGGAGAGAAAACATAGTTGGAAAAGCATTCAACATTCTTGATGTGCGGCTAAAGAAAATAATCTCTGGATTTTACACGCCTCGTATAGTTACTGTATTTTGTAGAGCTTTAATAAGTTAATCATTCTTTTCACTTGTTAAAATGCGATTTACACAAAATTGAATATTGATCATTTTAAAGCGAAAGTATTCAAGTTTCTGAAAAAAGGCCCTCTAAACTCCACCAACTATATAGGCATCAGTCTACTTAACATCGCTTACAAAATCTTCTCTGTCTTAATATCTGAACGTCTAAAACCCATCAAAATAGGTCCTTATCAGTGTGGTTTTAGACCAGGAAATTCCACAGTCGATCAAATATTCACATTACGGCAGATCCTGGAAAAAAACAAAAAAAACATCAAATCGACACCCACCATCTTTTCATCGATTTCAAGGCCGCATATGACAGCATCTACAGGGATGACCTGTATAGAGCCATGTCTAGTTTTGGCATCCCTGTCAAACTCGTCCGTTTATGAAGGATGACCATGGAGAATTCACGCTGCTCCATAAAAGTTGGAAACAACTTAACAGAACCTTTCGATGTCAAAAAAGGCTTTAGACAAGGTGATGCGCTGTCATGTGATTTTTTTAACATCGTACTTGAAAGAGTAGTGTAGAGCTCACACGTCAACACTAGAGGCACTATCTTTCGAAAGTCTGTCCAATTACTAGCATATGCTGATGACATTGACATAATCGGAAGAACTCAGCGTGATATCAATGGGGCTTTTGTGAGTATTGAGGCAGAGGCGGCAAAAATGGGTTTAACGGTTAATGAGAGCAAAACAAAGTACATGCTGTTTGCTAGGGACCGAGCTAGATGGAGAAGTTTGTTGGGTGAGGCCCTAGTTCACACAGGATTGTAGTGCCACTTTAAGTAAGTATTAGCGTGCTTGGTTTGATTGTGTACTCCTTTTATTTTTGCATAAAGAAGGTCTCTTTAAGCGTTGGCTATAATTTATTTAAAAAAAAAGAGGCTGGGATGCGACCCACACTGATAACTTCCCATCCCGTCTGTCGATTTGTCTTGCTTAAAAGTTTGTATATATGTATCAATTTTTACCAAATTTGCGTACTATTTTTTGTAGATTTTATTTTATTATGATAAAACGGACTATTGGATTTTTATAAACAATTTTCTGAATGTCGAAAACCATATTTTCTGTGAGATAAAATTAGTTTGAAGTAATTTTTTACTATGTTTTAGTATTGTTTTTTATTTTTTGTAAAAAAACTGTCAATTCGATTTTTCTCAAAAAATTTACCAAAAATTGAAAACAATATTTCTTATAACTTAAAATTAGTTAAAAGCCATTATCTCAAAGTTTTGAAAATATATTTGAGTCGAAAATCAATTTTTACCAACTTTAAAAAAATTTTGTTTTGGGTTTTTATTTTTTGTAAAAAACTGTCAATACGATTTTTCTCAACATTTTCAGAATGTTAAAAACCATATTTCTTATAAGATAAAATAAGTTTGAAGCCTTAATCTCAAGTTTTTGAAAAGATATTTGAGTCGAAATTCAATTTTTACCAACTTTGAGTACTGTTTTTTTTAGGTTTTTATTTCTTATAAAAAAAACTGTCAATTCGATTTTTCTCAAAATTTTATCAGATGTCAAAAACAATATTCTTCGTTGCACAAAATTGTTTTGGAGATAAAATCATATTTTAGTCGTAAAATTTTCGAGGTGACAAATTTTTTTTTTCAGTTTTTTTGATTTATAAAAAAAACCGTTAATTGGATTTTTTTCCAAAAATATACTTCTTTTGTATCACGTTACAATATATAATATCAAATTTAATTCAAGTTTCTAGCGTCATTGGTTCATGAGATATTTAGGGTTAACCAAAATGTTCACCTTTTTTAAACTGCTATGGTAAAAAAAACTACCCACGCAATATTCTTAAGAGCCCTTTCTGCATCTTTCTGCCTTATTATCTGTATAACAATATTTATTTGAAGTCGATATCTCTTCTGGTTCTTGAGCTATGGACGACGAGAAAAACGTCGCGAACGTACGGACGTACGGAAGTACGAACGTACGTACACACGCACGCACAGACATCTTTCTAAAAATCTTTTATTTCGACTCTAGGGACCTTGAAACGTCGAGAAATATCAAAATTTTCAATTTGACAAATCGGACCCATTACAATAACTTCCCATGGGAAGTTAAAAAAATATATATATAGCGCGGAAAAAGTGGAACTTAAGTTTGGAATACTTAAATTTTAAATTCAGTGAAAGTAGTAACTAAGTGGCCAACATGTCATACTTAAGTTCAGCTTATTCAGATATTTTAGTTAAGTCATTTCTACTTCTTTTAGTTCAGGGAATTAAGTAAAGTACAAATAAATTTCCCACTTTCATGCCACTTTTATGCGACTTTAAATTTAAGTAGAGTGTCCTCAATCACACCAACTTGATATTGAAGTTATAAGTTCCCTTGACTAACAGAAAAAAGTTTTTGATGAAATCTAAACATCAATGCAGTGATGAAGTCTTCGTAAATAAAACTCTTTGTAAATAAAAACGTCCCTCTTAAATGTACTCTTCCAATATAGCATAAAATTGTGGGCCCCCTAATTCCTACGACAACGAACTATTCACAACCGTGAAATGTTTTGCACGGAAATTAAATCAAAGTTTATATGAAAAAATATATTTTACTTAAGTTTTTTTTAAAACAAATCAATTCAATTATTCCTAACACTAATTTTTAATCAAATTTCACTCAAAATATCATTCAAAATCATTGCTTTCTTTTCTTATAACTTCCTCTTAAGTCCATATGCAACAGAAACAGCAACAGCACCATCATCATATTCTCTCATAAAAATCATTATTGTACCCTTTTTAAAATTCAAAGAAGTATGAAGAAAAAAGAAATATTAAAAATTTCCATAATTTGTATCAGCATAATGCAATTTATTCCAACTAAGTTAAAAACGTATTCCTAACGTATAGGTACTACATATTTACTCACCGTGAGATGAATTTAAAATGATAAATCGTTCGCTCGTATTTTTATGAAAGTAATTGCAGATCACTTAAGGACCACGTCTAAATGGATGAAATGACATAAGGTCACACGGCAGTATTCAGTGTGGTTAAAAAAGGGGGACATCTACACCCCACAAAGATTTTTGGTACTGATTTCTTATTTTTTTCAAGGAACTTAAGTTTTATAAGACTCACAAATTTTACGAGTATTCTGACCTTCATTCAATTTTCCCACTTTTTGTAATAAGAGAGAATTATTTCTAGGAAGTCTAATACTTAACTATTTGCATACAAAAGTTTTCTTTAAGTTTTTGAAGCTTTAATATTCAACCTGAAGTCAATTCCAAAAATTGCTGCTATGAGAAGTGTCCTTGCAATGAAATCTCTCGATGCCAGAGATGAAGGGTGTTTGATCCGCGCCTGCACACAAGTATGTTATATTCATACTTGTGGTTTATGATAACAATGTTGTGCGTGGTTTTTTTGCCTCACCTCAATTCCTTATAACAACCTAACATACTTATATGTATACACGTTTTTAATATTAATCGATAAAATAATCCATTCATAGGTTGATGGTTGTGGTAAGGATATATGGAGATGTGGATGTGGAGAGTGTTTAAGAACACTTCAATACGATTGATATGTATGTTTAGTTTCCATGACTTGGAGAAGGATTTATGGAGTTAAAAGGTTTTTATTATTTTTCTATTTGCATTTTTCGTTGAAAAAAAAAATACAGTTTGAATGTGAAATGAAAACTAATAGCCTGTGTTTCCAACGTATTAGGCAATACTTGTAGCAAAACATTCAACAGTATAGTCATGCAAATCAGAATTGAAGAGAACAATTCTTAAAAGGTAAAAAATAACAAAAATAACGTGAATATTGAATATTCATGTTTTTATTGATTTCTCAAAACATATTTTTAGTGAAAATTCATTCAATGGAGTGTTAAATTTCACAAATTTGTTCGAATACTCATAGTATTAGTACTTAAGAGTTTAGATGGTTTAAAATTATGTATGGATATCTGTTCTATACAAATACACGAGAAAACCATAAATGTATGGAAAACACATCGACCAATATCTAAATGTAAATTCCAGCGCTTGAGAGAATTTTAAGAATTCTTTATAAATTCACACTTGCACACTTTGGTAAGAACTATCGAATACTCCCTAAAACAAAAAGAATACACTATGGTGGCCTTCCTGGATATTGAAGGCGCTTTCAACAACGTTGACACATCCGCTATCACTTCTGCTATGACGACCTTAAACGTCGAATACTCACTCTGTGAATTGTTAAATCTAATGCTAAAAAGCAGGATCATCAACTCTAAGATGGGGGATTTTTGTACGAAAAGGTCTGTCAGTACAGTAGAGGCACTCCGCAAGGTGGTGTTCTGTCCCCTCTCCTGTGGAACATAGTGCGGTTAACGAGCTACTAATATCCCTTGAGAGAGAAAGGCTACAGAGTGGTTGCGTATGCCGATGATGTTGCTATTGCCGTCATAGGAGAACATCCTAATACACTGAGAGACCTCCTCCAAAACGCACTCAATATGCTCACTAGACGGGCAGATCACTGCGGACTTAGTATTAATCCTCAAAAAACAGACCTTGTCCTTTTTACAC
Organism: Eupeodes latifasciatus; assembly: GCA_920104205.1. Lineage (NCBI taxonomy): Eukaryota > Metazoa > Arthropoda > Insecta > Diptera > Syrphidae > Eupeodes > Eupeodes latifasciatus. The sequence continues at coordinate 158,642,286 of OV049926.1, forward strand.
GGAAATACAAGATCCCAGAAATTGTACCTCCCTCAATAAAAGGTGTACCACTAATTTTTACCAATGAGGCCAAATATTTTATTTTGGTCTGATATTGGACAAAAAATTAAGTTGGAAACCTAATATTCAAGAAAGAGTTAAAAAAGCTACAGCAGCTCTTTTCCTCTACAAGAAAGCCATAGGAAACAAATGGGGTTTTCAACCTATTGGCTATACACATCGGTCATCCAATACTTATGTACGGGGTTGCAGTGTGGTAGACTGCACTGGAGAAAGTCACATACTACGACAAACTCAGCAGAGTCCAACGCACTGCATGTCTCTGCATTAGCGGGGCTTTGATAACCACACCCTCAGCAGCGTTGGACACTCTCCTCCATCTGACACCCCTCGACATATTCAGCAAACAAGTGGCAGCGAGTACAGTTATAAGACTCAACGCCTCATTTCAATGGGCCAACAACAATGTTGGGCACTCCATCATTCTGAACCTCTTTGGTTCTATACCAAAGTACATAGACTACACTATCCCAAGACCCCAATTTGGAAAAAACTTCCAGGTATCCATTCCATCCAGAGATGAATGGGAAGACAAAAAACTCCTGGATGACAAAAGCATCCATTTTTACACAGATGGATCCAAGACAAATGAGGGAGTTGGTAGTGGTGTGTACTCAGAAAAGCTTAATCTAAGCATCTCATTCCGCCTCCCTAATCATTGTAGCGTCTTCCAAGCGGGAATTTTAGCGATCAAAGAGGTTCTCTCCTGGCTAAGAGAAAACGTGATATCAACTTCTGATATCCGCATCTTCTCTGACAGTCAGGCTGCTGTCAAGTCTCTTGACGGCGTCTTAACCAAATCTCTAACGGCCCTTGATTGTCGATCGTCTCTTATGGAGATGGCGCAGCAATTTAACATTCATCCTATGCTGGGTGCCGGGCCACAGAGACATCGCAGGAAATTGTAGAGCCGATGAACTCGCTAAAAATGGAACCGTCATACCTATTTCACCTGAAAGGGAGAAGATAGGTATACCGATAACTACATGTAAACTTCTGCTAAAAGAAAAAGCTTTCGAGATAGCAAACTCTATAGATGGTACAATTTACCAACATGCGCAGCCACAAAACTAATATGGCCTTCACTGGACCTAAAGCGCTCTAAAGACTTGTTATCTCAAAGCAGACTTCATATTAGCTCCCTAACAGGTGTCCTTACGGGACACTGTCTTATAGGCAGACACGCAATACGACTTGGTGTAGCCTCAAATGACTTCTGCAGGATCTGTATGGACGAGGAAGAAGAGGAAACAACCTTTCACCTCCTCTGCACTTGCCCTGCTCTTTCACTAAGACCCAAACTTCATCTGGGAGAATACTTTTTTGATGATCCCAGTGAACTAGCTAAAAAGGATATCAGATATCTTCTTCGCTTTATAAAAAGCTCAAAATGGTTCGACTAGTGAAAAGTAACTCTCTAGATTCATGTGGTATCACAATGGGCCTGTTCTTCTGGTCTAAGTGTGTGGGTTTTGTATCCGCAGCCACTTTAACCTAACCTAACCTAACCTTATAAATTCATACGATTTATTTTTTGCCACATAATATTACCCTGAAAATATTTAACATTTCAATTTTAATCATTTAACAGAAAACAACTTTAAATCATATAAATGGCTTTTAGTTGCATTGGTTGATATTAATTGAAGAAGTCTTCCATTGATATTTGTTCTTTTCACTGTGAACACACAATTAAACAAATTGCTGAAGTGGCAACATTTAAAGTTTATAAAAAATTGTATGAAAAAAGATTCCATAAACCAAAATTTGAAGAAATGTTGACAATAAGCTTTTGCTTGAATTATTCTTTAACAACATAGTATACATTGTTGGTCAGGTGAAACCTTAAACAATTTGATAAACCAAATTTTCATTTAAAGAACTTCTAAAAGCATACAGTCAAAAACTAAAATATTTCTATTTTTCTGACAAGATATTTAAATTATTGTTAAACAAATTTTGTAATATTCTTATGGTTTTAAATTTTTGGAAACAATCTGTTCACGTGTTTGATTTTTATAAAAATGTAAGCATTTACCAAATTTTAAATACGGTTGACGTAAATATTATTATTTCCATTTGAGTAAAAAAATAAACAAATTTTAACAATTTGTTCGAGTTTTTTTGAGGTTTTATTCTGCTTAGTATATGAGCAGCTGTAACTTTTAAAGATGTCATCATTTGACAAGCAATAATTAAGTCTTTCCAAAAAAATGGAATAATATGGGAAAACATTTCTGTACATGTAATTTCTGGAGAAACGATCTAAACTGGCTACCGAGGTCTATTGATGTTACACATTTAGGCTTTTTCCTTTAGTGGCCACGTTGAAGTTGAGATCTTTGGCAATGCTCCACAATCGGCTTAAGACCTTAAAAATAGAATTCTTGAAGTTATCAAGGACGTGTGTGAATTAGTTATATGGTCAGATCACTAATATTGTTTCCCATTGAAAATAGCAGTCTCGTTCTTTGCAATGAAAGAAACATTATTTAATCTTTATAAATATTGCCTTTCTTCCTTTTTTTTTAACAACAAAATAAAACCTCTTATTGGAAAACCCTTTATTTTTTGTAAATAAATCTGAAATGTGTAGATCGAGTATAAAATGTAAAATATTATCCAGGTCAGATAATAATGGCATAGAATTCATTATAGTAGAAATCTCTGATTCGAATACAAAATGTTTGCTAGCATTGGTGTCTACAACCCTAAAAGAACCTGTTCATTCACTCCTTTCTTCACAGCACTAGAATCTTTCATTATATCATATGAACACATAATTGTCTGTGGTGACTTCAATGTTGATCTACTTAAAAGGGACTCTACTTCATTTCAACTTCTTGACGCTATTGCTGGTTCAGGTCTTAATGTTATCAATAAATACCCAACTAGATACGCTCCAAATTGTTCCCCAAGCCTATACTTGACCTCATTATTGTATCTGAACCAACAAACATTATTCTCAATGATCAATTATGTTTTGATGGAATATCAGACCACGACTTAGTTTTTTGTACTTATGGTATTGATTTCTCTCATTCCCAAGCTCCTTCCACATTTACTTTTAGAAATTTTAAAGCCCTCGATGTAGAAGCTTTTTATATTGATGCCAGCAGAGTGGCCTGGAGTGATTGTTACAATTTAGTGCATGTAGATAACAAACTAAACTTCATCTACAACCATGTGAAGAGATTGTTCGAAACGCATGTTCCTCTAAAAACGGTAAGAATTCAAAACGAGAAATGTCCATGGTACAACTTTGAAGTAAAGAATGCGATTAAAAGTCGCAGAAAATACTACCTCAGGTGGCGGCTTCCTCCAAATCCTATAACTTGGCGACAATACTGCTACTTTCGTAATCAAGCAACTCTCATTGCCCGTTGCGCCAAACGTAACTTTTTCGCCTCGAAACTCAATACAAATCTTTCTTCTAAACAGCTCTGGAAAAATCTTCGTGACATTGGTATTGGTAAAAAGCCAATTTCTAAGTGTGAACTTGATCCTAATGACCTCAACAATCAGTTTACTCAAACAAATCAATTAGCTACTAGCTTTGAGCCCAAGGCTGTCTTACTTTATGATGGAGTTAACGATTTTTGCTTTGAGACGGTAACTGAAGACGAAATTATACGCACTTTTAAATCCTTGAGGTCCGAAGCTATAGGCGAAGACGGTATTCCGCTAAGATTTTTGAAACTTGTCCTACCCTGCTTGATTAACGCTCTCACTCATGTTTTTAATCACTGTATTGTCACTTCTACGTTTCCTATTGCGTGGAAAGCAGCTAGGATAACTCCTGTTCCGAAAAAGCCCACACCTTCCGAACTCGCCGACTACCGGCCAGTAAGCATTTTACCTTGCATGTCCAAAGTTCTCGAAAAAATCCTTACTAAACAAATTATTGACCATTTTACGTCCAAAAGATTGCTGTCCATACCAATCTGGATTTAGAGCTAACCATTCCTGCTCTACAACAATGGTAAAGATCTTAGAGGATATAAGACTCGAATACGATAAAGACAATATCTCAGTACTGTGCCTATTGGACTTCTCGAAGGCTTTTGACAAAGTTGATCATCGAGTTCTTTGTCAAAAACTTGAGCACTACTTTGGTTTTTCGAATTCAGCTGTTCGTCTCATTGGTAGTTATTTGTGTAACAGAACTCAGCGTGTATGTGTTGGAAACAATTTTTCAGCACATACGTACTTGAAGATGGGCGTGCCACAAGGCTCTATTCTGGGGCCAATTTTGTTTTGTGCCTTTATCAACGACTTGCCTTCGGTTTGTGAGCACGTCTCTTTTCATCTGTATGCAGATGATATACAAATTTATCTCTCACGTAGAATTGGTTTAATAGAGGATCTTGTCTTTCGCGTTAATGAAGATCTTGAGAGAATTTCTAACTGGGCTAAGGAAAATGGTCTAGTGCTCAATCCCAATAAAAGTCAAGCCCTACTAATTTCTAAGAAGACATACAACCATAGAGATCTACCTTCGATTACTTTGAATAGTGCCCATGTTAGTTTTGTAGATTCTGTGACCAGTCTTGGATTCAAAATCTCTAGGGATCTCTCTTGCAAAGACCATATAAATTCTGTCATTGCACGTATTTACGGAACTTTAAGAAAACTATGGGTATCTAATTCTTTTACTCCTCAAGAAACAAAACTTCGTCTTATGAGAACTCTACTCGTACCAATCATTTCCTTTTCTGAAGTCGTGTATCCGAAACTGGATTCTTTATCTGAATACAAACTACGTGTGGCGCTTAATGACATGACTCGCTACGTTTATGGTATTCGCCGATATGACCATATCTCTGCTTTCAGCAAAAAAATTCTTAAGTGCACTATGGTCGAATACGTAAATTTCCGTAATTGTATCTTTCTCCACAGAATTATTCGCACAAGAACACCTGAGTACCTTTATGAAAAAATTGAGTTCTGTACATCGTCAAGAACAAATAATCTACTTATTCCAACTTTTAGATATCTAAATTCCTCACGGTTGTTCTTCGTTCACAGCATTCGCCTTTTTAGCATTAAGAGGATAACGGATGCAGTAAGTTTCAAGACCGAGGTTTTTAAACATTTTTCGAACAACTAGGATGTTAAGGGGGAAATAGGAAGGAAGAAAAGAGGAAAAGTCTTATATGTATTATTAAATTAAAGTATATAAAAAAAAAAAAAAAAACAAAAAAAAAAAAATATTTTTAGCAGCCTAAGTATTATCTTATTGTATATAGAATCAAACAGCACTTTAATTGCTCAACCAAAGTACAAATACTATAAAAGACATTGTCTTAGTGTATTGTTTACAATAAGGAAAGAAATTGAATTGAATTGAATGTGTAGTAAATATTAACGGCCACATTTTTTTTAAAGAAATAAGTTAAAAGTGAACATTTAGTCGTAGTAATTTTTTTTTTTGTAAACGAGACTGAATTGAGTTTTTTTAAAGTGTCAAATTTAAAATAAATAAAGTGCTCGACTGGGTTGAATGAACTTGGTCTTGAATTAAAAAACACTGTTAACAAATAGTACTTATATTTTAAAATTCTATAACTTACATATAAAATCAGTTTGTTTTTAAAAATTTAAATGCCATTTCATTAATTAAAAAACTTTGATTTAATTTTTTTTTTCGAAAATCATTAGAGCTTTTTTTTTAAATTAATTTGAGTATTTATTGTTTTTGAATTCAAGATCAAGTTCATTCAACCCAGTCGAGCACTTTAATTAATTTAAATTTGATACTTTAAAAAAACTCATATACCTAGATATAACATTTTTCAATTTAAGTTGAAAAAGTATTATTAATATACGTTTAATATTTGATTTTCGTAAAAAAATTATGACTCGTTTTCAAGATATTGAATTTGGAAAAAATGTTTAATATTTTTTCAAAAGCCCTAAAAACACACGGTGACATTTTTGATCATCAAATGTTATTAAGGCAATGTAAGAGCTTGTGCCGAAAAAAAAAATTATTGAAATCAGTTCATTAATTCTTGAAAAAACTTAAAAACAAAATAATAGTTCTATGGGAGTACTCTTGTGGAGTAATACAAAAACAATTCTTTTTATTGAAAGAAGCCAAGTTAAGAAAAAAATCAAGAGAAAATTTAAAAAAATTTATCGTTGAGTTTTTCTAAAAAAAAAATAGTATGGGGACTGTTGTTATTTTTAGTCTTAAAAAATGGAAAAAATTCCCAACGTGAATCTACTAAAAAAAAAACTTCCAAGTTTTATCTCATGTGTTTTATTAAAATCTCGGCTTCGAATTTTTTTACGAATGAAATACTTGCCATATACAGTGATGGAAGAAATAATAGAAACAACCTTCATGTTCATTGTTTTTAACACATAAAAAGGTATTTGTGAAGAGTAGGGAAATAAAAACTACACAGATAGATTTTTAATAATTTATTGCTTAAATGCAACCATTTTTTTTTTAAATGTAATAATGGGAAATAATGATAAAAAGTAGACTTGTGATTTTTATGTTGTTGCATCCTGGAAAAAATATTAGAAACAAAATTAGAATGGTACTCTTTTTGTAGCGAGAAAGTAACTTAACGGTAAAAGTATTTCAGTATGAGTATTTTGTAGAGGCACCCTTATTATTAATACTCGTAACTGCCTCCACTGTTCACCCCATCGCAATTACCAGTTCGGCACATGTCTCTACGGATATGGAGTACCATTCGCTTTGAATTTTCGACCACAAATCATCTTTCTTTTTGGTTTTATAATCTCCGATCCTTCGCTTTAGGATGCCACATAAGTGCTCAGTTGTTTTTTAGGCCCGGGGATTGTGATGGCCATTCCATAACATTGATTTTGTTTTGTTGTAAGTATTTGTTAGCCAATTTGGAGGGGTGCTTCTGGTCATTATCCTGCATGAACTTCCATTTGATTGGCACCTCCTCTTCAGTTAATGGAAGCATAACTGAATTTAAGATGTTGACATAATCCACAGCGCACATCTTTTTTTTGATCCAAAATATTGGACCTACACCAGATGCTGAAAAATACCCTCAAATCAGTATATTCCCACCACCGACCGTGTTTCACTGTCTTCTTTTTGTATTTTGAGTTAAGTTTTAACTTTTTACCGTTAAGTGAAAACAAAAAGTTGTTTCTATAAAACAATTTTGCCATTTGAGAGCATCATTTCATTAGGTACGATTTAAATATAGAAAGACTAACGACAAAAGACTTATTTGCTGACTTATTTGATGAAGACACTTGTTTCTATTAGTTTTTCCAACACTGTAGATCCAATGCTTAATTGGAAGTCAGTATCTCTGCTCACTCTTGAGATACCCGAAATATAGACTGGCACAATATTTTTAACTTGTCTTCGTCCACTGCGCAAGTGCAGTTTTTTAATAATAATGTTGCTCAACTTTTTAATAGACACGTTACCTTAAAAACTTTACAAAATAAATCAAAAGATCCCAACTGGTTCACCAATGAAATACGCATCTTAATGCAGCAACGTGATCGAGCGTACAACTCGTGGAAAATGTATCGTTTACCTGAACTTAGACAAATATATCAGTCACTTCGCAATAGAGTTGTGATGGAAATTCGTTCAGCCAAGACTAGGATTTATTCGGGTAAACTTAATACCGCCGCCTTTAATAACCGACAACTGTGGAGTAATCTGCGTAGCATTGGGTTTGGTAAATCAAAACATAGTCATATCGAGAATGTTGAAGGTAACTTTTTAAATAGAAAATTCGTCTGTACTCCTCTGACGACTTCTCTATCTAACTCTGTGCTTCCAGTTCAAATTTTATCAGCGCAAAATACTTCCTCCAACTTTGGCTTCACAGGTTTTAGCAGTATTGAAGTTGTTGAAAGTCTATACTTTCAGTAAAGTCAAATGCCATAGGCCTCGATGAAATGCACCCTTCATTTTTAAAAATTATACTTCCCGTTATGTTGCCGTATATCACTCATATCTTCAATACTATCCTTACTACTGGAGAGTTTCCTTCTGACTTGAAATTGGCAAAAGTTATACCTATACCCAAAAATGCTAAGTGTAGCGAATATAGGCCAATTTCCATTTTAGCTTTTCTTTCAAAAGTTTTTGAAAGGATCCTGAAAAATCAAATAGGTGAGTTCCTTAAGGAGGACAATCTTTTAACTCCAAGACAGATTGGCTTTCGAGAGAAGCATAGCTGTGTTACGGCTCTGCTTGTTGTCATAGAGGACCTCCGTCAAGCATTGGATGGCGATAAAGTAAATTTTTTAGTCCTCCTTGATTTTTCGAAGGCATTTGATACTGTGGTTTGGTTCACAGCAAACTCGAAAATAAACTTCGCCAGCATTATAACTTCTCCTCTTATGCATCAGTAAAACTTATTTTTTCCTATTTATCTGGAAGAATGCAAGCAGTTAAAGTAGGTAATAGGTTATCTGACTTTCTAGTGGACACTAGTGGAGTTCCACAGGGATCTATTCTGGGACCATTACTTTTTTCTTTATATGTAAACGACATTCCCTCCGTAATTCATAACTGCACACTACATATGTATGCTGAAGATCTTGGTCTTGTTGAAGATGGTGCTTACCGCTTAAATGAGGACCTTGAAAAACTATCAAGTTGGACACAGAGTAATGGACTGACATTAAATCCATCTAAATCAAAGTGTTTAGTTATATCTAAAAGAGTTCTGGATTTGTCATACTTCCAACAAATTATTTTAAACAATGCAACTATTGAATATGTGGACTCTGCTCGGAATCTTGGAGTCATTTTTACTCGTAATTTGACATGGGATAAGCATATTAACGCTATAGTTGGAAAATCATACGGAGTATTACGCATGCTTGGGGTCTTCCAGGCTTATACACCTATGAAGACGCGTGCAATGCTTGCAAAAAGTTTAATTCTTCTAATTTTGGCCTATGGCTGCGAAATTTTTTCGAGTTGTAACTTTGCATGCAAAAGAAAGCTTAACGTCGCGTCATTTTCAACAGCATCATCAGATACATTTATGGCCTTCGTAGATACGACAGAGTATCTCATTTTTCAAATAGTTTACTTCACATGCCACTAGAGAACTATTTTCAGTTTCGTACCTTATCATTGTTTTCCGATGTCCTGCTTACACACCAACCAACCTACCTTTTTGAGAGAATAAGAAGAGCTTCTTCAGTTAGGTCTGACCAGTTGATTCAACCCCGATATGCCTCCCTAACATCTGAGCGCCAATTTTGTATTAATGCTACACGTAAGTGGAATTCTTTGCCATGCCATATCAAGAGAATAAACAGCAATACAAATTTTAAGTCCCAATTACGTCAATTTTTATCAGTATCTTAATTTTTTTTTTTAACTTCCCATAGGAAGTTATTGTAATGGGTCCGATTTGTCAAATTGAAAATTTTGACATTTCTCGACGTTTCAAGATCCCTAGAGTCGAAATAAAAGATTTTTAGAAAGATGTCTGTGCGTGCTTGTGTACGTACGTTCGTACGTCCGTACGTCTGTTCACGACGTTGTTTTCGTTGTCCATAGCTCAAGAACCAGAAGAGATATCGACTTCAAATAAATTTTGTTATACAGATAATAAGGCAGAAAGATGCAGAAAGGGCTCTCAAGAAAATTGCGTGGGTGGTTTTTTTACCATAGCAGTTTAAAAAAAGGCGAAGTTTTGGTTAAACCTAAATATCTCATGAACCAATGATGTTAGAGACTTGAATTAAATTTTATATCATATATTGTAACGTGATACAAAACAAGTATTTTTTTGAAAAAAATCCAATGAACGGTTTTTTTATAAATCAAAAAAACTGAAAAAAAAATTTGTCACCTCGAAAATTTTACGATTAAAATATGATTTCATCTCCAAAACAATTTTGTGCAACGAAGAATAATGTTTTTGACATCTGATAAAATTTTGAGAAAAATCTAATTGACAATTTTTTTTTGTAAAAAATAAAATCCTAAAATAAATGGTAAATGGTTGGTAAAAATTGAATTTCGACGCAAATATCTTTTCAAAAACTTGAGATTAGGGCTTCAAACTTTTTTTATCTTATAAGAAATATTGTTTTCAACATTCTGAAAAATGATGAGAAAAATCGAATTGACAGTTAAAAAAAAAAAAAACAAAATAAAAACCTAAAAAAAATTAATAAAAGTTGGTAAAAATTGATTTTCGACTCAAATATCTTTTCAAAACTTTGAGATAATGGCTTCTAACTAATTTTAACTTATAAGAAATATTGTATTCAACATTAGGAAAAATTTTGAGAAAAATCGAATTGACAGTTTTTTTTACAAAAAATAAAAACCTAAACAAAAATTATAAAAGGTGGTAAAAATTGATTTTCGACTCAAATATATTTTCAAAACTTGGAGATATTGGCTTTTAACTACTTTAATCTTTCAAAAAATATTGTTGGCAACATTCAGTAAAATTTTGAAAAAATCGAATTGACAGCTTTTGTACAAAAAATTAAAAACCTAAAAAAAAATTAACAAAAGTTGGTAAAAATTGATTTTCGACTCAAATATCTTTTCAAAAATTTGAGATAATGGCTTTTAACTAATTTTAACTTATAAGAAATATTGTTTTTAACATTCGATAAAATTTTGTGACAAATCGAATTGACAGTTTTTTTTTACAAAAAATAAAAACCCAAAAAAAAACAATACCAAAACTTGGTAAAAATTTACTTTCGACTCAAATAGCTTTTCAAAAATTACAAATATTGGCTTCAAACTTATTTTATTTCACAGAAAATATTGTTTTCGATATTTATATATCATTCGATACAAAAATCCAACAGTCCGTTTTTTCATAAAAAAATAAAATCTACAAAAAATAGTACGCAAATTTGGTAAAAATTGATACATATAGACAAACTTTTAAGCAAGACAAATCGACAGACGAGATGGGAAGTTATCAGTGTGGGTCGCATCCCAGCTCTTTTTTTCTTTTCTTCTCTTTCCTGTCTAAACCATTATAGCTTCTTTTTTCCTCTTCTTCTCCACCTCTTTCTGCTTTCTTCCTCTCTCTTCTTTCTCTCATTTTCTTCTTTCTCTCATTTTCTCCTTTTATTTCCAAACAATCATTAAATTTTATTATAAACTAGATTACCCGGCAGACTTCGTACTGCCTCAATCGATAAATAAAAGACCTAAACTTTTGTATACCTAAATTAATTTCAAAACAAACAAAACGTACTGAATAAAAAAGCATTTTTTTAACGAAGCATGAAGTTTTATTATTATTTTCGACACATCATGTTGCTTACTTAAAAAACAGAGTTTTCCTGAAATACTGGCTATTTATAAGGTTTAAATTTTTATTAACAGACACAGTTTTTTAATCAATTTAAAGCTTTCTCATAAACTATATTTTTTGTTTTGTTTTGTGGTGCGTAAATAAACAAAGAAGACGGTTTTCCGACGCGTGACTTCTAAAGACTGTCCTTGCGATTTATTTATTGTCATCGCAAAGCCCAGACGTACTGGAAATTGTAAGCGTTTAAAATCGAATGGTAAATCCGTTGGAATCATCGGTATTCTCGGGATCAAGACATCCTCTCCCTTGTATTTTCCTTTTATGATTGTTGCCTCAATGACGTTATTCATCAGCTTTTTCACAACCAGTCTTGTTCCATTGCATAGTCGAGGTTGATTAATGTTACGCAGCATGATGACAACTGATCCTACTTTTAACTGCAAATTGTGAGGTGGTAACTGGTAATCCAGGCAATTCCAGTGAATTTAAAAACTCCGTGGGATAGTTAACTACGTCATCCTGGTTCATAACGGTGTCGACTAATTTGAAGGAAACCAACTGTCATGGAAGAAAATTCTGAATGGTCGCATTGAGATCCTCGACATCTTTATTTTTCGCTGCCAATATTGCTCGTTCACCCAGCCAATTATGGTTATTGAACTTTTGCGCTATATCTGGGAAAACACGCTGAATAAGCTCCTCTTTTGAATCTGTGATGTGACAGAAATCTGTGGGTAATGTGATGAATCCGGTCGAGATGTCCATTGCAACTTTATTATTTCCAATATCTAACAACTGCTGCGCAAACACATTTTTTAATTGGAGTGTCTTTACGTACTGCCATAAATTCGATGATTTTAGGCATGCATTTAGTTCATCAGCAACAGTTGATCGGGGAATAACTGGAAGAGTCTGACGAAAATCACCTGACAACAGAATCACGGCCCCACCAAAAATATTTTGGTTGTCACGAAGATCTTTCAATGTTCTGTCCAGCGCCTCCAGTGACCTCTTATGGGCCATTGTGCATTCATCTCAAACAATTAATTTGCATACCTGTAGGATCTTGACCATTGCGCTATTTTTGGCGATGTTGCAAATTGGTGTTTCGGTGATTTGCATGTTTAATGGTAATTTCAAGGCAGAATGCGCAGTTCGTCCGCCTTCTAGCAGAGTCGCAGCTATTCCAGATGAAGCCAACGCTAGAAAGAAAGAAAGTTCTCGCGCACGTAGCGGTAATCGTCACTCACAAAGATAGAAGGATGCACTCATAGAATATCGTAACCATGATCGTAACACAATATCAGCAATCGTAATACATTTTTCCGTGTTCTGATTTTGTATTTATTTTTTTGGAATTTACCTTTAAGCCAAAAATCTCCGTGTTCTGAAGTGCGACAGAATGATTGATATATTAGTTGGTTGTCAAATCTAATGTCAAATACTATGGTTGTGTTCAGAAACTTAATTTGTGACAGAACTTAAGATTTATCAAACTTAAAAAAATAATCTGATACAATTACAACTGAAGTTAGCTAAAATTAAGTTTCGCGAAGCCGACCAAATTAATTGAAAATCAGTACTACTAATAGTTTATTACATTTTTTGTCGCGTTCGTAATTCACTTTTGTTTATTTTCGGAACGCGACATTAGATCCTGCGAAGCACACGCGAAGACTATTTTCATAGATATGTATGATTGAATTTGATCTTTATGCAGCAGTAATAAATTGCAAATTGACTCTTCGACGTTAGGAACACACCTAAATTGCTTAGACAACAGTGAGTGATTATAATTTAATATGAACTTTATTGAATAGGAATAAAGTTAAAATTGACTATAGAAAACGTTTATATAGGAAATAGAAAAGTGCTGTTTTTAGGGTTTTCCCGGAAATTATTCGATTTTTCTCGCCTTTAAACCATCCCTAGACCTCCACGAACATTTCAAGACTAAGATAAGATAAATCCGTTCAAGCGTTCTCGAGTTTTAGTGAGACTAACGAACAGCAATTAATTTTTATATATATAGAAGATACTGTATAATTTTTGCCTACAACTTTAGCTTTCTTTTCTTTTCTTTTTATTGCATTGCTTTCATTGTTAAACTTAATAGGTTATCACTAGTTTATAAGATATTATATCTTAATGTGTATAGCCATATCGAAATGAATAAATAAATAAATAAATAAAAAAGAGGCTAAACAAATTTTGTACATTTTTATGTTGCTGTAAAACAACTCTCTAAAAACCTTTAGAAACGTCGATAAATGTCAAAATTTTGAATTCGAAAAATTGGACCGATTACAATAACTTAATATTTGAGGTTAAAATTTGTAATGGAATGGAATTTTTAAATGCCAATTCGATTTAATAATATGATTTTTTATGAGAACATCAGACTTATATCAACAAATTTAATAACTTAACCAGAGTTTAATCTAAAAACCGAGTCTAAGTGTTAGATATGAAAGCATTTAATAAATAGTTTAAATACTATTTTAAGTCCAATATTATATTAAATACTTAAAAACCGCGTTTTACCTTAATAAATTAAACAATACATTTTCCATAAACATAAGATGTAACATAAAACACATTATATTCTTACATTTTTAACCGCAACACCCACATAACATACTTTTTTGAGTTAGCAAAGGTGGGTGAACTCTTGCCGAACTATTATGCATTTATGTATATAAATGGCGTCTGACCGTGAATTTAAAAACCTTGTTCGTGATTTACTTCCATTTCAAAAGTGTTGAAATAATTGTAGCAAAGTTCACTCATTCATTCATTTCTTTAGGTGTTTATATAAAATATTCAAGAAATTTTGTTTAAATCGTATTTTAAACAATCTTAATCTTCGCAACAATTTCACACATTTAAATATTTAGGTCTACCTCGACTGATGGTGTCAAGCACAACTCTTTTGTTTTGTTTTGCTTTAATGTCAACAATTTAACCTACAAAAATTCACTTCACCAAATAAGTACATAATGATTTCAATTTAGATTGTTATAAGATTTAATTTTGTCAATAATGGAGGTAGGTAGTTTAGCTTAATTCAAAAACCATTATTCAAAGTTAGTTACCTACACAAGAGGAGAAGTTTTTGTTATTGTTGTTAGCAACAATTTTATTTATACATATATGTTTTAAGGTATATTGAGGTTTAATTCAAAAGAAGGTTTAATGGCACAAACAATATATACATACTAAAGAGCCTTAAGTAAGGTATTGTTGTGTATATTATATTGATCGACTAAAACAAGTAATAAAAGCCAATAAGAAGCCATTTGAGTCAATTTGCTGTTAGTTACAAGTTTCCTTTTATGTTAAAGTTGTTTATAATCCACTTCTCATATATGTATGTGAGACTATGTAAAGCGTAGGTATGTTTTTTGAATTGAAAAAATGCGTGCATCGGATAAAAACAACAAAAACGATGAATGAACAAAGGCTTACAACATGTATCTTGTAGATAGACATCTCATTTGTGTACCAATTTTATGAACAAATGTATCTATATGACTATTAAAGCTGCAACTTTATTTTAATCCAATAAAAAAAAATACAATATGGTAACAATGATTCAGGTCAGATGCTAGAAAATTTTGTAAATTTGGTCAAATCAAACAAGAACAAGTTTTATTTATTTGTTGTTGGTATGTATTGCCTTTTAACTCAATTAATTTGTTGTATGACCAATCATACTTATACCACGCACTTTATAAGAACATGATGTAAATGACTGGACAAGAGTTAGCCCAGTAGCGGATTAAGTATACAAATAACAAAGAAGGCTTATCTCAAAAACTATCAGTCTATCATTTGTAGTGCCTTAAGAGTTTAAATATTCTTCAAAATATTGTTTTTTTTAGGAAAAGAGTGTTAAAGACAAAATTTTCTGTGACAGAATTGTGAGGACAGTGATATTAATATTTCACTATGTAACAATTTTTTAAGTATACAGGACAAAATTTAGTGAAAGAATGTATGCCAATAACTATTGAAACCTTTTTAAATCAAAAGATCCCAATGTCCAATTTTGATTTCCTTTTCAAGAACTAACACGGTAAAGAAACTTTTGCTGTAAAACTGAATTTTTTCATTTTTTATAAAGTGCAAAGTTGACACTTTCAAAAGCGACAGTTGTCTAAATAGCAGGCTATTCGAAATGAAACCTCTTATAGGAAAACCCTATATTTCGTTCATCTGAACATTTTTTTAGCAGTGGAAGTTCGTGAAAATAAAAAATTGGAAAGTTGGTTAAAGTAGACATTTTCAAGTTTAAATTCAGTAATTTTTTAAGATTACTTCTAAAACCAGCAAAATGGTATTGTTAGCATTGTTAATAATTACTAAAAAGGCTTTAAAATTTTACTTACTCAGTGTGAGCATTAGGAAAAGAGGGAAGGGTTGGATAGGAGGTGCCGGTGTACATTGATTTTGAATTCCTGAAAATTGCAATGATAGGGAAAGATAGAGCGTGGCAAGGCATTCCACATTCGCGTGGTACGGCTAAAAAATGAATCTCTGTACTTCATAGTACGGCCGAAGTTGAACTCAAGGGTAAACTGATGGGCATTCCTGGAAGCGTGGGTATTACGGTTAAATTGTTTAAGGGGAGGAATGCAATTAGTTATTTCACTAGAGCAAAGACCGTTAAAATAACGGTCAAAAATTGTAAGACAAGAAACTTTACGATGATGTTTGAGTGACATAATGGTGTTGATGATGTTAATCTCATGAGGGTATATCTCGCTTTAACGATACAAGGCATCATTGGGTTTTTGAAGCATTAAATTCCACATGGTTTTTCATTCCCCATTGTACAGTGCTGTGTAGGAATTTAATGAGCTTATCAAATTTTGCCGTTGCAGTTCCACATCCGAAGAGGAGGGTTGTGAGTTTGGAAACGAATATGGAAAGCTAAGAGTGCTATAGTCAGCGAAACAATGTATTGGATTAGAAGTAGCAGACCAGGAGGAAAAGGGTCGGAGACAAAACGGAGCCCTGGGGCACACCAGCATTTATTTTATGGGTTTCAGATTTGAATCCGTCCAAAACAATTTGTATTGAACTGTTCAAAAGAAAATGTCTAATCCTACGAAGAAAAGATTCGTCAATACCAAAAGCACACATTTTCGATAAGAGAGCAAGATGCCAGACTTTATCAAATGCCTCGGTGAGATGCCTCGGTGAGATCACCAATGGAGCTGTTGCTACGAAAGCCGTATTGCCGGTCATTAAGAAGCTTCCGTTCCTCAAGATATTTCTTAATCTGGTAATTAATCAGCGTTTCCATGACCATAGAGAGAATTGACGTTAGTGCTATCGACCGATAATTTGCGGGGGAAGAAGATTCGCCTTTTTTTGGGATTGGATGAACAAATGCAGTTTTCCAACTACTTGGAACGAGTCCAGAAGAATAAGATAGATGGAAAAGCTTACCAGTGGTTTTGCTAGCGTGGAAGAACACCTCTTCAGAATAATAGCGGGGATACCATACGGAGCAGTGGATTTATGAATGTTGAGAT
This sequence comes from Eupeodes latifasciatus, assembly GCA_920104205.1. NCBI lineage: Eukaryota > Metazoa > Arthropoda > Insecta > Diptera > Syrphidae > Eupeodes > Eupeodes latifasciatus. The sequence goes on from OV049926.1 coordinate 158,659,165, forward strand.
CTTTAAGAACTCTTGCCATAGTACGAGTACGAAAATAAATTGGTCCCATAGAATCATTTACGCGTTCAAGAACTGGGGGAGACATGACACTATCTGGTAAAATGGAATTTTCGGTGAACTACCTTCCAAACAAGTAAGCTTTATCAATAGAGCTAGCGAAAGGAGTGTCATTGACAACAAGCGTAGGAACCGAGGAAGAGGAAGAATTCCTCATGTTTTTTGACTGCCTTTGCGACATTGCAGAATTTTTTTCAGTAATTTTTGGTCATGCGAAAATTTAGTCCTTCGAATATGGGCGTTGCTGGCCTTCCTGTCTTGTTTAAACCTTTTCCGGTTTTCCTCAGTTGGGTTGGTTCTAAAACACCGGAAGCTCATCTCTTTCTCCTTGATAACCTCTTTTCTTTCTTAAAACTTTCTTTGATGGAAAAGGGCAAAGCAACGTCTGAAGGGTTAGCTAGTTTAAAATTATATGGAACCTTATAACTCTCAAGCATTTTCAAGAAAGGGGGGGGGATCTAAATAACAAAAATCCAACGTATTTGCCAAAATTCCAAATTCACAGTTTTGTTTCCAAGAGGAAAAACAATAACTTCCAGGAGCTACATTGTGTCCTTCTTGTCCTATCTCACTCAACCTTTTTAAACCGTTTTTGCAATTTTTTTTAAGTTCTTTAGAAAAATGGGGAGATAGGGATACAGCATAGGAAGTTTAGACTCTAATTAGTCGTATACAATTTCTTAGCTATATTGCTCTTATTAAGTCCATCCCTGAATTAAGCCCACTCGTATATCAAAATTATTTACATAAATACGAGATAGGAACAAGCTTAAGACGATTTGGCGATGATGGCTTGCTTGCTTGTCCACTACGTTCTTTTTCTTTAATAAAAAAGTAATATAAAATTACCAATGGCGTTGGATGATACTTTGATGGACTAAGAGGTTAGAATTAACATACAAGAAGTTGTGGTTGTCGCCTTTTGGTGTCTTGCCTTAAATGGAAAATTGTTTAATCATTCTTTATTTTAAAGAAGAAGAAGAAGAAGGATTAAAAATGTATGTAGATGTAAAACCTACATAATATAGATTTCCGCTTGGATTAAATACAGGAGTTAATAGTCAGCAGTTCGAATTTAAGAATTGAGTCAGCTTGAAATGTGTTAACAATTAAAAAAAAAAAGGTTAAGAGTAAAGTTCTTACATACATATGTTTGTAAACATCGTATATCGTGATCGTGGGCTCAAGTGATTAATTAATTAAACAGTAACAGAAGGCTTAACATTACGTTACAATTAATTTTTGACACAACTTTAGTTTTTTTTTTTGATTTTGATTGATAGGTTTGAAAATACTTTCAAGTAAAATATAGGCCAAAATTATTTCGAATTATAGGTCGATACCGTTTGGTGTGTACCTACGCATGTTATAAATAATTTGTAAGCAAAATACACAAACATATATAAATAAGTAGGTTAACATAGAAAAATAAAGGATGTAATGTTTGTATGTTTTATACGAATAATTTAGGTTATACAAATGATTGATGGTCTTATTTTTTTGGATTTTTCTGAGGAAGTTCCTAAATTTTCTAGAATCAGAATATTTTTTTTTGAGTGAAAAATGATTTTAGAATCTTTCAATTTTTCAACTTAATCATTTAAATTTTTTACACACATAGAAAAAGAGTTTTTTAATGTATTTTTTAACCACCAAGACGTCAAACATTGTGGTTTTAGCAATGCTCATTAATTTGAAATATAATACATAATTTGTATATACAATTTACACATGTATCTATAATGTAAGTTGTGATGTATGAAGATTGAAGGTACATGATGATGGAAAAAAGCAGGTTTGACAAATGAATAACTTTGACAGTGAGACAGCTTGTGTAAAGAAACACAACCTGTAATGTGGTGTCATCTAGAAACTGACATTTGACAAGTAATCAATCAGAAATATACATTTGTAAGTTACGAACATCGAACGAGTTTTATTAATTTTTATAAAAAGAATACTGAAACTTAAGTTTAAAATTGTATTTGCCTTTATAAGCAGAAAGGTAAATAATGCCCTGAAAGTAGAAAATGTATTTTATTTTATTCATACATTTGTATATGCCAAAATAAAATGTAATCTGTTTTAAATACGTCCTCTATTAGAACTTTGATTAAAATATTTTATGAGTTTAAAAAAGACAATTGTATGCTCGAAATTGTATATAGAACAAAAGTGTCCAATGACATGACCTGAAAAAAAATTGTATCTAACATTAGGCATGATGTTTATAAAACATGTTTAACCGAAATTCACCAGTTGGAATTTTTTGATTTGTGAATTTCAGAACGTTTTTGGTTTGTCATTAAATGTGTTGACATTGACATTTTAAGCTTTGGTTTGAGGTTTCGTTTACAGTCAAAAATTGAAAGTATTTTTTCAATTGAAAAACCTTTTTTTTGACAGAAGAATTCAAACCTCTAAAAGGTGTTATGCCTCATAATTTCATTGTCAAAGAATTCAAGTGAAATAAACCAATTGGTAGCTTTCTATGAATTGTTCATTTATGTTGAACTGATTCAGGTGAAAATATTTACTTCCAAGAATAGACATGATTTTAACTATGAAAATAATTTGTCTCTTGCCAGGCACAGAAATTCTATTCAGGCATTCTTTTATAATGTTTTATGAGAAATTTGATAAATTTTTTAATTGTTTACCTCATAGTTTGCATTTTCTTTAATAATTTCAAACAATTGACACTTTAATTAATTAAACAACTAAGAAAATCTTATACAATGTTTTCCAATTTTAATTTTTCATTGAAAGACACTAGTTATTTTCAAAATGTAACAGTTCTGTTTTTTTTTAATTGACAAATAAATTCAATGTATTTATTATTAAATTAAAAAATACTGAGATGTGACTCATACTAAATATTTTTCATTGCAGATCTTAATAACTTGCAACTGAGATTCTTTTGTAATAATCCAATTTTTTCTTTAAGCCATTTCCTCTAAAGATAGTTTAGATGTTTAATCAAATTAATAGTATTTTTCTCATGTTTATAAAAACTGACAATTCCATTTACACGAAAACGTTAACGCACTTATTTATAAACAAAATTCACTTAAAGTCAATATCTACTTATTTTCTTAAAACATTAAAGAAGTTTGTAATAGAAATTGTCAATCAAATATTTTCTAAAAATTTGACAAGAGTTCTGTTTCACCAAACACTTTTCACTTTGCAACTTTGCATTTTTACTTTGAAAATTAAATTTCACTAAGTGCAATTTTGCAAAGAGGAAATTATTAATAATAAAATTATTATTATTAAGACCACTCCAATCGAGACAAAGGGAAAAGGGAAAACAGTCTTGGTATGATTGGGAATGCGAAGCAGCCAGAAAAAAGTTTTTCGCATTGTTAAGGATACTGAAAAAAACTGGAACCGCAAACACGAAATACCTATACCAAGAAGCAAACAAAAAGTACAAAACGCTGTGCGAACAAAAACAAAAAACATAAACTCTCACACTAGCATTGAAACTAAAGGATGTTAACGATAGCAGATCCTTCTGGAAGATCGTGAAGACAATAAACGGCACAACTCTTGGGGCAGAATATAAAAGTTGATGCTTCTATGTTAGCAACCCATTTCGAGAAACTCCTGAACAACAATCTCAATGAAAACGAACTTCACTTTGCGCTGCCATTTTTGGAAGTAGAAGAGCTAGATCGCCCAATAACTGCACAAGATGTAAGCAGAGTCATTTCCCGCTGCAACACTAACAAAGCTCCTGGTAAAGACCGTATTCCATATGAATTCTTCATAAATTCAACCGAAACTTTTCTAGAAGAGCTTACAAAGGCTTACAACTCTATTTTTAATTTTGGAAAGGCACCGGAAAGCTTCAAGAAAAATATAATATTTCCTTTACTAAAGAAGGGTGACCCAAAAAGTCCAAGCAATTACAGAGGAATCTCGTTCCTCAATACAGTGACAAAAATATTTACTGGGATTATGTTGGAGATACTGACGAACTGGATCCGAGACAACGATCTACTCAGTGAGTTCCAAGCGGGTTTCCGAAAAGACTACTCCACCGTGGACAATATTTTCTCCCTTGCTGGCATTGCGCAGTCGTTACTGGATAGAGGAAAAAAACTTTACGCATTCTTCGTTGACTTTATCGACTCTATCGACTCTCTCTATTTTTTAAATTGAGTAACCTAGGGATGTCAACGAAAATGCTCAAGGTATTGCAGAATCTATATGAGGATAATCTTACGGCGGTATGGGATGGAAACACTTTGTCTAGTTGGTTTCAGACGAAAACAGGAGTCAAGCAGGGATGCCTTCTGAGCCCAATACTCTTCTCAATTTTTCTTGATGATCTCAAAGGTTCCATACCTGGTGGTATAATGTTTGATGGTCTTGCAATAAAGCTGCTACTATATGCTGATGACATTGTCATACTAGCAGAGAGCCCCAACATGATGCAGTTGATGATCAACAAACTACAGCAATATTGCTACTTATGGAATCTTCAACTCAATACGAGCAAATCGAAAATCATGAAAAAAAAACGGACGAGGACGATTTGTTGGAAACGAAAAATGGACTTAGAACAATGAATATCTCGAAAGAGTCAAGGAGTATAAATGTCTTGGTGTACTCATGACACCACAACTGTCTTTCAAAAAACACTTGCAAGAAAAACTAAAAGAATCAAAACGCGCGATTAATAGTACCTGGAATGGAGTGTTGAGCAAGAGGAATATCCCTCCGAGCTCGAAGTATAAGATTTTTGATGCAGTTATGAGATCCATAATGTGCTATGCGGCAAAAGTCTGGGGGATATACCAATATGAAGAGGTGGAACAACTTCTAAGATATTTTGTCAAAAAAAATCTTCAGATTACCATACAACACTCCAAACTACATGGTACATCTGGAAACAGGTTCGCCACCACTTTATATACACACTCTCGAACTTCATTTCAGCTACATCCAGAAAGTCATGGCACTATCGAGCAACCGTCTCCCTCACAAAGTACTAAAGTATCTCCAAAGGGGAAATCTGCAATTTTTTAATGAATGGGCTAGGCTAAGCAGCGTCCACAGCGTCATTTTGGAATACAATAACGAGATGCCCTCAAGGAGTAAGATACAAGATCTAATATCAAAAATAGAAGAGTCTACACGAAATGAATCTAAGAACCAAAGCGAACAAAGCCAGTCAAGAACAACATACAGACTATTAAAGCATGACCTTGTTCTGAAGAATTATTTTGATGATAGATTTAACCTAGATATGATATCTACCATTTTTAAAACCAGGGGAGAACTACTATACTTAAATTACCTGACATACATCAATGAAACAGATGTGGAGTGCACTATGTGCAACTAAAGAGTAAGGGAAGATGTACAACACCTCGTGGGTTCCTGTCCCATACTTAGCCCAATAAGAAGAGCAATCCGGGACAAAAATACACTGTCATTGGACGAAATCCTGCAAATCTTCAACGGAGAAAAGTCTTCTATATAACTTCTTAAAAACTGCACTAAAATACCGGCAACAAATTATGAATGAAGCATTCTAAATAAACACATCTATATATTTTCTTAATAGTAAAACTAGATGGTCAAAAACATTATTTAAACTTTACTTACATAAAACATTTTTTTTTTTTTACTTAAAGAACACACTCATTTTCGGCTGTCGGCAAAAGCCAATGCTCTATTGTGAATTTTGTACCAAACGCTGAAATTATTGAACCAAATAAATCACTACTACTACTACTACTTATTATTATTAAATTATTAAGTTTTCCTCTTTGCAATATACAGGGTATAGGAACGACAGGGACGCAAACGACGCTTTTGAAATTTCTCTTCAGTAAGGTTTGCATTTCATGATGGAAAGATATACGAGTCAACAACGAGTCAAAATTATTAAAATTTACTACCGAAATTCGGAAACAGTGGCCTCAACGTTAAGAGCGCTACGTCCAATTTATGGTCGTCATAATCGTCCTAGCAAATCAACAATTTAGCGTCTAGTCAAAAAATTTGAACCCACAGGCACAATACAAAATGTTTCCGTGCCAGTGAGTCAAAGAAGTTCCCATAATGTCGAGAATATTTCTGCCGTCTCGCTGAAGTTGGAGAAAACCCAAATGTGTATCCCACATAACGTTCTCAAGCGTTGGGCATCTCTGTGACGTCGTTGTGGCGAATTTTGCGAAAAGATCCTGGCCTACATGCTTATAAGATTAAATTGACGTCAGAACTGAAGCTGTTTGGCCACCAGAAGCGTCGTATTTTCGTGAATTGGGCTGAGCAACAGCTTGAAAATGATTCGGATTTTCATCGAAAAATCATCTTCAGCGATGAGGCTCATTTCTGGCTGAATGGCTTCGTCAATAAACAAAATATGCGGTATTGGTCAGGCAGCGATCCACACGTACTCCATGAGTCATTATTGCACCCCGAAAAATGAAGGTTTGGTGTGGTTTATGGGCCGGCGGCGTCATTGCGCCGCCGCCGTACATTTTCCGTGATGATCAAGACCGGCACGTTACTGTGAATAGGGATTGCTACCTTTCAATGATAACAGAATATTTTTGGCCCCAATTGGATGATATGAACTTGGAGGACATTAGTTCCAACAGGACGACGCGACGCCACAAGCCACACAGTGAATATCACAATCAATTTATTGGAAACCAAGTTTGGAGAACGTGTTATCTCACGAAATGGTCCAGTCGCTTGGACGCCTCGATCGTGCGATTTGACGCCGTTAGACTATTTCCTGTGAGGCTAAGTCAAGTCTATGGTCTATGCCAACAAGACAGCGACGATTGATGAACTTCGTACGAATATCGAACGTGAAATTACAGAAGTATCGGCCGATTTATGCTTGAAAACCGTCGAAAATTGGGTTCAGCGTCTGGACTTCTGCAAGCGTGCCCGTGGTGAAATCGAGTTCCATACATAATGGCATCAAACGTACTTTCACAGGAATAAAAAATTTCATTGATATCCAAAACCATTTTTGTTTTATTTAAAAAAAAAAAAAACTTTTGTAGCGCTCTTATTGAAAAACCCGATATAATCCACCAAACTCAAATTTGTAAAGTGTAAAGTCTTTTCTGAAAATTGAAAAGTTTTTTTATTACCTATACAAAGTATTTGTCCATTTGGTTTCTCCAAACAATAATCTTTACAAATTTTATTTAGAATTTTGAAAAGCTTTTCAGTAATATGAAAATACAAATTTTTATTTAAAAAAAGAGATGGTTTTGAAAAGTTGCCGAAAACTAATAAAAAAAAGATGCTGGGATGCGACCCACACTGATAACTTCCCATCCCATCTGTCGATTTGTCTTGCTTAAAAGTTTGTCTATATGTATCAATTTTAACCAAATTTGCGTACTATTTTTTGTAGATTTTATTTTTTTATGAAAAAACGGACTGTTGGATTTTTTATAAAAAAAAAACTACTGAATATCGAAAACAATATTTTCTATGAAATATAATAAGTTTGAAGCCAATATTTGTAATTTTTGAAAAGCTATTTGAAAGTAAATTTTTACCAAGATTTAGCATTGTTTTTTTTTAGGTTTTTATTTTTTGTCAGAAAACTGTCAATTCGATTTTTCTCAAAATTGTTCGTAATGTTGAAAACAATATTTCTTATAAGTTAAAATTAGTTAGAAGCTATTATCTCAAATTTTTGAAAAGATATTTGAGTCGAAAATCAATTTTTACCAACTTTTATTAATTTTGTTTTTAGGTTTTTATTTTTTGTAAAAAAACTGTCAATTCGATTTTTCTCAAAATTTTATCAGATGTCAAAAACATTATTCTTCGTTGCACAAATTTGTTTTGGAGATGAAATCATATTTTAGTCGTAAAATTTTCGAGGTGACAAATTTTTTTTTCCAGTTTTTTTGATTTATAAAAAAAACCGTTAATTGGATTTTTTTCCAAAAATATACTTGTTTTGTATCACGTTACAATATATAATATAAAATTTAATTCAAGTCTCTAGCGTATTGCTATGTCAGAATTGCGTTATTTAGTGAGTGATGATTATTGTGCCGACAAATCGGTAACAATTGGGGAAATGAAAATAATTTGTAAGTATTGTAAGGCGTTAAAATACACTGGTGAATCTACTGGATTATGTTGTGCTGGAGGCAAAGTAAAATTGCCACAATTGGTCCCACCACCAGATTCTTCACGCTCTTTAGATTCTGGGATTGGAAATGATTCTAAGCACTTCTTGGCCAACATTCAGAAGTATAACAACTGTTTCCAGATGACATCATTTGGCGCAATAGCGCAATGGCCAAGATGCAAATTAATTGTTTGGGATGAATGCACAATGGCCCATAAGAGGTCACTGGAGGCGCTGGACAGAACATTGAAAGATCTTCGTGACAACCAAAATATTTTTGGTGGGGCCGTGATTCTGTTGTCAGGTGATTTTCGTCAGACTCTTCCAGTTATTCCCCGATTAACTGTTGCTGATGAACTAAATGCATGCCTAAAATCATCGAATTTATGGCAGTACGTAAAGACACTCCAATTAAAAAATGTGTTTGCGCAGCAGTTGTTAGATATTGGAAATAATAAAGTTGCAATGGACATCTCGACCGGATTCATCACATTACCCACAGATTTCTGTCACATCACAGATTCAAAAGAGGAGCTTATTCAGCGTGTTTTCCCAGATATAGCGCAAAAGTTCAATAACCATAATTGGCTGGGTGAACGAGCAATATTGGCAGCGAAAAATAAAGTTGTCGAGGATCTCAATGCGACCATTCAGAATTTTCTTCGAGGACAGTTGGTTTCCTTCAAATCAGTCGACACCGTTATGAACCAGGATGAAGTAGTCAACTATCCCACGGAGTTTTTGAACTCACTGGAATTGCCTGGATTACCACCTCACAATTTGCAGTTAAAAGTAGGATCAGTTGTCATCATGCTGTGTAACATTAATCAACCTCGACTATGCAATGGAACAAGACTGGCTGTGAAAAAGCTGATGAATAACATCATTGAGACAACAATCATAAAAGGGAAATACAAAGGAGAGGATGTCTTGATCCCGCGAATACCGAGAATTCCAACGGATTTACCATTCGATTTTAAACGCTTACAATTTCCAGTACGCCTGGCCTTTGCGATGACAATAAATAAATTGAAGTTTGCAGAATCAACTTGGAGTTTCGCTGTTTCGCGCATGGACAATTATACATCGCGTGTTCGCGCGTCGGAAAACCGTCTTCTTTGTTTATTTACGCACCACAAAACAAAACAAAAAATATAGTTTATGAGAAAGCTTTAAATTGATTAACAAACTGTATCATAACAGTGTGTGTATCTGTTAATAAAAATTTAAACCAGTATTTCAGGAAAACTCTGTTTCTTAAGTAAGCAACATGATGTGTCGAAAATAATAATAAAACTTCATGCTTCATTAAAAAAATGCTTTTTTATTCAATACGTTTTATTTGTTTTGAAATTAATTTATACAAAAGTTTAGGTCTTTTATTTATCGATTGAGGCAGTACGAAGTCTGCCGGGTCAGCTAGTCTTATATATAAAAATGAATCGCAAAATTTGTTGGTAAGCGCATAACTCAACAACGCCTGAACCAATTTGGCCAATTCTTTTTTTAAAAAGAATTGTTGAAGCTCAAGGATGGTTTTTACGGCGAGAAAAATTCCAATAATTGCCGGAAAAACCATAAAAACAGCCCTTTTCTTTTTCCCATACAAATGTTTTCTAACTAAAACGTAGTCGGCTTAAAGAATTTGACTTCAAGTCATATCAAATTAAAAAAAAAAAAGTATTGATGTCGATTTGCCGGTGTACAAGTGTTGTTTTTCTTGGATTTTCTGTTACCCAATCTACTGAGTTTGCTTTTGTCAACTGATAAACGAGGGAAACAACTTCCTCTATCATGTTTAGTTAGTGTTTAGTCACAAAATAATTTATATTTGATATGCCTCTTATAAGACGAAGCAATTTAGGTAGAAGAACCCGAAATGCTACAAACCAAGCTAATTACCGATCTAATCGTACTGCACAAGAACCTGACGACCGAATTGAACGTGAAAGAATTCAGATATCACAAACGCGTGAAGCGCGAGCGCGACATTCAACTAATAATCGCGCAAGTTTGAATCGAGCAACAATTGAATATTAGCAACAATTCGCTCACAAAATAAAATTGCACTTGCACTCGCTTCGTCGGAAATCGCAGCAACTTTGCTTAAAGGTGGTCGAACAGCCCATTAAGCACTAAAATTGCCATTGAATATGCAAAGCAATGAAACTCCAACCTGCAACATTTCGAAGAACTCTGCAATGTCAAAGGTTTTGCAGCAATGTAAATTGATTATTTAGGGTGAATGTGCGATGGCACATACAAAATCTTTGGAGGCTTTAGACAGAACCTTAAAAGATCCACGAAGCAATAATAACAGATTTGGTGGTGCAATGATTTTACTAGCAGTGATTCCACGATCAACGCGAGTTGATGAAATCAATGCATGTCTAAAGTCCTTCAATTTGTGAAAACATGCCAAAGTACGTCATTTAAGCAAGAATATGCGTGTCGAGTTGCATAATGATAAATCTGGAAACATATTCTCTAAACAACTCATTGACATTGGTAATGGAAAATTTCCTATAGACATATTGACGGGCAGTTAACGCAATCAAAAGATAAACTTATTCAGAAGGTGTTTCCAGATGTTTTTCAAAATTACAGAACCCATGATTGGTTGAGCGAACGAGCTATATTGACTGCAAAAAACATTGATGTAAATGAATTAAATTTCAAAATTCAAGGACAGATTACAGGCGAATCGAGGATATATAAATCAGTTGATTCGGCTCCTAACCAAGATGATGTAGTCAACTATCCACTAAACTCGCTGGATTTGCCTGGATTGCCACCTCACAATCTTCAATTAAAGGTTCGATCAATAGTTATAATGTTGCAAAATATCAACCAACCGCGTCTTTGAAAATAAAAATAAAAAATAAAATAAAAAAATTACTAATCAACGTGATAAAAGTAACACTCAGAGGAAAGTATAAAGGAGAAGATACCGCGCATCCCAATGATCCCAAAGAACATCGTATGTCACAAAGCACTACAATGATAATAAAACTGATTTCTGTTAATAATTATGATTCACATAATTAGCAATAAAGCGATTACTTACTTTTAAATCCTTATATATTTTTCATTTAATTATTTTTTATTCACAACGCCCAATCACCAGGGTGAATGACGGTTCTGTTCAGGAGAATTTTTAGCCACGACTATAAAATACGTAGGAACAAAAAACACATTACAAATCTTTATGACAGGACGAAGTCTGTCGGGTCCGCTAGTTGATTAAAAAAAAACGTGTGTAACAAATCAAGTATCCATTTCACTTGCAATTAAATGCATAAAACACCCTTTCCCTTATCTTCTTAATGTGATACCATATTAAATTTTACAAAATTAACTCCAACAAGTAGTGTGAACATTAAGAAATCACTTTCATTCAATCCTCTAAATTGATTGTTTAAGCTTTCTTGTACCTACATATGTATATACACCTTCCTTACTAATAAATTTAACCTAATACTTAGCTCTAAAGCCTATTCAACTACACACACCTTAAGTCAATCGAAATAGACATCTAATCTACTTTTATATTGATGTAATAGTTGAAAAGAGTACCTTATAGAGTATTTTTCCACATGAACTTTCTAACCAAACCCATAACTTGTATAAGGTAAGACCTAACTTATACTTTTACCTATCTAGATATCACCCAGAAACAATCTTAAATACCTCATGTAATACATTTTGAACAACATGGTTATTTCTCCACATATATGTATGTAGAAAGCTTTAAGACCCAATAAACATAATTGTACGTATTGTCAACAAAACATACACATAGTGAATAAGAATAACAAAGTCATGTCAATATGTAGGTACTATACTTAGTGAGTTCGTATATATTAGTTTGTATATAACAACAACAAGAACAACAACATTTCTATGGCCCTGACAGTATTAGCTATCTAACCTACATAAAAACATGGCATATAATATACATATATTTTGTGAGTGTGTTGCGTGAGAGTCGAGTCGAATCCTTTTTGATAATAATAGGAATGTGAAAGTGTTTTCTATAAAAATCCCACCTCCAAGCCTCATTCTGTACCTACCTACATAATATCCTACATAGGTTAATTTTTGCATGCGTTAATGTAACTAAGAGGACATTTTTTGTCGTCTATCCTTTCATGGGTGAATATGTGTAAATCTATATTTATATATAGATCGTGTAAAGCCTTTATTTAGTCCTCACATTATATAGGTTAGATAGCCTAGACCAGCAGCTGCTGCTAAATCCGATAATAGGCCCATAGAATGTACGTAATATCCTTTTTTTCATTTCGGTTGAATAGTTTCATCCTGTTTCTATTATTATCAATTTATTGGTATTTTGATATGGTAAAAGGCTTACATCCTGTTAATATACGCATATATGTTCATACTTTCATATTCAAATTTAAGCCTCGTTATATCCTTTTTTTTTACGTCTGTGTCTTTTATCAAAAAAGGAAACGTATATTTACGGTTTGTTTCATTTTTTTAAACAAATTATTTCTAGCTGATATGATGTTTCCTTAAATACTTAAAGTGTCCTGTGTCCTTGAAAAAAAAAAAAAATTATAAGGACATTTTCTTTTCCGACTTCCTCATGTTGTAATTCCCATGAAAAACATTGAACCTATATACGAAAAGAAAAAGTTTGAGGTAAATATTGAAAATTTATTAAAATTTCCAAGAAAATGTTCTTGGACAAGGACCTTTAGCTTGAAAATCTTTATCATAAAACTATCGACCAACAACAATAACAAAAACAAAAACCAACGTATAGGTAAAGGTAAATCAAGCAAAAATTCCTGGAAACGTTTTTTCTCTCCAGTACCAATATAGATGTGCAAATAACCGCAAAAGGATATTAATTCAATATAACATTATGCGATGCGGACAGGAAGAAATAGGACGAATGTAAGAAAATGCTAGAATAAACACAAGAAACGACAAACGACAGAAAACTGTTCTCGACGACAAGGACATCTTGTGTAGGAACATTTAGTATATTTAACCCTCAATAGTACTACGAGTATGTCATGAGATTTAATATAGCAAGACACAAACAAAATAAAAAGTTGAAGACTTTCTTCTGTACCTAATACATTCTGTTTAAGTTCTAACCTAAAGACAGGAAGCTCCGTTCAAAGCTGATATAGTCTATAGTATAGTCCTGTTTTTGAATAATTGTGGTTGTGTGGTTATGTTGCTGCTGCTATACGGTAATAGGGAATAAATATTGATGGAAAAGGGGGACGACCCATTTTCACCTTTCATATTATTCGGTATTCTTGTGATATCGTTGAATATTATTATTTATTATTATAAAGACGCTTCGAATCAGATACGCACGGTTGGTAAATTGAATTTTCGGTAAATACGTTCAATACATGTGTATAGGTACACTATAGATCTTACCTATGTTGGTAACGTTAAAGCCTGACTTTATGATACCACCAACAAGCCACTATGCCACCGCCGACGCACGTCGTCGTCGCCGCCGCCCCACCGTCTCACAGAAGATGTCTGTTACTGATGATGAAGAAACTATTTATTTATGCCCAAGGCATTGGCCTTGATGATAACATGGAATATGATGGAAGAACGAGAGTTAGGTTTACTCTCACTTGTGCATATATATCTGGCCCCAGATTGCAAAGGGTAAGAATGTACATAAGTATATATTGGAAATAAATTATGTCCTGGTTATTATAGTATATGGTTATGTGTTTTTTCATGTATGTCCTTATCGATATGTACTGTAAATATAGTCCTTGTTTTTGTTGTACTATGTAGACAAATATTATTTTGCTCACTAATTTTCAAAATTAGTTTTTGATTGATTTTTATTGGGTATGATGAAAATTAGATCAATGTCATCTAAATATAAAAGACCTTCGAATAGAAGGTTTTTGGGGACTAAAATATTGGGGTACTTACAGATCCTATAACCATGTAGATAAGAATAAATTGTTGATGACCTTACCTGAAAATAATAGAAAGAAAAATTAGTTTTATTGAGAAATTCAATTTAATCAAAATTTAATGAAGATAAATTATCAACAAAAATATGAAAATGATAATAGAAAAATATTTAATCAACTTATTGTGAAGGGTTTTATCTATATTATTAGTAAGACATTTTCAAAAATTTTAGCAATTTAGAACTCATTCCAAAATGTTAAGCCTTTGATAGTGAGTTAAATACCAATCTTTTTTATTAGTTTTTTTTTTTTCATTCAAAAAATCTGAACACACCTAAACAGTGACAGTTCTTGAAAATAAAATAATGTACACAAATTTAAATTAATTTAAAATGTCACAAGCTCTGCATTCATATGTATGTATATGAATAAAGTCAGAAAATCGCTTAAAACTAAAAAAAAGAGACTGGGATGCGACCCACACTGATAACTTTCCATCCCGTCTGTCTATTTGTCTTGCTTAAAAGTTTGCAGGTTTTCGTGTTTTGTTAAAAAAGTTGCCAGTTGAATTATTCTTAAAAATTTAAAGATTACCAATAATATTTTGCATATTTTTGTTAACGAAATTTTTAGTCGAAACCAATTTTTACCAATTTTAGTAGTGTTTCTTAAAATTTTGTATTTCTTATTTATTTTAAACAAATACATATATATATATACATACTAGCGGCCCGTCCCGGCTTCTCACGGGTAGACATAAATAGGTACAGATAATATAGCTTTCTAATGAAAAAAGAATTATTAAAATCGGTCCAGTACTTTTTGAGTTTATTCGTTACATACAAAAATACAAATCTCTCTTTATAATATTATATAATTATATTTCGAATTCCAACGTGGCGCCATCTATGAGAAGTTCACGATAGATGGTCCGACATTTTCTGTAAAAAATCTAATTTAAGGCGCCATCTGTTCGAGACTTATGAAACTTACCATTAATAACAAACATCAACATTGACAATCAGTTTATTGTGAATTATAAATTACTGTCGGATCCAATGTAAAACATTCCAAAATCAACAACTACTAATAAATTAAAAATTAATTAAAAAAACATTGTCCAGCGGACAAAATTGTGAATCTAAACCATTCTCAGATCCCCTTGAACACACACAAAAAATTTCATCAAAATCGGTCCAGTAGTTTAAGAGAAGTTCAGTGACATACACACTTACAGAACGTACGGATGTACACACGCTCGCACGCACAGACATCTCTTGAAACGTCGAGAAATGTCAACATTTTTAATTCGACAAATCGGACCGATTACAATAACTTCCTATGGGAAGTTAAAAATAGCTTTAAAATATTACTAAATGGTTCATAATATTATCTCATTATATTTGATATGCATAGATCTGCAACTTGAGAAAGTTCTACAAGAAAAAGTCTTAAGGAGTCAAAGCGCACGATCTTGGCAGCCAATTCACGTCACCTCGGTGCGAGATTACTAAGCTACAAGACGTTGGTGATCATCGAACTTTAGCGATCGCCATTGACGGTAATGGCCTGGCCATCATCATTTTCAAAGAAGTACGGAGGCATCCATTGCAAAATCCACACTAAACAGTAATTTTATTTGGATACATTGGCACCTCGTGGCACAAAATCTGCCTTATCGCTAAAGACGATTTTTCGACTAAAATTTGGATCAATTTCAACTGCTCCAAAATCCATTTAGTTTTATCATTTCTAAAAGTTGCTTGACACTGTACATAACATGATGATTAACTGATTAAAAAAAGACATTTTCAGATAAACTAAAAGAAACAATATGGCCACTAGATGTCAAAATCCATCCGTCCTTATTGGAAAACCCAAATCGTTAAAAAAAAATCGAATTAGTGATTGTGATCAAACATGTCATTACGATGGGTTGCCCAAGATTCCATCATTCTGTTTGTCTTTCCTTGTTCTTATATTATTAACCATTGAATCGATTGAGTTCAAACTTTGATATTAAGGTTCTCCAGATTCGAAGGGCTTTTTCATTTTTTTAAAGACTAAAAACAACAGTAGCTTCCGTACAAATGTCCTGATAAGAAATCGAAAATTCAAATTTACTCAAAAACGACCCAATAGATTTTAATGAAATCAATTTTTTTTCTGAACAAGCTCTTATATTGTACAAATAATATTTATTGAAACAAAATGTCTGTAATCGAAAAATATATATATTTTTTTTTTAATTCGATCAATTCAAAAATTGATCAGCATTTACATATTTTTAATATACAGGGTGCGGCAGAGCCGACTTACGAGTTTTGATGGGCTATAAATAACGAACAGTAAAACTTAGAGAAAACATTTTTTTTTATTTAAATCAGTATTCAATCCTATTTTTAAAAATTTTTTTTTTGAAAATTATATCTCCAAGATGGCGGCCTTAAGCATTGATACACTGTTGTAGACGATCTCTGAAGCTTTCACATGATTTTCGGCACATTTCGACTGGTATGGCTTCGATTTCCGCGGTGATTTTCTGTTTAATTTCTTCTATGGTATGTGGGCGATGTCTGAAAACTATATCTTTAAGGTAGCCTCAAAGGAAAAAATCACACATGCTTAAATCTGGGGACCGTGCTGGCCAGCCTTTGTCTCCTCTCAGAGAGACTAACCGCCCAGGGAACATTTGTGGTAAGACAGCAAGTGAAATTCGAGCTGTGTGCGCTGTAGCTCCGTCTTGCTGAAACCATACATCTCCCAAATCATGTTCTTCAGCCGTTTCCTCCAAACTTTGCTGAAGATAAGTTTCCAACGTGACAATGACGGTCCTGTTCTTGTCCTCAAAAAAGTAGAGGCCGATCAGCACAAATTGGGACACAGCACACCACACGGTCACTTTAGGAGAGTGGAGTGGTCTTTAATGGAGCTGCCGTAGGTTATTCGCAGCCCAGTATCGACAATTTTGTTTATTTACAGTTCCAGAAAGATGAAAATGAGCCTCATCGCTACAGAAAAAAGAGGCTGGGATGCGACCGACATTGATAACTTCCCATCCCGTCTGTCGATTTGTCTTGCTTAAAAGTTTGTCTATATGTATCAATTTTTACCAAATTTGCGTACTATTTTTTGTAGATTTTATTTTTTTATGAAAAAACGGACTGTTGAATTTTTATAAAAAAAAATAACTGAATATCGGAAACAATATTTTCTGTGAAATAAAATAAGTTTGAAGCCAATATTTGTAATTTTTGAAAAGCTGTTTGAGTCGAAAGTAAATTTTTACCAAGTTTTAGTATTGTTTTTTTTAGGTTTTTATTTTTTGTAAAAAAAACTGTCATTTCGATTTTTCTCAAAATTTTATCAGATGTCAAAAACATTATTCTTCATTGCACAAAATTGTTTTGGAGATGAAATCATATTTTAGTCGTAACATTTTCGAGGTGACAAATTTTTTTTTTCAGTTTTTTTGATTTATAAAAAACCGTTAATTGGATTTTTTTCCAAAAATATAATTGTTTTGTATCACGTTACAATATATAATATAAAATTTAATTCAAGTCTCTAGCGTCATTGGTTCATGAGATATTTAGATTTAACCAAAATTGTCACCTTTTTTTTAAACTGCTATGGTAAAAAAACCACCCACGCAATTTTCTGGAGAGCCCTTTCTGCATCTCTCTGCCTTATTATCTGTATAACAAAATTTATTTGAAGTCGATATCTCTTCTGGTTCTTGAGCTATGGACGACGAAAAAAACGTCGCGAACGTACGGACGTACGGACGTACGGACGTACGTACACACGCACGCACAGACATCTTTCTAAAAATCTTTTATTTCGACTATAGGGACGTCGAGAAATGTCAAAATTTTCAATTCGAAAAATCGGACCCATTACAATAACTTCCTATGGGAAGTTAAAAAGTTGATATCGGAGGAATTTGCAGAAGAATTAGCTGACAGAGATTTTTGCGGTTGTTGTAGTCAGTAGCATTTAACTCTTGGACAAGCATTAATTTATAGGGATGGAATGATAAATCTTCGTGAAGAATTCTCCTCAAAGAACGGTCTGAGATTCCCAAAGCTACAGGCGTGTTTCCGGGCTGAGCGTCTTGGTGACTGCTCAATTGACTCTCTAACCAACTGCACATTTTCGGAGGTTCTTACCGTTCTGGGTGCTCCGTGTACAAGTCTACTTAGGGTACTTCCAGTTTCTTCCAAATTCCGTATCCAATTCAATCAATTCAATATCCAATTTGATAGTGTTTGTAGAAGGAACCGATTCAGCACGTGGAATCCCGAAGTGTAAACGAAAAGCCCTTTGTGTAGCGATCACAGAATGATTATTTTCGTAATATGCACGCACGACGAAACCACGATGTACACCTGTCCAGACCATGATTACGAATAAAAATGGCATTACCGTACAATTCAAAATATACCACTTATTAAGGCCTAATCTTATCTTATCGCAGGCTAATGACCTCATTAAACTCGTCAGTCGGCTCTGCCGCACCCTGTATATATTTAAGTATATTTATTAGCACTCATACTCAATAACTGCACACCAAAAATATTTCCAAAATGTAATTGAAACGTTTTAAATTGTACGTACACATAAAATATTAACGAATTTAAAAAAAAAATAAAGTGTCATTTAAATTTTTTAAGATCTTTAAATAAAATGTTTTGCAATACAAACCTCCATTTGATTGATTGATTTGGCCCGTTTTCATCTTTCAACATTTCAAAAGTTAAAACTATGCAATTATCAAATATCGAACGTTGGACACTTCAAAGCCACATTAAATAGTTAAAATTCACTACAAAATTTGGAAAATTTGGAATTTACAGTTTGCTGTTCGTCGTTTTGCAAAAAGTTCCCTAACCATATCATTTGTTGAAGAGATGATCAAAATTGTTATATAAAATTTTGACTTTTTTCATGTAAAAGAAAATTTTAATTCTTAAGTTCCATGATCTAAATGCCTTAAGGAGGGAATTTGTGAACTTATTACAAACATCCCCATTGTTCGTGGATATATTCCTGCAACCGTAGCTGTGGTATTTTTAAATATTAATGGTATCCTTCATTATTACAATGAAATACACAGTTATTGATTTATCTTAAAAATAACTCGTTTTCAGTGAAATTAAATCCTCTTATTGGAAGATCCTTTACTATTTTAAATTATGGCAAAAAAGTATTGCCTCGAGAAGTGCCAAAATATCAACTCGTTTGAAGTATTTTGCATGAGCGTTATTTTTCAAAAAAAAAAAAATATCATCAGACAACTTTAAAATTTATTTTGAGATACCACAGGGCAGGTGTTTAGTGCCTTTATTATTAATTTTTTCTTTTGAAAACTAACAATGGAAGAAAATTCTGCATTGATTTGAATAATGTTTTAATTTTTACAAATATTTCAAATAATAATATTAATACAGAGTTGCAAATTACATAAAAGGAAGTTAAGTAAATAAGTTTTCACTTAAGTGTTTCAGTGGATAAATTTTCGGAAATTCTTTTATAGTCCACTAATTTCCAGGCAATACTGAATTTTTTTCTTCCAGATGAAACATATCCAATTGTGGCCTATGTTCCATCAATTATCATTATTTGAATATTTAATGAAACATTTTCATTGAGTAACAAAATTGTTCGTTGTGTTAATGATTTTTTCATCAATAAAATAAAATAAAATAAAATAAAATAAAATAAAATAAAATAAAATAAAGTAATTCAATATTCTTTGTAAGAGATCTTAAATTTTAGTTACTACTTGCATAAATAGTAAAAATGTATAAGGCCTTCAAACGCCTAAAATGTCCTTCCTGTCTTAAGTCAAAATAACGAAAATGATACAAAACTTTATTTCAAAAAAATCTTTGCACACTTGTATCTATGCATGTGGGAAACTTTAAATGTATGGGTAATGTCAATAAAAAAAATGTTATTGTGTGCGAATGATTTTCCTTGATAAATCGTTTTCTCAATAAGAGTTTTTCTTTTGGTTATATCACAATACAAATAATATAAAACAAATCGAAAAAGAAACTTTGATGTTCCTTGCTTATTCCAAGGTGTATAGCATATTACTCTTATTCAACGACGAAGACGACAAAACATCGCAAACTCATCACAATTTCCTTTTTTTAAGGCTATATTTTTCTGCATAAGGACCTATGTATATGTATGTTTGATTGTATCTATAGAAAAAAATCAATCATTATTTTATTTGTAATCTCGAATATTAAATGATATGCTGGAGATTCCAATAGGATATTATATACAAGAAGGTACCAGAAGAATGATATGATTGATACATATTCTTTTTTTACTCCGGAAAATCTTTTAAGGAAATGAAAACCAAACATGCAAAAGAAAATACAATATTTATGTACGTACATATGTATGTACGAATAAACATGCAGAAAAACATAAATATTTTCATATTTTTTGTATAAATTCCTCTATACCCCCGTATAATATATAAGTCCTTAAAGATTATTTCATGCATCTTATTTGACAGTAGACAACAAAACAAAAACAAACTTCTTATAACCTTAAATTATACATTATGGGGGCTTATTGTAATGGTAATGAATGATATTATTTTCTTAAAAAAATTCTAAGAGGATTGTTTTTTTTTTTCATTTTTTTAATAAATGAAAATGAAAATAATGAAAATTCCAACACTTGTTTACTGAAAATGTTATTGAAATTCTATTGGATTTTATATGGAAATTATATTGAATTATCTTTTATGAAACATCATAATAATTTATGTTTTATATGCTAATCCAATGAATTTAAAATGAAACATCTATACGATACATATCATTAATTATTCATGTTCATATCTTATATCTTATCTATGGATAAGATATCTTCACAAAACAATCAGAGCGTTTAATATTTATTGAATGTCTTATGAATAAGTTACTTCGAACACCTTTAGGCGTTATAGAGAGAGAGAGATTTACCTACAATGAGATACTTTATTTTTTTAAGTCAATTATTATTTAATTGTAGTTATAATGAGGGGTTTCCAATAGGAGTTTTCATTTTTAACGCTTTCTAGAAAGCTATCGCTTTTGAAGCTGTCATCTTTTGATATACATATGACGAGTAAAAATAAAACTGTAGGAACGAAAAAATATATAATTTTTGTATTCAATACATAAAATTAGACTACATTTTGAAGTCCAACAATTCTTCCTTTTTTTTTCAAAACTGTGACAAATTCTTAAATTGTTAAAAAAAGAAAATACAAGTCGCTGAAACATGACGTGACTTACTTACTTACTTAAGGTGGCGCTACAGTCCTGTGTGAACTAGGGCCTCACCCAACAAACTTCTCCATCTAGCTCGGCCCTAGCTAGATGTCTCCAGTTTCGCGCTCCACTTTCCACTTATCCCGCCACCTGGCTCGCGGTCTTCTTCTGCTGCGCTGTCCTGTATGTGTGAATTTGAAGACTTTCCGGGCCGGAGCATTGGTTTCCATGCGCTCTACATGACCCAGCCATCTCATAGTCATAGTCATAGGTTTTTTACCCTTCTGGCTAAGTCTACGTAGACGAAGTCCTTAACTACCTCAAAGTTACGACTGCCGATGGTGACGTTTTGACCAAGACGTCGGTTTTTTTAAGTCTTTTCTTGACGACAGCATGCACTTTGTTTTGCCCTCATTAACCGTTAAACCCATTTTTGCCACCTTTGCCTCAATAGGTACTCACAAAAGCCCCATTGACATCACGCTGAGTTCTTCCGATTATGTAAATGTCATCAGTATATGCTAGTAATATGAAAGATTTTTGAAAGATAGTGCTTCTATTGTTGACGTGGGAGCTCTGCACTATTTTTTCAAGTACGATGTTAATAAAATCACATGACAGCGCATCACCTTGTCTAAAACCTTTTTTTGACATGATATGGTAGACAATGTGCATTCAAGAGGACACAAGCGTCCAAATTTTTTTCTTAAAACCCACCTTTGTCTATCAACTCCTACTCTCACCTCCCCGTGGTGAACATCGGGTGCTTGGTACCTCAACTGGGGATTGGGTTCCAACCCCAGTGGAAAGTTGTTAGGGCTAGCAAACAAGCGAGGGGGGGGGGAAGAGGTGTTTCCACTAAGACACCTCTCCTTACATCCAGACGGCAGCGGGGGGATTCCCAAGATGAATCAGGAATCAAAGGTGGCACCTACATTTCCAGTTAGGTTGAATTACTTAGTGAACACCTTAAAGTGCTACTACGACATATTCGATGCCCAGCCCTGTAAGGAGAGGTTATGCCGGCTCTCGCCCTTGGAGTTAAATCAAAGACCTGGTCCTTCAGGTTGAAGGTCGTAAGTCAGGGTGACTTCCTGACCACATAAAAAAAACCCAGTTGCGAAGCACCAACTCCAACAAGCCTCGGAAACATGACTTGACAGTAGAAGAAAATAGCTTTTTTTTTAATGGAACTTTGGATTTAGATGTCTTTGACAACTTGATCTACAGAATCACAATTTAGAGTAGTTAATGTTTTTTTTTTCGTAACACAGTGAGATTTGTGTTGCTTGAGCTTGATACACTGGCCGTCTAAAACTAAGGTATTACAATGTCAATATAGGAAGTAGTTTTCAAAAACTGTATTTAGGTTCAGACATATTGAATCTTTAAGAGTTTTGCAGTGAAACTTTTATATTTTTAAAAATTTTGTGCAACATTAAGTCAGCCCTTTGTTTTTTTACTCTTAAATTTTGTGAATTTGAGTCACAAATCCTGTTAATGTAACAATTGACAGGATCTGTATGACAAATATTGAATTCGTAGAAAAGTCAAAAAAATTCCATCAGACGATTTCGTTTATGTTGTGCAACTGCCATTACCCCTACAGACTACACTATTGTGCGAATTCAGTTCAAATTTGAACACTAAGGTTTTAAGCAGATTTACATTAAGCATTTTTAAATTTTATTTTTTTTTCGGATCAAAAGTATGTTTTGATCAAAAATCGAACATTCGTATTTTCTGAAAAATAACCCGATTGATTTTTAAAAAAATTTCTCTTAATTTCTTGTCTCAACTTGGAACTTACCTTCTTTTAATATAAAAAATATATTTTTGCAGTCCTCCAAAAGAAGAAGAACCCTTATTTTGTTTTTCAATTTTCTCAAGAACAAATTCAAATAAATTGTCTATAATATTTGATTGTTAAAAATGTCTAATTTTGATTGGTTTAAAAAAAAATAAACTGATTTTTCCCAAAATTCGATGTTTAAAAAGCTTTCCAACAACTTTTAACAATATTTGAAAATCAAACGTTAATTTGCAAGCTCTAAATAACTGCATACCAAAAATAGTTATAACAAAATTTAAAAATGTTTTATTTAAAAGAAACCGCTCTAATGATGTTTCAAAAATCAGTCATGCATTTTATTTTATATAATAAACTTAAGTAATGCTGTAAAATTCTTTATGTTTTTCGTTGCTACCACAAAACTTCCAAAATGTACCATTTTTTAAATAAATTCCATTTTTCTACTGAATTGTTATCATTAATGGATGTTTTTTAAAGATTTTTTTATTTAATGTACAAATTTCCATGGAAACACCATTTAAGACCATTTTCCGTTTTCCAAAATCATCATTTATAATGCCTTACTTTTAGAAAACCTCCCCTACACATTATTCTAAATTATCTATTTATATATTCAAAATGCAGTAATGTTTCTTCAATTTCATTCCCATTCGAAAAACACACATAATTTTTTTGATTGCATAGATGGATAATGTGAAATTATTTGAAGCTTGATAAATTCATGTCATTAATCATTGTGTACCTAACTGTTGTATATAGAAAAAACATTAATTCAATTGATGCATATGTGTTGTCTTTTTCAAATAAAATTAAAATCCTGGTGTAATTTATTTATATTTGTTTTAATAACATTTATCTAAAATTTGATTTCTCTGAAACATTTTATTTTTTATTTTAGAACAGCTAATCAATGTGTAATTAATGGTAATGTATTTCCGAAAAATTGGCAGTATTGTTGAAGGTTCAGCCTCCCTCTAAATTGTTTAATGTAATTTATTATTGCTTTTACTATGTGCTCTAAAAGTAATACATTTTGTTTTAATTTTCGAGGTTATAATAATTTAAAACACGTATACGCCACAGTGTACTTTATTTAATACTAGCGTTTACCCGCGACTTCGTCCGCATTAGATAGTTTTTTTGGATAGTAGTATGAAAAAACCTGAGCTGTACTTTTTTGTACGTATGTTTGAATTGTGCAGAGATGGGATGAGACCATACTAAGTGTGATTGTCATAGGTTAGGTTAGGTTAGGTTAGGTTAGGTTGGGTTAGGTTAATACATTTTAAGAAGAAGATAGGTTACTGCAATACATTTTTATATACGACTTTTTTGTTTTTCCTTCCTTAGCCAGAACGTAAAGATTTTGTGGGTTTGAGACTCGTAAGCTTGCTACATATAATTGTCTATGGGAAAAACAGTTTTTTTTTTCCAAATTTCCACCTGCAACTTTCAGCGTTTGCCCCTGAGCTTTATTTATTGTTATTGCAAATGCTGCTTTCAGAGAAAACTGCACCCTTTTAAACTGAAACGGCAAATTCGTTGGAATTATCGGAATGCGGGGAATTAAAACATTTTTTCCTTTTGCTATTCCACTCATGATTATAGCTTTTATAATATTTCGTCCTAGGGAGGTAACCTGTAGCCGTGTACCATTACATAACTTTGGTGCGTCAAGATTGCTCATTAACAGGACTGCAACACCAACCTTCGATCTCAACTTATGAGAAGGCACTCCTGATAATTCCAAAGAATTAAGAAACTCTATGAGGTATGATGTTACTTGCTCCGTGTCCATAACGTTGTATACTGAGAGGTATGTCCGACATAATTTGCTCGTTTATCTGGCTAACTATCTCCATAAGTTGGAGCTAAAATTGCCCTCTCACACAACCACTCCCGATTGCCCATATTTATATGCAGGTTTGGATAGACATTACTTTTTAATTCATCTGTGCTACAGACAATTTGACAGAATTCATGACTCAACGTAATCGAGCCGTTACAGTCTGCGGCATATTGTCCTGCTTGAGAATCATTGTGTAGCTGTACTCGCATATTCACAGTCAGACAACACTTTTTTACATGTACCCATAACACAGATTCTCTCAAACATGAGCTTATTTCATCTGCCGGTGTACCTCTAGTAATTACCGGCAGGGGCTGTCTTAAGTCGCCAGCTAAGAAAACCACCATCCCTCCCATGTTAGCCCGGTTGTTCTTGATGTCTTTCAGTGTACGATCTAGTCCTTCAACTGCCTTTTTGTGGGACATTGTACATTCATTCCAAACCAACAATTTACACTGCTGCAACATTCTTCCACGCTCACTACTTTTGCTGATATTACATACTGACATTTCCTCATGAGCTAAGTTCAACGGCAGTTTCAGAACCGAGTGCGCTGTCCATCCACCACTAAGCAGCGTAGCTGGTATTCCTGAGGAAGCTACTGCTAAAGCAACTCCATTGTTTTTCCGAATTTGAGCTAACAATAGATTCAAAAGAAAAGTTTTACGTGTGCCTCCTGGAGCATCTAAAAATAGCAAACCACCTTCTCAGCTGGAAATTTTGTGTATAACTGTGTCAAAAACTAATTTCTGTTCTGAATTTAAAAGTGGAACATCCTCTGTTATTCTTTGCTCTAGAGCAACAGTATCATAATTTAATTCTCGAACTAAATCACTGCTCAATTCCCCAATTCTCTGTGGTCTGGTTATCGCAAATTCAGACAAATCTTTCCCAGTAATATTTACAACGTGATCTTCTACAAAAGTTAACGCCTCATTGTAAATTATATCAGTCGGATTTTGTTCTTAAACTCTGTGTACTTATTTCATAAGGGGGTTGGGAATGCGTTGTTTTCCCGTAATACCAATTTTATCCAAATATAATTCAAATCTTTGGTAATTTATGAGTGAAAGCGATCAGATTCCCCGGAAAGTAATTTTTCCCACGGGAATGCGTTATTTTCCCGAGGTCAAAAGTAACTCATGTCCTTTCTTAAGTCTTAAACTATCTCCGTACCAAATTTCATTTAAATCTGTTCAGTAGTTTAGGTGTAAAAGCGATCGGTCCACCTGAATTTTCCCATGGGAATGCGTCATTTTCTCGGTGTAAAAAGTATCCTATGTCCTTTCTCGTGTATCAAAATATCTCCATACCAAATTTCATGCAAATGGGTTCAGTAGTTTAGGCGTGATTGAGTAACAGACAGACAGACAGAGTTACTTTCACATTTATAATATTAATGTATAGATATAGATTATATTTCATTATCAATGACCGAATTTAATAAACTTCTAGTAAATGTAAAACAAATCCACACTAAGCTTAAATGAAAGACACGATAATTCATTTACTATATGATTTTTGATGGTCTACTTAAATTTGAAAAATGGCCTTAAGCTCAAACGTACATTGAGTTTTATTTATTTTAATAATACCTACTTGACATTGATTTAATAATTCCTAGTTTTTGGTCCTTTGAGCGACAGCCTTAGGGAAGATTCAATACGTGATTATAACCCATCTACTTATTCAGCATCACCAGTTCTGTGTTAACAAACCCTTAGTTCCTTAAGTTCCTTATGACAAACCCAATAAGGATTTTGAGGAGTTTAAACTTTTGTATATTAAGAAATGATGTTGTCCTAACGTTGATTTAAGAAAATACCCCATTTTCTTCTTCAGAATTTATTTTTAATCCGGGAGATTATTTCACTCGACAAAATTTTATACAAAATAAATTAATATTTGTTTCCCCTCCTCCATCTCAACATTGTCAGAGCTTCAGAAACACACACACACCAAAGCTGTCTCAAATCGCAGTCAAACAACATACAGTGAGTTAGAATATGAAATCCTTTTAGACATTTTAAATTCAGTGCAGCCGACCGTGACGACGACGACGGCAGTGAGTGGGAGCGGGGTAGACAGTTCAAGGTATAGGCACAGGTTGATATTGTGAGAGTTAAAAACGGATATGCGGAGAAGGTTAAAGTGACTTAATCAGTCAAAATTGTTTGCCAACTAATTGATGGTTTTAATTTGCTTTTAATCCAATATACTTCAGCGAAGCAATTTTCACGTTCAACTTTTAGAAGCTGGCTGGATCCGATGTGATGCGATGGTGCGTCCTCGAGGTTATATTGTCGGATTGTTTTGAAAGCTCAGGTACAAAACGGGGATTGTTTTCCGTTCCCCGTCACCCTCTCCAAAAAAACACAAATAATAATCAAACAAAGGTACCCCCTGTCTGCCTTGTCACACAGATTTTTGGTAGTTCTTGGGAACGAGCAAGGTTGGCGCTCTTCTGAAGCTAAGCTGCACTGATGCTGTAGGGGTTGGGTTGAGGTTGAGGCTTGGGATGAAATCTAAATGTGAATTCTGATGGCTTATGGGAATGTTGCTACAGTGGCTCTTGCATCAAAAAGACCAAGCTATATGGTGCTGATGATTATAACGGTGATAGTTTGTTTCTTTTATATTTTCCTATCCTATTCCCAAAAAACCCAATTTTGGCAAAACCGTGTGTTGTGTATGGTTATGTATGGTACTACATGGTGTTCCAGTGTAGAATCAAATGCAGAGCAGTGCGCCTGCATGGACGCGGTTCAATGGAGCAGAATAGCAAATGCAATCTCCGTTCTATGTAGATATATGTAGCTTTGGTATAAGCAAATACAGCAACTATTTTAGCTCACAAAATGCACAATCATATTGTGGAGGAGGGCTGGAGGACTAAAAGACCACCACACAGTGCTTCTAGATGGGATTTTGTGTAAGCTTCATTGGATAACCTCGTCCTGCTCTTATGTGCTGCTCTATCGCCTTTTGCAAGAGCTAGCTGGACGTGTGAGCGTTATCAGTGTTTTTTTTTTTTTTTTTTTTTTTTGTGAAGGTACCTAAAGCGACTTGACTGTGCCGACTATATGGCATCAGAGTTAAGGCAAAAGGGGGTAAAAACCTAGCGTGTTCGAGAATAGGTAGAGTGACAACGAGCATTTAAATGTGGCGCTCTGGAGATTTGGGTTTATAATGCTAGATATGTACATACATATGTAGCTATATTTTTTTTAAAGGACCCAGGCGAGGTTTCCTGTCACATGAAATTTTTGAAACCTGCATTCATCCAATTTGGTATTATGTGAAGTCATTCACTAGAGGGATCTTGGTCGTTTTTGTGTTTTGTTAAAGGTTTTTTTTTTTTTTATTTTTTGAATATTTTTTGTAGCATTGTCATGAATGGAATTCCAAAAGGGTGGAATATCGAATCAGAGGAACGAACTTTTATAGCACGAGATGGGTTGGCTTATATAAAAAAGATATATAGCTAGACTATATGTGTGACATCAAAAGTCTTTCGTGTTCAGTTTAGCTGAGGTTTTTCCATAGATAGAAAGTACGTTTTATGTAACTACGTTGCGACGAGTTTTTTTTATTCTTTAGTCTTGTTTTTCCAAAATAGGTTTGGTTTTGTGTGGTGATTTTTATTCAAAATATGGAGCGAATTAGAAGAGATTTGTTGATCAACAGGGTATCCGTATGAAATGGTTTTTTTAGAGAAGAATTAGTTTTTTGATGTGATGAATGTTTTCACGTATTTTTTTTTTAAATTTTGTTTCATTGTTTCAGACAGAATTTGAATTGTTAAATAGATTAAGTTGATTAAAAGGTTTGAATAATTGAAATAGATCTGAAACGACATTGTTTTGGAATTAGAACTTTTTTTTTCAAATACAAATATATTTGAGCGAACATATCAAATAGATCGTTTCAAGAAATAAAGAGCCCATATTAAGATCAAACCAGACATTCTAAGTCAAAAATATTAAAATAAAGAGGCTGGGATGTGACCCACACTGATAATTTCCCATGCCGTCTGTCGATTTGACTTGCTTAAAAGGTTTGTAGGTTTTCGTGTTTTGTTAAAAAAGTTGTCAATTGATATATTTAAAAAAAAAATTAAAAATTACCAACAATATTTTGGATATGATGAAACAATTTGATTTCAAAATCTATTTTTGTTAGCGAGATTTTTAGTCGAAAACCATTTTTTACCAATTTTAGTAGCATTTTTTGAAAGTTTTTATTACTTATATAAACAAATACAAATTCGATGAATGACATTAATTTGAAGTCAATATTTTCTATTATTCACAAGATATCAGAACCGCACATCAGTTTTTCCCAATTTTGCGTACTATTAGTAGATTTTAATTTTTTTATGAAAAAATGGACTGTTGGATTTTTATAAAAAAAATTACTGAATATAGAACACAATATTTTCTGTGAGATAAAATAAATTTGAAGTCAATATTTTTAATTTTTGAGAGAAATTTGAGTCGAAAGTATATTTTTACTAAGTTTTTTTTTGGGGTTTTTATTTTTATGTTTTTATTTTTTGTAAAAAAAAAACTGCCAATTCGATTTTTCTAAAAATTGTACCAAATGTCTAAAACAATATTTCTTATAAGACAAAATTAGTTTGAAACCATAATCTCAATGTTTTGAAAAGATATTTGAGTCGAAAATCAATTTTTACCAACTTTTGTTAATTTTTTTTTAGGTTTTTAAAAATCAAATCGATTTTTCTCAAAATGTTTTCCTAATGTTGAAAACAATATTTCTTATAAGCTAAAGTTAGTTAGAAGCCATTATCTCAAATTTTTGAAAAGATATTTGAGTCGAAAACCAATTTTTACCAACTTTTGTTAATTTTTTTTTAGGTTTTTAATTTTTTGTAAAAAAACTGTCGATTCGATTTTTTTCAAACTTTTACTGAATGTTGACAACAATATTTTTTTTAAAAGATAAAAGTAGTTTAAAGCCAATATCTCAATGTTTTGAAAAGATATTTGAGTCGAAAATCAATTTTTACCAAGTTTTACTAATTTTTTTTTGGGTTTTTATTTTTTCTAAAAAACTGTCAATTCGATTTTTTTTTTTTTTAATATTGTTAACGTTAGATTTTAACGAATTAAATAAATAACATTTTTCAGAATGTTGAAAATAATATTTCTTAAAACATAAAATAAGTTTGAAGCCCTAATCTCAAGTTTTTGAAAAGATATTTGAGTCGAAATTCAATTTTTACCAACTTTGAGTACCTAATGTTTTTTTAGGTTTTTATTTTTTATAAAAAAACTGTCAATTAGATTTTTCCCAAAATTTTATCAGATGTCAAAAACATTATTCTTCGTTGCACAAAATTGTTTTGGAGATGAAATCATATTTAAGTCGTAAAATTTTCGAGGTGACAAATTTTTTTTTCAGTTTTTTTGATTTATAAGAAAAACCGTTAATTCGATTTTTTTCCAAAAATACAATTGTTTTGTTACGTTACAATATATAATATAAAATTTAATTCAAGTCTCTAGCGTCATTGGTTCATGAGATATTTAGGTTTAACCAAAATTTTCACCTTTTTTTTAAACTATAAATAAAATAAATTAGGTGGCGCAACAGTCCGTAGAGAACCAGGGCCTAGTGACTTACAACTCTCAACCATTCCTGTGTGCGATAATGTTGTCAGGGATGGAGGGGACCTACAATTTATATGCCGAATCCGAACGGCTATTTTGAGAAAGCACTTTTTCATGACAAGAATTACTCTTGGAGAATTTGTCAATTCCTCGCAAGAGGCAGTACCCGTGAAAACTCTTTTTTTAATTAAGGTGGCACAGGCAGGGATTGAACCCAAGACCTCTCGCATGACAGTCCAACGCACTAACCATCATGCCACGGGTACAACTTTTGTAAACTGCTATGATAAAAAAACCACCCACGCAATTTTCTTGAGCCCTTTCTGCAGCTTTCTGCCTTATTATCTGTATAACAAAATTTATTTGAAGTCGATATCTCTTCTGGTTCTTGAGCTATGGACAACGAAAAAAACGTCGCGATTGTACGGACATACGGACGTACGAGCGTATGTACACACACACGCACAGACATCTTTCTAAAAACCTTTTATTTCGACTCTAGGGACCTTGAAACGTCGAGAAATGTTAAAATTTTCAATTTGACAAATCGGACCCATTACAATAACTTCCTATGGGAATTAGCATTTCTTAAAAGTTTTTATTTCTTATATAAACAAATACAAATTCGATGAATGAAATTAATTTGAAGTCAATTTTTTCTATTGTTCACTAGATATCAGAACCGCACATCAGTTTTTCCCAATTTTGCTTACTATTTTTTGTAGATTTTAATTTTCTTATGAAAAAAATGGACTGTTGGATTTTTATAAAAAAAACATACTGAATATAGAACACAATATTTTCTGTGAGATAAAATTAGTTTGACGGTAATATTTTTAATTTTTGAAAGATATTTGAGTCGAAAGTATATTTTTACTAAGTTTTTTTTTTTTTGGGTTTTTATTTTTATGTTTTTATTTTTTGTAAAAAAACTGTTAATTCGATTTTTCTAAAAACTGTACCAAATGTCTAAACCAATATATCTTATAAGACAAAATTAGTTTCAAACCATAATCTCAATGTTTTGAAAAGATATTTGAGTCGAAAATCAATGTTTACCAAGTTTTAGTAATGTTTTTTTGTAAATTTTTATTTTTTTGGTAAAAATGCCGTTAATTCGACTTTTCTCAAATTTGTTTCCAAATGTTGAAAACAATATTTTTTATAAAAAAAATTAATTAGAAGCCAATCTTTCAAATTTTAAAAAGATATTTGAATCAAAAATAAATTTTTACCAACTTTTAGTAATGTTTTTTTTTTAGGTTTTTATTTTTTGTAAAAAACTGACAATTTGATTTTTCTCAAAATTTTACCAGATGTTAAAAACGTTAGTTTTCGTTGCACAAAATAATTTTTTAGATAAAATCATTTTTTGCTCGTAAAATATTCGAGGTGACAATTATTTTTTTTTTTCAGTTTTTTTGATTTAATGGAATTCCTTCCAAAAATATATTTGTTTAATATCACGTTACAATGTATAATATTAAATTCAATTCAAGTTTCTAGAGTTATTGCTTCATGAGATATTTTGGGTTAACCAAATTTGTTACCTTTTATTTTAAATTGCTATGGTAAAAAAACCACCCAAGCAAATTTTTTGAGAGTCTCTAGGGACCTTGAAACGTTGAGAAATGTCAAAGTTTTCAATTCGACAAAACGGACCGATAACTTCAAATAGGAAGTTAAAAAAATAAAAATAATTTAAGAGACGTTCAAGCACTTCAAAATAAGTTAGGCACACTTTGAAATACGTAAAAATCTTCCAATAACGTTCCGAGCAAATCAATTATGTACTGGGTTATAAAGATCTCAAAAGACCAGACGAAAAGTAAGAATTTTTCAATACCCTTTAAGATCATTAAAAGCTTCTAAATTTTTTTGACTTTTGAAAACATTTTTTGAAGAAAATTACAAATGAATTTGACACTTCAATTTTGTTTTTGTATGTAAATTCAGAGATGGTAGTAAATATAATTGACAACTGGGTCGCAGGAACTTACTACTGCATCCAAAGAGACTGTATTTTAGGACTTAAAAATATGCATGCAAAATAAATACGTTTTCAATTTTTTTTTTGAATTTTGAAAAAAAAAATATTATTTGTTAATCACATTTTGTATCTTTAAATATTATAAACACAAATTTAGTACTTTTTTAGAAAAAAAAATAATATTCAAATTGTTTTATTTAGTTTTTGAGAAAATTCAAAAATTAAATACAGAAAAGATGTTAGACACCATTTCAACAACAACAACAACAACAACAACATATTAAAGAAATCTGTAGAGCCGTTTCAAGAAATTAAGGGCCAATTAAGATCAATCAAGGGAACCCTGCCAAGACCATTAAAAATATTTTTAAAGAAGTTTAAACTTTTGAAGACTAGTTATGAGCTTAAACTACGCTTTGAAACAAGTCATAACGCCTTAATAAGGTTTAAGGCAAATCAAGTATAAATAGATTATAAAAAAATTTTTCAAGACCGTTTAAGAAAAGTACAGACCTTTTAGTACCTTTAACATACTTTAATATCAAACAAAATTTTTAAATTTTTTGCCAAAATATTCATAACTATCGATTATACCAAAATGTCCAAAGACTTGAATTAGTCCTCAATTGTTAATTAAAATTTTGGCAAAAATTATAAACCTTACAGCTGAAAGATTTGGTTCACATTTCAAATACAGTCAACGTTTGATTGTCCAAATTTCAAACACCTGTAAATAGTTAAAAAAAAATAGAATATTTCTGTCAATACCTTCTTCTCTATACTTTCTTACGCCTTACATTTTTTAAGTACAGTTTTATTAAATTTAGCCAAATTTTTTTGAGAAACTGAGTTTATAACTCCAAAAATTTTTAAAAAATCGAAAATTTAAGAATGGTAGCAATGAAGTTATATTTTTTAAAATAAAATTAATTGGCCTTATCTTAAAAAATAATTGGTAACTCATTTTTACAAATAAATATCTTTTGAGCTAAGAAATCCTTATATTTCAAGTAAGTTGGTATAAATGGTTTATATTTCAAAAAAAAAATTTGAAGAATGACACTTTTCATCAAATATAAGATGCGGAAAAAGTAAACTGTACATACATAATATACTATCATCATATTGATGAAAGGCGTTGATCAACTGGGAATTATCATTTAGATGTACTCTTCACCATATTGATAAAAAAATTCGATGAAAAACAAATTTTCCTGATGAACCATTCCTCAATATAAAGAATCTCGTTTCATTAATTTTTAAAACACCAATTTCATATAAATGTATTATCAAAACTTTTCATGTGTGTGATGAATTCAAGTTTCTGATGATTTTTCATCATAATGACGAACAAAATCATCATATTGATGAATGATTTCTTCACATTGATGAAATTCGTCATAGTCATGAAAACAATCATCATATTTATAACTCATATTCAGTTTATCATATATTGACAACTGGTTTCTTCACATTTATGAAATTTGTAAATCATTTCATCACATAAGGCTACATTTCATTTCACGAACGCATTCGTCATTTTTATGATTTTTTTTAAACATTCTTCATATTGATGAAAGCAATTATCATATTTATGAAGGATTTAATCATTATATTGACGAACACATTTATCATATGTATATACGAATAAATAGTTAATCATATTTATTTATCATTAGATAATCATATTGACGAAAGTATTCATCATATTAATGACCGCTGTAGTCAATATGAATAACAAATTCATGTTTTATGAAAAATTTAAGGTTACATTTTTACTTGCGACATATAGGAACTATATGGCAAGTTTTGCATTCGTGCACAATTTCGAACTCGAGATTTTAATCAAACATGATATTACGATGGTAGAGAAGTCGAAAAAAGTGGGTCCCGCGATTCCGTCCGGTCTGTTTTGTCTGTCTGTCCACGCTCCTACAGCCTAAACCATTGGGTCGATTGAGTTCAAACTTGGAAGTTAAGGTTTTCAGCAGATTCGCGTTAGGCGTTTTTTTCATTTTTTTTTTAAGACCAAAACTAACAGTGGCCCCCATACAATTTTTTTGGTCAAAAAACGAAAATTCGAATTTTCTCAAAAACAAACCGATAGATTTTTTTTAAATTTTCTCTAAAATTTTATTTTTAAACTTGGCTTCTTTTCATAAGAAAAACATATTTTTGTATTGCTCAGGAAAGGTACCGCTCATAGAACCGTTATTATGTTTCTTAATTTTCTCAGCAACTTATCAACCGATTTCAAATAATTTTTTTTTCTGAATAAGCTCTTATATTGCCTTAACAATATTTGATTATCAAAAGTGCAGTTTTTTATTGTTTGGATTTTTAAAAAACTATTGAATTTTTTTTTTTCAAAATTCTATATCTCAAAAACGGGTCAACATTTTTTTACGAAATTCAAATGTAGAACGTATATTTACAATCACTAAACAACTGCATACCAAAAATATTTTTAGAACAAAATTTAAAAATTTTATATATAAAAAATTAATTTAAAAAAAAAACGCTCTAACGATTTTCAAAAAAAAAAAATTTGAAAAATCAAGGGTTTTTTGATTTATAAAATGGCATCTAAATTTTTGAAGACAAACTTATTTTTCAGGTAAAATTTTGAATCTTAAAATATTTTTTTTTTTAATTATTTTAACTGTATTAAATGTAACCCCCTCCCATCTCACCAGATCAAATCCTGTGCGTGAGCCCGAAAGAGCGCATTACATTTACAAAATTTTTATTATATTCAGCCCTATCATGAATTCCATCGTAATCGGAAATTTTTACGAATCCCGAAAAACTGTATCATGAAATCCGTTCGTAGTGGAAAATCTCATACAATTTTGCATTACGAACGGATTTCATTTAACAGTTTTTCGGGATTCGTAAAAATTCCGACTACGATGGAATTCATGATAGGGCTGATTACTATCTTTTATCCAAATTAGATAATGCATTTGGTACATATGTATGTATTGTTTATAACTATAACTATTGTAAATACAAATTCATTTCCGGGATGAGTTGTCCTAGGATGAGTTGTGTCTTGGGATGAATCGCGCGGTTTTTTTGACAAATCGAATAGCATTTAAATCTTTGAAGACAAACTTGTTTTAAAGGTATAATTTTAAATCTTATATAGGTGTTTTTTTAAACAGACTCTTTGCATACAGAAGCAAGTTCGTGCGACCCAGTCGTGCACTTTATTTTTAATGTATTGATAGAACAAATTGATGAATAATGTACGAGATTCATCAGATAAAATTGACAAACAGTTGTTAATCTTATCCATTAAAAGGTTCACTGGACCGAAATTAATTAATTTCTCATCATATTGACGACCTTTTTCATCTATATTACAAATCATCGACTTGTTTCAGAGTATCACTGAGAAAGATACAAGTAGACAATATTACCGAGAATCACATTTTTGAATATTTTCTATCAAAGTAACATGATGTTTGATCTAAACCTCGATTTGAGTTTCACGAATCCATAATTTTCCATACAGTATAAGTTTTCAGAAAAACCCTCATTAGATTAAATTACCAAGTATCCTTTACCTTGTGTGTTGACTTAACTTGTGTGTTATTATAAGTTAAGAAAAAAAAAAACATTCATCAAAGAAAAACCTCATAAGGTTTTTCATTTTTAACGAAATGTAATTTATTTTTTCAAATTCAACAAAAACAAAAAAGTCTTTAAACAAATTTAATGACATAACAAAATGAAAAGTATGGCAATAATTTGTTTTG
The DNA here is from genome assembly GCA_920104205.1 of Eupeodes latifasciatus. Taxonomy (NCBI): domain Eukaryota; kingdom Metazoa; phylum Arthropoda; class Insecta; order Diptera; family Syrphidae; genus Eupeodes; species Eupeodes latifasciatus. Next base: position 158,695,624 of record OV049926.1, read on the forward strand.
TTATTAATTCATCAAAGAATTCTTTTTATTGCATGGCAAAAGGAGTTTTTGTTTTTTTTTTTTTCTAAAAATGGAAACCATACCAACGCATAAAGATATTTCTGTGTTTTTCAAACAGAAAAAAAATATATCTTGTAAGACTGATTCTGCTGTTGTCTACAAAAATATATAAATCAACTGACAAGAGACGTTAATATGGGAACAACCTACAATTATACAACTCGAATAACTAACTTACTTATCTAGCCAAGCTTTACAAAACTGGAAAAAATAAGTATTTTGTATAACAATGGCCTTGAGCTTGAGCCAAAGAATCAAGGAAAAGAACTTCTTAATGAGTTGGTTGCAGATATAATCATTGCGAGACATTCTTTTTATCTATAAAATAAAATAGTAGCCACATAAATTAATAAAATATGCAACTAAATTTAGACGAATGTGTTTAGTTTTTTTTTTTGTTGTTTTTGTTGGAACTGGATGCGTTTTACTTTGCTTCATTAATAATAAATTTTTGTATAATTACTAGTCAAGCATCAAGAGCTATTAAAATTTTTTCACGATGAAATTGAATGGTCTTATTCTTTGAGCTTATATTTAGTTTGAACTTGAATGGATTGATTTTGACAACAAAAGTTAAATAAGATAAAGAATTTTTAAATTTTTTGGATCATGTTCACTAGTTTGAGGTTTTAAGATTGTTAAAAATTCACAGATATCGAAGCCATTTAGGTGTTAAAATGTTGCCAATTCTTAAACAAAAAAAAAGCTATTGGACAGCATACAACAGCTCTTAACTCTTTGTCATATATACTTAACCAGGTTAACGAATATGAAAGGTGAAAGTTGTAATTTTAAAGAGTTTAGACAAATTTTTTGTTGTAAAATTGGATAAAGATAAAACGATTAACCATCTTAAATAGAAAATGGAAAGGTTTTTTTTTATCTTAGGTGCCGTTGAACTTTTTTGCCTAAGGAGATTAAATTTGACTCACATGTCATTTCTGACGATAAGTCTTAGGCAATAAATAATAAATTAGGTAACGCAACAGTCTGTTGAGAACTAGGGCCTAGTGACTTACAATTCTCAGCCATTCCTGTGTGCGAGTAATGTTGTCAGAGATTGAGGTGACCTACAGTTTTAAGCTGAATCCAAATGGCTTATTTGAGAAAGCACTTTTCATGACAAGAGATATTTAGTTTCGCCTACTTTATTCAGCGTTAGAAATAATTTTATGACAAAGTTGTAACTTTTGAATAAATTTAATATTTATGAAAAACATGAATTTTTCTTGGCCTCTCCCCAAAAAAAGTGCTTCTCGCACTTGAACTTGAACAAATTAATCCAGGAAATGGTTCCTACTCAGAAACATGTATTACAATACAATGTGTTACAATAAAATAAATCAAAGCTAAGGCTCTCCCGCCAGCTGTTTTTTTTTTTTTTTTCAAATAAATTTCATAAAATATTGACAAAAATTCTGTTATCAATAACGTTCTAAGTTTAAAAATTTCTTTCAAGTATGTAATTTTAAAGGTTTTTTCAGATGATATCGTTCTTAATTGCAATTGTTTCCTGAATCGACAAAGCTCTCGTTCCAAAATATTCAATCCTCTGCTGTGCATTGAATATTAGTCAAAATGATATTCTAAGAAAAATAAAGTCAAAACGGTGTGGTTTTGCCATAAGGTTAAATAATGAACAGGACTTGTTGTATCAATTGAAACAACAAGTATCAACAAATATCATCTCAAGCGTTTCCACTCAGACAATTACGAATCCTCATTCCTCAACTCCTTGAAATCCATTTTTTTGGGAAGTTGATTATCCTGATAAGAGAGCAATTTCACTATTAAATCGATGTGTGCATGTTTAGAAGTAAGGAATTTCTGTTTCATGATTCAGGAATTACGTAGGTTGGCAAAAGCAAAGTTGAACAACTTTTTTAAGAAGTTTCTTTAAAAATTTTCGATGAACTCGTATTCATCACTACCCCAAACTTGACCCGCAAAACACAAGGTCGATTTTAACACGATTTCGTACCCTAAAAGGGTAATTTGATTATTCAAGGAGATTTGTAGCCATGTTACATTTAATAGACTTTGTTAAGTATTTGGTTTCACTGAAACTCATAATATCAAAAACTCTATTCAGTTTCACACCCAAATATTTGTATAGATAATTTATAAACTTACACCACTAAACACCCAAATGTGTTGGGTCCTTACTGATCCTTACTAAAAACTATTGCTTTAGATTTATTGGATCTTCTTTCAAGGCTCTATTTGTCACAGTATTTCAAAAGTTGGAGATTTTCTGGACATTTTGAAACTATCCCAATATCTTCGCCCTACAAAAGAACGTTGATGTTTAAATCACCGATACGCATTCCACCAAAAAGGTATAGTCTTCCGCATCGTTTTTAAATAGTGAAAACTAGAGTGCACTCAGGAGGCAACCTTTTGCAACTCCATTATTAGTTTCAAACCATTTTTAGTATAGTTAGAAAGAACCATCCGATGCAGCTGCTTTTGTCTCTGAATAAAATTCTACTAGGCTTGATATGTAAGAATTTCGAATAGAGAGCTTATAAAAGAGATCAAGTGGTCAGCAGCCTCAAAATTAACAAATATACCTACATACTTTTTAAATTTTCTTGTTTAATGCTTGCAAAGCTTTAACAATGGATGTAAGTCGAAAAACTTTTCCGAAAATCAGCCTGAAAGTCCGACTAGGTCCCTAATCTGTTCACAAGTGTATTACAAAATAGTTTTATAAATACATTCCTAAAGGAGATAATTTCTAATCTAATTTTTTGTGTAAAGGGAAAATTACCGCACTTTTGAATGATGACGAAACTTTATCTCTGGAAAACATTGCGTTAAAAAATGATTGCAATTCCGTATGAAAAGCACTTGGAAAATTCACGACCATCTTCTTACCAACTTTTTTTTTCTTCTGGAATATTAAAATCGTAAATAGTATCCAAAAGTTTATTAACTTCCATAGGAAGTTATTGTAATGGGTCCGTATGTCTTTACGTTTGAACGTCCGAACGTCCGTACGTTCGCGAAGTTTTTTTCGTCGTCCATAGCTCAAGAACCAGCAAAGATATCGACTTTAAATATATTTTGTTATACAGACAATAATGCAGAAAGATGCAAAAAATTCAAAAAAATTGAGTGGGTGTTTTATTTACTGTACCAATTTAAAAAAAGAAGAAAATTTGGTAAAAATTGATTTTCGACTTAGATATCTTTTCAAAACTCTAAGAAAAATTGTTTTCAACATTCGGTAAAATTTTGAGAAAAATTTTGACAGTTTTTTTTTTTTATATAAAATAAAACCTACACAAAAATTACTAAAAGTTCGTAAAAATTGATTTTCGACTCAAATATGTTTTCAAAAATTTCAGATTATGGCTTAAAACTAATTGTTTTATGATGTTTGTTATTAATCGTAAGTTTCATAAGTCTCGAACAGATGGCGCCTTAAATCAGATTTTTTGCAGAAAATGCCGGACCATACTTAGTCATTATGGTATGCCATCACCTAATCGTCCAGCTATAGACTTAGTGAATAGCACCGTTGGAAAAAGGCTTACTATTGTACTGAATTCAGTATTATTTGATTTTCTCAATACGTAAGTACATCTTTGCCATTTTCAGTACTATTTTGAATTGAAAATTATGTGCGATGCGAACATACCCAAATCACAATTACCCAATAAGGGTATTCATGAAACGTCGACACAAAGGCCAAAAAATTATCAAAGAAATAATGGCTCCGGAAAATTCGAAAATTATTTCCGAAATAACAAACCGCCAATATTTTTCATTAGTTGTAGATGAAAGTACCGATATAAAAAATTTGGCGGGGGTTATTCGAATATACGACGAAAAGTGCCATGATATATTTTTGATACTTACTGAAGTTCCTGACGGAAAGGCTTCCGGAATTTTTAACACAATTAAAAATATTTTTGAACAAACAAATACTTCATTTAAAAACATGGTTGGATTCACCGCAGACAATTGTCCTGTTATGATGTGCAAAACAAACTGTGTTCAGGCAAAATTAAAGGAAGTCGTCCCCAGTCTCATTGTAAATGGCTGCGTATGTCATAATTTAAATCTTTCATCGAAGGCTGCAGCAGAACAATTTCCAGACGTAGTCGATAAGCTAAGAAAGGAAATAAATCACCATTTTTGTAACAGCTCTAGCAGAAGGTTGGAATCCCAAGAGTTTCAAGAACATTTTAGAACTAATTTACACACAATTTTAAAATATTGTGCTACGCGATGGCTTTCCCGTCAGGTACTTGAAAGAATGCATTTCAAAATTGCGCTTATGCTAATTTTTTTGTGTTAATAGGCAGCACTTGACCGCATCTTAGAGCAATGGGACCCTTTGTGTTATTACTTTGGACTTGGTGAATTTGAATCCAATTATGAGAAACAAAACCTCAACTTCATATCTTCCAGCCTTAAGGACTTAAATGTTAAGTTATATTTCACTTTTTTATCTTATATCTTAAAACTAATTAATGATGTTAACTTGGAAATGCAATCCGAAGATGTAAGAGTGCACGTCTTAATTCCAAGATTGAAATCTATTTTTAAACAACTCTGCAGAAATTTTATGAAAAGGGAAGCATTTGATGATAAACCGATAAACTCCATTAATGTTTTAGAAAACCACTTACCTATTATGGAAATATATTGCGGCACCAAATCTGAAATCCTATACAACTCAAACAAATTAAAGGAAACAGATATTCAAAGCTTTAAAAATCATACTAAATTGTTTTACATTACATTTCTGCAAGATATTAGAAAAAGATTTGATTTCGATGACGTTTTCTTAAACGGAATTCAAAATTTTTCCCAAAGTGCAGTGTTGGATGGTCGAGTTAACTCTATCGTTCAATTTATTTTAAAGTTTTTTTCCAATGAACACAAAAATATTGAACTGATAAACAATGAATATAGAGCTCTAGCTGACTGCGAATATTTAAAAAAAAAAATGAGAAATGATTCCATATCAGAGTTTTGGGCAAAAATTGGTCTTCTTAAAAATGCAATGAGTTAATGTTTGAAAATATTCATCGCATTGTTCAGGGTGCCTTTTGTGTTCCTCACTCTTCGGCAATATTTTCATACCAAAACATAATTAAAACTAAATTATGAAATCGTTTGCAAGTGCAAACGTGCTCTGCACTGATAGAAACGAAAAATCTGATAAAAAATGAATGTTGTCACAGCTTCATAATTAATAAAAATCTTGCGAGTAAAAATGTTACAAACAAACCACTTCAAAAAGAAGAACTTTTAGAGTAAAAAATTATCACATACATATGTAAGTCATCAGTTATAAAAATCATTGAAACTCACAATATACAAATATTCAATGATGAGTTTCAATGAAAACTCCTAACTGTGATATGGGGATCCGTCCGATATTTATCTAGCTATTATTAATGAAGTTCCTTTTTTTTCTTATTTATGTTCTTTTAATATTAAATATGTAATAACAAATGAATTGTTTTTGTTTTTGTTCTCGTTAATAAATACCTACATTTTGTTTTTGAATTTGTGTGTTCGTTTACTTTAAAGAGCTCAGTACTATTTGGTCTTTTTCAGTACTTTTTTGTTTCAGTTTTCAGTACAATCGAAAAAAGTCGATTTCCATCACTGGTGAATAGTGATTTGCAGCGAGAAGAACAATTTAATAATCTTGATTTAGCTACGATTGTTGCTAATAATGAACCATTATTAACTGATGAACAAAAAAATTTATACAATCGGATTATGTTTTGTCTGTTGATGCTAAACAAAGTGTTTTTTTTTTTCTTGGATGCACCAGGAGAAACCGGTAAAACATTTTTGATATCGTTGATCCTTGCGAAAGTACGGTCACAAAAGAAAATTGCATTAGCAATTGCATCATCAGGCATAGCTGCTACTTTGTTAGATGGTGGTCGAACAGCACATTCTGCTTTTAAGTTACCACTAGATGTCCATAAAAATCCAAATTCTATGTGTAACATTAAGAAAAGGAGTGGAATGGCTACAGTGTTACAAAGGAGTTCAATCATAATTTGGGATGAGTGTACCATGGCTCATAAACAGCTCCACCAAAAAGTCTGTCATTACTGTTTAAATCCTGCAAAGTTCTATTTAATGCTTCGAGTTAATAAGCATTAAATAGAACTTTGCAGGATTTAAACAGTAATGACAGACTTTTTGGTGGAGCTGTTCTACTATTATCTGGTGATTTTCGGCAAACATTGCCATTGATTCCTCGCTCTACTTTTGCTGATGAAATCAATGCATGTTTAAAACAATAATTTTTATGGAGAAACGTCGAAACACTAAGGTTAACAAAAAAATGCGAGTACAACTCCAAGATGATCCGGCAGCACGAGTATTTTCTCAGCAACTATTAGATATTGGAAACGGTGAAGTGGAATTTCATCAAGATACCCAATGCATAAGATTGCCAGAAAATTTCTGTACTGTATTGTTGTTGAAACTAAAAATATGGTGTGTATAGAAAGTTTTTCAAATAAAATTGGATTAAAGCTCAGCACCACAAAAAGGAGACTGATGAGTGCAAAAGTGGCAAAGCACGAAATAGCTATATCTCCAGCCAAAAACAATGAGTGGTAGCACCTTTAAGTTGTTGTTGTTGTTCAAAACATTCAATGAAATTGACGGAATAAGGAATGGCCAAGTCTAACAAGCTGACATTCTAGTACGAATAGTACAATAAATAACAATAGAAACTAAAAATATTCTGATCGAGAGTGTCTTCTTAGATATAATAAATAACTATCTAAATCACAATTGGCTCAGTAATCGTGTTGATATACATAGATCTAATTAACTACCAGATACAACAATTATTACCAGGCGATATAATGCCGTTTAAGTCAATCGACGCTACTGTCGATGAAGACGAGGCAGTGAATTTTCCAATTGAATTTTTGAATTCTTTAGACATATCAGGAATGCCACTACACAATCTTCGGTTAAAAATTGGATCACCGATTATTCTTCTGCGTAATTTGAAACCCCCTTAACTATGCAACGGTGCACGTTTGGTAATCAAAAAAATCACCGGAAATGTTTTCGAAGCAACTATTTTGGCAGGAAAGTTTAAAGGAGAAATCGTTCTGTTACCACGCATTCAAATGATACCGTCAGATTCTCCAATACCATTTAAAAGACTGCAATTTCCTATCCGTTTAGCTTTCGCGATGACTATTAACAAATCACAAGGACAAACAATGTCTATTTTCGGCTTAGACTTAAAGAATCCATGTTTCTCTCATGGGCAATTATACGTGGCCTGTTCACGCGTTGGAATACCATCGAGTTTATTTGTTGACAAAAGACAGGCTGACCAAAAATATTGTTCATCGATTGGCACTTCAGTAAACTTTAACTGTGATTTAATTTAATTTATGTTAATAATAGTATTTATTAAAAAAATAAAATTAAAGACGTTATGTAAATTAGTGTTCAATTTTGTCTATCAAGTCCTTCCTTAATTACTCAGCCACAGCAATGCGTGGCCGGGTCTGCTAGTAATAAATAAAATCTTTTAAGAAATCCTACTAAGATTGGTAAAAATTGTTTTTCGACTAAAAATCTCGCTAACAAAAATAGATTTTGAAATTTAAACTTTTAAGAATAATTCAACTGACAACTTTTTTTTACAAAACACAAAAACCTATAAACTTTTAAGGTAGACAAATCTACAGATGGGATGGGAAGTTATCATTGTGGGTCGTATCCCAGCCTCTTTTTTTGGAATTTATTAATATCGGTACAAAATTTTCATGGGAATTTGGTTTTCAGATATTTGTTCGATTTAAATATATTTTCAGAGAGATTTACTATGCCAAATAACTTTTCGTGGGAAAGAAATATTCTAAAAGAAAATAAATTCGTCTGGGCATCCAAATTGAGCTAAATAAGTATAAGAAGTACAAGACACAAGATCTTGGACATTACATCCTTTATATAAGAACAGATTGAGACATTTTTTGAATCCCTTTTAACTTAAGAACCAGTTATGTAATGGTAGTTACTATTCTACTAGAGGTTTCTACAAAAACCATACCAATCTAACTCATTGATAGATCTTTCTTCAATATCATGGATCACTTCTTTCAATGTGGGAAAAGGGAACACAAATCTAAAATTAGTTGTTTTCGATTTAAGGGGATTTAAGGGGCGTGGCATCTACCTACTATCTTATTATTGGTATTGATTAAAATGAATACTGCAATTTCTTTTTGAACTTTTGTAGAAAGTTTATGGGTTTTAAATGTAAGTTGAGAATAGGAGGAACTTGATATTTCACAACCAAGAAAACATGTAAAATGACAAAAATTGTCAATATTTCAAAATAATGAGAACTTACTTTATAAATATATTATCTTAATGTATTTTAATGAATTTGGATCCTTTTAATCAAAAATGAATCCGTGTTTAAAAAAGTCCAAAAAATAGTGTTTTATTTCAATATGGTTTTAGGAATTCAGTTAAGCTTTAGATAAAACAGAAAATTCATAAATTAAAGACTTTTCTACGAAGTTTTTTTCTTTGTCTATTTTCGTGAACAACTTTCAAGAAATGTATGCTATTAAAACAAGAAAACTAGAGTTTGAAACAAACTTTTATCTACATATATATAAAAATCAATGCCGCTTTTCGTTGTAATCTTATAACTCAACAATGCCTTTACCGATTTGACTAATTTTGGTTTTGAATTATTCGTGGAAGTCCAGAGAAGGTTCGTATGTAGAGAAAATTAAAAAAAAAATCTTGAAAAAGTGTAAAATCAACATCTATCTATACTCCCATATACAAACAATTTGTACTAATACTTAAAAGCCAATTTGAACCTTTGGAAAAACAATCGAAGACAAAAAAAGTGACGTTAGTTCTGTCAAACAAATTTAATGTCATCATATGCCATTTCATTTTATCAGCGATAATTATTGCTTTGTTGTGTTTATATTTTCCAAAATATTGTTGAGTTATTGCTTTGTGTTTATATTTTCCAAAATTTTGTTGAGTTGTTGAATGAAAGTAAAATGCCACGAGCAAGACGACCAAACATAGGCCGGCGAACGCGTAATGCAAATCAAGTGGCATTATTAAGACGATCTCAGACTACAGATGAACGCGCACAAGCTAATGCATCGCAGCGTGAACGTACTGCACAGAATAGATCTGCTGCTTTTAATATTACAATAGTCAGATTGATTATAGTATGTACGGATACATTGGAATGATGGACGCAATATGTCCACATTGTAATGCGGCTAACTTTCCAGGTGAAACGCCCGACATGTGTTGTTGCCAACATTAGAAACTCCACCCGAACCATTGTATTCATTTATTTTTGGGACATATCAAACGTCGAAGTAGTTTTTGAGTAATATTCAACAATACAATTCGGCATTTCAAATGACTTCTTTTGGTGCTACTAAAATTATTAGAGACAATTTTATGCCGACTTTTAAGGTAAATACCTCAACAGGATTGTCCCATGTTTATATCAATGTGAATCATAAAGTCTTAAAAATTCTGATTCAACATCTACCTGAAATTGCATACATGTTGCAGATTCAGGGCCAGATTTATCATCAAGCTGGGTCTTTATTGCCATACCCCGACGCTGATCATCAATTTTTGCAAATTTATTTTATTGGTGATGAAAATCGTGAATTGGATCAACGTTGTACAATTGTTTCAAATACAAAACAAGAAATTATTCGTGAGCTACAAAGGTTTTTCCATCAGCATAACGCATTAGTTCAATTGTTCAAAATTGCTCTTGATCGTATGCCATCTGATGATCACAAAATTGTAATACCACCAAATTGAATATTCAACAAAAACATGTAGGTATATGACACAATCATGCAAGCCGTTTCCAATAATGCAGGTGGATTATATTTCCTGGATGCACCTGGTGGTACAGTATCATTGATTTTAGCGACTATTCGATCGGAACAGAATGCAATTTTGGCACTTGCATTTTCGGGAATTGCTGCTACATTATTAGAATGTGGTCGGACCGAACACTCTGCATTAAAATTGCCAGTGCCATGTACAGGTAATTGAAACTCCAACTTGCAATATTACAAGAAATTGTGCTATGGCAAAAGTTCTGCGATTAACGTCAATTATTTTATGGGATGAGTGCACAATAGCGAATAAAAAATCAACAGAAGCATTTAATCGAACAATGCAAGATTTACGCGGTAATCAACAGCTTTTTGGTGGTGCTATGATATTGCTGTCAGGGGACTTTCGTCAAACATTGCCTGTCATTCCCCGATCAACTCCTGCTGATGAAATAAACGCCTGTTTGAAGTTATCAGTTCTTGGGAGATATGTACGAAAATTGACACTGAACATTAATATGCGTATTCACCTACATAATGATGCAACTGCCCATGAGTTTTCAAAACAATTGTTAGAAATTGGTGATGGCAAAATACCAATCGACATTACCAACGGATTGATCACTTTACCGAACAATTTTTGTACAATTGCACAATCTATAGATGAGTTGATTGAATGTGTTTTCCGAATATTCTTCAGAATTCCAGAAATCATGATTGGTTGAGAGAAAGCGCCATTTTAGCACCGAAAAACATTCATATCAATGCCATTAATTTTCAAATTCAAGCGAAACTGCCAGGTGTAGTCACGACATATAAATAAATTGACAGTGTTATGAATCAAGATGAGGCAATGAATTATGCAATTGAATTTTTAAATTCATTGGAACCGGCTGGTATACCACCGCGGTGCACCGCATTGCTAGAATTTGAAAATTGGTTCTTTGATTATATTATTGCTAAATATTAATCCACCAAAACTGTGTAATGGCACCAGATTGGCAATGAAAATGTTATTGCCAAATTTGATTGAAGCTACATACATACAATCTTAACTGGTAAATCAAAAGGAGAACTGTGTTTGATACCGCGTATCCCTATGATTCCAACTGATATGCCATTTGAATTCAAAAGATTACAATATCCTGTCCGTTTATCATTTGCGATGTCCATAAATAAGGCCCAAGGGTAAACACTTCACGTTTGTGGTGTCAATTCGGAGGAATCATGTTTTTCACATGGCCAACTTTATGTTGCCTGTTCCAGAGTCGGTACCCGCAACTGTTTATTTGTTCATGCTCAAAATGGAAAAACAAAAAATATTGTTTATTCAACTGTTTTAGACTAGCCCATATAGACCCACCATAGTAAGAGTACCCAATTCTTTTTTATTTTTTAGTTTTTACTCTTTGCTGATAAATATAATATAAACAATATATCATTTGGGTCATTTGGACTTTTAAATAGCTGGCAATTTAAAATATTTTTTTGTTTGAATAAATGAACTTAATAATCTTTTTTGTTATTATATGGTACGTAGCGAAGCACGTACCGGGACGCTAGTATGATATATTATAAAGTTTATTTAAGCAACAAAAGTTATGATAAATTATTCGAAATGAAATATTCAGTTTACATTATAGTATAATGTTCTGTTTCCAAGAAAAACTGCTTTAGCTACTCTTTTTGTAACTGTACTGTAACAAAATAGCATGCAACTAAAAGCAGTAATCGTATCTACATAGATTTTACATCCATGAAATGATTTCGTCATTTTATTAAAACAAAGTTTGAGATGCCTTTTACAAATTGTCCTCATACACAAATACTCATATCACACCCACCCACACCACACCCTACCTTCTTCTCTTTTTCCACATCACATCAATTTTCAAACCTATTTCAATTGCAAATGACATTCAAAAGACTTAAGGAAATGTAAATACCTTGCCATACCTTACCTCACTCACTCTTACTATACCTATAGAAAAAACTTTTTTGAAAACCCATCAAAAAGACATAAATGTTAAAAGTTTTGCCCAAAGCATTGGTTTTTGAGGACCTCTTTAGCAAAGTAGTTAAAACGCATGTTGACAGATTATAATAGAAGTCGTGGTATACATGGTGTGGGTGGGGTGCAGTGGGTGGGTTTTTGTGGTGGACTTTCTCTTAACCTTTTCCATTACATCCCCAGGAGCAATAAAAGCCTTAACTTTTGATTCATTTTAGGTTATAATCCCAAAGAGATTGCGACGACAAAGCAACGTAAAATGCACGCGCGATGAACCAAAAGGATTTCATTGTCTTTTCTATACATCTACATACATTATGTAGGTTTTTATAGGTGTATACTTCTATATACATATGTATATTTGGTTGGTTTTGTATCCTTGCAATTTTGTGACTTAATTTAGTTTTAATTAGTTGTGCTGACATCTTGGGGATTATGGCTTGGCTTTTGGTATAAATATGTATGGGACTGACAACGACGACGCTGCGAACGGTATCCTATCTCGCGAATGGGAAAACTTTATCTTCTGCAAAAACACACAAAATGGCATTGCATTTGGTGTCAATGGTTGTATAGGTACGAGTACTATAATAAAGTTTGTTCCTTTTGTATTTGTATATATACATAACTAAAATCTTTTGTAAGCCTTTTTTCTCTACTTTTTGGTATTCTTTTGTATTTCACTTCTGAATCATCATCGAAAAACTTCAACAAAAGGAGTTATTGAAATTCATGGTCTTTCTGTATGTACTTATAGTTTACTATTTTATATTTTGTAGATTGTTAAAAGACTCAAGGATAAAGCACTTATACCGGGAAGAGATGGTAATGGAGGTGGTAATGGAGATCTACATAAGTTCAAATAGCTTAGTTTTGTGTGAACGGAGATGCGGGTTATGGATTTATTTCCCATTAATATAACAATTTTCACTCTTCTATGGTATAGGTATATCATTAGCGCAGTATCATTTCAGCTCTGACACTTTTGGGGGTGTTAAAACTTTTTTTTATTATCGCAATGTTGAAGTTTTTAAAAAGGTATCAATTTTAGTTTTAAAGTTAAATGTTATAAAAAATGTAAAAAGAATAGTTATGCACATTAAGATGGTCCATATTTTGAAAATTGAAAATTTGAGGTACCAAAGGAACGTAGAGTTGGAATGACTTAGGTTTAAGTGTCCAACTTTGAAATTGACACTTTAGGCAATAGTTTCAGGAGCGATAATATTGACAGTTTAAAGTTGTGAAATGTCAATTATTGTAAAACTCCCACCTTGACCCTGAAAGGCCCTTTATATATTATATACATTGTAAATTGTCTTTTGGCGTTTTAAATAGTAATTTTTAAGTTTTAAAAAATCCTTCTGTTAGATAGACGTTTTATATAGAACTAAGGGCGGAGTCAGACTTTTAATCAGGGGGGGGGGGGGAGGTGCACACACTTAACATTTAGACGAGTTTTTACTCACCATGCAGGACTTGGTCGCTTGAAGTTTCATATTTCTTCCAAAAAGTCAACATATTTAATTATATTTCTTATATCTTAAGATTTAGAAATATACCTGAAAAATAAGTTTTTCTCGAAAATTTTAATGCCATTTTATTTCTCAAAAATAATATTTTTGGTATGAAGTTATTTAGCTCTTATAAATATACATTTTATATGGTGACCTTTTTCTGAGATATCGAGCTTTGTAAACAAAAATTAATATTATTTTAAAAATTCAAAAAAAAAAAAAAACATGACATTTTTGATAAATTAATAAGAAAATGAAGAACGCCTTACGCCAAACGGCTTATAACCTTAATTTCCCAGTTTGAACTCAATCAACACAATGGTTTGGGCTGTAGGGGCTAGGACAGGCATACAGACGGATGGAATCGTCGAATTTTCTACCATCGTAACGTCATATTTGATTTGATTTAGTTCCTATATGTCGCAAGTAAAAATCACTTCAATGTTCACTATTTATGTGCGTCAAAAAAAAAAATAAAATGAAATTGAAGGCTTATAGTTTCAGGAAAGGCAACTTAATATTGAATTCACGATTCAAGGTTTCTTCTTGAAAACAAATTTTATGAAAATAGTTTAAAGCATTACCAAAGTTCTTAATTGCGTGAAAATAAAAATTTTAGTTGGTGGATTTCGTTAAATTACTAACGAATCTTTGGATGAAATCTTTATTATACAACTTAACTGTATAAGCTTTTTATGTATATGACCCCCCCCTGGATGCTCCATTGGTCCAAATTGATGAATTTCTGCTGCCTTATTAGAATAGCGCTGAATTTGCAATTTATATTATGTTCTTGTTCCAGTCATGACCAGAACTAGAAACCCCCCCGTGGATCAGCCTTAGTACTATATAACTTTGATTACGTTTTATTAAACTCAAAAATCTTAAATTATTTTCAAAAAACTATATCAACAATTTAAATTTTTATATTATTAAACAGGTTTAAATGTAATAAAGTTTTGGAATAAACAATTTCTGTACTTTTTGGAAATATCCATTTTTTGTAACAAATTAAAAAAAAGTCTTATTTTTCCGCGTTTTTTGAACTTCGAAACCCATTTTTGGACATTTTTTGAATTTACAATTTTTTAAATTATCTGATGTTTTAAAGTGATTTTTGTGTTGAAGTTTTTGAGTTGAAATATATAAATTATGTTGCGCAACAGTCCGTTGAGAACTAGGGTCTAGTGACTTACAACTCTCAACCATTCCTTTCCGTGAGTATACTGTTGTCAGGAATGGAGGGACCTACAGTTTTAAGTCGAATCCGAACCGCTAATTTGAGAAAGCACTTTTCATGACAAGTATTTCTCTTGAAGGATTTGTCAATTCATCGCAAGAGGCATTACCCGTGAAAAAAACTTTTGATGGCACAGGCAGGGTTTGAACACAAGACCTCTGGTATGACAGTGCAACGCACTAACCAATATGTCACGGGTACTACGAAAACTTTTTGAGTTATCAACTATTAAATTGGACAGATAGTGTGGAAGCCATGCATTTTTTAGGATATATTCGATATAGTGACTTTTTTTCTTACTGCATATTAGTTACTATAAGATTGTTTATGCATATTGCTGTTTTTAAATTCAATCAATACAATTTTAATTTATTTTGAAGTTTGACCTTAAAATATTATATCGGTCCAAAAATTGTAATTTAAGTTTGGAACTTAAGATGTTTTGTATTTAGAAATGTAAGTATTCCAATCAATCTTGAGTATTTTTTGTACACTTTAATGAATAACAGTATTTTGTATTGGATGAAATTAGTTTGAATTCAATATCTTTATTTATTCTCAAAATATTTGAGTCGATTTTGAATTGTATTATTCAAATATTGTACCACATTTAAATAACGACATTCTTCTCACTAAAAAAATATATTTTAGGTAACATTAACTTTTGGAGAACGAAAAACTTTGAAAAACATGAATTTTAACTCTTAGTATCATGGAACGTCAAGAAATTCCAAAACTCTCAATTCCAATTATTGGACCGATTACAATAAAATTCGTTGAACGTAAAATTATAAAACACTGTTTTTTAAGAACTACTTTAAGTTTTCGAGGTATACGAAAGTTTTTAAGTATCATAAAATGACATATACTGTCATAGCTATAACCTATACTGTATCACTTCAAAAGTAGTTGAAATAAAAAAATATTAAACACTGTTTTATGCAATTAAAAATGGCCGCTTTTTACATTTTGGTCTCCTGATTTTTTGTTATGAAAAATTAATGTGATTTGTTTCTTTTTTCTCTCAAAAAAATCCACACGTCAAATGTTTTTTGTTTGAAAAAAAAAATTAAAAAATAATTCTAATTGGGAGTGTCAAACAAGTCATTAGCAAAAATATTAATATGAAAATTAATTTATTCAACATTTTTTTTAAAAGTCCAAACCTCAATATTGTTGTTCAAAGGCTTAATGTCAAATACATATGTCAAAAAAACGTCATTGTAAAATTTTGATTATGACTGATGTGTGGTTACCACAATTCCATTAAAAAGCCTTTATATTACAAAAAAAAAAACGTACAAGAACCATAATATAACATTTGCTTTAACTCCCCCAAGAGTTTTAACCGAATTTTTTGTTTGACACGAGGAAACTTTTATTTTTTTAAAAATATTTTTCTTGTTGTTGTTGTGGAACTTTAAATTGCCACACAATTTCCATTAATTTTTGTGTAAATTAATTTAAATCAACAACAACACAAGCTACATGCAGATTTACATTCGACTACATAACAAAATTCATCCCTATCCCAATTAACAACCCTGGGTCTTTTGGGGTATAGAGGTAGGTTAAAAATATACATACATATGTATGTATGTATGTTTCTACAAAACGAAATGTCATGAATTAACTGGTGAATTACAAATGCCTTGTAATTTCTCCTGTTTTTGCATAAAATTGATTAATATTCCCTCATGTTGAATTTGCGCGTGTGATAACAACTGGGTGATGAAAAGTTATAAATTCGTGAAAGAGGGAGGTGATGGCGGGTTTTTCCTGGTTTTCTCATTTATGCTTAAAACAGTGAGAATTCGGAGACAAAACCTATTTTAACAGCCTTCTATACAAATCTACTATAAGCTTATACAAACATACGAGTATATATATAAGCCTCTACAACATGATGTTCCTTCGTGGGAATCTACATCCAGTGATGCAAAAGGATGGGATGGTTAATTGTAAATTCATTACAATTATTCTCAATTTAAGAAACGCGTAAACTCGTTAAATCTTAATTAACTGGCAATTTGTAGATATTAATTTATGTATTTGTATTTTTTCCAGTTTTTGTTTTTTTGTTTTTCGTTTTTGTTCTGTTGAAGTTTGCTTTCTCATTCCAAATTAATTGCAAAGTTTACACCACCTATACAAAGTTTCTTGAGTCTTTTGGGGGAGTTTAAAGGATTAAATAATATGTTTTATTATATTTGAAACAATTTACAGGCGATTTTACTCTTGTGTTCTTGAATTTATTGTGTCTTTTAGTTTATCCTTGAAAAATAATTTTATAAAGGGTGATCCAAAATAATCTCTACAGAAGTGTTGGTAAAAAAGCATTTTAATTCATTTTATGTTTTCTTTTTTACTTGCGAAATTTAAAAACTATGTACATGTGTGATTGGTATTGCAACCCTAAAAATTTCAACACATAATAATGGCGATAGAAGTCGAAAGAAATGGGTCCCACGATTCTTATAAATAACTGCATACCAAAAACACATATGTACATATATTGTATACTATACATTTTTAACTTCCCATAGGAAGTTATTGTAATGGGTCCGATTTGTCAAATTGAAAATTTTGACATTTCTCGACGTTTCAAGGTCCCTAGAGTCGAAATAAAAGATTTTTAGAAAGATGTCTGTGCGTGCGTGTGTACGTACAGTTCGTACGTTCGTTCGTTCGTACGTTCGTACGTTCGTACGTTCGTACGTTCGTACGTTCGTACGTTCGTACGTTCGTACGTTCGTACGTTCGTACGTTCGTACGTTCGTACGTTCGTACGTTCGTACGTCCGTACGTCTGTACGTTCGCGACGTTTTTTTCGTCCTCCATAGCTCAAGAACCAGAAGAGATATCGACTTCAAATAAATTTTGTTATACAGATAATAAGGCAGAAAGATGCAGAAAGGGCTCTCAAGAAAATTGCGTGGGTGGTTTTTTTAACATAGCAGTTTAAAAAAAAAGTGAAAATTTTGGTTAAACCTAAATATCTCATGAACCAATGATGCTAGAGACTTGAATTAAATTTTATAATATATATTGTAACGTAATACAAAACAATTATATTTTTGGAAAAAAGTCCAATTAACGGTTTTTTTTATAAATCAAAAAAAACTGAAAAAAAAAATTTGTCACCTCGAATATTTTACGAGCAAAAAATGATTTTATCTGAAAAAATATTTTGTGCAACGAAAAATAATGTTTTTAACATCTGGTAAATTTTGGAGAAAAATCAAATTGACAGTTTTTTTTATAAAAAATAAAAACCTAAAAAAAACATTACTCAAAGTTGGTAAAAATTGAATTTCGACTCAAATATCTTTTCAAAAACTTGAGATTAAGGCTTCAAACTTTTTTTTATCTTATAAGAAATATTGTTTTCAACATTCTGCAAAATGTTGAGAAAAATCGAATTGACAGTTTAAAAAAAAAAAAAAAATAAAAACCTAAAAAAAATTAATAAAAGTTGGTAAAAATTGATTTTCGACTCAAATATCTTTTCAAAACTTTGAGATAATGGCTTCTAACTAATTTTAACTTATAAGAAATATTGTTTTCAACATTCTGAAAAATTTTGAGAAAAATCGAATTGACAGTTTTTTTTTTACAAAAAATAAAAACTTAAACAAGAAAATTAATAAAAGTTGGTAAAAATTGATATTCGACTCAAATATCTTTTCAAAACTTTTGGTATTGGCTTTAAACTACTTTTATCTTTCAAAAAATATTGTTGTCAACATTCAATAAAATTTTGAAAAAAATCGAATTGATAGTTTTTTTTACAAAAATTTAAAAACCGAAAATAAAAATTAACAAAAGTTGTTAAAAATTGATTTTCGACTCATATATCTTTTCAAAAATTTGAGATTATGGCTTCCAACTAATTTTAACTTATAAGAAATATTGTTTTCAACATTCTGAAAAATTTTGAGAAAAATCGAATTGACAGTTTTTTTTACAAAAAATAAAAGCTTAAACAAGAAAATTAATAAAAGTTGGTAAATTTTGATTTTCGACTCAAATATCTTTTCAAAACTTTGAGATATAGGCTTTAAACTAATTTTATCTTTCAAAAAATATTGTTGTCAACATTCGTCAAAATTTTGAGAAAAATCGAATTGACAGTTATTTTACAAAAAATAAAATCCTAACAAAAAAAACAATATTAAAATTTTATAAAAATTTAAAAAACTTTTTTTATTTCACAGAAAATATTGTTTTCAGTTCGGTTTTTCATACGCAAATTTGGTTAAAAGTGATGTTCGGTTCTTGATATCTCTCAAATTAATTTCATTCATTTAACTTGTAAAAATTTAAGAAATGCTACTTAAATTGGTAAAAATTTGTTTTTGACTAGAAATCTATTTAACAACACTAGATTTTCAAACTAAACTATTTCTTTATATGAAAAATATTGTTGGTAATTTTAAAATTTTTAAGAATAATTCAACTGACAACTTTTTTAACCCAACACGAAAACCTACAAACTTTTAAGCAAGACAAATCGACAGACGGGATGGGAAGTTATCAGTGTGGGTCGCATCCCAGCCTCTTTTTTTGAGAATGTTTTTTTAGCATGCAGTTATTTTGTGCTAATAAAAATATACGTTATAATTTGGAATTTTGTTCAAAAAGCTGGGTCGTTTTGGAGATATAGAATTTTGAAAATAAAAAAATAGACTTTTGTAGAAATCGAGGCAAAAAATTGACATTTTTGATCATAAAACATTTTTACTGTTCATTGGTTGCTGACAAAAATTTTGGAGCAATATGAAAATATCTTTTTATATTGAAAGAAGCTAAGTTAAGAGAAAAAAATTTAACAGAACATTTTATAAAGCCGATTTGAGAAAATTTGAATTAACCGATTTTTCATCAAACAAATGTGTAGTACTACAGTTATTTTTGGTCTTAAAATAAAATTTACTGCCTTGATGTTTTATTAAAAAATTGTTGGTAAATTTATTTGTAAATTATTTAAATAAATAAATACAATTTACAAAACAGTTAAAGTGAATATGCTGTATTTATTGATTTTCAAAAAAGAATGTAAACAATTAGGTCTTTTTTTGAGAAATTAAATGGCATTTAAATCTTTGAAGATAAACTTATTTTTAAATCCTTAAGTAAAGAAACTATTTTCACCCAGCAAATTCGCTTAACCCCGCTGGTCGTGCATTTTATTTTGTCACTACACTAAATCACAAACATTTTAATAAACTAAAATCGTGGGTTAATTTTGTGACACCCTTTAGCATGGCTGGAAGCTGGAAAATCCAGTCACGTTAACCCTAAAGACTTAAGACCCATCAGCTTATCATCATTCCTTCTCAAAACTTTTGAGCGTTTGATCGATATTTACTTAAGGGAAAGTATTGATAAGTCCCTCCTTTCAAAGGCTCAACATGCCTACAACAAAGGGAAATCAGTTGAAACGGCTCTACACAGTATAGTACGTACAATCGAATATTCCCTCCATCATAAAGAGTACACCTTAGTTGCCTTCTTAGACATAGAAGGTGCATTTAACAATGTCGACACATCTGCAATTGCACGTGTATTGACATCTCTGAAGGTAGATAAGTCGATCAGCGAATTGATCAATCAGATGCTGATAAGCAGGATTATCAATTCAAAAATGGGCGATTTTACTACACAAAGGGGTGTCAGCAGAGGTACGCCACAAGGTGGTGTCCTATCCCCTCTCCTCTGGAATTTAGTAATAAATGAATTACTAACTACTCTAGAAAGAGAGGGATACAGAGTGTTTGCCTATGCGGACGATGTTGCTATTGCAATAACGGGTAAACATCCCAATATACTAAAAGAACTCTTACAAAACGCTTTAAATAAGCTCACCAGATGGACTAATCGGTGTGGACTAGGTGTTAACCCTCAAAAAACCGACCTTGTCCTCTTCACAAGGAAATACAAAGTCCCACACATTGACCCTCCCCTCATAAACGGTGTACCACTTAAATTCTCTGATCAAGCAAAATACTTGGGTCTCATTTTAGATAAGAAATTAAGTTGGAAACCTAATATTCAAGAGAGAATAAACAAAGCCACAGTAGCCCTGTTCTCCTGTAAAAAGGCCATTGGTAATAAATGGGGCCTACAGCCCCGAATTACGCACTGGCTATACATCTCGGTCATAAGACCGATCCTTACTCATGGAATAGTGGTATGGTGGGCTAGATACAGCGACAAATCGCGATAAACTCAGCAAAGTCCAACGAACAGCCTGCCTGTGTATGGGAGGAGCACTTCGCTCCACCCCCTCCGCTTCACTAGATGTTCTGTTCCATCTAATACCGCTGGACTTTTTCAGCAAGCAAACGGCCGCTAATACTGCCATACGGCTTCAGGCCTCCTCTCTGTGGATCAATAATGGAATTGGCCACACCACTATTTTGAACTCGTTCAGAACTATAAATAGTAATATTGACTACACCATACCCCATCCTCAGTTCAACAACTATAGCTTCAAAGTGACTATACCTCCCAGGTCTTCTTGGGAGAATACATCATTTTTGGACGATGGTCCTATAAACTTTTACACAGACGGATCAAAAACGGAGGATGGGGTTGGTGGTGGCGTATACTCAGATAGACTTAACTTAAGTCTCTCCTTTCGTCTACCCGATCATTGTAGCGTGTTCCAAGCTGAAATCCTGGCTATAAAAGAAGTCCTATCCTGGCTTAGAGAAAACGTAATATCAACAAATGATATACGCATCTTCTCGGATAGCCAAGCTGCGTTAAAATCCTTAGACTCTGTCTCTACAAATTCACTAACAGCCCTTAATTGTCGATCATCTCTTACGGAGATGGCTACACAGTTCAACATTCACCTTTTCTGGGTGCCGGGCCATAGAGACATTCCAGGAAATTGCAAAGCTGACGAACTTGCAAAAAGCGGAACAACTTTACCTCTGCTGGCTCACAATGCTAGCATAGGTATCCCCTTAGCTACATGTAAACTCATGCTAAAGCAAGATACCATAGAGAAAACAAACTTCAGGTGGAATAACACCACCACCTGTGTAGCGACTAAACGAATTTGGCCTAATCTTAGCGCCAAGCGCTCAAAACAATTAATCTCTCTGAGTAGATTGCACATTAGCTACGTTATAGGTGTCCTGACTGGGCACTGCTTAATAGGAAGACATGCTATTCGACTTGGAGCCCCTGCAAATGATTTTTGTAGGAGTTGCATGGACGAAGAAGAAGAGGAGACAATCTCTCATCTTCTGTGCACATGCCCTGCCTTATCACAAAGACGTAGAATCCATCTTGGAGACTACTACTTTAACGATACCAGTGATCTAAAAAATTCAGACATTACTTGTCTCCTACGCTTCATTCGAAGCTCCAATTGGTTCAACGAGTTAAGCTGATTAACTGATCCATGTGGTATCACAACGGACCATACTTTGGTCTAAGTGTGTTGGACGTCCCAAACCAACAGCCACTTTAACCTAACCTAACCTTTAGCATGGCAAAAGATTGGGTCTTCATCACTATAAAATTCAATAAAGTCAATTTGTTCAAAATTTTGCCCATATGAGTTCAGCAATTTATGAAAACATCTTCGTGACTTGAGAAAACTTTATTTCCAATTAATTCTATAGACTAACCTAAGTTAAAATAAAAGTTCAGTTTTATGTCGTGCAGGCACTTTGAGTTTTATTTCTTAAGCACACTTCTTCTTCTTCCCGCATCATCGTCATCATCATGTCTTTCATACATATATTATTGAACATATAACAATAAACACTAAACAGTTTGATATTTTACCAACTTGTAGCAGTTATTTTTCAACAATAAACTTTTACCTATATATCGAGCTATAAAAGTATATTTTGTAGCAGAATGTTCATATCGTACACAAAAGTTTACGTCTAGATCTATATATTGACATCCAGGGTAAGAAGAAATTATTTTAATCGGAAAGTCAAGAGAGACAAGACATACCATACCAGAATAACTTCTATCATATGGAAGTTGCAATTGTTGGTTGTTTGCCTTGAAAACAAAAAGTTCAAAAAAAAAAAAAAAAAACAAATACCATAAATAAATGAAAAATTCTTATTCACCATTTTCTTGCCATACCTACATAAGTAAGTAAGGTAGGTATATCTACTTTACCTATAGTGGCAACTGGCACCGGTATACTGTGACTGGGTTATGGTGGTGGGCTTCATAGACAAAAGTGTAAGACATTTTTCTGTTGTCAAGTTTGCCGGCAAATATCTAGATACCTACTACCTACATAGATATAAAATAGACTTTAATTTTATTTGTGTCTTGTCTCTTTGTCTATGACTTGATATGTGTGGGCTATAGAAAGGTGGTCTTTTTTTATATAATCTTTGGCTGTCGAGGTGTTTTGTAATAATGTAACATTATACCAATCGAAATTATATCTGTATATCTAGTCTAGCTATACCATTAGAATACAAAAAAGATATCTTGAAACAGACAAGATGTAATAGATAAACAACATTTTATATGAATCGTTTGCAATTATATAGGGTGCTTGGAATTATATGAGCATCATGTTAAATTCTTCAGTTTAAGTAAGTCTGAATTGGGTTTTTTTCAACACGCTGCACCTTGTATTTAGTGAAAGGAGATGAATTGGAATGGCTTAAATAACTTACTATTAATATACTTCTCTACAGTTTTTTTCTGGGATTTCTCTGTCCTCTCTTTGTCCTAAGTTCTAACCCTAGCCTTGCACTATTTCCTTAGGTAATTCAAATAAGAACTGAGAAATGAATAAGATTGTTTTTTTTTTTTAACGGTGTCCCAAACTGTCCCAACATTAGTAAATAATTACAAAAAGAGGCTGGGATGCGACCCACACTGATAACTTCTCATCCCGTCTTTCAATTTGTCTTGCTTAAAAGTTTTTAGATTTTCGTGTTTTGTTAAAAAAGTTGTCAGTTTAATTATTCTAAAAAATTTAAAAATTGCCAACAATATTTTGCATTATGATGAAATAGTTTGATTTCAAAATCTATTTTTGTTAACGAAATTTTAGTCGAAAACTAATTTTTATCAATTTTAGTAGCATTTCTTAAATTTTTTTCTTTCTTGTATAAACAAATACAAATTGGATGAATGAAACTAATTTGAAGTCAATATCTTCTATTGTTCACGAGATATCGAGAACTGAATATCAATTTTTACGAAATTATAGTACTATTTTTTTGTAGATTTTATTTTTTATGAAAAAACTAAGTGTCGCATTTTTATACAAAATGTACTGAATGTCGAAAACAATATTTTCTGTAAGATAAAATTAGTTTGAAGCTTTTCTTTCTTTTTTGGTTTTTATTTAAAAAAAACTGTCAATTCGATTTTTATCAAAATTTTACCAAATGTCGAAAACAATATTTTTTAAGTTTGAAGCCAAAATCTCAAATTTTTGAAAAGATATTTAAGTCGAAAGTAAATTTTTACCAACTTTTAGATATACATATTTTGTTGGAATATATTTTTTGTAAAAAAACTGTCAATTAGATTTTTGTCAAGATTTTACTGAATGTTGAAATCAATATTTTTTATAAAAAGAATTAACTAAAAGCCATAATATTAAATTTTTTAAGAGATATTTGAGTCGAAAATCAATTTTTACGAACTTTTAGTAATTTTTGTTTAGGTTTTTGTTTTTTGTAAAACAACAATATTTTTTATAAGAAAAAATAAGTGTGAAGCGAAAATCTATTTTATTTTTTATAAAAAAAAACTATCAATTTAATTTTTCTAAAAAAAATTACCAATTGTCAAAAACGGTATTCCTCGTTATATAAAATTATTTTTGAGATAAAATCATTTTTTGTTCGTGAAATATCCGGGGGGACAAATATTTTTTTTCTTTTTTTTTGATTTATAAAAAACCATTAGTTGGATTTGTTTCCAAAAATATATTTGTTAGGTATCACGTTACAATATATAATATAAAATTTAATTCAAGTCGCCAACGTGATTGGTTCGTGAGATATTTCAAAATTTTAATTTTTTTTTTATAACTAGCGAACACTAAAAGGGTTTTGTATACCTTTAATATGCCAAAGACACAGTGTGAGCATTAGGAAAAGAGGGAAGGGTTGGATAAGAGGTGTCGGTGTACATTGATTTTAAATTTCTGAACATTGCAAGACAGGGAAAGATAGAGCGTGGCAAGGCGTTCCACATTCGCGTAGTACGGCTAAAAAAAGAATCTCTGTACTTCATAGTACGGCCAAAGTTGGGCTCAAGGGTAAACTGATGGGCATTCCTAGAAGCGCGGGTATTACGGTTAAATTGTTTAAGGGGAGGAATGCAACTGGCTATTTCACTAGAGCAAAGTCCGTTAAAATAACGGTAAAAAAGGGTGAGGCAAGAAACCTTGCGTCGATGTTCGAGTGACGTAAACGAGTTGATGATGTTAATGTCACCAATCATTTTAAAAGCTCTTTTTTGAATACTGTCCAAGAGGCTTAAATAAGTTACTGGAGCACCAGCCCAGAGATGAGAAATATATTCAAGTTTCGGACGTATATAGGTTTTGTAGATTGTAGCCAGATCAGACGGAGAGAAAAATTTCTTGCAACGTCTCAAAAAACCTAGACATCTTGCGGCATTTTTGGCAACATCGCGTATCTGATCGCTCCACAAAAGGTGGTTGCTGATGCACATTCTGAGGATGTCAAAATTTTCCGTTTCGTTGATGCAAGTGCCACTCATAGATAGTGGCAAAGAGGGTTTATCTCGCTTTAACGATACAAGACAGCATTGCGTTTTCGAAATCATTAAATTCCACACGATTTTTTATTCCCCATTGTACAATGCTGTGTAGGTCGGAATTTAATGAGCTAATCATATTTTGCCGTTGCAGTTCCACATCCGAAGAGGAGGGTTGTGAGTCTGGAAACGAATATGAAAAGCTAAGAGTGCTATCGTCAGCGAAACAATGTATTGGATTAGAAGTGGCAGACAGGAGATCATTTATAAAAATGAGGAAGAGGGTCGGAGACAAAACGGAGCCCTGGGGCACACCGGCATTTATTTTATGAGTTTCAGACTTGAATCCGTCCAAAACAACTTGTATTGAACGGTTCGAAAGAAAATTTCTAATCCAACGAAGAAGAGATTCGTCGATACCGAAAGCACGCATTTTCGATAAGAGAGCAAGATGCCAGACTTTATCAAATGCCTTTGAAATATCAAGTGCAATAATTTTACTTTCTCCAAAACGATATAAAGATTTGTTCCATTGTTCGGTGAGATGAACCATGAGATCACCAGTGGACCTATTGCTACGAAAGCCGTATTGCCGGTCATTAAGAAGCTTTTGTTCCTCAAGATATTTCTTAAGCTGATAATTAATTAGCGTTTCCATGACCTTAGAAAGAAGGGACGGTCGGTAATTTGTGGGAGAAGAAGATTCGCCTTTTTTTGGGATTGGCTGAACAAATGCAGTTTTCCAACTACTCGGAACGAGCCAAGAAGAATAGGATAGATGGAAAAGCTTACGCAGTGGTTTTGCTAGCGTGCAAGAACACCTCTTCAGAATAATAGCGGGGATACCATCTGGGCCAGCGGATTTGTGAATGTTGAGATCTTTAAGAACTCTCGCCACAGTTCAAGTACGAAGAAAGATTGGTCCCATAGTCATTTACGCGTTCAAGAACTGGGGGAGTCATGACACTATCTGGTAAGGTGGAATTTTCGGCGAATTGCCTTGCAAATAAGTTGGCTTTCACCTTTTTCACCTTTTTTTAAATTGCTATAGTAAAAAAACTACTCTCTCTCTCTCTCTTGGACTCTTTTGAGCGTCCTTTCTGCATTATTATCTGCGAAACATAATTTATTTGAAGTCGATATCTCAACTGGTTCTTGAATTTACGAGATATGTATTTTATAAAGACTATTTTTCATGATTTTAATAACCTATTTTTGAACAAAATATTAATTTTATTTCTCAATGCAAAACACCCATTAATTCACACATTATGAAAAACTTTTAGAGCCTACACAGCTTATGGCCATTGCAAATCAATACTGGAATGCAAATAAGATAGGTACATCCATATTATGCTTCAAATAAACATAATTTCCAAACTCAAAACCAAAAACAGATATTGGTTTTGAATAAAATTCAAATATTGTTATAATATTTTGTTCTCAATTTAATATCTATCTAGCTATTTTGGCATATTGTAGCAACGAACATCTGTCCAATGATCATATTTCATCATTAGTCTGAATTCATTTTATTTTGAAAACAACATAAAACCTCGGTTCGATTGGGCCACCCACTCATACTTAATTTAACCTTTGTATTTATGTATATCAATTCCGAAAGTGGGCTTCGAGTGAACCTCCATATATACCTTTATATAAAAGAACTTATTATTATTCCACAAACCATCAGATAAACTATTTTGCATTATTTTGAAAACAAAACTAAATATGTAAGTATTCCACTTGCAAAAATATCATATAATATTTAACCAAAAATATGCATCCACTCTTTTATTAGAAACAACAGAAGCTGTTTTTTAGTAATTATCTAATCAATATATTTCAAATCCAACAAACCAAAACCGATTGTTTTGCCATTTAATTCAAAAGAGTAGCTACAACATATATTTTAGCCAATTAAAAATAGCTTCTAATTTAAACTGTATGATTTTGTACAATTCTATAAATTCAGCACACACATCGTCTAAACTTTCATAAAATAAACTTAATTAAGTGGAACAAAGAGTTATCTGTATATATTTAAAATTTTACAATTTGTAGCATAAACTTTGCATTTGGAAAATCATTTTCTATACTTTTACGAGAATAATAATGACCGACCACCAACAACGGTGGCGTTTGTTTTGACCGAACGGCACAGGACAGATTGCTGGGTCTTTTTCCATTTCGATCGAGAGAGAGGTATAAACGCATTGCACTTTCCCATCAACACAGCTTGACTCATTAAACTCAAAACAAGGTGGCCACCCCCTCTGCCAATTGAGTTTAATTGAAAAGCTAAAGGGAAATTATATTCCAAAACACACCCACTTATTCACTTTTGAAATAAGGGTTTTTATATGGTCTACAGATACAGTATAGAGGAGGTAAGGTTTGGATACACTGACAATAAAAAACGATGGTGCAAACAAGGGTCATTGTTGCAACCTGGATGTCATTTATGCTGAGCGTTGAGTTGAGAGCTACGTGAAAGGAGAAATATTTTAAATTTCAAAATGATGATAATTATGAACTCTGCACACTATATTCATTATTTAAATTCTTAAGTGTAAAATGTATAGTTTAGGGTAGTAGTTGAAAAACGTTAACTGAGTTCTTAAATGGATTCCTTAAGAATTTCAGATTGTTCTTAAGGATTAAAGTTTTATTTTTAAAGTTAAAGGAAGTTATTGTAATGGCTCCGATTTGTCGAATTGAAAATTTTGACATTTCTCGACGTTTAAAGGTCCCTAGAATCGAAATAAACGATTTTTAGAAAGATGTCTGTGCGGCGTGTGTACGTGCGTTCATACGTCCGTATGTCCGTATGTCCGTATGTCCGTACATCCGTATGTCCCTACGTCCGTATGTCTGTACGTCCGTACGTCTGTACGTTCGCGACGTTCTTTTCGTCCTCCATAGCTCAAGAACCAGAAGAGATATCGACTTCAAATAAATTTTGTTAGACAGATAATAAGGCAGAAAGATGCAGAAAGGGCTCTCAAGAAAATTGCGTAGATGGTTTATTTTACCATAGCAGTTTAAAAAAAGTGAACATTTTGATTAACCCTAAATATCTCATGAACCAAAAACGCTAGAGATTGAGTTAAATTTTATATAACATATTGTAACGTATTGTTTGGTATAAACGAGTATATTTTTTGAAAAAAATCCAATTATTGGTTTTTTTTATAAATCAAAAAAACTGAAAAAAAAATTTGTCACCTCGAAAATTTTACGAATACAAAATGATTTTATCTCCAAAACAATTTTGTGTAACGAAAAATAACGTTTTTAACATCTGGTAAGATTTTGAGAAAAATCGAATTGACAGTTTTTTTTTATAAAAAATAAAAACCTAAAACACATTACTCAAAGTTGTTAAAAATTGATTTTCGACTCATATATCTTTTCAAAAATTTGAGATTATGGCTTTCAACTACTTTTATCTTTAAAAAAATCTTGTTTTTGAGAAAAATCAAATTGACAGTTTTTTTTACTAGAATTAAAAACTTTAAAGAAAATTTAGCAAAAGTTGGTAAAAATTGATTTTCGACTCATACTTGTATATCTTTTCAAAAATTTGAGATTATGGCTTCCAACTAATTTTAACTTATAAGAAATATTGTTTTCAACATTCTGAAAAATTTTGAGAAAAATCGAATAGACAGTTTTTTTACAAAAAATAAAAACTTAAACAAGAAAATTAATAAAAGTTGGTAAAAATTGATTTTCGACTCAAATATCTTTTCAAAACTTTGAGATATTGGCTTTAAACTAATTTTTTCTTTTAAAAAATATTGTTGTCAACATTCAGTAAAATTTTGAGAAAAATCGAATTGACAGCTTTTTTACAAAAAATAAAAACTTAAAAGAAAATTTAACAAAAGTTGGTAAGAATTGATTTTCAACTCAAATATCTTTTCAAAAATTTTAGATTATGGCTTCCAACTAATTTTAACTCATAATAAATATTGCTTTCACCATTGGAAAAAAAATTTGAGAAAAATCGAATTGACAGTTTTTTTTACAAAAATTAAAAACCTAAACAAGAAAATTAATAAAAGTTAATAAAAATTGATTTTCGACTCAAATATTATCTTTTCAAAATTTTGAGATATTGGCTTTAAACTACTTTTATGTTTCAAAAAATATTGTTGTCAACATTCATTAAAATTTTGAGAAAAATCGAATTGACAGTTATTTTACAAAAAATAAAAACATAACAAAAAAACAATATTAAAACTTGGTAAAAAATTTTTTTTTTTCGATATTGGCTATTTAACAAAACTAGATTTTTAAACTAAACTATTTCTTTATATGAAAAATATTGTTGGTAATTTTAAAATTTTTAAGAATAATTCAACTAACAACTTTTTTAACCCAACACGAAAACCTACAAACTTTTAAGCAAGACAAATCAACAGACGGAATGGGAAGTTATGAGTGTGGGTCGAATCCCAGCTTCTTTTTCATCAATGATTTGTCTTCTGTTTTAAATAATTCTATATCGCTAATCTGTATTTTGAAATATTAACTCCAATTACCTTCATCAAGGAGTTTAAGGAGCTACAGGAAGATCTGAATCAATTCTGGGAATGGTCCAGTAGAAAAAAAGTAAGACAATGTGTTTCCATGCAAATTTGATATAATAAATTATGACTATATGTTTAATTTATCACGTTTGAATGAAGAATAAAGTTTTCTTGACCTTAGTGTGGTAGTAGACTAAAAATTACGTTTTGTACGGTAATTATATTATAAACAACTGAAGCTAGCTGACCATTTACAACGTCGCAGATGTTTATCTCAAAAATTTTGTTTGTTCTTAAACTTTCTAAAAAGATTTGAATTTTACCACATAAAGAGTGATTTTTTAAAAGCTATAGGAAAGTTTAAAAAAAAACATACAATTCAGAAAAATGCATGAAATCTTTAAATGAATCGATAGTACGATCCATATAATTTAATGTTTGAAGATTATTTCATGCAAATGTTGACCTTGACTGCGCCTCAAATGGCCCATCCGCTTATTCCAATTTTGGCACACTCTTTCCAACATTTCGGCCGGCATCTCACTAATAAATGCTTGAATGTTGTCTTCCAATGTGTCAATTGAAGCGGGCTTGTCTGTATGGACATAAGCTTTAACATAGCCCAACAAAAAATAGTCTAAAGGTAGCCCTCACCATTCACAGTTACGTTACGATTCGCATCATCTTTGAAGAAGTACGGTCCAATGATGCCACAAGCTCATAAACCGCACCAAACTGTGACTTTTTGTGAATGCATTGGTAGCTCTTGCAATGCTTTTGGCTGATATTCACTCCAAAATTGACAATTCTGCTCATTTACGTATCCATTGAGCCAAAAATGAGCTTCGTCGCTGAACACGCTGAAGCACGCGATGAACTTTCTTAACAGAGCACGCATTTTAATAATAAAATTCAATAATTTGCAAGCGTTGTTCGTTTGTAAGACGATTCATGGTTAAATTATAGACCAAACTGAAGATGTTTGACAGTGATACAAAACACGAAACGTGCGTCAGCTGTTTAAACCAATGTTGCCAAAAAAATAATAGCCAAAAAATCAAGTTCAAGTCGAAAGTTATACGGATTTAAAGTCTTACTAATATGGTTTTAAACCAAGTAAAAATAAAATTTGTTTCAACTTAATTTCTTCATTTTACATTTGTTTCGTTTTCGTAAATAATAGAATGTTTTTTTCTTAAGATAATGAGCTACATTTAACAAAAAAAAAATAGCACCATTCCGATATAAGGTCCTTATTTTTAACTATCTTTAAAAATTCTCGAAGAAATATTGTTTCTACAGGCTTAAAGACTTTAAGGTTTTTAAATTTGATAGTTAAGAAATATTGAAATTTCTATTCTGCACTACGTCTCAATCGATTGGTTTGCTAGAAAATTTGTCTAATCGGTGGAACCGCAGTGAAAAACTACAATTCTCAAATCAATTGACGACTAATGTTCCTCAAAAAAAGTTGTATTCTTTTTGGAAAAATTATTATTAGAATTATTATTACTCAAGGCATTTAAAAGAAAGTGTCTCCATAACTTAAAACTGCACTATTATTATGATATTAGTAACACTATTGTGATCTTTGCAAAAATAAATAAAACCACCATTAATAGTAAAATGAGGAATTTATGCGACATATTAAAAATCGGAAGGGTCAAATAGATATAATTTTCAAATTGAGATTATTTGTGTTAGTATTCATATATTTTTAGAAAGTTTAAAAACAAATAAAATTTGTTGAATAACAAACTAATATCAAGTCATACAAATTTTGTCAGAACGCTGCTTTAAAAATCGCTTAGCGAATTGTCAATGCTCATACATTTTGTCTACTTCAAATTATTTGTCCCGGAATTTATTTATTTTAAATGCTAAAAAAAATAAAAACAAAAATTATTTGTTGTGGACAGGCCGAATGAAGAACCGATTAAAAGAAGGTGTTTTTAATAAAATTTCATTAAGGCCGACAATACTCAAAAACTATTAGGATGTGGTACAGACAAGTTACAAAATTCTGTTAATTCATAACCTTTCACAATATTCTATATATATAGAATCCTTTACGGGACACCCTGTGTAAAGTTCCTCATTAAATTGTGTTGAAAATTTAAGACGATAAGATTAATTCATTTTACCACATTTATTTTTATAAGAAATCCAAGATATTACTTTCTTCAATTAAAACTGTTGTTTGTTAAATATCACTCCAAGTCCCATTTAATTCATTTTCTTCTATAAGTGTATATACTTATGTATTGTACCAGCAGTCTTAAAAAAAATTTAAAAAGTTTTACTACCTTATACCTATACTTATACAGTTATTGTATTAGTTAAGGGTCATTGGCCACATTCATGGCTTCCTTGTTTTTTTCCTGTCTATGTCTATAACCATTAAATTTAATATCGAACAATATCTTTCATCGTCTTTAATGCCTTAATTGATTGGCGAAACATAAATTAATTTTGTTCTCAACTTTTTTGAATTTTATTTTTCAACGAAATTGATTTTCACAAAAAAAAAATAAAAAAAAATAAAAACAAAATTAAAAACAATTATTCAAATTAAGAAGGAAAAACAAAATATAAACTTTTTTCTTTCAAAGGCACAACTGCTCCGTTTTTCCACTTTTAATATTCAAATAAATATTCTTCCTCTGAATTCAAAAACAATACTTTTTGTTTTGTTTTAATGTTTATTCACACATAACGTAGGTCAATTGAATCCCATAACACGTTTTGTAAGTCCTTTGTTTTGCTATGATTTTGTTTTTCAGCTGAATTCTGTTTTTGTCACAATTTTTAGAAGTACAATATTTTCGTATTTCCTTTTTTAAAAAATCTAGCAATTTTTCATGTTGTTTTTGCCTTTTAAGGACTTATTTGATTTACCACACAAATATGACTTATAACATTAGTAATATGTAGATAAACGTATTTTGTTGAGTTCATGAAAGACTTCAAAAAAACCACAAACATTGATTTTCAATTTAAAGAACACAACGCACGATGACGATGATAAGAGGTGATAAATATCAGGATGTGGGTAAAAGCGTTATGAGATTTAATGGAAGCTAAATAATTGATTGGTTTTCCATTGAAAAAGCCCAAAATAAATTGAAAATATTGTGTGTATATCTATGTATAAGTATAATATTATTAATATTTCATAATAAAATCCATGAAATGATTTTTTTTTATTTCATTCGATTGACTGACAGAAAACAGAGTTTTTATTTTTTCTGTTTTGAAAATAAGTTAATCTCGCACTCTCTCTCTTTGTCTTTGT
Source organism: Eupeodes latifasciatus (assembly GCA_920104205.1). Lineage (NCBI taxonomy): Eukaryota > Metazoa > Arthropoda > Insecta > Diptera > Syrphidae > Eupeodes > Eupeodes latifasciatus. The sequence continues at coordinate 158,728,894 of OV049926.1, forward strand.
TGATTTTTTTTAAATATAAGTTATATTGTGATTTCTTGGAAAATATTATGAAATTTTAATGATGGATTCCTTCGGCAAAACTGAAATCAATTTTCTATTTTGGTTCATACTCGTAATATGCCGGGGGGTGAGAAAAGTTAATTAAAAAGTTGATTATTTAGTAGAGAGAAGAAATAACATTGAAAATAAAATAAAATATTAATTGATTTTATTTACCTAATTGCTCATAACTCTGTTAATAATTTGTTAATTTACTACCAAAATACAATTGTAAATAAGTAAACTGAGTTGTATTAATTGACAATTTTATTTTTTAAATTTAAGTAAAATTTAAATTTTTAAATTTCAATTTTTAAATTTAAGTAAAATTAAATTTTTAAATTTAAGTAAAATTAAAAAAAAAAAGTGATTTCAGTTTATTCACAAAATTGACATTGAAGTAATTATATTCCCCAAAAATTATAGCCGATAAAAATGCATTGCTGAAACCTTTTTTAATTGTATATTTCTTCTTGGAACATTACGATGATTTTAAAATGTTCATGAATTTTTTATCTTTAAGAATTCAATGTTTCTTTTAATTTATTTTTTTTTGTTTTAATTCCAATTATAAAAATAATAATTATAAAAATGATTACCCAGTAAATCAGTTCAAACCCATTTAATTAATGGAAAAATATAAACAAATTATTAATTAATCAATAGAATTAATTTACTGACTGAATAAACGACGAAAATTGTTAAAAAAATAAACTAAATTGTATGCAAATACTTTTGTGTTGCCAGTGGAAAACATGTATTTTCTTTTATTTATGGGGAGGGAAGTTGAGGAAGCACTAGTTCTGGTATTGTACGCCCAATTTAATGAATGTTTTTCATAATTTTTATTCAAATTATTTTTTTTTTTTTTTAAATTCAGTTGCTTTTTTAAGAACCTAACAAAATCCTTATAATATTACCACTACCTGAGTTTAAATTTAAAAAATGGTATCACATACGCCACAGTGCATATTTTATAAAATCTTATAAAATCTTATAAAATCTTTTATAAAGGGATTAGGCCAGCCTAGAGGCCTAGGCTTTTTGGGGATAGAAAAAACTTCAAAATATATCAGAATTAAGGTATTTTTTGAACCGATTAATTTAAAAATTGTGACTCTGCAGTGAATTTGCGATGACATCTTTTTTTTAAGGTTCTACGGCCGAAATAACAGCTCCCGTAATTTAAAAATTAAAATGAGTTAATGAAATGTTAGAAAAGTATGTAGGTTTTTTGCGATGCATTGATTTTTGGCTCAATGGAACAGTTGTAAAGTGAAAAATGCAAAATTTGCGTCTAATAACGTCACACAATTGTTAATAACAAAAATGAACTACGCTATTTAAACAAAATCCTGCGTGCTTAGATGGAAAATGTACTTTTTTATATTCAAAATTTAAAGTTTTAAACTTCCCATAGAAAGTTATTGTAATCGTAATTGGTCCGATTTGTCGAATTGAAAATTTTGACATTTTGACAGAGTCGAAATAAGAGATTTTTAAAGAGATGTCTGTGCGTGCGTGTGTACGTACGTTCGTAAGTCCATACATTCGCAACGTTTTTTTCGGCGTCCATAGCTCAAGAACCAGTAGAGATATCGACTTCAAATAAATTTTATTATACAGATAATAATGCAGAAAGATGCAAAAATGACTCTTAAAAAAATTGAGTACGTGGTTTTTTTTACCAAAGCAATTTAAAAAAGGTGAAAGTTTTAGTTAACCCAAAATATCTCACGAACCAATAACGTTAGCGACTTAAATTAAATGATGCATTATATATTATTGTAACGTGATTTTAAACAAGTATATTTTTGGAAGCAAATCCAATTAACGGTTATTTTTATAAATAAAAAAAAACTCGAGTATTTTACGAACAAAAAATGATTTTATCTCCAAAATAACTTTGTGCAACGAAGAGTAACGTTTTTGACATCTGATAAAATTTTGAAAAACATCTAATTGACAGTTTTTTTCTAAAAAATAAAAACCTAAAAAACCATTGCTTAAAGTTGGTAAAAACTGAATTTCGACTTATAAAAATTTACAAAAAATAGTACCCAAAATTGGTAAAAATTGATGTTCGATTTTCGATATCTCGTGAACAATAGAAGGTATTGACTTCAAATTCATTCAATTTGTATTTGTTTATATAATTAACTAGCGACCCGGTACGTGCTTCGCTACGTATAAGGCATAGTTATAAAAAAAATTATTATTAAGTTCATTTATTCAAACAAAAAAATATTTTAAATTGCTAGCTATTTAAAAGTCCAAATGATATATTGTTTATATTATATTTATCACCAAAGAGTAAAAACTAAAAAATAAAAAAGAATTGGGTACTCTTACTATGCTGAGTCTATATGGGTTAGTCTAAAACAGTTGGATAAACAATGTTTTTTGTTTTTCCATTTTGAGCATGAATAAATAAACAGTTGGGGGTACCGACTCTGGAACAGGCAACATAAAGTTGGCCATGTGAAAAACATGATTCCTCCAAATTGACAAACACAAACGTGAAGTGTTTGCCTTGGGCCTTATTTATGCCTCATCTTGATTCATAACACTGTCAATTGCTTTATATATCCTGACTACACCTGGCAGTTTCGCTTGAATTTGAAAATTAATGGCATTGATATGAATATTCTTCGGTGCAAAAATGGCGCGTTCTCTCAACCAATCATGATTTCTGTAATTCTGAAGAATATTCGAAAAAACACATTCATTCAACTTATCTATAGATTGCGCAATTGTACAAAAATTGTTCGGTAAAGTGATCAATCCGATGGTACTGTCGATTGGTATTTTGCCATCACCAATTTCTAACAATTGTTTTGAAAACTCATGGGCAGTTGCGTCATTATGTAGGTGTATACGCATATTAATGTTCAGTGTCAATTTTCGTACATATCTCCAAGGAACTAATGACTTCAAACAGGCGTTTATTTCATCAACAGGAGTTGATCGGGGAATGTCAGGCAATGTTTGACGAAAGTCCCCTGACAGCTATATCAGATCACCACCAAAAAGCTGTTATTTACTGCTTAAATCTTGCATTGTTCGATTTAATGCTTCTATTGATTTTTTATTCGCCATTGTGCACTCATCCCATAAAATAATTGACGTTGATCGCAGAACTTTTGCCATAGCATAATTTCTCGAAATATTGCAAGTTTCAATCACCTGTACAGGCAATGACAATTTTAATGCAGAGTGTGCGGTCCGACCACATTCTAATAATGTAGCAGCAATTCCCGAAGATGCAAGTGCCAATGCAATTTTCTGTTCCGATCGAATAGTCGCTAAAATCAATGGTACAACGAAAGTTTTGCCTGTACCAACAGGTGCACCCAAGAAATATAATCCACCTGCGTTATTGGAAACGGCTTGCATGATTGTGTCATGTACATGTTTTTGTTGAATTTGGAATCTCTAATAATTTTAGTAGCACCAAAAGAAGTCATTTGAAAAGCCGAATTTTATTGTTGAATATTACTCAAAAACTGCTTCGACGTTTGAGATGCCCCAAAAATAAATGAATACAATGGTTCGGGCGGAGTTTCTAATGTTGGCAATCTCACATTAGCACATTAGCACAACACATGCCGGTCTCTCACCTTGAAAGTTAGCCGCATCATAATGTGGACATATTGCGTCCATCATTCCAATGTATCCATACATACTATTATAATCAAACTGACTATTGTAATTAAAAGCAGCACGCAGCATTTCATCCAAAACAGCACGATGTATTCGTGATCGCCGCGCCGTGCAAGACCAAGTACAGGTACAGGGTCAACAGATCTATTCTGTGCAGTACGTTCACGCTGCGATGCATTAGCTTGTGCGCGTTCATATGTAGTCTGAGATCGTCTTAATAATGCAACTTGATTTGCATAACGCGGTCTTCGGCCTATGTTTGGTCGTCTTGCTCGTGGCATTTTACCTTCACTCAACAACTCAACAATATTTTGGAAAATATAAACACAAAGCAATAACTCAGCAATATTTTGGAAAATATAAACACAACAAAGCAATAATTACCTATCGCTGATAAAATGAAATGACATATGATGACATTAAATTTGTTTGACAGAACTAACGTCACTTTTTTTATCTTCTATTGTTTTGCCAAATGTTCAAATTATCTTTTCAGTATTAGTACAAATTGTTTGTATATCGGAGTATAGAAAGATGTTGATTTAACACCGATTCAAAATTTTGTTCAAATTTTCTCTACGTACAAACCTTCTTTGGACTTCCATGAATAATTCAGGACCAAAATTATCCAAATTGGTAAAGGCATTGTTGAGTTATAACATTACAACGAAAAGTGGCATTGATTTTTAGTTTGTAGGTTTTCGTTTTTGTTAAAAAAGTTCTCAGTTGAATTATTCTTAAAAATTTAAAAACTACCAATAATATTTTGCATATAATGAAATTTTTTGATTTCTAAATAATTTTTTTGTTTTTTTTTTTATTTTTAGTCGAAAACCAATTTTTACCAATTTTAGTAGCATTTCTTAAAAAATGTTTTTCTTATATAAACAAACACAAATTAGATGAATGAATTTAATTTGAAGTTAATGTCTTCTATTAGATATTCACGAGATATCGAGAACCGAACATCAATTTTTACCAAATTTTGCGTACTATTTTTTGTAGATTTTATTTTTTATGAAAAAAATGAATGTTGGATTTTCATAAAAAATGTACTGAACGACGAAAACAATTTTTTCTGTGACATAAAATAAGTTTGAAGAAAATATTGTTATTTTTTAAAAAGATATTTGAGTCGAAAATCAATGTTTGCCAACTTTTAGTAATGTTTTTCTTAGGTTTTTTTTATAAAAAAAAACCATCTCTTCTCAAAATCTTACTGAATATTAACAACATTAATTTTTAAAAGATAAAATTAGTTTAAAGCCAATATCTCAAAGTTTTGAAAAGATACTTAGGTCGAAAATAAATTTTTACCAACTTTTATTGAATTTTGTTTAGTTTTTATTTTTTTGTAAAAAAACTGTCAATTCGATTTTTCTCAAAACTTTACTGAATGTTGACAACGATATTTTTAAAAAGATAAAATTAGTTTAAGGCCAATATCTCAAAGTTTTGAAAAGATATTTGAGTCGAAAATAAATTTTTACCAACTTTTATAAATATTTTGTTTAGGGTTTTATTTTTTGTAAAAAAAAACTGTCCATGCGATGTTTCTCAAAATTTTACCGAATGTTGAAAATAATATTTCTTATAAGATAAAATTAGTTGGAAGACATAATCTTAAATTTTCGAAAAGATATTTAAGTCGAAAATTAATTTTTACCAACTTTGAGTAATGTTTTTTATAGGTTTTTAATTTTTTTTTATAAAAAAAACTGTCAATACGATTTTTCTCAAAATTTTACCAGATATTGAAAACATTATTCTTCGTTGCACAAAATTGTTTTGGGGATAAAATCGTTTTTTGTTCGTAAATTTTTCGAGGTAAATAATATTTTTTTTTCAGTTTTTTTGATTTATAAAAGAACCGTTAATTAGAATTTTTTCCAAAAATATATTTGTTTGGTATCACGTTACGATATATAATATAAAATTTAATTCAAGTCTCTAGCGTTATTGGTTCGTGAAATATTTAGGGTTAACCAAAATTTTCATTTTTTTTTAAACTGCTATGGTAAAAAAACCACCCACGCAATTTTCTTGAGAACCCTTTCTGCATCTTTCTGCCTTATTATCTGTTTAACAAAATTTATTTGAAGTCTATATCTCTACTGGTTCTTGAGCTATGGACGACGAAAAAAACTTCGCGAACGTACGAACGTACGTACACACACACGCTCAGACATCTCTCTATAAACCTTTTATTTTGACTCTAGGGACCTTGAAACGTCGAGAAATGTCAAAATGTTCAATTCGACAAATCAGACCCATTACAATAACTTCCTATGGGAAGTTAAAAATATTTATTTTAATTTCATGCATTATGTACTTTAATGACTAATCTCATCAACGCAACGTTTGAACACCAACTATGGTTAATAACCTTTTGTTTTACGTCATTATATATTGTCTGTATTAAAGAAACAAATTGCATATAAATTACACGAAAACATTCACTTAGAAAGCTTTAACTAATTGATGATACTCAAGTGAAGACAATCTTTGACATTTCCAATCCATTTGTGAATTTATTCACGTCGTCGTCGTGTCATCCGTTGCATGCGTTGGGATGTCATCTTCTAAACATAAATGACAAACATAACTCACGCGTTGCGCAAAAAAAAAACACCATCAAAAGACATCCCCTTGAGTATAACTAAAATGCTAATATCTTATGCTTACGCTTACAAAAAGTATCGCTTGCCATGGCGGTAACATTTAAAGAAGTAGTTGCAATAATTCGTTGCTTGAAAAAACTATTTCATTCCATTAAAAACAACCAGTTTACAATTCGTTGACTTTTATGGTCACGTCTCACGTATAGTGTCTTTTTTCTTTTTACTATATCTCCATCAATGGCTATTACTTTTCAACTGCTAAATTGTTGCAGCAAAAGCAAAAGCATCAACAATAAAAAAAAAACATTAATTCCTGACTTGATCTAGCTCCAGGCATCATGATTGGAATCTTGGACGAAAAAATAACTTACACTTAACTTTTTGATGGTCATGGAACCAGTTTGCATTCGCTTTTCATATATGCGATTACGTCTTTCAATATATAATAATAAAGTCTTACCGGTTCCTCAAGCATTCCAAATCGCATCTACCATCATCTGAAAGAGCGTTGAATTGAAGTGGTCTAAGAAAAGGAAAATATACTAGATGTTGTTAATATGTAAGTCATTACAACAAATTGAAGATTTGCAGTGCCACTGAAGACCAAACGCATCCAATTGAGGAAATCATTGGACACTACCCGTTCCATTACCGTAAGAGGATGAATTAGTGCAATTAGCGATGGTTTTCAAGAAAACGACAACAACAACAACACACAAAGTCCATACCTAGCTTAGCAAGTTCCTCGTTAACTTATGAATTTTCTGTCGAAAACGAAAGTAAAGCTGGTTATAGTTTTAAGTTCAGTTATATGGTTTTGCGTGGAGGATGAAGGCTAACGAACTCGACAGCCGACACTCGAGGGGTACTTGCACTCTCCGTCGTCGTCACAATATGCCAACACTATTTCGACTAATTTACAACGAATAAACTATTATGCAGGTGAAAAATGTCTAGCGGGTTATCCGAAGTGAATTATTATAATAGCCAAGTGCTGGCTCTGCACTAAAGCTGGTGCTGGCGCTGGTGGTCGTGGTGGGTAATTGCTTTATGGAAGTTTTAAGTAACCCGTCCCGTGTAGTGGGTAGTTTACGAGGTATACCCATAAAAAAAAGTCTGCTTGCTGTGGTCGTGCGCCAACGTCACCGACCGACCGACCGCCACAAAAAAGTTATTGCGGAATGATAGTGCGCTTGCAGTAAGCCCCAATCCGTGCAGGTTATGAAACCGCAATACCATAAATATTATGTTATTGCAGTTTCAGTTAAGTTTTTGTAGCCTCGTCAACGCCCAACGCCAAAGTAACTTGAACATGGACGTCATCTAGAAGACCAGTATTATATCTAGATATAGTTTGACGTTTAAAGAGCCACGCGCTATAGTAAATAAAGTGTACAAGCACACTGAACTGTGAATAGTGAAGTGACGTAGATGACGATGACGAGCGATGCGGCGGCGGCGCCGCGGCGTAGAGCCCATAATACCCTATACCTCTACAGATAACACATGACATTCATTTAAGGTAGGTACCTTACCTACCTCCTGTGTGTGTAAAGTTCATGTTGTTCATACACATTGATTATGCAGGAAAAATTTAAAGTTGTCAAATCCAGACGACAACGACTATGACTACAACGACGATGCGATGCAATGCGATGCGATGATGGTAGCCAATTTAGCTGCACCACCACCACCGGTAGTTGATGCTGATGATAATTTGTTTATTTTGTTTTTCATGCGAATTATAGCGTTGATTCCGGTCCTTATTTGATGAGTACTGATTGCATTGCCTAGATGCATTTATATTTTATGCAGTATAACTGTCAATGAAGTTGACTTTTCCAGTTAAAAGCCAATGCAGTCAATTCGTTGTTTTTTTTTTGTTTGTCTGAAAGGATTGCATTGATACTTTTGTAGTTGAAACTGAAAAACAAGAAAATAATTGCACTGTCTAGAGATATGAAATGAATACGGGCTTCGGATAAGCTCAAAGAAATGAGTTGAATAAACTTTTAAAAAAAATTTTGGCTTATTAACTTCCCATAGGAAGTTATTGTAATGGGTCCGATTTGTCAAATTGAAAATTTTGACATTTCTCGACGTTTCAAGGTCCCTAGAGTCGAAATAAAAGATTTTTAGAAAGATTTCTGTGCGTGTGTCCCTACGTCCGTATGTCCGTACGTCCGTACGTCCGTACGTTCGCGACGTTTTTTTCGTTGTCCATAGCTCAAGAACCAGAAGAGATATCGACTTCAAATAAATTTTGTTAAACAGATAATAAGGCAGAAAGATGCAGAAAGGGCTCTCAAGAAAATTGCGTGGGTGGTTTTTTTTACCATAGCAGTTTAAAAAAAAGTTGAACATTTTTGTTAACCCTAAATATCTCTTGAACCAATGAAGCTAGACTTGAATTAAATTTTATATTACCTACATATTGTAAAGTGATACAAAACAAGTATACTTTTGGAAAAAATCGCAATTAACGTTTTTTTTATAAATCAAAAAAAATTTAAAAACAAATTTGTCACCTCAAAAATTTTACGACTAAAATATGATTTCATCTCCAAAAACAATTTTGTGCAACGAAGAATAAAGTTTTTGAAATCTGATACAATTTTGAAAGAAATCTAATTGACAGTTTTTTTTATAAAAAATAAAACCTAAAAAAACATTACTCAAAGTTGGTAAAAATTGAATTTCGACTCAAATATCTTTTCAAAAACTTGAGATTAAGGCTTCAAACTTATTTTATCTTATAAGAAATATTGTTTTCAACATTCTGAAAAATGTTGAGGAAAATCGAATTGACAGTTTTTGTACAAAAAATAAAAACCCAAAAAAAAAATTAATAAAAGTTGTTAAAAATTGATTTTCGACTCAAATAGCTTTTCAAAAATTAAAAATATTGGCTTCAAACTTATTTTATTTCACAGAAAATATTGTTTTCGATATTCAGTATTTTTTTTTATAAAAATCCAACAGTCCGTTTTTTTCATAATAAAATAAAATCTACAAAAAATAGTACACAAATTTGGTAAAAATTGATACATATAGACAAACTTTTAAGCAAGACAAATAGACAGAAGGGATGGGAAGTTATCAGTGTGGGTCGTATCCCAGCCTCTTTTTTTTAAATGGTATTTAGCAACTATTTCGATATATTTCTGCAATTCTGTATTAAATCTGAGCAAATATTGAGAGAAGGACTTTTCAATGAAGATAAGAATTCTTAACCCAGGTTAACTTTGATGAATTACAGATTTGTTCGTGATGCTTTTTAAACGTCGTCAGTTGAGTCCTTAAAACTGATAGAAAATTCTGATAAATCAATTATTTTGACGCTGAAGAAGTAAAATTTTCAGTTAAAAAAAAAACAACTGATGTATTCAGGCAAATTTATCACAATTTTCTGATAAATCATGGTCCTTCTGCTAAATGTTTATCAAAAATCACATATTTGTGTATTAACTTTTGCTTTCTACAGTAAACCAAATATAGGGTCTGCCATCTAAGGTTTTTTTTTCAACTAGTGCTTATGTCGTGAATGGTAACACTTAGCTCATGTTTGATTTGACAGATAATTAGTTTTATCCTTCCGCTGAACGAATATGGTTGTGTACACGCTTGAATAACGCTGGGAACGACGACGCTTAGAGAAGATGCTGATTTTGCCAAAAAATATCATCATTTCAGATGAAGCTCATTTTGATCTTGGCGGGTATGTAAACAAGCAAAATTGTCACATTTGGGGCATAGAAAACTCGCACGCATACACTGTTTGGTGCGGATTTTGGTCCAGAGGCATAATTGGGCCATTTTTCTTAGAAAATGAGCAAGGAGTGGCCGTTACAGTCAATGGCCATAGTTATTGGGGCATGTTGAACGAATTTTTGTTCACAAAAGGAGGAGGAGGATATTGGAAACATTTGGTTTAAATTTCGGCGCGGCGGCTACACAGCCGAAGCTACACTCGATGTTTTTATAGCATTTTCAAAAAAAAAGAAGTTATTTGGCGGTCCCTATACTTTTCTGGTACATCACAAATTTAAATTTCGGTGCTAAATCCCAGGTTGACAGAAAATAGAAGTTATCTAAAAAGTCATGGGTTAATCTTGTTAAATCAAAATGCCAAAAAATCAAAATCCTGAAAATCAAAAATTCCGGAAAATCCTGAAAATCAAAAATTCCGAAAATACAGAATCCCGAAAACACAGAATCCCAAAAATCTGAAATCCTCAAATTAAATCCCGAAAAATGTTTCTGTAATTCTGTGCATTTGCATATTTCATAAAACGCTTATTTTTGTATATCAAATATATCTTATCTATGCAGCTATTTCTCTATATTTCTCGGAAATATAGTTCCCAATACTTTTTAAAAATTTAAACAATAAAAATAAGCTGAGATAAAGGATTTAATATAACATATTTATTAGTTAGGGAATATCACCAGAAAGCGAACGAACTTTTTAATAAAAGTCCAGCCATCATTTTATCATAATAGAGTGGAAACGAATTCTTGTACTTCTAAAAAGTTAAGATTGCTTACATCAAAGGAAAATTTAATTTGAACTTTTAGATTTTGACCTTTCTTGGACTTAAAGTTTTGGAATTCTGAATTTTCTAGATTTGGGGTTTTTGGGATTCTAAGTTTACAGGTTTTGGATGGTTTGGGACTCAGGTTTTGGGGTTTTCTGGATTCAAAATTTTGGGATTGTGTACGTCTCCCTTATTAAGTAAATCAATGTTTTCTCTATGCTGTGAGCGTACTCAATGAACTATGAATACTTTTCCACATTCGTGTTGTGCTGCTCAAGAAAGCATCCCCGTACTTAACAGTACGTATGTAGGTACGACTGAAATTATGCTTAAGGGTAAACTGATGAGCATTCATAGAAGTACAGATATTCCTGGTGAATTGTTTGAGTAGAGGAATGAATCTGACTTTTACGTTAGAACATTGTTTATGAAAATAGCTATAAACAATAATAGGCATTAGACCTTTCGGCGGTCGCGGTGTTCAAGAGTAGCAAATATCTGAGTAATAGAAGGACCGCCTTTTATTTTTAAGGCTATTTTTTCAAATCTATCCAAAAAGACTGAAATACATTATTGGGGCATAAGCCCAGATATGACAATTTTACTCAAGTTTTGGACAATTAAAAGCTTTGTAAATTATAGCCACATCAGAGATCAGAAGGGGTAAAAAACTTCTTGCATTGTCGGGAAACTTAAGCACGGAATTTCTTGATCAACATACCAAATTATTAAAGGATAACCCTTGTAAGTCGCATAATGTTCTTGGTTTTTGTGGATAACTCCTAAAAATCATAGGTTCACCAAATAAAAAAAAGATTAAGTATCAAATATAAGCTGATTCATCATGTAATATTTATCCTTTTAATTGAAATTTATTAATATTAAGACTGAACAAAATATAATAAAATTTTGAATACAAAAAAAAAAAAAACTGGAGAGTTCTACCAACACACGAATTATACTAAGAATAACATGTTGAACGGAACCTAAACATTCTTACAAGACATTAATTTGAATTTCAGCCAAGTGAACAGAAAAAATATAAGAATTTATAAAATATTCCATTCCTTTTTGGGACAAGCAAAAAAGTTTCTTTTGCACAAAAATTAAAAAGGACAAAAAATCAAGATATAAAATGATTAAATATGAAATCATAAATTAAATCTAAGAAACATTCACATTTTTCAAGGACATTCAATCTAAAAACACGCCACAAGTAAAAACAAGCTTCCTTGATATTGATTTTTATTTTTGAAAATACCAGAGATTTGATCTATCCAAACCACTTAACTTTTTTTTAAAAACACTCCTACCTTATACCTATTTACCACTCTTCCAAAGCTAGGACCTATTTCAAAATGAAAAAGAAAATTCAAAGCCTCATGTACCATCCTAATATCTATCACAACTCAAATATTATAAACCTCATTTTATAAGTGAGGTAGAAGTATATTTTTGTTATGCCTACATGTATAAAAGGTATAGACAGGTGCCAGATAGATAGATACGTTTTTTTTTTATTATTATTAACAAAGCTAGGTGTGTTGATAAATAAATATACATTTTTATCCCGTGTATAATAAATCATAAGAAAGAAAGAACGAAAGTATATTTTTATTTGATGTAAATATTTGCTTTTAGAACGATCAACTTTTTTTTTTATTTTCAAGGACATGGTATCTTTTGACCTTTGTTGGATATATAATTCGAGATTTATATCCATCCTTTATTCTATAACAAATTTATTTCTTGTGGTTCTCAATTTGTTATTTTGTTCCTTTATTTGACAAATTTAAAGGATATTTTCTCAATGAGTGATTTTCTAAAATTGTTTGGTAGATTTCTGCCAAAATTTTAATGTCAATGGAATTAGGTTAAGAAAGCGGTTCTTATTTTGCTTAGAAACTTACTAAGCGACGTATATTCTCATACTCAAACTATGCATATAAAATATGTACATATAAATTTGTACGTTATTTAACATTTATTCTAAATTGTCAATTTTTAATCATGGTTTACCCTCGTCAAACATGATGGTTGACTTGCTTCATTTATTTTCCCCTTTTGAAGATTATTCAAAAAATAGAAAAATATCATTTCGTCGTAATTGATTCATAAGATTATAAAAACCTCGAGTGAGAAAAAAGTAAATGGTATTCATTTTTAAAATAAAACAAAACCTTAAAGTTTAGTACTGACAATTTAGTGAAGTCAGTCCGGAAATGAATTGTCAACAATTCGTCATCATCAGATGTTTTAAAACTGCCGTGGAATAAGACATCCATTATCCATTTTGCGGTTTCAAAAGCAAACGTAAATAAAACACATATAAAATATTTGTTTTCATGATATTTCATTTTTAGTATAAAGCTTGAACGTTGGAATAATGTGTCAAACACTATAATGGTAGGTATCTAAGCCATAACTTGACAAATGTTGGTTTTTAAGTGTTCAAAAGTTAAAGGTTTACCTGCATAAACACGGTCTTTTGCGTATCCCCAGCGGTGTCAAATCGCATGATCTTGATGGCCAGTTGATATCGCCACGACGAGAAATTAAGCGAGCAGGAAATGTCTCTTGCAATAAATCCATATTCTCTCGAGTTTTGTGGCATGTGGCACCGACCGTCTTGTTGAAAGCACATGCATATTCCCCAAGTCGTATTCTTCCAGAGCAGACAACAAAATTCGGTTATCATATGACCCTAAAGCTCCGAATTGACGGTGACAGTCGTTCAATCCTCGTTTTCGAGGAAGTAAGGTCCAATCACACCTCAGCTCCGGACCAAAGAACGCACCAAACTTAGACTTTTTGTGAACGTAATGGCCTCTCTTTAATTGCTTGAATATTCCCAAAATTCCAAATATGACAATTTTGTTTATTAACAAACCTACCCACCGAGTGAGAAATGTGCTTCGTCGTTGAAGAAAATTTTGTTCGAAAATCGCCTATCATTCAAGCACCCATTTGACGTATCTACGACATTGTGAATGGTCAGCTGGCTTCAGTTGTTGTGTGTGCTGGATTTTGTATGAATGCAAAATACGCCAAAATGTGCCATAAGACAGTCCTAATTCCTGAGAACGACGAGTAGTCTACACATTCAGGTCAGCAGCTATAATTTCAATAGTAACAATGATGCACAAGCCTTACAATATCTGTTATTGGACGATTTTGTAAAATATAATCTCCGATATGTGGTTGTGGCAGAATCACCTTTTTTAGTAGTAGGTTTTAACAATTTGTATGCGTTGTGTAAAAGTTAAGCGTTCCATTTTCGTAAATTTCAACTTTAAACTGACAAACAAAAAATTGGTTTAACAACTTAGTTTAACAGAATGATGTCGAATTCCAGTCCTATACCTTTGAAACCACAAAATATTGGATATCACTCTCCTTTAAGAGGATTCATTTTGAAGAGCCTGTAATTTTGACTGTCATTTTTTGACATTTGACAAGCAAAAACTAAATTCCATTACTAAAAAGAGGCTGGGATGCGACCCACACTGATAACTTCCCATCCCATCTGTCGATTTGTCTTGCTTAAAAGTTTGTCTATATGAATCAATTTTTACCAAATTTGGGTACTATTTTTTGTAGGTTTTATTTTTTCATGAAAAAAAGGACAGTTGGATTTTTATAAAAAATTACTAAATATCGAAAACAATATTTTCTGTGAGATAAAATAAGTTTGAAGCCAATATTTTTAATTTTTGAAAAGCTATTTGAGTCGAAAGTAAATTTTTACCAAGTTTTAGTATTGTTTTTTTTTTTTTTAGGTTTTTATTTTATGTAAAAAAAACTGTCAATTCGATTTTTCTCAAAATTTTGTCGAATGTCAAAAACAATATTTCTTATAAGATAAAATTAGTTTGAAGCCAATGTCTCAAATTTTTGAAACGATATTTACGCCGAAAAACAATTTTTACCACCTTTTATAAATTTTTGTTTAGGTTTTTATTTTTTGTAAAAAAACTGTCAATTCGATTTTTCTCAAAATTTTTCCTAATATTGAAAACAATATTTCTTATCAGTTTAAATTAGTTAGAAGCCATTATCTCAAATTTTTAAAAAGATATTTGAGTCGAAAATCAATTTTTAACAACTTTTGCTGAATTTTTTTTCGGTTTTTAATTTTTTGTAAAAAAACTGTCAATTCGATTTTTTTTCCAAATTTTACTGGATGTTAACAACAATATTTTCTGAAAGATAAAAGCAGTTTAAAGCCAATATCTCAAAGTTTTGAAAATATATTTGAGTCGAAAATCAATTTTTACCAACTTTTATAAATTTTTTTTATGTTTTTATTTTTAGTAAAAAAACTGTCAGTTCGATTTTTCTCAAAATGTTTCCTTATGTTGAAAACAATATTTCTTATAAGTTTAAAGTAGTAAAAAGCTATTATCTCAAATTTATGAAAAGATATTTGAGTCGAAAATCAATTTTTACCAACTTTTATTAATTTTTATTTGGGTTTCTATTTTTTGTAAAAAAACTGTAAATTCGATTTTTCTCAACATTTTTCAAAATGTTGAAAACAATATTTCTTATAAGATAAAATAAGTTTGTAGCCTTAATCTCAAGTTTTTGAAAAGATATTTGAGTCGAAATTCCATTTTTACCAACTTTAAATAATGTTTTTTTTAGGGTTTTATTTTTTATAAAAAAAAATGTCAATTCGATTTTTCTCAAAATTTTATCAGATGTCAAAAACATTATTCTTCGTTGCACAAAATTGTTTTGGAGATGAAATCATATTTTAGTCGTAAAATTTTCGAGGTGACAATTTGTTTTTTCAGTTTTTTTTGATTTATAAAAAAAACCGTTCATTGGATTTTTTTTCCAAAAATATACTTCTTTTGTATCACGTTACAATATATAACATAAAATTTAATTCAAGTCTCCAGCGTCATTGGTTCATGAGATATTTAGGGTTAACAAAAATGTTCACCTTTTTTTTAAACTGCTATGATAAAAAAACACCCACCCAATTTTCTTGAGAGCCCTTTCTGCATCTTTCTGCCTTATTATCTTATTATCTGTATAACAAAATTTATTTGAAGTTGATATCTCTTCTGGTTCTTGAGCTATGGACGACGAAAAAAACATCGCGAACTTACAGACGTACGGACGTACGTACACACGCACGCACATACATCTTTCTAAAAATCTTTTATTTCGACTCTAGGGACCTTGAAACGTCGAGAAATGTCAAAATTTTCAATTCGACAAATCGGACCCATTACAATAAGTTCCTATGGGAAGTTAAAAATGGGAAACTATTAATATTCACATTTCGTAATTCTGAAAGAGTTATGTTATTTTTCTAAGATTTGATCAGAATTATTTGCTACCGACATCTTGTGATTTTTTCTTTAGTCAGCTGAAAGATAAATTATACTAATGATCTAAAATCAATTTAAGGAACTTATGAAATTTCCGAGGATAGCTTCAAATGGGTATAAAGGATATAGTGTTGCAACCGTCACCGTGGTGGCCATTTTGTTTAGTTTTTAATAGCGTTACTTTTTTTTACAATAAAATAAATATCTATTAATTTCTCTAAGTAGTCGTTTTGATAACGTAAGGAGGTGTTTTACATATTTTTAAGTACATCATTTTTTAGAAAAAATTTGTAATTCTTAATTTTCAGTACAAATGAAAACCAACTATAAATAATTTTGGATCAACAAGCTTTTGTCAAAATAGAAGTGTTAGATATTTAAAATTTTGTAACACTATATTCATAATTGTGAGGGCGTCTATTGTAGTAAACCTTAACCACTAATTTTTGACTTAAAAAGTATTTCAACAGTTTTCTAAGAAATGATAACGCTCATTAATTTTGAAATATTGAACAATAAAGTCGTTATCTTTTGTTTCATTTTTGTTTTAAATCAGTTTAAAGAACAGTATACTCACTCACTCAACAACAAAAGTGAGGGCAAATTAAGTTCTTGCACAAATTTCGGGACACCCTTTACAAAATCCTTTTGATTTATTTACTTTTGTTTAAGTCTTAAATGTGTTGTTTGTTATTCTATACCATAAACGAGTAAGATTACGTTTTTTAATTACTTGTATACGTAGAGTAGACAGTTGAATCATTGTGAAAACTGATAACTAACTCAAAAAAGGTTTTTTGTTTTTTTTTTGGGTCTGTAACGAATAAAATAAAGGAATCGTTTTCCAATTCAAAAAGTCCTTTCATGGAATTCTAATATTGTTTTCTTTTGTCAATCTGATCTTCTGCATTTTATACGATACGATACGAGTAAATAAAACAATTTTATCAATCAATTGAAGATAAATTAAGATGGAATCAAAATTGTTTTATTTTTGCAAAGCAACTTTTCTCTTTAATGTTACGTTTGCAAAACTAATTACTGTAATGGAATTTTATTGCCATGGAGAAATGTGAACTTCGAAAAGGTATGTAAATATGTACATGAACTTACTTTTGCTGAATTCTATGGAAATAGAAACCAGATGGGAAGATGGGTAAAAAGAAGTAAGTTTACTATATACACTGTTATGTATCTGTATCTGCATATAGAACAAAAAGTACTCATTGTCGTTTTTTTGCTGATGTGATGCTGCTTCTCAGGGCAGAAACGGAGCAGCACGTAATGTAATATGGTCCCAGCCATTTCTTGTGCTCTTGCAACAACTGCTTGCCGTTTTTTCTTCCTTTTGGCTTGGAATCAGTGCAGATAGAGAAAATTGTAATCAAATCCTGAAAACGGATTTGTGCATCATCTTGCTTCCTTTTTACTCGTTTCTTAGTTTTACTCTTACCCACTATTTTCATCCTCTCGCATGTATACTTTGTAAATGTAGATATAGGAGGACCACGATCCACCAGATGATGGTGGAAATGATTTAGCTTGGCCTTTGCCAACTCACGCTGCCATCGCTGCAGCTGGCTGGTAGCCGTCTTATGCTGGACCTGGGATTTAGAAAAGGAGCAAATCTCAGATGAATTTCTTAAGCTTTGCATATTTGTTTTGTGTTTGCTTTGCTTAGTTCCCTGATGCTGATGATGATGATGCAGTTGTGTTTCATTTGTGTCCCTGAAATAATTGCACGATTCTAGAGGAGGTTGTGTGTTTTGTTTGTTTTGGGATGAATTATTCATCTAACTCCATCTCCTCGGGGGAGACTTTTAGTGGGTGGGTTGGATTTGGTTAAAGGTATCTACCTTTTGTAATAAAATTGATATAATAGCACAAGTTGCCATTAGCTGTAACCGGTGCAAGCGTTAATACCTTTATTTTGAAAACAATTATCCTAATTTGAAAAATTGCAATTTTGTTTTAACATTGAATAGCAGATATTTTTGTGTCGTTTTCTACGAATTATTTTGCTAGTTTCGGATTTATACATAATTTTTGATAATTCTTAGAACAAACAGTTTAACGTAACATTTAATTTGTGTACTTTGTTTGAAATCTGCTATTTTAGTTTAAAAAAAAAAAAAACAATTTAAGCTAGAATTATTTGTTCAATCTAAAAAATTGCAACAATAATGTGTTATTTAGAAAATCAGTCGTGTTTTTTGAAAATTTCTTGAAAACGTATTAATTTTATTTTTAAGAATTCCTATTGCTCTTTCATGGCCAACAGTTTGCCCAAAACGTTAGTCTAAATGTGAAATGTGGCGTATAACATGATATTTGTGTGTAATATTTTGAAAATAGTTCACTGGAAATCTGAGACAATTATTTGAGATGGAATAAGCAGGGAATTTTGTTTTTTTTTTTTTTGAAAAACTATTTACATATATCTTCCGTGATAAAAGAAAAAGGAAAATGTTTTTTTTGGATATAGGTCTGGAAAAAAATATTTCTGTTGGAATAAATGTATATGTCATAACTGATTTTTTAAAGATATTTGCTCACAAAATGCAGCATATGGAAATACTTCTGTTAAAGAACTTAAATCCCAATATCTCAAAATATTTATACTGAAGTTGAATAACAAAGCTTATATTTAGAAGCTAACATAAATTCCTTTTATTGGACATACAAATTATTTTCATATATTTTGTAACTCGAAAGATATTATAAACAGTGATTTTTGCAAATGACATAAATTCTTATTTCACTACTTTTAACTTCAAATTCAAATATCTCAGCTTTTCCATAAGCCATTTGAAAAAAAAATGTAATTTATATTATAAGCTCAAAGACAACTTTTAATTGAACATAACTTAATCATATGCAGTCTTGTTCAAAGCTGCATATTAGAAAGGGCATTCCCTTTACAGAAAAATTGTCCTTGTTCAACAAGAAATATATCTAAGAAAATATTTTATTCTAAAAATGTTTCCAGTGAAATAACTCCACAAGAACTAAGTCCACTGAGGAACTTAACATTTTGAACATATTCGTTAACTTGTACAATTTAATCCTCCAATCCTTGATGCAACCAGTCGTGTTATTTCGAAAAAGGTCCGACAAAGCGGAATTTTGGAGTACAACTTAAAAGTCCTGAAAACATTTTAAAAAGAACTCCAAATTTGGAATGAAACAAAAAATTTTTAGGGGAGTGAGAGGGGCAGAAGCTCAGTTTTCTCAAAATTACTTAAAATTTATTGTTTATCAAAAAATGTTTGCCAAACAAATTTATAAAAATATATGATAAAGTTATTTATTTCGGTGGATACATTTTTTAATTTAACATAGAAAATTATTGTAATTGTAGAATTAAAAATTTTGACATTTTACGAAGTTTTAAGGTCCCTAGAACCTAGATTTTTAGAGAGTTGTTTGTGTTTACGTAGGTACGTACGGTCATACTACTTTAATCTCAGGATATTTTATATCGTCGGTCATATTTAAAGAGCCAGAACTCATATAAACTTAAAATAATTTTTTTCCAAATATGACTTCCAAAAAAATGAGTGGTTTGGTTTTTTAATAGCAATTTAAAAATAAAAAGTGAAAAATGTTCTTGATCCCAAATAAATCTTGAACCAATAACGCAAGTAACTTTATTTAAAATTAAAAAAAAATCAAGCTACAGTATTTTTACAAGAAATATCTATCTAAAAAAGAGGCTGTGATGCCACCCACACTGATAACTTCCCATCCCGTCTGTCGAATTGTCTTGCTTAAAAGTTGGTAAGTTTTCGTGTTTTTTTGTTAAAAAAGTTGTCAGTTGAATTATTCTAAAAAAATTAAAATTACTAACAATATTTTGCATATAATAAAACAACAACAAAATCTATGTTTGGTAAAGACATTTTCAGTCCAAACCAATTTTTACCAATTTTAGATTTTAATTTTTTATGAAAAAACTGACCGTTGGATTTTTATAAAAAAATTACTGAATGTCGAAATCGAAAACAATATTTTCTGTGAGATAAAATAAGTTTGAAGCCAATATTTTTAATTTTTGAAAAGATATTTGAGTCGAAAGTAAATTTTTACCAAGTTTTAGTATTGTTTTTTGTAAGGTTTTATTTTTTGTAAGAAAACTGTCAATTCGATTTTTCTCAAAATTTTACCGAATGTTGAAAACAATATTTCTTATAACACAAAATTAATTTAAAGCTATAATCTCAAATTTTTGAAAAGATATTTGAGTAAAAAGAAATTTTTACGAACATTAAGTATTGTTTTCTTAAGTTTTTATTTTTTATAAATAAACTGTGGATTCGATTTTTCTAAAAATTTTACCAGATGTCAAAATCGTTAATCTTTATTGCACAAAATTTTTGGAGATAAAATCATTTTTTTGTTCGTAAAATATTCAAAGTGATAACATTTTTTTTCAGTTTTTTTTTTTTGATTCATAAAAAAACAGTGAATTGGATTTTTTTTTCAAAAATATACTTGTTTGGTATCACTTTACATTATATAATCTAAAATTTAATTCAAGTCTCTAGCGTTATTGGTTCGTGAGATATTTAGGGTTATCCAAAATGTTCACCTTTTTCTTTAAATTGCTATGGTAAAAAAAACCACAAACTCAAATTTCTTGTGAGTCCTTCCTGCATTATTGATATCTCTACTGGTTCTTGAGCTACGAACGACGAAAAAAAATTCCCGAACGTACGTACGTCCGAACGTACAAACACACGCACACACAGACATTTATCTAAAAATCTTTTATTTCGACTCTATGGACCTTGAAACGTCGAGAAATGTCAAAATTTTCAATTTGACAAATCGGACCCATTACAATAACTTCCTATGGGAAGTTAAAAATGAAAAAAATAACCTTAACAAAAAATAATGCAAAATATTTCAAAGCACTTTAAATTGAAAATAACTTACGATTGGATTTTAATTTTCGGTCTTATTGTTCATAAAAAAAAAACTGATATCTAACAAATTAAAAAGTATCGACATCCTGCACAGCAATACGTTTTCAGAATAACTTAACTCAGCTTTTAGTAATATCAATAGATTTCTATGAAGTAAAACACTTAAAAATAATCAAATTAAATTTTCTATGAAGTAAATCACTTAAAAAATAATCAATTTAAAATAAAATCCATTTAGTTTCACTTATTGTTAGCTTATTCAATATAATCTCATCCAAAAATAAATAACATCTCGTTTTTAAATAAAATTTTCCAAACAAACACCCTTATCGATTAAAACGTTCAGTGTTATAATAATATTTTGATAAAAGAGAAAAATAAAAACTAACGTTTAAAATTGATGACATAATTTATAAAGCATTTTAATCTCTAAAAAATCCTTTATCACTATATCCTATTATTTTTTTTTTATATATATTTAATTTCTAGGACACTATATTTTATTCTTTTTTTCAGTTTTAATTAAATTTTTTTTTTAACCCTCTCTCTCACAAAAAAAAATCCAAGGCTAAAGTTTTCTCGATTATTATTTTTGTTTTCCCTCTCGGTTTATCTAACAATCACACTATATTTCCACTCTATGCCAACAAATGCAACACAAAGTTAAAAATTAAAAAAAAAAATACATAAAATAAATAATAATAATAATCTATCTGCCACAGAGAAGCACCACCCTAAACACACACATACTCAAACCAACACCATACAGCAAAGTGCAGTCGACCAAACAAATGTCCTTGGCGAGGGATATAAAGTGATTTTTTCCACTTATTCCACTTAGTCGCCGGAATAAAAGCAACTTTTTTACAACTTTGATGCACACATCCATATGTGTTGCTACAGTTTTCTATAATACATATAAAAGTTGATATAATGTATGTACATATGTGTGTGTGTGTGTCCGTCTTTTTTTTCTTTTAAGGTGCTGCATGTGCATGTGTCAAGGCGCACAAAAAAACACTTTTCTCGGCTTCCTTATAAAGTTTCAGGTGGTGTGTGCTGCTTTGTAGAATATCCTTCCGCTAGTGCTACTGGCACAGGCATAACATACATACATATATACTACCTACTCTGATTGTGTTTCCGGTTCCCATAGAAAGCAACCTTGCGACAATGATTTTGAACCTCAGAACCTCTCAGATGGTGTGTGTCAGTCTGTGTGCAACTTCCAACTTAGTTTGCATCCGTAAGGTGGGCTGCATTAATTATTATTGGGGTAATTGTTTGTAACCGCACTAGCCAGCATGGCCATAATGCACTTTTTGCTAGAGGTTTATGCAACATATCTACCTTCACCGCACTACCTGGCCTGTTTGTCTGTTTTGGTGTTCTTTCGGTCCTTTCTCTCTCTTATAGCTCTTAGGCCAGAAGCTATCCAAAAATGAATTATTATTCTAGGAGCAGGAGGAGGATAGTTTCTTGACTTATTTTTCGTCGTTTTGTTATTTTTTTTTTTTTAGTTTTTGTGAAGCAATGCGATGATACCACCTTTCGCAAGGATTTTTTGTTCGTTGTTGAAATAGCTTCATCCCTTAAGTTGCTTGTGGGTGACTGAACAATTTGTTTGGATTTAAGTGTTTTGCCACTGCCACAGCAGTTGCTGCCGAGTTTAGCTACATCTTTTGCATCCAGAAGCACTAACAGCATCAGCTTGGAGCTTCTCCACCCCAACATGGCTTAATTACATAAGACTTTAATTGTCGTGGTGGGAGATGTGTGGGATTATATTCTATAACGTATATATAAAGAATGTGAGTAAGGGGACAGGTTGAAAAGCTTTGCATAAAGATACTTACTATATATCTTACGTCTTCTGTACCTAGGTACTCTTCATCTCTATAAAAAATAGGATAGAATTTGTATACTAATGGCATCCTAAACGAGCTCCCTTATGATTGCCTTGCAATTATTGCCTTCCATGAAGCAAATAAGTACAAACCAACCACTCCAATGCCCAATGGATTCTTCTTCTTTTTTGTTTTGTTACGGTAACGTTACGTTACATGGTAACCTAATTACCCATAGGTAAGTTACATTCTGGATGCCATGTTTTAAGACCCTTAGTGATCTATATGGGGAGGTGTTTTTTGTTTAAATGAATTTTAAATAAGCATCATCCCACATGAGATAAGAGAGGGAGCTAGAGTCCAGCACAAGTTTGTCCTTTTCATTATTTCATTAGTTTTTGTGTCTGGGAAGTTTTTTTTTTATTTGGGGTATCCATTAATCGGGTCAGTCATTTGCATAGAGGGTTTTAATTTTTTTATTACATATAATTCCTGTGGCTGGATTAAAATTTTACATTCCTATATGATTTTACAATTTTGATAAACCCACATGTGGATAGGGATTATAAAGTTTTGTATTTTTTCTTAAAGCAAATAATCGAACGTAAACTTTTATTGGATTGAACTTATATTCAAAATATTTATCTCTTTTATTCCTGACCTCTCGAGTACCTATAGTTGCCTCTACACTTGGTGTGGAAGAAGTTTTCAATAAATCCTTAAATAACTAAAAAGTTTTTTTTAGGTACATATATGTTAGTCTTTTTGAGTAAAGTTTTGAGGATTTTTGCATTTGAATTTTTGTGCATGTGAAAAACTTTTTAAAAATTTGGCATTATATAAATGCTAATTAAATTTTTTGTTCTATTGATCCTTAAAAGATTCTCAATTATTAATCAAAGTCAAAGCAATTTTTTACACTTTTGAATTCCATAAAACTTCTATTGAATTATGTAAAAATGAGAAAAATTGTTGGAAAGTTTTCATACATTGTTCAGCAAAAAAAAAAAAAAACTATACTTACAATGCTTAAACTGAGAATTGTTTCAAATTTGAATATACCATATATTTTGGGACGCTTTTTACAATGTGCATTGTTTTCAAAACACCCTCTACAAAATTTTTAAATGAAATTAGTAAAATTCAAAACGTTTCAAAAAATTTCAGGAGGCTATAGAAGTTCTAGTTAAACTAGAAATATGTAATTTAATATTTTGTTTAGCTAATTACGGTGTTTCCTAGGAAATTGAATTAATTTTGTTAAAATGTTCTCCGAAAAATGAAATTTCAATTAAATTTTATTTAAATTCTTTGGAAATGTTTCAACTCTTTATGTGTTCTTTGTATTTTAGGAAGTTAGAAATATAAGTTCAGTTTAAAGTTATATACAATGAAAATGCATGTGAAGGTAGTACTGCCTTCTATAATTGTATACATCTATTTCCTATGTCAAAAATCTTAAATTTAGCTTTTCATATGTCTAAGTTTTTAAAATCATCACAAGTAAAGCAAAAATGGAATATTTTGTATGAAAATAGGTACTTGCTCTAGAGTCTAGAAAAATAAGAATACACATTATGATTCCGCCTCTAGGAAATGATCTTCTGTCTTGTATTAATGTCTTGTGTTGTTATCACCTTACATAGTCTAGTTGCTCAAGGTGCTGTGTTCTCTACTCTGTACATTTATGTACTGAGTAGTGTGTAATGTAATGTAATGTAATGTAATGTAATGTAATGTAATGTAATGTAATGTAATGTAATGTAATGTAATGTAATGTAATGTAATGTAATGTAATGTAATGTAATGTAATGTAATGTAATGTAATGTAATGTAATGTAATGTAATGTAATGTAATGTAATGTAATGTAATGTAATGTAATGTAATGTAATGTAATGTAATGTAATGTAATGTAATGTAATGTAATGTAATGTAATGTAATGTAATGTAATGTAATGTAATGTAATGTAATGTAATGTAATGTAATGTAATGTAATGTAATGTAATGTAATGTAATGTAATGTAATGTAATGTAATGTAATGTAATGTAATGTAATGTAATGTAATGTAATGTAATGTAATGTAATGTAATGTAATGTAATGTAATGTAATGTAATGTAATGTAATGTAATGTAATGTAATGTAATGTAATGTAATGTAATGTAATGTAATGTAATGTAATGTAATGTAATGTAATGTAATGTAATGTAATGTAATGTAATGTAATGTAATGTAATGTAATGTAATGTAATGTAATGTAATGTAATGTAATGTAATGTAATGTAATGTAATGTAATGTAATGTAATGTAATGTAATGTAATGTAATGTAATGTAATGTAATGTAATGTAATGTAATGTAATGTAATGTAATGTAATGTAATGTAATGTAATGTAATGTAATGTAATGTAATGTAATGTAATGTAATGTAATGTAATGTAATGTAATGTAATGTTATGTAATGTAATGTAATGTAATGTAATGTAATGTATTGTATTGTAATGTAATGTAATGTAATGTAATGTAATGTAATGTAATGTTATGTAATGTAATGTTATGTAATGTAATGTAATGTAATGTAATGTAATGTAATGTAATGTAATGTAATGTTTGTATTTCAAAAACATTCAACTGTTTATTTCCTAAGATTCGAAAAATACAAATTTGTAAGTTTTAAGATTTTCTTAAGACATGAAATGAGATACTTCTTTATGTGTCTTAATATTATCGGAAAGGTTTATCTTAAGACCTGTGGTTTTTTTTATAAAAATAGTTTCAAACGTTTTTAATATTGAAGTATCAAAAGTGTGCAAGGATAACAAAATACAAAAAAAAATTGAATTTCTAAGATTTTCTTATTTCAATTCATTTGAAATATATAAAATTATTTCGATCCGTAAGAACTTGACCTTGAATGTTGTTCTTATTTGGGATTTTTGTGGGTCTTTCATAATATTGACATTTTGATGTTTTGAACCAATTTTCATTAATTTTGAAATATTTTATCTATTTGCATTTGGTATTCTTGCAGGATTGTGGTTTTTCGTTATAATATAAAAATCTAAAATAAAATATAAATATAAAAAGTACGTATACGCCTCAGTGCACCACATATACTATTTTCCTTGTTTGAAATTAATCAAACTGATTCTGAATATTTGGTTCGTTCAGCTTGCGTTGACTCTTTTGAAAAAAAAAAAAACTGAAACTGAAACTGAAACTGAAACTTTTAAAGCTCTGTAACTTCTAAGCGTTTGCTCTTGGTTATTGCATTTAACTATTAAAAAAGTTTAACTATAAAACATCATTATCATAATCCAAATTTTGTTGATACGAAAAAGGAAATTATGTTGTTTTGTAGGTTCTGAGAGGTTTATTAAACTAAACTCCAGTTTATGTTATTCATAGACAATTCAAACCCATTTTAAAACGATAGCCTGTAGTTTAAAAACAAACACAACAGAACCTATGTTGAAGCTGTTTTAAGACTATAAAACGTCAATAATAAACAAACTATTTGAAACAACTACGATGCATTTAAAAATATAAAAAGAACTATTAAAATGTCAATAGACTTAAGCATCGATCAAAAATTTTGATATTTAGCTGGATGTTAGAATGATACCTCCCAACCGAAAACGAAAGTTTTACTTAATCCGAATCAAACCCTTTAAAAAAGAAGTTTGCCAACCAACAGAAAGCAAAATTATTTCAAGGAATTCAAAGACTGGCTCTGCAGCTAACGCATAAGTATAAGTTAAAGTGACATTGTACTAGAATATACCTAAAAACTGTTTCTATCTAAACAGTGCTGCCAAATTCTTTATGAATAACAGCTGTGCTTAACTTAGATTTTAAATTTAGGTTTCAGTTCAAATAGATACGGGTTTTAAATATGACTATAAATATGCCCCAATGGCTTTAAAACTGTACACTTTCTTCCAAATTTAGGACCAATAAATTAAAATAAAAAGGAGGCTGGAATGCGACCCACACTGATAACTTTCCATCCCATCTGTCGATTTGTCTTGCTTAAAAAGTTTGTAGGTTTTCGTCTTTTGTTAAAAAAGTTGTCAGTTGAATTATTCTAAAAAAAAATCAAAAACAATATTTTGCATATTTATGTAGTTTGATTTTAAAATCTATTTTTGTCAACGAGATTTTGAGGTGAAAACCAATTTTTACCAATTTTAGTAACGTTTTTTGAAAGTTTTAATTTCTTACATAAAAAAAATACAATTTGGATGAATGAAATTAAATTGAAGTCAATATCTTCTATTATTTACCAGATATCAAGAAGCGAACATCAATTTGTACCAATTTTCGTACAAAACTGACTTTGATTTTTATAAAAAATAAATAGGTGTCAAAAATTATGTTTTCTGTGAGATAAAAATAGTTTTAAGCCAATATTTTTAAATTTTGAAAAGATATTTGAGTCCAAAGTAAATTTTTACTAAGTTTTAGTATTTTTTTTTTAAGGTTTTGATTTTTGTACAAAAAACTGTCAATTAATTTTTTTTCAAAATTGTACCGAATGTTGAAGACAATATTCCTTATAAAATAAAATTAGTTTGAAGCCATAATCTCAAATTTTTGAAAATATATTTGAGTCGAAAATTACTTAAGCCTCAATTTTTACCAACTTTAAGTCATTTTTTTTTAGGTTTTTTTTATTTTGACTCTAGGGACCTTGAAACTTCGAGAAATGTCAAAATTTTCAATTCAACAAATCGGACCCATTACCCACTTTACACACTTTATCTAAATTTTTGACCAATATATTTTTATAAAATAATGAACAATAATTTTGAGAATTTAAGTTACTCCATCATTCATAATTTCGAAAGAAATTTTTAAAAATTAAAAAAGCGGTATGTTTTATTTTTGAATGCAAAGTAAATGAAGTTTGTTTAAATCAATTAATATGCTCTATGACTCTTCAAAATTTTAATTTAATGTTAAAATGTGGCTTACATAACAAGAGTATTTTTTATATCAAAGTTTATTGAGTAGTTTTTGTGTTACTAAAGATTTTTCTTTTCCTTATTATTTTTATCTATATATATAAAAATGAATTACTGTTCGTTAGTATCACTAAAACTCGAGAACGGCTGAACGGATTTATCTGATCTTAGTCTTGAAATGTTCGTGGAGGTCTAGGGAAGGTTTAAAAGGCGAGAAAAAATCGAATAATTTTCGGGAAAACCCTAAAAACAGCCCTTTTCTATTTCCCATACAAATGTTTTCTAGAGTCAATTTGAACTTTATTGCTATTCAAAAAAGTTCATATTAAATTATAATCACTCACTGTTGTCTAACGTCAAAGAGTCAATTTCAAAGTCAAAGTTCAAATTCAATCATATCTATGGAAATAGTCTTCGCGTGCGCTTTGGAGGATCTAATGTCGCGTTCCGAAAATAAAAAAAAGTGAATCGCGAACGCGACAAAAAATTTAATAAACTATTAATAGTACTGATTTCGAATTAAATTGGTCGGCTTCACGAAACTTAATTTTAGCTAACTTCAGTTGTAACTGTATCAGATTATTTTTTTAAGTTTGATAAATCTTAAGTTTTGGCACAAACAAATAAAAAAATCAAAACACGGAAAAAAGTATTACGATTGACGATATTGTGTTACGATCATGGTTACGATATTCTATGAGTGCATCCTTCTATCTTTGTGAGTGGCGATTACCGCTACGTGTGCGTGAACTTTCTTTACTTTTGTGATCCTTTGTGATAGTGACATTCCAAGTAGTGTGCTCTTTTTTTGTTGATATTTTGTGATAGTGACACTTTACTGTTAAGTTACTGTTAAGTGAGCGAGAAATTTTCTCACTTTGATTAATTACGTTACGAGAAGGAGAAGACGACTTGACTTAGGTCGTCACAGTCATTCAAATGTGCGAAGGGCTACCTCACGTGCTAACCGTACTGATGACCGGAGAGACAGATCAAGAAAATAGTCGTAAGCTGTGAACAGTGGATCTGGTGGAATTTATTTTCTTGATGCTCCCGGAGGAACCGGAAAAACGTTCTTAATTTCATTGCTTTTGGCGAGGATCAGATCGCGAAATGATGTTGCTCTAGCGTTTGCTTCATCTGGAATAGCTGCGACTCTGCTAGAAGGCGGATAAACTGCGCATTCTGCCTTGAAATTACCATTAAACATGCAAATCACCGAAACACCAATTTGCAACATCGCCAAAAATAGCGCAATGGCCAAGATCCTACAGTAATGCAAATTAATTGTTTGGGATGAATGCACAATGGCCCATAAGAGGTCACTGGAGGCGCTGAACAGAACATTGTTGTCAGGTTATTTTCGTCAGACTCTTCCAGTTATTCCCGATCAACTGTTGCTGATGAACTAAATGCATGCCTAAAATCATCGAATTTGTGGCAGTACGTAAAGACACTCCAATTAATAATTAACATGCGAGTATTTTTGCAACATGATGAAACTGCAAATGTGTTTGCGAAGCAGTTGTTTGATATTGGAAATAATAAAGTTGCAATGGACACCTCGACCGGATTCACATCACAGATTGAAAAGAGGAGCTTATTCAGCGTGTTTTCCTAGTTATAGCGCAAAAGTTCAATAACCATAATTGGCTGGGTGAACGAGCAATATTGGCAGCAAAAAATAAAGATGTCGAGGATCTCAATGCGCCCATTCAGAATTTTCTTGCAGGACAGTTGGTTTCCTTCAAATCAGTCGACACCGTTATGAACCAGGATGACGTAGTCAACTATCCCATGGAGTTTTTAAATTCACTAGAATTGCCTGGATTACCACCTCACAATTTGCAGTTAAAAGTAGGATCAGTTGTCATCATGCTGCGTAACATTAATCAACCTCGACTATGCAATGGAACAAGACAGGCTGTGAAAAAGCTGATGAATAACGTCATTGAGGCAACAATCATAAAAGGAAAATACAAAGGAGAGGATGTCTTGATCCCGCGAATACCGATAATTCCAACGGATTTACCATTCGATTTTAAACGCTTACAATTTCCAGTACGTCTGGCCTTTGCGATGACAATAAATAAATCACAAGGACAGTCTTTAGAAGTTTGCGGAATCAACTTGGAGTTTCCCTGTTTCGCGCATGGACAATTATACGTCGCGTGTTCGCGCGTCGGAAAACCGTCTTCTTTGTTTATTTACGCACCACAAAACAAAACAAAAAATATAGTTTATGAGAAAGCTTTAAATTGATTAGAAAACTGTATCATATCAGTGTGTGTCTGTTAATAAAAATTTAAACCATATTTATAAATAGCCAATATTTAAGGAAAACTCTGTTTTTTTATGTAAGCAACATGATGTGTCGAAAATAATAATAAAACTTCATGCTTAATTAAAAAAATGCTTTTTTATTCAATACGTTTTGTTTGTTTTGAAATTAATTTATACAAAAGTTTAGGTCTTTTATTTGTCGATTGAGGAAGTACGAAGTCTGCCGGGTCAGCTAGTAAATTAATAAAAATGTAAATATTTGTTTTTCTCCATAAAAGCAGTTAAATTTCAAGTTCGAAGAAAATCGCTGAAGCAGTTAAGTCATATAAAATTAAATTGAAAATTTATCAAAATTACAAAGCCATGTAAGTTGATTCATTTTCAAAGAAACTCTTTAAAAGCTAAAAATATTGCAAGTAACATTAAACAAAAATTGGTTTCGAAAAATTCCCACAAATAAGTTAAATTTCAAATTTATTGAGTTCAAGTTTAACGAATCCAAAATGTAGCTCATATTCGTACGTAATAAAATCACAGATGTTTTTACAAAAGTCATTACACTTCATTTGATTGTCAATCCAATTATTTTGTAAAATAAAATTTGTAATAATTACATAACTTTTTCTCTAATATGTTATCCCATTGAATTTATGAATTAAATAGAAATACATGAACTCTGTCAGAAAATCGAAGCAATTCTCTATCAAAGTGGTTTCTTGTTGTCTTCAAAAATAATCATAAACTATAATGTGTTTTGAGTTTGTGTTATTATTTTGGTTCATTTCATACACTTGTTGTTTTAGTTGTTCTTATCGTTGCCATTCCAAGGACAAACATTATGGCATGGAAGAGAAATTCAAAATTTAATTTCCTAGCAGGCTCAAGATAAGGATCAGAAAGTACATTTCCTATTTTCCTATTTTGCAAGGCACAGGATTGTGGCAAGGATTTAAATTTGTGAAAATTCAATCTTTTCCCGAGAAGATAAGTCTCTTTCTATCTCTCTCTTTCTTTCTGTTTTTATCATATTTTTCTTCAATGTTTGCTTGTTCGGTTATGTGTGGCAAAAGGGTTTTCGCCAAAATAACACAGCATGAGTTCTATGGTATATTGAAATGAAAATGTGTGTAAGGAGTTTTTTTTTTAGATATTCAACAGTTTCTCATATATACGAGAGTAAAATAGGCTGGGGTATGTATGTAAATACCTAACCTATACAGTGTATATCATTTCTTCTAAGTTCAAACGAGAATTGGAATACCAACAAGTCATGATGTCTATAAATTCTCGTATGTTTGTATGTATCTACGTATGAAAGTATTCAAAATATTTCAATTTAAAATCCACGAAAAATGCTTCTAGGATACATACTACAAACATTTTCAAAGGTATGTAGTGTAGGTATGTATTTTATGTGTGTTTACGCTTTAAGGATGACTTATTTTGGTAATATTTGTAAGAAAAAGAAAAAAAAAAGAAACTCCTTACATCAAAGGACACAGTGGCAGTATTCAGCAATAAATTTATAGAAATAGAAACCAATTTTTTCGCTAGCTGATATCTAAACGAAGTTTTGATATGATTGAATTTTTAGAGTCTCATTTATTTTATCTTTTCCTTCGCAAAAGAACACTCCTTTTGTTATGCTCTTTTGATTTCGGTATAAGTAATCTTTTTTAGTGTATTTTTATTTTCGTATGATATAGATATTTGATTTCAGTGTAAGTTTTTTAACATTTAGGTATTTCGTATTTCGTATTTATTAATGACAATTTCACATTAAGATTACAATCTTATTATAAGTGAAGGCTTTACAATATTAAGGAATGTTCAAAAATGTTTAACAAAGCAAGATATACATAATAATTATTTAATTTTAAGTTTATTATTATTATTATTATTAAATTCTTTATTATTTTTTCAATAAACGTTATAAAAATTAACTTAAGAATAAGGGCGTGGCAATCATGCCGTCTGCCTGATATGACATTTCATTTGAATTGAAAAATATAAATAAATAAAGTAACATTTGGTAATTAAATATGTGTGTATAAATATGAAAGTATCATTTACTTGCTTCTCTTAAACAATATAATTAGAGCTTGAGGTTAAAGAATTTGAAATAATAAACTATTCAATTTTAATGATTTGAAACATAAAATAATATGATGCTAAAAGCACAGTTTTAATTCAATTAGATGAGATTAAGCAATTTTAATGATTTGTAACATAAAGGTAAAATTCAATTTTAGTGATTTGTAACACAAAAAATAAATAAATACAGTTTCAATAATTTTTGTAATTATATAATGTAAGTTTGAAACACAAGATTTGGCCAAATGATCAGATGAAGGTCTAAAAACTGTTTCGGTAAGAAAGAGCATGCTGACAGTATTCGTATAGTTTACGCCATCCATATTCACCATTGAGAATCTCATAAAATTGAGATAAATTTAAAAAACTATAATTGAAATAAAGTCGACGAATTTCTTGAAGGATTGGACAAATAGCCACGAAATGGTAAACATCCTCTAATTCTCTACGGTTGCATAAGTTACAAAGTTGAGGCAAATCGTTTCTGTATGGAATATAGTTTAGGTTTAGGATTTCAACTCTTGTTCTAAATACAATACTGATAGTCTGGACTGAAAACTCAGAACGGAAATAGTTGACATCTGATAAAAGTTCATGGTTAAGATTTCTATATATACTTCTAGATGTGGAGGACTTTGCTTTATCTAAATTTTTAGTATACAATTTTTCGTCAATCTTCGCAATAAGATTTGAAAATTGATCTTGCCATTCATCGATGTTGGACACAGTAAGAGATAGAGCAAAATCATGCGAAAGGGCAAGCTGGTTCCATTCCTTGAAGGGGGATGAGTTTGTAAGTAGCAAATTTTTCAGAATAACTTTATGAAGACAGCCGTCACTCCTTTTTATGAGTTTTGTTAGAAAATCAGCATTTGATTTTAGATTCCGTATAAATATTGGTGTTATCCCTGATTCTACGTATATTGAGTAGTTCGGTGTTGAGTTGGGCAATCGAAATAAGCGCTTGAAGAAAAACCTATGTAAGTTTTCGAAAGCTTCTAATGGTATAAATCCGAAAACTTGAGCACCATAAGACATGCACGCATTGACAGTTGCGTTAAAAACACGGTATTTGGAACTAATGCCAATGTTTTGATTAGCAAAAAATTTTGGCCACATCATATTGAGTGCAAGTTTAGCATTTAGAGACCTTCTACTTTGCCTTTTTTCGAAAATTAGGATTTTTGTCTTTTGTGTATTAACTTGGAGACCCCAAGTTTTACAGAAAATGCTAAGTTTATTGATTTGGAGCTGTAGCGTGGATGGATTATCTGCCATAATTACCAGGTCATCCGCGTACAATAAAACTTTAATTGAATCACCAGCAAAAAAAACTCCACCGGGAAGAATATCTGATATTTCATCAATGAATAAAGCAAAAAGTAATGGACTCAGGATACATCCCTGAGGGACTCCAGCAGTTGTTTCAAACGAATGTGAGAAATCATTTCCATCCCATACTGTTGCAGTCGATGATGAAAGAAACTTCAGATACATAGAAAGAAATTTGTGAGATAGACCCAAACATGACAATTTGTAAATTAAAGCTTGTCGATTTATCTTATCAAAGGCCGCTCTAAAATCAATAAAGCAAGTGTATAACTTTTTATTTTTGTCAATGAATTTTTTGGCAATACTATAAAGAGCAAAAATATGATCCATGGTCGAAAAACCTGGGCGGAAGCCTGCTTGGAATTTGCTAAGCAAATGATTATTTTCAACCCAATTTGAAAGCCTTTTGTATAAAATTGTCGCAAAAATTTTCCTGATTGAATTTAGAATAGAAATTCCTCTATAGTTTTCGACTAATGTGGGGTCTCCTTTCTTGAAAATAGGAAAAATTATGGATTCGTTGAAACTACTGGGAACATAAGGGCCGTTAAACATGGTGTTGAAGAAAAGGACAAGATAATGTTTAAACTCCAACGTACTATGTTTATAAAATTCCAGTGGAATACCGTCCGTACCTGGAGATTTATTGCTTTTCATTGCATGAAATGTTGATTCTAATTCTAGTAAAGAAATAGGAGAATCTAACTCATTGACTACAATCTTGGGCATTGCGTGATCAAAAGTATGAATATTATCCTCCGCCGACAAAAGAGTTTTAAAATGAGCTGCTAGTGTCTCAGCGTCAAGAGAGCTATTCATACATTGGCTACGCCCGCCAAGTACACGGACAGTGGTCCAAAACGTTTTAGAGTCTTTACAGGATTCAAGCTTATTTGCTAAGTTTCTGATATATTCATTTTTTTTATCAAGACAAGTCTGTTTGAATCTTTTGTTAGCCTGAGTATACATGTTTTTAAAAAAATGAGAGTTCGTAGATCTAAAAACTTTAAGAAAAGCGAATGAAATTTTTCTGAGGTTTTCACACTCTCTATCGAACCATTTATTTACCGGTAAATTTTTTTTCTTTGTTGCTGAAAAGGGAGCAGCTTTCCTGATTAATCCAACTATACTTTCAATTGCTTGATCGATAGAACTGCCAGTAAGCGGAAGCAAAGAATTAATATGCCGATTCATAAGTCTTGTGTATAATGAACCGTTGTTGTCTGATCAAAAGAGTTTATTTAATTGACTAGAATTTTCCTGTCGAGTTCTCGTCACAAATTTTGATTTAACTACTACAGGCATATGTGCAGAATATATAGAGGAAATTACTTCAAAGTCTATAACGGAGGAAAGCCAATATCCCGAAACAAAAGCAAAATCGATTACCGATTGGCCCTGCCCACTCATAAATGTAAAATCACCGTACATGTCGCCTTTGGATGAACCATTCAAAACATATAAACCGAAAGATTCTAAAAAATCAGTTAAAAGCTTGCCGTTACGATTGAAGACATCATCTTTTGAGTTTCTTAATTCATGAATATAAATTTGAGGCGCTAAAATGTGAACCGAAGAGTTTTGATATTTACCAATTCTAGCATTAAAGTCTCCTAAAATCATTAAGTTTTCTAATGAACAATTGTTTAAAAAATCGACCAAATCATCGAAATCATTTTGCCAATTATTGCAATTCAAGTACACCGGAATGATATAATAGTTAACATTATTGCTTACAATTTGAAATATAATTTTGTTTTCTATAGTTTTAAAATTGACAAAATGTCCCAATAGGTTTTTTTTAATTCCATATAAAATACCCCCATTGGCTCTTCCAAGTACATTGTTTCTAATAGCTGATGTAAACATGATTTTGAAATCTTTGAAATATTTGTAGAAATCATTTTCGTTCTTTTCTTCCAAAAAAGTTTCTATTAAAATGATAATGTCAAATTTATGAATGAAATTGAAAAAATCAGCTAATAACAATTTACTTTTAAGGCCAGTAATATTATAACAACATATATTCAAATCTACAAAAATATTAAATTGGCAGACGGCAGATTTACCCTATTGTGGTGGGAGCCTAATTTGGTGTGGTGGTTTCCGTACAGTTGGCGCTATCTGCATTTGAAGACACGAAGTAGACGATTGGGCAACCGTGTCCAACTTCAGCTTGAGTCCCTCGCTGCAGTCAAAGATGTCATGTGTTCTGTCACCAAACAATTTTAGAAGAATTGTCAATTCAGCTTCGTTGTTGACAATTAAACCGCGTGACATTTTAAACGTAAAGTGATGATTGTTGATATGTAGTTTGTCGCCTTTAACTATAATTTTCGCATTTTCATTGATTTCCATTAATTTACTTCTTATTCCGAGTAGCGTTTGTCTTTTTTTCCGATACAAGATAGATTGTTCGCGGAAAATACTAAATCCTGTGTTTTTTAATTTGTGCGCTTGAGACATCAGTTTATCTGTCACTTCGGTAGAAGTGAATTCCATTAGAACTGTGCCTCTATGAGGATTGTTGACGGGAATTTGTCGGGCACTTTTGACAACGAGTTCATCGCCTTCGTTTAATTTCAGAAGCCCCTCGCAAGTCTGTTTTGCCAATTGGATTGCATCGGCTTCTGAATCTAGAGGAAGGTGTATAACAACAGATTTCTCGTTCGCCTTCCGAGACAGGACTTCTAATTGTGTTTCGAGCAATTCACAACGATCAGTCATCAGTTGTAGCTTGTGGTTCAGCTGCGTGTTGATTTGTTTAAGCGAGGTTATTTCTTTTGAAAGTGTCTCAAAATCTTCCTTCGTGGCAAGATCCTTAAGTTTTTCATCAAGAGTGTCATTAAGGATTGTTTTGAGATCAGTTACAGTGAGCTTTCCAACTTCCATATTTGTTGTTTTGTTCGATGATTTTTTTTTTCTTCGGTATTTTGATCGGGTGAAGTTTCGGTTATGTAGCGTTTGCGGTTCATTAAAATTTGTATAACGCAAGTTAGAGAAAAAAATTAATCGAATCGATCTGAATTTAACAAAAACTGGATTGTTTTAAGTTTATATTAATTGAAATTAAAAATATTCATTTTTATTCTTTTTGCTTAAGTAATGGGTGATTTTTTTGAGGTAAGGATTTTCATGCATTAGTATTTGACAGATCACGCGGGATTTCAGACATGGTGTCAAAGAGAAAGATGCTCAGTATGCTTTGACATTTCATCATGAATAGACTTAGCAACGCTTGCAAATCATTGAATTTTATTACCAAAATCAGTGTTCGGTTCGAAATGTGTTTCGCGCTTTACGTCCGATTTATGGTCTACATAATCGACCAAGTGAGCAAACAATTAATGCGATTGTGACCAAGTTTCGCACTCAGTTTACTTTATTGGACATTAAACCAACCACACGAATGCGTACAGTGCGTACAGAAGAGAATATTGCGTCTGTTTCTGAGAGTGTTGCTGAAGACCGTGAAATGTCGATTCGTCACCGTTCGCAGCAATTGGGTTTGTGTTATTCGACCACATGGAAGATTTTACGCAAAGATCTTGGTGTAAAACCGTATAAAATACAGCTCGTGCAAGAACTGAAGCCGAACGATCTGCCACAACGTCGAATTTTCAGTGAATGGGCCCTAGAAAAGTTGGCAGAAAATCCGCTTTTTTATCGACAAATTTTTTTCAGCGATGAGGCTCATTTCTGGTTGAATGGCTACGTAAATAAGCAAAATTGCCGCATTTGGAGTGAAGAGCAACCAGAAGCCATTCAAGAACTGCCCATGCATCCCGAAAAATGCACTGTTTGGTGTGGTTTGTACGCTGGTGGAATCATTGGACCGTATTTTTTCAAAGATGCTGTTGGACGCAACGTTACGGTGAATGGCGATCGCTATCGTTCAATGCTAACAAACTTTTTGTTGCCAAAAATGGAAGAACTGAACTTGGTTGACATGTGGTTTCAACAAGATGGCGCTACATGCCACACAGCTCGCGATTCTATGGCCATTTTGAGGGAAAACTTCGGAGAACAATTCATCTCAAGGAATGGACCGGTAGACTATTTTTTGTGGGGCTACGTCAAGTCTAAAGTCTACACAAATAAGCCAGCAACTATTCCAGCTTTGGAAGACAACATTTCCGAAGAAATTCGGGCTATTCCGGGCGAAATGCTCGAAAAAGTTACCCAAAATTGGACTTTCCGAATGGACCACCTAAGACGCAGCCGCGGTCAACATTTAAATGAAATTATCTTCAAAAAGTAAATGTCATGGACCAATCTAACGTTTCAAATAAAGAATCGATGAGATTTTGCAAATTGTATGCGTTTTTTTTTAAAAAAAAAGTTCTCAAGCTCTTAAAAAATCACCCGATATATGTCATTAAGTTTTCGCCTTGTTGAGAAGTCAACACAACAGAAAACTTCACATCCGTACAACAAAATGGGTAGCAGGAGTGCTTTGACAAGCAACATCTTAGTTTTGACAGGAACATACTTTTGGGTTGACCATAATAGGCGCAAATCACTATATAGTTTACCAATTGTAGTAGCTGCATGATCAATCCAAGTTAAAGTTTCGTTGAAAATTATCCCCAGGTTCCTGGCAGAATGCACATAATCAATGGTCGATCTACCGAGTCGAACTGGTGGAAAACTTGACGTATCTAAAATGCGTTTGTAAATGCATAGTGTCGCTTTGACTTCCCCGGGTTGAGAGAAAGGTTATGCTTTAGAGCCCACTGCAAAATAATTTCTAGGTCTTCATTTATATGGCTGATAGCATTACTTATGCCATCTAACGGACTGCATTATGTATAATTGGACGTCGTCTGCGAACATATGAACGTTGCAGGACTTAACTAGATGAGGAATTTCATTGACATATAGCGAAAATAAAAGCGGCCCAAAAATGGAACCCTGTGGCACTCCTGCAGGGACTGCAAGATATGACGACAACTGGCTTCCCAAAGCCACACATTGCTGACGATCGGTTAAGTATGAGTGCAAAAGTTTTACTGCATAAGAAGAAAAACCGAAATCATCTCTAAGCTTTTTACAAAGTGTAAAGTGATCAACCGTGTTAAACGCTTTGGAAAAGTCCAACAACGGTAAGAAAGTATCACAATTATTTGTCCATCGATCTTCGAATATCATCTACAACAAGTAGAAGAGCAGTTTTGTAACTTCTGCTTATGAAGTATTTCGTTTGCGTTTAAGATAGAGATTCTAAATAAATATTTATGTGAACATTATTAAAATTGTACATAGAGAATGGAATGAAAATAAATAATTAATAATAGATTTCCGATAATATTCTTCATTAATAGATCTTTGATTTAAGAGAGCTATTTAATGTTTATATTTCCCACCTGAATTTCGTATTGTTGGTATGTTTTGTTTAAATATCTTTTAAGAAGTTGGTAATATTTGTTTGTTTAAAAACAAAAATTCTTGAAGATCTTTTTAGCACGAATTTTGATCAATTTTTCATTTCAATTTTCATTAATGTTTATTAATAAAATTCAGCATAAATCACAATCATTGAGAGCATCGGAATAAAAATATATATAATGTAACGAGATTCGATTAAAATTCCAATAAGCGTTGATTATTTTGCTTAAGATTCTATAATCAAAGCTATGTTTTGTTTCTAAAAATTGTTCTCATAACAGTTGATAATTTGTAAAGGCTTTTAAGTAAAAATAAATTCTCTGTCAGTGTTTTAAGACTTGTTAGCCGATTAGAAGTTTTACTTTGAAAAGGCTGATATTTGAGCAGGTAATACTTTTAAAACTGTCATATTTATTTACCTATGACCTAAAAATTAAAGACATAGGTCGTAGTTTTGTAAATAAAAGTCTTCTGACCGTGTTATTTCTCGAAATAGTGATCAAAAATTGGTCACCGTAATTTTTTTATCAAACAAACTTAGGACTTTTTTTTTAATCGAAGACACGTTGGAGATAATGTCTAAGTCAATACTTTACAATTGATTCAAGATACCTAAAAGATAGATTTCGTGAAGATGTCAGGGACAAGATCTCACCGATGCATTTGATGTCAAAAAAGGTTTTAGACAAGGCGATGCACTGTCATGCGACTTCTTCAATATCGTTCTGGAAAGAATTGTGCAAAACTCAACCGTCAACATTAGAGGCACAATCTTCCAAAGGTCTATCCTATTACTCGGATACGCAGATGATATTGACATAATTGGAAGATCAAAGCGTGATGTCAGTGGAGCGTTTTTGAGCATTGCGACGGAAGCGAAGAAGATGGGTTTAGTGGTCAATGAGGGCAAGACCAAGTATATGCTGTCATCAAAAAAGGACATTGAACAACGACGTCTTGGACAAAACGTCACCATGGACAGCTATAACTTCGAGGTAGTTAAGGACTTTGTCTACCTAGGCACCGCTATAAACACAGACAACGACACAAGCGCTGAAATCAAACGAAGAATAACTCTTGCAAATCGCTGCTTCTTTGGACTAAGAAGGCAATTAAGAAGTAAAGTCCTCTCTCGAGCATATAAAATCACCATCTATAAGACACTCATCATCCCGGTTCTCATTTATGGCGCTGAGGCCTGGACCCTGTCAAAGAAAGATGAGCGCGTCTTAGAATGCTTCGAGAGAAAAATTCTTCGGTGATTTTTGGTCCCGTCTGCATAGATGGAGAATGGAGGAGAAGATATAACGACGAACCGTACGGGCTGTACAGCCACACTGACCTAGTTAACAGAATTAAAGTCTAACGACTTAGATAGCTAGGTGATGTAGAGCGAATGGATATTGAAGCTCCAGCCCGGAAGGTCTTCGAATCCAATCCTGGTGAAGACCTTAACTAACTTGGCGTGCGAAACTGGAGACGGCTAGCTAGGGACCGAGCTGGCTGGAGACGCATGTTGGTTGAGGCCCTGGTCCACCCCGGACTGTAGCGCCACCTTAAGTAAGTAAGTAAGTAAGTAAGTCAAGGATAAACATCCGCAATTGTGCGAAAAGGAAATGGAAAATTCTTCTTATTCTCTAAAAAGCACTTTATAATAACTTAAGCCAAGCACTACACAATCTCCTGTTCTGACTTATTAGTGTCAGATAGAAAATACTGCGGACCTTAAAAAGGGCAGTTTTAAACAAGGACAGTGGAAGCTAAGTTAACGTATTACTTTTCGTTTTCAATTATTTTGAACAAACTTCGTTTCAATATTATTTTTCTCGAAAACGAAATAATAAATATTTTCGATAAAACTGTATATAATATACTCTATAGTGTACTTAACAGAGTAGATAAAAGGAGTTCCAAAATTATTTATGTACCTAATCATGCTCTGATTTTATTAACCCATAAAAAGTTATTGTTATCGGTCCAATTTTTCGAAATTAATATTTTGACATTTATCGACGTTTCAAAGTTCCTAGAATCTAATTCAAAGATTTTTAAATAAATGTCTGTGTTTGCGTGTGTTTGTACGTTGGTACGTCCTAACGTTGGGACAGCTTTTTTCATCGTCCATAACTAATGACCCAGTAAAGATATCGACTTCAAATTATTTTCGTTTCACAGAA
This sequence comes from Eupeodes latifasciatus, assembly GCA_920104205.1. Taxonomy (NCBI): domain Eukaryota; kingdom Metazoa; phylum Arthropoda; class Insecta; order Diptera; family Syrphidae; genus Eupeodes; species Eupeodes latifasciatus. The sequence continues at coordinate 158,770,116 of OV049926.1, forward strand.
AATAATATCGAAAGATGCAGAAATGACTTTCAAAAAAGTTGAGTGGGTGTGTTTTTGTACTATAGCAATTTAAAAAAAGTGACATTTTTGGTTGACCCAAAATATCTCACGAACCAATAACCATAGAGACTTCAATTAAATTGTATGTAATAAAATGTGACATGATACCAAACTAGTATAATGTTAAAAAAAAGTGTAATTAACTTTTTTTTATAAGTCAAAAATACTGAACAAAAATTGTCACCTCAAATATTTTACAAACAAAATAATTTAATGCAACGAAGGATAACGGTTTTGACTTCTAATAACATTTTGAGAAAAATGGAATTGATAGATTTGTTACAAAAACCCTTAAAAAACACATTTCTTAAAGTTTTGTAAGGATATTGTTATTAAACTTCTTTTATAATATGAAACATACTTTTAGTTAAATTTTTAAAAGAACTAAGTAACAACTTTTTTTACAAAACACGAAAACCTACAAAAACAAAAAAAAAAGAACTGTATGAAATGGTTTTCAACTCAAAAGAAAGGAAAACAAAAACAGATATTTACTTAAAATTTTGTCCCTCACGAAAATATTGTTATTAATGTTTTGTTAAAGTTTCAGTTAAATCCACCGAAGGGTACCGATGGGAAGTTATCAGTGTGGGTTGTATCCCAGATTTTTATTTTTTCTTCATTTCATTTTATATGAAAATCTATTCATTTTCATGTGTTCAAATTATCAAAAAAAAAAAAAAAAAAAATCAAAAAGAGTCTGGAATTCGACCCACACTGATAACTTCCCATCCCGTCTTTCGATTTGTCTTGCTTAAAAGTTTGTCTATATGTATCAATTTTTACCAAATTTGCGGTCCATTTTCTTGTAGATTTTATTTCTTTATAAAAAAATGGACTGTTGGATTTTTATAAAAAAAATTACTGAATATCAAAAACAATACTTTCTGTGAAATAAAATAAGTTTGAAGCCAATATTTTTAATTTTTGAAAAACTATTTGAGTTAAAAGTAATTTTTTACTAAGTTTTAGTATTGTTTTATTTAAGGTTTTATTTTTTGTAAAAAAAACTGTCGATTCGATTTTTCTCAAAATTTTATCGAATGTTGAAAACAATACTTTTTATAAGATAAAATTAGTTTGAAGCCAATGTCTCAAATTTTTGCAAAGATATTTAGGTTTTTAGGTTTTTAATTTTTTGTACAAAAACTGTCAATTCGATTTTTTTTTCAAAATTTTACTGAATGTTGACAACAATATTTTTTGAAAGATCAAAGTACCTACATAGTTTAAAGCCAATATCTCAAAGTTTTAAAAAGATATTTGAGTCAAAAATCAATTTTTACCAAGTTTTGTTAATTTTTGTTTTGTTTTTATTTTTTGTAAAAAAAACTGTCAATTCGATTTTTCTCAACATTTTTCAGAATGTTGAAAACAATATTTCGTATAAGATAAAATAAGTTTGAAGCCTTAATCTCAAGTTTTTGAAAAGATAGTTGAGTCGAAATTCAATTTTTACCAACTTTGAGTAATGTTTTTTTTAGGTTTTTATTTTTTATAAAAAAACTGTCAATTAGATTTTTCTAAAAATTTTAGATGTCAAAAACATTATTCTTCGTTGCACAAAATTGTTAATTGTTTTTTTTTTTTCCAAAAACAAAACTTATTTGAAGGCGATATCTCTTTTGGTTCTTGAGCTATGGACGACGAAAAAAATTTTGCGAACGTACGGACGTACGAACGTGCGTACCCACGCACGCACAGGCATCTTTCTAAAAATCTTTTATTTCGAATCTAGGGACCTTGAAACGTTGAGAAATGTCAAAATGTTCAATTTGACAAATCGGACCCATTACAATAACTTCTTATGGGAAGTTAATAACAATTTTTTGAAACTATTAGATATACAATTTCTTTAGTGTTTAAACACATCAATTTCGGAATAGTCATTCTTACAACAAAATTAAGTTTAAAATTGATTTTTAACATCAAACTTTAACAAGAAGTCTTATATTTTTAATCAGATATTGGGTAGAGATAGCAAAATTGTCTACTATTTTGGAACGATGTTATGAGTTCTTAAAATATTTATGAGTTCAACTTTGTCAAGATGTCAAATAAACTTCGTTTGAAATTGTTAGAATTGAAAATTTCCTTCAGTAACATAGCAAAAATTACAGAAATTATTTAATCACTAAACACCTAAAATCTTCATAGTTTGAAAAGGTTTAAAACAGTTGATTAAAATTCTTTGTATTGCATTTTATCTTAAACGATAATTAAAAAGAAATATAATTGCTTCTTTTGAGATAAGCACTCATGTTTACTTGAATAATTATTTCAACTTAAAAAATCATAAGAGAACCCTCGAGACACGCACGTCGCACATATGTACCTATAAATAATTAAATATTTAAAAATTATGCAATTATTTCTTCTAACTATAATAGAAAAGCATATTATCTTACTGACAGACAGAACATATACGTAAGGTAAACAAAAAAAATGCCTTAAGCGACATAGAATACTTAAAATGTGTAATGACATTAAATTAAAGTGTTTTCTCTTAAATAAAAAAAAATATGACACATTAACTGTTAAAGTAATTTCTCCACCCCCACAAAGAGTTTAAAATAATAATTATTATATGAATAGTGCTTCGCCTGCATTTTATGCGTTAACCATCATACTAACCTCTATGGAATCATTAACAACAACAAAAAACTGAGAAAAAAAAATGTTTGTAAATCACCTTCATACATATACTATAAATGTTTAGGTCCTCATTTAATTTTTACAGTCCTTTTTCAACTACAACCAACCAAACACACGGTGGCGACACCGAAAACGCCAAAGAAAACGGCAACGACTTTTGCTTCGAGACTGTGTGACCATTAACACAAACCACTTAACTTTTTAACTGCAAAGTTGTATAATATTCCATTTTTTGTTCGTGCTCTACAAATCCCTTGCCGTCATCGTTTTCACTTTAAGTAAATCATATCCTTTGAATATCATACCATACCATACCATACCATCAGTGACAACAAGAAAAACTTATGACAACCAAAAGCGATTTTATTTCAATTTTGGCGCTCAATTAAAATACAAACGTTGCCATTGGGATTATATAACCGGGGGCAAAAGCCCTTCACCCAGATATTCATGTTTTGCTGTTGTTGCTGTCCCCTACACCACCACCTCGAGAGAACGAGGCACAAAAGTTGCTGCTGCTTCGAGTTTCCGTATACAGTAAAAGAATAATCAAGTACTCATACCATATAGAAATACACAAATGCACGCAAAGGGACGAAAAAAGGATTCAGTTTGATTCCTCGTTTTCGGATCTACAAATGGCTGTTTCCTTTTAACTTCAATTTTTGTTTCTTCATATGAATATCGCACACACAAGAACTATGTATAGGTAGGTAAGTATGTGTGTGTATAGCCAGTAACAAAAAATAATGTTTTATCAAGGTTATACCAACAATTTCTGGTTAAGGACATTTTCAACACACAACGACCAAGGACAGGGACATCAACATCACGAAATATACACTTATAATATCTGCTCTATACGATGACGACGACGACGAGTGACGACGCCGACGTAAGAATAAGCTTCATTCTCTAAGGCATTGTTACTGTTAGATACTCACTAGCTATATAATACTTGTCGTACACTAACTTGTTGAGAAATAAAATATTAATATGGCAAAGGGAACACAGATTTCATTTTAAAAGACGCATTCTTCATTGTGAAATTGTGATTTGTTCCATCAGAGAGAACTTTTAAATATTTTACAACTTTACATTGCATATAAGTATCTAGACATTATAAACAAAGGTACTTTACGTAGTATAAAATCTATGATAAGAGTAGATTATATTTAATTGCATCATGTTTTTTGTTCAAGGACATAAATAAATCCATTTTTGTTAAGTATATGAAGTTGGGGTATGGGGATGAGTTTTTTTCTAGAAATTTTTATTGCACTCGAGAGCATGATTTTTAACATTTAAAAATTACACAATTTGGAATTTTGCATTCTAGGAGGAGCATGACATTTGGGACTTTCGGAGGAATTTGACTTGGAACGTATCTTTTTACCAATGACCAAACTGTTAACATCAAAATATTCTGTCTAACTAATATTTTCATCATGGCGATTTTTTCGAGAGAAAAACGATTTCTATTTATTACCAAAATTTCAATTTTGTGAAAGAAACATTAAAATCAAAATTCAGCATATTTTTGACTAAATTTCTATAAAAAGAACTTTCTGAGTCATTAGTGGATTTGAAACCCTTTCCTGCTTTAAAGAAACACCTCATAACATGTAAAAGAAAGCAGCTTCAAAAATAGGAAATACTGTTTTTCTGTTGATTTAAATTTAAGAGCAAGGATTTTTTTTTTTTCGTAGTAAATCCATGAATCTTCTATCCAAGATAGTTGCTTGACTTGATTTAATAATTTAGTATGCATATGACCTTGAAAAAAAAACTTAAGTGAGAACCAAGAGTGCAGATAAACAAATAACTAAACATAGCAAAATCAAACGAACACATCCAATTTAAATGTTATTATGACAGTGACATCTGAGTTGAAAATAACAAACAAACAATTCAGTTGTCAAATGTCAAAGTGACAGTTTGTTATACTTTGTAGTCAATTTTACTATGACCTACGAGTTTCTTTTCTAAAATTCCTTTTCAATTCTCAATTAAAAATAGAAACAAAAAATAAAAAAAAATCTTCAAAAGAAGACAGAATGTGTTTGAAATGTTGTGATCCATCATTTGATGTTATTTTGACGTGTTTCTATGTATTTTGTAGTAATTACCCTCCTTGGCGTGGTGGTTAGTGCGTCATTCGAGTGGTCTTAGGTTCAATCCCTGCCTATGTCACCTGTGTCTTCTAAGAGTAATTTTTGTCATGAAAAGTAATTTCTTAAATTATCCGTTTGGATTTGGCGTAAGAACTGTAGGTTCCTTTCATCGCTGACATTACTTACTCATAGGAATATATGAGAATTGTAAATCACTAGGGCGTGGTTCTCTACAAGCTGTTGCGTCAATTAATTTATTAACTTTCCATAGGAAGTTATTGTAATGGGTCCGATTTGTCGAATGGGATTGAAATTTTTGACATTTCTCGACGTTTCAAGGTCCCTAGAGTCGAAATAAAAGATTTTTAGAGGAATGTCTGCGTACGTCCGTACGTTCGCAACGTTTTTTTCGTCGTCCATAGCTCAAGAACCAGTAGAGATATCAATAGATAGATTCAAATATATTTTGTTATACAGATAACGATGCAGAAAGATGCAGAAAGGGCTCTGAAAAAATTGAGTGGGTGGTTTTTTTGCCATAGCAATTTAAAAAAAAGGTGAACATTTTGGTAAACTCAAAATATCTCACGAACCAATAAGGCTAGAGACTTGAATTAAATTTTATATTATATATTGTAACGTGATACCACACAAATATATTTTTGGAAAAAATTCAATTAACGGTTTTTTTTTTTATAAATCAAAAAAACTGAAAAAAAATAATTGTCACCTCAAATATTCTTATGAAGAAAAAATGAGTTTTTCTCCAAAATAATTGTGTGCAACGAAAAAACCCGTTTTGACATCTGGTAAAATTTTGAGAAATATTGAATTGACAGTTTTTATTGCAAAAAATAAAAATTAAAAAAAAATAAATCAAAGTTGATAAAAATTGATTTTCGTCTCAAATATCTTTTCAAAAATTTGAGATTATGGCTTCAAATTAATTTTGTCATATAAGAAATATTGTTTTCAACATCCGGTAAAATTTTGAGAAAAATCGAATTGACAGTTTTCTTAAAAAAAAATAAAAACCTAAAAAAACATTATACTTTAAATTGGTAAAAATTGGTTTTCGACTCAAATATCTTTTCGAAAAATTGAGATTATGGCTTTCAACTAAATTTGTTCGGTTAAATTTTGAGAAAAATCTTATTGATAGTTTTCTCACAAAAAAAAAAAACCTAAAAAAAATTATTAAAAATTCTTAAAAATTGTTTTTCGACTCAAATATCTTTTTAAAAATTTGAAATTCAAATTAATTTAATTTAAAAAAAAAATATTGTTTTCAACATTCGGTAAAATTTTGAGAAAAATGGAATTGTCAGTTATTTAACAAAAAATAAAAACCTTAACAAAAATTATTAAAAGTTCGTAAAAATTGATTTTCGATTCAAATATCGTTTCATCAATAAAAAAAATATTAGCTTCAAACTAATTTTATCTCTCAGAAAATCTTGTTTTCGACATATGTATAGTAAATTTTTTATAAAAATCTAAGAGTTAGTTTTTTTATACAAAATTCTTCAAATTCATTTCATTCATCCAATTTGTATTTGTTTATATCTATACTAATATTATAAATGTGAAAGTAACTCTGTCTGTCTGTTACTCAATCACGCCTAAACTACTGAACCAATTTGCATGAAATTTGGTATGGAGATATTTTGATACCCGAGAAAGGACATAGGCTACTTTTTACCCCGGGAAACGCATTCCCATGGGAAAATTCAGTAGGGCCGATCGCTTTTACGCCCAAACTACTGAACAGATTTAAATAGGAGATAGTTTGAGACTTAAGAAAGGACATGAGTTACTTTTGACCTCGGGAAAACAACGCATTCCCATGGGAAAAATTACTTTCCGGGGAATCTGATCGCTTTCACTCCTAAATTACCAAAGATTTGAATAATATTTAGATAAAATTGGTATTACGGGAAAACAACACATTCCCAACCCTTATGAAATAAGTTGTCGAACATGTTAAACTTATCATACAAACGCGGGCTTCGCGCTCCGCTCCACGTACGGCGGTGGTAGTGCGGCGCGGGGGGAGGACATCACTGAGTGGGTCTACCCGAACGGACACACACGTGAGGGCACACGCCGTTGTCGGACGCATGCAAATTACAGAGAAATCCTGCAAATATTTTATTTTTCGTCTAAATTTAATTGTTTATTTAATACTTAATGATTTACTCGGTTTGTCAGTTGTCACCTAAACTAACCTATGACAATCACACTTAGTATGGCCTCATCCCTTCTTGGCACAATTCAAACATACGTACAAAAAAGTACAGCTCAGGTTTTTTCATACTACTATCCAAAAAAACTATCTAATGCGGACGGAGTCGCGGGTAAAATCTAGTAAGAAATAAAAACTTTCAAGAAATGATAATAAAATTGGTAAAAATTGGTTTTCGACTAAAAATCTTGTTGAAATATTTTTGGTAATTTTAAAATTTTTAGAACAATTCGATTGACAACTTTTTTAACAAAACATGAAAACTTACAAACTTTTAAGCAAGACAAATCGACAGACGGGATGGGAAGTTATCAGTGTGGGTCGCATCCCAGCCCTTTTTTTTAATTTATTTGTATGTTGTTTTCGTCCCGCTTATTCGTGGTTATCTTCGTTTCTATAGGACCCATGGTGTTAAAACCTTTACCAAAATTGTCAAGCATACAATTTGAGAAGGAAAAAGAGTGCAACGCTCGGCAATGTATTTATTTTCAAATTGCATTAAAATGTTATCTAATGTTTGAAATTGAATTAATTTTATATATAATTTTATGGTGTTATTGTTTGAATAAGATTTAGGGCATGTAACTCCTGTAACTGTAACGTATACATGACATATGTATCCCTGAGTTCTAATTAGTACACTTTCTGGCTATATTTCAATGTGATCAATTGTTTTTCAGTTACACATGCCACTGTACATGTGCAATGTATGGACATGTCCTCGGAAAACACACGAACTAGATGGCCTGGGTCATTTTGGAAAATTAATCACTTGTCAAATGTTGATTAATTGTATCGCACATAGAATGGAAGCAAATAATTATCCTTCTCTTAAATCAAATGCTTGAACCATTAATTAACTCTTAGATTAACAAAGCGAATTTAATTTGAAAATAACCTAGAACTGTCTAATAGACTGTAAGAGAAAATATCGGTGTTGTCCGAGTTTACAAATCACACTCTTAAAAATTAGATAATTTTAAAGAAACATGAATTAAAAGAGTTATTTTTTATATTATGTGCTTTATAATTAGTTGAAACTATTTTAGTAAATCGGATTTTTAACTTTTTCTTCTTTATTCCTTTTTGAAGTTGGTATTTACAATCCTTCTTTTTATCAATTTTCAAAGTTCTCCTTGAAACACAGTTGAAAGGTTATACAATTTTGTAAACACTTTTTTTTTTTTTAATACTCGTACTAAGCCGTTGCACTCCTTTTATATTTTAATATTGATTATTGTACTAATTTTTAGTTGACTTATGTAGGGCACGTTTATAAATAGTCAGTTAGTATGAATTCTTTGGCTTATGCTTAAAATTGATCCTATTTATTTCTTCTTCTTCTTCCAAAATTATGTAATACCTTACTAAAGAATTGTCTCTTCATAAAATAAAACAATAATTATCTAAACTCATTGACTATGATTCCGTCGAAAAATATCAATTTTTCGTTCAAAATTTGCTTTTATGAGCAACTCACATTGACGAAAATCAATCCATTACAATTTTCAATTTTTTTTTTACAAAAATATTGGAGCTTAAACAAATTGCGCTCTCTTTTTACTAATTTTTACTTCGAAAAATATTTTCAACTCATGAGTTTTTCAAACTTTCACTTAGTCCTTTAAAAATAGAACTTGATTCCATTAAGAGCCATTAAATCCATTAAATTCAAATCAGTTTGAAAAATATATAAGTCTGTTTAAAAATATTCTTAGAACTGATTTACCAAAAAACCTTAATCGAAATTGGATTTTAAAATCGATTTTTGAACTTGATTGCATAAGAGAACTGATTTATAGCATTCAAAAACCCACAAAGAAAAATAATATACACATTGCATTTTATATGCAATGCAACACACAAACACACACACTATTTTTCACTTCCTCGTATTAACGTATTAAAAAGTACCAACAAACTAAAATGGCATCACTTTTGCTCCTAGAACACTCACATAACATAGAGACTTTCCCACAGTTGCAGTCGTTGAAAGCAAAAAAAAAAAACAAAACAAAAAAAAAAAAAACAAAAATATCTTAATCCCCTTTGTCCTATAACTAAGTATAGAAATAGTACACAACTCACATTCGACGCGATGTCCTTTTTTACGTTAAAAAGCTTTTACAGAAAATAAAACAAGAAGAAAAAAAATAGAATTAAATGAAAAAGAAAGAAAAAAAATAACGGAACATGTGCCGAATGGGGAATTACACGTCTCTATATTTGTACATATAACTACGACACGACGACGATGACGACGAGGACGAGGACAACAACGACGACAAAGACGAGGTATAAAAGTGACATGCTTTTGTTCCCGCTTATAATAATGTCCTTAAAACAGTGTTGATGTAGGCTGGCAGGCAGTCAGGAATAGGCCATTCCACCTCCTGAACCTAAATCTATCTATGGTGTTGAAGGTAAATTCACCCTTTTTGTTTTTTCTTCTCTCACCTTGAATTAGCTGGAACGCATGAAGTATTCCATTTCACTGGGTTTCATTCTATATCTATATATATATGTATGTACCTATGAACAACGACGTACGTATTATAGATGATCCTTCAAACAGGGAGTCAATTTGAAACTTTGTTTGTTTGATCCTTTCTAATTTAATCCCAAGGATAAAAAGATATTCTTTTATTTTTTTTCTCACATTGACACAGGACAAAACAAAAATTAAAATAAAACAAATAAAATTGAAAAAAGGAAATTTAGAAATTCCCCTGGATAAACACTAAAAATTTCACTCTCTTTTTGCAAAGAGGCCAAGAGGTAAAACCCTTTTGCAAACCCCTTTTTTCTGCCTGGGTCTGGCTCTGGGTGAGGTGACACTGAACTTCAAGGTTATAATGCAACACTATTTGCACCAATCCAATGGTATGGACGTCCTTTCACTTCCCACAGCCTTGAACTAGCTTAAAAGGATTTTTCTTTTTTAATTATCTAGCTGTGGAAAAGAGGAAGCAAAAACTTAATATAAGCACTTCTTTGATGTGTTAAGGTTAACCCGGAAGCAGAAAATGGCGCCCGGGAAAGATATTGAATTTTTTCTTTAACTTAAATTTTTACACAAATTAAATTTTATACGAAAAAGAAAATAATCTACCAGGAAGGTAGTGAAAAACCTTTTACGATTTAAAAATTCAACCAGAGAACGCGTACCTGTTTGCTTTGAATGGCGACGCTACGACACCTGTGATATCCGAATCACGACTGAGCTCACTGTTGGCTTTGTTGCCAGCAACAGCCTCCTCCGCAGAAGTTGTTGTTACCGATATGGTAACTGGTGATGGTGATGCTGCTGTTGCTGGTTTTGTTGTTGGAGCAGCAGTAGTGGTGATGGTTGGTGATGATGGTGGAAGAGCAGCAGCAGTATTAGAGACGACTGTTGCTGCTGTCTCGTGGTGAGTTGGGGAGCCATTGTTGGAGTTGGTGGCTGTACTCTCCGCAGTTAGTGTGCTCACTTGGAGTAAGTCTCCACTGTTTGTGTTGCCAATAGTCGTTGTTGGAATGTCGATGGTTTCATTGACCTGTGGATTGTGTGCAGAATTTTTGCGAGAGCTTTCACCATCGCTGTTCCGTTTTGTGGGGGTGGTTGGTGATTTGGGGCTTTGTGGAATGCGTCTGCTTAGCGCATACTCAACACTTGCCTTGCGTGACGTAGGAGAATTTATGTTGCTGGCAACATAACTACTACTTCCAACGGGTGAGGGATTTCGTGGAGTCGGAATGGGAGAGTCCTCCAGCTGGCAACATGTATCACAGCTGATGGTGGATTTGGTTGATTTGTGGAGTCGGGGGCTTGTAATGGGCCCTGATGGAACTGCATCAGCTCTGCTGTTGTCTGATGATGGTGGGTCCTTTTTGGGATTAGTGGCTGCAGTTGGATTGGTTGCTGCATTGTGAGGTGATGAGGATGGAGTGGTTATTGAGCTGCTGGTGCAGTGAAATTGATCCTGAAAATGGAAATTGGAAAAAAAAAATAAAGAACACAGTTTGTTGGATGTCTATCAAGCAATGATGTAAATGGATATACAGAGGGGGAGGGGGATAAAAGACAGGTGGTTGGTTCGATGTAGTCAAATTTTATAAAGAGTAGGAAGGAAGGTGTATGTTGTAAAGTTATTGCATCGGTGTACATCTTTTTAATAAAAGTTGATGATTTTTTTTATTTGTTAGTTGATGGAAGACCTATCATTTTCAAAAAAGGTTTTGTTGTTGTGTTGTATGTGTTTGTGTATGATGTTGAGCTGCGGTTTGACATGCCTACTTTGCAATATAATTAATTATTTCATTAATTTAGTTAAGTACATGTTTATTTAAATTTATCACTTTCGTTCAAGTATCAAGCTTCATTGGTTTTTACACACTATATAAAAGAGGGTTGCCCATTTCAATACTCTAATGGTTTATGAAATAAAATTTCACAACAGGTCATAATTATGGTTTATTTTAAAGTTTAATATAGAATTGTAAACTGTTGACAATTTTTATGAAAATAAATAAATACAAATTTAAAAAAACACCATTTGGGTAAGATAGATTTAAAATTCCAAATAAATGCACCAAAAATGAAACCTCCTACAACGACTTAAAATAATTCAAAATTTTGTTAGTGGTAAAATTTTTGTAGACTTGGCTCATAAGCCAAATTATGACATTGGTCTTGGGCGTTATGGAATTATTTATGTGCTCACAATGACGTCAAGTTTTATCGTTCAAGCACCAATGTCATAATCCTCAAATTGAAAAAAAAACAATCATAACAGCCAGAGATAAAAAAAAATACAAGACAAATCGCCAAACATATCTGAAGCCAATATCAAATGTCATATTGCCCAACAATGATACTCAAGAATAAAAATATCGTTTAAGCCGCCAGCATTGTACTCATACTATAATAGTCTATATAAGATCCAGCATCAGCAAATTTTAGGGGATGGAGAGCATAGTACAAACCAAAATATGTAAGTAAGTACCTAAGTGATGGGTTTTTTGTATAGGCTTGTGTAATACCTCACATGCCTTGTGATGGTATCGAATCCAGAAGTCTGGTTGTTTTTTTTTTTTTTGGTTGAGGGAGTGGTAAGGTTAAAAATGGCACTTTTTTTATAAGTGATGTTGAAACCACTTCAAAAAGAAATTGATTCTCTGCTATTTTTCCTGATTTCTATATAACACATTTACGATCCGTTTAATTGAATTTTAGACTAAAGTTTTTTCAAGAACATTGACTGAAACAATTTTATTTGAAATGTTGTTTTTAAAGATAAACTAATATACAAATACTTTTGTCACTCTGATCGGCTCGGATTTTTTTCAAATTCCATTTATAACTGTTTGATGTCGAACATACATAGTTACACACACCTATTTACAGCTAAAACAACCACCAAAGAAAAAGTGATGAGAAACAAAATAACAACGTTGAAAAAGTTCTAAAAATAGACAGAGTTTAAATGCAAATTTCCTATAACAAAGTATAAAATTTTAGAAAGATTGGCTCATCTAGGCGTCCAACCTTTTGCTATCGTCTAAAATATTAGAGATTGTATTAACTTACTGAATTTGAAGGTTATTTTGTAAAATATTCTTAAACCTGTTAAGAATCTTGCAAAATAAAAGTTTATCAAAAACTTTACAGTATTAGGGGCAAGTTATAGAAATCCTTAGTTTTCATCATTGAAAACATTGTTCCGTGCTTTAAAAGCGATTAACGGTCAATTTTGTACAAAGTTCTAAAATAAAATAAGAATTCGATTTATTAATTCTCAATTTATCTATTGAACTTCATTTGAAAAATATTTAGAACTCGGGATTTCTTCACATCTAAACATACCTTTAGAACTTGATTTAACCGTAGACCTACGTTTAAAAAAAACGACTAATTCTACGTTGATGGGTCGTTTTCGACCCTACTAGATTTTAATAAGGTATTTACACAAAAAATTAATATTTCTTAAAACGGAAACTTTTTTAATGATATTTTATTAGAAATATATAATATGTACATACATATATAGATGTTCTTACTACTATTTTATTCAGCACTTTCCACACATTGAACACACACGTTACGATTGTGTTTGCTTTTACAAACATTCTTGCCGCATCCACAGCAAACAAGCTCCGTTTTGTTGTTCTTTATTGTTGAATTTTCTTCAACACAAATGAAACACCTACCACGCTTTTTTGGCTGGGGAGAAGAAAATCTTTGCTTTTTGGCAACTGGATTGAAATTTTCACTTTCATTGTTGATAGTTGCCTGAAGAGTAAGCGAACATGAAGCTTGAGGTGGTCTTGATCTGTTGCGTATATAGTTTTTAGTCAACTCAACACCTAGGTCGTGCAAAAACTTTTTCCGGCTTTGCTTACCACGAGATGTCTGATACTCGGGATCGATTTGAGTAAAAATTATAAAAGCATTCAAAGCTGATATGTCTATAATGTTCGAAAATACGCACATTGGCCAACGATTAGTTTTTCGTTTTGCACTAAAGCCGGATAGCATTTTATCGGCATTGTCAACACCACCTTTTGTTTTGTTATAAAATTGTATAATTTCCGGCATCATTTTGGGTTCAGGTCCTAGTTCAAGACTGTGGTGCATAGTGCTTTGTACCACTGTGCATTTATTTTTCTTACTGATGTACGAAACAAGTGTAGTGGAATCCGTGAATGCGAAAGTTGATTGAAATAGTGGTCGTTTTTTTTCTAATAAAAGTTTCGGTGGTATACTTCTTTTATTTTTTCGCATAGTGCCGACCATGGTCAGATTCTTCTGGAGCAATTTTTGCCCAAGTTGGTATGAAGAAAAAAAGTTATCCATGGTGATATTGTGGCCCTTCAATCCTTCGACTAGGTCTAGAACCACGCGCTCACCTTGATTTTTTTCAGCTTCACCACCAACTGGTTTTCCTATGTTTCAGCGCAAGTGCAAGCCCAAAACTTCAAGCCATATTTTTCTGGCTTGTTAGGCATGTACTGCCTAAAGGAACATCTGCCATGGAAACCTAGTAGCTGTTCATCCACCGTAACACATGGTGATGGGTTGTAAAATAAAGGAAGCAATTCAACCCATTTATCCCATAGATTGTGAATAGGTGCAAATTTATCAATTGCTGTCATTTGATTTTGTCTGCGGCTGGTTGGATCGTCAAAACGTAGAACTTTCGTAATGTATTGGAAGGTTTCTTTAGACATAATAGCTCTGAAAATGGGCCGCCCGAAATTGGCGTCAAACAAGTCCTCAATGCGCTCTGTTTTCGATCTGCAAAAAACCAAATCCGTTCAAAAAACAAAACTACTTTTCAACCGATATGGAACAACTTACTTGTAGACACCTGCAAGAATCAATACTCCAATATATGCATAAAGCATATCTTCGTTCATGGTTTTGTGTTTGTCTCCAAACTTAGAGCGCCCAAAGTTATTTGTATTTTCTATAATAATTTTTTCAACATGAGGTGAAAAAAATAATAAAAATGAATCCATCAATACATGAACTCGGGCAATAGCGTAGCGAGTAACACCCGGTTTCATTGCTATCACATTCTCGGAACGGGCTCGGGCCACTAAAAACACAATCTAAAAACGAATGGACCGAAGAAATGTAAATATGCTTACCAGGTGGAGTCAATGGAACTGGGCTCCAAATGGTGTTGTCCTTCGAAACAAGCAAACGATCACTATTCGTGGAATCCACAGGTGCTTCTTCACTTTCGTCATCGGTTTCACTTGATTCATTTTCATACTCCTCAGGAACAAAATCTTCATCACTACCCGAAGAAAACTCTTCATCACTTGAACAACCACTGGACATTTTAACGTTTTATTATTTGATTGAATATATAAGTAAGTATAATAAAATTCAGTCCCTTTTTCAATGTACTCGAAAAGAAATGTCCACACACAATACGAAAACATATGACGGGTCGAAAACGACCCAATATAAAAAAAAGACCCATAATTCAAAAAAAGCAATGCCATCTTAGATTTAAATTAATTTGGCGGTCAGATTTTGATTTAAAACTGTACAAGCAACAAAGTCATGGAGAGATAGCTTAAAATAATTATTAGTTTTTAAAATATCTGAAAATAAAAAAAAACTTGGGTCGAAAACGACCCCAACGTAGGTCTACGGTTAAAATCATTTTTGAGTTTTAGGAATTTAAGATCTCGGTTGAATAAAAGTTTCGACTCAAAATTCTGACATTTTAAGAAAAAATTAAAAAAAAAAAATCTATCAGTTTTCTTTGGAGCGTGTATTTATTTTAGAATTTGGTTTTGATATTGTGTTATTTAAAATATTCTTATTTGATAAATGTAAACAGGAACATCTTACTTACTTAAAACATTGATATAAAGTATTATACTGAAAAGTTTCAATAAATTATGTGTTTATTAGATTCAGCCACAAGATTATTATCGAGATGATAAATACACTAATATTGATAAAAGTTTAGTATTTAATCAGATGGACATAATGTCAAAACGGGAATTTTGTCTTCTCTAACCAGATTTTAAGCACACGAAAAGTAAATAGTTGAATGGGTTAAAATGGTCATGAAAATTTAACACTTTATGAAAATGTCATTTATGACTTTTTGGCAAACCGTCCATGTTTATATTCTTAAAATATTTTATTATTGCACATAAAATTCATTGTAGTCTAAAATTTTATCCAAATCCGGAATGAATCTAAAAATTAGTCGTTTCTAAGAAGTAAAAACATTGCTAAACCGAGTTGTAGTATCCTAGACCCCCAGTTTTGAGGGTCTAATAAATGGAAGTTCTATATTTGAAACTGATATCAAAATCAAAGTTCAAACGCTTGAAAACTTGATAAAGAAATGAGTTTGAGCTCAATCGTTCAATACATGTTGTATTGGATGGATTCAAGTCTGAAAACCACAAAATAAATGCTGGTGTGCCCCAGGGCTCTGTTCTATCTCCAACACTCTTTCTCATTTTTGTTAATTATTTATATACGTCCAAAGCTTGAGTATAACTCCCATCTCTGGGCTGGTGCTCCTGCAACTTACTTAAGCCTCTTGGATAGTATTGAACGTAGAGCATTTAAATTGATAGATGATAATATCATCATAAGTTCATTTACTTCGCTTGAACATCGTCGTAAGGTCTCTTGTCTGACCCTTTTTTACCGTTATTTTAACGGCTTATGCTCTAGTGAAATAGCCAGGTGCATTCCTCCCCTTAAACAGTTCAACCGTAATACTCGCGCTTCTAGGAATGCTCATCAGTATACCCTCGAGCCCAACTTTGGCCGTACCGTCAAATACAGAGATTCGTTCTTTAGCCGTACTACGCGAATGTGGAATGCCTTACCACACTCTGTCCTTCCTAGTCATTGCAATATTCAGGAATTCAAAACCAATGTGCACCGACATCTCCTTTTAAACCCTCTCTCCTCTTCCTAGTGATCACACTGTGCCTCTGCATAATAAGGGTAGTAATATCCCCTTGAGTGTGTGCTTATTATATAAAAAAAAAAAAAAAAAAAAAAAATCGAGTTCTTATTTATCAATAAATCTAGTTTTAGAGGCTAGAAATTTGTCAAGTAAGAGTAGTACCCGTAGCGTGATGGTTAGTGCGTTGCTGTAATGCAGATCCCGAACGAACGCGTGGAGTTGGAGGAATACGTTGCAACGCATTCTTACAATTACAGTAAGATGCGCTGGCCTCGTTTCACCAACGCCCTAGCGAGAGAACTTCGTTCGAGTGACATAGCCCCACCAAACAACAGAAACCTGACAAATACAGAAATTGACCAACATTTACAACAGATGAATGAAACAATAAAACGAACAATGGAACGGACAATACCAAAGTACAAAGAACGGGACCAAATGGACGCTTACAGAAACTCGACTATTGACGCACTACGTAAGCACAAGAGTGGCTTACTGACAAGACTCAAAAACTTGTACAGACGACTTACAGACCCACACGACTTGGAGGTTAGGACACTGAAGTCGTCAATAAAAAATGTCAACCTGTTGATTAAGGAGAACTACAGGTTATCAATTAACAAGTACTGGGACCGCAAGATCCGGTCAGTTAATTCCAGTGACCCTAGTATGTTCTCTAAAATCAACAAGTTATTCAGGAAAAAGAACGACAATGACCTTCCGTGTCTGAAACTCCAAAGAACTGAAGAGAACAGAGACGTACTCATGACAGCGCAAATAGATCCAGAAGAAGCCATCTTTGACGATGACTTTTATATAATTGAAAATCCGAAGGAAAAAGTGGAGGCGGTGGGAGCTGCTTTCCAGCAAGTGTACAAGGTGAATGTTAGCATTCGCCCCAACCACGACCTGGAAAACAGAGCCCTACTTAATCACTTTTACCTTCGAAATGATATAACACATTGGCGATCTGAGAACCGCGGTTTTATGCGGTTCGATGACGATTCCTTGGCAAATGCCATAATCGCCGAGCAAACGGGACCAAGTCCCCTGTTAGTGACGAAGGTTGAGCTTCAGCTCATCTTCAACTCAATAAAAAATAAAAAGTCAGCAGGTGTCGATGGTATATCCAACGTTGTACTAAGACATTTACCGATGGAGGCAATTGACATTTACACCACACTCTTCAATAATGCACTGAATAATGCATATTATCCGGTGCATTGGAAGACCGCTGTGGTTCATCCTCTCCCGAAAAAGGGAAAGGACAACTCCAACCCGTCAAATCTTCGGTCGACAAGTCTTCTTCCGAGCATCAGCAAAGTTTTCGAAAAGATCATCAATAGGGCTCTGACTAAGTGGGCTGCGGACAACAAAATAATTCCGGATAAACAGTTCGGGTTCAAGGCGGGTCATGACACAATTCATGCTGCGTCTAAACTCGTTTCTGATATCCAATGGAATAAAACAAAACAACAATGCACAGGTGCTGTTTTGGTTGATTTGGAAAAGGCCTTTGACACCGTATGGTTAGAGGGTCTTTACCTAAAACTGAGCAGGCTTGGCATAAGCAAGCCATTGTTGTATATACTTTATGATATGCTTAACGGTAGAAAGTTTATTGTCAAAAGTGGCAATGTAACTTCTACCACAACATTCCAAATTAACAATGGTCTTCAACAGGGAGCGGTGAATTCGCCGATTCTCTTCAGCATTTACACCAGCGATCTGATAGGTAGTCTTACAAAGGCAATTGCGTACGCCGATGATTATTGCGTACAGAACGGCCCGAAAGGTTGAGGTTATTAGAATTCTCTTGCAGCGTGATTTCGACAAGATTCAGCGATATTGCGACGACTGGAAACTGAAAATAAATGTCCATAAGTGAATTTGGAAAAAAAAAAAAAAAAAGTGCGTTGGACTGTCATGCAAGGGGTCTTGGGTTCAATCCCTGCCTGTGCCACCTAACTTTTTTCACGGGTACTGCCTCTTGCGAGGAATTGACAAATCCTCCAAGAGTAATTCTTGTCATGAAAAGTGCTTTCTCAAATTAGCCGTTCGGATTCGGCATATAAACTGTAGGTCCCTTCCATCTCTGACAACATTACTCGCACACAAGAATGGTTGAGAGTTGTAAGTCACTAGGCCCTGGTTCTTCATGGACTGTTGCGCCACCTAATTTATTTATTTATTTTATAATGAGTGTTTCTAGTTTTTTATATTCGTGCCAAAATATGCAATGTAAATCTTTTTTAATTAACTTAAAATTTATATTTTATTGTTTTGACTAAACTAAAAGTCGCAATAATTGTTTATATTTTTTTTGAAAATGTGTAAATATATAAAAGAAATCGAATTCAAACTATTTTTAAATTATTTAAAAAAAAAAATAAAAAAAAAATAAATAAATTAAAATTGAAAATTTAGAATGAAACAACAACAACTTGTGTGTGCTACCACCAAGTTTTGGCTGGAGTTATAGCTATTTCACGGGGGCCAACCCGATCATCAGACTCCTTTAGTGGTGCTTAATCGCTTTATGTTCAATTTAATTTTTGAAAGAACTTTGCCCGAGCTGGGCTTGAACAAGCGACCTAGCGTGTGAGGAGCTAGTGCACTACGCACTACGCCACCGCACCCACATGAAAGTTGTAAGCCAATCACAGGTTTTTTTTTCCGTTCTATCGAACTATACTGAACCGATTAGCATTTTTCTAAGTACACACAAGTAATTGTTGTTGTTTTATCCAGGTTCTTTCTATTATCTCCTCTCTTTTTTCATAAGCCAACAATTCGATTGGATTCGTATGAGGAGGGAGATGAGGCGAAAGAGGTTGACGCTGGTCAAGATTTTTAAAACAACAACAATTACTTGTGTGTACTTAGAAAAATGCTAATCGGTTCAGTATAGTTCGATAGAACGAAAAAAAACCTGTGATTGGCTTACAACTTTCATGTGGGTGCGGTGGCGTAGTGCGTAGTGCACTAGCTCCTCACACGCTAGGTCGCTTGTTCAAGCCCAGCTCGGGCAAAGTTCTTTCAAAAATTAAATTGAACATAAAGCGATTAAGCACCACTAAAGGAGTCTGATGATCGGGTTGGCCCCCGTGAAATAGCTATAACTCCAGCCAAAACTTGGTGGTAGCACACACAAGTTGTTGTTGTTTCATTCTAAATTTTCAATTGTAAATTCGGCAAGCAGCTGCCTTAACCTGCGAGTGTAAAATTTCACACAAAACCCCTTAATAAATTAAAAAAAAAATAATAATAATAAAAACATCACTTTGATAGAGATACTTGAAACTAAAAATTTAAAAATTTAAGCATTGTAAAGTAACCACTCGGTCTGACGGCATATCTGCCATGCCTTATATATTATTCAATACTTATAAGCAAAACCATTGTTAGAAATTTAAGAATTTGATGAATAAAAATCTAATCTAATCAAAAAAAAGTGGCTCAAACTCTACCAAACTGCAGCAAATTCTTGATTTTTTGTTCGATTTAGACGGAACAAGATTTTATTATTTGAGGTTATTTTTTCTCACCATATTTATTTTAGAGGGCTTAAAGTACTATTTGTCTTTATTTTATAATTGTAACTCAATGTAGGTACTAGTTTTTAAAAATTATTTTTTACTAATTCTAACAAAGCGAAAAATCTATAAAATTTTATCAGGTGTAAGCTAAATAACTGCATGTGGGCATTGGCAGTACATTTTAACAAAATCGGTCCAATCTTTAATTATAATGCTCGACAAACACTCTAACCTTGGAAAAATGCTCTTAAAAAACAAGCCACTTCAAAAAATTTGAATTCTTGAACAAAAAGAACAATGTAATTGAAATCAGCAGTTAAATTTTCTTTTCCAACCAGGAAAGTGAGAGGCCCCACAGTGCATCACATGGGCAACATAACAAGCCCCACATTTTCGGACATCTTCATTATCATTCTAATTTTCTTTCGAACTTCGGTATTTTTGTTCTACACAATGCCCCCGAATAAATCAATATTATGGAACATTTTCAAAACTCTTTTGAGTAAATTAAAAAAACCTTCACACAAAAAAAAGGAAATATATAGGAAAAAAAACCTTACAACCCCAAAAACAATTCTAACGAATTTGAAACACATATAAAAGACGCACCATCACATATATAACAAAGCATTTCCAAAAAATTCCATTAAAAGTATCACAGCCAAAAAGATTTAAGACTTTTCATGTGAATTCTTCAACCCAAACCAAAAAAAATAATGAATTCAAACTTTTAACAAACTCTCTTTCGCTCTTTCCGAGTCTTCCTTTTCCTTCTTTTTGTGTGTGAGTGTTTGTTTTTTCTTCTTTTGTCCCTAACTTCTTCAACTTCCTTGTTCATCTTTTCTTTTGCGTATATTTCGTTCAGCATTTTTAAAGAACAGTTTCTCTGATAACCACCTTTTTATTTCTTAAAAAGAACTACACAAAAGTTTACTTTTCTTCATTTTCCATTTTGCACCAAGTGCAAGAACGAAGAAACCAACAACGAAGCACTATTGCGACAAGGGACTTGAGAGACATACAAGTTCTATCCTATATCTATCTGTAGGTACCGAAAAGAATGTGTGTCTGAAAAGGTATCTAAGCCCATCCACGACTTGATGTTCTCTTTGTATAGGAAACGTTCTTAAAGTTTTTTTGTTTATGAAGAAATTCAAAACAGACGAAGAGGAGTTGAAAATGAAGAAGAATTGATGTTAAAATTTTCTAATTATCCCACCCAAGCAAATATGGGAACTTCTAAAACCGTAGCTTTTGTACTTACTTTTTGTCTCCGGCGCGGACCAACGCTAAGAGACTCTTCGCTTCGTGCATCGTAGAAGACGTCATCGTCCTCATCGACATCGAGAGTAGCTGATGCCATTGTTGTTATTGTAGTGGAATTCGTATTGTTGCTGGTGCCTTTATCAGGACTGACTTCAGCAGCATCACAAGCTGGATCCTTGGAATCCTTTTCATTGTTTGCGGTTTCAATTAGTTGTTCGGTGGAGCGTTGTTTTCCGACAGAAGTCGCATTCGCAGCAGCAGCAGCAGTAGCAGAAGCGATTGCAGCTATCGGACTGATTTTTCCTGACGCTTCAGTGTTCCTCAGACGGCTTCCTGCCACTGATGCATCTTTATCGTCGTTTTGGGATTGTGGGTTATTGCCTGGCTTGTCATTAGTCGTGGTGGTGGTTGGAGCAGGAGTAGCGAGTGGTGATAGTGGCTGCGGTGGAGCTTGTTGAAATTGTGCAACGTCTGATTGGGTAACTTTTTGTTTCGCTGAAGTGCTTCCGGCTACACTTCCCCCTATCCCTCCATCTCCTCCATCACCAGTACTATCTGATGCAGGACCTGGAATTCCGGGACTTGGGGTTTTTAGTCTCCTCCTCTGCTGTTTCGATTCAGAGGAGCCTTCTATCTTATTTGAAGAGCTGGTTATTATTTTGTTGTCTGTTTCCATACAGATTGCTGAAGATTTTTCAGCGGTACATTGTTGTTTGTCATGTTTTTCTTGTCGATCCGGGCTTTCCCGGATTTTGATAAGTTTTGGGCTTGGTAGAGGACTTATATTTTTGACATAGTTGTTGTTGTTATTGCTGTTGCTGTTGTTGTTGTTAGTTGTGTTAATATTATTGATAGTTGATGTGGAACTGCTGCCTTTTTGGTTTTTATGCGCCGATGACGATGACGAAGAGTGCAATGATGAATATGGTGTGCCCTTAGGTATGGCGCCTGTGGTTGAGCTTGATAATGGAGTTAAAACTGGTGCGGTTGGTGTTTTTGAACGATGATTGACATTTCGATCCAGCGAAGCATATTCTGTGCAGTCACGTGTCATAGGAGGCTGTTGTTGTTGTTGTTGTTGTTGATGATGCTGTTGATTCGATTGTTTTCTTAGTGAAGAGAAATTCTGTTGTTGCATTGTGCCTCTGGGTGCTGCCACAGGTTGACTATGTTTTATTGAGGAACGTGCTGCAACTCTATCTTTGGCTATAGGTAAGGTCGAGTACATTGAAGGTGGGGGAGCTGGTGGAACTTTGATATTCCTAAATGGACTTCCACGACCTTGTTGATATCTAAAATGAAAAAATAATAAATAATTAATACAAATTTATTTATCAAGGAAGAAGGATGTTGTATTTTATAATTCAAAATCGTTTTTTTAAGAAAAAACAATTCACATTTTATTTAAAAAAGAAATATCAAACAAATAAGTTGGACAATCTAACCGTATTGTTTAAGGCAATTTGGACCAGCTGTTTATATCTGGTCCATATTCCCTCGTCATGGAGAGAAGTTAAAGTTGTTTTTATACCCAAAGCAGGTAAATGCTCGCAAGTCAATCCTTAAGACCTACGACCTATACATAAGTCTATCATGATTCCTTCTTAAGAGCTTAGAAAGATTGATTGATATCCATTTAAGGGCAAGTATTGATACAAGACTTCAGTTTACGTCTCAACATGCCTACTGTAAATGTAAATTGATGGAATCGGCGTTACACACACTATACTACGCACCATCGAATACTCCCTCCATCATATAGAGTTCACTATGGTTGCTTTCCTTGACATCGAAGGTGCTTTTAATAACGTGAACACATCTGAAATCACATTCCCACTAACGTCTTTAAACGTAGAGAGTTCGCTTGGGGAGTTAATTCATTTAATGCTGACTAGCAGAATCATTAACTCAAAACTGGGCAACTCTTCTGCCAGAAAATTCGATAGTAGAGGGACACCGCAAGGTGGTGTTCTATCCCCTCTCCTCTGGAACCTAGTGCTTAATGAAAACCTAACCTGTGGATTGGGTGTTAACCGACACAAAACCGAATTAGTCCAATTTTCGAGGAAATACCAAATTCCATTTGTTAACCCTCTCTATATTAAAGGAATCCAATTAAAGTTCTCAGACGAGGCTAAGTACCTGGTTCTTGTTTTAGACAAAAAACTAAATTGGAAAAGCAGTGTACAAGAAATAGTCAAAAAATCTACTGTAGCTCTCTGTTCTTGCAAAAAAGCTATTGGTAATAAATGGGGCTTACAACCTCGAATCACGCATTGGCTGTACACATCGATAAATCAGAGCGATTTTAATATACGGCAGTATGGTGGACTGCTTTAGAACAAGCTATAAATCGCGACAATGCTTGCCTATGTATAAGCGGTACTGGACACCCTACTCTACCTAACACCTCTTGATATATTTGGTAAACAAATAGCTGCAAGCTCTGCTATTCGCCTCAAAGCTTCGTCGCAGTGGATTAACAACAACATTGGCCATTCCGTAATTCTTAGGTATTTAGAATCAATTCCAAAGCACACAGACTACACCATCCCCTAACTGCAGTTGGACAGAAACTTCCAGATTTCTATACCTTCCAGATCTTTCTGGGAAGATAGGGCATTCCTGGAAGACGAGTCAGTCCACTTTTATACAGATGGATCAAAAATAAAAGAAGGAGTTGGAGGAGGTGTGTACTCTGAACGACTGAAATTAAGTCTCTCATTACGCCTTCCCAATCATTGCGTTCAGGCGCAACTTTTGGCGATAAAAAAAGTCTTGTCCTGGCTTAAAGAAAACGTGATATCAACATCTGATATCCGTATTTTCTCAGATAGCCAGGCCGCTATCAAATCTCTGGACTCTGTCTCTACAAACTCTATAACAGTCCATAACTGTCGATCATCTCTAATGGAGATGGCAAAACAGTTTAATATTCACCTTTGCTGTGTGCCGGGCCATAGAGACATTCCAGGTAACTGTAAGGCAGATTAACTCGCCAGAAACGGTATAGAACAACCCATTCTACCACGTTTGGCAAATGCTGGCATACCAATCGCTACTTGTAAACTATTGCTAATGCAGGCTATGAAGAAGGTAAACACCAGGTGTAACAGCTTCACCACGTGTCAGGTCACAAAAAACATCTGGCATACACTAGATTTAAAGCGATCAAGGTGCTTGCTATTTCTAAGCAGATCGAATATAAGCTCTATAATCGGTGTCATAACCGGGCATTGTCTAATAGGAAAGAACGCCACGCGGCTAGGAGTATTCTCAAATGACTTTTGCTGAAGCGGTTTGGACGAGGAAGAGGAGGAAACAGTTCTTCACCCTGTCTGTACATGTCCTGCACTAGCTCAAAAACTCAATAATTACCTAGGAGAACCTGGTTTCATTGATCTTAGTAGAAAGCCTCAAGATTCATGTGGTATCACAATGGGCCATTAAACTCGCCATCACCTAACCTATCCGTATTTTAATTGAGCTTTTTACTAATTCCCATGGATTTAACATTCCTTGTCTCATTCTCGGAAAACAAACCCCACTTTGAGAGAATACAAACAAAAAATTGTGCTAAAAACAGAGATTGTGTGCCATTGTTTTTCTTTTCGGAAATTCCACTGCCTTCAATTTCAAGTCTCTAAAATTTGGTTTAAATACGATTTAACATTTTTCATATATTTTCACTGATAAAATTTAAATTTATTTTTAAGCAAAACGGAAGAATCTGAACTCACTATTATTTTACCTTAAATTCAAGAGATTGTAATTCTGTTAACGAGGAAATTAACATTTTTTCACCAAATTTCAGCATAAAATGCTAAAATATTTTTCAACGAAATTTTAAATAGTGAAATTCCGGTTTAAAATTTGATTCAACGTTTTAGTTAATTTTGTAATCTGTTATGAAGAATTTAACAGTTCTTTTTTATTTCTCTGAAACTAATTGTTTTTAAACGAAATTGGATTTAGTAAGAATTGCGAGAAAATTGGGATCAATTCTATTTTTCATTAATTCCAAAAATATATTTTTTGTTCTCTAAAGTCTAAACTTTGCTCGATTTCTTCTAAAATTTTTTTCTTCTAACATTTTTATCAAAAATTCTAAACATACAATTTAAGTTTCTATAGATTTAAATGGAATTTAACGTTTGTCTCATTTTATTTCTTTCATTTCATCTATTAAATGAAATAGAATTAAGCAAATTGAATATAAAACATCATTCACTTAAACGGATTTGACTGTATTTTTATGAAATGAAATCAAAATATTGATCAAATCGTTTCCCTTTATATTGCCTTTGTGAATTAAAAACTACCAAAAAGGTTCTTCAAATATAAAATACCTTCAATACAGCAGACGTACAAATTTTAAAAAGAAAATAAAGTTGAATATTAATGGTTTTGAGTTATCTCCTTTTAAATCACATAATGGCAGTGAATCAAATGAGATGAAAAAGAGAAAAAAAAAGTCTTTTAAAATTATGCTAACCTTCCAGATTGATGCTGCTGCTGTTGCTGCTGATGTTTTCCCCCATTATTTCCACCACCATTTCCATGATGGTTGGAGGAATCCATTGCAGTTGTAGTCCTCTGCATTTCCGCCTGGTATATGCTCCGTTTCACATCATTAACATGCTTAAAAAAGTCCTGCGCATACTTGTTCTGCTTCAAATCCAAATTGCTTTCGTTAAAGTACTCGTTCGACTTCTGGCTACTGCTGCTCTTTCTTCCATAATTCAAGTCGTCAAAATCCGACGAGAAGTAACTAGACGAGCAATCACAATTCCTACATTCGTATCGACAGTTATCCGAGAAGCTGCACTTCTCACCGTCCAAACTACAGCGACGACATTCAAACGCAAACCTACAACTCTCCGAACTGCCATAATACCTGCGCTGCTGTGTTGAATAGGAGAACATCGAATCACCCAGGCTGGAGTCGCTTACCTCGCCGCAACGGAAGTTACGATGCGAGGCGTTGTCACTGCTCCTCGCCGAGTACTCACTGATGATGGAAACCTTTGAGTCGCTTTTGTAGATTTTGGGCTCGTACGATGGCTCTGGGAGGATTTGGGAGCCACCCAGTTGCCCGCCCAAGCGGTAAATTCGATAATTGGGCGGTGGAGGCGGCTGATGGTAATGGTCACTAGACGATGAAGCCTCAAGTCTGGCCATGGTGTTGTATTTATGGTGCAGCGAGTCACTGGACGACGAGGACTTTGTGTTGTTTACCCTTTGTCCCATCTGGGCCATGCTGGGCGGGGGACCAATAACAAATGCCATCGATGATGGAGGCAGGGGTTGGGTGCCTGATGCACTTCCCGGTGGTATCCTTGAATTTCGACGGGGCTGTGGGATCGGTGGCAGAGTTGGTTGTTGGTAATGTGATTGCGGTCGTATTTGCTGGACCGAATGATGTGGTGGCAGATGTTGCTGCTGATGATGCTGCTGCTGTTGCTGCTGATGTTGTTGCTGCTGCTGCTGCTGCTGATGTTGTTGTGGCACCTGTTTGTGACTTTCCGGTTGCTGTTGAAATTGTAAAATCGGATTGTACTCGCCCGTTATGGCAACGGGGGTGGTTTCAATTTTATATACCCCTGGGTTGTTGGGATTATACGATTGGAATTCCAGGATATGTGCTGCAGGAACTGTTTGTTGTTGTTGTTGTTGTTGCTGCTGCTTCTGCTGCTGCTGCTGTTGTTGATGATGTTGTTTCTGTTGTTTGGACGTTGTTGTCCCGGCAAATGAGCTGCGGTTATCGTTGCGTCCCAAACTCCCAAATTGCTGCTTCGATTTGATACTATCCTGCAGGCAATACTCGCAGTTCTCCTTCGTGCACTGCTGCATGCACAATTCGCAATCAGGATAAATGGTGTGCTCAGGATGCTGCAATGATGACTCTTCGACATCCGAGGTACGGTCTTTAAAAAATATCTCCTCGTAAATGTTCTCTTCGCTGCGGGAGATATGCTTTTTCGATCCCAGTCCACTTGTTAGCGAATTACTGTGCTTTTCGACGAATTTCTTTGAGGTCTTCAGACCCTCTTTGAGTAAATAGTAATTGAAACTCTTGATCCCGATTTCACCTTTTAGGAACTTGCGTCCGATTTGCATCTTTGTTGATTCCTTGCCGCGCACAGAGAATGCATCCTCTGTGTCGGCTTTGAGGTTGCTCATTTCCGGCCAATCCTCTACCTCTGGACTGGGTTTCGGAGCAACGGTTGCTTTTGCCTTGGACCCCCGATAGGACCGGTCAAGATTGACTGTCTTGGCAGCAGCTTCACCCCGTTCCAGGGATCGCCTGCCTGGTTGGGTGTTGTCCAGTGACAGGTTTCGCTTTTGCTTCGATGACCGATCTCGTTTGGTGTCCCTCTTTTTGGGAGACTTTTCAGGCCGCTCCAGACTACGCCCTCTTTTGCCAATACTTTGGTCGAGCTGAAGGTTATCCGAGCTACTCGACCCATCTTGCTCATAGCTGCTTGACTGTTTCACCTGTTTTGCCGAAACTTTTGGTCGTTTGCCCAAGGAACCTCCTAAGACTTCCACCTTTGATCCCACTGAACTGCCCCCCACAGAGACACTGCTGCGACGCTGAGGTATAGCCAAATGGCTTATATCATCTGTATAGGCAGGGTCATCGTAAATCCTATCCCTCACTGTCGATTGTGAGCGGTCCTTCGTCTGAAACGAAAAAAAGGACAAAAATACTTTAATAAACGCTAAAGTCGGGAGTTTTTAATCAATTTAAAGCGCTTAACAAACAAAGTGCAAAGGTATAGGAGGGAATATACATTTTAATTGGGAACTGAGTCCGAGCCAAAGACTTGTTTTTGTATCTACCACCATCCCTTGCCGATGTAAAAAACATTAAAAAAGTAAAAAAAATATCCAGGAGACGCAAAAAAGTAAAAGAAAAACAAACTTTTCATTTACACAAGGTAAATGAACTTAGTGTCTGGCTGGAGCTGGATGCTCGTAGAAAATAGTTTGTCCTTCGCATCGTGTGTTTGCTTTGCTTGCCGATGCCGAAGTTGAAGCTGAAGCTAAAACTGAATCTGAAACCGAAGCCAAGGCAGCGCTGCTGAAGTGTAAAGGTAATTTTTACTCTGAAATTAAATTTTTTGTTGCCTTGCCTTAAAAATGAAAAAAAAAGGATATAAGGTAAAAGTGGAAGGAATGTGGGGCTTTGGCGGTTGGGAGATGAAGGAGCAACAGTCTGGTTAACTTTTTAACAATGTGTTATCTGTTGGTTCTTTTTTTACGGTTTTGTGTTTTTTTTTAGGGAGGGGTTTTTACATTTTGTCCTTAAACTATCAGGGCGCTTGTTGAATGTCAAAGGATGTGTTGAAGTGAAGCATGGAAAAAAGAGCATACTTCCTGAGAATAGAACTGTGAATGCAAAAATGTGTACATATGAAGTGTTTTTGTAGGAATATATAGCCTCTGCTTTATGGTAAAGGTGTATGACTATTATTGTGATGTTTATCTTGTTTGGTGAAATTAATTTCCTTTTTCATTTCACGATGAACGGTATAGAAAAAATTCGACCCTAATGAGAAAATAAAATAAACAGAATATCTACATAATATTATAGAAAATGGACAGTCTGGAAGAGATTGCTTTTTTTGGACTTCCTTTCCGATTGCTTGCTCAAGCCGCCCAAGCCAATGCTTTGCAACCACATTGTTGTGAACTTGATAAGGGTTTAGGTGGTTTTGATTTGAAATTATTATTTTTTCAAATGGAAAATTCGTGACGGTTCTATGCGGTTTTTTGTTCTTACGATGAGTGCACTCTCAAGAAGGGATTTAAATTACATATTATTCTGGTGAGAATGGTGAGATTTTTTGAAGTGGAAGTTTGTTTGTTTTTGACTTGCTGAGAAAATCATGAAGGGAGTTTTATAATGTTAATGAAGTTTTTATGGAAATATCTGACTGAACAAGTCATATACAGACATTTTTTATGTAGGTATATAGGATCTTTACCTTTATATACCTACGGTCAAAAATTTGACTTATTTTAAAGTGAAAAGTTTTTTGTTGTAAAAAACATTTGACTTTTTTAAACTCTATGAAATTAAATTAAATTTTGAAGTTTATGAAGTGTTTCGATAGAAAATTATTATAAATTCGAACTGAAGCTTAAAAGTATATCACATACATTATTATAAAACGTTAGTTTTGCAGTTGATTTGCGAACATTTTTAACCGAAGTAATTTCAAGGGCCTTGGTTTTTACGGATTCGCATTTTTTTTAATTTTTAAAATTGGTTTGTATAATTTGCTACCTTCTCCAAAACTTTTGCTTATACTTCTAAAAAATATTTATGTATGTATTTGAAAACATCTAAATAAAAACAGTTTTTGAAAAATAAAAACAAGCAAACGAGCCTAACTGTCGAATGGGCCTGTTAATTTAAAATGTTATAAACTCAAAAGTTAAATTTAAGTGGAAATGTTTTGATTTTAACTAAGTAAATATGGTTAAGAAAATAAAATATGTTGAAATAACTGAAAAAAAAGAGACTCAGTATTGCTTATTTGAATTTGCCGCCATTTGTGCAGTGAAGTTTTGGCAACCCTGAACAAAAAGCAATTTGACAGCTAACAGTACAGGGTTATTAAAAATGGAGCGTTACACGAGAGAACAACGTGTCTTCATTATTAAAGAATATTTCAAAAATAGTGAAAGCTTGGCGGCTGAAGTTCGAAAATTTCATACAAAATATGGTCGGAATAGTGTTTTAACTTCGTCAACTGTGAAGAGATTAATTGAAAAATTCATGGAGACTGGATCCGTTGGAGACGCCAAACACACTGGTCGTCCAAAAACAAGCCGTTCAAATGTGAATGTCGAAGCAGTGCGTGAGAGTGTTGCTGACAATCCAGGAACCTCAATTCGACGTCGTGGACAAGAATTGCAAATTTCAAGAACCTCTCTACAGCGTATACTCACCAAAGATCTGTGTCTTCATGCTTACAAAATTCAATTAACACAACAATTGAAGCCTAATGACCATGGACAGAGAAGAGAGTTCGTTGAATGGATTATTGAACATCAACAAATGGACCCTGATTTTTCGAGCAAAATCATCCTAAGCGATGAAGCACATTTTCATCTTGATGGCTTTGTCAATCGCCAAAATTGCCGCATTTGGGGTTCGGAGAACCCACATGTGACTGTCGAAAAACAAATGCATCCACAACGCGTGGATGGTGTGGATTTTGGGCTGGAGGCCATATTTTTTTGAAAATGATGCTGGTCAAGCAGTGACTGTTACTGGTGCTCGATATCGCGACATGATTACACATTTCTTTCTGCCAAAATTGGATGATATTGATGTGTCCAATATGTGGTTTCAACAAGACGGTGCCACATGTCATATAGCCCGTGAAACAATTCAATTACTGCATGAGACATTTCCAGGTCGTGTACTCTCTCGTTTCGGTGATCAAAATTGGCCTCCAAAATCGTGTGATTTAACACCATTAGACTTCTTTTTATGGGGTTATTTGAAATCACAAGTCTATGTCAACAAGCCCACAACCACCCGTGCATTAAAGGAGGAGATTCAACGCTGCATCAACGAAATTCAGCCACATTTATGCAGAATGGTCATGGAAAATTTCAACAAAAGAGTGCACATGTGCATGCAAAGCCATGGAGGCCATTTGTCCGATGTGTTATTCCATACATAACCCTATCCTATGTACTTTACGAGTCAATAAAAATATAACTATCAAAAGACTAAAAACGGCGTTTTCTATTTAATTCAAATCTTGCGTTAATTTTGGGACACCCTTTACAAGGATGGGTTAGGTTAGGTTAAAGTGGCTGCGGATTCAGAATCCACACACTTAGGCCAAAAGAAGAGGCCCATTGTGATACCACATGAATCTAGAGAATTACTTCCCACTAGGCGAACCATTTTGAGCTTTTTATAAAGCGAAGGAGATATCTGATATCCTTTTTAGCTAGTTCGCTGGGATTATCAAAAGAGTAATCTCCAAGATGAAGTTTGCGTCTTAGTGAAAGAGCAGGGCAGGTGCAGAGGAGGTGAGAGATTGTTTCTTCTTCTTCCTCGTCCATACAGCTCCTTTAGAAGTCATTTGAGGCTACACCAAGTCGTAATGCGTGTCTGCCTATAAGACAGTGTCCCGTAAGGACACCTATTAGGGAGATAATATGAAGTCTGCTTTAAGATAACAAGTCTTTAGAGCGCTTTAGGTCCAGTGAAGGCCATATTAGTTTTGTGGCTACGCATGTTGGTAATTTGTACCACCTAGAGTTTGCTATCTCGAAAGCTGTTTCTTTTAGCAGAAGTTTACATGTAGCTATCGGTATACCTATCTTCTCCCTTTCAGGTGAAATAGGTATGACGGTTCCATTTTAAGCGAGTTCATCGGCTCTACAATTTCCTGCGATGTCTCTGTGGCCCGGCACCCAGCGCCATCTCCATAAGAGACGATCGACAATCGAGGGCCGTTAGAGATTTAGTTGAGACGCCGCGCCGTCAAGAGACTTGATAGCAGCCTGACTGTCAGAGAAGATGCGTATATCAGAAGTTGATATCACGTTTTCTCTTAGCCAGGAGAGAACCTCTTTGATCGCTAAAATTTCCGCTTGGAAGACGCTACAATGATTAGGGAGACGGAATGAGATGCTTAGATTAAGCTTTTCTGAGTACACACCACTACCAACTCCCTCATTTGTCTTGGATCCATCTGTGTAAAAATGGATGCTTTTGTCATCTAGGAGTTTTTTGTCTTCCCATTCATCCCTGGATGGAATGGATACCTGGAAGTTTTTTCCAAATTGGGGTTTTGGGATAGTGTAGTCTATGTACTTTGGTATAGAACCAAAGAGGTTCAAAATGATGGAGTGCCCAACATTGTTGTTGGCCCATTAAGATGAGGCGTTGAGTCTAATAACTGTACTCGCTGCCACTTGTTTGCTGAATATGTCGAGGGGTGTCAGATGGAGGAGAGTGTCCAACGATGCTGAGGGTGTGGTTCTCAAAGACCCGCTAATGCAGAGACATGCAGTGCGTTGGACTCTGCTGAGTTTGTCGTAGTATGTGACTTTCTCCAGTGCAGTCCACCATACTGCAACCCCGTACATAAGTATTGGTCGGATGACCGATGTGTATAGCCAATAAGTTATGCGAGGTTGAAAACCCCATTTGTTTCCTATGGCTTTTTTGCAAAGGAAAAGAGCTGCTGTAGCTTTTTTAACTCTTTCCTGAATATTAGGTTTCCAACTTAATTTTTTGTCCAATATCAGACCAAGATATTTGGCTTCATTTGTAAAAATTAGTGGTACACCTTTTATTGAAGGAGGTACAATTACTGGGATCTTGCATTTCCGTGTAAAAAGGACAAGGTCTGTTTTTTGAGGATTAATACTAAGTCCGCAGTGATCTGCCCATCTAGTGAGCATATTGAGTGCGTTTTGGAGGAGGTCTCTCAGTGTATTAGGATGTTCTCCTATGACGGCGATAGCAACATCATCGGCATACGCAATCACTCTGTAGCCTTCTTTTTCAAGGGATATTAGTAGCTCGTTAACCACTATGTTCCACAGGAGAGGGGACAGAACACCACCTTGCGGAGTGCCTCTACTGACAGACCTTTTCGTACAAAAATCCCCCATCTTAGAGTTGATGATCCTGCTTTTTAGCATTAGATTTATCAATTCACAGAGTGAGTATTCGACGTTTAAAATAGTCATGGCAGAAGTGATCGCGGATGTATCAACGTTGTTGAAAGCGAACTCAATATCCCGGAAGGCCACCATAGTATATTCCTTTTGTTCAAGGGAGCTGAGACATCGATAGTCTCTTATCAATGCTATTACGTACATGGATATTAATCAATCGTTCCAGAGTTTTGAGAATGAATGATGATAGGCTAATAGGTCTTAGATCTTTAGGGTTGACATGCGAGCATTTGCCCGCCTTGGGAATGAAAACTACCTTTACTTCTCTCCATCGCTGGGGTATGTAGACCAGATCTAGACAACTTTTAAAGATCATCTCAATGATGGGCAAAGTTATGTCAATGGTAATTTGTAGCTCAGCTGGTACGATTTGATCTGGACCTGCAGATTTATAAGGTTCGAAACTATTCAGAGCCCATGTCAATTTTACAAATAATATAGCTTTAGAATTTTGTTAAATCGCTTATAATAACTTGCCAATAAGAATTTCCTTATTTAATAAATTTGAGCCCGTAATAACTTTTCATTTAATTTTATCTTTGCACCATTTCAATCTTAAATTAGCTAACTTTTGAAAAATTGTGATTTATGATTTAATTTATCTACTAAGTAATCTAGAAAAACAGACTTTAAAAAACAAGAGAAATATTTTAAAATTAAATTAATTAATCTACACATAAATTTTCAAAACATCTTCAAGTCAAGATCATCTTTTAAATGTAACCAACCAATTTGGAAAACTATCTTTTTGAGCTTGTATGACCTTTTGAAATTCTTTAAGCTATTTGACAGAGTAAATTTCGAACAACTGCGAGATTATCAGACTACCTTTTTAAGATTTTTAGTTCTGCAAGCATCTGTGATATTATTACTCCTAACACACAAGAATGAACATCAATCAATTTTTTGATTTCTGAGGCCTCTGTACGTGACAATCTTTTTAAAGATGAATGAATGTTTCAGTCCTAGTCCTTATGGAATACCATCATATCGTTTGAAAATATGTGATTCTTATGTTTCCTATCCATTGTTTTATCTTTTTAACGAGTCTCAAAAATGTTCTAAGTTACAAGATTTTTGGAAACATTCATACATAACGCTAATCCATAAAAAAAGGTTCTTGAAGTTAGTTACTTTAGTTCTGTTATATGTGAAAATCAACATGTTTTTGTGAAAAAAATCTACAATTACTAATTTATTACAATTCTCTACTTTATCTTTGGATGCATTCGAAAGACACTTTCAAGTCGATTGCATCCCTACGAAATTAAGTCATGAAATTCTCCTAAATAAACTCAGCAAAATTGGAATTAATGACCGTTTCTTTTATTGATTTCGTCATATCTTAAAGATAAAGCTCATGTAAGTAAACATTTATGTCAGTTAAAAATCGATTCTGGTGTACCTCAAGGTAGTCACTTTGGTCCGTTGCTGTTTTTTTTTATTTATTAATGATTTGCCTTTTTTTGAATTATTCTAAATCGTTAATCTTTATGCAGTTGATGTTAAAATTTTTCAAATTAATAACTCCATCAAAAAAATTTAAAAAGCTATTTTGGGA
Organism: Eupeodes latifasciatus; assembly: GCA_920104205.1. Lineage (NCBI taxonomy): Eukaryota > Metazoa > Arthropoda > Insecta > Diptera > Syrphidae > Eupeodes > Eupeodes latifasciatus. Next base: position 158,804,720 of record OV049926.1, read on the forward strand.
ATGGTGCATGCCGTGAAAATTGTTTTATTTTAAATGTTAACAAATGTAAGGCAATGTATTTTATAAACAAATCTAACAAAACAGTTGATTTCGTCAAAAGATTTTCCCCAGAGTTTCGTGGTCCATATATTATTAAAATTCTACATATATGTTTATTTTGTAAGGCCAATTCTTATTATGTATTCTTATATGATTTTTAAGATTTTGTCTTTGTTTTTTTCCTTGGCTTGACAGACTTTTATACACTCAAAGGCTTCGCTTCGATTTCTGGCACATAAAGTATTTGCAGTTTTGCTTTATAATTATTTATTTATCTATGTGTCTTTAAAGTTACACACTCTATTGAGACTAATAAAAATGGTACATAACATACAAATAAAATATATAAATTACATGGGTTGGGGTCGAAATACTGTATGGATCAAAATACTGTATCTCAAAATACTGTACTGTATGTACAAAATACTGCATGATCAAAATGCTGTATCTCAAAATTCTGTATTTCAAAATTCTGTATATCAAAATTGTGTATATCAAAATTCTGTATTTCAAAATGCTTTAAATAAGTCTAAAAAATAAAAATCGGTTTGACAATGTAAAAAAGTGCGCACATTTTTACATTATCAAAACGATTTTTTTTTTTAGCCTTGCTTACAGCATTTTGAAATACAGAATTTTGAAAACAGAATGCTTTTTTTTTGGAAAACATCATAATAATTTTTTATTAGCATAATGTTCTAATAGACTTCCCTTGAACAATAACATATATAAATAAATAAATTAGGTGGCACAACAGTCCTTTAAGAACTAGAGCCTAATGACTTACAACTCTCAACCATTCTTGTGTGCGAGTAATGTTGTCAGGGATGGAGGGGACCTACAGTTTCAAGCCGATTCCCAAACGGCTAATTTGAAAAAGCACTTTTCATGACAAGAATTACTCTTGCAGGATTTGTCAATTCCTCGCAAGAGGCAGTACCCGTGAAAAAAACTTTAGATGGCACAGGCAGGGTTTGAACCCAACATACATAATGTACCTATGATAATTCAGAAGTCTTTGAAATAATACAAACAAAAACAATATAAATGGTATCTTCTTCTTAATTTCTCTTTACCATTTTCTTTCTCTTAGTTATTTATATCTCTCACATTTTTACATGAATTTTTCCTATCATAATCAACAATTGCATATAAACAATTGCACCAAACTAATTGATCTGACAAAACTTTCAGTGTTATACAGTATTATGAGATACAGAATTTTAAAAATACAGAATTTTGAGATACAGAATTTTGGTCATGCAGTATTTTGTACATACAGTATTTTGAAATACAGTATTTTGAGATACAGTATTTTAAATACAGTATTTTGATCCATACAGTATTTCGACCCCAACCCCACTATAACAAATTTACTAATTTATGTTTCAAAACGTTTCTATTAATATTAAAAAAAGAGGCTGGGATGCGACCCACACTGATAACTTCCCATCCCGTCTGTCGATTTGTCTTGCTTAAAAGTTTTTGTATATGTATCAATTTTAACCAAATTTGCGTATTATTTTTTGTCGATTTAATTTTATTGAATATCGAAAATAATATTTTCTGTGAAATAAAATAAGTTTGAAGCCAATATTTTTAATTTTTGAAAAGCTATTTGAGTCGAAAGTCAATTTTTACCAAGTTTTAATATTGTTCTTTTTTAGGTTTTTAATTTTTTGTAAAAAAAACTGTCAATTCGATTTTTTTTTTAATTTTACTGGATGTTGAAAACAATATATGTATTTTGAAAGATAAAAGTATTTTAAAGCCAATATCTCAAAGTTTTGAAAAGATATTTGTGTCGAAATTCAATTTTTACCAACTTTGAGTAATGTTTTTTTTTAGGTTTTTATTTTTTATAAAAAAAAAACTGTCAATTAGATTTTTCTCAAAATGTTATCAGACGACAAAAAGATCATTCTTCGTTGCACAAAATTAGTCGTAAAATTTTCGAGGTAACAATTTTTTTTTTCAGTTTTTTTGATTTATAAAAAAACCGTTAATTGGATTTTTTTCCAAAAATGTACTTGTTTTGTATCACGTTACAATATATAATATAAAATTTAATTCAAGTCTCTAGTCTCATTGGTTCATGAGATAGTTAGGGTTAACCAAAATGTTCACCTTTTTTTTTAAATGCTATGGTAAAAAAACCACCCACGCAATTCTCTTGAGAGCACTTTCTGCATCTTTCTGCCTTATTATCTGTTTAACAAAATTTATTTGAAGTCGATATCTCTTCTGGTTCTTGAGCTATGGACGACGAAAAAAACGTCGCGAACGTACGGACGTATGGACATACGAACGTACGTACACACGCACGCACAGACATCTTTCTAAAAATCTTTTATTTCAAAATTGCAAAATCATATTCATCAAAATCCATACAAGCTCTTGATAGGATTATGCTTAGCATACCTAGTACTGTGGTAAGAAACATTTAAAAAATCACAGTTACGCGGGTGCAAGTTTCGAAAAGGCGCTTAAATAAAAAACAAAGATAACGAAACCGGATAGTCAATATTAAAATTCAAGACATAAAAAGCAAAAACTATTGAGTTTAATTTTCTTCTCTGCGCAAGAGGTTTTAGTTCAATTAAAATTACACCTCGTCTCATAAAATGGAACATTTGAATAACCAAAAATATTTCGTAAGGCAAACTTCGTGAACCTTTTTTGAACTTTTTCTATACGGTAAATGGTAGACGTGGTAAAGGGGTTCCATATAGCAGTACAATATTCTAAATGTGGTTTGACAAGACTAGAATAAAGAGCTTTCAATGTATACGGGTTTTCGAAATCATTTGAATTTCGAATAACACACCCTAGCATAGAGTTTGATTTTGAGATCGCATGGTCTATGTGATTTGAAAAATTCATCTAAGAATCGAAGGTTATTATTATGTATTTTTAGGAACACCCGAAAAATTTTCAATTTCCTTAGACAAGACATTATCAATTTTCACCACCTGTTTTCTACCTACTAAATAAATCTTTATCCACAGCTGAGAGTGAAATCCATATAATCTCTAGTTTTTTTAAGAGAACACTATGTTGAACGCGGTCAAAAGCCTTTGAAAAATCAGTGTAAATAGTGTCGACTTGAGAACGCATTTCCATCTATGATAGACAAAAATGTTAAAATATTGAAAAAAATTTTAGTGGTGAATCTACCTTTTAAGAAAGCATGTTGGTAAACTGTAATGTTATTATTTATAGCTGGTGTATTGAAAGGAACAATTACATACTTAGAACTATGTTTAGCAGTTCGAACTATGGCGCTAAAATTCCTCTTAATTAGTAAATTTAACAAATTTTCGATACTCATTGACTCTTCAAAATGACAATCTGCAAGCCTTAAATTAAATTAGTTTGGTATAAGTAGCTGAACTTATGTCAGTTTTAATGTTTAAGACTTAAGCATTTAACGTATTTAAGAAAAAAATAAAAATGTCTTCGTTGTATTTGACATAATTTCATGTTTTATTTAAGTCCAGGGACATTAAAAAAAGAACTCGAAATATATCAGTGATTTTAAAAACGGACACAATTTCTATTCTACCGCAGTTCAACCTATACAGAATAGTTTCGTCCCAACCATTCTAAGCTCTCTTTTTTAAGATTTCCTTAAACAAATTACCCGTGTTTTGTTGGAAAATCTATCCATAGTATAGTAGGATTTTACACGAATAACAAAAACAATATCTATAGTATGAATAACACCGACAAAAATTAGAGCAGAATCTTACTATAAATGGGTTTTTGACATTTATACGAGTCTCGAATGGATCTTATGTGATTTCGTTCTCAAATGTTGGTACGATTGATATTGCATTTGTATCTCGATGGCTGTGTTTGTTGAGTAGTTGGGCATTTGGAATTATGTGTGTTTTCCATTGGGGGAACAAATCAATCTGTTACTGTTGATATTATTTAGTTTTGTTAGTGAAAATGGACTAACTGGGCTTATTTTGCAAGAGAAAACAATAGAAAAGATAATTAAGTTTTGCTATGTTTCCACCAAAGGTTTATCTCTGTTTAGATTAGATAAATCTTTTTGGTGTTGCCACCGCACAAGAAGATTTAAAAAGAGGCTGGGATGCGACCCACACTGATAACTTCCCATCCCGTCTGCCGATTTGTTTTGCAAGTTTGTCTATATGTATCAATTTTTACAAAATTTGCGTACTATGTTTTGTAGATTTAATTTTTTTATGAAAAAACAGACTGTTGGATTTTTAGAAAAAAAAATACTGAAAATCGAAAACAATATTTTCTGTGAAATCAAATAAGTTTGAAGCCAATATTTTTAATTTTTAAAAAGCTATTTGAGTCGAAAGTAAATTTTTATCAAGTTTTAGTATTGATTTTTTTTAGGTTTTTAATTTTTTGTAAAAAAACTGTCAATTCGATTTTTTTCAAAATTTTACTAAACGTTGAAAACAATATATTTTGCAAGATAAAAGTAGTTTAAAGCCAATATCTCAAAGTTTTGAAAAGATATTTGAGTCGAAAATCAATTTTTACCACCTTTTATACATTTTTTTTAGGGTTTTATTTAAAAAAAAAATGTCCATTCGATTTTTCTCAAAATCTTACAGAATGTTGAAAACAATATTTCTTAAAAGATAAAATTAGTTTGAAGCCAATGTCTCAAATTTTTGAAAAGATATTTGAGTCGAAAATCAATTTTTGCCAACTTTTGTTAATTTTTTTTAGGTTTTTAATTTTTTGTAAAAAAACTGTCGATTCTTATTTTTTCAAAATTTTACTGAATGGTGAAAATAATATTTCTTATAAGATAAAATACGATTGAAGCCTTAATCTCAAGTTTTTAAAAAGATATTTGAGTCGAAATTCAATTTTTACCAACTTTGGTTAAATTTTGTTTAGGTTTTTAATTTTTTGTACAAAAACTGTCAATTCGATGCTTTTAAAAATTTTACTGAATGTTGACAAAAAAATTTTTTGAAAGATAAAAGTAGCTTAAGGCCAATATCGCAAAAGTTTTGAAAAGATATTTGTGTCGAAAGTCAATTTTTACCACCTTTTATACATTTTTTTTTAGGTTTTTAATTTTTTGTAAGAAAACTGTCAATTCGATTTTTCTCAAAGTTTTTCCGAATGTTGAAAATAATATTTCTTATCAGATAAAATAAGTTTGAAGCTTTAATCTCAAGTTTTTAAAAAGATATTTGAGTCGAAATGCAATTTTTACCAACTTTGAGTAATGTTTTTTTTTCAGTTTTTTTGATTTATAAAAATAGCGTTAATTTGATTTTTTTCCAAAAATGTACTTGTTTTGTATCACGTTACATTATATAATATAAAATTTAATTCAAGTCTCTAGGGTCATTGGTTCATGAGATATTTAGGGTTAACCAACATGTTCACCTTTTTTTTAAACTGCTAGGGTAAAAAAACCACCCACGCAATTTTCTTGAGGGCCCTTTCTGCATCTTTCTGCCTTATTATCTGTTTAACAAAATTTATTTGAAATCGATATCTCTTCTGGTTCTTGAGCTATGGACGACGAAAAAAACCGTCACGAACGTACAGACGTACGGACGTAAGTACAAACGAACGCACAGACATCTTTCTAAAAATCTTTTATTTCGACTCTAGGGACCTTAAAACGTCGAGAAATGTGAAAATTTTCAATTCGACAAATCGGACCCATTACAATAACTTCCTATTGGAAGTTAATAAACCACTTTGACAGCTGACAAAATGGCTGCCAATTATAATAGTGTTGCCATCTTAAAGTTGTAAAGCTCTTAAGCTCCCGTTATACTTATAGCAAAAATCCTGTTCCTTTTAATGAAACCTTACAATCTGAATTTATGTATAGTATTTTTATGTTTGACAATGACAGTGTTGATGACTTAAGAGGATTTTAATTTTGTCTTTGAATGTATTCATGGTTTCTGTGTATTTTTGAAGGTGTGGACTTGAAGTGAGATAGCAATACCCGTGTTTTGTTGGAAAACCTATCCATAGTATAGTACGATTTTACACGAATAACAAAAACAATATCCGTAGTATGAATACTACCGATAAAAGTTAAAGTAGAACCTTACTACGGATGGGTTTTTGACATTTATACGAGTCTTAAATGGATCTTATGTGTTTTCCATTGGGGAAAAAAAATTCAATCTATTACTGTTGATATTATTTAGTTTTGTTAGTGAAAATGGACTAACTGGGCTTATTTTGCAAGAGAAAACAATAGAAAAGATATTTATGTTTTGCTATGTTTCCACCAAAGGTTTGTCTCAGTTAAGATTAAATAAATCTTTTTGGTGTTTCCACCGCACAAGAAGATTTAAAAATGATTAAGTTTGGCAGCACTTTCTAAAATGCAAATAGTGTTTCGATGTTTCTTATGAAGTGCAAGTGAGATAGTTTGATTCGTGTTTAACAATGAAGAACTGAATAGTTCAGCACCATATAAGAATATGCTACCTCCATGTGCAATTTTTTTTGTTTTAATTTGATTAAAACAAAACTATATATTTTGTACTCAAACATGCAAATAAACAGACCATAACACATTATCTGTAAAACCAACTCCTCTACACAGGTTTTTCTTCACAAATTTTGACTCGACTCCGATCCCCGACCGGAATCGAGGCGAATCAAGCTCATTTCAACTCGATTCAAGTATATTAAGAATTTATGCGAGCATCAAGCTCGCTTCAACACCACATGTTAATGTAGTAGTCCACGAACAAACCCCCTCCTTGAAGCAATTGTTAAATGAACTTTTTTTATAGAATCTCAATTTCCAGATGTTTTCTTACCATTTCTTCTTGAAAATTGTCCATTTTATTCATTTTAGTTAGTTTTTTTTTGCTAAGTTAATTTTAACATTTGATTTTTACAAAACTTTCTTTTATTTGTGTGTTTTTGACTTCCCATAGGAAGTTATTGTAATGGGTCCGATTTGTCAAATTGAAAATTTTGACATTTCTCGACGTTTCAAGGTCCCTAGAGTTAAAATAAAAGATTTTTAGAAAGATGTCTGTGCGTGCGTGTGTACGTACGTTCGTACGTCCGTATGTCCGTATGTCCGTATGTCCGTATGTCCGTATGTCCGTATGTCCGTATGTCCGTATGTCCGTATGTCCGTATGTCCGTATGTCCGTATGTCAGTATGTCCGTATGTCCGTACGGTCGTACGTTCGCGACATTTTTTTCGCCGTCCATAGCTCAAGAACTAGAAGAGATATCAAATTCAAATAAATTTTGCTATACAGATAATAAGGCAGAAAGATGCAAAAAGGGCTCTCAAGAAAATTGCGTGGGTGGTTTTTTTTACCATAGCAGTTTAAAAAAAAGGTGAACATTTTGGTTAAACCTAAATATCTCATGAACCAATGACGCTAGAGACTTTTATTAAATTTTATATTATATATTGTAACGTGATACAAAACAATTATATTTTTGGAAAAAAATCCAATTAACTGTTTTTTTATAAATCAAAAAAAATGAAAAAAAAAAAATTTGTCACCTCGAAAATTTTACGACTAAAATATGATTTCATCTCCAAAACAATTTTGTGCAACGAAGAATGATGTTTTTTCATCTGATAAATCTTTGAAAAAAATCTAATTGATAGTTTTTTTATAAAAAATAAAAACTTAAAAAAAACATTACTCAAAGTTGGTAAAAATTGAATTTCGACTCAAATATCTTTTCAAACACTTGAGATTATGGCTTCAAACTTATTTTATCTTATAAAAAATATTATTTTCAACATTAGGACAAATTTTGAGAAAAATCAAATTGACAGTTTTTTTACAAAAAAAAAAAACCTAAAAAAAATTAATAAAACTTGGTAAAAATTGACTTTCGACACAAGTATCTTTTCAAAAATTTGAGATATTGGCTTTAAACTACTTTTATCTTTCAAAATATATTGTTTTCAACATTCAGTAAAATTTTGAAAAAAAATCGAATTGACTGTTTTTTTACAAAAAATTAAAAACCTAAACAAAAAAAATACTAAAACTTGGTAAAAATTCACTTTCGACTCATATAGCTTTTCAAAAATGAAAAATATTAGCTTCAAACTTATTTTATTTCACAGAAAATATTATTTTCGATATTCAATAAAATAAAATCTACAAAAAATAGTACGCAAATTTGGTAAAAATTGATACATATAGACAAACTTTTAAGCAAGACAAATCGACAGACGGGATGGGAAGTTATCAGTGTGGGTCGCATCCCAGCCTCTTTTTTTTATTAGTATTCGGACAGATCTTCTTTGAGTTGTACCAATTTTTAAATACAAAAATCTGGCTACTGCGGATCGTTTTGTTGGCAATTTCTTACTGTACTATATATGGAATACCAAAAAAAAGCACTTATTTTCAAAAATAAATTATGTTGATAACTGGGCAAATCAAGTTAAAATCTGACCATAAGATTTGAAGTTCTTACAGATATAAACAAAATTTAGGTGTTGGATATTGATTTAAATGTTTTAAAGTGTTTGACTTTTTGTTAAGCTATCAATTTCAACAAAAATCTTAGGTTACAGACTTTGGACACAATTGTATTTGCTTCCAAACATAAAATTTGTTGAATTTCCCCTTCTTTAGTGTAATTTCAAAATATATTTAGAACAATTGTGTATGTCAAGAAGCCTTTTAAGAAAAAATTGGTTACTCAATTTACTGGCAATTGTCAATTTGGTTTTTACATTTATAGCAATTTCAATTAGCTGCGCAGCGATTGAACACGAGAATTTTTCTAGGAATTTATTGATTTGGGCTTTGAGTTTTAAGAATAAACATGGAATTTTAAATCACACACATTACTTTCCACTTAAAGTCAGAACTCAAGACTGCACATTAGTATAACAATATAAATTGTGCCAAATAAAAGAAAAACCATTTGATTCTTGTTTTTTTTTTTCTTGAAATGTTGTATGTTTTTATATAAAAGGTTTTCTATTCAAAGCCTAATAAATTAATCTACTTTTCATTTCCTCCACAATCGTCTTGATATGTTCTATTCTATTAACATTTCCCTTCGTTCATTCAAAAAAAGGAAAAATAAAATCTGGAAAAAAAACTCCTATGCATATAAAAAAGCAATAAATCGGAAACATATCGCTTCTGATTCCGTCAGTCACACACCTTTCCTGTTGAAGGTTAAGGATTTATATGCACACTCACTCACCACCCCTCCCTTCCTCACACCACGTCCCACCCTTACATATATTAAATAGCAATTTCACTTCTTCTTCATCAATTCCATCTGACACCCCTCCCATCAACTTCATATGTGTATATAAATATGTCTGTGTTGTGTACGGACGTACATATATATACTCGTATATATATAAAATAAGAACTCTATAAAGATACTGAATTGAACTTACTTTAACTTTTGTTTTCTTTCGACTTCGATGTGGCATTGTTACGTCTGTTAACTTTAATAACTTCGGACGTATTGGGCGTTTACCGCTTTTACCCGTCCGATCAAATGTTAAATCCTGATACATTTCTGATGTCATATTTGATGAAGTTTACCGTTACCGTATTCTTGTTGGTTATGTTGTTTTCTGAAATACAACAAAAAAAAAAGAAAAATTGAATTGAAACCATTCAATATGGATTGAAATAAAATTATTGATCATATATTCTAAATAAAATATCATATAAGGGCTTGTTGGTTGAAAGTTTTTATATTTTATTTTTTCCATCTTGTAGATACACCATGTTCAAGTAGGTAGGTACCCATGTACATACCTACGTAAAGTTGTATAAGAGTTATTTAAATTGAGGGTATGTAGGTGCATATACATATGTATGTTTGCCTTTACCTTCATGATTCTTTTTTGAAAAAAGGAGCACTTGAAAGTTACAAAGTTATATATCGAAGTTTGGTTTTGAAAAAGGACGACTTTCTTTTTTTCTTCGTCTTCCCTTAAACCTATTTACCTTTTACCTTTAACCCCTTCATTTTTCATTTAGTTTGCAGTTGTTCGAAACATATTCAATAAGTTTCATTTTGGATTAAGACTTATAAACTGAATAAAGGAAGAAATAAAGGTAAAATGCAGCATAAAATATCTTCATATGTATGTTTTTGAACTCAACTCCTACCTCGAAGTATTTCTTTTTTTTTTATTTTTTTCGAGAACAAGTATTGTTGTTTCATAAAAATAACAAAGGTTTTTATTAAAAATTACATAACTGCTTGAGGATATAAAAAAAAGGTTTTTTGAAATACGCAACGTCGCGTCATCGAGGTATTATTTCAGCTGCATCAAAGTTTCTAACATAAAATATAAAATTTACTATAAAAAGGCTGAATGTTATTGTAACCGGTCCGATTTGTCGAATTGAAAATTTTGACATTTCTGGACATTTCAAGATCCCTAGAGTCTGAATATAAGATCATTAGAGAGATGTACATAATAACGACGGCATCGGATTCTCCATGCCGTCATCTAGATTTTAGGTATTTTTACATATATAAGTTATTATTAAAGTAGAGACATAAGAAGAGAAATAAAGATTTCAGTCATAATTGTTTTGACCTGAACGAAGAGTGTTTGTTTTAATTATAACTGGCGCAGTCGCGAAAAGAAGAACCGAAAACGAAACAACGCAAAAAGAAAATTGTTTGAATACAGTGGAAACGAAGCGGTTTAAGTAAGATTTACAAATCGTGTAGAAACGAAGCTTAAGAAAATTTATTAACTTCCCATAGGAAGTTATTGTAATGGGTCCGATTTGTCAAAATGAAAATTTTGACATTTCTCAACGTTTCAAGGCCCCTAGAGTCGAAATAAAAGATTTTTAAAAAGATGTCTGTGCGTGCGTGTGTACGTACGTTCGTACGTCCGTACGTCCGTACGTCTGTACGTTCGCGACGTTTTTTTCGTCTTCCATAACTCAAGAACCAGAAGAGATATCGACTTCTAATAAATTTTGTTATACAGATAATAAGGCAGAAAGATGTAGAAAGGGCTCTCAAGAAAATTGCGTGGGTTAAAAAAAAGTTTAAAAAAAAGGTGAAAATTTTGGTTAACCCTAAATATCTCATGAACCAATGACGCTAGAGACTTGAACTAAATTTTATATTATATATTGTAACGTAATACAAAACAAGTAAATTTTTGGAAAAAAATCCAATTAACGGTTTTTTTTTATAAATTAAAGAAAATGAAAAAAAAAATTGTCACCTCGAAAATCTTACGACCAAAATATGATTTCATCTCCAAAACAATTTTGTGCAACGAAGAATAATGTTTTTGACATCTGATAAAATTTTGCGAAAAATTCAATTGACAGATTTTTTTATAAAAAATAAAAACCTAAAAAAAAAACCAATACTAAAACTTGGTAAAAATTTACTTTGGACTTAAATAGCTTTTCAAAAGGTTAAAATATTGGCTTCAAACTTATTTTATTTCACAGAAAATATTTTTTTCGATATTCAGTAATTTTTTTTATAAAAATCCAACAATCCGTTTTTTCATAAAAAAATAAAATCTACAACAAATAGTAGACAAACTTTTAAACAAGACAAATCGACAGACGGGATGGGAAGTTATCAGTGTGGGTCGCAACCCAGCCTCTTTTTTTGTGTTGGAATTACGTCCCTATCTCTTCTATTGAATTAAGTAATTGGAAGATTTGAGAAACAAAAGAACAAACAAAAAACATTTTTTTTTTTTCAATTAGTGATTTAGCGGACTAAAAATCTGTCAATGCAAATAATCAGAAAAAAAGTGAGGTGATTTTAACAAACAAGAAAACAGTTCATAAAAAAATGGCTCAAAATCAAGAACAACTACAACAGTGTATAGTTATGCTGACACAATTAGTTGTACAGAATTCAAGATCGTCAACCAGAATCCAAAAAGAATTGGAATTCATTCCAGTTTTCAAAGGGGAACCAGGAGAATTACCGTCATTCATTGACATCATCAACAAAAAAAATACAAGACTTGAATGGTGAAGAGGAGAAGAAGACAGCCTTTGGAATAATATACCACTATAAAATTTCTGGAGCAGCAAAGAACCTTCTAATAATCAACCCACCAGAAACCTGGAAAGAATTTGAGGAAAGGCTTAAAACTCATTAAAGACCTAGAAAGGACCAGATGACACTCACCAATGAGATTATGTCTTTAAAGGTAATATCCAACGTTAAAGTGATTCTATTGCTAATCCCAGTAGCACAGGGTCTAATGCAGGTGAGTCCCATACATGAAGAAATGGGATACAAAACGATTAAAGTAAAAGAAGACATTAGTAGTATTCTATCAAGATTTGAGTTGAACATTAAAAAGATAAGTATGAGTAACAAAGAATTATTAAAATCAGTTGTGTATGATATTAGAACAAAGATCAGTTCAATTATTCCAAAACAAACCACACAGAAAAAATGATTGATCAACCTTGTAGGTAGTGTACAAAAATGGCTATTCGGAACTATGGATGATAGTGATAGGCAAGAAATTTTGGAACATTTAAAGATCAATGAAGAAAACAATCATAATGTTATTTTCAATTCTAATAAGCAGATTTCGATAAACAGACACTTTGATGAAAGTTTCAATATACTCAAAACAGCAATAGAGCAGGATAGGAACAAAACATTAGGATATCTCAACTCAATTTCAGTCGAAAATAGAGAAATACGAGTAAGAGAGCAGTCCTTGTACTTAGATCAGATGCTCAAGCTTAGGTATTTAGAAAACAAAGTTGATCAAATACCAATTGCAGCCGCTAAGAACAATATCTTCCATCCTAGCATTCTGACAGCAGAGGAAATAAAATTGTATGATATTGCTTTCTACAAGCTGAAATTAGTAAAAGTTGGTTCCAAGAAATTATGTAAAAGTAGATCTTAAGCTTATATTTCCCATAGCTAATTCACAAAACTATGAAATTGATGAGCCAGATGCATATTTTGTTACAATTGAAAAAAAGAATCTAGCTTATAAAGAAAATAAAATGTATAAAGATTTAAAAACAAGTACACATTGTATATTTAGAAATAATTGTAAACTTAGATTTAATAATAGAACAATGATAAAATCAATTGTCGAAGAAACAATTATTATAATCAAAAATGCTGTACAAGAAAATCTGATTCAAAATTGCGATGACAAAGTGATAAAACTGAATAAGAATAATTTGATAAGTTTTTATAACTGTAGTATAGAAATTGCAAAATTTTACAATAAAATTACTAAGATAGAAGCTAAATATTTCTACCCTAGTAATGATGTAAATTGAACCATTCCAAAACTTGTAAATTTCGATAATATAATGATAGAATATTTTGAAAACATAAATGAAATCAAAGAAATAAAACTCCACCGAAATATTTCCTATGCTTTTAATTCGACAATATTAATCATAGTTGTATTATCTGTAAAAATAATAGTTATATAGAAGAAACAAATTAAATGTAAAAATTGTAAATGAAAGAATTCAGGAGAATTCAAAATCTGGCGGTGAAGGTGTTATGAATGTAAAAAACACCGATGTGCATAATAACGACGGCATCGGATTCTCCATGACGTCATCTAGATTTTAGGTATTTTTACATGTAAAGGGTGTCCCAAAATTAACGCAAGATTTGAATTTGCCGCCATTTGTGCAGTTAAGTGTTGGCAACCCTGAAAAAAAGCAATTTGACAGCTAACAGTATAGGGTTATTAAAAATGGAGCGTTACACGATAGAACAACGTGTCTTCATTATTAAAGAATATTTCAAAAATAGTGAAAGCTTGACGGCTGCATCAACAAATGGACCCTGATTTTTCGAGCAAAATCATCCTAAGCGATGAAGCACATTTTCATCTTGATGGCTTTGTCAATCGCCAAAATTGCCGCATTTGGGGTTCGGAGAACCCACATGTGATTGTCGAAAAACAAATGCATCCACAACGCGTGACTGTATGGTGTGGATTTTGGGCTGGAAGCATAATTGGGCCATATTTTTTTGAAAATGATGCTGGTCAAGCAGTGACTGTTACTGGTGCTCGATATCGCGACATGATTACACAGTTCTTTCTGCCAAAATTGGATGATATTGATGTGTCCAATATGTGGTTTCAACAAGACGGTGCCACATGTCATACAGCCCGTGAAACAATTCAATTACTGCATGAGACATTTCCAGGTCGTGTACTCTCTCGTTTCGGTGATCAAAATTGGCCTCCTAGATCGTGTGATTTAACACCATTAGACTTCTTTTTATGGGGTTATTTGAAATCACAAGTCTATGTCAACAAGCCCACAACCACCCGTGCATTAAAGGAGGAGATTCAACGCTGCATCAACGAAATTCAGCCACATTTATGCATGGTCATGGAAAATTTCAACAAAAGAGTGCGCATGTGCATGCAAAGCCGTGGAGGCCATTTGTCCGATGTGTTATTCCATACACAACCCTATCCTATCTACTTTACGAGTCAATAAAAATATAACTATCAAAAGACTAAAAACGGCGTTTTCTATTTAATTCAAATCTTGCGTTAATTTTGGGACACCCTTTATAAGTTATTATTAAAGTAGAGACAGAACAAGAAAAATTTAGGGAGGAATTTCCTAAATTTAATTATTTAAAAAAAGAAGAGAAATAAAGATTTCAGTCATTGTTTTGACCTGAACGAAGAGTGTTTGTTCGGGAAGTTTTTTTTCGTCGTCCATAGCTCAAGAACCAGTAGAGAAATCGACTTCAAATAACTTTTGTTATACATATAAAAATGCGGAAAGGACTCTTATAAATATTGTGTGGGTGATTTTTTTTTACCATACCAATTTAAAAAAAGGTGAAAATTTTGGTTAACTTGAAATATATCATGAACCAATAACGCTTTTGACTTGAATTAAATTTAATAATATTTATTGTATCGTGGTACCAAACAAATATATTTTTGGAAAAAATACAAGTAACGTTTTTTTTTATAAATAAAAAAAAAAAATGAAAAAAATAATTGTCACTTCGAATATTTTACGAAAAAAAATTATTTTATTTCCAAAATAATTGTATACAATGAACAATAGCGTTGTTGACATCTGGTAAAATTTTGAGAAAAATCAAATTGACAGTCTTTTTTACAAAAAATAAAATCCCAAGCAAAACATTACTAAAAGTTGGTAAAAATTGATTTTCGACTCCAATATCTTTTCAAAATTTAAAAACATTGGCTTCAAACTATTTTTATTTCACAGAAAATATTGTTTTCGACATTCATTAAAAAAAAATCCAACAATCAATTGTTTTCATACAAAATGAAAACCTGCAAAAAATAGTACGAAAAATTGGTAAAAATTGATGTTAAGTTGTCAATCTTCATTTTATTCATCCAATTTGTATTTGTTTATATTAGAAATAAAAACTTTTAAGAAATGCCCATAAAATTGGTAAAAATTTATTTTCGACTAAAAATCTCGTTAACTAAAATAGATTTTGAAATCAAACTATTTCATCATGTACAAAATATTGTTGGTAATTAATTTTTTTGTTTTTTAATAATTCAACGGACACAACATCAGACATGGGCATGGGTACCACCATGTTTTATTACATAGATGCCATTTGTAAAAAAACATGGTGATCTTTGTGACTGATTTTGTAACACCGTTACCCCTTCTTACGATGATATTTTTATTTAAGAACGAAAACGGAAAAATTAAAGCTGGTATAAAATTGTATTGGTTTGGGATTTGAAGGAAAAGGAACACAATTGATCAAGACTTTCGTACAATTGACGTTAAGCAAATATCAATACAAAAGAATTAAATTTAAAATGTATTATTATTTTTTTTTTCAAGTTTGTAACAAATAAGTATATTGCTAAGTTTTTAGTAAATAATATGTGACAGTTAAATTTAAAATCTTCTAACAATAGTTTTTATTATTTTGAATTATAAATATTTTTACTTTCAATTTAACTTAGCACTAATCGGTGGTATAACTGGTAAGGTCTGGCGGGAATCACCAGACAAAAATAAGAGAGCACCACCGAAAAGTTTATCATTGCCGTTTAAATCTTGCATAGTTACATGCAATTCTTCGATTTAATATTTGTGCACTCATCCCAAATTATAATTGAACTTTTCCGAAACACTGCAGATATTCTATTCACTGCACACGGTGTACAAGTTTGATTAAAATCGGTTAAGTAGTTTATGAGTTCATCGTGGACAAACAACGTGACACGTAATTAAAAATATATTAAGATTATACAAATTTATTACGATTGTTGTATGAACAAAAATTAAACGTAATCGTTAGTTTAGTAATGAAAACATAAATATAGTCCTTTAAAAAATAGACAAGAAATGTTGTTACTTCCAAAAATATTCGACAAAGGTGAATTTTTTGAAAATATTTAAAAAAGAACTCCAAATTTATAACGAAGCGAAAATTGTAGGTTTGAAAGCTGAAATCATAAAGCATGCTAAGCTCAGTAGCGGATTGGATGTTTTAACCGACCAGGATTATTTTTTGAACAATGTTCAGAAATTTGTGGAGCAAATCGGAGTGAGAGGGACTAAAGCGAAGTTTTGTCAAAAACTATTCAAATTTCTTGTTTTTTTTAATTTGTGAGTAGAAATTTTATAAAATAAATAAATTAGGTGGCGCAACAGTCCGTTGAGAACTAGGGCCTAGTTACTTACAAATCTCAACCATTCCTGTGTGCGAGTAATGTTGCCAGGAATGGAGGGGACCTACAGTTTAAAGCCGAATCCGAACGGTTAATTTGAGAAAGCACTTTTCATGACAAGAATTACTCTTGGAGAATTTGTCAATTCTTCGCAAGAGGCAGTACCCGTGAAAAAACTTTGGATGGCACAGGCAGGGATCAAACCCAAGACCTCTGGCATGACAGTCCAACGCACTAACAATCACGCCACGGGTCGAAGTTTTACTTCTTGAAATTCTTCACAAATGTTATCTATTCAAAACGAAGATTTTTAGAAAAACTATTACGTTTCAGTGCATTACTTCAACAAAATTATAAAAATGTGATAAAGTTATTCATTTGGGCGAGTAAATTTTAAACTTCCTTTAAAAACTATTGTAATCGGTGCTATTTGTCGAACTGAAAATTTCAACGTTTAAAGGTTCCAAAAGATGTTTGTGTGTGCATTTTATCGTAGGTTCGGGATTTTTCTTTCGACATTTATCAAGAACCAGAACAGATATCGACTTCAAATAAATATTATTTTACAGATAGTAAAATCTAAAGATGCAAATAGTAATTTAAAAATTGGGTGGGTGGTTTTTTTTACTAAAACAATTAAAAAAATGGTGAACAAATTGGTTGACCCCAAATATTTCTTGAACCGATAACGCTATTGACTTCAATTTCAACATTTTTTTTTAAATCAAACATAATCTAACCTCGGATATTTCCAAATAAAAAATGTCATTACCTCCAAAACATATCGACACCTTTATGGAAATTTACCGTAAGCGCCAAAATAAATTTTATCGTAAACGACAAATCAAAAGCTTACTGCAAGTACTGGAAACAACTTGTACTTGAAAATTATTCAGTATGCTTAAGTTAAGACATGACAATCGCCTTCAAGGCTCTTGTAGATAGATAGATTGTTTATTGTAGCTGAATTATTATACATCTTTTCATTAAACCTATATTGCACAATTTACAGAGACTTGGTATTAAGCTACCTTAATACTGAAAAATTTATAAAAAATGTTTTTAAATATCATAGTTCTTAATAAATAATTGGTAGAAGGAAAAGCTACAGAAAAAACCTTCTTTTAAAAGATGAGATGGAGAGAAGGGGAGGGAATAACTAACCTCGATCAAATCGCTGACTTTTTACAACCGTTTTTGTTATAAATGATATTTGATAATATAACTATATATGTTTAACATAGAAACAAAATATGTGTATCACGCAGTTTTGTAAATAAATTAATGAACAGGTATAATAAACAAATATAAATAATGTTAATAAATAATCGAACAATCAAATGAATTCATAATATATAAATGAATTATTGAACAAATGGATAAATTAAATAAATAAATAAATAAATAAATAAATAAATAAATAAATAAATAAATAAATAGATAAATAGATAAATAAATAATGAATAAGGAAATAAATATGTATGAAGATAATAATAATTAAAGAGAATATCATAGAAGAAATAATAAATTAAATGAATAAGTAGATAATTTAATAAATAAATAAATAATAATAAATAAGGAAAATATCACAGGAGAAAAAGTAAATAAATAAATAAATGTATTTTTAAATAAATATATCACAGAAGAAAATAAATAAATAATTTAAAATGTAAATCTCTACAAATAAGTAATGTAAATATATTTCTATGTATAATCATAAAGTTAGATTTGATATGAGGTAGATATCAGATGAACCACATACAATGTCGTATCTATTGCGTAGATTAATTATTCTACTAGGAATTCTTTCAATATTTGTGAATCTATGTAGTTCCGCAGTCGAATAGTGCCACGGCAAATTAAGCATCATTTTCAAAATTTTGTTTTGTATTCTTTGTAACCTAAGAATATGAGTTTTTGCGCATTTTCCCCACACAGGGGATCCGTACAATATTATGCTTTGAAAAATTACTTTATATATAATTAACTTGTTTTCCTCACTAAGCTTTGAATTTCTATTTATAAATGGATAAAGCATTTTTATTGTCAAATTAACTTTATTGATTGTTTGTTGGATATGTAGTCCAAAAGTTAATGTTTTGTCAAGATGCACTCCTAAGTATTTGGCGTTGGATTTCCATTCTGTCTGCGATCCGTTAATTCTTAACCTTCCGCTGGGTAGAAAGCAAGCTTTTCTTTTCCTTGTGAAAAAGATGGCTTGAGTCTTTCCAGGATTCACCTTTATTTTCCATTTATTGAAATAATTCTCAATATCATCCAAGGCAGATTGCAAAATGGTTTCAATGACTAAACCATTTGAATCAGCTGAATAAATACAAGTATCGTCTGCAAAGATGGCGGTTTCGCAGTCACTGAGCTTTGGAAAGTCAGATGTATATATGTTATACAAGAATGGTCCCAAAACAGATCCTTGGGGAACACCAGCAAGGATTTCTTTCGAATCTGAACATGCAGCATTAATGAAAACATTAAATGTTCGTCCAGTTAAGTATGAGAATATGATTTTATTTATGTAATGAGGAAAATTCAAAATTCTTAATTTATGAATGAGACCTTTATGCCATACCGTGTCAAAAGCCTTCTCGATATCAAGTAAAACTAATCCTGTACTTTTCCCTAAAACGAAGTTATTTTTAATGTCTTTAGTTATCCTGTGTATCTGATGGACAGTACTGTGGTGAGATCTAAATCCGAATTGCTCAACTGGCAGGATATTATATCGATTTAAGTGATTTTGGAGATTGTTTTTGATAACCTTTTCAAGGCATTTTCTAATCGAGCTCAGTAAACTAATTGGCCTGTAGTTGCATGGCATAGACGAATCCTTTCCTGGTTTCAGAATAGGAATAATTTTCGCTTTTTTCCATTCCTTCGGGAAATACCCTAAATTGAAGCATCCATTAAATAAATTTAGTAGATACTCAATACCCTTTTTTGGTAGTTTTTTAAGATATAAGTTACGTAACTTATCGAGACCAGGTGACTTTGATATTTTTAAGCCCGACAGTATAAATTTGAGATCATCAAGAGTTAGCACATTTTCTTGAATATCAACTATTTGTGAACTTAAAGTATCACAGGACAGTTGAACAGCAACTTCAAGTTCATTGTTTCCTCCTATGTTACTGGTAATTAAATGATTTAAAGAGAATTCCCTGGCCAAAGCATCAGCTTTTTCAAAGTTTGATAACATAACTGTACTTCCTATTCAAGGCTCTTTGTGTTAATGTGTTACTAGCAAATTTTAATAGTTAAGTTGTCTTTTTTATTGAAAATGTCGATTACGACAAAATGACGGGAAGGGCTCGATATGTAGCATTCAAAAATAACGTTTTGGACAACTACTAAAATTTTGAGAAAAGTTACAGTTTTTTTTTGCAGAAATAAAAAATTAAAAAAATACCATTTAAAGTTGGTAAAAATGATTTTCGACTCGAATATCTTGGCAATAATTAAAAAAAAATTCTTGAAACTAATGTTTTTCCATTAAAAGATTATTTTTCAAAATTTGGTACAATTTTCGAAAGGTTTTTAATAAAACATACAAATCTTAAAACATTCTGCACAAGATTGGTAACAACTTATTTTTGACTCATAAATCGCCAGAATTTATGAAGGTATTGACTTAAAAATTATTTCATTCTATACAAAACAGTGTTTATAATAAATCGTATTTTTTTAGAAAAATCCAATTGACAACTTTAGAAAAAGAAACAACAAAGCCAACAGAAACAACTACAAATTGATAAGAAATACATAGCTTTCGACTCAAGTATCTTGAGAACAAGGAAAGTGACTGATTCCAAGCTTTGTGTATCTTGCTAAAAAATGTTGTTATTTATATTTTGTAAAAGTTTTATAAATATCGACACAAGGTCACGAATTTTAAGTTTTATGAATGGGTCACATCCTAGACTCTTGTGCTTTTGGATAAATAAATTCTTTAAATGGTCAACCGAAAAATTATTTTTTTTTAAAACATATTGATTTCAGAACATATTATCTATGAACTACACTTCAAACGGCACTACCTGTCTACAAAATGACATTTCTAGGACTGTATGTAATAGCGGTCTAAAACTTAGTTTTTCGTCAAAATGGGGGTTGGAAAATTTTGTCTGTTATATTTATAAATCATCTCTAGCTTGTTGGATCATGATTATTACCTTTTTTAAATCAAAAATAATCCAATCAAATATGTCTTATTATTATGAAGATGATTGAAAATAAAGTTTTATGCTTAAGAGTCACTTGATTAGAGTGGAAAAATTCATAAATTGTTGATACTTTCGTTGATATTCTGAAGAGGAATATTTATTATATCTTTTTCTTAAACATTAAACAAAAGCTCTCGAAAAAAAAATTAATTTTTGTATATGAATATTTAATTTTCCTAAACTAAAATAGTCTCAGCAAATATCAATAATCAGAAATAGTAGGTATTTGATTTCAAGACCAAATATTGAAGCTAACAAAAAATTAAAATATCACTTCCTCTTCAAAAATTTAAATAAATAAAAATAATATCAAGATGTTTCTGTATAAAGCTTTCTTAAAAAAAAAAAATGAAAACAACTTTGCTGGAAGGCAGCTTTACCCCACTAAAAAACTGATGCTTTATTTATTACTTATTCTAATGCAGATTTAATCTTAATCACATTCAAATAATTCAAAGCACGCCACAGCGTCTTCGTCGATGGATTTAGTGTCACACAGTAAGAATACATTCAAATATTTGTTTTTATAGTATCTTTTATTATTTTTATTCCCTGCACGACTTATCCTTCACAATAATCCTAATTTACTCCCTACCTGAATGAGGACTAATTTCAACTTAAGCTATACGCGTACAAATATGTCTGTATACAAATATTTGTGTTTTTTTTTTTAATATATACCTATGTGTATAGGTGATATTGATTTCGTTGAATAAATTAATTTGTATGTAAGAATTAATCTAATTTAGATATATTTCCCAATTTTGGGATAAGGTCATCCCAAAATTAATCAAAATCCTAACAACAAATAATTTTTTCCTATGACAATATTTTTGTTTAAATATTAATTTTATCGAAAATCAAATTCCGCAACAAATTTCTGGCAATGCAATGATTTTATTTTTGCAGACATCGAAGAAATGAAGAAAAATCTAAAAAACAAAAAGTACGCATACGCCCCAGTGCTCCAACACAAAGTCTTGCTTTTTGTATGCATATTTCATCTGTCTCTCTTTTTCGCATCCGTCGTCATAGCCTTTGCCATCAAGTTATCCATGAACATGGTACTGTTATTCTCGCCGCTGCTCAACCTTGTTCGCTTCTAAATTGAAAATTTATAATAAAAAAGAAGGATCCGTTTATGAGGTAGACACAGAGTACATAATATGTATATAAACAAAAGGAAAAAGCAGGCAAAAATAAAAGAAATTATTATTATTAAAAGATAATCAAACAAAGTGAAACTATTTTCATTAAATGCCGCAGGTCATCAAATGAATGAGAAAATAATGTGCGTAAAGAGTATAGAACAAAGTTTTATAAATGATTCGTGGTGGAGGGTGGTGGGATATAGAAGAGCTACCATATGGCTATAACCAATTATTGAAGAGAACTCGTCAAAGGAAAACACAAACTAATGGCATTCAGATATGTATGGGAAGTATGTGCTGTGCATGTGTTGAGTTTTTATTGACTCAATGGGATATTGATTGACCCTTAAACTTTTTTTTCAAAGTATTCTACCCTTTTTTTCAAGTTTTTTCAACAAAAAAGGGCTTGAAAAAAAATATAATTATCGAAAGGAGATACTCATACTTAAAATAGGTTAAATGTATAGGTTTAAATAAAAAAGATACATTAATGGATTTGAATAAATAAGTTAAGGATGTTGGTATAGTTTTTCTAATGGGATAGAGGATTTATCAAATTAAAATATAACAGCGATAAATATATGAAGGATTTAAGATATGAATATTTTCGTATGTGAATTAAATTTTAAATTTTTTTTAAAGATGTTTGAAATGGTCGAACTGAGAAAACTTTTGTATTGACCATAGCTCACTATAGTCTAAAACTATTAAAGCAAAGTCTTTCAGAGTTTTACTATAGTTAACAGTTTTCTAAACAGAAAGCAATCTACTAGCACTACGAAACATTTTACTAATTTACTAACTAGTTAAATAGTAATTCCCTTTATTGAAAACAGTGCATCTGGTTACGTTTAAAAAGCCACAATTAGTAAAAAAAAAAAAAACATACATCACTAAACTTAAGCCTGTGAAAAGGTTCTATTAATTTTAAATATAGATCCAGAAATCTGCTTAAAATGCCATATTTTGTAACTCTAACCTTGGTAAGTTATTAATAGGTAGGATATACTTTTTCTAAGGGTTTTAATAGGCCTTATTCAATTCCGACTTAAAAATCAATTTGACTTTGAGATAGAACCTCTATGATTCAAAAAAAACCTTGGATTTGATTGTTTGAGGCTCACTTTAGTATTTTGAGATACATCTTTTTATAATTCAAAAACTTCTCGTAGGCATTATTGTAATCGCGTTTATTTGTCAAATTGAAAACTTTAACACTTATCGATATTTCAAGATCCTTGAATCTAAATTAAAGATTTTCAGATAGATCGGTGTGTGCATTTGTATGTATGTGTACCAGTCCGTACGTTTGGAAAATTTTGGTCGTCTGCCATATCTCAAATACCGTCAGAAAAAGCTAATTAAAATTAATTTTGTTTTACAGATAATTAAATCGAAAGATGCAGAAAGGACTTTTAAAAAAAATTGAGTTGCTACCAATATAGCTAGTGACTTTAATTAAATTATATATTATGTAAAATGTGATGTAATACCGCATTGGACCAGTTTTTAAAACAATTGAATGAATAATTTTTTTTAACTCAAAAAAACTAAACAAAAATTGTGTACTCAAATTTTTAGAAAAATCTAATTTACTACTTTTTTAACAAAAAATAAAAACCTAAAAACAGACAACTATAAGTTGTCAATAATTGACTTTCAAATAACTTTGCAAACATTAAAGATATTGCCTCCAAACAAAAATATTGTTTTTAAAATTTATTAAAAAACATTCAGTTTTTTGTTTTAATAAAAATTAAAAATCTACAATAACTACTACGCAAAATTGGTAAAAATTGATGTTCGATTCGAATATTTCGAGAATAGGTGCAATTATTGGCTTCAAAATTATTTCATTCTACTCGTATTCAAAATTTTTCTTTTAACGTACGATAGTGTTCTTAGGTAAATCCAACATAACAACCTTAACTGGAGGTATGGTGCGGGCTACAGACTAGACGTGTTTTATAGTCGGGCAGTTTTCTCTGGTGTTTTTCTCTCCTTTTTGAGTTCCCAATTTCATAAAGTCTCTGACAATAGTTGCTAAAAGTCTAATATAGTGGATTTGTGAAATAATAAACTACCTGTGTCACTTTTGATTATTATTATTTGCCATTTAAATTAATATTTTCTAAACGCATATATATGTCGGCATCATACAAAAAACGCAGTCGTGCAACAGACAACGCCACTCAAATAGAAAAAAGCTCTAAAAATTCACCTCGAACCTCCCCACAACATAATTCGAAAAGAATGGCTTATGATGAAAGTGCATTGTTATCCAAATTGGATGCTAGAATGAAAGAACAAAGTGATTTCATAATAACCTTATTAACAAAACAAATGAAACAGGACAATCAAGACCTCACTAACACAATTCAAAAACAATTTGAAGTTGTTAACAAAAACATAAATGTTATTAATACTAAACTTCAACAACTCGAGAGTGATAACTTAATAATCATGAACGAAATTGATTCCCTAAAATCAGATGTGACTAAAATCAACTTAGAGCTCAATGAAACCAAAAAAAATCTTGAACTAAGCAATGCCCAGCTGTCTTCAACCAAAAAAGAACTTGCCGAAGCATCAACATCAATTGCAAATCTCGATAACAAATTTGTAGCAAGTGACGCAGTGATGTTTGGTGTTCCCCAACTCCCCGAAGAAAACCTTAAATCACTCTATAACCATCTCTGTCATACGCTCAATATTAAACCACCGGTAGTGTTGGATTTGTTTCGCTCTCGCCCAATTCAAAACTCGCATAAAAACACCTCAATCATTATAAAATTTAAATCACCATATGAAAAAAATTTTCTCCTCACATCCATTGCCAAACACATCAAAACCAATAAAACTCAACTATGTCTCAATGATATTGGCATTGCATCAACTGCACACATCTTTGTTCGCGAGTCACTATCTAAAATGAACAATAACTTGGTGCGGCATGCAATTGAACTCAAGAAATCCAACAACATTGCTGCAGTGTTTACAATTCGAGGCCGAGTTTATGTGAAGCGTTCGCTGTCAGATGTCAGAGGGATTTACGTCGATTGTGTAGAAGACTTAGAGAGAATTGCCAGCTAAGAATTTTATGAATTTTAATAAAATACTTATTTTGTTACATTCTGCTGTATTATTATTATTTATTTTTTTTTTTTTTTATTTTTATTTCTTTCTCATTCTTTATTAATTTTTCATATAATATTTTTTATTTACCTTTATAATTACTGTTCATTTGTTCATATAATTTTCTTCTCTTCACATTTTATAATAATTTTCTGCATTAAATCTCAATTTTTCTCACATATTGATTATCTTTTACTTTTACCGGTTTGTCCTTTGCAGGTGGCTTTTTTGTCCTAACGAAATTAGTGAAACCACGTAAATTCATTTGCTTATTAACTCGTTAATCTCGTTGTTATGCAACGAATTGACAATCATGCGGATTACACAGGCGATAGTAGTGACGGAATTTTGCGGTCTATGGTTAGAATATTGAACAAAAATCAAGTGACGGGTATACGGGTGTGTCATTTGAATGCACAAAGTTTATTTTGTAAAATTGACGAATTTAGGGATGTTTTTGAAAACTCTGACACCGACATCATTTGTGTGTCAGAAACCTGGTTTCTAGATACAAATCCTGACGAAATGTATAACCTTGGTAATTTTAAGTTGTTTCGTGGAGATAGATGTGGGAGGAGGGGTGGGGGTGTTGCAGTGTATGTTCGGAATAATTTGAAGTGTAAATTTAAATGCAAATCGGAAAGAGGTTGTGTTATGGAATATGTATTCATTGACATCATTACAGAAGAAAATTCTCTGACATTAGGTGTTGGATATAGACCCAATAATGATGTTTCCTTAAGTCCTTTGTTTACGCTCATTGAAAATATTTCTTTAAATTCGTCAAAAATGGTAATCTGTGGTGACTTTAACAGTAATCTTCTTGTTGAGAATGCACTTATTAATGAAATGGGGTCATATAACTTATTCCCAGTTAACACAACCATTGCCACTCATTTTGTAGGTACTTCACAAACACTTTTAGACGCATTTTTTGTAAGTGAACTAAGCGACGTTTTGCATTATGACCAGTTATCGGCACCAGCATTTTCGAAACATGATCTTATTTATTTAAGATTTGATTTTAGGAAGCATACAACTGAAACCCCATATGTGTATCGTGATTTTCACAGGGTAGACTATACTAGCCTTGAACTAAATCTGCTGAACATTGATTGGGACAGAGTCTTCTACCTCCCCTCACCTAATGACCAAGTTAAGTTTCTGAACTCTAATATTCTAAACCTGTTTAACAACCATATACCAATCAGAAGAAGAAATGCTATAAATTATCAACGTCCTTGGTTCTCCAATGAAATTCGTAGGCTTCTATTTCAACGGGATCATGCTTACCGTGAGTGGAAGAGATATAGACTTGTAATATACTTCGAAACCTATCGTACTCTTCGTAACCAAGCAAATGCTAAAATTAGATCCGCTAAAATCGAAGCGTACAGTTCAAAGTTAGGAACAGCCAACAAACGCCAATTATGGAAAAATTTAAGGGAATTAGGGGTAGGTAGATCTAATATTAAGTATAATGGGAACATAGATGTAGATGTATTAAACCAAAACTTTGTTTCGCTTCCTTTTCCACATCTCTCTCGTAACTCATCTTCATCACTTACTCAGGAATCTCTTAATACTTCTCACCAAGGTATGTCATTCGACTTTGTTGGTATTGATAATACAGATATCGTTGAAAGCTTACTTAGCATCAAATCGAATGCGGTTGGAATCGATGGCATACATCCAGTTTTTGTGAAGGCAATTTTACCATACATCTTAACCTATTTGACCCACATCTTCAACACT
This sequence comes from Eupeodes latifasciatus, assembly GCA_920104205.1. Lineage (NCBI taxonomy): Eukaryota > Metazoa > Arthropoda > Insecta > Diptera > Syrphidae > Eupeodes > Eupeodes latifasciatus. The sequence continues at coordinate 158,831,698 of OV049926.1, forward strand.
ATAATTATGACGGGCGTTTACCCTGATGATTGGAAAAGGGCGAAAATCATTCCAATTCCCAAGGGTCGAAACACGGATGAATTCAGGCCCATCTCCATATTACCTTTCCTGTCCAAGGTTTTCGAGAAAATTCTACAAAAACAGCTCAATGTCCACATCAGATCACAGAACTTGTTGTCAAGTAAACAATTTGGCTTTCGTGAGAAGCACAGTTGTACTACAGCAATAGTCAATGTAGTTGAAGAAATAAGATTGGCATTAGATGATAACCTTGTATCTTTTCTAGTATTACTAGACTTTTCAAAAGCCTTTGATACGGTGGACCATCACGTTTTATGTCAGAAACTTTCTAGTTATTTTGGTTTGTCTCCATTGGCGGTTAAGTTGATGAAAACATATTTGCAAGATAGATTTCAGGCGGTGTCGGTTAACAACAAAATGTCGTCATTCCTTCCCACAACCAGAGGAGTTCCCCAGGGTTCTATTTTGGGTCCCCTTCTCTTCTCTCTATACATTAATGAAATACCAACTCAGATTTCGGGATGTGCGATTCAAATGTTTGCTGATGATGTACAGTTGATTTATAGTTGTCCCCTGGGGCTAATAGAAAATGGAGCTTATACTATCAACCAAGATCTCGAAAAAATATCCAACTGGTCTCAGAATAATGGTCTTTTCTTAAATCCTACCAAGTCAAAATGTGTTATCATCAATAAATCAGCAATTAATCTGGAGTATTTTCCAAGCATCTGCTTGAATGGTATACCAATTGAATTTACATCGAATGCGCGAAATCTAGGCATGTTGTTTAACAGGAGACTTACTTGGGACAGCCATATCAATGTGGCGGTGGGTAAGGTTTATGGGGTTCTTAGAATGTTATGGTCGTCACAACATTTTACGCCCTTGAAGACTCGGATGATGATTGCCAAAACGATTGTGATCCCAATATTAACTTATGGTTGCGAAGTTTTTAGCAACTGTGATGCCAACAGTAGAAGAAAATTGAATGTCGCCTTTAATAACATAGCTCGCTACATTTTTGGTCTACGTCGTTTTGATCGTATTTCGGAATTTTCACGCCAAATTTACAACTTTTCCTTCGATCATCTCATGCGGTACAGGACTCTACTCCTACTCTGTAACATAATAAACACGCAACAACCTTCTAGTTTATATAATAGGATTCAATTCAGTTCCTCAAGCAGATCCTTAATGCTTATGCACCCTCATTATTCCTGTCGTACCTCTGAACAACAATTTTTTGTTTACGCTATTCGTCTGTGGAATCTTCTGCCTAGAAACTTGAAAACTTTAAATGGAGAAACTAGGTTTCGATTCGAACTCCGAAGTCATTTTCAAAGTGCCTAATTTTCAAAGAACCCCGCATAAAGTTGAGAGTTGAGATTAATATGTACGAATTTTATATTATATGATTTTAAATAACGAACTGAACTACTAAAATTTGTATAAATATACATATGTACATAAATATTATATACTAATTGTAATTTTAACTGAATAAATCAAATTGAATTTAAAGAATGAGATTATTAATTAAATTAAATTAAATTAAATTTTGTATAAACTCAAAAATTTTATTTAAATTCATCTTTGAAGTAGCCTGTTTACTATTTTATGTTTTGTATTTTAGCATATCACTAATATTATAAGATGTAAGTCTTACTGTGTATGCATTCAATGAATAAATCTAAATCTAAATCTATGTTATTCCGAATTCGTTGTCTTAAGGTTATAACATTGTTTTTTTAAATATATTGAAAACAATATTTAAAAAAGAGGCTGGGATTCGAAAAGTTTGTAGGTTTTCGTGTTGCATTAAAAAAGTTGTTAGTTGAATTATTCTTAAAAATTTTAAAATTAACAAAAATAATTTTCATATAAATAAATAGTTTAGTTTGAAAATCTAGTTTTATTAAATAGAGTTTAAGTCGAAAACAAATTTTTACCAATTTAAGTAGCATTTCTTAAATTTTTACAAATTGGATGAATGAAATTAATTTGAGAGATATCAAGAACCAAACATCAATTTTTACCAAATTTGCGTACTATTTTTTGTAGATTTTACTTTTTTTTATGAAAAACGGACTGTTGGATTTTATAAAAAAAACTACTGAATATCGAAAACAATATTTTTTATGAAATAAAAAAAGTTTGAAGACAATATTTTTAATTTTTGAAAAGCTATTTGGGTCGTAAGTAAATTTTTACCAAGTTTTAGTATTGTTGTTTTTTTTTGTTAGGTTTTTATTTTTTGTAAAAAACCTGTTAATTAGATTTTTCTCAAAATTTTACTGAATGTTGACAACAATATTTTTTAAAAGATAAAAGTAATTTAAAGCCAATATCTCAAAGTTCTGAAAAGATATTTTGAGCCGAAAATCAATTTTTACCAACTTTTATTAATTTTTTTGTTTAGGTTTTTATTTTTTGTAAAAAAAACTGTCAATTCGATTTTTCTCAACATTTTTCAGAATGTTGAAAACAATATTTTTTATAAGATAAAATAAGTTGGAAGCCATAATCTCAATTTTTTGAAAAGATATTTAAGTTGAAATTCAATTTTTACCAACTTTGAGTAATGTTTTTTTTAGGTTTTTATTTTTTATAAAAAAACTGTCAATTCCATTTTTCTCAACATTTTACCAGATGTTGAAAACGTTATTTTTCTTTGCACAAAGTTGTTTTGGTGATAAAATCATTTTGTATTCGTACAATTTTCGAGGTGATACATTTTTTTTTTCAGTTTTTTTGATTTATAAAAAAAAAATGTTAATTGGATTTTGTTCAAAAAATATACTTGTTTGGTATCACGTTACAATATATTTTATAAAATGTAATTCAAGTCTCTAGCAATTTTGGTTCGTAAGATATTTAGGGTTAACCAAAATTTTCACCTTTTTTTTAAACTGCTATGGTAAAAAAGCCTAACCTCTTACATGGTTTCCCTTTGCCGATTTCCCGCAATTTTTTCCATAACTTTTTGTCAGATGTAAAATTTCCAAGTTTGTGTTCGTAGTGAATCCTTTTTGCCGTTCTGATCATTACGACGACTTGTTTGCGAAGTCTGCAATAAGATTTGTGGAATTTCTCCAGCTTGTATCGCCTCCATTGACTGTAGGTGGCATCCCGATGTCACCATTCAGCCAAGGTGGAGCTCCATGTTTAACTACACGGGTCTTTAAAGGAACATGCTGATCGAAAACTTGATTCATATTATGTTGTAAAAAACCTACTTGGTCATCTACGTTTTGCATGACGTACAACGAGTCCCAGTCGAACTCAAAGTCATGCACCAATTGAGCTGCGTTAATATTTTTGTAGTCTCGATATTGAAACCTTTGTTATATTGAGGGTGGAATATTTAGTTTTTCCGTCGGCTATTTTGTTGTTCAACTTCACACGCTACATCCAAACAGACAAAAATCAAATCGTGGTTGGAGAAGCCAGGTGCCAAAAGTTGGGTGTAGAAAATTACCTTACCAACGTCACTAGCAAGACAAAGATCTAGTAATGTACTAGATTCTTTAGTAAAGTGGGTAGGGGTGGAATGGTTAACAGGACTCAAATTGAATGCCCTAAATCCACTAAGAAAGTTTTCGGCTAAACGAGAATTCTACAGGTTACAATTAAAATCACCACATATAATAGTATAGGAAAACAAACAAGAAAAAGACTCCAAAGTTGTTATTAAAGGTATGGTGCTGATGTAGTTGTAAGGTCGGTAAATAGATCCAACCAAAATACTCTCAGTGTTACATATAATACTGACAAAAACATATTCTAAAGGACAGTTATCATCCGATTTACATATAAACCTGCTTGTAAGCTCATCACGCACGTATAGGGCGTATATAGAGGAAAACCTCCTATCGGCTCGGAACAGCCTAAAACCCTTCAAACGATAGAAGTCGTCACTTCTGTCTGGCTGAAACCAGGTTTCAGACACAGAAATGATATCTATCTTCGAGTCCACAAACAGATATCTAAACTCCCCTAATTTATTGAAAAGACTCTGTGCATTTAAATGACACAACTTTAATCCGTTATTATGTTGGGCCCTTAAAACTCTAAACATGTCGTGCAAGTTCGAATCCATGTTACCGCCAGTGAACCCCCTTGTGCCGTTAGCTGCGCTCGTAAAAATAGTAGTAAGAGAAGGGAGAAATATGAAGCGGCGTAATTAGTAAAGAAAAGAATATTTGAAAGTAAAAAGAATATTTGGCAAAACATTGTTACAAAAGAAATAAAAATAAAATAAAAATTATATTGCAATAAAAAGAACATTTTACGAAACATTTTGACAATGAGAATGAAAAAAGGTAAATAAAAAAGGCTGTACAATAAAAACATTTTAAAATTATATAATATGTTGATCGAATACGGTTTACGGCAAAATTATTTTGACGTCATCACAACAGCTTCTAAACTTTCCACGTTGTATACAGCAATGCTTTCTCCATCAGCTGTTAGTTTGATGAAAACATTACCATATGATGTGTACGCACTAAACAGTTGATGATTATTTCTCATACGGACTGCATGGTGAAGAAGAGTACGAGTATCTGTGTAACAAAATTTATTTGAAGTCGATATCTCTTCTGGTTCTTGAGCTATGGACGACGAAAAAACGTCGCGAACGTACAGACGTACGGACATACGGACGTACGGACATACGAACGTACGTACACACGCACGCACATACATCTTTATAAAAATCTTTTATTTCGACTCTAGGGACCTTGAAACGTCGAGAAATGTCAAAATTTTCATTTTGACAAATTGGACGCATTACAATAACTTCCTATGGGAAGTTAAAAATTAAAAAGGTTGAACTACAAAAGAAAAAGCTCAAGTCTTTCTATATTTCCATTTTGGATGACATTTTTGCTTTTGGTATCACTATTAAACTTGATCTTTTAATGAACAATATTTTTTCAAATATGGGGTTTCTAAAATGAGGTTTCATTTTGAAGTTAAAAAAGTTAATATTTTTGAAAAATAAATGAGTTTGAATTTATTTCGTTAAAAAGATTATGATATGACAATAATAAAGAAAAACAATATCAGTCAAATGGCAGCCACAGCATCACCATATCCTTTTCAAGAAATTTTGAATGACCATTTTCTACATCTTCTGCGGTATATTGTGAACAACATCAGCAATTCTGTCTTCATGGCTTCAATACAAACAATTCTGAAGGTGTTATTGTTAAATCACAAGATTTCAGCGGCCATTTGTGAGAACTATTTTTTTGTGTAGCATTATTTTTGTAGTGAATTTTAACAATACCAATAATTTTTTGCTAGTGTGCAATTTTAAAGCGAAAGCAGTGTACAATTGTCGAAAGATGACAACTTTAAGTGAAAAGTTAAAACTGTTCAAATAAAGTGTTATTCAATATGAAACCTCTTACTGGAAAACCTTATTTACAATATAAGCAGACAATTTGAATGAATTTAATTCATTTTTCATTCTTCCGTTTCTTATAGATTTTTTATTCAGAATTTGGAACTTCAAAATTCTGCCTTTTTTGCTAAAGTTTTCCATTAGCAACTAGTTTTGAGGAACGTTAATAATATGGATGTTAGAAAAAAAAAAAAACATTTTTTAGAATAAATCCAAAAATGGAAACAAATAGGAAATAACTTGTGTTATGTCTTTTTTCAAAAGTATTGAAAATTAGTTTGTGAAAATAACTTACAAATTTCTCAATTTTTAAAAATGGTCTTAATTCACTTAATGAATAATATAAATTAAATAATGTTTTCAGTTAGTTTGACTATTTAAAAAAACAAGCAGAGTTTTGTTCAACTCTCAGTTTTTAATTGCCTACATATACATATTTTCTTTAAAAATACAAAATAAGCCAAATGATATCTCTGAACAAAAAATTTTAACAAAACAATTAAATAAATCCCGGTAAAAACTTAAATGTACATTGAGGTTTAAAATGATCCAACTTAAGAGCTTCGAAATTAACACTTTTCTTTTTTCTGGTATTACCATTTTTAATTTTCCACAAAATCAATCAAAAAATGCATGTGTTGTGTAGTGTAAACTTAAATACATCATACAGACATTTTTATTAATTGATATTGTGTTATTTGTTAAGTAAAAATATCTTTACTCTTTAATATGTGGAAATTAAATTATTTATTTGGTTGTTGTATTTAAAGAAAATTAAATATTCCATATTAAATATTATTATTTGTATTAAAATGAAAAAATTACAACCTATATCTTTAGAGGGTAAAAGTCGCGATAACTGTGGTTGTTGATTTTGTGTCTGATTTCCACGATAACCATCATAAATCTGTTTACTAATAATTCTTTAATTCAATATTTATTCGTTATTGGGAAGAGTTAATACCACCATTTTTTTTTTCAATTAAAAATTTCAACTGAAAAACAAATTCAACAGAAAAATAAATATATATTTTATTGCTTTAATTTGTACGCGAGTATAATTTATAATATTTGTTTTAAAATATTTTAAAGTTAAGCAAAGGTAAAAGTCATAGTTGAATTTTAAGTTATACATGTTTTATTTTTTAAATTTTATTCACTATACCAAGGGAAAGTGCATATAGTTGATAATGACAACAATTACAATATCGTACGAAGGGACCGGCCAAACTCTCCATAAGGGGGTGTGGTCGCTATTTTCGTGCGAAAAGGCATTAGTTATAAAGTTATATGCAATAGTGAAGTACGAAGATTACAGCTGCTTGAGGCATGTATCGTGTGCATTCCTCTCCACCAGGGAAAGCGTTTGTATGCGATCGCGTCTTATGAATCGGAATCATCTCAGCCAGCTCAAATTATAACACAGCTTGGAAAACTTTTTAGTGTTTGCAATTGAACTCGGAAGAGAACTTCTATCTCATGGCCGGTCATTTAAATGCCAAATATGCAGATTGGGGAAATAAAATACAAAATCCTCGTGGTAACAAGTTATTTAACTGGATTGTCTAGTACAATGCCGAGTATATGCTCGACCTGTTGGCTACTGATAGACCATCATTCCCAAGGAGCGGTGCCTATCTGGATCTTTTGCTAATGGACTCAAGACTGACAATAACTGACACTGTGGGTCAAAGACCAAGAAACTGTTTACGGACTGTTTGGACTAACTGTCAAAATTGTGAAAAGGTTGAAGTTCTGTGTGCTCTCTGATTTATTTAAAAATAAAACAATTAAAGTTTACAATTATTGTTTTTTAAAGTCACAACATATAAATTAAGTCATATTGTCATTAAAAAAGTTAAAAATTTTTATCAACTGCCAACACAAGGTACGATTTTTTTTCACTTTTTTTTATTGGGGATACACTGACCGGTACACTGTGAACGTACTTCATATGCAAGCAAAACGAAATCTGCAAGAAACTTCGCCGGAACATTCTTCGAATAACAAGAGATCCAGTGTTGAATTTTCCAATAAAATGGCAGTAGGAAATATGTCGATTGAGCAACTAAAGATTATATTTTAGATGAGTGCTTGATCCCTAAATTCAAGGATATTGCAACAAAGAAAGAAATCTTAGCTGTCTCGAATGACATTCAGTTGTTACGATCACAAAACGTTTATCTGCTTAACCGTACAGAACATGGAAAGCTACTGTCAAACGTTGGAGCGTCAACTTGAAATTCTGTCTCGGAAAGAAAATGAAAATTCTGTTGTTTTGCACTTCCCGGCATAAGGGAAACCCAATAAAGTTGACTTTGCAAAACAAGCTTGTATTGGGCTTCTCCAGCTCCAAGGAAATTCTAAATTGCCGATTCAAACTACACAAGAATTCACTAATCGAATAACAAACAAGTCCACGGTTATTCTTAAATTTCAATCCAGTGACACTGTAAATAAAATTATTGAAGCTACACCACAACTAAAGAACTCTGGAATTGTTGTGCATCGTGAACAGTCCATCATTTCACGCCAAAAAAGAACTACACTTTACCAAATTAAAACGAAATTACTTCAACTAGCACCCACTGAGAAGATCGTAATAAGAGGAGTTAAATTAAATATCAGAAACTTTTCGTTTGCTTATAATTTTTCACGAGGGTTGGTTGTAAACAAACAGAAGAATTGACGTTTATCAAAAACACATTTGGAGAAGACGCATTGCAATTCTTTGACACAAACAACACCAACTTTGATATTATTATTTTAATTGAAACTTTTCTTGAAGATGGTAAAGAATCACTATTTTCTAATTATTTTAAAGAATTTTCTGTCAAATTCATTCCAGCTACTAGAAGAAGTATTTTAGGTAGAACGAGCGGTGGCTTTTTAATCGCAACTAAATTTAATTTAAACAATTTTGTAAAAATTACATCAATAGGTATGAAAACTGTTATAGAACTAAACCATAGGCATGAACCATATTACATTATTCCCACCTATCTTAATTGCAATAATTGGTTGAGTGAATTTACAGAACTACAAACTTTTATTAATGAAAACGAATTACAAAATATCTTAATACTTGGCGATCTGAATGGAAGGATCGGAAATTTTCAGAACCCAGCTTCACTGGTACAAAATGTTTCTCATGTGTTCGAAGGTGTAAGGAAATCTATGGATGAAGTAATAAATAGATGCGGGAGGCAACTTTTTGAATTTATTGATGACTTTGGTTTCATGGTATTAAATGGAGTAACTAAAGCAGACAAAAATGGCGAACTCACTTTCGTATCGGGTCAAGGCAGCTCAGTAATCGATTATTGTTTCGCGAGAGGAAACTGGCTAAGTATTATCAGTGACTTCGAACATTGTACTTTAAACATCTTATATGAGAAAAAAACCTCAAGGTGGTAACATATTCATGGCTGAATGGTTTGATTGGGAATGCATGAAACTTCGCAAAAAGTGTTTCGCTCTTCTTAACCTTTTTAGGAAGAACAATTCCGTGTTTTTAAAAACACTTTACTTAGAGGCGAACAAACAATATAAACAGCTTTTAGTTAAAAAACGGAAACTTTATTTCAGTGGTGTAGCAACCGGGCTCTCATCATGTAAGGACTCAAAAACATTTTGGTCAAAGGTGAGGTTGTTAGGTGGCTGCAAAAGAATTGCAAGACACTTTGAAATCAATGAAAAATGATAAGTCTGCGGGAATTGACGGTATTCCCGTTGAATTTTACAAAAACTCGTCTGTAAATTTTTTGGTTCATATTAATTTATTCTTTAACAGGCTTCTCGAGGAAGAATCTATTCCGAAATCTTTTTTAAGAGCATGGATTTGCGCAATATTTAAAAAAGGTGATCCCCAGCACCCAGACAACTACAGGGGCATATCGATTTTACCGTGCCTTCGGAAAAAATTCACCCATCTTCTATACCATAGGTTGGCGAAATGGGTTGAAGAGAATCATCTTCTTAGTATTTTCCAAGCCGGTTTTCGATCGGGTTTATCAACAGTTGACCATATATTTGCACTCACTACTATAGTCAAAATGTTTTTAGAGAACAAAAAAAAACTTTACGTTTTTTTTTGTCGATTTAAAAGCGGCCTTTGATACGGTTAACAGGAGTTCTTTAATTTACAAAATGTCTACCCTAGGCTTATCAACAAAATTTCTTAACTTATATAAGCTTCTTATAACCGATACATCTGCTGCTGTATGGAATGGAAGTAGAATGTCTAATTTCTTCAATACAAGTGCTGGTGTTCCACAAGGTTGTGGATTAAGTCCATTAATGTTTGCACTATATATTGATGACGTATCGAAAGATTTCCCTGGTGGTGTTAAGGTTGGTGAAACATTAATAAAAATGCTCCTATACGCGGATGACATTGTACTATTGGCTGATAATCCCATAGCTTTGCAGTTACAAATAAACAAGCTCAAGCGTTTTTGTGATTTATGGGATTTAAGCATAAATGTTGCAAAGTCGAAAATCATGGTTTTCGAAAATACTTATCGAAGAACAACTTCCCAAGAGAAATGGTTTTTGGAACGCGAACCAATAGAAATAGTAAATCAGTTCAAATACTTAGGTTTCTTGATAACTCGTAACCTTGATTTTCGCACACATGTAAAAGAAAAATGCACTGCAGCCAAAACAGCCATAAATCTTATGTGGAGTAATTTCTTCTGCAACAGGTATGTGGATGCAACTGCTAAATTTAGAGTGTTTGATGCAACCATTAAAACATGCCTGTGCTATGCAAATCAAGTGTTTGGCTATCAAAACTTAGAAGAATTTGAATTAATTCAACGCTTATTTTTCAAGCGCATCTTTAAACTGCTGTGTGCCCAATCTTACGAGAAATCCGCAGGCTTTACTTCTCAAAGAGTTTCCTTACATTTGAAGATACAAAGGATCTTTTAAATGGTTGCTCAGGTTGGAATATTCTTTGTCGCTATGTGAATCATGCCTTAGGTTACCGCAACAGTTTCATCGATTGAATTTTAAACTATTTTAAATGATGATTAAATAAAATGTTAATCTCTATTTCTGTTAAAACATGTTCTTTACTTTTTTATTTTTTTTTGTATTTATGTAAAATTTTTTAAATTTGATATTATATTTTAATACTTATATATTTTTGTAAATTTTATATTATTTTTTTATGTGTATTTATAACTTTAACCTTTTCTTTCTTTTTACTAAAAATTCGTAATAAGTCAAATAGGCAGACGGCAAAATTTTTGTCAAGCTTTATAAGAGAAATAAAGAATGTATTAATAATAATAAATAATAACTGTTTACGGACGATCGAGTACGACAGTGACCACTGCGGACTCGCCGCCGCCGTAATACGGCTTCCAAACGGGCTTGTGAAGTTGGAGGAGTACGTGCCGGTGCACTCTTACAATTATAGTAAGACTCACTGGCCGCGCTTCACCAACGCTTTAGCGAGAGAACTTCGGTCTAGAAACATATCCCCACCAATCGACAGGAATTTGACAAGTACCGAGATTGACGGATATTTACAACAAATGGACGAGACAATCCAACGAACCATGGAAAGAACTATACCGAAATACAAGGAACGAGACAATACGAACTTGTACCGTAACGCGACTACAGATGCACTGCACAGACACAAAAGTAGACTTCTGACAAGGCTTAAACGTTTGTACCGGAGGTTTATTGACCCAAACAATCTGGAGATTAGGACATTAAAGTCGTCGATAAAAAACTATCGATTAAACATTAATTTGTACTGGGACAAGAAAATTCGGGCCGTTAATTCTAGTGAACCGAGGATGTTTCCGCAAATTAACAAGGTGAAATGATCAGAACGACCTTCCTTGTCTTAAGCGTCAGAGGACGACAGAAATCAAAGACGTACTTCTCACAGCAGGAATAGATCCAGGAGACGCCCGCCGCCGCCGTCTTGGACGATGACTTCTTTGTTGTCGAAGATCCGCAGGAGAAAGCAGAGGCGGTGGGGGCTGCTTTCCAGCAAGTGTACAAGGTGAATTCTAGCATTCGCTCTAATCACTACCTGGAGAATAGAGCTCTGCAGCACAACGTCTACCTGCGTAACGACATAACGGCGATCCCAGAACCTCGGTTTTACTAGGTTCAATGACGAAAACTTGGCAAATGCCATCATTGCCGAGCAAAACGGGGCTAATACCCTATTAGTCACGAAGATAGAGCTCCAGCTAATCTTCAATTCATTAAAGAAAAAGAAGTCAGCAGGTGTCGATGGTATATCGCACATTGTACTACGACATTTACCTCAGGAAGCTGTTGACATTTATACCACTCTGTTTAACAACGTTCTGAATAATGTATATTATCCGGTCCGTTGGAAGACAGCTGTGGTACATCCTCTCCCGAAAAAGGGAAATCACAACTCCAATCCGGCGAATCTCCGGTCAATAAGTCTTCTGCCGAGTATCAGTAAGGTATTCGAGAAGGTTATAAATAGATCTCTGTCCAAGTGGGCTGAGAACAACACAAAAATTCCGGATAATCAGTTCGGCTTTAAGGCGGGACATGACACTATTCATGCGGCGTGTAAGCTTGTTTCTGATATCCAGTGGAACAAATCTAAAAGGCAATGTACGGGTGCTTGTCTGATTGACTTGGAGAATGCCTTCTACACCGTATGGTTAGAGGGTCTGTATCTAAAGTTAAACAGACTTTGCATAAGTAAACCACTGTTGTACAAGTATATGCTTTATGACATGCTTAATTGTTGGCAATGTAACATCTACCAAAATCTTTTATATTAAAAATGGTCTTCAACAGGAAGCGGTTAACTCGACGATCTTGTTCAGCATTTACACCAGTGATCTGATAGCAAGTCTGACTAAGGCAATAGCGCACGCCGACGACCGAATTGCGTACAGAACGGACCCAAAAATTGAGGTTATCAAGACACTTTTGCCGGGTGACTTCGACAAGATTCAGCAAAATTGCGATGACTGGAAGTTGAAAGTCAACTTTCAGAAATGTGAAAATATTCTGTTCAGGACTCCGCTGTATGGAGCCTCAAGGGATACGAGAAAGAACTGGAAAAACCTAGTGATCGTTGGACCAAATCGACAGCCACTGGCGAATAAAAGTGTAGTAAAGTACCTTGGCATCTGGTTGGATCAGTACTTGTATTTCGACAGACGTATGAGTGCTGCTCTGGCCAGAGCTAGGGGAGCCTTTGCCCTGACAAATAATAAATTAGGTGGCGCAACAGTCCATGAAGAACCAGGGCCTAGTGACTTACAACTCTCAACCATAATGTTGTCAGAGATGGAAGGGACCTACAGTTTGTATGCCGAATTCGAACGGCTAATTTGAGAAAGCACTTTTCATGACAAGAATTACTCTTGGAGGATTTGTCAATTCCTCGCAAGAGGCAGTACCCGTGAAAAAAGTTAGGTGGCACAGGCAGGGATTGAACCCAAGACCCCTTGCATGACAGTTCAACGCACTAACCATCACACTACGGGTACTACTGCCCTGACAAAACGGTTGTTTTTTTAACAGCTGTCTTAACAGCAGGGTGAAGGTGATTTGCTACATGGCCCTAATACGGCCGATGATTGCCTATGGGTGCCCGGTATGGTTCAACATTGCCCCATCTCAAATGGAAAAGATTCGGGTGTTTGAGGAACAATGTTTGCGACGACGTTGCCTTGGACTACACAGAAGACCGGAGTCGGAGTACAAGCATTACTATTCCAACCAGGTTCTATACAATAGAGCCAACATATGTAAACAGAATAGATAATTTCTTGTTGAAGCTTGGTAGGGGTCACATTGCGAGAGCGATGTCGTCGACTAACAGTTTAATTTTTGGGGCTTACTACCCCAACAATGAGTACTACGAAAGTGCACGTTTAAGTGGCAACATTCCGCCCGAAGCTTTCCTCTATTTAGACAATCGAGGGCTAATACAGGGTAGGGAGGCGGTTCCGCTAATCTACCACGTCACCCGTAAAACTGTAAACAAAAAAAAAAAAAAAAAAACATTAAAAAAAAAACAAAAAAAAATACAAAACAAAACTAAAAAAGCTTACTGTGGCTGTTCTAGTGTAATTTTAAGTAGTATTATTGGTTTTGGTTAGGTTTAAGTAGCTTAAGTATTATAATGGGTTTCGGTTTTTTTTTTTATTTAGTTTTAAGTTTTATATAAAATAAAACATAATGATAAAGATACCAAGTTTGTTTAAAACTTATTGTCATTTAGTATTAAAATTGTTCTTAGGCCGAAAGGCAGTAGTTATAAGAAAGTAGATTAACTTAGAGCACCCATATAGGGCCAGTAAGATATTTTTGTTAAGTCTTTGAAATTTACGCTAGTTTTTTAAGAATTATTGTCTAGCTTTAAGATATTTTTAAGATTTTGATAAAATAAAATAAAAAGAAATAGTTGATAATGATGGTGCAATAGCTTCTTAAAAATATTAAAGTCCAAGGGAATTGGGTAAAGAGATTTAAGGACATAAACAACATTCATTTAATTTTTTAATTAGTTTAAGTAGGCTTTTTTGGTCAATTTGTTTTTTAATGCAAATAAAACAAGTTTATTTCATCTTTTCCCAACGTTTCGTCGCTATCCACGACTTCTTCAGGGGTTTATCTAGATTTTTTTATTTGTATTTATTTAATAATTTTACATTCGGATAATTTTATTTATAATGAAAAACTTACTGATTGAATGAATTTGTTGAATTTACATAGTTTAATTGGAAACAAAACAAAATAAATTAACACTAAAATAATTTAACATAAAAAAGACTTATTACTTTACGGAACAAACAAAAATTATCACAGTAGTGTTTCAGGTACTTATTGAACTGCCAAAGCATAGCTTACGACCGTATTGTCTCTATCCTCTTGTGTATTCATTGTTTTGGTAATTTTTTGTTGAATTCGTAGACTCTTAAGAGTAAATCTCGCGTTCATTCTCTTTTCCTTGTCCAGTACTCTTCATTTAAGTAAAGTACGTTTCATTGATACCCACACTCAAAAAAAAAAAACTGGTACCGGTGACCAGATTTCCCGCTAAATTTATCCAGAAAAAGTGGTTTTTAGATTCCTACCAGGCGTCTTGGTAAAATTTACCAGAAAATCCTGGTAAATTTTACCAGGAGATTTATTGAAGAATTCCTGGTAAAATACACCAGATTCCTGGTAGAATATACCAGGAGAATTATTTTTCCTGGTAAAAATTATACCGGGAATAGACCCAGTATTCAGGTAGAATATACTAGGAATATTTGTTTTCCCTGGTAAAATTTTCCCCAGTATTCCTGGTAAAAATATACCAGAATTCTGGTAGAATATACCGGGAATATTTTTTTTCCTGGTAAAAATATTCCAGAACTCTGGTAGAATATACCAGGAATATTTTTTTCCTGGTAAAAATATACCAGAACTCTGGTAGAATATACCAGGAATATTATTTTTCCTGGTAAAAATGTACCAGAATTCTGGTAGAATATACCAGGAATATTTTTTTTTCCAGGTAAAAATATACCAGAACTCTGGTAGAATATACCAGGAATATTATTTTTCCTGGTAAAAATGTACCAGAATTCTGGTAGAATATACCAGGAATATTTTTTTTTTCCTGGTATAAATGTACCAGAATTCTGGTAGAATATACCAGGAATATTTATTTCCTGGTAAAAATATACCAGAATTCTGGTAGAATATACCAGGAATATTTTTTTTCCTGGTAAAAATGTACGTACCAGAACTCTGGTAGAATATACCAGGAATATTTTTTTCCTGGTAAAAATAGACAAGAATTCTGGTAGAATATACCAGGAATATTTTTTTTTGGTAAAAATGTAGGTACAACAATTCTGGTAAAATATAGCAGGAATTTTTTTCTGGTAAAAATGTATACCAGACAAGAAAAAATATACCAGACAATAAAATTCCTGGTTTTATTTACCAGATAAAAGATAATTTTTAGACTTCCAGTATTTCTGGTAATAAGTACCAGAAGACTGGTTTTATCTACCAGGAAAAAATATACCAGAAAATAAATTTCCTGGTTCTATTTACCAGATTCCAGATAATCTTCATTTTACCAGGAAAACAAATACTTTCTACCAGGACGCTGGTAATATTTACCAGAAAATTTTCTGTCAAAAATTTTACCAGGAAACCACATTTCTGGTAAATAAAACCAGATTTCTTTTTACCAGGAAATCTGGAGTTATTTACCACGAAATCTGGAGTATTTTACCACATTTTTTCCTGGTTTTTTTCTACCAGTAAATCTGGTTAAAAAAAAAAAATT
Source organism: Eupeodes latifasciatus (assembly GCA_920104205.1). NCBI lineage: Eukaryota > Metazoa > Arthropoda > Insecta > Diptera > Syrphidae > Eupeodes > Eupeodes latifasciatus. The sequence continues at coordinate 158,847,447 of OV049926.1, forward strand.
CTTCTGGTACTTGTTAGATTCTACCAGATTTCTGGTTTTTTTATTTTTACCATGAAATCTGGAGTTATTTACCACGAAATCTGGAGTATTGTACCAGTTTTTTCCTACCAGGAAAATATGTATTTTGAGTGCATGTTAGAAATTTAAAAAATGCTAAATCTAAAGCATTTAAAATTTTACTTTACCTAAAATCAATAATACAATAAGTTGTCAAGTCCTTATTGAAAATCCTGTACTTATTAATTCTTAAATATACGAGTATATCTAAAAAAATCCTCCTCTTTCGAAAGCTTAAACTCACTATCCTTCATGTTGGAAAATAGGAACAAACATTTATATCTGTTTAGATGTACTATGTACTTCTTAGTGTTCTTTTATAAGACAAAAAGTACTTAACCTTGCGTGCGACACACAAGTTTAAATATGGTACCAAAAAAAAAAAAAAAAACAACTACAACGAAGACAAACATCTAACGACTATTCAGCATGTTTCACGATGAGCATCATTCACCACCTCTATTCCCATCACGAGAAAAATCCATCAACAAAAAAAAAAAAAAACAACAACAATAAAACAAAACGTCCAAAAAGCACTTGAAATTGCGCTCATGCCTGCTCAATTTCAAACAATAGACGTACATCAACCGTGCTGGAAACACACAGTTTACGAGTACATATATTTAAAATAATAAAATTATTCAATACACAAATGAATTGTGTCATCCATGTTCTGTAGATAGTTGTTGTTGCTTTTGTATCGTCGTCGTCGTGCCTTCGGTAACGCTCAAGCTTTCAGAAAACCCCATCAAGAGTAGGCAGTGTTAGGCATCAGGTACTGTCACAGGTACAGGCACTCGAGAGTATAGCGTAATTTTTTTCCTTCACCATATTACGTACTCAACTTATAGTAGAAATTAATGGATTTTTGAAAATTGCTTTATCAAGGATATTTCGCACACCTTGTTTGCAAAACAATGCGGACGTCTATCCAGGAGGAGGCTGTTGCTCAGAAACATCCCATTAATGAGCACCTATCAACTAAAAAGTGACATTTCTAGACGATGTTTGCATTTGGTTATGTGCTGTAGCTCACTCAAGGACGTTCAACATCATATCCTGGTGGTAAGGAATATGCACATTATACCCTTCCTCATGATAAAAATAAACAAGAAATAAGAATAAATAGAAAATCAACAGAACATTTAGCCTTGTGGTGGTGCTATTGGTAGTGGTGGTGCTGCTGCTGATACTCTTGTGACAATCGATAAACATAGTGCTGTTCTGTGGATGTTCTGTGGATGTTCTGCTTATCCTGTTTATTTCAATTATCCTTTCAGAAATTAATGCCGCCTCCAATGTCTTCTCGCTCTCTTTCTCTGTTTATATTTTATGTCACCCATATCCAAACTAAATTCAATGAAGCAACAAAAACCAAATACAAACACAAACACCAAACACCCATTTGACATTATTTTCCATTTTATTTACAAATAACGAAGACAAATAAGGATATTTTATGTAATAATAAATTCAAATCAAATTCAGTGAGTTGCTACTCCGTCTCTTAAGTAGTCTCAAGCAAGGAGCTATCTTGTCTTATTTTCTAGTATTTATTTATTTCGGTATGTTTGGCTGAATGTCCTTGTTTGTCTATATCTACGTAAATAATTTGTTCCAAATGTATTTCAAAAATTAAATCTTGTTTCTTTTTTTTTTTTAATCTTCGAAATCTTGTGTTATTTTGTTATTTGCGTCGTCGTCGTCGCCAATGTGACTGTTTCGTTATTAAAAATGCAACTTTTTGTTGTTTGTTGTTGTTATTTCAAAAAGTATCCTTATCACACTCAGGTGGTGGTATATAAATGATGTTGATGTTATGGGCTCCTCAGGTTAATAGAAGAATGACAAGCGAATAAATTTAACTGGAAGGAATAAATTTCCATACGGAACTCCAAAAAGTTTCAAGCCCAACCGAAATGATGAGGATAATCTTCAGATGGAAATTGATTCGGTTGATTGAAGTGGGTGTTTTTAAAGTGGATTTCAATTTAATCCCAAGGTCGTTAGTAGGAATGTTTTTGTCTATTTTCGAAGAGCAAACAAAAGTAGGTAATAGTAGATAATGTGTTCTGGGAAATTGATTTTAATGTGAAAATTGGTTTTTGATGAATCGAATAAAGGGAAATCAATATAAATGGAGACATTATATTTTACATCACAAAGAAGACTATTTTTTATTTTCTTCGAATGGCTTTAGGATATGAAAAGGAATGCGGCTAGTTTGGCCATTCATAATTCACTATATTACAGTAAGAATTTACTTTTAAAGTGAACTATCGCACATTCTGTAGCCATGGTTGTCCAGATCATTTTATGTACCTGGACAATTTTCGCATACGACCAAAATCTCAAGTTATTCTTAAGCCAAGACTTTTTTAGACGTTTAAGATTTGACAATTTTGAACTTTACATAAGAAGTTATTGTAATTGGTCCGATAGGTCGAATTGAAAATTTTGAAATTTCTCGACGTTTTAAGGTCCCTAGAGTCGAAATAAAAGATTTTTAGAGATATGTCTGTGCGTGCGTATGTTGTGTACGTATGTACGTTCGCGAAGTTTTTTCCGTCTTCCAGAGCTCAAGAACCAGTAGAGACATCGATTTCAAATAAATTTTGTTATAAAGATAATAATGCAGAACGGACTTTCAAAAACTTTGAATGGGTGGTTTTTTTACCATAGAAATTTAAAAAAAAAAGGTGAACATTTTGGTAAACCCAAAATATCTCACGAACCAATAGCGCTAGAGACTTGAATTGATTTAATTATATATTGTAACGTGATACCAAACAAATACATTTTTCAAAAAAATCCAATTAATGGTTTTTTTTATAAATCAAAAAAGCTGAAAAAAAATATTTGTCACCTCAAATATTTTACGAACAAAAAATGATTTTTCTCCAGAATAATTTTGTGCAACGAAGAATAACGTTTTTGACATCTGGTAAAATTTTGAGAAAAATCGAATTAACATTTTTTTTGTAAAAAATAAAAACATAAAAACAAAACATTACTAAAAGTTGGTAGAAATTTTTTTTCGACTCAAATATCTTTTCAAAAATTTCAGATTATGGCCCCAAACTGCATTTATCTTATAAAAAAATATTGTTTTCAACATTCAGTAAAATTTTGAGAAAAATTGAATTGACAGTTTTTTAACAAAAAATATAAACCTAAAAAAAAAGAGGCTGGGATGCGACCCACACTGATAACTTCCCATCCCGTCTGTCGATTTGTCTTGCTTAAAAGTTTGTCTATATGTATCAATTTTTACCAAATTTGCGTACTTTTTTTTGTAGATTTTATTTTTTTATGAAAAAAAAACGGACTGTTGCATTTTTATAAAAAAAATTATTGAATATCGAAAACAATATTTTCTGTGAGATAAAATAAGTTTGAAGCCAATATTTTTAATTTTTGAAAAGCTATTTGATTCGAAAATACATTTTTACCAAGTTTTAGTATTGTTTTTTTTTGTAAAAAAACTGTTAATTCGATTTTTCTCAAAATTTTATCGAATGTTAAAAAATAATATTTCTTATAAGTTAAAATTAGTAAGAAGCCATTATCTCAAAATTTTGAAAAGATATTTGAGCCGAAAATCAATTTTTAACAACTTTTGTTAAACATTTTTTCCGGTTTTTAATTTAAAAAAAAAAAACTGTCAATTGGATTTTTTTCAACATTTTTCAGAATGTTGAAAACAATATTTCTTGTAAGATAAAATAAGTTTGAAGCCTTAATCTCAAGTTTTTGAAAAGATATTTGAGTCGAAATTCAATTTTTACCAACTTTGAGTAATGTTTTTTTAGGTTTTTATTTTTTTTTTAAAAAACTGTCACTTATATTTCCCTCAAAATGTTATCAGATGTCAAAAACATTATTCTTCGTTGCACAAAATTGTTTTGGAGATGAAATCATATTTAAGTCGTAAAATTTTCGTGGCGACACATTTTTTTTCAGTTTTTTTTTTATTTATAAAAAAACCGTTAATTGGATTTTCTTCCAAAAACATACTTCTTTTGTATCACGTTACAATATATAATATAAAATTTAATTTAAGTCTCTAGCGTCATTGGTTTATGAGATATTTAGGGTTAACCAAAATTTTCACCTATTTTTTTAAACTGCTATGGTAAAAAAACCACCCACGCAATTTTCTTGAGATCCCTTTCTCCATCTTTCTGCTTTATTATCTGTATAACAAAATTTATTTGAAGTCGATATCTCTACTGGTTCTTGAGCTATGGACGACGAAAAAAACGTCGCGAACGTACGGACGTACGGACATACGGACATACGGACATACGGACATACGGACGTTCGAACGTACGCACGCACAGACATCTTTCTAAAAATCTTTTATTTCGACTCTAGGGACCTTGAAACGTCGAGAAATGTCAAAATTTTCAATTTGACAAATCGAAACCATTACAATAAGTTCCTATTGGAAATTAAAAATTACTAAAAGTTCGTAAAAATTGTTTTTGGACTTTGTCTTTTTAAAATTTTGAGATTATGGCCCCAAACTGAGAAAATAAAATCTACAAAAAATATTACGCAAATTTGGTAAAAATTGATGTTCGGTTCTCAATATCTCTTAAATAATAGAAGATATTGGCTTCAAATTAATTTCATTCATCCAATTTGTATTTGTTTATATAAGAAATAAGAACTTTTAAGAAATGCTACTAAAATTGGCAAAAATTGGATTTCGAATAAAAATCTCGTTAGCAAAATTAGATTTTAATATCAAACTATGTATTTCGTTATAATGTAAAATATTTTTGGTAATTTTTAAATCTTTAAAAATAATTCAACTGACACCTTTTTTAACAAAACACGAAAACCTACAAACTTTTAAGCAAGACAAATCTACAGACAGTATGAGAAGTTATCAGTGTGGGTCGCATCCCAGCCCAAGTATTTAGAATTTTATCATGTTTGGTACTAGTATCAAAATATTTAATGGACTTTTGAATGTTCAAAGAATATTGAATTCAAGTGTATGTTGTGTCCACTACCTACCTGCATAACGTGAAAAACGGTCAATGTTGTCTTACTTGGGAAAATTAGCATATATAAAACTTAAAACTTAAAACTCAAAACTTAAAACTTAAAACTTAAAACTTAAAACTTAAAACTTAAAACTTAAAACTTAAAACTTAAAACTTAAAACTTAAAACTTAAAACTTAAAACTTAAAACTTAAAACTTAAAACTTAAAACAAGTGTACATAAGTGGTTGATGCTTTCGTAAAGGCCAAAAAATATCTCACTTCGATTCCTTTGAATTTATTGTGCTCCGTTGGAAAAAATTGGATATGTTATAGGAAGGTTGGTGAGGGTTTAGGTTGAGGGTGCCTACCTTAACCATCATGATTTCTGGGGAAATGTAAGAATGCCTCTAGGTGGCAAGGACGAAACGTCGCATAAGTTGTCGAAAAAATAATTTCCTAATATTGTCATTCTTCTTTTGGTTAGGGTTGGGCATTCGCATAGAAAATAGAAGGTATGTTCCTCCTTCTCCTCGTCTTCGCATTCTTTACATTTAATTTTCATTTTAATTTTAATTATGAACAGTTTTTAGATATTGAATTTTAAAACATGCATTTTAATATTTTAAAAAAAAATAAAAACACTGACAATTGCTGATACCCATTCTGTTCATGTGTGTGCCCAATGAGTTGTGATCCCTTGGGATACTTATAAATAAGGACATCTGAGGCCTACCTAGTTTTTGGATATCGTCAGCCATAGAATCCTTCGAAACTCTACAAGTGTCAAGAGTTGACCACCTGTTGTTAGCAATTTCAATGAAACTTTGGTGGATTGGTTTATTTACCTGCTTTATTGGCCTGTAGATTATTGATACCATATGAAGGTTAGTTTCCTGGGACCCAACTGATTGTAACCGTGCTGGCTTCCTGAGTAAATGAAGCTCCCTACGGGATTGCTTTACCAGTTTTGACTTTATGACAGTGGCAGATATGGCGTTGATTGCTGCTTGGCATTCAATAAATATGTCTCTGTTTTTGTCTTCCAAATTGTGGAAATAAAGATCCTTAGGGGCTTCAGAAACCACCAGTACTTCTACTTGAAAGACATTGCAGTAATCTGGAAGCTTTATTGACCTTCTAGGGGAGGATTATATGAAACGATACTAGGACCCTGACCCCCTTTTTGGAATCATCATTATAGACAGATACATGATTTATGTTTATGGCCCTGTTTTCATAAATTCCTTCTTTGTGGGAACTGCTGTTTGTGCTACTGGGTTAAAATCTGTGTACCACCACTTTAAAACAGTTTGTTTGATTATCAATGTCTATGTCAATAGGACTCTTTACGTTCCTATGACCAAAGAAATCCCTTTTCCAGTTATTACACTGTATTAGATGTAATGCGCTTCTGGCCGCCAATTCTTTCACGAATATATGGAGAGGGGCTAGTGAGAGCAATGTCTCTAGGGCTGCAGATAGTGCAGTTCTCATAGCACTTGTAGTATACCTATACATGCTATTCTTTGTATTTTTGTAAAATTTTTAAGATTGGCAAGGACTGGCCAACATACCAAATATATGTTATGTATGTTAATATTGGCCTTACAATGGCAGTGTATATCCACAGAATAGTTTTAAGGCTTCGTCCTCATCTTTTTCCAAAAACTATGCTGCAGGTAAAGAAGGCAACTAAAAATGTTCTCTCTATTTCTTTATATTTTCTTTCCAGTTTAATTTACCTACTACAGGGTGGGGCGTGGTTACTTCCTTATTTTAAAAAAATCATAACACAAAAAGTATTGGCAATATTGATTTAATTATTTTTTCTGTGTATAGAAGTACATTTAAAGTTTTATTTTATTTGGTTTTAAAAACTACATCTCGAAGGTGGCCACCATTCTTATCAATGCACTGAGATAGTCGGAATTTGAAATTGTTTTCTACTTTTTCCAGCATATCTGTGCTTATGTCGGCGATAGCAGCACGAATATTATTTTTAAGATGACGAAGGGTCCTTGGACGATCAGTGTATACCAACGATTTAAGGTAGCCCCACAGGAAAAAATCACATTGAGCTAAATCTGGCGATCGTACTGGCCACTGAAGATTGCCTCTAAGACAGATGAGCCGTTCGGGGAAGTGTTCACGCAAAATATTCATTGACCTTCTTGCCGTGTGAGCTGTGGCGCCATCCTGTTGAAACCACACTTCCCCTACATTCATTTCTTCAAGTTTGGGCAGAAAAAATCCACAATCATGCTTACATAAAGTTCAGAATTGAGCGTAACTGCTCTTTTGTTCTCTTCAAAGAACCATGTTCCATTAATCCGATTCTGGATATTGCACACCAAACAGTCACACGTTCTGTATGCAGAGGCTGCTCATGAAGTTCTCTCGGGTTAGTGGGGCTCCAATATCGCATGTTTTGTTTGTTCACACATCCTGAAATATGGAAATGTGCCCCGTCACTAAAGAAAACAAGGGCGTCCTGAGGCAGGTTTTAGAGGAAGGTTTCACATGCATTTTTTTGCGCAACATAATCGCGTGGATTAAGTTGTTGCATCACTGCCAATTTGTATGGGTGAAAAGTAAGAATTCGTCTCACTGTGCGACTAGAATTCATTAAAGCAGCCGGATGTTTGTGTGCAGATCGCCTAGGGGATTTCAAAATCGCCGCCCTAACCCTTTCGCTATTTTCTGGCGTCCTGACGATTCTGGAACTGGAAGGTCCATTTTGTTTCTTCTGCACACTACCGGTATCCCTAAACGTGTCCACCCACAAACAAATCGATTTCCGATCAGGCACACGACCTGCAGGTGCGATATTGAAATGGTTTCTGAAAGCACGCTGAATTGCGATGATCGAAGGGCTGAAATAGAAGTAGGCCTCTTGCTTTGTCCACTGCATTGTTGACACTGAACTAGTCATAACGAAAATCTTAGATAACTTGCTTTCGAACAAGCCATACACCAAAGCTCTTATATTAATAGCCGCTCAGTTGCGAGAGTTTCAGATAAGGAAGTAACCACGCCCCACCCTGTATAACCAGTCCAAGATATTTTCAAATTGATATGACAATTATTATTATACTATTGATTTTTTGTTTTAAATAAAACCTACCAAAAATACTAAATCAAGTTAAAGTTGAATAACAATTTTTTTCCTATTAGAATATATGGTGAACAAACAATTCTATTTACTGCAGACAATTAAATTTTTGTAAACAATAATTTTTCTATACCTAGTAATAGATAACACTCTTTTTCAAACAATTTATATATTTACGAAAAACTTAATTGGTGTGGTGCCTGGAAGAAGGATAATTTTTAAATAAATATTATTTTTCGTGGTTGTCTAAGCAACTATTTGGCTAACAAAAAAAAAATATCAGGCAATCGTATTAATGGACAGAAATAAGAAATCATCAGTCACAATTAAGCCTCTTTTTGATCATATTCAAAATAAATGTTCAACTTCATCTGTTTCGTATAACAAAAGTTTCTAAACTAAATTTCAATCTGTAAACTCTTTAATTTCTTAAACGATGTTCATTCAAGTTATACAATATTTCAATTTCCAAAATATGCCTTAACTTTGTTCTAAAAACGACAATGACACCAGAATGGTACAGTTGGGCGTATACTTACTTTGTTATTTTATTTTTTAATTTTAAATAATTTCTCTTCAAAGTTCTTTATGCGTGTTAATTGGGTTTTACTAATTTATAGTATAAATCATCTTTGTAAAAGAACATGATACAATCTGCTGGTACTTCTTACTTAAAGATTAAGAAGGATTTCGAGATGAATGAATTTAAATCAACACAGCTTTACCCTCAGATACGAGATAACATTATTTAATATTTATTTTCTTATCTAATTGACATGATTTTCAAACCTAAAATAATTCCTTTTATAGAAAAAAACATCTTTGTTCAATTGAGTGAATCAGAAATATCAAAAACTTGAAAGAGAAACCTGTTCTTAAGGAAATATTTCTATATTAAATGAAAATATAATAGCGATATACATAGGTACTTCGTATAAAATTCCTATAATTCTATTTATGTATAGATAATTCGATCTAAGGACCCAGAATCCTAATCCCTTGTACATATAGAAATTTTGAAACACCTAAATATATACATCTACATATCTAAATAATATCGACCAGTCACTGCTGTTATTTCGCTCTGGACACATATTACCTCTATTGTCATTCAAAATTGAAATCTCTTTCAGACCTACCAACATAAATACAGACCCATATAGACATGACATTCAATATAGCCATACTATACATACCTATATATATATATATATATATACATATATATATATAAATTGTATATGATTTCCTTTGAAATTCCCAACTCAATGATCAAATTCTTTGAAACAATTTAATACTAAAAATGCCCTTATAATCTTGAAAGAAAGCACAAAGGACATAAAATAAAGAAAGAAGAAGAAAAAAAAGAAAACAATTTCCACCTATCCATCCTTACACATCCATCCACTGCCGCCATCCATTCATCCAACGATGTCAATTGGTGGCTTTATAGATATACTTACATACACGTTCTGTGCATAAGTACCAACCTACATATATCTCAGTCTTGTCTCAAGTCCCTCAGGTTACAATTGGTAAAAGTGACACACAAAATGACACCTGTCAATTGCCAATTGACATTCTTACACTTTTGCAACTCCAAAGAGTGTTGTTTCTCAAGTTAAAAAAAAAAATGTATTTTATTTTTCATTGATGTAACATTAGATATGTACATTTAAGTATGTTTATCTCATCACAACAATTGCAATGCTCCCCCTTTTTTCTAGTTGTTGTTGTGTACATGAGTGTCAAAGGGAATTAAAGCTTACAATGGAAGGATCCTTTTGACACAAAATTGAGAAATCAGCAGGAACAACAAAAAAAAAACAGACAAAAATTTATCAAAACTGGACCCAATTCCATCCTTCGGGAAATCCTGTGTTTTGTAGGTATACATCTACACCATCTCTCTCACAACCAGCTTCTTATTGTCTGGCAAACAAGATACAAGAATCGTTCACCCATTTTTACATGATGATGGCTTCCATCTTCTATCATCCACAAGAACAAAACAAATTAACACAAAAAAAACATGACTTACTTTTCAAAGTATTATTATAAAATTCTATGTTTCTCTGTGTCTCTATGTGTGTGTGTATACTACTACTGGTACTTATACACTATCAACAAAAAAAAAAAAAGGATGTACTCACTTTTGAAAAGAGAGCAGCATAAAAGAATCCACTTATACTGTGACAGGACAACATGAGCTTTCCTCTATTCTGTGCTAGAGTATTTTTTTGTTTTGTTGTTTTTGTATTTTATATTTTCTTTTTTATTGAGGGAGAAAAAGCAGGATGTGGAGGAAGCTCACAGCGAAAAGGAAAAGGATGTCCCTTCTACGCGAAGCGATGTTGGTTTCACAGGCTCAACATAAGAAATGCCTGTCATTATTATAAATTCTATTTTGATGTATTCTCATACAAATCTAGGAACTTTTTTGGTTCTGTCACTATATAGGTAGTTGGATCCTATTTTTTTTTATCCTTGCAAAGGACACACAAGAAGATACTTGACAGAGTTATATTTTTTTAACGACTTTTCGCGCCTTCAATTTTCTCTTGTAAACAAGAAAACCAATTCGAAACTTAGCAGCACTCACTTATACACCGACGACACCCGACGACGACGACACTATAACCATAATATTTTTATAGTAAAACCACATTTGTGATACTAATACACTCGCACAGAGAGGATAAACCCGCACACTCTCAAATCGAAAGAGATTTGAAAAATCTTTGTAAAATGCAAACCGACAATTCTAAGTTTGAGGAAGGAAAATCGATAAAATAACAACAAAATCCTGAATGGGCCATCCTCGTTTTGCTCCTCAGGATACACCAGGATGATATGGGGCGTAAAGATGAATTACTTTCGACTGTATCTGTGGGCATATGTACATATGTGTGTGAAAGGATGATTTTGCAGAAAAGACTATATTTTTCTAGGTATAGTCCTATATTGATCTTCTCATCTCATCATTAACATCATCACTCACGGCAGCACATCACTACCACTCACCGGTTTTTTTGTATGTCAATAGTAAAGTTGAAAACTCGCGACACGTAGCAGGATTCTATATTGCCTTTACTTTATCCTTTGCTTCTATCCCTATGCCTGTTCCTGCACTATGCATGGCAAGTATATTATATAGAAGTGGCTCTTCTCTAAGGATCCGAAGAACTATGAATAATAAATGAGCATACCGTAACTTTCTATTCACTTAACCTAACCGACCGACCCATAAAGCTTCATAACAGAGCCTAAGATTGGATGATAAATCACGCATTCCCGAACTAGACTTACAGGCATTGTTAATCTTTATACATATATACACAGGATGATACAGGATGTTTGTCTTTCGATATACTAGTATGTGCTGTCTACTCGTATATACTATATAGTATCAGTATGTAAAGTTTGTTTTTCGGATACCTATGTATATGAAGGCAGGTGGACTCAAAACGTCAAGTTTTTCACTTTTCTTTTTGTATCCTTTGTGCAGTATTATATCCTTACAGCGTTTAATTTATAATTGCATTGGTTTTATTACTCTATATAGCCCCGGTCAAAATGGCTTTTGTAAATATTTACCTATGCGCCAAAGGTAGGTTATAGGTATAATAATAGGAAATTTCACACGTCTACATTGACGACGAGGACAATGACTACGCGGACATTGTTGGTTTTGAACAAGCCCCCAAAACTTAACACAATATAGACACAAACATACACACACACATCCGCACGTGAAATGGTTTTTCTCGTTTTCTATTTATTTCAAGAGTCCCAGAAAAATTTCAAGAAATTTTCCCTTTTTATCCCCACTCTGAAGTCGAAGGCAAAGAAACAATAAATATATAACGCGCGAAAAAGAAAAACTAATAATTAATCGACCTAAAAAAGGGAAGGACATTCGTGGGTGTGGTAATCCCTCCACATCACACACAGCATATTATCCTTTTTCAACGAAATCAACGACGACGACGAACGGTGACGACGAATACGAGAATTATTGTTTGTTTTGCTTTTTCTTTAACATTCATAATTTTGTGAGTGTATATAAATAGTTAGGTACACAAAAGGATGTGTGATGCAGGATTAAACAAAATACTGCATTTAATCAAAAATAAAATCCACACAGAAAAAGGATTCGTTTCATTTTTATATATTTTATTTTATATTTCTCCTTTTTTTTTCAAATTATTTTTGAGGATTTTTGCGAAAACCGATATACACGAAGGACACTGAACGGATAACGTTTCCGAATCGACTGAATATCTGGGGAGCTTTTTCGTAGATACACAAAATCTTTGTGCCGCATCCACACAGAAGACACAGCATTCAGAATTGACAGATTCTAGTTTGTGGTACTCGGGTTGCTTATGGTTGGATTCCCTCTTCCCAATATTATGATCCTTATACAGCATAACTTTGTGCAGAGAGAAAAACTTTCAAAAACGAAAAAGTCATACTGTTTGTAGAACTTTGGTGGTATATTTCCTTCACAGACATTTTTATAGTTCAGAGATTGGAGCTCCAAAGAGAGTCTGAGTCGTGTATATATTTTGGAGAGAATAACAAGAAGCTTTTTTTGATACACAGGGTATAGTAAATTCACCATGATTAGTTGTTTGCTATTATCGTTGTTGTTGTTGTTGTTGTAGACTTCCGAAAGTTTTATTTTGTTTTTGTTGTTTGAGTGAATTTTATCAAAACAACAAAAAGGACATAAGGACACGTTTTTATGTTGGATACGCAATTTCCTGTGCGAGATGAAAATTTACATTTACCTACATTCAGCATCAGTGGTGGACTGTGGAGCAATTAAATTCAAAGAATTTTTGAATGTCCTTGATCTTATGATGCTAATGATGGTGATGGTGACGGCAGTGGCAGATAACCAACATGCCCTTTTTTCTATGAAATTTCCTCCAACATGTCAGGTGAAGGAAAATATATATTACTAAGATGTGACTGACTGACACACAAGACACAATTTCTATATGCTCCTGGTTCTTTGATGATGGCAAAGAGGAAAGGAATATTATAAGAAAATCAATAGAAAAGAAGAAGCATCCTTTCTCATCATCAAAGTTCTCAAGGATTTTTTGTTAAGGGCTTCGTTTCATTTAGCATGGCTCACTATACTAGTGCTTGGAGGGAATTCATTCATTTTAGACGTCTATGCTTGCACTCACTGACACTCTGTGAATCTGTGAATCTGTGAATCTTTGTAGCTAGGTACTCTCGTACTCGTATATTTGTATATAATATTGAGATGGTGCGATGGGGGTCAGAATGCTTTTTGGATGATATCCAAAACATAACTGCGCAGAAAAGGATCATTTATAATGTATCCATCCAGTTGGCGCTATACTGATGCTACTGTGTGTGTTTGTATAGGTTTAATTTCGGTGGTACTTTAATATGCTGTAAGTTTTTGTTTATTTTAAATTCATTCATTCATTATTATCTTCGAAAAATGTATATATAGTTATGTTATGTTATGTTGGTAGGTATGAGGTATTTACAATTTTCAGGATGTGCAAGGCAATGGTACTGAATATATGGATACAGGATTTTGATTCTGAATCTGATGGTGATGGATGTGGTTTCGGGGATGGTATCTGATAGCCTGTGATGTGTGGGTTTGGTGAAAGTGCAACATTTAAAATGATGAAGATAAAGTTCTCATTGGGTTTGATGATGATATTTAATCAATAATTTGAGGGCAAATGAAGTGCAAAGTGTTATGGTTCAGTGGATGTGGGGATTTTTTTGAATGTCTTTATATTATTAAGGACGATATTTGAATGTTTTTTTAAATAGGTTTAAGTTTTTGAAAAATATTTAGGTTAAGTCGTCTTACTTGTTTAAGTTTGATACCTGTATAATTTCATTAACAAAAAAAGAGGCTGAGATGCGACCCACAAAAATAACTTCCCATCCCGTCTGTCTATTTGTCTTGCTTAAAATTTTGTCTATATGTATCAATTTTTACCAAATTTGCGTACTATTTTTTGTAGATTTTATTTTTTTATGAAAAAACGGACTGTTGAATTTTTATATCGAATGATATATGAATATCGAAAACAATATTTTCTGTGAAATAAAATAAGTTTGAAGCCAATATTTGTAATTTTTGAAAAGCTATTTGAGTCGAAAGTAAATTTTTACCAAGTTTTAGTATTGTTTTTTTTTTAGGTTTTTATTTTTTGTAAACAAAAGCTGTCAATTCGATTTATTTTATAATTTTATCGAATATTGAAAACAATATTTCTTATAAGTTAAAATTAGTTAGAAGCCATTATCTCAAATTTTTAAAAAGATATTTGAGTCGAAAATCAATTTTTACCAACTTTTGTTAATTTTTTTTTAGGTTTTTAATTTTTTGTAAACAAAAGCTGTCAATTCGATTTTTTTTTTTCAAAATTTTACTGAATGTTGACAACAATATTTTTTGAAAGTTTAAAGTAGTTTAAAGCCAATATCTCCAAGTTTTGAAAAGATATTTGAGTCGAAAATCAATTTTTACCACCCTTAATACATTTTTTTTAGGTTTTTATTTTTTTTTTAAACTGTCAATTTGAATTTTCTCAAAATTTGTCTTATGTTCAAAACAATATTTCTTATAAGTTGAAATTAATTAGAAGCCATTAACTCAAAGGTTTGGAAATATATTTGAGACGAAAATCAATTTTTACCAACTTTTATTAATTTTTGTTAGGTTTTTATTTTTTTTTAAACTGTCAATTCGATTTTTCTCAAAATTTTTCAGAATGTTGAAAACAATATTTCTTATAAGAAAAAAAAGTTTGAAGCCTTAATCTCAAGTTTTTGGAAAGATATTTTAGTCGAAAATCAATTTTTACCAACTATTTAATTTTGACGTGACAACGTCTTAAATTAGGTTGCGGCTGGGAGTCACTTATGAAAAAGTGTAACGCCCGGTAACGTTACGATGAGTCACCGAACGAGAGAGAGGCCCGCCGAATGCCTTGCGTCTCTCTCCCACTCAACTATGATCGGTCTGCCGCGCGCGCAGCACTAGAGAATTAGGCGCATTGAATCGGCGCATGCTTGTGTCTCTGTCTTTGTCTTTCTCGAACGTTCTTGGCGTTGGAAAAACAAGAAAGCGTCATAATACAAGTTCACACGTGTGGTTAAAGTATCGTCAGCTGTGTCTGTAGTGAAAATGTGGAGTGCTTAGATTCGTCATTTACAACAACTACAACAATAAAGGTAAATAATTGTACACTGATATTTCATTATCGTAAACTATGATTGATTGATTAATTGTTAGATTGACACAAAAGTTGAGAAAATGAGTTTAAAGGTTATGTCTTACTATTGATAAATGTTGATAGTGTTAAGTAAATTATTAGTTTAAAATTAATTAATTAATTAACTATTATTTTACAAATTTTAATTAATTTCAAATTTATTTAGCAAAAATTTGAACCTTCGATCTGAATAAGTGTTTTTTAGTAAACAAAATATATTTCTATAGTTAAAATTTGTGCAATTCTTATTTTCATTCAATTCCTTGTTCCTATTGTGCAATTTAATTATATTCATATCAATAAATATTCTACCGAGAAAAAGACGTTGTCACGTAAAATCTTCGCCCGTAAAACCGACTTTACAGTCAGTTTTTTTCAGTTTTTTTTATTTATAAAAAAACCGTTAATTGGATTTTTTTCCAAAAATATAATTGTTTTGTATTACGTTACAATATATAACATAAGATTTAATTCAAGTCTCTAGCGTCATTGGTTCATGAGATATTTAGGGTTAACCAAAATTTTCACCTAATTTTTAAACTGCTATGGTAAAACAAACCACCCACGCAATTTTCTTGAGAGCCCTTTCTGCATCTTTCTGCCTTATTATTTGTATAACAAAATTTATTTGAAGACGATATCTCTTCTGGTTCTTGAGCTATGGACGACGAAAAAAAACGTCGCGAACGTACGGACGTAAGTACACACGCACAAACAGACATCTTTCTAAAAATCTTTTATTTCGACTCTAGGGACCTTGAAACGTCGAGAAATGTCAAAATTTTCAATTTGACAAATCGGACCCATTACAATAACTTCCTATGGGAAGTTAAAAATAAACCTTGTGAGCCACAATTATAACTTCGCATAGGTGCCCTGAAAAAATTCGAACTGCATATTTGTATCATAAATGAAATCGCGATGATAGAGAAGTCGAAAAAATTGGTCGGTTGAGTTCAAACTTGGAAGTTAAGGCCTTAAGCAGATTCGAGTAAGGGGTTTCTTATATTTTGTTCTTATATCAGAAACAAGAGTAGTCCCTATTACTTACTTACTTACTTACTTAAGGTGGCGCTACAGTCCGGGGCGGACCTGGGCCTCAACCAACATGCGTCTCCAGCCAGCTTGGTCCCTAGCTAGCTGTCTTCAGTTTCGCACGCCAAGTTGGTTGAGGTCCTCCCCCACCTGAGTGCGCCACCTGAGTCGCGGTCTTCCTCTACTGCGCCGTCCTTCGGGATTGGATTCGAAGACCTTCCGGGCTGGAGCGTTGATGTACATTCGCTCTACATGACCCAGCCATCTAAGCCGTTGGACTTTTATTCTGCTAACTAGGTCAGTGTCGCTGTACAGCCCGTACAGTTCGTCGTTATATCTTCTCCTCCATTCTCCATCTATACGTACGGGACCAAAAATCACCCGAAGAATTTTTCTCTCGAAGCATCCTAAGACGTTCTCATCTTTGACAGGGTCCAGGCCTCAGCGCCATAAATGAGAACCGGGATGATGAGTGTCTTATAGATGGTGATTTTAGATGCTCGAAAGAGGACTTTACTTCTCAATTACCTTCTAAGTCCAAAGAAGCAGCGATTTGCAAGAGTTATTCTTCGTTTGATTTCAGCGCTGGTGTCGTTGTCTGTGTTAATAGCGGTGCCTAGGTAGACAAAGTCCTCAACTACAACTACCTCAAGGTTATAGCTGTTCATGATGACGTTTTTTCCAAGACGTTGTTATTCAATGTCTTTTTTCGATGACAGCATATTTTTGGTCTTGCCCTCATTGACCACTAAACCGCTTCCGTCGCATTGCTCAAAAACGATCCACTGACATCACGCTTTGATCTTCCAATTATGTCAATATCATCTGCTTATCAGAGTAATTGGATGAACCTTTGGAAGATTGTGCCTCTAGTGTTGACGGTTGAGTTTTGCACAATTCTTTCCAGAACGATGTTGAAGAAGTCGCATGACAGTGCATCGCCTTGTCTAAAGCCTTTTTTGAGTAGTCCCTATACAAAATTTTAAGTCAAGAGTCGAACAATCAAATTGTCGCGAAACCGGGACAATAGATTATAATAAAATTTTCCTTAAAATTTCTTTTTGTATTGCTCAATAGGAGAACCGTTATTAGAGTTTTTAAAGTTTCTCAAGAAATAATGAACTGGTTTAAATATTTTTTTCTGAACAAGTTCTTATGTTATCTAAATAATTTTAAATGATTAAAAATATCAAATTTTTGTCTATTCTTAAATTTATTTTTTTTTTAAATTCGGTATCTTAAAAACGGATCAATATTTTTAAACGAAATTCTAAAAAAAAACTTATATTTATAAGCATTGAATAACTTCAAATTAAATCTATCATTCATTTCTGGGGTATTTTTGCTACGAAAAGAAAATCTATTTTAAAAAATTGTTTTATTAACTTCCCATAAGAACTAATTGTAATCGGTCCAATTTGCCAAATTGAAAATTTTGAAATTTCTCGACGTTTTAAGGTCCCTAGAGTCGAAATAAAAGATTTTTAGAGAGATGTCTGTGCTTGCGTGTGTACGTATACGTTCTTTCGTTCGTAAGTCTGTATGATCGGGAAGTTTTTTTCGTCATCCATAGCTCAAGAACCAGTAGGGATATTGATTTCAAATAAATTTTGTTATTCAGATAACAATGCAGAAAGTTGCAGAAATTACTCTCAAAAAAATTGAGTTTGTGGTTTTTTTTTACCATACCAACTTAAAAAAAAGGTGAAAATTTTGGTTTACCAAAAATATCTCACGAACCAATAACGCTAGAGACGTGATACCAAACAAATATAGTTTTGGAAAAAAAATCCAATTAACGGTTGTCTTATAAATAAAAAAAATTTAAAAAAAAATATTTGTCACCTCGAAAATTTTACGAACAAAAAATGGTTTTATTTCCAAAATAATTTTGTGCAACAAAGAATAACGTTTTTAATATCTGTAATTTTTTAGAAAAATCGAATTGAATTAAAAAATAAAAACCTGAGAAAAACATTACTCAAATAAGTTGGTAAAAAATGATTTTCGACTTAAATATCTTTTGAAAACTTTGAGATATTTGCTTTAAACTAATTTTATCTTTTGAAAAATATTGTTGTCAACATTCACTAAAATTTTGAGAAAAATCGAATTGCCAGTTTTTCAAAAAAAATAAAACATACAAAAAATTAATAAAAGTTGGTAAAAATTGATTTTCGACTCAAATATCTTTTCAAAAATTTGAGATTATGGCTTCCAACTTATTTTATTTTAAAAGACATATTGTTTTCAACATTTGGTAAAATTTTCAAAAAAATTTAATTGATTTTTTTTACAAAAAATAAAACCCTAAAAAAAAAACAATACTAAAACTTAGTAAAAATTTACTTTCGACTAAAATATCTTTTCAAAATTAAAAATTTTTTTTTTTAAATTTAAAAATATTAGCTTCAAACTGTTTTTATCTCACAGAAAATATTGTTTTCGACATTCAGTAAATTTTTTATAAAAATCCAACAGTCCGTTTTTTTCATAAAAAATTAAAATCTACAAAAACTAGTACGCAAAATTGTTAAAAATTGATGTTCGGTTCTCGATATCTCGTGAACAATAGAAGACATTGACTTCAAATTAATTTCATTCATCCAATTTGTATTTGTTTATATAAGAAATAAAAACTTTTAAGAAATGCTAATAAAATTGGTTAACACAGGTTTTCGACTAAAAATCTCGTTAATATTTTAAGAATAATTCAACTGACAACTTGTTTAACAAAACACGAAAACCTACAAACCTTTTAAGCAAGACAAATCGACAGACGGGATGGGAAGTTATCAGTGTAAGTCGCATCCTAGCCTCTTTTTTTATTTGGTTTAAAACCATCTCTTGACGGGTTCAAATGCCTATAATTAATTAATTATAATATATAATTTTCTCTTATCTGTGATTCACACCTTTTTAGAACCTTCAAAAACAAATACAATTTTTTGAAATAAAACATTATTAAATTAAAACATTTTTTTTTAATTTAAACTGTAAAATAAAAGTACTATTAATAAATAGGCTCCTTAGATACATAAGAAAGTTCGCCCGAATCAGTAGTACATTTTATTTATTTAAAAAAAACTGCAAATACTCGTAGTTTGCATACTCTTAAAAATCAAAAATTAAAGTTTAAGCTATTTTCTGTCAATTTAATCAAAACGTTGAAAAAGAAGGATTTTTGGTAGTACAGTAATTTTCCTGAAAAATACTGTCAATTCGATTTATTCAAAAAGTTTATAAGAAATGACTTTGAGATCGATCTTCCTGTGTTCTCAAAATATTGTAGTCAAAAATTATGTTTTTCAAATTTGTAGAAGAAAAAAATTGTACAAGAAAATTTGTACAATGGGTGAAAATACAATGGCTAACCTAATGAACGTTTTAATGCCAAAAATGAATGAACTTTTTGACTCAAAGCTAGCCAATATAGCAACAAAAGACGACATCAATACTACCAGAAATGATTTAACCGCTCTTCAAGCTGAAAACGAAACTCTAAAATCTGAAATAAAGAAACTTAAAGAGAACGAAATTCTGCTAAACCGAAAAATAGATGATTTTGAAAAATTCTCTAAAAAGCAAAATATTGTTGTAAATGGGCTAACAGCGATCAATACTCAGGAAGCAAAACAGCAGTTTGAGCAAATATGCAGTTCAACACTCAACGTATCCGTTACAACAACCAACACCAGAAAAATTGGCAGCGCAAGCAAGAACTCGTCAGCTTTTGTTTTCGAACTAGGAAATGTAAACGATGTAAGCACAATTTTATCGTCTACTGATCGCTTGAGAAACTCTAGGATATTTATCAACAGAGACCTTTCGTACAATGAAAGAAGAGAGAAATACCACCTACGTCAAATCAAAAAATGTTTAACACAAACCAATCCCAATCTAAAAGTCGAGATTAAGCGGTGGGCCATCGAAGTCAACAATCATCGTTTCAAATGCAGCTCTGAGGGAGTAATTACAGCTTTTAGCGATATAAGCAAGGCTTACATTACTAGTCTACTAGATAAAACAAATCTTAATTACACTGTAATTGTAAACGAAACTAAAAAACTAAATATACCAAGTCCAAGTAACTCTCAAAATCAAGATTAACAATTAGATGCCTGTCAGGTTTTATCTTTCAATGTTAGAGGTCTTAGAAATAAAACCTTATTTTGTAATTTTTATAAATATATATGTAATTTTGAAATATTTTTTTTATATGAAACCTTTGTAACAAAAGAAAATAGTATAAGATACGAAAAATTCTTCCCTGGTTATAAACTCGAATGGATCCCTGCGACAAGAACACAACAGCAAATACGAGGCAGAGCAAGTGGCGGCTGCTTATATGGATACAAGAAATGTATTGAACAGATCTACAAACTGAGCTTTATCAAACAACACGACACCGTTTTTCTCAGAGGTTATTTTGGAGGTGCTTTACTTAACCTGGTCCCTGCGTACATCAACTGCAATCACTTGCGAAGCGACTTTGAAAAACTTACAACTTTCTTCGAAGAAACAGACCTTAATAATTTCATACTATTTGGCGATTTGAATGTAAGAACAGGCACGAAAGGAAGTGTAGATGTGCAGCTTTCGAATGCAAATCTGGTTTCAATGATTAGAACATCAAAGGATATTTCCTACGACCGCAATTCAAACGCGTTTATAGAGTTTTTAAAAGAGAAAGGAGCATTCATTTTGAATGGGAGAGACAATACTGGTGAATTCACATTCGTAAGCAATAGAGGGTCTTCAGTCATTGATTACTGCTGTCCATCATATAGCAGTATCGGTGCAATATGTAACTTTAAAGTCGGTTGTGAAACTTTCTCCGACCATATGCCCCTCATTATAAATCTAAACGTACAATCATCATCGACGTACAACGATAACTTGAAACTTCTACCAAGGCTTAAATGGCGGGAGGAAAGAGTATTCGCATACACAAACAGTTTAGATCGACACATTACACAAACGATTACTGATATAGACGAAAATGAAGATCTTTGTCTTAAGATTAAGGAATATATATACAACACAAACGGGGAAATTAATTGTCCGAGTACGAACTTCACGCCAAAGAAACCGTGGTTTAATACTGCTTGCTTTTATGCCAGGAGAAATGTCATGAATAGCCTAAAGATGTACAGAAAATACAATATTGACGTTTCCAGAACACTCTACCGTGATGAGTACAAGAAATTTAGGGCCCTATGCACAGCAAAACAGCGTAATTATTATCAATATATCACAAGTTAACTAGCATCAGTTAAGACAACAAGTGACTGGTGGAAACTGGCAAAGAAAATACGTAACAATACAAACGAAAGCAACATGTCGGCAAATATAAACACATTAGAGTTTAGAACACACTTTCCAAACCTTCTCTATCAAACATTGTCCACAGAAACATCTTTCGAATATGCTTCAAATAGAGTTGTATATATACCCTTACTTGATAAGGAAATTGAAATCAGCGAAGTTCTTGCAGCTATTACTACGGCAAAGGATAATAAAGCTCTCGGAATCGATGGAATTCCATTTGAATTTTACAAAAATGCAACGCCCAACTTAATCTTAGAAATTCACCGTCTATTCAGCGATACCTTTCGCACTGGTACAATTCCTAACTTGTTCAAAAGATCAATAATATTCCCTCTTTTTAAGAAAGGAAATCCCAAGGATGTAGCCAACTACCGTGGTCTGTCTTTTATGGACACTATATATAAGCTGTTCACAACTGTTCTTCTGAATAGACTTAGCCAATGGGTCAAAGCAAATCATATTTTAAACGAATTCCAAGCTGCATACAGAGAAAACTACTCAACCACGGACCAAATCTTCAATCTCTCCTGCCTTATAAGCCTTCAGCTTAACCGGAAAAATAAACTGTATGCGTTTTTCATAGATTTGAAAGCTGCGTTCGACAATATTAACAGAAACGCATTGTTCTACAAACTGACTCAGCTAGGTATATCTACAAAAATGGTATTGATTCTTAAAGCACTCTATACCAACAACACTGCTACAGTATGGAACGGCACTCATATCAGTGACTTCTTCCCTATTAATCAAGGTGTGAAACAAGGATGTGTTCTAAGCGCTCTGCTATTTATCTTGTTCTTAAACGACCTTGATTCTATGGAAGGAGTATCGGTAAAAGCTCTACTTTACGCAGACGACATAGTGCTACTCTCAGATAATCCTGCTTCCTTACAGATAATGATAAACAGCTTTGCAAATTATTGTTCCAAATGGCAACTGCATGTGAACCTAACAAAATCAGAAATAGTTATTTTTCGAAATGGTGGACGTCGAGAAGCTGAAGAAAAATGGAAGTACAACGACACCGAGATCAAAATATCTAACAATTTCAAGTACCTAGGAGTAAATCTCACATACAATATGTCGTGGACGGATCATCTTACGAAAAGGCTAGTAATGTCTAAGAATTCAATTAATGCTACTTGGTCAAACTTTATCAGAAATAAGAACATACAACACTCAGATAAATTCAAAATATACGAAGCTGCTTCAAAGTCTATAATGAATTACTGTGCCCAAGTTTGGGGATATTCGGAGAATGACGAAGTTGAAAAGTTGCAAAGGTTTTTCATTAAAAGATGCTTCTCCCTTCCTAATAACACGCCAAACTATGTTCTCAATATTGAAACTGGACTAAGAAAACCTTATATTACGACACTAAAACTCCACTTTAAATACATACATCCAAAGGGTAAGCACGCTCCCTGAAAACAGACTGCCAAGAAGACTTATGGATATCATCGTGAGAAAAAAGATCTACTGGGCTGACAAATGGTCGGAACTCTTTAACGATCTGAACATTCAGTTTGACTGGAACACTTAATCTGAATGGAAGGCACTGCACGCAGAAACTTGCGAAAAACTTGTAGAAAGGCATTGGTCAGAACACACTAATAGAGCTCTACAATCACGATTCCATGATGAATATTGCAACTTGAACTATGCTGAGGTACCAAACTAATCATTGAAATAGTTTGGTACCTCGCGTGAAATGATAAGTATGGCATTAAAGTCCAGGTGTGGATTGCTCAACCTCAATGCACGAGCATTTAAAAATAATACAGATGGAATTTGTACGATCTGCAACCTTGACGCTACTGAAAATACGTATCATTTTGTAGGAGTGTGTCCTTGTTTCCGAACTTACAGAAAAAGATTCCTTGGAAGCGAAAAACTTAACCGTGATCAGTTCCTAGAAATCCTGAATGGCCAAAACTATTTACAACTTTACAATTATTTAAAAAACGCTCTAAGGAATAGAAAACTAATAATTAATGAATATTCTTAAAAAATACACCAATCCAACGTTGAACTTACTTAAGTAAACAATTTAACCTGACAGGCAACATAATATGTTATTGTCATTCATTTAATTTATATTATTACGAAAACCATGAAATTGTTAATATTCAGAAAATAAAATTTGTTTTCTATCTATCTATCTATCTAAATTTGTAGTAGTTTCCTTTTAGATTTATAAATCAAGTTCTTACAACAATTTTACTACGTAACGAATTCAAAATTTTTCGTAGTATAAAAATGTTCTGAAACTAAAATCAAGCTAACAAGTCTGGTTGTAGCATAAGATAAGAATTTTACGAGACTTCTTCAAATTAAAAAAAAATCTCAAGATCGATGTAAAATTAGTTCAATTCAAAAATTGTATATAATAATGAAGAACTTAACGAACTTGCAAATTGGAAACAAATTCTTTTTTTTTTTTAAACAACTTCTATATACCACTATTCACTTTCCCGTTTATTTTCACTTTCAAACTCTTCCTCATAATAAAAAACTTATCAAAATTTAAAGGAGCACAATTTCAATTATTATTATTCTTTGAATGCAATACCTACCTATGAATTTTCCTTTCGTTTCCTATACACCAAACTGAATACAACTATTCACTTTAAACTTTCGCTCTTTTGCTTTCTTCTCAAGTCTAAAGTGGCTTTTGTGGTTGTTGCTGATGGTTTTTTATTTTTTCTGTTAACCTTTTTCACTTTTATTAAATAATCTTTCATCCGTTGTCTTGCGGGATTGCGGTCAAATCTCGACGCTACGCCAAGCCACTTCATGTCGGCCGCCTTACCATTAGCCATTTGACACAAAAAAAAAAGATTCTTTATTCGTCCCTGGTGGATTAAAACCAGTTAAAAATGTGCAGTACATCGTAGTGCATATATATTTCATTAAGAATCTGGAGGCCTTAGTCTGGGATCTGAGACTGGGTGTGCGGATGTAGATACACATAGCGATCCATTAGATACTTTCAATTTTCTTTTTCATCTTTTCATTCTTTGAGATGAGATGAAGGTTAATAATTGCTATTGACCTTTACAAAATCGTGTGATTTGGTTCTCTACCAATAATTGGTAATATATGCGTTAGCACTGTCACACCAAAATTAAACATATCTTGTCTACCTTCCCCGCTGACAGATGTATTAAAGCAAACATTTCGATGGTTAATTTACTTTTAACCTTTTCGATGAAATTGTCTGGTAAATGTGTACATTATGAGTAGGTGTATGTATTGTATATATTATATACCTAAGGATAAAAGGTATTAAGCCAATTCATCACTTCAAGCAATTAAAACGCCTTTCTGTGGCTTTTCCGAATCATGTTATGCGTTCATTGTGACTTAATGAGGCTTTAGATGTTTTTCATTCAAAGTTTTGTGACAGTTTCTTGGAACAATTTATCGTGTTTTTCCATTTTCTTTTTTTTTTTCATTATTGCTTTGGAAAGGAAATTATATAGAAAGAAGTATACCTAAATTTTAATTTACCTTTTGCAGAGGAAAAAATAAGGAGAAGAAGTACCTCGAACGAGTCCATTGAGAATTATTGTCTTTGTGAATCCAACATTTTAGTTGGATGAATATTATTCTGTCTGCTTCATAGAGGATAGACCAGGATAGATCTTTTGATTTTGTGATTGTGATTTTGATGTCCTTCTCTTGTTGTTTTCAAGCTGAAGTTGAAGCAATATGGCTATCTGGTTCTATATAGAGTGGCAGAGGCGATATCGTTTGATGATGATGGCATAGAGATGAAGATAGAAAGACTGATTCTGGCCAAACAACATAAACTTCATCCAACAACAATTATTATCATCATCATCATCAACATCTCTAGAGTATAGTCATAGTGTTTGATTGATGTTAAGGGATGTGGCAGTATGATGCTTCGTTAAGCGAAACGTCAAGTGAATAATTATTTATATTTTACTACAACTGGAATTTTCTTTGTTTGTTTGCAAAAGAAATTAACACAAACAAAATTACCACATTTTGTTTTTAAGAAAATAAAAAAGATTTGTGTACACTTTGTGGTTAAATGTTTGATTGTTGACGCAAAAAATGTGTTTAAAAAAAATGTACTTTGAGACGACTTTAAAACAACGTGTTTGAAGTAAAAAAAAGACACCCTTAAGACAATGCCATAAACTTATTCATAAAAAATACTAGCTGACCCGATAGACGTTGTCCTATCTAATGTATGAGTATTGAATTTGAATTGGTATAATAATTAATAAAGAAATATTATTTGAAAACATAGGGGCACATTCCTAGTTATATTTTAAGTCCAAGTTTATTTAAACTAGAGTCTAAATTTAACATCTAGGTTAGACACAGCTGCTATTCATAAAGAATTTGGCAGCTCTGTTAAGTAAGAAACAAGTTTAAAGTATATTCTACTACAATTCTAGTACAATTTCAAAAAAGAGGCTGGGATGCGACCCACACTGATAACTTCCCATCCCGTCTGCCCATTTGTCTTGCTTAAAAGTTTGTCTATATGAATCAATTTTTACCAAATTTGCGTACTATTTTTTGTAGATTTTATTTTTTTTTATGAAAAAACGGACTGTTGGATTTTTATAGAAAAACTACTGAATATCGATATTTTCAATATTTTCTGTGAAATAAAAGAAGTTTGAAGCCAATATTTGTAATTTTTTAAAAGCTATTTGAGTCGAAAGTAAATTTTTACCAAGTTCTAGTATCGTTTTTTTTTAGGTTTTTATTTTTTGTAAAAAAAAATGTCAATTCGATTTGTCTCAAAATTTTATCGAAGGTTGAAAACAATATTTCTTATAAGATAAAATTAGTTTGAAGCCAATATCTCAAATTTTTGAAAAGATATTTACGTCGAAAATAAATTTTTAACAACTTTTGTTAAATTTTTTTTTTTCGGTTTTTAATTTTTTGTAAAAAACTGTCAATTCGATTTTTTTCGAAATTTTATTGGATGTTAACAACAATATTTTTTGAAAGATAAAAGCAGTTTAAAGCCAATATCTCAAAGTTTTGAAAAGATATTTGAGTCGAAAATCAATTTTTACCAACTGTTGTTAAATTTTTTTTTCGGTTTTTAATTTTTTGTAAAAAAACTGTCAATTCGATTTTTTTCAAAATTTTACTGAATGTTGACAACAATATTATTTGAAAGATAAAACTAGTGTTAAGCCAATATATCAAAGTTTTGAAAAGATATTTGAGTCGAAAATTAATTTTTACCAACTTTTATTAATTTTTTTTTTTTGGGTTTTTATTTTTTGTAAGAAAACTGTCAATTTGATTTTTCTCAACATTTTTCAGAATGTTGAAAACAATATTTCTTATAAGATAAAATAAGTTTGAAGCCTTAATCTCAAGTTTTTGAAAAGATATTTGAGTCGAAATTCAATTTTTACCAACTTTGAGTAATGTTTTTTTTAGGTTTTTATTTTTATAAAAAAAACTGTCAATTCGATTTTTCTCAAAATTGTATCAGATGTCAAAAACATTATTTTTCGTTGCACAAAATTGTTTTGGAGAGGAAATCATATTATAGTCATAAAATGTTCGAGGTGACAAATTTTTTTTCCAGTTTTTTTGATTTATAAAAAAAACCGTTAATTGGATTTTTTTTCCAAAAATATACTTTTTTTGTATCACGGTACAATATATAATATAAAATTTAATTCAAGTCTCTAGCGACATTGGTTCATGAGATATTTAGGGCTAACCAAAATTTTCACCTTTTTTTAAACTGCTATGGTAAAAAAAAACACCCACGCAATTGGCTTGAGAGCCCTTTCTGCATCTTTCTGCCTTATTATCTGTATAACAAAATTTATTTTAAGTCGATATCTCTTCTGGTTCTTGAGCTATGGACGACGAAAAAAATGTCGCAAACGTACGGACGTACGGATATACGGACGTGCGGACGTACGGACATACGGACGTACGAACGTACGTACACACGCACGCACAGACATCTTTCTAAAAATCTTTTATTTCGACTCTAGGGACCTTGAAACGTCGAGAAATGTCAAAATTTTCAATTTGACAAATCGGACCCATTACAATAAGTTCCTATGGGAAGTTAAAAATAAAATGCGTTAGCTGGAGAGCTAAAGTCAGTGAAATTATGGTGCTTATTGTTAATTGAAAAATTTGTGTGTACATTGTACATACATACGTCGCGGTCGTCGCCTGCTACTTATTGTTGTAAAGATGATAAAGATGGCATCACATTGCCTATTCTTAAAATAAATAAATAAATTAGGTGGCGCAACAGTCCATGAAGAACCAGGGCCTAGTGACTTACAACTCTCAACCATTCCTGTGTGCGAGTAATGTTGTCAGAGATGGAAAGGACCTACAGTTTATATGCCGAATCCGAACGGCTAATTTGAGAAAGCACTTTTCATGACAAGAATTACTCTTGGAGGATTTGTCAATTCCGCGCAAGAGGCAGTACCCGTGAAAAAAGTTTAGATGTCACAGGCAGGGATTGAACCCAAGACCCCTTACATGAGACAGTCCAACGCACTAACCATCACGCTACTACTTACTTACTTTGATATTCTTACTTTGATGAATATACTGAACGAAAAATCTTAGCGCTGGCTCTGTTAAGACTTAGAAATACACAGATATTGGAAAAACTTTCATATAATTTATGTATAGATCTTCAATATTTAGAAGGTCAATCATAAACTTAAAAGTAGTTTTTTATTAAATCAATACTTTTGTTACAAAACGTCGTTTTCTGTTGGGTTGGTGGCATTCAAACGCCCAGCAAAATATCAAAATCTTGATCGATGCTTAAATTTGTTGACATTTTAACTTTTGTTTTTTCATTTCAAATAAAATGTCTAGGAACGGAATTTTTTGACGTTTTATACAGTTAAAAGTAGATTAGGTTATGTCGTGTTTATATTTAGACTCCAGGCTATCGTTTTAAAATTGGTTTACATTTTCTATGAATCAGAACTTGTCAAAGAACTATGAATATGGCCCATAGTGTTTACTAAATTCAATAAACTTGTATCCGAGGAGCAATTTAGGATCAAAAAATTAATTCAGTAGTACAAAAATCGCCAAAAAGTGATCGACTTTCATGATTTAAGTGATATTAAGCCATTTTGCTCGATATTGAAATCATGAATTTATTTTAAGAGGCATTTTATAAACACCTTTTAACCAAAGCCTTTTTTCTATCTTTTTTCCCTAGAATCTATATGAGAGATTTCTAGAGACAAGTTTTGTATGCGTACGTTCGTTTAACTTTATCCGTCGTCCATATCTCAGGAGCCAGTAGAGATATCGACTTCAAAAAAACTTTGTTATACTGATAATAACACAAAAAGATGCAGAAATTAATTTCAAAGAAATTGAGTAGGTGGTTTTTTACTGCAGCAATTTAAATAACTTACAGTGCTGTTCGAAAAATGTTGGTCAAACATTTTATTACCCTTTTCGAGAACAGTTCTTGGAATTTAGGAACGCTACGGGTTTTTTTGCACTATATAGCAATATGTCATTCAAACGCTGTATAAAAGTTGATGTTATTATCAACTAGCCGACACGTGCTCGCGTTGCTTCGCAAATTGTAACCACGAACATTTTTTGAATATTAGTATTAGCATATGAAAAAATTTCTCAATGGGACTGAGCATATTTTCTACAATAATATTAATTTTAGTTTATAGTATGTATATACGTACCGTATCTAATTAGATTTCACACTTGAAAAAAAAAAGAAAGTTTGTTCATGTTTGTGCATATTATAAATATTTTTTTTATTTTAAAGCCTCCGGATATACAATATGTTAGCCTTTCTGTTACCCATTTTATATTTCTATGCGATAAAAGAAAAAACAACGAATTCAAGCTTGTTATGTACTCGTATTTAATAAAAAAAATTAAAAAACACTTCCTTACCGAAATTAACACTTTAGAAAAAAAACTTAAGTAAAATATTACGTAGTAAAGGCCAAGCCGCACGTGAAAACAAACAAAATACAAAACCATTTCAATTTTTTAGTTGAAAACAGAACGAAATTTTTGTCTATTTTCTTCTTTTCTTTCTTTTATTCATACCTAGAAACGTTTTTTTTTGCAACCGAAAAATATAGTTTGCGGTAAAAAAAAACAAATTTGTGTTTTTTATGTTCTCGTACATCTATAGGTATGCGTGTGTAAATATCCATAGACACATTTTTTTATTCATCTGCTCATGTTCAGTGCAGTGCAACTGACTTAACCTACCTACATTTGTGTGCTCTTTTTATCGACGTCATTGTAAGTACCTTCTTTGAGTTATTTGTAAAGAAAATTTTAACTTAATTTCAGTTTTATTGTTCGAGGAAGTGATACAAAATTGGTAATTCAAGCTATTATAATAGAACTTTTTTATTTTTAAATTGGAAGAATTATCACTTCCTCGAACCAGAAAAATAAAAAAGATCTAATTTTTCTTTAGATAAATCGGCATTTCATGTGCACGGCACTGTTTATTTATTTTTATTAAATGTCCATAGTAACTTAAAAAAAGAGCCCACACTGCTCAGCGATGTGACGATAGAATTAGAGAAACAAAAAAATAATGTGTGTGTGTAGGTTAGTTTATGAACTATACAATGAAAAATTGAATATGTAGGTAGGTTGGTAAGAGAAAAAACGTAACTATTAAATGGAACACATATTAAGAGAGAAAGAGCATGGGAAGAAAAGAAAATTAAAAATGTTGGAATGATAATGAAATGAAACAAAGCAGCGACCTCGCGATTGTGATGGAATCTAATTTCCTGGATAAAATAAATTCAAAAAGTTTATAATTTGTTTTTATTTATTTCTCAGGTTGTATGTTTAACTTAGAAGTGATTTTAGGCTTAATATTTGCACAACAATATTGACTTTATGAAGCAATGCTAATCTTTGTCGATTATTGTATAGGTTTTAAGATACATATGAGTGGTTGTATAAGTCAACTAATGAAAAAGAAATGGACAAAAAATGTAAAATTATTAACATTTAAGTTTGACAAATAATTAATGAAAAAAAATTAAAGCCATAAACACTCTCATAACAATATAGAAAATAATAAAATATATTTCAAATAAATCGGTTGACTACTTTCTGAGATCATGCGTTACAAACTTTTAAATGGTTTCGCTTTTATATAATAGTTATCAATAAGAGCTGCATTTGGCTCGTGATAGTAGTATAATAATAACCGACGTTATTTTGGTGGAAAAAATGGGGAAAATCAGTTTGGAACATAAAGACAATATTTTGTGTTTGTCACGTCTCAATTTGACAACACGTGAAATTTCTAAGACACTAAATATTGCTCAACAAACTGTGGCATGGAATTTGAAAAAATATCGTGAGACCGGGACTACTTGCAGGAAAAAAGGCTCAAGGAGGTCAAAACAGACGACGCCAGTGGAAAATCGGTTTTTGGTGTTGTACAGTCGTCGACATCGGTTCAGGACTTTGTTGGACCTTAAAAACGATCTGTGTCGAGCTACAGCAAAAGTAATTTCGTCAAGTTCAGTGAGAAAAAGGCTCGTGAAAGATGGACTTAGAGCACTCAAGCTGGTACTGAAGTCGGATTTTCCAAAAAGAGTCAAAGAAAAACGATTGCTCTGGGCTCAGGAGCACCTAAATTGGACTCAAGACATGTGGGACAATGTCATCTTTTCGGACGAATCAAAATTCAAACTCCATATTAGAGATGGGCAGATCCTTGCTGCGAGAAGAGAACGGAAAGAAAGACTAAGCTCTAATTGCATCTTGCGGATGCCCCCAAAACTGAAGGTGTGATGGTGTGGGGATGCTTCTGTGGAGATGAAAAAAAGGTAGAATGAGCTTTCTAGAATCCAAAATCAATGAAAAAGTATACCTTCGAGTCCTAGGAAACGTATTGGAGCCCACGGTGCTAGAGCTTTTTGGAGACACTTGCAGTTTCATTTTTCAAAAGGACAATGCTCCTTGTCATACAGCCAAAATTGTATGTATATATGAACTTGTTTTTATTTTTACCATGACTGACTAATATTACGCTTTAAAAAAAGCTAAAACTTTTATGACTGAAAATAATATTTGGATTTTTTTTTTGTATTTCTAAGGTTAAAAAGTACTTCGAAGAAAATAATATCGATATACTAAGTTGGCCTCCCTACAATCCAGATCTCAATCCAATTGAGAATATTTGGTCTATAATGAAATTTGAGGTTGTGAAGAAGCGCCCAGAGTCAGTTGATAAAATAAAAAAACTACTTACCCAGACCTGGAACACGATACCTGCATCCACATAGAAAAACTTATATCATTCAATGTCTCGCCGATGTGTATCCGTATATCATTACAAGGAGAGGTCCAAAAAAGTACTAATTAGATAGAACATGTTTGTGAGAAGCAATACAAAAAAAAAAAACTGCACCAATAAAGTATTTTTCTTTAATCCTTAAAAATGAGGCAGGTACCTAAAAAAACTCATTTTTCGGTTTAATCACTTTTTGCTCCCGCGACCGTTTTATGAAAATCTCAAAATTCTTATAAAAAAAAATGCTGTTATTTCAACACATTTGACAAAATTCGAAAAAAATCGAAAAAAAAGTTTGACCAACATTTTTCGAATGGAACTGTAAGTGAAAATTTTGGTTGACCCAAATATCTCACAAACTAATAAAGCTAGTGACCTCAATTAAAATGTATTTTATATAATGTGATACCAAACAAGTATACTTTTGAAAAATCAATTCACTTTTTTTATAAATCAAAAGAACTTAAAACTATATTTTTGTCACCTCGAATATTTTACGAACAAAACCTGATCTCCAAAGTAATTTTATGGAAAGAAGAGTAACGACGTCTGGTAAAATTTTGAGAAAATCGAATTGAGTGTTCTTTTAGAAAAATTAAGAATCATTACTAAAAGTCCGTAAAAATTGATTCTCGACTAAAATGTATTTTCAGAAATTAAAGATAATGACTTCAAACTAATTTCACTTTATAAAAAATGTTGTTTTCAACATTCAGTACATTTATTTTTCAAATACAACAGTTATAAAAATTTAAATCTACAAAAAAAAATGCTACACAAAATTGAAGTATTAGTAAAAAATTTAAAATTTGATTAGAATCATTTTATTAAATATGTTATTTTATCTGTTTTTGAAATTAATATAAATCTGTTTTCTTTTTCAGGAACCATGTACAGCCACAACTTTATTAAAAAAAGATTACTCAAGAATGTATTTTAAAATTGTGTAAGTGTTTCCTTTGTTTTTCAATCTACCATATTTTATGTCAGGCCCTCCAGGTTGGGGGTTGTGCCGTCAGGGTGACTTCCTGACCACTTAAAAATCTTATAGTTGCGAAGCACCAACAAGCCTCGGATACGGACGGATTTACTGCTGACAACCAACGCAAACGAATTAAGGACAACGAACTTCGGATATGCACGTGGAATGTTAGGTCCCTTAACAGACCACGTGCAGCCGAAGAATTAGCGGAGGCCCTAGACTGCTATAAAGCAGACATCACCGCCATCCAGGAAATACGATGGGATGGGCCGGGCAAAAAGAGGATGAAAAACTGCGATATCTACTATGGTGACTGCTACCGAGAAAACCAACAGCGCTTATTTGGATGCGGCTTCGTCATTGGAGCCAGACTTAGGCAACAAGTCTTAAGCTATAGGTGCATCAACGAGCGCCTCATGACCATCCGCATCAAGGCTAAATTCGGCAACATTAGCCTGATATGCGCGCACGCCCCCACAGATGAGAAGGATGACAACACCAAAGATATGTCCTTCGAGCTCTTAGACAAAACATACGAGCAGTGTCCTAGCTACGATATTAAAATTGTCCTGGGCGATTTTAATGCCAAGCTAGGAAGGGAAGACATCTTTGGTGGAATAATCGGGAAAAACAGCCTGCACGACAACACTTCCGACAACGGATTCAGGCTCATAGATTTTGCTGCGGGGCGAAACGTCATGGTAGCCAGTACGCGTTTTCCACACCTCAACATCCACAAAGGAACTTGGAGATCTCCAGATCAATCTACCGTCAACCAGATTGACCATATTGCGATCGACGCCAGACACGCTTCCAGCATCATGGATGTCCGAACTTTCCGAGGAGCTAACATCGACTCGGACCACTACCTTGTTGTAGCCAAGGTAGCACTTCGGGTTTCCAGGCCCAAGGCAAAACAGGGAGATGTTGGGAGAAGGTACAACGTCGAACGGCTACAATCGCAAGAGATCGCCAAATCCTTCTCCGACCGAGTTACAAGTAACCTCTCTCGAAGTTCTGTGCCGCCAACACAATGTATAGAAAACCAGTGGCAACATTGCCAATACGCAATCAGAGAAGCCGCCTCTGACGTGCTGGGTTTCAAGCGACCACCAACAAGGAACCCCTGGTTTGATGAGGAATGTCGGCAGGCAAATGCAGCCAAACAACAGGCACGCAAGGCGGCGCTGCATAAAAGGACGAGAGCTGCTCATGAGCTCTATGAGCAGAAGAGGCGAGAGGAACACCAACTTCTCAGAAGGAAAAAGAGAGAGCATGAGAAGCGTGCGGTCGAAGATGTTGAGAGGTTTAAAAGCAGAAATGAAGTTCGAAAGTTTTATGAACAGGTGAAACGAAATTCACAAGTACATAAACCTAGAACCGAAGGCTGCAAAGACGAAAGTGGAACCGCAGTCAATGCTGAGGATATGGAAGGACCACTTCTGCAGACTGTATAACGGCGACGACGAACCGAATTCCGCTGTCAGGCAGGATGATCCATTCAACATAGACGACGAAAGCCAACAATCCCGTCCTCCCGACTTAGACGAAGTAAAGATTGCTATATCTAAGCTGAAGTCTAACAAAGCCGCTGGAGCGGATGGCTTGAATGCCGAGCTCTTTAAAGCAGCTGGAGATAAGTTGGTTAGGAGCATGCACCAACTTATCTGTAAGATATGGTCGGAAGAAAGCATGCCCGATGAATGGAACCTCAGTATTGTTTGCCCGATCCTGAAAAAAGGAGACCCTCTAAACTGCACCAATTATAGAGGAATCAGTCTACTTAACATCGCTTATAAAATCTTCTCTGCCGTAATATGTGAACGTCTAAAGCCCATCGTCAACAACCTGATAGGTCCTTATCAGTGTGGTTTTAGACCAGGAAAGTCCACAGTCGATCAAATATTCACATTACGGCAGATCCTGGAAAAAACCCAAGCACACCAAATCGACACCCACCATCTTTTCATCGATTTCAAGGCCGCATATGACAGTATCTACAGGGACGAACTGTATAGAGCCATGTCTAGTTTTGGCATCCCTGCCAAACTCGTCCGTTTGGGCAGGATGACCATGGAGAATTCACGCTGCTCCATAAAGGTTGGAAACAACTTAACTGAACCTTTCGATGTCAAAAAAGGTTTTAGACAAGGTGATGCGCTGTCATGTGATTTTTTTAACATCGTACTTGAAAGAATAGTGCAAAGCTCACACGTCAACACCAGAGGCACTATCTTTCAAAAGTCTGTCCAATTACTAGCATATGCTGATGACATTGACATAATCGGAAGAACTCAGCGTGATGTCAATGGGGCTTTTGTGAGTATTGAGGCAGAGGCGGCAAAAATGGGTTTAACGGTTAATGAGGGCAAAACAAAGTACATGCTGTCATCAAGAAAGGACCTACAACACCGACGTCTTGGTCAAAACGTCACCATCGACAGACGTAACTTTGAGGTAGTCAAGGACTTCGTCTACCTAGGCTCCGCTGTAAACGCAGAAAACAACACCAGCGCTGAGATCAAACGAAGAATAACTCTTGCTAACCGCTGTTTCTTTGGGTTAAGAAAGCAATTGAGTGGAAAAATTCTCTCGAGAAGGACCAAAGTGTCGCTATATAAGACCCTTATCATCCCCGTCCTGCTATACGGTGCAGAAGCATGGACTTTGACAAAAGCGGATGAAAGCACCTTGGGTCGTTTCGAGAGAAAGATTCTTCGTGTGATCTACGGTCCCGTATGCATCGAAGGGGAGTGGAGGAGAAGATGGAACGACGAGCTGTACGGGATGTACAGCGACGTAGACTTAGCAAGAAGGGTAAAAGTCCAACGACTAAGATGGCTAGGTCACGTAGAGCGCATGGAAACCAATGCTCCGGCCCGGAAAGTCTTCGAATCCACACCCACAGGACAGCGCAGTAGAGGAAGACCGCGAATCAGGTGGCGCGCACAAGTGGAAGGTGACCTCACCCAACTCG
This sequence comes from Eupeodes latifasciatus, assembly GCA_920104205.1. Lineage (NCBI taxonomy): Eukaryota > Metazoa > Arthropoda > Insecta > Diptera > Syrphidae > Eupeodes > Eupeodes latifasciatus. The sequence continues at coordinate 158,883,559 of OV049926.1, forward strand.
GAGCGTGAAACTGGAGACATCTAGCTAGGGACCGAGCTAGATGGAGAAGTTTGTTGGGTGAGGCCCTAGTTCACACAGGATTGTAGCGCCACCTTAAGTAAGTAAGTAATATTTTATGTCAACCTTGTAGACTGAATTATGAACCTAAAAACAAAAGCTTTTCACTTCCTTCTGATAACATTAATACTGTTTAACAGTTTTATGACAAAAAACAACTTATTTTTTTTTCAGCGTTATTAATCCACTATAACTTTAATTTGACCATTAAATTGATGATAGAAAATATTTTGAGAGTTCCCTGTATAGATATAAGATATAACATTGTACAGCAAAATATGTCTACAGAGCTTAACCTTTATTGTATAGGTATCTTTAATTTGTCTTATTGACTATTATGTTGTTCTTATGTCGAAATTATGAAGCAACAAAACGAAGAAAAAACCACTTAAACCTTAATGCCTAATGGATTGTATGATAAGAAAAAATAGTTATCTGTGTTTGACGAAGTTCAAGTCCAATTTTTATTATAAACAAAAAAAGCCTTTTTGATGATGATAGTGCGGCACACAATAATACACTAATTCTTAACGAATTTGCACAATACCGTAGTAATAAGATATTTATCTATACTAAGGACAACTTATGTATTATGTGTAAGTTTATTTTTACCCGATATAAAGTATCCTTTTTGCTGTTTTAGCAAAATGTTTTCATCCTTGTTAAGTATACTTTATTGGTTTGAGATGATAAATTCGTAACTTGTATATGGGAAGTCTATCCAATTTGAGAAGCTTTTCTTGAATAAATTAATATGATTGTTACTACAATTGAGGGCGTAAATGAGCATCTTGTTTTTCGACACTTGAAAAGAGTTTTTCATATACAAGGTTAAAGTTAACTTTACTTTAGTGGAATTAATGCAATTATATGTGTTTTTATTAAAACAAAATTATTACAATATTCTAGCATCAACATTTTGCTAGAACAGAACATTTATTTATTTATTTATTTATTTATTTATTTATTCACATCAATTAGAGATCTTAACATCTACAATTAGATTACAAAAGGTCGAGAGATAAATAATCCTTTATAACAAAAAAAAAAAAAAAAAATAGGCGTAATAATGTATAACATTAAGTGTTTAAAATAACAATTGTATAAACATGGTTTGATTACTCTTAATTAATTCGAATAGAACAAAAGTATATTATTTTTCAAAGTGTATCTGTTTATATGAAAATTAAAATCAATATGATTTGAAATGAGATTAATTTCTCTAACACACCGAGTTAAAGGTTCATTACGAGCATAGTTTACCCTATGTTCCTTTTCTCGGAATAAGCAACGTTATCTTATTTGACGCGAGGGAGCATACAAATTTATCAACGATAAAATGTAAGGGCATTTGATATGATGCGACAAAATGTCACTTATAAACATTACTGAAAACATTTTCCTTCTATTTTCAAGTGACTGAGTTCCAAGAAGTTTAGATCTAGTCGAGTACGAAGGGATTTCGATGTTCCAACCTAATTTCTGAATTATAAACCTTGTAAATTTTGTTTGGATCATTTCAATTCTATTTGAATAAATATTGTAGTAAGGATTCCAAATCACACAACAGTATTCTAAGTTTGATCTAACAAAGGAGTTAAATAGAGATTTAAGGACAAAAGGGTCCTTGAAGTCTTTTGAATTACGTTTAATAAAACCTACCATTGAATTGGATTTAGCTACAATATATTCTATATGCTTGCTAAAGTTTAGTTTTGAATCAAACAATACACCAAGGTCCTTTTTCTCTAAAACTCTGGCTGGCAACCCTGCTGCGAAAGTGAAAAGTTGAATTTAAATATCGCTCCCGTAAATTTATTTGAAAAGTTAATTAAACCGTGTAAATTATATTGAAAAAAAAGTGAAAACCCTTACACTTATTAGTTTAATCACGAAAATATAATCCGATTTTCCAGGTAAAACAAAACTAAACCACTTAAAAACAAAATAAATTTGATTTACATTTGGTCACATGACTGATAATAAAAGGAAAATCTGTCAAACTTCACCAGAAGACTCTACCCATCAAGTCATTGATTCAAATAACAGAAATTCAAAAATTTATAAAACACACACTGCAATGTCCATCTCAGCATCAGATTTACTCAAAATTAAATCAATTTTTGATAGTTCCCTTCAAGCAGAACTTCTCAAGGCAACTTCAAATCTAGCTACTAGCTAGGATGATCTTAATAACCTCAGCATCGAAATCAATCTTCTACGGCAACAAAATGAAGAGTTAACCCGAAAAGTTGAACAATTTGAAATCCGATGTAGCCTACTGGAGGAAGAACTTGAGACGCAAAGTAGGGAAGTAAAAGGAAAGAATATTATTATTTCAATTCCAAATGACGCCGACACTGAACCAGAAGAAAAGATACGAAGTGTCACTCAGCTCCTTCTTGGAAATGAAAACACGGAAAGTTTTCCACAACCCATAAAAATAAGTGAAAATAACACTATAGTAAAATTGAAAATAAATACTGGTTCCTCTGAAATAGCCACAAGAATGCTTAAGAACTCAGCCAAACTTAAGGGCCAGGTGTTTATTTACAAAGAGATCTCACAAAGCAAATGCAACTAAAACGAAGAATACTGCTCGAATACAGAAGATTACTTAAAACAATTAGACCAAAAATCATAATACAAATGAAAAGTAATGCTTTTTTAATAGAAAATAAAACTTTTTATTTAGATAATAATAATAAATTGAAATTTAATGAAAATGATGGCGAAATTGAACTGCAGCAAATGTATGGTCAATTAAACTTTGATACTGTCAAAAACAGTGTGCTGTCAACTAGCCGTCAAAGCAAATGGACTAGATCAACAACATCTACTAGTTCACCAGGGATGCCACTTTATCAAAATGGACCAAGTGTTAGTACTATATTGAGAAATTGAAAATTAGGTGCCGTTAGCTCATTAAATAATATTAATCGTAAAATTGTAGCGTATAATATATCTGGTTTCAAAAATAAACTATTATTTGTAGATTTTTTTAATTTTATTAAAACGTATGAAATTTGTTTCCTCTTTGAAACTTATGTAACTAATGAAAATATAAGTAAATTTACTCAATATTTTAATGGATTTAAACTTTATTGGATACCTGCAACTAAAACATCGCTAAAAGGACGTGCAAGCGGTGGATGTCTATATGGAATAAAACTATCACAATTGAAATATTACGATTTTGCTGAATTTCAGGAAACTGTTGTAGTGAAAGTGCTAAAAAAAAGGAATTTATTTATTCTCCCGCTTTACATAAATTGTAATAAATGGTCTGGAGATTTTGAAAACCTGAGCAGTATTTTGTCATTTCTAGCAAACAAGAGTGTTTTAATGATCGGTGACTTCAACGCCCGAATAGGCGGTAATCAAATTACGTCACTTAGGAATAATAATAATACATTTATAAACCCTAGCAACAGAACATCCAAAGACAATGTCTGCAATCAAAATGGAAAGAACTTGCTTGAACTGCTACAAATGTATGACAGTATTGTCTTAAACGGTTGCGTGGAAGGAGACATCGAGGGACATTTTACCTTTATTGGAGGACAGGGAAAATCCGTCATCGATTATTGTACTGTTACCAATGAGTGGATCAATTCTATCTTCAAATTTGAAGTTTTATCCAAAAATTATTCCGACCATATGCCAATAGTTGTTGAATGGAGATTTGAAACCGATTTGCAGCAGAGGAATCTAAACCTGGTCCCACGCCTAAAATGGAAAAAAGAAAATATTGAATCCTACCATAACACTTTGGATGTTTTTCTTTCCAGAATATCTACAATTCCCGAGACCACAGACGCTTTCTCAGATCAAATCACAGAATGCTTGAGGAATTCTTCAAACAATGGAGGCTCATGTATACGGACACGAGATCAACAGTCTGGAATGGAACCGTGTTTTCAGAATGGTTCGAAACAGAAACTGGTGTTAAGCAAGGATGCCTTCTCAGCGCTCTCCTCTTCTCCCTTTTTATAAATGACATTGAAAACCATATTCCCGGAGGTATTCGAATGGCAGGTGTTCTCATAAATGTATTACTGTACGCCGATGACCTAGTTTTATTGTCAGAATCACCAGAAAATTTACAACTCATGATAAATCGTCTTTCGGAATACTGTGAAAAATGGGGACTTGTGATCAATACTGAAAAGTCTAAAGTTATGGTTTTCTCACGATCGAACCGAAGTGAAGTGAGAAACTCTTGGATATTTAATCAAAATCGTTTGGAAGTAGCGAAAGTATATAAATATTTAGGAGTTAAACTCAACCCAACACTGGATTTCAATTTACACCTTACAGAAAAAGCTGACTCTTCTCTAAGTTTGATTAATTTAACATGGAGTAAAGTCTTTTCAAACCAAAACATAAATCTGGCCATAAAATATAAAATTTTCGATTCTGTTGTAAAATCCTCACTTTGTTATGCTGCTCAGATTTGGGGGATACAAGAGTATGAAGAAATTGAGAAACTGCAAAGAAACTTTTTGAAAAAGCTGTTTTACCTTCCAATCAAAACTCCAAATTATGCAATCTACTTAGAAACTGGTCTACCAAAACTGATTACCTATACACTCAAACTTCAAGCTGATTATATAATGAAAGTTCTGGGATACCACGACTCTCGGTTGAGTAGAAAACTGCTGCTTTATGAAGTAAGAAATAAAGATTGGTGGATGGAGAAGTGGCAAAACATTGGTTCTACTTATGGTGAAGAAGTGCATATGGACCCCAGCAACCTACAGCTTTTGAAAGTTCAACTATATAGCGTCATACAAAAGCAAGAAGACTCCGTACGAAATCTCTGGATACAAAAATCCTGTCGATCGGAAAGCAGAATACTTTACAGCCAATTAGATTATAATCTTGGTGATAAAAATTATTTTAGTGATTCCTTTAGCTTCAAAGAAATCTCCTCAATATTCAAAGCTAGATGTGATTTTATGTCTTAATGGATGCCCCTACAATGGAAGTTTTAATCAGTTCTGTACTTTATGTAACATGAAAGAAAAAGAAGACTGCTTTCATCTAATAAGCATATGTCCAATCTTTAGACAATATAGACTTTCGTATTTTGGCAAGGGAATTCTATCAATGGTGGAGACTATACAAATCTTGAATGGATCGAACTGGAAAGGACTTGCACTTTTTTTTGAAGGATACCTACACTTTTAGAATGCTGCTATTAACAGAATATGCGTAGCCATCTTTATTAAATAATTATAATGGTAAAAAATAGAAAATCAAATCAAAGACATTATTAAATCAAATACATTTTATATTATAAATGTGTATATATTTTATTCTGTTTTAAATTTTAAAATGTTGCCAGTCGAGCTGACGGCAAAGCCAAAGCTTATAAAATTCGTAAAATGTATGCCAATGTAACAAACATAAATTGTCAATAAATGAATTATTTTACTTACTTACTTACTTACTCTTTCAAGAACAAAGTTATTAACTTTGTAATCAAAAGAAATGTTTGAAAAATTTCGACAAAAGGAAAAAATTTGACATTTATTAACGTTCAAGAATAATTGGTTATTTGTACAACATTCATTTTGCAAAAGAATACAATCATTTAAAGAATTTATGCATCTGAAAAACTTTAAATCATCTGCAAATAAAAGTGTACTAGAATTTAGGAAGATATCAGCCAGGTCGTTGATAAATATTAAAAAAAGAAGGGGACCAATATGGCTTCCTTGCGGGACACCCGAGGTAACAATAATTGGACTAGAGAGCACTTGATCAATACAAACAAATTGTACACGATCCCTTAGATGGGACTCCAACCATTTCAACATATTTGAGTGAAAACCAAATTGTTTCAGTTTTGCAATCAAATTAGTATGACTAACTCTATCAAAAGCCTTCGCAAAATCAGTGTAGATAACATCAATTTGGTAGCCTTCTTCGAGTTTATTTAAAACAAAATTGGAAAAGATAGAAAGATTAGTGGTAGTGGATCTTCCTGTAATAAAGCCATGTTGAAAAGGTGAAATATACTCCTTAAGGAGAAATATCAACTTTTCACATATAATTTTCTCCAAGAGTTTCAATATACTTGATAATTTACAAAAATAGGACGGTAGTTATTTACTTCCTGCTTAGGACCATTTTTATGAATTGGAGAAAGAAATGATTTTTTCCACACTGAAAGAAATTCACCTTTCCCAAGAGAGGCATTGAAGATGAAATAAAGGGGCTCAGATATAGCAATTGCACATTTCTTCAAAATAATTAGTGGAATTTCATCAGGGCCTTGCTTGCAATCGTTATTTAAATTCAAAAGACGTTCTTCGATTTCCGAAATATTGATTTCTAATTGTCCTATGCTAACCTTATAACTATGATTGGATAAATCGGCTATTCTTAATGGATCGGAACTAGATTTCGAATAATTTGATTGGAAGTAATGGGCAAACGAATTACAAATATTTGAAAGATCCGAAAATGTAGAACCGAGGTAGTTCATACTGCTAGGAATACCATTTGACATTTTTTTACTATTAATAAATGACCAAAAACATTTTTCAATAGTTTTTATGTTTGACTCAGTCGATAAAATGTAATTTTTATATAGAAATTTGTTAAGAACATCGAATTCTCGCGATAGCCGAATGTAATTATTTTTTAATTCGATATTATTTTCGCAAGTGCGTATCTTTTTGTAAGCCTTGTTTTTTTTTATTACTTAAGTTACAAAGCCAATTGTTAAACCAAGGAGGCTTTGAGTTTAGTTTTTACTTTTGGGACATGCATATCAACTGCCACTTTCAAATTATCAATGAAGAAATTATAAAAATCAAACAAATTCATAGAGTTATAATTTAAGCGCCACGGTATACCTGACAAATAACTCGCAATGTCTGTGTAGTTAGCTTTTGCGTATTTAAATTTAAATTTATTACAATTTGTGCTTTTGAAATAATTACAGAATGAAAAATTAACATTAAGAGCTAAATGGTGAACAGAGTTAGGAAAAATAGGATAAAGTGATTTATCAACTGATATGTTTAATTCTCTATCGACAAAAACAAGATCAAGAATACGATTTAAATTATTCTTGCAACAATTTAATTGAATCAAGTCATAACTTGCAAAAGAACATTGTATAATGAGTACGAATATTTTTCTTCGGGATACGATTCAAATCATTTAACCCATTTATTACCAAAGGCATTTAAAATTAAAATTTAAAAATTTTGATATCATAACTTTATTAAACAGTGTCAAAGGAATACAACAATTTTTTTTTTTAAAGTAGGAAGTGTGGTTTTTAAGCTGTATACCCAAGCAGGTACAATGGGAAAATATGGTTGCTATTATTATTATTTGTATGAAATTTCTTAAATCATTCTTTTTCAACACATAGAACTATGTCGCAGAACTCGAAAACCCATCAGATTCGCATGTAGCATACTCTGCATCTAAGAGACTTTTCAATTCTCTTTGGGAAATGGTGACCTGCAGTTAAAGCAACACTCGTAGATATGGAGCGTTTTGATGTCGATGGTTGGAGAGTATTATACCTTTTAAGGTAATATTGAGGAATATATCTTTGCGATAGCAAGTCATTTTCGGAATCATCTGCGACTGTATATAGTTTCCAAGCCTTCACCAAAGAAGAGCTAAGCATTGACTTAAAAAGCGCCCACACCACTTTATGCCACGAATTTTTATTTTTTAAACACATTGACACACTGATCGTTTTAGTCATATTTCGTTAGCCAAAGCACATTTCATATTCATCTTGTTTATCACAAAATTATTAGAACGGTTCATCGACATATCAGTATCTCTTTTTGACCAGCGTGGTTGGCTATGAGATTGCCTAGATATTGAGGCTCTTATCACTGATAAAGGAACTTCGTATTCGCTATCAAAATACTCATTGCTAATAGAAGTTCAATGTTACCAGGAAAATCATTGGGTATTTGATCTTTATCCCAATTTTATGTGTCTATTTCATCCTCGTCTGTATTGAAATGAAATTGGTGGTAGAAATTCAATTTCAAACACAGCATTTCGATCATTTTCTTCGATTGCATTTATTGCATTTTGAAGATTATCGAATGTTCTTCCATAAAATGATGACGTTGAGAATCTTTTATATTCCATTCTATAAAAAAAAGGTACGTGTACTTCCCTAGCGTACAAATAAATGATTTTTGAACAGTTTCCAAAAAAAATGATAAGAAAATTGATAAAACGAATATTTTTTCTATTACAAAATACGGGCCAACCTCTGAAAAACCGAGAATATCGCAATCACATCTGGCGTGGAGTAATAAATAAACTGCACTCCTACTTGTTGAAAACATGTCAACGAACAAAAAAAAATTGAATTTCATCCAGACAAATTTAAAGAAGGACAACGGTAAATCAATAATGTTTCTTTTATGTTTTAGAACAATACATTTTAGAGTTCATTTTAAGCGGATTCTGAATACGAACTTTGATATTAGTTTCATGCTTCAGTTAAATAAACCCAAGGATCGAGGCTCGGCCCGTTTCTATACAGCATCCTGACATCTGACCAACCTAACCCCGTCAACTGCGAGAACCTTCTATACGCCGATGATTCCTTGACCTACTGCTCCCCAATGTCACAACATATGTATAGCCGTAAAGAAAGTAGAAGCACACATTCACCGTCTCTTTGTTTTTTAACATAAATGGGGTGTCAAAATCAACGCAGCAAAGTCGGAACTCATCTGCTTCAGAAAGCCGTCAACTGTCGTCCATAGAATATCTCAAAAAGCGACAATATGCAGAAACTTGAAGAATTTATTCTGAAGCGAGAATAAATACATTGGACAACTACCTACTACTCTTTGCTAAAAAGTTAGTAGGTAACTCATCTAGCCACCCGAACCAACTAATAAGAAGGATGACAACCCAACAGCGACTGCCAGAGCCCAGGTACCTCAGCGTCATGGACATTATGGATGAAAACATAATTCAAGTCAACAACGAAGATGCCGTTGCATTCTACGCTGACCCCGTGTCAGCCCACTGACGCGACGTGGCTAAACATGCCAACAACCCTCTAACTAATCAACAAATCCAACAAATAACAACCGGGAAGGAACACCCCGAGGATAACCAAAGTCAACCGACTTTTATTTTTAGAACACCATACATATTAAACAATATTTAAATGTAATCTTAAGCCAATATATAAAGTGAGGCCCCCTATGTGCCAACAATCTATTTTATTCAAAGACAATGTATCTATTTAATCTTAATACTATATCCAATTGTACATATAAAAGTTCAATAAACAAATCTTGAAATCTTCAGTTAAATAAAAACTTGTTTTTAACATTATTTTTATATTTTGTTCAATTGATTTCAAAAAATTATGTGACAGAACTGTTAAGATGACGAATTCGTTGTAAGAACAACGAATTACTTTAAATCGTTTTGTGTTTTCATTTTAAAAAGCGTCTTAGGATAAATGCTTCAGCGTTCCTAAATTTATGAATCACAATTGCTTCAATTTTTTTTTCGAATTTTTAAAGATTATATCTTAGGCAGTAACAGCACTTTGTAAACTGTACTAAACTCGGAAAACTGTGAAGGAAAAATTTGATCATACGTCATCATTTTTGTTTTAAAATACTTATTAGAATTTTTTTTTCAACCAATTGGACGACATTTTTGAAAACTTTTCTTATTAACAAAGCATAGGTTTTAAATGATGATTTTACATCGATGGAAATCATTTTAGAAAAACATAATAACTTTATTCAAAATATAAAAAATAAATGTATATAATTTTAAGTGATTAAAAAACGATAGTGTCAATTAAAACCCATTCCCATAAACCATAATTTTTGAATTCTTGGTGTAAACTGTCCTATCTTTGTTTTAAGTTTGACCATTTCTATTTCTGTCTAGTCCATCTTAAAAGTGTATGTATGTAAATGCATATAAAATTTTTATGTCGAATAAAATAAATACTATTATTTTGAATTGGCATTAAATTTATTTTATTCGACAGATAATCTTCTAGCATTATAATTGTAACGGATTTAGCTGTTCTCATTTAACCAAACGTTGTAAATGGTTTCCCTCATGGCTTCCTCAAGACCACAGGATTCCCTGAGTCAGCTCATGAGATGTTAAATGAGTGTCCGAGCAACAAAGTACGTTCCGGCATGCTTGCTTCACCATTTGACCAGCTCGTCGGTGGGCGGGGTACTGGTACTCGTTGCTACAGACTACCGATTCACTTACTTCATGCCGATAATTTGTGAAGATATTGAACACGACCTATGTAGGTATATTTGCTAAACTATTTGAAGTTATTCTCTTTTTATTATTTTTTCTAAAAATAATTTGGATCCCAGGGTGTAATTTGGTGTTCCTGAGTGTAAACCCACCCACTGTTTCTATTCAGAAACTCCTTGGTCATTAAGTCACTCAAATTGTCTGGCACGAGTACGATAACTTTGGCGCCAAGATATAATAACGGTTTTTGGTAGAGGGTCTTAATACAAGCATTTTTTACTATGGGAGGGGGGGTCTATCTCCCCCCGTTTAGGCGGGGTTTTATACATTTTTTTAAAGCCAACATTCTGTTTTATTAGCCAGTTTTTAATTCAAGTCAAAACTATGCGTAGTTTTTGAAAAATTTAATTTTAAACTCAAAATTTGAGTAAAACAATTTTAAAAAAAGGTTTAAAGTGTAATTGTTCAATACTTCAAGATTATCTACCATTATTTTTATTTCAGAATTTATTGCTCTTATTTGTTTTTGATCAAAAACTGAAAATTAGATGATTTTATGTCTTTTAGTTTTTGAGAAAATTGAAAATAAAAATTTAATTTTAAACTCAAAATTTGAGTAAAAAAAATTAAAAAAAGTTTAAAGTTTAACTTTTTCAATACTTCAAGATTATCTACCATTGTTTTTATTTCAGAATTTATTGCTCTTATTTGTTTTTGATCAAAAACTGAAAACTAGATGATTTTATGTCTTTTAGTTTTTGAGAAAATTGAAAATAACCACAACTACTATTTTAATTTTTTTTGCTTGAGTGGTCTTATTTTGATAGTAATAATGGTATTTGCGTATGCGTAATGCGTGTTTGGGTGTATGCAACAGTAAGGTGTGCGCGAGTTTGGGTGTATGCAACAGTGGCATCTGTAAGGGGGGGCATGCTGCCCCCCTGCAACCCCCCTGCTTGGGCACACTATAGGATTTGGGGTGGGTGCAAGTTGGAGTGCGTGCAGCAAGGTGCGGTGGGTGCAAGATGGGGTGCATGCAAAGTTTCTTTTGCATTTAAATAAGCTGGATTTAAGAAAAATTAATTTACCCTAGGTATATCTTCATCCATATTCGATTATTACTATCAAAATAAGACTACGTTAATACTTAAGCAAGGAAAAAGTAATTTAATTAAAATATTTTTTTGGTAATTTTCAATTTTCTCAAGAACTAGAAGACATCAAGTCATCTAGTTTTCAGTTTTTGATCAAAAACAAATTAAGAGCAATGAATTCTAAAAAAAAAAACAGTAGATAATTTGAAAGTTTTGAAAAACTACACTTTAAACCTTTTTTTTTTAATTTTTTTTGCATAAATTTTTGTTTAAAACAATTTTTTTCAAAAACTATGCATAGTTTTGACTTGATTTAAAAACAAGCTAATAGACAAAAATGTTGGCTTTAAAAAAAGGTATAATACTTAATTGTAAGTATTACCGTTATTTTTTAATTATTTTTTTTTTCCATTTAATGTACATATTTTTTTAAATTGCCCCTACCGCCTAACAGGGGGAGATAGACCCCCAATCCCATAGTAAAAAATGCTTGTTTTTAACTGTTCTATACAAATCCGTCATTAAACTTTGTCGCCAAAGTTATCGTACTCTCCCCTGAGCTGGTGATAAGCAATGAGAATATCGATCCTCGTGCTTTGGCCGAGGTGTCTTGTCGCAAACCTAAGACACAGAGTTATATAATAAAAAAAAAAAAAAAAAAGACATATGCTTGAACGATACTAACCTAGCGATCTGGCTTATCGATCTACCTTATCGATCTGGCTAAGAGAAGTTAGCCTTGAACGCAATGAGCGTTGATTTTCTTATTGAGATCTGGCAGAGGTTTATGTCAATATCAACTAGGACAAGCGCAAGTGACCTTTTTCCTTAGTTTCTTTTCTTTTTTTTGTCTGGTGCTAAGATAAACTATTATACATAACTTTATATTTAACGTTTTCACACAAATTTTATTTGGAATTACCTATGGTGATGTAGTTAAAAGCATTTGAACTTCACAAATGAATTAAATATGATATATACCACTTTAGGTTTAAAAAAATGAAATATATACTTTACTTGAGCTTTTAGCTTGAGTCAAAATTTTAACTATTTGGTACAGTCGCTTTTTTATTTGGATGCAGAACTATTACCGATCGCGGTGGCGTATGGTGTAGAAAAGAATGATGATCGAAACCGGAAAATAGAGATCGAAGTCAGTCAGGTGTAGGTATGCATGGTGAAAATCTTTTACTCTTTTTTTCTTCTTGTTGTTCCAGTTTCGAACATCCGCAAAAAAAAGTAAGGGTGCGGTAACATATTTTCGGAGTAATTATGGTTTAATGATTATAATGTTTTATGTAAATATTTTAAGTTATATATTTTTTTTGTGTATTTTTGGGATGGTCCATTCATAATTTACCGACTTGGACGTAGTTTAATATAAAAGTCCAATTTTCGATGACTTTTTAAAACATTTTTATTATCGGACGTACTGTTAAATACATAGATTCTTTCTTTAGCCGCACTTCACGAATGTGCAATGCTTTACCAGAAGTCAATAATTCTCACTCATTACAATGTGCAGACGTTCAAAACCAATGTGCATCGATTTTTCGTTTATAATCTTATCCTCTTTTCCTATAATTGCTCGCACTGTGTCTAATAATTATAAGGGTATTCTGTGCGCACACACTAAAAAAAAGAGGCTGGGATGCGACCCACACTGATAACTTCCCATCCCGTCTGTCGATTTGTCTTGCTTAAAAGTTTGTAGTTTTTCGTGTATTGTTAAAAAAAGTTGTCAGTTGAATTATTTTAAACATTTTTTAAATTATCAACAATAATTTCCTCATGATGAAATAGTTTCATTTCAAAATCTATTTTTGTTCACGAGATTTTTGTCGAAAACTAATTTTAGTAGCATTTCTTAAAAGTTTTTATTTATTAGATAAACAAATACAAATTCGATGAATGAAATTTATTTGAATTGTTCTCGAGATATCGAAAACCGAACATCAATTTTTACCAATTTTGCGTACAATTTTGTTTAAATTTTAGTTTTTTATGAAAAAAAAATTACTGTTGGATTTATATAAAAAAAATTACTGAAAGTTGAAAACAATATTTTCTGTGAGATGAAATTAGTTTGAAGCCAAGATTTTTAGTTTTTGAAAAGATATTTGAGTCGAAAGAAAATTTTAAGTTTTGGTAATGTTTGTTTAGGTTTTTATTTTTTGTAAAAAAAACTGTGAATTCGATTTTTCTCTTAACTTTACCGAATTTTGGTAAAAATATTTCTTATAAGATAAAGTTAGCCATAGTCTGAAATTTTTGAAAAGATATTTGAGTCAAAAATCAATTTTTACAAACTTTTAGTAATGTTTTTTTAGGTGTTTATTTTTTGTAAAAAAAACTATCAATTTGATTTTTCTCAAAATTTCACCAGATGTCAAAAACGTTATTTTTCGATGGCTAAAATTATTTTGGAAAGCGAATCATCTTTTGTTCGTCAAAAAATCGAGGTTACAATTATTTTTTTTCAGTTTTTTTGATGTATAAAAAACCATTAATTGGATTTTTTTCCAAAAATATATTTGTTTGGTATCACGTTACAGTATATAATATAAAATTTAATTCAAGTCGCTAGCGTTTTCAGTTTGTGAGATATTTTGGTTCTCCGAAATTTTCACCTTTTTTAAATTGCTATGTTAAAAAAACACCCACCCAATTTTTTTGAGAGTCCTTTCTGCATCTTTCTGCGTTCTGCGAGAAATGTCAAAATTTTCAATTTGACAAATCGGACCGATTACAATAACTTCCTATAGGAAGTTAAAAAACTGGCAATAACGCGGTGAATGTTGTTCTTTAAGTGATTAATCGTTTCGGGCTTATTAGTGCACCGTAGACTAACGACTTCAATTACATATGTATGTATCTCTAAGAAAACAGTCAAGCGGTGTTAAATCGCAAGATCTGCCAACTTTAAGTTCTATAACTCTAAAAAACCACCCGTTATAAAGTAAATTCTTCAAACTAAACAAATTGAACATAGGTCAAGTAAAAGCTAAAGGTTTCAGCTCTCATGACAGAAATTATGAAAAATAGCTTAATTTAAGTTCAAGTAATTGTTTTGTTGACATTTTTACAGCCATTAAATAATAAAGCCCCCCAAAAAAAATTCTTACATTTTTAAATAAATAATTTTTTAACGCTCCATTTAATTTGAGCCGTTTGCATTTACAAAACCAGCAGGTGTTAACGACAATAATTTATTTCCTTTTCATGTCCAGTAGTTATTGAACTTTTCCATTGAGTAAACTTTTATAGCTAGAAGTATCCCCTAAATCTCCCAACAGTATATAGGGGTTGTTTTGTTTTCTCCCTTTTATTTTTTTTTAACGAAGTTTTATGTAAAATATTAAATAAATTTTTCAGAGAGAATTGAATGGAGTCCTGTGTTGAAATGAGACACCACCACCGCCGGTAACGGATGCAGACAGAATATACATATGTAGGAGTTCTATAGAAACGTCTCTCCAGATATACGTTTACGTATACCCACTGTGCTTCGCTTTCAAAAACACCCGTCTAATCATTTTTTGCAGACTTCCATCCTACACAGAAATAGTTGGGTTTTTGAAAACAATGACAATTTTTGTCTACGTTTTGTTTTTTTTTTCTATTTTTTTGGCGGGAACATGTATCCCATTTCTCTCATCATGATTATGTAGGTACTTCCTTATTCCTGAAACATAAATGCACTTCGGAGAAAAACAAAAGGAGCACAAAATCCATTTACACTGATTGTATTGCTAGTTGACAGTTTTCTGCTCTGACACGACAGAAGAAAGAAAAAAAAGAAGATATAGTTGTCTCTTTATTTCTATTACTGTCACTGATGCATAGTGCACATCTCCACACATTCGTTTAGTGGAGCAAGGAGTCACAAAACACAGAGAAACAGGCGCCACTGCCATTCAAATATGGGCAAATGGGTGAATTCTACATATAAATACGTTTCCTTTTTTCCTTTTTTCTTTTTTTCGTTTTTTGAAATCCCGGTTGCTATCATTTAATGCAATATTCAACGGAGAGCTAGAGGCGACCAGGACTTAGGAATAGGAACAAACAGGATACATGTGAATTTGTATATGTTGGAGGATATGAGTACAAGGAGGAGCAAATTTGTATACGAAACAGCCGAACAAATGTCTCGCATAAAGGATGCTTTTAAAGAAATGACTTTATGGACCATATAACGTTGAAGATCTCCTGGAGATGCATTGCATGCAACGGCAAGGCGCAGCGCAATGGCCATCTCAATCATGTTACGTGCAGTGCATATGCATGAGGCATGTCGCATGTGTCCTAGCCTAGTCCTACCTATATTTGATGATGATGCGGAGTATGGGTATGATGCAACAGCAACATGCAAGCATCAGAGCAGAGCCGAACGGCATCAGACACAATCATCATGAATAAATCTTAGCATCATAAGAACATTTTGCTGAGAGTTTGCAGTGTGTATATGTATGGTTGTGTATAGGTATGGATAGTATGTTGCATGTAAGTGAGGGCTCAACTACTCATACAATATAATTTATAATTTAAACCTGATGCCATGCAGCGCGCACGATGAGGTTGTTGTCCTTTTCCTTGTTCTTTTTTTTGAGAGTTCTTGGATGAATTCTTAATTAAGAGATTAATTATTATTTCCCGTTCGTTGTAAGGGAAGACCAACCAACTAAGATTTTGATATATGAGGAAGGATTTTGTATATTTAGTTGGGTAAGATAGTGTAAGGAGGTTATTTTATGCAATGCTGGTTCTTATAAATATTTTATAGTATGATGCGGAATTCTGACTATATACTTTAAAGCTTCATGTATATTTTTTTTAAAATCAGATCTAATTTTTGCGGCTTTATGCGAATAATAAGGTCTGTAGAATTATTAACGTGACCCAATGAAAAGCTTATTCGATGAAGATGAACCTTCAATGAAAAGTATGGTCTGCTTTTAACTACTTCAGAACGTATTCAGTAAACGTAGGTCTACTAGGTCATTAAAGTCTTGCTCTTGATTCAATTACATTTTGAATCGACTGGGCCTTCAGTAAAAATGCAAATTTCGTCAAGTTTTGATAAGTGATCTTGTAATGATCCGAAAACGAATGCCTCAGATTCTCCCACACGCTTTCAGATTTATTGTAAAAATGTTAAAATGGATAACTCCTGCAAAACGTAGGCCAAAAAACACCTATTTAAAAGAAATTGCAAGTCTTGTTGAGCCCTTCGTTAGTTCATAATGATTAGTCACAACAGATATATGAAGTGAGAAACAATTTGACAGATAAAAAACCAGCTTCCACTTTTAAAGTTCAAAAGTCCTTATTGAAACATTCTTTGCAACTGAATCCATAATAAGTTTTTGCAACCGTTACGATTAGTCGAATTGAAAATGTGGAAATTTCTCAACGATTCAAGGTTTTTAGACGGATGTCTATGTGTTCGTATGCCTATCGTCCCTACGTTCGGGATAACTTTTTTTCGTCGGTCATATCCAGGGCCGCATTTAGGGGAGGGCAACCGGGCGGAAGCTCGAGGCCTCCACTAACGGGGGCCCCCACAATAGAGACTTGTTTTAAATTCCAACTAGTAAACTCATTTTCCTTTGATATGTATTTTTTTTGCTCTTTTACCTTTATCTACAGCCTACAGTACTTTGTACATACATGATTATTTAATTATATTAATCTTAAATAACAGAAATCATTGATCTATATTTGTTCACTCCAATCAGGCAATCATTGAAATCAAATGGCCCTGATAAGAAGCATTTCCAATTCATTACCTATCTTGAGGGAGTACCCCAATCGCTTAATGGCTGAGTGGGGTGGTACTTGCCCGCAACCTCGTAGGCTGGGTATTCGATTCCGTGTCTCGACAATTTTTTTTTTCCTAACATATACATGTATGTATGTACATATAAATTAATTTCTGTAGGTAGATGGGGATTTTAGATGCTCGAGAGAGGACTTTACTACTCAATTGCCTTCTAAGTCCAAAGAAGCAGCGATTTGCAAGAGTTATTCTTCGTTTGATTTCAGCGCTGGTGTCGTTGTCTGTGTTAATAGCGGTGCCTAGGTAGACAAGGTCCTTAACTACCTCAAAGTTAAAGCTGTCCATGGTGACGTTTTTTCCAAGACGTTGTTATTCAATGTTGGAAGATTGTGCCTCTAGTGTTGACGGTTGATGTTTGCACAATTCTTTCCAGAACGATGTTGAAGAAGTCACATGACAGTGCATCGCCTTGTCTAAAACCTTTTTTGACATCAAAAATGCATCGGTGAGATGTTTTCCGACCTTGATAGAGCAGCGTGCATTCTCCATAGTCATTCTGCACAAACGGATAAGTTTGACAGGGATGCCAAAACTAGACATTGCTCTGTAGAGCTCTTCCCTATAGATGCTGTCAAACGCGGCTTTAAAATCGATAAAGAGATGGTGGGTATCGATTTGAAGTTCCTGGGTTTTTTCCAAGATCTACCGTAGTGTGAATATTTGATCGATAGTGGACTTTCCTGGTCTGAAGACACACTGATAAGGGCCTATCATGTGGTTGACGAACGGCTTCAGACGTTTACATAATACGACAGAGAGGATCTTATTTGCAATGTTAAGGAGACTGATGCCTCTGTAGTTGGCGAGGGTCTCCTTTCTTCCGACCATATTTTGCAGATGAGTTGGTGCATGCTCCCTACAAGTCATCGCCTACTGCTTTGAATAGTTCGGCAGCGATGCCGTCAGCTCCAGCAGCTTTGTTTGACTTCAGTTTAGATAAAGCTATCTTCATTTTGTCGAAGTCGGGTAGGCGGATTTGTTGATCTGCGTCGCCTATAGGTTGAGTGGTTCTATCTCCCTTACAGCGGAATTCGGTTCGTCATCGCGCCTTTGTATATAGAGTGGATAGTACTCTCATGGAACACGAATTTTTAGTTCATTGACGGCTTATACAGGCGGCGCTAGGAGTACTGAAAATTTGTTGTGCAGATTTTAGAAATTAAAAGAAAAAAGAGTTGAGGAAAAGAGGGTTTTATTATTTTCTCTCTTGTTAGAAATGAAGAGAGTAAGTGAGGCAACAAAATAATACAGTTGCTTATGTTTTTTTGTGTGTTGTCATGGAGATATTCCTATGTATTGAACTATGTAGGTTTTGTTTTTGTTGCATTTGATTTCAAATTTATAAAATCTAAAATAATTCAAATTTCTTTTCACAATGAATACACTGTTGTCATATTTTGAATATTGTACATAGTTGTGTGGATGTGCATATTTAAAAATTGGCAACAGATTTTTGTAGGTTTTTTTTTGCATTTTTTGGAAAGAAATAATACGGTAGGTAGGGAAATTCAATTTTGAGTCAGATATGTATGTAGGGAGGTAGGTACAATTTTTGTTACTCGTAAGTTCTTGGATATTAAGGTACAAATTTGAAAACACTAATTAGATAGTGTTTACAAATTTGTACCTATGCACATGTAGGTATAGGTATAGCTTCATTTTTATCATAGGTTATTCGTATTTGGTATTCTATTGTAAGCATAGTTATAAAGTATATTATAGGTACCTACATAGGTATATAGAAAAACTGTAGGTCGAATTTTCTTAATTTTCTAATTAATTAAATAAATTAAATTTGAAAACAATAGTTTCAACTGTCCTCGAAATATTCGAAGCAAAAAAAAAAACTTACCAATCGTTAGTTAATTTTTGTTTTGTTGAAAAAAGGTGTCAATTAGATCTTTTTTTAAACTTTACCTAATGTAAGAAACAATTAGTTTGAAGCCAGTATCCTCATTTTGGCCAAGACATTCGAGTCGAAGTCAATTTAAGACATTCTGGACCGATAAAAATAACTTATTATTGGAATTTAATAATTTTAACTAAAATAATAACAAGAATAATAATGCGACCCAAACTGATAACTTTAAATCCCGTCTGTCGATTTGTCTTTCTTAAACCTTTTACAAAATATTCATAACAATATTTTGTGTAAGATAAATAATTTGATAAATAATTTTTAAATTGCTAGCTATTTAAAAGTCCAAATGACCCAAATGATATATTGTTTATATTATATTTCTCAGCAAAGAGTAAAAACTAAAAAATATGGGTTAAATATGGGTTAGTCTAAAACAGTTGGGGGTACCGACTCTGGAACAGGTAACATAAAGTTGGTCATGGATATTGTAATCTTTTGAATTCAAATGGTATATCAGTTGGTATCATAGGGATACGCGGTATCAAACACACTTATCCTTTTGATTTACCAGTTAAGATTGTAGCTTCAATCAAATTTGGCAATAACTTTTTCACTGCCTATCTGGTGCCATTACAAAGTTTTGGTGGATTAATATTTCGCAATCATATAATCAAAGAACCAATTTTCAGATTCAAGCAATGGTATGCCAGCCGGTTCCAATGAATTTAAAAATTCAATTGGATAATTCATTACCTCATCTTGATTCATAACACTGTCAATTGATTTATATGTCGTGACCCTGGCAGTTTCGCTTGAATTTGAAAATTAATGGCATTGATATGAATGTTCTTCGGTACTAAAATGGCGCGTTTTCTCAACCAATCATAATTTCTGTAGTTCTGAAGAATATTCGAAAAAACACATTCAATCGGTTGGTACTGTCGATTGGTATTTTGACATCACTAATTTCTAACAATTATTTTGAAAACTCATGGGCCCGGGCAGTTGCATCATTATGTGGGTGAATACGCATATTCATGTTCAGGTTCAATTTTCGTATATCTACATATCTCCAAAGAACTGATGCCTTCAAAAAGGCGTTTATTTCATCATCAGGAGTTGATCGAGAAATGACAGGCAATGTTTGACGAAAGTCCCCTGACAGCCATATTAGAGCACCACCAAAAAGCTGTTGATTACTGCGTAAATCTTGCATTGTTCGATTAAATGCTTCTATTGCATTCATTGTGCACTCATCCCATAAAATAATTGACGTTAATCGCATAACTTTTGCCATAGCAGAATTTTTCGAAATATTGCAAGTTGGAGTTTCAATCACCTGTACATTCAATGGCAATTTTAATGCAGAGTGTGCGGTCCGACCTTCTTCTAATAATGTAGCAGCAATTCAAGAAGGTGCAAGTGCCAATGCAATTTTTTGTTCCGATCGAATAGTCGCTAAAATCAATGATACAACGAAAGTTTTGCCTGAACCACCAGGTGCATCCAAGAAATATAATCCACCTGCATTATTGGAAACGGCTTGTGTCATATACATGTTTTTGTTGAATATTCAATTTGGTGCTATTACAATTTTGTGATTATCAGATGGCATACGATCAAGAGCAATTTTGAACAATTGAACTAATGCGTTATGCTGATGAAAAAACCTTTGTAGCTCACGAATAATTTCTCGTCTTGTATTTGAAACTACGCACAACGTTGATCCAATTCACGATTTTCATCACCAATAAAATAAATTTGCAAAAATTGATGATCAGCGTCGGGGTATGGCAATAACGAACCAGCTTGGTGATAATTCTGGCCCTGAATCTGTAACATGTATGCAATTTTAGGTAGATGTTGAATCAGAATTTGTAAGACTTTATGATTCAGATTGATATATAAACATGGGACAATCCTGTTGAGGTATTTACCTAAAAAGTCGGCATAAAATTATCTCTAATAATTTTAGTAGCACCAAAAGAAGTCATTTGAAATGCCGAATTGTATTGTTGAATATTACTAAAAACTGCTTCGACGTTTGAGATGTACCAAAAATAAATGAATACAATGGTTCGGGTGGAGTTTCTAATGTTGGCAATCTCACTTTGCCATTAGCACAACACATTCCGGGCGTTTCACCTGGAAAGTTAGCCGCATCACAATGTGGACATATTGCGTCGCAGCACGCGGCATTTCATCCAAAACAGCACGACGTATTCGTGATCGCCGTGCAAGATTAAGTACAGGTACAGGGTCAACAGATCTATTCTGTGCAGTACGTTCACGCTGCGCTGCATTAGCTTGTGCGCGTTCATATGTAGCCTAAAATCGTCTTAATATTGCCACTTGATTTGCCTACGCGTTCGCCGGCCTATGTTTGGTCGTCTTGCCCACTAAACAACTTAACAATATTTTGGAAAATATAAACACAACGAAGCAATAATTATCGCTGATAAAATGAAATGACATATGATGACATTAAATTTGTTTGACAGAACTAACGTCACTTTTTTTGTCTTCGATTGTTTTGCCAAATTGGCTTTTAAGTATTATTACAAATTGTTTGTATATGGGAGTATAGAAAGATGTTGATTTTACACTTTTTCAAGATTTTTTTAAATTTTCTCTACGTACAAACCTTCTCTGGACTTCCACGAATAATTCAAGACCAAAATTAGCCAAATCGGTAAAGGCATTGTTGAGTTATAACATTACAACGAAAAGTGGCATTGATTTTTATATATATAGATATAGATAGATAGATTAAAAAATATGAAAAGTTTATTATGTGTTTCAATTTGCCATTAGTTTGACGAAAGTGTCACTTTTGATGTTTTTGGGACTTTTTTATTCTTGAAATTCGTGTTTAAATCTTAGTTCTAGAGCTTCCAAAGCAAATTCACTTCAAAAAGTAGATTTCTTTCATTTTTAAGATATTAAAAGATTTTGTATTTAATAGGAAATCCATTTTGAAAGAAAAAACACTTTAAGAATGTCTTACAATATATATTTGCTTCAAATCGCTTTTTTGTAAATATCGTTAAATTACTAAAAAATCTTTAGATAAAGTCTTTAATTATGCAACTTAACTTAAGAGGTGTGAAATCCATTACTTTCATTTGACCTAATATACATATGCAGATGCATATATACCTAAGAAAAACAAAACATTGTACCTATTTTCTTTTTGTTTTGAAAATGGGTATTTCAACGTATTTTTGTTGTATTCATTGGCAATCGGCTAACCGGCAACAGTTCAAAATTTAAATTTGAATTGGTATTTGGCTTATTGGTATTTGTCTTTATTATTGCTTTATACATAAATAAATAAACAAAAAAATGTCTCTTTATTGTCCCCTCCAACCATAGCTTCTTTTGTTTTCATTCTTCTCTTTTTGTATTGTCAAATTGTCTCTTAATTTCCTCAATTAAAACTCTGCACAAACTGTGCAGATTTAGTTCATTGACGTTAGGCCAGGCGTCGCTTCGTTCGTTCCTCTTCATAATATTACTATTCCACTCTATATACAAAGATCGCGCGCCGTTAATTTGGAGAAGTGGTCTTTCTATACTTATATACATAAGTCCAAATTAATTGTTTAGTACTTTTTGTTTTATTCTACTGTCAATAGCATGTTGCTAAAAGATTTACAAAAAATTAATAATAACATTTTGTATAGGATATAAAACTTTGAAGGTTGTGGGTTAAGAATATGATATACAAACTAATTTTCTGAAAATTGCAAAATGTTTTAAAATAGCTGTAACTTTAGGCGGGTTGGACATTAATCAGCATATGTATATATATTCTAAAAGGGAATTTAAAAATCTACAACTTCTTTCCTATTCATACTTTTCGTTTATGGATAAGTTTAGACAATATGGTGCAATGTTTATGAATATTTTGACGTAAATTGATTTTTTTTTGTAAATTTCAACTTTTTCCGAGGGTATAGCTCGAAAACGGTTATGAATTAGAAAAAAACATATGATATAAAAGTTTTAGATAATTTTAAGAACTCCAATTTATTATCTAAAAATATTTCTCTCCGATGCACCATTTTCGAGATATAAGCGAAAAACCCAAAATTCGTACCTTTACCCCCCCTCCTCACCCCCCGCTAATCACCTAGGAGTCAGGACTTTTGATATGTTAACAACCTAAGCCCCCTAAACAAGTTTCTGAAAGAATCGTTTAGTTACCTGCTCACGCACTCTACACCTCATTTTGGGTCATTTATTGACTGGACTATTTGTGGGATTTTAGTTTTTTTTTTAAGCAAAAACTGTCGATTAGATTTTTCTAAAAAATATAATTATATTAGATACATATATTTAATTGTTGTCAAGATATTTAAGTCGAAATTCAATTTTTTACTTTAGCCGTAATTAAGGGTTTTATATTCTGCAAAAAAAAACTGTCGATTCGATACTTTTAAAAAATTTACAAGGTTCATACAATTATTTTGAAGGTAATATCATTTTTTGTTTGTAAAATATTCGATTTCATAAATATTTTTTTCAGTTTTTTTTTTTTTTTTTTGATTTATAAAAACCCTAAGTTGATTTTTTTCCATTTTCTACAAAGTTGTTATCACGTCACAATGTATGATATGAAATTTTCAAGAAGTTCCAGTATTGCTTGCTGAAATATTTGGGGTAAACAGCAACATGTTTAACTTTTTTTTAGATTGCAATAATTAAAGAAACACTTACTCATTTTTTGAAAGTCCTTTCTGCTTGTTTTTAATATTAATTATTATTTGTAAAACAAAATTCATTTGATGTCAATATCTCTGCCGGTTCTTAAGATATGACCAGGGCCGGATTTAGAAGTCCAGATGCCTCGGGCAATAAAGGAGCGGAGGCCCCCTCATCACAAATTATTTTCAAAATACATAAAGTAAACCATTTTTTTTCACTCGAGTTTTTTTTAATAAATAATTTATTTTGAAACCAAGTATATTCCTTTAGTATTGAACAAACACATGCATATAAATATAAACGGACAAAATAATTATCTGAAATTAAATTTTAGGGTTAACGAACGGAACCTTTCGAGCTTTTTTCGCCGAAAAATCGTTGGTGATTTCGTTGAAATCCAGTTCTCGGAGTAAATCGCTTTCAATGCTCAGAAAGCTTCGATAGATGGTTTTGTCCCATCGTGGTTCGAAGCCTATTTTTTATAATTTTCATTTTTGAAAAGGAGCGCTCTCCAGTGCAATTTGTTACCATCAAAACCAAATACATTCTCAATGCAATTTCGAGGTTTGGGACTGTAGCTCTGAAATTTTGATTTTCGAGCTTGTCACGATGAGGTGAATTTTGTATGACAATCGAAATCGATATTCTTCAATAATTATACAAATAAATTACTATTGACCGACTATGATTTTTTTCAATTTCTTGCATACAGTAAAGTTCGTGAATAATTGACGGCATTTAATTGTGTTACAATAATATTTGTTTGCTTATCAAACTGCATACCTGACTGCTTAAAGAAATATGAAACAAATTACCAATTAGTCAATAATAATTGATTTTTCCAAGAATTGAAGAACACCGATTCTTCATATACCTATAAGACACTCATCATTCCGGTTCTCATTTATGGCGCTGAGGCCTGGACCCTGTCAAAGAAAGATGAGAGCGTCTTAGGATGCTTCGAAAGAAAAATTCTTCGGTGATTAGATGGAGAATGGAGGAGAAGATATAACGACGAACTGTACGGGCTGTACAGCGACACTGACCTGGTTAACAGAATTAAAGTCCAACGGCTTAGATGGCTAGGTCATGTAGAGCGAATGGACATCAACGCCCCAGCCCCAAAGGTCTTCGAAAAGACCGCGACTCAGGTGGCGCACGCAGGTGGGTCTTATATAGCGACACTTTGGTCCTTCGAGAGAGAATTTTTCCACTCAATTTCTTTCTTAACCCAAAGAAACAGCGGTTAGCAAGAGTTATTCTTCGTTTGATCTCAGCGCTGGTGTTGTTTTCTGCGTTTACAGCGGAGCCTAGGTAGACGAAGTCCTTGACTACCTCAAAGTTACGTCTGTCGATGGTGACGTTTTGACCAAGACGTCGGTGTTGTAGGTCCTTTCTTGATGACAGCATGTACTTTGTTTTGCCCTCATTAACCGTTAAACCCATTTTTGCCGCGTCTGCCTCAATACTCACAAAAGCCCCATTGACATCACGATGAGTTCTTCCGATTATGTAAATGTCATCAGCATATGCTAGTAATTGGACAGACTTTTGAAAGATAGTGCCTCTGGTGTTGACGTGCGAGCTTTGCACTATTCTTTCAAGTACGATGTTAAAAAAATCACATGACAGCGCATCACCTTGCCTAAAACCTTTTTTGACATCGAAAGGTTCAGTTAAGTTGTTTCCAACCTTTATGGAACAGCGTGAATTCGCGTCTTGGCAATGTTGCCACTGGTTTTCTATACATTGTGTTGGGGGCACAGAACTTCGAGAGAGGTTACTTGTAACTCGGTCGGAGAAGGATTTGGCGATCTCTTGCGATAGTAGCCGTTCGACGTTGTACCTTCTCCCAACATCTCCCTGTTTTGCCTTGGGCCTGGAAACCCGAAGTGCTACCTTGGCTACAACAAGGTAGTGGTCCGAGTCGATGTTAGCTCCTCGGAAAGTTCGGACATCCATGATGCTGGAAGCGTGTCTGGCATCGATCGCAATATGGTCAATCTGGTTGACGGTAGATTGATCTGGGGATCTCCAAGTTCCTTTGTGGATGTTGAGGTGTGCAAAACGCGTACTGGCTACCATGACGTTTCGCCCCGCAGCAAAATCTATGAGCCTGAATCCGTTGTCGGAAGTGTTGTCGTGCAGGCTGTTTTTCCCGATTATTCCACCAAAGATGTCTTCCCTTCCTAGCTTGGCATTAAAATCGCCCAGGACAATTTTAATATCGTAGCTAGGACACTGCTCGTATGTTTTGTCTAAGAGCTCGAAGAACATATCTTTGGTGTTGTCATCCTTCTCATCTGTGGGGGCGTGCGCGCATATCAGGCTAATGTTGCCGAATTTAGCCTTGATGCGGATGGTCATGAGGCGCTCGTTGATGCACCTATAGCTCAAGACTTGTTGCCTAAGTCTGGCTCCAATGACGAAGCCGCATCCAAATAAGCGCTGTTGATTTTCTCGGTAGCAGTCACCATAGTAGATATCGCAGGTTTTCATCCTCTTTTTGCCGGGCCCATCCCATCGTATTTCCTGGATGGCGGTGATGTCTGCTTTATAGCAGTCTAGGGACTCCGCTAATTCTTCGGCTGCACGTGGTCTGTTAAGGGACCTAACATTCCACGTGCATATCCGAAGTTCGTTGTCCTTAATTCGTTTGCGTTTGTTGTCAGCAGTAAATCCGTCCGTATCCGAGGCTTGTTGGTGCTTCGCAACTATAAGATTTTTAAGTGGTCAGGAAGTCACCCTGACGGCACAACCCCCAACCTGGAGGGACAGATCCTTAGTATAACTCCAAGGACGGGGAGCCGGATAAACCGCTCCTTATAGGCCTGGGCTCCGAATAAGTCGTAGAAGCCCTATAAGGTGTTCACTAAGTAGTTCAGCCGTACTGGAACTGTAGACGCCACCGTTGATTCCATCTCGGAAATTCCTCCGCTGCCGTCTGGATAAGGAGAGGTGCCTTAGTGGACGCACCTCTCCCCCCTCTCTCGTTTGCTGCCCCAATAACTTTCCACTGGGGTTGGAACCCAATCTCCAGTTGAGGTACTAGGCACCCGATGTTCACCACGGGGAGGTGAGAGTAGGAGTTGATAGACAGAGGTTGGTTTTGAGAAAAACCTGTGGACGCTTGTGTCCTCTTGAATGCACATGTCTACCATTTGAACATCAAGACATTGCTTCTTAGAAAAATCAAGGTTTTACAAAAAATATTAAAATACCGATTTTTCTTCTGGAATAAACATACATATCTAGACAGAAAACATAAAACTTATTTTTTTTATTTGATACTCTGTTAATGTTTTTAAAGAAAAAAAATTGACTTGTTGCCATTTCGGCTTATTGCAAATAAAAATATTTGAAGTTATAAACGTGGGTTAGGTTAGGTTACGTTAGGTTAGGTGATAAGGGGTGTGCACAGCATGAAGCTGTTGCGTACACGGGGGCCTACTGGTCCATTGTGATCCCCTGTAAAAATCAATTTTGCCGATTAACGTATACTGGCTCGTTAACGAACCAGCCTGTGCTATCTATAAATTTCCTCATGTTTGCCATTGAGACCTGTGCTAGATCATCCAGTTCTCCAACAAACCTGTTTCCGAAATGACGGAGTCGGCTGGTTTGGAGATTCGGACAGTCGCAGAGCAGGTGTTTAATGGTTTCTATTTCCTCCTTATCCTGACAGCTCCTTCAAAAATCGGGTGCAAATGTCCCTATCCTGTTAGCCATTGTGCCAATGGCGCAATGACCTGTTAGTACACCTATCAAGATTTTAATGTTCTTTTTACTCAGCGATAGAATATACCGAGTTTCCTTTTCATTTGTGTTAGGCCATAAACCTCTAGAGATTACGCAATCGTCCCTGGATTTCCAGGAGTTATTGATTTTCTCTTTTAGTTTAAGGTCTATCTTCCTCTTGAAGTGGGTCACATCAAAGCTTCTTTTTCATATACAGCTTTTATTTTGTTGGGTTTATTTCTGATGTACCATTTTTAATTAAAACTTTAAATTGCAGCCAAAAACTCCAACAATTATTACAGTATAAAATGTTGTCCGTTGAGATATTCGACAAGTTCAATCATATTGGAATTTTGTTTGTTGTTCATAATTTTGTGATACAAATCTGTCTACTATTCTTCACGTCTTTTTAACATAACTCTTCTTGAGAATTTCACATCATGTTCTTTTTGTTGAAATACAAGCTTTCGTTCTTTCTATCATCATTAACTGATGTACTTTTGTAAGCTTTATCTTTCATGTGATCAGTCCTCCGGATAGCACATTATGTATGTATGTAGGACAGTCGATAAACCACCTGGCTTATCCCTGATCTTTGCTGCTGATATACTGCTGTATTTTAACCAATTCTGAATACTTCTATAGTTTTCACAGGCGTTCGAGAAGAATTAATGTTTTCTCTGACAATATGATCACTGTGTTCGATTTTGGGAGAGTTGCATACTACTAAATTCTTTTAACGTCTCAAATATCATGCCAGAAAACAGATTTAACTAAAGTTATAAATTGCAAAGTTTTGGAAGTTTTTTATACCAATGACAGATTTGCTTGAAAAAAAAAAATATAATTTTGAAGGATCGTATCCCAGCATCTTTGTACTTACGACAGATTGGAACAGGAGCATATTTTTTTTAACGTGTGGCTGGCTTTATTAAATTCCAGCTGAGAGAACCAATATTCGAACACTTTTTGCCGTATGAGCCGTCACATAACCCCATTTAAAATAGTCCAGCCGGGTTAAATCACACGATTTTTAAGGCACGCCACAGGCCCTCGACGGAAGATAATGCTCTCATCAAAATTTTCCTTTAATAAATTGATTGTTTCGATGCGTAGCTCGAGTCAAACCATTATATTGGCAATGAATTTGGACGATTTGCAAACTTTGTTCAGGAGTGAGTCTACTTTGTACAAAATGGAAAACCAAACTCAACATAAATCAATTGGCAGCTGTCAAAATTAACAAAACAAAACACCCTTTATATCGCAAGTATGGTATTCCTTAAAAAATTAGAAGATCTTAATCAAACATGACATTTCGATGGTACAGATGTCCAAAAAAGTCCAGTGATTCCATCCATCGTTCTGTCCTCTCCCTCACAGTTTACCATTGTGTCGATTGAGTTCAAACATGGAATATAAGGCTTCAAATTTACATTAAGTGATTTTTTTACGACTTAAAATAACAGCGGTCCTCATACAAGTTGTATATTAAAAAAGAGGCTGGGATGCGACCCACACTGATAACTTCCCATCTCGTCTATCGATTTGTCTTGCTTAAAAGTTTGTCTATATGTATCAATTTTCACCAAATTTAGCGTACTATTTTTTGTAGATTTTATTTTTTTATGAAAAAACGGACTGCTGGATTTTTATAAAAAAATTACTAGATATCGAAAACAATATTTTCTGTGAAATAAAATAAGTTTTAAGCCAATACTTTTAATTTTTGAAAAGCTATTTGAGTCGAAAGTAAATTTTTACCAAGTTTTAGTAATGTTTTTTTTAGGTTTTTATTTTTTGTAAAAAAACTGTCAAATCGATTTTTCTTAAAAGATAAAATTAGTTTGAAGCCAATGTCTCAAATTTTTGAAAAGATATTTGAGTCAAAAATCAATTTTTACCAACTTTTATAATTTTTTGTTAGGTATTTATTTAAAAAAAAAATCAATTCGATTTTTCTCAAATAACAATAAAAAACATCCTAATGTTGAAAACAATATTTCTTATAAGTTTAAAGTAGTAAGGAATTTTTGAAGATATTCGAATGGAAAATCAATTTTTACCAACTTTTGTTAATTTTTTTGGGTTTTTAATTTTTTGTACAAAAGTTGTCAATTCGATTTTTTTTTCAAAATTGTACTGAATGTTGACAACGATATTTTTGAAAGATTAAAGTAGCTTAAAGCCAATATCTCAAAATTTTGAAAAGATATTTGAGTCGAAAATCAATTTTTACCACCTTTTATACATTTTTTTAGGTTTTTATTTTTTGTAAAAAAAATTGTCAATTCGATTTTTCTCAAAATTTTTCATAATGTTGAAAACAATATTTCTTATAAGATATAATTAGTTAGAAGCCATTATCTCAAATTTTTGAAAAGATATTTGAGTCGAAAATCAATTTTTACCACCTTTTATACATTTTTTTAGATTTTTAATTTTTTGTAAAAAAAACTGTCAATTCGATTTTTTTCAAAATTTTACTGAAGATTTACAACAATATTTTTTGACAGTTAAAAGTAGTTTAAAGCCAATATCTCGAAGTTTTGAAAAGATATTTGAGTCGAAAATCAATTTTTACTAACTTTTATTAATTTTTTTTTTAGGTTTTTATTTTTTGTAAAAAAACTGTCAATTAGATTTTTCTCAAAATTTTATCAGATTTCGAAAACAATATTTATTATAAGATAAAATAACTTTGAAGGCTTGATCTCAAGTTTTTGAAAAGATATTTGAGTCGAAATTCAATTTTTACCAACTTTGAGTAATGTTTTTTTTAGGTTTTTATTTTTTATAAAAAAACTGTCAATTAGATTTTTCTCAAAATTTTATCAGATGACAAAAACATTATTCTTCGTTGGACAAAATTCTTTTGGAGATGAAATCATATTTTAGTCGCAAAATTTTCGAGGTGACACATTTTTTTGTCAGTCTTTTTGATTTATAAAAAACCGTTAATTGTATTTTTTTCAAAAAATATAATTGTTTTGTATTACGTTTTAATAAATAATATAAAATTTAATTGAAGTCGTTAGCGTCATTGGTTCGTGAGATATTTAGGGTTAACCAAAATTTTCACCTTTTTTTTTAAACTGCTATGGTAAAAAAAACCGCCCACGCAATTTTCTTGAGAGCCCTTTCTGCATCTTTCTGCCTTATTATCTGTATAACAAAATTTATTTGAAGTCGATATCTCTTCTGGTTCTTGAGCTATGAACGACGAAAAAAACGTTGCGAACGTACGGACGAACGGACATACGGACGTACGGACATACGGACGTACGAACGTACGCATGCACAGACATCTTTCTAAAAATCTTTTATTTCGACTCTAGGAACTTTGAAACGTCGAGAAATGTCAAAATTTTCAATTCGACAAATCGGACCCATTACAATAACTTCCTGTGGGAAGTTAAAAATCGGCTTAATAGATTTTTATTTTTTCCCTAACTTGGCTTTTTTTAATTTAAAAAATATTTTTGTATGGCTCCAGAGAAACCGTTATTTCGTTTTAAAAAATTTTCAGCTAACAATCTTTTCACTGAAACTTTTAAAATTATATTCTCAAAATATTGTAATTTAATTTAACGCAACTATGAACCTGGTCATCTTATACATACATAAGGCACTCTCCTTTTCTTCTAATCGCATCCATATTCATGAGTTCACCCTCTACACTTTGTGTTGGTTTATGTTAAGATAGTTGGTTCATCAAAATGGTTGCCAAATCCATCTCTTCTCTACCACAGGCTACATAATATCCAACTCACCTGTTTTCACCCTGTTTTTGATTTACATTTAAGTTATAACGAACTGTATTCTGCCTTAAATAAACCAAATATTATTCTTGATGTCATGAAAAAAAAAATCCTTTAACTCGCCCAATAATCTCATTAAATTATCTCGAGCGAAAGACTTTTTTCAAACTTTTAAAAAAGGAACATCTTCTTCTGTGTTTTATTGAACTCATTTAATACAAACTAAAAAAAAATAAACTCCTTTTTTGCTTTAACTTTTTTATTCACGTATAGCCTATTCAATAATTCTCGTTTAAAATATCCTTGAAATTGAACTTTTAATGGTGAAACTCATTACTCAATTCTCAACTTATACATATGTATATAGGGTCGAATAAAAAGGAGACTTTGTCAAAATGAAGATTATGGGGTGGTTTTATGAAATCCAATTTCAACCAAAACAATTCATAAGTCGCCATGGCTAACAAATTAACGAACTATGAGGTTTAAATTTCAGTCATTTAATGAGATAATAAAGACGAGGTATAGCAAAGGTAAGTTATTGTATAGGCAGGGGTGCACATAGTTATCTCTGCTATAACAACTCACCCTGTCAAGGAAAGGACTTTAATTTCACTATAAAATTCAATGACGTCCTGCCTATATATACGTTTTCATTCCTTATAAATTTTTGTACCTCAGGTGTTTTAAGGAAAAATCGAACTACTATAAGCTCGTATATATAGATATAGAGCTCAGTTGTTGGCACTACATACAAAGCGTTATGAAAAGAGTGAAAAATGTTTTTCAAAATCCAACGGAAATGTTGCCTTGGGATCACTTTATTTCACTTTTCATCCCTTATGATATAGTGAAGCCACTTTAAAACACAACGCCCCTGGGGGTTGAAAAAGGATAATGGATCGGCCGCAATGGCGGTGAGAAGTGCCAACACTACACACAAAAGCTTGGTATTGGAGATGAAGCCACGTTTTCGTTCAAGGTTTATGGATAGTGTTACTTTATATAAAGACAAAACCAACAAAAAAAATATCGGGTTATGGACCAATTTTTATTAAGCTCTTTTGTAGTGGTGTTGATTTCCTTATGGATTCCTAACAGTAATTCAAGGAGGGAGGTGGGGGAGTTTTGATTTCGATTTCCTTCTCGAGGATTAGATTTTAACAAGATAATGGTCCTAATGGTTTATGGCATAGATTATGATCCTCTTTTTTGTTCGACAAATAAATTCGCCCTCGTTTTATTTTTCAGTCAATGATAAAAATTGTGCGGTCATTATTTATTTTTAATTTTGATATTTTCAAAATACAAACGTCATATGAAATAGGAATTGAAATAAAGTTAAAATTGCAAAACCAACTACAAATCAATAAAAGAGTAATGGCAAAGGGATAAATTTAAATAAGTTATAAATTTAATTTATTTTGTATAACTTACACCTTTTGGCTGGTTTACAACTTTTTCAATAAATTATTTTTGAAATTCTATTTCGCCTCCCGCCCGGACTCCTTTAGAAGTCGATGCATATAAATTAATGAAGTACTTGAAAAGTACGTGAAAACAAAGGAAAGTATTCTTTTGTTCAAATGCGAGAACTGTATAAATATCTTTCACTCTATCGACCAATGCCAAAACTTGGAAGAGACGCCTGGTATGCTATTGCTGCACCACCCACGTGCGCCGCCTTAGGTCCACAGTCCATACACATACACTCACTAGATATTGAACAATAAATTTGATTTACATAGATTTTAAGTTTAAAGGTTTTAGGAAATATTTATAACATAGTGTATTGTGGCATAGTATACAAAGAAAAATTTATTCTATTTAAGGACTTTGTTGGAAAGAGGATGTAGAAAATTCAAAACAGACATAGAATGGCTTAAACAGTTGTTCATATCGACACAATAAAAATAACATTCCTAGAAAATAACAAAGCAGATCATCCAACTTTTCAAAAGAGACTGGTATTCAATTCACACTAAGTGCAGCTCTTGAAAACTGTTATCTAATATTTTTTTGTAATAAAATTGTCCTTAAACAGAACAAAATAAAAAAAAATAAATACTTAGCTGTTTTGGGTCAAGCTATTTGATACATATAAATTGAATTTTTGTAATGTTTTATTTTTAAAACACTTGTCAACTCGATTTTTGGAAAATGTTTTTTGTATTTTTATGTGTAGGGTTTTCCAATAAAAAGTTTTATTTCTAAAAGCCTGTTATTTGGGCAGCTGTCACTTTCGAAGCCGTCATTTTTTGAAATTTGACGAGTAAAAATTATGATAGATTTTTATTTTCGTATTTGAATTACATTTGCTAAGCTATCGCACAGTTTACATATACAGAGATTTGATATAAGATATAGATACATACATTATATCTTTCTACTGAATCAGTATTTATATTATTAAAATTAAGAATTTTATGGTGATATAAATATTTGAAGGAAAGTACAAAAAAACCTTCAATATAAAAAAAAAAAATGTTCAGGTACATTGTGTCTTCATAGTTTTTCAAATTATACATATTTGTTTGAAATAAATGGGTTAGTATTTTGGGTAAGTAACAAAATTCATAAATCTTATATATAAAAATGAATCGCAAAATGTGTTGGTAAGCGCATAACTAAACAACGCCTGAACCAATTTGGCCAATTCTTTTTTTTTAAATTTTCGTTGCAGTTCAAGGATGGTTTTTACGGCGAGAAAAATTCGAATAATTGGCGGAAAAACCATAAGAACAGCCCTTTTCTTTTTCCCCTACAAATGTTTTCTAACTAAAACGTAGTCAGCTTAAAGGATTTGACTTCAAGTCATGTCAAATTAAAAAAAAAAAAAAAAAAGTGGATGTCGATTTGCCGGTGTACAAGTATTGTTTTTCTTGGATTTTCTGTTACCTAAACTACTGAGTTTGCTTTTTTCAACTGATAAACGACTGAAACAACTTCTTATATCGTGTTTTGTGCAGAGTGATTAGTTAGTTAGTGTTTGTTTAGTTAGTGTTTAGTTACAAAATAATTTAATTTGATATGCCTCCTATAAGACGAAGCAATTTAGGTAGAAGGACCCGAAATGCTACAAACCAAGCTAATTACCGATCTAATCGTAATGTACAAGAACGTAACGACCGAATTAAACGGAATCACAAACGCGTGAAGCGCGAGCGCGACATTCAACTAATAATCGCGCAAGTTTGAATCGAGCAACAATTGAATATTAGCAACAATTCACTCACAAAATAAAATTGCACTTGCACTCGCTTCGTCGGGAATCGCAGCAACTTTGCTTAAAGGTGGTCAAACAGCCCATTAAGCACTAAAATTGCCATTAAATATGCAAATCAATGAAACTCCAACCTGCAACATTTCGAAGAACTCTGCAATGGCAAAGGTTTTGCAGCAATGTAAATTGATTGTGTAGGATGAATGTACGATGGCACATAAAAACTCTTTGGAGGCTTTAGACAGAACCTTAAAAGATTTACAAAGCAATAATAACAGATTTGGTGGTGCAATGATTTTATTAGCAGTGATTCCACGATCAACGCCAGTTGATGAAATCAATGCATGTCTTAAGTCCTCCAATTTGTGGGAACATGTCAAAGTACTTAATTTAAGCAAGAATATGCGTGCCGAGTTGCCAAAAAAAACTCATTGACATTGGTAATGGCAAATTTCCTATAGACATGTTGACTGGCTGTATTACCTTTCCTCAAAGTTTTTGTCAGTGAACGCAATCAAAAGATGAACTTATTCAGAAGGTGTCTCCGATGTTTCTCAAAATTACAGAAACCATGATTGTTTAAGCTATATTGGCTGCAAAAAACATAGATGTAAATGAATTAAATTTCAAAATTCAAGAACAAATTACAGGCGATTCGAGGATATATAAATCAGTTGATTCGGCTACCAACCAAGATGATGTAGTCAACTATCCACCGGAATTTTTAAACTCGCTAGATTTGCCAGGATTGCCACCTCACAATCTTCAATTAAAGGTTGGATCAATAGTTATAATGTTGCGAAATATCAACCAACCGCGTCTTTGCAACGGTACACGGTTAGCGATAAAAAATTACTAAACAACGTGATAGAAGCAACTATGTATACTCAAAGGAAAGTATAAAGGAGAAGATGTTCTCAAACCGCGCATCCCAATGATTCCGACTGATGTGCCATTTGAGTATAAACGACTACAGTTTCCAGTGCGGCTTGCTTTTGCTATCACCATAAACAAGTCCCAGGGGCAATCGTTAAATGTTTGTGCTATTAATCTAGAAAACCCATGTTTCTCACATGGTCCATTGTATGTTGCCTGTTCCTGTGTTGGAAAACCATCAGATTTGTTTGTCTATGCGCCAAGTAATCAAACGAAGAACATCGTATATCACAAAGCACTACATTGATAATAAAACTGATTTCTGTTAATCATTATGATTGCCCTATCACGAGGGTGACGGTTCTGTTCAGGAGAATTTTTAGCCACGACTATAAAATACGTAGGAACAAAAAACTTCCACATTACAAATCTTTATGACAGGACAAAGTATGTCGGGTCCGCTAGTAATGGATAAATATACTTATGTTTATATCTTAGTATGAGTTAGTGACTTTATAATTGAATGTATTAATAAATAAATAAATAATTTAACTATTAAGTAATAAATTAAATAAATAAATAAATATAATAATAAATAATTTAGTTATTCAATAAATAATTTAATAAATACAAAACAAACAATCAAACTAATAGTTATTTAACTATTACTGTACAAAGAAGTTGATGAATAAATAAACAAACATATAAATAAATAAATATATATAATAAACTAGCTGACCCGGCAGACTTTGTACTGCCTCAATCGATAAATAAAAGACCTAAACTTTTGTATAAATTAATTTCAAAACAAACAAAACGTTTTGAATAAAAAAGCATTTTTTTAATTAAGCATGAAGTTTTATTATTATTTTCGACACATCATGTTGCTTACTTAAAAAAACAGAGTTTTCCTGAAATACTGGCTATTTATAAGGTTTAAATTTTTATGGCACACACTGTTATGATACAGTTTGTTAATCAATTTAAAGCTTTCTCATAAACTATATTTTTTGTTTTGTTTTGTGGTGCGTAAATAAACAAAGAAGACGGTTTTCTAACGCGCGAACACGCGACGTATTATTGTCCATGCGCGAAACAGGGAAACTCCAAGTTGATTCCGCAAACTTCTAAAGACTGTCCTTGCGATTTATTTATTGTCATCGCAAAGGCCACACGTACTGGAAATTGTAAGCGTTTATTATTATTCACATTGCTATCGGCATTTATAGCATCGCGGAGATGAATATATTCCCCTGATCGTAGCTGTCGTTGGTTCAAACGGATGTTTAATCGTTCAGTCTCAATTTTGACATACATGTCAACTGCAAACTGATGAAAAAGTCGTTGAAACATCAAAATATGATTTATTTCACCTTGACGGATCATGAGTCTGTATGAATAGAATTCAAAGCACTAAATTTTTTGTTGGTTTCAGCACCTACAATCAAAGATGATATTATATAGATGAATTGAATTTAAAAATATTATTTAATCCTGCTCAATTTATTTACCTGTTACTTGATTTACCATTTTGATATTAAAATGGTATCCATATTCCCCCTGTCAGAAGATCAAAGGATATTATAATCTATCATAGCTCCTGGTGTGTTTCAGATACACGTTTTAAATCACTATTCCGACGATTTTTTTTTTTTTATAATTAGCGAACACTAAAAGGGTTTTTTTATACCTTTAAGATGCCAAAGACACAGTGTGAGCATTAGGAAAGGAGGGAAGGGTTGGATAGGAGGTGTCGGTGTAATGGATTTTGAACTCCTGAACATTGCAATGATAGGGAAAGATAGAGCGTGGCAAGGCGTTCCACATTCGCGTAGTACGGCTAAAAAATGAATCTCTGTACTTCATAGTACGGCCAAAATTGGGCTCAAGGGTAAAATGATGGGCATTCCTAGAAGCGCGAGTATTATAGTTAAATTGTTTAAGGGGAGGAATGCAACTTGCTATTTCACTAGAGCATAGTCCGTTAAATAACGGTAAAAAAGGGTTAGACAAGAAACCTTGCGTCGATGTTCGAGTGACGTAAACGAGTTGATGATGTTAATGTCACCAATCATTTTAAAAGCTCTACTTTGAATACTGTCCAAGAGGCTTAAATAAGTTACTGGAGCACCAGCCCAGAGATGAAAGTTATATTCAAGTTTCGGACGTATATAAGTTTTGAAGATTGTAGCTAGATCAGACGGAGAGAAAAATTTCTTGCAACGTCTCAAAAAACCTAGACATCTTGCGGCATTTTTGGCACCATCGCGTATGTGATTGCTCCAAAAAAGGTGGTTGCTGATGCACATTCCGAGGATGTCGAGATTTTCCGTTTCGTTGATGCAAGTGCCACTCATAGATAGTGGCAAAGAGGGTTTATCTCGCTTTAACGATGCAAGACAGCATTGCGTTTTCGAAGCATTAAATTCCACACGATTTTTTATTTCCCATTGTACAATGCTGCGTAGGTCGGAATTTAATGAGCTAATCATATTTTGTCGTTGCAGTTCCACATCCGAAGAGAAGTGTTGTGAGTCTGGAAACGAATATGAAAAGCTAAGAGTGCTATCGTCAGCGAAACAATGTATTGGATTAGAAGTAACAGACAGGACATCATTTATAAAAATGAGAAAGAGTGTTGGAGATAGAACAGAGCCCTGGGGCACACCAGCATTTATTTTATGGGTTTCAGACTTGAATCCGTCCAAAACAACTTGTATTGAACGGTTCGAAAGAAAATTTATAATCCAACGAAGAAGAGAATCGTCGATACCGAAAGCACTCATTTTCGATAAGAGAGCAAGATGCCAGACTTTATCAAATGCCTTTGAAATATCAAGTGCAATAATCTTACTTTCTCCAAAACGATGTAAAGATTTGTTCCACTGTTCGGTGAGATGAACCGTGAGATCACCAGTGGACCTATTGCTACGAAAGCCGTATTGCCGGTCATTAAGAAGCTTCCGTTCCTCAAGATATTTCTTAAGCTGATAATTAATCAGCGCTTCCATGACCTTGGAAAGAAGGGACGTAAGTGCAATCGTTCGGTAATTAGAGGGTGAGGAAGATTCGCCTTTTTTGGGAATAGGCTGGACAAATGCGGTTTTCCATCCACTCGGAACGAGACCTGAGAAGTAGGACAGATGAAAAAGCTTACGCAGTGGTTTTGCCAGCGTTGAAAAACACCTCTTCAGACAATAGCGGGGATACCATCCGGACCAGCGGATTTATGAATGTTAAGATCTTTTAGGACTCTCGCCACAGTACCAGTGCGAAAAAAGATTGGTCCCATAGAATCACTAACGCGCTCGATGACAGGCGGAGTCATAACACTCATTGGCAGCGTTGAATTGGCGGCGAACTGCCTAGCGAAGAGATTAGCTTTCTCTAAAGAGCTAACAAGTGGAGTGTCATTGACAACGAGGGTAGGAACCGACGAAGAGGAAGAATTCCTCATGTTTTTTACAAATGACCAAAAATTTGTAGTGCCATTGAGACATTGCAATATTTTTTGCCGTAATTTTTGGTCATGTAAAAATTTGGTCCGTCGAATATGGACGTTGCAGGCCTTCCTGGCTTGCTTGAACTTATTCCGGTTTTCCTCAGTTGGATTGGCTTTAAAACAACGGAAACTTACCTTCTTGACCCTAATAACCTCTTTACAGCTCTCATCGAACCATGCGTTTTCCTTAGGTCTGATGCTTTTAACCCTATTCGGGATAAAAGTTCTCATTCCAAGGAGAATCAAACTTGTGATCATATCAGCGCTGGCGTCAACGTCACTATCGAGGAAGCATAGTGACCAGTTAAAGATCCTAAAATAATTATTGAGACCGTCCCAGTTGGCTTTCTCGTATTGCCAAACGGTTCTCTTAGGAGCTCTTTCTTTAACTGGAGAGTTTTGACACGAGAAATTTGCTGATATGACACAATGGTCAGATGAGCCTAGAGGATATAGAACACTAATAGTGTACTTGAAGCACAATATCTCTAGATTGTAAATTTTCTCCCACAATAACAACAGCCACTTCATCAATGGTAGGTGAATTAAACCTCCTTGTGTGTTCACCGGCAGGTGTTTTGTCAGCTCGAATGATAATATTATGGCTATCAGATGGCATCCGATCCAATGTTATTTTGAACATGTTTACTAAATTGTTATTCTGATGAAGAAACATTTGTAATTCTTGGACAATGGTTCTCTTCACTGTTGGATTGTGAGCACAACCATTATCAACTTTCGCATCTGAATTACCCATAAAATAAATTTGTAAAAATTGATGATCTGCATCAGGTATAGTGGTAACAGTGCCTCCAGAAAGTGTAAAATTTGTCCTTATTGTATCTGTAATATTTTAAATTTTGTCCATTAATTATTTCATATATACAGCGTGTAACGGAAGGGGCGTATCAACCCTGAAGGAGGTGAATGTGCTCATGAAACTCAACAACTTTCCCCAAAGAACATAGGTCGAAATATGAAAAAAAAATTCGGCCCTCCCCTACAAAACTGACTACTGATTGATTTACTATGGGAGGGCCAAATTTTTTTATCGCGCACGTAGCGGTAATCGTCACTCACAATGATAGAAGGATGCACTCATAGAATATCGTAACCATAATATCGTAACACTTTTTCCGTGTTCTGATTTTTTTATTTATTTTTTTTGGAGTTAACCTTTAAGCCATAAATCTCCGTGTTCTGAAGTGCGACAGAATGATTGACATATTAGTTGGTTGTCAAATCTAATGTCAAATATTATGGTTGTGTTCAGAAACTTAATTTGTGACAAAACTTAAGATTTATCAAACTTAAAAAAATAATCTGATACAGTTAAAACTGAAGTCCAAATTAATTGGAAATCAGTACTACTAATAGTTTATTACATTTTTTGTCCCGTTCGCGATTCACTTTTGTTTATTTTCGGAACGCGACATTAGATCCTCCGAAGCACACGCGAAGACTATTTTCATAGATATGTATGATTGAATTTGAACTTTATGCAGCGGTAATAAATTGCAAATTGACTCTTTGACGTTAGGAAAACACCTAAATTGCTTAGACAACAGTGAGTGATTATAATTTAATATGAACTTTATTGAATAGCAATAAAGTTAAAATTGACTCTAAAAAACGTTTGTATAGGAAATAGAAAAGTGCTGTTTTTAGGGTTTTCCCGGGAATTATTCGATTTTTTCCCGCCTTTTAAACCTTCCCTAGA
Organism: Eupeodes latifasciatus; assembly: GCA_920104205.1. Taxonomy (NCBI): domain Eukaryota; kingdom Metazoa; phylum Arthropoda; class Insecta; order Diptera; family Syrphidae; genus Eupeodes; species Eupeodes latifasciatus. Next base: position 158,924,203 of record OV049926.1, read on the forward strand.
CCTCCACGAACATTTCAAGACTAAGATAAGATAAATCCGTTCAGCCGTTCTCGAGTTATAGTGAGACTAACGAACAGCAATTCTTTTTTATATATATAGATAAATTAATTGATTGCAATACATTAAAAACAAGTAGATAAATAATTGTGTAACTCACATATAGGTAAATAAATAATAAATAAACATTAAATCAAATAAGTAAAATATAAAGAATAAGTTAATATCGTATAGTGTTTAAGTAAACAAGTAATAACATAATTTAAATATTTAGAAAAAACAAAAGGAAAACGAAATGTTTTTTTACCATAGCAATTTAAGAAAAAATTGTGTAAATTTGGGTAAGCCCTAAATAACTCACGAACCAATAACGCTAGAGACTTGAACAAAATTTTATATTAGTGACGTGGAAAAATTCCAATTAACGGTTTTTTTATAAATCAAAAAAACTGAACAAAAATTTGTCACCTCGAAAATTTTACGAACAAAATAAAAATGATTTTATCTCCAAAATAAGTTTTTGCAACAAAGAATAACGTTTTAAACATCTGGTAAAATTTTGAAAAAATTGAATTGACAGTTTTTTTAACAAAACAGTAAAAACCTATAAAAAATTACTAAAAGTTCGTAAAAATTGATTTTAGACTCAATTATCTTTTCAAAAACTTGAGACATTGGCTTTAAATTGAATTTATTTTATAAAAAATATTGTTTTGAACATTTAATAAAATTTTGAGAAAAATCAAATTAACAGTTTTTGTTTTATAAAAATAAAACCCTAAAAAAAAAACATTACTAAAAGTTGGTAAAAATTAATTTTTGACTCAAATATCTTTTCAAAACTTTGAGATACTGGGTTTAAACTAATTTTATCTTTTAAAAAATATTATTGGCAACATTCAGTAAGATTTTGAGAAAAATCGAATTGACAGTTTTTTTTACAAACAATTAAGACCCTAAACAAAAATTAATAAAAGTTGGTAAAAATTGATTTCCGACTCAAATATCTTTTCAAAAATTAAAAATATTGGCTTCAAACTAACTTTATCTTATAAGAAATATTGCTTTCATTATTCGATAACATTTTGAAAAAAAATCGAATTGACAGTTTTTTAACAAAAATAAAAACCGGAAAAAAGCATTACTAAAAGTTCGTAAAAATTGATTTTCACCTCAAATATTCAAGAATTTGAGATATTGGCTTCAAATCAATTTTATTTTATAAAAAAATATTGTTTTCTACATTCGATTAAGTTTTGAAAAAAATCTTATTGAGAGATTTCTTACAAAAAATAAAAACCTATAAAAAAAACAGTACTAAAACTTGATAAAAATTTGCTTTTGACTAACATATCTTTTCAAAATTTTTATAAAATTTCAACAGTCCGATTTTTCATAAAAAATTAAAGTCTACAAAAAATAGTACGCAAATTTGGTAAAAATTGATGTTCGCTTCTCGATATCTCGTGGACAATAGAAGGTATTTACTTCGAATTAGTTTCATTCATCTAATTTGTATTTGTTTATATAAGAAATAAAAACTTTTAAGAAATGCTACTAAAATTGGTAAAAACTGGTTTTCGACTAAAAATCTTGTTAACAAAAATAAAAATTGAAATCAAACTATTTCATTATATGCAAAATATTGTTGGTAATTTTTAAATTTTTAAGAATAATTCAACTGACAACTTTTTTTAACAAAACACGAAAACCTACCAACTTTTATGCAAGACAAATCGACAGACGGGATGAGAAGTTATCAGTGTGGGTCGCATCCCAGCATCTTTTTTCAATTAGGATCATTTCTTCACAACGGTTTTTCGATTCAGACCTTTATGCCTGCCTTATTTACGAGATATGCTCATTCAAAGTACATTTCCTCCAGAACTAAGCGTTCCGTAAAAATTATTTTTGTGAAACTGCTGACACATAAGGATGGTTTGTTACCGTTAAACCAATGAAAATCTATCGAAGTTGTGGATTTATGAACCTGCGTATTTCTTTATAGGCAGACTTTATACCTTTAGTTGGTACTTTCAAAAGAATCTGCATAGAAGATTCATTTCAGAAAGAGTTTCTATCTAAAAACTCTACTTATAGAACCTTTATCTATATTTTTAAAAACTGAGTTCTTACGCATATTTGAATCTATGAATCTTGAATTTATATATTTTACCTCAGGGCTTGGTGGGTTCAACTTAAGGACCCTTCATCGAATGTTCAATAAAAATATTGTAATTGCCAATTTACATTTTCAACGCACGTGCTTTCAATCAATCGTGCAGAGGCAAGAGTCAAGAAGTCAAAGATTGTTAAGGACAAAAAGAAAAAAATAAAACATTGTTGTTGGTTGAACAGATTGGGAAAGCTTTGATTTGTGTGAACACCACAAATCAAAGAATATAAAGTATACAATGTTCATCCTGCCCGTTCTCTTCCTTCGAGAAGAATAGCACATTTACAATATTGGGTAATACAAATTTGCTGCACGGGACCTGAAGCTCAAGGATCGTGAAAATTTCAACGTGTTCCTATACTCGTCCTCACCGTCGTCGCGTCGTTGGTCGGGTCGCGTCGTCTTTGTACATGTAAACTTCGCACAAGTTGTAGATGTAGAAGATACATGGCAATGTAATGCAGTTACGTGCATGCAATAAAATGATAACTGCAAGGATAACAATGGGATTCTGAGTACAGAAATGATTACTTTTTGTGTAGTTGTTGATGGTTTGGAGGGTCGTGACTTGTGGGTGGCGGTCTGTGATGGCGGCGATAGCGTGGAGGTTGGCGTTAGGAATAACGATTGTGATTGTAGGAACCATTCCCACCGTGTTCGTATAGTTCAAAAATGCAGAACATATAGCTTAACACTTTTGCAATGAAGTAGAATTTGATGCAATAGTGTTAATGTACCGCTAGCTATATTATTATACACTTTTGTCTCTTTCATCTAAAGGTAGGTACCCTAACGTTTGGATCCCTTTTATGATTTTATATCAGTTGTTCGAGTTTTTTGTCTACTGACGTTCTATTGTTCAATGACAAAAAGAGTCCTGTTAGTAGGGAAGTATATGATGGTATAAGAGAATGTAACATGCACATCGCAGAACCATATAAGAATAGCAAACTATAATGGATAGGAAGCTGTTTTTTGTTTTTAATTTTTTGTTAGTAAAAGAAAAGCAAGGAAGGTAAACTTGATAAACATGAAAAAAGGAATTTGAAATTTTATTGTTTCTAAGCTTTGTTAGCTAGACAAGCTTGAAAAACTTTTTTCCTATTTATTTAGTTCTTTTTTTTATCGGAGTTGAAAAAAAAATCTTTATCATGAATATATTTTACATATTACAAAATGTTAATAAGTTTCGAATAAAATACATAACCATAACCAAGTTACTGTTTTTGGACTTTTAAAGAATTTGTAAATTTAAGTAAAAACAAAATTCCTTAATAAAATCTTATAACGTATTAAGTTTAAAAAAGCATCTGACTAATAAATTTTGTCTAAAAATCTTTTTTGAAAGAATATTTTCCAACCTATTTTCTTAAAACAGTTTTTGTTTTGGAAAGTAAATATAGCTACTTCCCAGTGGATGGCGTAGCTACCGCTGTATCAGCTGTATCCATGTAACAGAGCCCCCGAGATATAGGGGCCCCCAAAGATTCAGAGCACAAGACGTGTGTAAAAAAATTCACTTAAATATTTAATAAAGTTTTATTACAAAAAAATGTTCCGATGATCATTTTTTACATGCGTCAAATATTTTTTCCTGTGTATCTTTTTTGCATGAACTAACACCTGAACAACTCGAATACTCCATTCCGAACCCTGTATGTATCTGCAATCGAAAAAAAAGTCCCGTCTGAAAAGAAAAAATAAAGAAAAAAGAGATAATGAGTTCAAGAAAAAAATAAATCAAGGAGGAAAATAACGAAGCGCTTTTTTGATGAGTTGGCAGAAGATCATAGAATTTCTGATCCGGAAATTTACTTCAAAGTCAATATTTATTATTCCATGCTTGGACATTTTGATTGGACAAACTCAGCAAAGATTTCAAAGCCTTCATAATCTTAGTAGGTAGTATGTTTGAAGTGTTGGAACCGCATAAGCTTTTATCGTTCTCAAATGATGAGATAAATCAAGGATCAAAAAAGCTAGTGGAAAAGTACAATACAGACATATCTGGTGATTTCTGTAATCAACTAATTGCTCTAAAAACATACATCCGAAATCCTCAAAATTCATTCTATAAAAGAACTTGCTAAATTATTAGTCATCGAATTTAATAGTCTTGATTCTAGTTTTTCTGAAGTAATAACAGCATGCTTTCTCTTTTTGACTCTTTTGGTAACCACAGCAACAGCTGAAAGATCTTTTTCCAAGCTGAAAATAATAAAAAATTATCTCAGAACTTCAATGGTACAGAAGAGGTTGTCAGATTTATCACTTTTATCAATAGAAGTAGATAATTTTGAAAAACTGAAATCTTCTTCAGGTATGGAAGATTTAATAAATAAATTTGCAGAAAATAGGCAAGGAAAGTAGTACTTTGAGAAGAAGTGCAAATATTATTTTTTTTTAAGCTTTATAAAACATGTATCTATATATATGTAGTATGCATTTATGTTAAAGTTCCTATGTCGTTATATATTGAATTAAATTTATCTTATTTATTGACGTTAGTGTTTTAATTTAAAAAAATGTTTTAAGGTTATGGCCCAGTTTTGGGAAGAGGTCGGGGGGGGGCAAACAAAATTGGATACAGGGCCCCCAAAGGTATAGCTACGCCACTGCTACTTCCTAATTGTTGAAAACATGCAACATTTGTTATTATGTTATTACCATAAGAGAATGTATAAGATATTAATTTTTCAGCTCGAAAGCGTCAAGAACAAAACTATTTCACATACATATGTATGTACCTTAGTAATATTACGTATTCAAAGTTTACAAAAATTAGTGCAAAATATTTTCCAACTCAAATGCCTTGATAGTTTTTTGTTTTTAATATTTTTGGTATGCAGTTATTTTGTATTTATAAATATACGCTTTACATTGGAATATTGTAAAAAAAAAATGTAGAACCATTATTGAAATGTCGAATTTTGAAACAAACCAAAATAATATTCTTAAAAAAAAAAACAAATAAAAATTAGAAATTTTTGATCACAAAAAATTATGTAGAAGAGCTTAGGTAAAAGCGATCAATGGAAACCATACTGCGAAAGGCATCAGTGTAATAATACATAACTCCACCACTGTTTTAGATCCATGTAAAATAGCCCAACACTTTGCAAACAAATGGGCTGGCTATAATGCCGATTATAATTTTTCGGACAATGTTCTAAGACTAAAAAACAGTGTTCAAGAAGTACTTAACTATGAGCTTGATACAATAATAAACCCGATCACAATTAATGATGTAATGGAATCATTAAGCGGAACCAAAGGTACAACTCCCGGCGCCGACAAAATTTCTTTCAAAATGCTTAAATATCTACCCGTGGAAGTAATATTCAGGCTAGTAAAGCTATATAATAATATTTTGAATGAAGGTGTTTATCCGTATGAATGGAAGAAGGCTCATTTAATTCCAATTCCTAAGCCCAATGGCAACCAGAACTCCTTAGACAGTTATACCGTCCAATATCCATTCTTTCAGTACCTACTGTCCAAATTATTCGAGAAAATAATAGGGAACAGGCTTAAATGGACTCAAGAAAAGCATCTCAACAGCGGTCAACACGGCTTTAGACCAGTAAGAGGCACCCACCCTTTGCTTCACATGCTAGACCATCCAGTGCACGCAGAGTTAGCCTTACGTCACCATTCTGTTCTTTTGTCCATAAATTTGGAGAAAGCGTTTGAAAGGATTACTACTAATGGAGTGATCAATCAATTAAAAAACTGGGGAATCAACAAGCAACTACTTCAGGTAATTTCTTCTTTTATGTCAAATAGAACAATCATCGTGAAGATGAATGGACACCTTTCAACTGCTACTTCCATCCAAAATGGAATTCCGCAAGGTTCACCAATCTCTACCGTGTTATATAACGCTTATGTAAATCCACTCCTTGAAAGACTTCAGTCTGAGCTGGTACAGACAAAAACCATACTTAACTATGCTGACAGTATTTTCGTCTTAGCATCGGGAAAACCAGATGAAGTCAAACACACTTTAAATTCGACAGTATCAAAAGCACTTGAATGGTGTGATGAATCTGGAGCAAAAATGACAATAAATAAAATGGATGCATTACATATTTGTAGAAAACACAATTGTATGAACACTGATATAAATATTTATTTTTTTTTATATTTATTTATTCTTTTCCCACCATGGCCTCGTTGAACCACCTAACTCAGCTGGTCAACGAGCCCACCCGAATATCGGACGTGGTAGGTCGAGCAGAAAACACTCTTGACTTGTTTCTTACCTCTGACCCTGATAAGTACACTGTTAGTGTTCTATCTCCTCTAGGCTCATCTGACCATTGTGTTATATCAGCAAATTTCTCGTGTCAAAACTATCCAGTTAAAGGAAGAGCTCCTAAGAGAACCGTTTGGCAATACGGTCCCAACTGGGACGGTCTCAATAATTACTTCAGGATCTTTAACTGGTCACTATGCTTCCTCGATAGTGACGTTGACGCCAGCGCTGATATGATCACAAGTTTAATTCTCCTGGGAATGAGAACTTTTATCCCGAACAGGGCTAAAAGCATCAGACCTAAGAAAAACGCATGGTTTGATGCGAGTTTTAAAGAGGTTGTTAGGGCCAAAGAAGTAAGTTTCCGTTTCTATAAAGCCAACACTACTGAGGAAAGCCGGAAAAAGTTCAAACAAGCCAGGAAGGCCTGCAACGCCCATATTCGACGGACCAAATTTTTACATGACCAAAAATTACGGCAAAAAATACTGCAATGTCCCAAAGGCAGTACAAATTTTTGGACATTTGTAAAAAAACATGAGGCATTCTTCCTCTTCCTCGGTTCCGACGCTCGTTGTCAATAACACTCCTTTTGTTAGCTCTTTAGAGAAAGCTAATCTCTTTGCTAGGCAGTTCGCCGCCAATTCAACGCTGCCAGTGAGTGTTATGACTCCGCCTGTACTTGAGCGAGTTAGTGATTCTATGGGACCAATCTTTTTTCGCACTCGTACTGTGGAAAGAGTTCTTAAGGATCTCAACATTCATAAATCCGCTGGTCCGGATGGTATCCCCACTATTGTTCTGAAGAGGTGTTCTTCAACGGTGGCAAAACCACTGCGTAAGCTTTTTCATCTGTCCTATTCCTCAGGCCTCGTTCTGAGCGGATGGGAAACTTCATTTGTCCAGCCCATTCCCAAAAAAGGCGAATCTTCCTCACCCTCTAATTACCGACCGATTGCACTTACGTCGCTTCTATCCAAGGTCATGGAAACGCTGATTAATTATCAGCTCAAGAAATATCTTGAAAATCGAAAGCTTCTTAATGACCGTCAGTACGGCTTTCGAAGCAATAGGTCCACTGGTGATCTCATGGTTCATCTGAACGAATAGTGGAGCAAATCTTTACGTCGTTTTAGAGATATTGAGATTATTGCACTTGATATTTCAAAAGCATTTGATAGGGTTTGGCATCAAGCTCTCTTATTGAAATTGAAAATGCGTGATCTCGGTATTCATGAATTCCTGCTTTATTGGATTAGTAATTACCTTTCGAATCGTTCAATACAAGTAGTATTGGATGGATTCAAGTCTGAAAACCTCAAAATAAATGCTAGTTTGCCCCAGGGCTCTGTTCTATCTCCAACACTATTTCTCATTTTTATTAATGATCTCCTGTCTGCAACATCTAATCCAATACATTGTTTCGCTGACGATAGTACTCTTAGCTTTTCATATTCGTTTTCAGACTCACATCCCTCTTCTTCGGATGTGGAACTGCAACGACAAAAAATGATAAGCTCATTAAATTCCGACCTACACAGCATTGTATCCTCTTGGATAGTATCGAACGCAGAGCATTTAAATTGATAGGTGATAATATCATCAGAAGTTCATTTACTTCGCTTGAACATCGTCGTAGGGTTTCTTGTTTGACCCTTTTTTACCGTTATTTTAACGGTTTATGCTCTAGTGAAATAGCCAGCTGCATTCCTCCCCTTAAACAGTTCAACCGTTATACTCGCGCATCTAGGAATGCTCATATCAGTATACCCTTGAGTCCAACTTTGGCCGTACTGTCAAATACAGAGATTCGTTCTTTAGCCGTACTACGCGAATGTGGAATGCTTTAACACACTCTGTTTTTCCAAGTCATTGCAATATTCAGGAATTCAAAACCAATGTGCACTGACATCTCCTTTTAAACCCTCTCTTCTCTTCCTAGTGCTCACACTATGTCTCTGCATAATAAGGGTAGTAATATCCCCTTGAGTGTGCGCTTATTATAAAAAAAAAAAAAAAAAATTGGGCTTACTAGCATTTCTCTTTTTAACAAAGCCAAAATCCTAGGACTAGTCTGTGCTAAAACTTGGAAATGGTATTCTCATGAAAAAATTATATCGCAAAAGTTCGGTAAAACAAATAACTTCCTTAAAATAATTTGCAGTAAGTACAAGGGACCTCACATGAACACTTCAATCGATATAGCAAAAGCGCTTTTAAGAGGAGCTATCCAACACGGCTTTACTGTATACTCTCATTGGACGAAGCAAAACGACCAGAAGGTGTAAGTAAAGTAAAAATAAATGCTGTGCTTAGGACTGCTTTAGGAGCATTACCTTCAACTCCCATCGAAGCTTTACTTGCCAAGGCTAATATCTCAGGCTTTATACAAATATGAAAGTTATAGCGCAAAATAAACTTTTTTCTAAAAGTATTGTAAATAATAAATTCAAGTCGAAACCTTAAAGAATAAAAGTGCCATCTTCAGTTCAATTCGCAACATCAAAGCTTCGAAAATAAACATACCTGAAATTCACAATTATGATGACCAATCTCCTCCTTGGCTGTTTCCTAGATATCTTATAGATATTTCTTTAAGAGAATCTTCAAAAGAAAGCACACCAAATGAAGTTTTTAGACAAAATTTTGCTGAAATCATTGAAGCTGGCAATTTTGGTTGTGTTCTATACACGGACGCATCCTGTAAAAATGGAGTAACCGGATACTGCGTTTATAGACTTGACAATTACCAACAACAAAGTTTTACTCCAACAACTTATCACCACTGATCAAAATTCGTATACTGGTGAAGTAATGGCATTAGTGGAAGCGTTCAAATATGCCCTAAATTCAACTGTCAAAACAGCTATCTGCAGTGACTCGCTCAGCGCAATTCTGGCTATTATAAATAAATAAATTAGGTGGCGCAACAGTCCGTAAAGAACCAGGGCCTAGTGACTTACAACTCTCAACCATTCCTGTGTGCGAGTAATTGCAGGAATAGAGGGGACCTACAGTTTATATGCTGAATCCGAACGGCTAGATTGAGAAAGCACTTTTCATGACAAGAATTACTCTTGGAGAATTTGTCAATTCCTCGCAAGAGGCAGTACCCGTGAAAAAAAACTTTAGGTGTCACAGGCAGGGATCGAACCCAAGACCTCTCGCATGACAGTCCAACGCACTAACCATCATGCCACGGGTACCACTGTCTATTAAAAACAACAAAAACAAGGTGCCAATCATTCAAGCTCTAAGAGCCCATCTCTGCTCAGAATGTCCACGTATTCATTTAATATGGTCACCAGGACATGTAGAAATTCCAGGGAGTGAAAAAGCAGACGCTGGTGCACGCCAAGCAGCTATAATGTCTCTAGAATACAAAATACCACCATTTGCAAACTCCATATGGATTCATTCTTTCAAGCTTATTCAAGAGGAATCAGAGAATCGTTGGAATCAATCAAAATCATTTCTGAGAACACATAAGCCAAACTTATCACCTGTAACCTATTACAAAGACTTAAACCGATCTCAAGCAGTACAGATTTCACGATTGAGACTAGGCCACACAATGTTTAACAAATCGCATCTCTTTAAAAAAGAAGACCCACCATTATGCAACTTTGGCAGAGAACTACTAACAGTTAAACATATTTCGCAATACTGCAGAATAACAAAGGAACATTTCAGTGGAAACGTTCACAGCATCAAAGAATTATTTGATCCTTCAGTAAATCCCAGTACTTCAAAATTGTTTCCGCTATTAGTAAAGCATAAAGTTCAAATTTAAAATATAATATCATTATCTTTACACATTCTACTAATGTAACAACTACGAGTACCTATGTAATAAATTAATAAATTCATTATATTTAATATTAAAAATTGTTAATAAAAAATAATAATTTATATATACATACATATATATTTAACTTATAAAAAAAAATAAATTAGGTGGTGCAACAGTCCATGAAGGACCAAGGTCTAGTGACTTACAACTCTCAACCATCCCTGTGTGCGAGTAATGTTGTCAGAGATGGAACGGACCTACAGTTTATATGCCGAATCCGAACGGCTAATTTGAGAAAGCACTTTTCATGACAAGAATTACTCTTGGAGGATTTGTCAATTCCTCGCAAGAGGCAGTACCCGTGAAAAAAGTTAGGTGACACAGGCAGGGATTGAACCAAAGACCCCTTGCATGACAGTCCAACGCACTAACCATCACGCTACGGGTACTACATATTTAACTTATATAGATAAAAATATATGTTTTTGAAATATTAATATGTAAACCTTAAGAAAAAATGTATTATCAGTAACCGCCATAGGTATGGGCATAGTATACCCCGGCGGGGCGTTGTAACCCGGACAATGTAAATTTATTTATATTGTATCCTTTGAAAATAAAATAAAAAAAGAGGATGGGATGCGACCCACACTGATAACTTCCCATCCCGTCTGTCGATTTGTCTTGCTTAAAAGTTTGTCTATATGTATCAATTTTTACCAAATTTGCATACTATTTTTTGTAGATTTTATTTTTTTATGAAAAAAGGGACTGTTGAATTTTTATAAAAAAAATTACCGAATATCGGAAACAATATTTTCTGTGAAATAAAATAAGTTTGAAGCCAATATTTGTAATTTTTGAAAAGCTGTTTGAGTCGAAAGTAAATTTTTACCAAGTTTTAGTATTGTTTTTTTTTGGGTTTTTATTTTTTGTAAAAAAACTGTCAATTCGATTTTTCTCAAAATTTTATCGAATGTTGAAATAAATATGTCTTATAAGTTAAAATTAGTCAGAAGCCGTTATCTCAAATTTTTGAAAAGATATTTGAGTCCAAAATCAATTTTTACCAACTTTTTTTAATTTTTTTTTTCGGTTTTTAATTTTTTGTAAAAAAACCTGTCAATTCGATTTTTCTCAAAATTTGTCCTAAAGTTGAAAAAAATATTTCTTATAAGTCAAAATTAGTTGGAATCCATAATCTCAAATTTTTGAAAAGATATTTGAGTCGAAAATCAATTTTTACCAACTTTTGTTAAATTTTTAACTTCCCATAGGAAGTTATTGTAATGGGTCCGATTTGTCAAATTGAAAATTTTGACATTTCTCGACGTTTCAAGGTCCCTAGAGTCGAAATAAAAGATTTTTAGAAAGATGTCTGTGCGTGCGTGTGTACGTACGTCCGTACGTTCGCGACGTTTTTTTCGTTGTCCATAGCTCAAGAACCAGAAGAGGTATCGACTTCAAATAAATTTTGTTATACAGATAATAAGGCAGAAAGATGCAGAAATGGCTCTCAAGAAAATTGGGTGGGTGGTTTTTTTACCATAGCAGTTTAAAAAAAAGGTGAAAATTTTGGTTAACCCTTAATATCGTACGAACCAAAAATGCTAGAGACTTGAATTAAATTTTATATAATATATTGTAACGTGATACCAAACAAGTATATTTTTTGAAAAAAATCCAGTTACCTAACAGTTTTTTTTATAAATCAAAAAAACTGAAAAAAAAAAATTTGTCACCTCGAAAATTTTACGAATACAAAATGATTTTATCTCCAAAACAATTTTGTGCAACAAAGAATAATGTTTTTGACATCTGGTAAAATTTTGAGAAAAATCGAATTGATAGTTTTTTTATAAAAAATAAAAACCTAAAAAAAAACATTACTCAAAGTTGGTAAAAATTGAATTTCGACTCAAATATCTTTTCAAAACTTTGAGATATTGGCTTAAAACTACTTTTATCTTTCAAAAAATATTGTTATCCACATTCTTTAAAATTTTGAAAAAAATCGAATTGATAGTTTTCTTACAAAAAATAAAATCTTAAAAGAAAATTTAACAAAAGTTGGTAAAAATTGATTTTCGACTCAAATATCTTTTCAAAAATTTTGAGATTATGGCTTCGAACGAATTTTACCTTATAAGAATTATTGTTTTCAACATTCGGAACAATTTTGAGAAAAATCGAATTGAAAGTTTTTTTACAAAAAAATAAAAACCTAAACAAAAACATTAATAAAAGTTGGTAAAAATTGATTTTCGACTCAAATATCTTTTTAAAAATTTGAGATATTGGGTTTTAACTACTTTTATCTTTTGAAAAATAATGTTGTCAACATGCAGTAAAATTTTGAGAAAAATCGAATTGACAGTTTGTTTACAAAAAATAAAAGCTAACAAAAAAACAATACTAAAACTTGGTAAAAATTTAATTTCGACTCAAATAGCTTTTCAAAAATTAAAAATATTGTCTTCAAACTTTTTTTATTTCACAGAAAATATTGTTTTCGATATTCAGTGGTTTTTTATAAAAATCCAACAGTCCATTTTTTCATAAAAAAAATAAAATCTACAAGAAATAGTACGCAAATTTGGTAAAAATTGATGTTCGGTTCTTGATATCTCTCAAATTAATTTAATTCATCTAATTAGTAAAAATTTAAGAAATGCTACTAAAATTGGTAAAAATTTGTTTTTCACTAAAAATCTATTTAACAAAACTAGATTTTCAAACTAAACTATTTCTTTATATGAAAAATATTGTTGGTAATTTTAAAATTTTTAAGAATAATTCAACTGACAACTTTTTTAACCCAACACGAAAACCTACAAACTTTGAAGCAAGACAAATCGACAGACGGGATGGGAAGTTTTCAGTGTGGGTCGCATCCCAGCCTCTTTTTTTTAGGTTTTTAATTGTTTGTAAAAAAATTCGATTTTTTCAAAATTTTACTGAATGTTGACAACAATATATTTTGAAAGATAAAAGTAGTTTAAAGCCAATATCTAAAAGTTTTGAAAAGATATTTGAGTTGAAAATCAATTGTTACAATTTGTCCTAAAGTTGAAAAAAATATTTCTCATAAGTCAAAATTAGTTGGAATCCATAATCTCAAATTTTTGAAAAGATATTTTAGTCGAAATTCAATTCTTACCAACTTTTGTTAAATTTTTTTTGGCTCCCGGAAATTACGCCATAGGAAATTACGCCAAAAAAAATAAAATGGAAAAAACGCCAAAAATTCTCCATACATTTTTTTGGCTTTTTTTCCTAGGAAAAAGAACCCAAAGAGTTTGGTGTTAATTCCGGATTTTTTGGCTATTTTTTCCGAAAATTTCTTGGCGTTTTTTTCTTTAAGAACAATGACAAAAGGCCAAAAAATTTTTGTTTGGAAAAAACTCCAAAAATTTGCTTTTGGACTTTTTTTTCCAAACAAAAAAGGAAAAAACGCCCAAAAATAAACTTTTTGGTTTTTTTTCCAAATCTTAAAGGAAAAAACGCCACAAAACAAACTTTTTGGATTTTTTTCCTAATCGAATAAGGAAAAAAAGCCAGAAATTTAACCGTTCGTTCTTCCAAATCAAAAACAAAAAAAACAAAAAAGTACATGTTTGTCGAATGTATTCATATGGTATACAGAAATATATAACGGCAAATAACAGTATTTTACATGTTTTTCATGAATTTTAAGAGGATATTTTCTGTGACGTGAAATAGTACCAAATGAAATAACACCAAATTTCAAATTTGGCTTTATTTCGATTTATAAAAAGAAATAAGGCCAAAAAAATAATGGAAACAACGCCGAATTTTTAAAGTTCACTTTTTTACATACAAAACACATACCTAGCTGTTAGTACGCCGCCATGCTATCAATTCAAAAAAACTTGTTTTAGCATAGAGAGAAAACAAAAGATAATTTTACTTTATGTTTTTTCTTAATTCTGCAAAATTTTAAATCGAAACAATGCCAAATTGCTATTATTTCGTTTTCTAAAGCCTTATTTCGTTTTCAAAAACGAAATAATGCCACATTTTTTAAATTTGGCTTTATTTCATTTGGCGTTATTTCACGTCACCCATATTTTATGTTAAATTTTTTAACGTGATCAGTAGTGATTGATAGTTTGTTGTTTCGTGTTGTCGGGAAAATGTGGCAGATGTCCTTCAGGTTTACATTTAATACCTATAAAAAAAAAATTGACAAATTGAAATAAACAAAGTTATAAGAAAATGTGTTGTTTAAAATGTTTTCTACAAAACAAATGCACAAGTACCTATGATATAATCAACGGCGGGGGGGACGTCGCGTATGCGTCGCGTTCGCACGCGCTACCGTTCGCCGTTGCGGCGGCGCGCTGCGCGTGGCACCGCGCCGCGCGGGTTGCACCGCCCCGCTCCATGTTACGTCGTACGTTCAGATTCTTTTATACACTTTTTGGGCTTTAATTCCAAATTAATTTTGGAAATTAAGTCAGAAAAAGCTCTGTTTATGCTTTTAAGGCTTAATTTCCAAAACTAATTTGGAAATTACACCAAAAAGTTCTTATTTTTTTGGCTTTTTTTACATTTTAGTATTTTGGCTCTTTTTCCAAAAGTTAGGCGTAATTTCCACACTTTTTGGCGTATTTTCCTTTTTGTTTTTGGGCACTTTTTCCTATTTTTTTTACGCCAAAAATTTTTGGGCTTTTTTTCCAAAACAGTTTTTGGCGTAATTTCCTATGGCGTGATTTCCGGGAGCCTTTTTTTTAGGTTTTTAATTTTTTGTAAAAAAACTGTCAATTCGATTTTTTTCAAAATTTGTCCTAAAGTTGAAAACAATATTTCTTATAAGTCAAAATTAGTTGGAATCCATAATCTCAAATTTTTGAAAAGATATTTGAGTCGAAAATCAATTTTTAACAACTTTTGTTAAATTTTTTTTTTATGTTTTTAATTGTTGGTAAAAAAATTCGATTTTTTCAAAATTTTACTGAATGTTGACAACAATATTTTTTGAAAAATTAAAGTAGTTTAAAGCCAATATCTCAAAGTTTTGAAAAGATATTTGTGTCAAAAGTTTTATTCTTTTTTTTTAGGTTTTTATCTTTTGTAAAAAACTGTCACTTCGATTTTTCTCAAAATTTTTCAGAATGTTGAAAATAATATTTTTTATAAGATATAATAAGCTTGAAGCTATAATCTCAAGTTTTTGAAAAGATATTTGAGTCGAAATTCAATTTTTACCAACTTTGAGTAATGTTTTTTTTATGTTTTTATTTTTTTATAAAAAAACTGTCAATTAGATTTTTCTCAAAATTTTATCAGATGACAAAAACATTATTCTTCGTTGGACAAAATTGTTTTGGAGATGAAATCATATTTAAGTCGTAAAATTTTCGAGGTGACAAATTTTTTTTCAGTTTTTTTGATTTATAAAAAAAACCGTTGATTGGATTTTTTCCAAAAATATACTTGTTTTGTATTACGTTACAATATGCATATGTTGTTTTTGTTTTTATTATTTCAAAGACATGAATTATCATAGGTACATACATATGTTTATTGTTGAACGGAAGAATATTAAAACATTACGCTAAAAAACTATTATGATGTTTTCTTAAAAAAAGTGTTCTGTTTTCAAAATTCTGTATTTTAAAATGCTGTAAATAAGGCTAAAAAATAAAACAAAAATAAAAAAGTGCGCACTTTTTTACATTATCAAAACGATTTTTATTTTTATCCTTATTAACAGCATCTTGAAATACAGTATTTTGTGCATACATTATTTTGAAATACATTATTTTGGGATACAGTATTATGATCCATACAGTATTTCGACCTCAAGTATTTTGACATCAAGACATCTTATTGAAATTGCATACCCAAGGTATATATGAATCCCTTGTTCATTATATTATAAATTACCATTTACCTTAAGGATCGTTCAATACAACTACATAGTAGTCAAAAGTGAAAACCACAAAATAAATGTTAGTGTGCCCCAGGGCTCTGTTTTGTCTCCGACACTTTTTCTTATTTTTATTAATCCCTGTCTGCAACTTCTAATCTAATCCTTAGTTTCGCTGACGGTAGTACTCTTAGCATTTCATATTCGTTTTAAGACTCACGTCGCTCTTTCCTTCGGATGTGGAACTTCAACGACGAAATATGCTGAGCTCATTTAATTCCAACCTACCCAGTATTGAACAATAGGGAATAAGAAACCGAGTGGCATTTAATATAGGGTCCGTCATCTAACTAAAAATAATTCTATTGACGTACGTGTCGATTGATTTTTATTTATTCATTGTTTTTTGAAAAAGTCTTTTAAAAATCACTTTTGAAACACATTTTACCTCTGCCTACATAGGTTAAGTGGCATTGCCCATTTTAGTTCAATCTAAATTGTGAGATCTCTAGCTTCTACGAGTATGTCCTGTGTATAAATGCAGTACATTTTATTTACTTATAAAATTTCTACTGTGAACAGACTTGACTAATTTTCATTTAAGATTTTGTTTTATTTATTTACTTCGAAATAAAATCCTCTGAACCGCGAAATGAATGTTCGTCGTTTTCATGCTTTGAATATTATTATTTTGCTGGTTTTATATGTTCACACTTTGCGCAACTCACTCCCACACCAGGATTTCATATAGCCCAGACGAATCTTCAATTTATGATGAATTTAAATCCCAACACAATTTTTCCTGCCACACATCCTCGTGCATGGTGGGATAATATGTTTATCTATTTTGGGTTGAAATGTTTGTGTATATATCTATAGCGCATGGAATTACCTTCCTTCATCAATAAAGGAGTACATACATATATATGCATATATATAAATAATATAAATACATACATATATCATAACATAAGCACAATTTCCTTCAAAAAGTCTTCAGTCTTCTCTTATCCTTGTCATCATCGCATCAAGGACATTTTGAGTTATGTTTTATAGGACGTGTGAATATTTTCCTATTTTAGATTGGCTTAGCAGGACATTAATATTGTGATATATACAACACACACTGAGAAAAAGAGATATCAATTATTCTAAGCTTCAAGATGAACGTTATTATACGTACTCGTATCAAGAATTTTAAATCAGGGATATACAATTTAAATAGTAAACAAACAGGAATGACAAAATTTGCATGAAAAATATTTCTGTAATGTCTCTCTTTTGTTTGTAAGGTAGATAAGTATAGGTTCATATACCTATAAGAAATAAGAGTACTGAAGTAAATATTAAAACACTTGCTGCAACTGATTGATTTGATTCATCAATCAAAATTAAATCACGAAGGCATTGCAGTGGGTTTCTCGGTTGGCGTTCAGCGTCGTGCGTCGGCGTCAGCGTCAGCGACGAAGGACTTTACGGGACTTGTGACTATCATAATGAGGATTCATTCTGTACAGCTTATGGTCTTTTGTTTATTTGGTCATCAATCAGTTTTATGATGGATAACATCATCACAGCACATGAAGTATAATATCCATGGAAAACAACTTTCACCACAAAACCATCATATCAGAGAGAGATAGAAATAAAGTGAGAAATAAGGGCTAAAGTAAAGAGTTTAATCTTGAATAATTTGTAGATTGTTCTGTTGTTGGTCAAAATTTGATTAAGGATTTTGTACTTTTAGAAAAACTAATAAAAGGGTTGGATTTTATTTAGTAAATTTTAAAATCGATAAAAAAAAACGGAATGTAACCCACGCTGATAACTTCTCATTGTTTTTTTTTTTATTGTACGCGCACTCAAGGGGATATGAATACCCTTATAATGATTATTCACAGTGCGAGTAATTAGGAAGGGAGGATAGGATTTGAAAGGAAGTACCGATGCGCATTGGTTTTGAATGCCTGCACATTGTAATGAGTAGGAAATATTGAGTCTGGTAAAGCATTCCACATTCGTGTAGTGCGACTAAAAAAAAATCTCTGTACTTGACAGTACGACAGAAATTGGGCTCAAGGGTAAACAAGGGCGGATCCAGACTTTTCATCAGGGGGGGTGTTACGTATTTCCAAACGCGCCCCACTGTTTGAAGAGAAGTTAGCTGCGAGCCTGTCGGAAACCATGCGAGACGTCAAAATCTTAACTTGTGTCAAATAGCCAACGAGGTTTTATCTTTCTTCTGCTGCCGACTTCCAACCTATCTGGTCATAAACTTATCTGTTTCGTAACACTTAAATAAACTTGAATTCTTTTGAACTTAATTGAGTATTTATTTTATTTTATTGGAAGAACGTATAAGTACCCACACAACATACTCAACAGTGGCGACGAGGAGGAGCAAATAATAAGTACAATGAATGCTGTTCAACTCCAGGCGCTTTTAACAGCGATCCAAACTGCGATTAAGGGTAACACAAATACCGGTCAATCATCACAGCAAGAAAGTATCCAAATTGAGACTTTCAATGAAGACAACGAAAGTTGGGAAATCTTCGTTAAGAGACTGGAAAATTTCTTCAATTTTAAGAAATTAACTGGATCTACGGAAGAAGTAAAAAAAAGCAAAAAGGATTGGCTCATACATGCAATCGGCGCAAAAACATTACAACTACTTTATAATTTGACTAGTCCCGATGATCCCCAAACGAAAGATTACGATGAGTTGGTAAAATAAGTAAAGGATCACTTACATCCAGCACCTAGTGTAATCGCTTAACAGAATCGATTTTCCAAACGTATCCAACACGAGGGTGAAAGCATATCAAATTTTGTTGCAGATTTGAAGAAAATGTGCAAAAATTGCGACTTTAAATGCGCATCTTGCCAAGCATCAACAGCCGATGCACACTTGAGGCAACAATTTATTAGTAGTCGCCGAAATGTTCACTGGTTGGAGAAACTAGTTCAGCTAAAAAAACCTAACAACAAATTCGTTGACTGCGTCACGGCTACACTGGCAATGGAGTCAGCACAGAAAGACTCAAAAGAAATACAAAATCTACAAGCCACGACGTCATTGAATCACCAAAATCAAGTAGCAAAATATAATCCCCAACTTAATAAAAAACATACAAAAAAACAGCAACAATTCTCAAGAAATCAAGTACATACGAACTCTACTAGTTGTTTTCGCTGTGGAGACAAACAGCACCTGGCTAATGAATGTCAGCATACAAAAACAATTTGTTCAAAATGCAAGAAAATTGGACATCTAGCACGTGTTTGCATGAGAGGTTCACTAGACATTCCACAAAAACAAAGTACATGGCAAGGCAGAACAACTTGCCAAAATCAGTTACAATCTCCGGATTATCAATCATCAGATGATGACGATCCATACTACATAAATAATCTGAGTGAAGTTTTTCTCCCAGAAGAGAAAAAGAAACCGAACAAAATCATGTTGGAAGTAAAATTAGATGGGGTATGCAAATACCTAGAGCTAGACACTGGAGCAGCGGTTTCATCAATTTCACATGAGGATTTTCTAAGTTCTTGGCCTAAAAAACTAATAAATGAATCCTCTATTCCGTTTCAGACTTACACAGGCGAACTGATCACTCCTTTGGGCTACGCCACCATGCAAGTTCAATACGGTACACAGATGTCCATTGCAAACATTTACATAATGCCCGGGAAGGTTGACGCAATTTTTGGCAGAGAGTGGCTCAAGCTTTTCAATGTAGTACTGCCAAAAATACACCAAATGAAAGACGAGGTGACACCTGAGGTAAAGGAGGAAACTATGCATGTTTTAAAGTCAAAGTTCGCGGAAGTTTTTCAACCTGGGGTTGGAAAAATTAACAACTACGAAGCCAAGTTGTACCTTCAAGAAAACACTCGACCTGTTTACATCCCTGCACGTAAGGTCCCGTACGCTATGCGAGCTAAAATGGAGCAAGAGATCGATCGTTTGGAGAAAGCAGGAATCATAACGAA
This sequence comes from Eupeodes latifasciatus, assembly GCA_920104205.1. Classification (NCBI taxonomy): domain Eukaryota; kingdom Metazoa; phylum Arthropoda; class Insecta; order Diptera; family Syrphidae; genus Eupeodes; species Eupeodes latifasciatus. The sequence goes on from OV049926.1 coordinate 158,944,325, forward strand.
GATGCAATTTAGTGAATGGGGCACTCCTATTGTTCCAATTCTTAAAAAGGATGGATCAATCAGGTTGTGCGCGGACTACAAAATCACCCTCAACAAGGTTCTTAAAAGTGACAATTTTCCGATCCTGGATATCAGTGAGGCTTATCTACACATGCCGATGGACCAGCAAAGCGCACAAATGCAAGCAATCTCTACCATCCAAGGAGATTACCAGGTAAATAGACTGATGTTCGGAACGAAGGTGGCACCGGCTATTTGGCAGAGGTACAGCAGACGTTGAAAGGCGTAAATGGAGTATGTGTTTTCCTTGATGACATCAAAATCCAGGGGAGAAATTTTCAAGAACATTTAGCTCGTGTAGAGGATGTGCTTAGCCGACTAAATAAAGTTGGTTTGCGGGTAAATTTTCACAAATGTAAATTTTTCGAAAAGTCTATTACTTACCTAGGCCATGTGATTTCGGCGAGAGGACTAGAGAAGACCGAGGATAAAGTTCAGGCAATCATGGATGCGCCTGCCCCTAAGAATATCACGGAGGTCCGAAGTTGGCTAGGTTTGGTCAATTATTATGGAAGGTTTCTAAAAAATCTTTCAGCCAAACTGCACCCGCTCCACCGCCTGCTGCAAAAAGACGTTGTGTTCAACTGGGACAAGGAATGCGAGAACGCGTTTAATCTCATCAAAGACAAAGTTACTTCGGATGTGGTCCTCGTTGCGTATGATCCAGCGCTGCCTTTGACGTTGGCCACCGATGCAAGTCCATATGGACTGGGTGCCGTGCTATCGCACCTATATCCTAATGGACACGAACATCCGATTGCTTATGCATCCCGATCGTTGTCAGCGTCCGAAAGGAACTATAGCCAAATTGACAAGGAGGCCACCGCAATTTTGTGGGCCCTAAAACGGTTTTTCCAGTACTGTTATGGACGTAAGTTCACCTTAATTACTGACCATAAACCTTTGGTAGCTATTTTCAGCCCAGGCAAAAATCTACCAAGCATGGTGGCAACACGTATGCTGCATTATGCTCAGTTCTTGCAAGGTTTCACCTACGACATTGTATAGCGATCGACAGATGAGCATTCCAATGCAGATGCTCTTTCGCGTTTACCGCTGAAAGAGAAAAGTCATAAGGAGATAGATGAGATCACATCATACCAATTGCAGCAATTTGATACTTTTCCGGTTACGCACAAGAACATTGCAAAGGAGACAACAAAAGATGAGTTTTTACTCACCGCTTAAAAATGTTTTTTAATGTTTTGTAAAGAAGGCTAACAAAATTTAAAAAACATAATGTGTACGTTAACCTTTACACATTTCAATTGCTAAAATGACAACTTTAGTTATCAAATTATTTTAGAACACTGTTGTCCAGCAAGGTATGGTCTAACTACTTATATAATTTGGATGACTCCCTACATATGAAAGCATTCCTAGATTCCAAAAGTTTTCTAAATATGCCATATTTAAGAGCTAAAACACAATAGTTTAGAGGGTTTCTGCTATGATATTCACGCAGAAATGTAAGGAATTGTTTTTAAACGTAGCTTTTTTACCAAAAATGAAATACCTTTTTCTTGTATCCATTTCTATTTATGATAAGAACGCTAAAAAAATTTAAAAAAAAACAGAAAATGAGAGAGGATTTGATATGAAGAAATGTCGGCTTTTTTTGACGAAGTTTTTTCGAACTCAATTTTCGGGATACTATTTACTGATACTATCGCTATCAGTCTGCTTACTCGTATTTTGATCTTAAAGGAGTCAAAAAAACTTAAAACTTTTAGAGAGAAAAATGTTTGGTTCTTGAATTTAAGAAAATAGGTGCATTTAAGTACATAATTTCTCTAAAAAATTAAATTAAAACAAATTAAGGTAGGTAAACAAATAAGTTGGGAAGAAACGTTTTTGTGGCACTCACAAGTTTACACGTTTCAGAATCTCTTTTCACTTCAAATCTCAAGAGATTCAAAGCTTGTATATCAATAGGATATGACCCGTTTATTATGTTTTTCAATTAGCCATTAGTTTAACAAAAGTGTCACTTTTGCTGTTTTTGGTACATTTATATTATTGAAAGTCGTGTTTAAATATTAGTTCTAGGGCATCCAAAGCCAATGCACTTCAAAAGTAGATTCATTTAATTTTTTAAGATCTTTTAAGATCTTTTGTATTCAACAGAAAACCAATTTTGAAACAAATAAAATCCAAAAAGTCTGTTTAAAAATATTTCCTATATTTTAAAATATAAAAATGTACCTGCAAAATAAGTTTTTCTCAAAAATTGAAATGTCATTTTATTTGTCAAAAAATCTAGATTAACTTATTTTTTTTTCGAAAATCATTTTAAATTTGAAATTTTGTCTTACAAATATTGTTGGTAAGCACTAAATAAAGAGCTTATAAATATATGTATGTATGTACATTTTAAATTTAAATTTCGTCAACAAATGGTGACCTCTTTCTGAGAGTTATAAGGTCAGGCATTGACCTGACAAGAAAATTGCAGACGATGCACACGAGCGATGGAAATCGGCGATCGTTCCCACCGGGTAATATGAGGCGAGGATATGCATGGGAACTGCATATCACCAAATTTACTTTATAAACCAAAGCCAACAATATTGAAATTAGAATTTAGACAGGCATTCTTATTTGTAACTCGAAATTGTGCAGTCGCACTGAATAAACATTATAAGTATTTAATTCGTGTTTTATTTCAGGACCAGTGTCGGGTCCCTAGAAATTATTTTTTGATTTGCAAGGAACGAAATTCCTTTACTCTGAGATATCGAGTTTTGTAAACAAAATTAATATTTTTTTAAAAATAAAAAAAATACATTTTTGATTATAAAAAATCATCATCAATTTGATCATTTGATCATCAAAAAGAGCTTGCACAGAAAGAGAAGATTATTGCAATCGGTCAATTAGTTCTTGAGAAAACTTAAAAATAAAATAAAGGTTTTAGAGGGGTACCCTTCTAGAGCAATACCAAAATATGTTTTTCTTGTAGAAAGAAGCCAAATTAAGAACACAAAATTTAGAGAAAGTTTAAGAAAAATCACATGTTTTAACCAACAAATTTGTATGGGGACTGCTGTTATTTTTCGTATTAATAAAATGAATCGGCTTAAAACCTTAATTTCAATCAACACAATTGTTTGGACTGTAGGAGCCAGGAAAGAGAGACAAACGGACGGAATCGGGGTACCCACTTTTTTCGACTTCTCTACCGTCGTAATGTCATATTTGATTAAAAGCTCTAGTTCGAAATTGTTTACTAAAGCAAAACTTGCCATATAGTTCCTATATGTCGCCAGTAAAAACCACTTCAATGTTCACTATTTATGTGTGTCAAAAAAATTTAATAATAAAATTGAAGGCTAGTTTAAGGAATTTAAAGGCAACTTAATATAAAATTGATGGTTTAGGTTTCTTCTTAAGAACCTAAATATTTGCTCTTTTCCTTAGAAACAATTTTTATGGAAATAATTAGAAGCATTACTAAAGTTTTTCCAAATTCTAAATTGAGTGGAAACAAAAATGTTATTTGTTTTTGACAGCAAACCACTTTTTGGTGAATATCGTTAAATTATTAATAAATCTATTGATGAAATCTTTACTTATACAACCCCTGGATCCCCCTGGATCGTCAGCTGATCAAAAGTTGATGAATTATGCTGAATTTTCGATTCATATTATGTTATGTTATGAATATAGGCTTTATAAATTATAGCCAGATCAGAAGGGGTAAAAAACTTCTTGCATCATCGGAGAAAACCTAAACACTTAGCAGCATTTTTCTAGCGCAAACAAATTAATCTCTCCACTCGAATTTTGTGGAATCTTCAGGTCCTCTCGTTGGGGAGCTTCCTGACAAAACGCGAACAAAATGACGCTAAAACTACTTGTTAAGCTGGACTTAGTTGTAGTAATAATATAGAAGATAAGGGAGGTGAGTTTTAGTCAGTAAAAATCTGACACTACTATTAGCATCGGGCTTATAGTGTCTCTGAAGATTTCTCACCTTCCTGCGGCAAAAAAAAAAAAAAAAAAAAAAAAAAAAAAAAAAAAATTTCTGGATGTCAAATATGTGCCGTAATTTCTGGTCATGCAAAAATTTAACGCGTCGTATACGTCCGTTACAGGTCTTTCTAGCTTGTTTGAACTTATTCCGGTTTTCTTAATTGGGCTGGCTTTGTTATTCCGGAAACTTACATTTTTGATCATTATAACCTCTTTACGGATCGAATCAAACCATGAGTTTTCTTTGGGTTTGATAGATTTTACCCTATTCGGGATAACATTTCTCATTCCACAAAGAATTAAGTTTGTAATCATACATATATGCACTGGAATCCAAGTCACTATCGAGGAAGCATAGTGAGCAGTTAAAGTTCCTCAAGAATTCGTTGAGACCGTCCCAGTTGACTTTCTCATATTGCCAAACGGTTCTCGTAGGGATTTTAACTTTAACTGCGGTTTTTTGAGAAATTTTCAGATATGACACAAAGTTCCGTACCTAGAGAGGATAATACACTGACCATAAATTTATTAAGACCAGAGGTAAGAAACAAGTCTAGAGTGTTGGCGGATTGACCTGCAACGTCAGGAATCCGAGTTGGCTCGTCAACTAACTGAGTCAGGTGTTTTAATACCTTCCTTTGGTTGTTGTGTGACCAGAATAGCGCTTTTTTTTTGTTGGAATTTATAAAATTTGTATTTTAGGGAAATTTCAAAAACTATGCATTCAATAAAAGAGATTTAGAATTTTCGGTAGGATTCGAGTTTTCAGCAGTCAATCAAAATTTGTTTATTTTCATTTCTTCTTATAAGATATTACAACCCAAAAATATTTTTTGAATTCTGTGAAGGTTTTTATGTTAAGCAAAAAATATTTCACTTTTTTATTTTTCTTAAAATGTTCCCATATACCATTGGTTGAAATTAATTCAAAACTTGTAAAGTTCTAATTGAAAACCTCAAACCAACAACACCTGTACATTTTGTCATGATAGTCAAAAGCGAAGCTGATACTCTGTCATTTTCCTTAATATTTAAATACCATGCCATATCTTGTCTTCTGTCCATTTACTATCTTCTTCTATATTTTTACATAATTACTACCCTTAAATTATTCACATTTTATTTAGGAACTGAATAAATAATTCTTCCTTAGAGGAAGTAAATCTTTGTACTTTAACACATTTTTCTGAAGAAACAGAACTATTCCAGGTACAGATAAACTGTCCGTCCATTCCTTCAATAAAATAATATTTCATCTGTTTATGTTTACTAATGACAAAATTATGTCTTTGGAATTTCTTATTAACGAAGTCAAAGCCCTTAATGACCCCTTTCCGTCAACCCCCATTACATTCCTTATCCATATAAATATCTAGAACCTATGATAAATCTTTCTTGAAAAATTGAAATACCACGTATTTATTTTTGTATCTCTCTCTCTCTCTCTCTCTTTAATAGATTCTCAAAAGAAAGTGCTATAAAATTAAATTAAAACAAAGTTTTTTTATTTTGTTTGGTTTAATTTATTTCTATTTGTAAAGAGGATTTTTATAGAGCTAGATTTTGCATAATTTTTATCAATGAGGTTGAAAAAATATAGACACCGGCACAAGAAATTCAAATAATAAGGATATAAAACGGTCTGAGATTAAAAGTCAGTAGAAAATTCACGTTTAAGAATTTTTATAACTTCTTTCTATGCATTAATTAACTTCCCATAGGAAGTTATTGTAATTGCTCCGATTTTTCGAATTGAAAATGTTGACATTTCTCGACGTTTCAAGGAATCAGTGACGGATTTAGGCTTGCTGCCGCCCTAGGCCCCGTTCGATGCGCCGCCCTTATTGTTAAATTTTATTTCATAAATTTGTATCCAATATTTTTTTTTTCTTAAATAACTTTATTTTATTGAAGTATAATTTATAAATATAATTAATTAACATGAAAGATTAATAAGTTTTAATCCTTAGATAGACAAATAATAAATATTTTTTTTTTATATTAATCAATTCAAAAATTTTCAAATTTGGATATATGTATGTACATCTAGAAGACTCCGGGAATGCAATACATGGCATCTTCTATTTTTGCTAAGGAATTTTGAATTGATAATGGAAATTAATACATTCATTGTCTAACGTCTCTTCCAAATAGTCAGGATACTTATTGACTAATTTATAGGCAAGATTTTTCAACTCGTTTGTATCTATTTCACATTAATTGTCGAAAAAATTGAAGTGTTGGTAAAGTGTTTCAGATGCACTTTTACGCCCGGCTAGTTGTAGAAATGTAGACTAAGAGTGTCTAAAATAGAGTAATAAACATTTGTGCGAACATTTTCTGGTCCAGAAAAAGGTGGTCTTTCATTTACCCGTGAGTCATCTAGCTGCATTTTTCTGGTGGCGACGAGTATCATAACGATAATAATCCTGAACTCCAGACAGTGCTTTAGTTTTTTCTTCATATTCAGAAATTTGTCTGTCTCTCATGTCTATAGATCTGCACAACGGATGATAAATCAGCTTGACATTCTTGAAGCTTCTTACTAGCAGCATTAAAACGACCTAAAATTACATTCCAGACAACGACTAGGATTGTTCTTTCTAAATGTTGTAATTTTCGCTGCATTCTCGTAGCTTCAGATCGCGTAGTCGGTTTCTCATCTCTGCTTTCGGCAATAAATTCCAGTGCATCAATTATTGCAGACCACTCTTTTTCTACAGCGTAACATGCATCATGTCGAGCAGACCAACGAGTTTGAGAAAGACTATTAATTCTTAAATTTGTACGCTGCACCAAGATTTCCCAACGATAAGCAGATATAGTAAAGAAATTGTATAGTTCTTGTAAAGTATTTCTAGAGATTTTAACAATACATCCTTAGTATCTTTAGCTTTATGGCCGATATTTGGTAGAAATTCTAGAAACCTTTTAACAATTTCACCGTTATCACGTTCATGCATATCGTATAATTATAGTAAGCTGATCGACATGTGCTAAATCAAGCGTAGAATCTACAATTATACCAAAATACTTAGCAGATTGCACTTCACTAGAAATTTGTTGTAGTACTTTATTTTGAATCAACAGTATAATTTCTTCATAGATTGTTTTAGATAAACACGATGTAATCCCACTACCAGGGTGTGCATACAGTTTTAAATGTTCAGATAAAAATGGAACAAATTTAGCAAGGAGTCATACTGTTCCTAAAAAAATCCCATTATGAGGATCTCCTATTCGTTCTGAATTTCCTCGAAATAGCAGGCCTCTTATTGCTAGTGATTTAATAATTGCAATTGCTCGGTAAAAAATTTGTTTCCATTATGTCTTCATCGAGTTGTTTTATTAGATTTTGATCAACACACCCGTGAACTACTGGTCAAGCTTTAAAATGACTAACTTTAGTTTTGTGAAAATCAGAATTTTCATGTTTTTCGATGCGTGCTTTTGATTTTTTCCAGTCACGGAATCCTTCGTCAGTAAAAGCATACATTTTTGCGTACGTTGAAATAAAATTTTGAAACAATATGTACCTTGTTTTATCACTATAAACATTTCTAGAATTTTTAAAGTCTGCATCATCAGTATTACTGATCCCTGCAGATACAAAAACAAAGAGATGAGGTGAGATTTTTCTATCTTACAGTTCTGTTTTGTTTGTTTTCGCAATTTCAAATTTAACGTAGATTTTCTAGATTGAATTTTTAAATTGGCAAACAGAAAATATGATTTTGGATGCGTTCCGAAACTTTAGACCGAAGATATATTTGTGCCTTTCATTAAGGTATGTTTAAATGTAGAAACGCTTTCAAGTGTTAAGCATTTCATAAATTTTGCCGCCCTTCAAATTATGCCGCCCTAGGCCTGGGCCTCACGTGCCTAGGCGTAAATCCATCACTGCAAGGAATTAAAGATTTTGACATTTCTCGACGTTTCAAGGTCCCTAGAGTCGAAATAAAAGATTTTTAGAGAGATGTCTGTGTTCGGGAAATTTGTTCGTCGTCCTTAGCTCAAGAACCAGTAGAGATATCGACTTCAAATAAATTGTGTTATACAGATAATAATGCAGAAAGATGCAGACAAGACTTTTAAAAAAATTGCGTAGGTGGTTTTTTTACCATAGCAATTTAAAAAAAAAGGTGAAAGTTTTGGTTAACCCTAAATATCTCACGCACCAATAACGCTAGAGACTTGAATTAAATTGTATATTATTATATCGTAATGTAATACCAACCAAATATATTTTTGGAAGAAAATCCAATTAACGTTTTTTTTATAAATCAAAAAAAAAAACAAACTGAAAAAAAGCTGAAAAAAAAATATTTGTCACCTCGAAAATTTTAAGAACAAAAAATGATTTTATCTCCGAAATAATTTTGTGCAACGAACGTTTTTGACATCGGGTAAAATTTGGAGAAAAATCGAATTGACAGTTTTTTTTTATAAAAAATAAAAACCTAAAAAAAAACTTTACTCGAAATTGGTAAAAATTGATTTTCGACTCAAATATCTTTTCAAAAACTTGAGATTATTGCTTCCAACTAATTTACGAAATTCATAGAAAACGTATTGATTCAATTCAACATAATTTCATTCGCTTTGCCCTAAAGGGTCTTCCTTGAGATGATCCTTATGATCTGCCTCCCTATGAACATCGTATTCTGCTTCTTCAAATGCAATCTCTCCATCAAAGGCGTGTTCTTCATCAAGTCATTAATGGTGAAATGTATGCACCTTATTTGCTATCCTATGTACATTTGAATTACCGAGGCGGAACTCATCACCTGCGTACATTTGATTTTATACATATTGACTTCAATAGAAGAATAAAGCTTTAAGTCGAATGAGCATTTTATATAACTTAAACTGTTCATCAAAAGATTTAAATTTAAATAAGGTGGGATTGAAATCATTGTTTACAACCAGTGCTCCACTATCGTAAACGTTCTCATTTTATTTTTTGTTCTGTAATAGTTAAATGTTAATTATGTTTTGTATTTTGTGCGTGTGTTAGGCTATAATTTGTATTATTTTCTTTACTAACAACTAACACATGCACTTATGATGAGCCTCTGATCGTAGTTTGACGCTTGCTATAAGCTTACTACTTTCTGAAAATTCTGAAGTGTAAAAACTAATTTTATTTTATAAGAAATATTGTTTTTAATATTCGGTAAAATTTTGAGAAAAATTGAATTGACAGATATTTTTACAAAAAATAAAAACATAAAAAGATAATACTAAAACTAGATAACAATTTACTTTCGGCTCCAATATCTTTTCAAAATCTAAAAATATTGGCTGCAAACTATTTTTTTCTCACAGAAAATATTGTTTTCGACATGTAGTAATTTCTTTATAAAAATCCAACGGTAATTTTTTTCATAAAATCTTCAAAAAATAGTATACGCAAAATTGGTAAAAATTGATGTTCGGTTCTCGATATCTCGTGAACGGTAGAAGGTATTGACTTCAAATTAATTTCATTCATCCAATTTGTATTTGTTTATATAAGAAATAAAAACTTTAAGAAATGCTAATAAAGTTGGTAAAAATTGATTTTCGACAAAAATCTCGTTAACTAAAATAGATTTTGAAATCAAACTATTTCATCATATCCAAAATATTGTTGGTAATTTTATTTTTTTAATTTTTTAAAATAATTCAAGTGACACCTTTTTTAACAAAACACGAAAACCTAAAACCTTTTAAGCAAGAAAAACCGACAGCCGGGATGGGAAGTTATCGGTGTCGGTCGTATCCCAGCAACTTTTATTTCTTTTAATGGAATTAAACAGGACAATTTTTTGAAATAAAATATTTGCCATTATAATGCGGCTCGAATTCAAGGAAATTCAAATTTGTAAATACTTAAGTTTTCTATATCTGCGGGACATTGCCAGCGATTTGTTTCATAGTAAATTTATTGAATCGAAAATTTATGGACAATTCAAGGGCCCAAGAAACTAAATCCACAGCGTTTAGTACTTTCGGAATACTTTAATTTTCTCACCATAAGACCCAGTTAAAACATTGACTTTAAATAAATTTAGTTTCATAGTTAATAACATTCGTTGGAATGGTTAAAAAATTTAAAAAGAAAAAAATGATAAAATTAATATTTACTACATCGAATGCAATTACTTAAATCTTGTAAGATTTTTGAAACAAATTAAATTGATAGTTTTTTGTACAAGAAATTCTACCAAAAATTAGTAAAACTTTAGTTCCGAATCGAATAAATTAAAAAAAAAAACAATGATGTTGAAATTTTATTGTATGAACAGCTTATTAATTTCAAAAGTTAATTAAAACTAATACTTCAATATTTGTTGGTATAATATCAGATACATGCTTTTAAGAAAAGTAATCAAAATAAAGTGACCTAGGTACTAAAATAAGTCGATTTCCGAAAATAGGCCAAGTTTTAAAAATAACCAACGTTAGGAAATAGCATACGTTCATAAATTATCCAGATTACTAAAATGACCCAGGTTATAAAAATAAGCCAGGTTTAATAATAGCCCAAAATAAAAAATTACCCATTTAATAGAATAACACCAGTTTCAATATAATTAAGGTAAGAAAAACTCTGCTTTAAATAACCCAGGTTAAAAACTGAAACAGGTTTTTAAAATAACCAAGTTAAAAAATAAAACAGGTCATAAGATGTGTAGCATTAAAAAATAACCTGGATTAATGAACAACCTAGGTTACAAAATAACTTAGGTTAGAAGATAGCCTAAGTTTAAATATAATCCATGTTAAAAAATACTTACGATTACAAAATTATTTGGGTCAAATGTTAACCTGGATTAAAAAATAATCTGATTTAAAATTCAACCTGGGTTAAAAAAAAATCAAAAGTAAAAATAAACTGAGTAAAATAACATGGGTTATTTAAGCATAACCCCTTACCCATATTTGGAGTGGACTTTTCCTACCCTGGGTGCCAGGCCTGGGTAGGGTTCTAGTGGCTAAAAAAATAACCTGTATTAAAAAATAATGTGGGTAATTAAATAACCAGAGTTAAAAAAATTACCTGGGTTATAAAATATCCAGGGCTAAACAATAAACGTGATTATAAAATAACAATGGTTAAAATATAACCTGGATTATAAAGGGGTTTTCAATTGGCGCGGGTAGATTTTGGTGCCCCATGGCGGCCATTTTATTTTGGTGACATCTGTCAAATCTATTGTTTATTATTCAGTTATTATTATGCCAAATCATCATGGCAAGTTACACGATTGACGACACGTCCAAATGATAAAACTTTATTATAAAAATGATTGTTCGTTAACGCAAACCCTTCATAGTGGACTCTTCAAAGTTTGGTGGCCAAATTTTAGACGATCGGTTCAGTAAACAATAAACAATAAAAATACAGTTCAAGAAACGCAGATCGGCCGAGAACATTGTCGCGGTCCGTAAAAGTGTACAGCAGAACCCGAAGCAGTCTATTCCTCGCCGTGCACAAGAACTCGGCCTTTGGCAGACTTCAACTTGGCGAATTTTTCGTCGGGACTTGGGCATACATCCGTACAAGATCCAACTGACTTAGGAGCTCAAAGTTCACGACCATAGACAACGCCGTTTGTTCACTGACGGGGCTTCGAATCGTTTGGAAGAGCACCCCAATTTTGGCCTAAAAATCATCTTTAGTGACGACGCGCATTTTTGGTTGAATGGCTGTGTTAACAAGCAAATTTGCCAACTATGGGACGACACCAACTCGAGGCATCAGGTGATAATGTATCCTCAAAAAGTTACCGTTTAATTTTGTATTTTGGGGCGGCCGGCGGCGGCGGCGTAATTGGTCCGTACTTTTTTTGATAACGACGTTAGTGAGGCGGTCACCGTCAACAGCGAGTGCTACATAACGATGATAACTACTTTCTTATGGCCAAAATTGAACCATATAGACCTAGATGACATGTGGTTCCAGCAGGACGGTGCGGCGCGGTGCTACGTGCCACATATCAAACGCCACGATTGACATTTTGCATGAACAATTTGAGAGTAAGGTTATTTCTCGCAGATCTGATGTGAATTGGCCACCAAAGTCATGAGATTTGACCCCGCTAGACTTTTTCCTGTGGGGTTTCTTGAAGTTGTATGTCTACGCAATAAAACCACAATCGACTGATGCCCTAAAGGTGAACATAACACAGGCCATGGCTCAAATTCAGCCGGATCTATGCGGAAGATTCATTGAAAATTGGACCACTCGGATCCATGCCATCGTAAGAAGCCGAGGCGGGCATTTGAATTATGTCATATTCCACACTTAATGGCATACATGTACCTTTCAAATAAAAAATACCTCACACACTTTTTGAAAAAAAAACCCTTAAAAATAACCAAGGTTAAGAACTAACTTGGGTTAGGAAATAAACTGGATTAAAAAATAACCTGGGTTATAAAGTCACCATGTTCAAAAGAATAACTTGGATACCAAAATAAGTTAAGTTATAAATAAAACCTGGGTTATAAAATCATCAGGGTTATGAAATATCCTAATTTTTTAATAACCAGGGTTAACAAGTAATCAAGGTTAAAAAATATCCTGGGTTATAAAACAAACAAAGTTAAAAAATAAATAAATAAAAATAAATTAGGTGGCGTAACACGCCGTTGAGAACTAGGGCCTACAACAACTCTCAACCATTCCTGTGTGTGAGTACTGTTATTTTAAAAAATAACCTGGGTTACAAAATATTCCACCATGAAAGTACTTACAGGACTATAAATGATAAGTAAGAAGTAGCTCTCACAACCTAATAAACTCCTATTTTTAGTTTAATCCCCATATTCGTATTCCTTAAAAAGCTTTAATTAAATTGTTATCATATAGTAGACACTGATCTAGGAAGCCATTGTACCAAAAAGTTGACATAAGACAATTCATAAGGCGACCGTATGTCTAAAGTCTAACTCCTCATTTTCATACTTAACAATAAAACAAAAAACAAATTCATAAACTTAAGAATAAATCTGAGCTATCAATTTAAAGTATCAAAGTTTAACAATCTATAAAATTGTTCATAAATATGGTTTTCTAATTGAGCAGCTGTTTAAAGTTAAGATATATCTTGCCACATTCAAAATAAATATTTTCTTAAGGTACTTACATTTTCAAAACATTTCTCTACGTAAAACCAAATTCCAATAGTCCAGAACTACCTATACCTAAAGTATACACAAAGGGAGCAAATATAAAGCTCTATAAGGCCAAAAGCTTCACGTTTCATTGAGCCTATAAAATTATTATTTGGCTCGTTAATTTTTATAATTTCATTTAAATGAAAACTGAAACAATATTTGAATTTCTTCTTCGGAGTCATAACATCACATCACACACAGCAGGAGGATGTTTTGCCCAGAAGAAGAACAACTTTTGTGTTTTATTAGAAAAGTACAAAAATATTCCTAAGTTCTTTATACACGTAACTTATTTCATACGCCCCCACCCCCTTTTTCCACAATTTAACACTGCTTGATGATGTGGTAAATTGTGTTAATATACAGCCTTATATACATATAGTTGACTCCTCTTCCACTTCTGTTTCCAACCTCCCTCCGATTATACAAGTTTCCATTAACACGCACTCAATTGCACTTGACTTCCAAGCGATAGCAATTCTTCGAATCGGTTTGATTCCACTTGACTAACTGGGCAATTGGACGACTTGGTTTCATAATAAGGGTCAAGTCATCATTGAGATGAAGTGGAGAGAATTTATTAATTACGACCGCTTTAGTTGCGTCTCGATACTTTCCAGGTGATTTCGTGAATCCACCATTTTCAACATGGGTTGCAGCCACAATATCAGCGTTATCGTCGATAAGTCGATAGCTAGGTGGACTGCGGCTGTGGTAGCCGAGTTTTCGGCATATTTCAGAGACTTCATCGCTATCGGGGGGTCGTTGGCGTGGAAAGCATTTTGTGTGCCAAACTCCATAGGATTGTTCAGTCACCTGTCCATAGCCTGATGTGGATGATGATGATGATGGATAGGCTGATGGTTGAGCCTTAGAGCTTAAAAATATATAACGGAGCATGAACACAATATTTAATTATGTTGTCTTCTTATGCTGAACACATACCTGTAGGTCTTAATTGGTTGTTCAATGCCATAGCAGTATCGTTCGTCCTCGCCATTTGGACAATCGGGTTCTTTGTCACATACAAAATCCCTGGGGATGCATTCACTACGGGAACTGTTTTATAGTGTATAGTGGGTAAGGTAGGGTAAGGATAAACGTCATCCGACAACCAACCACCCGGGGGATTAATAAATCGATAAATGGAGAGTGTGTCACATTGAAATTACCTTCCGCATGGGAATCGATCCGTTGTACAATTGCATAGCACAGAGCTCTCGTCGCTTTTGTCCCAGCAGTTCCGTATGCCATCGCATATTTTACTTGGATCTGTAGCCCTGTATACATCAAGGGATAATTTTGGAAAGCCAGATTAACGACAGGTGATGTGAGGGGATGATAATAAAAATGTTATTTTGGTGCGTTGTCATGATGTGAAAGTTTTTGGGGGAACTTACTGTAAATATGTAAAGCAGGAACAAATAGATGGCTCATCGGTCAAGTCTTCACAATCCGAAATATTGTCACAGAATTTTGTCTTCGGTATGCATTTACCGTCCGAGCGACATTTCAGCTCTGAAGCCTTACATTCTGTGAAAAAAAAGTCCAAGAATGAATTTTTATTTAATAAAGTTTTACGATTTATATAAAGAAAACTGATGTGAAAGTCCTAAGTTTACAAAGGGTTGAATATATTTTAAGTCTTCCAATTACCATCTTTTATTGGGAATTGGAATTCAGTTTTTTTTTTTTGTTCCATAGTAAATTAAATTTAAGGCCTTGGAGAAGCCATTCTTAATGATATTTCATATTTCAGAGAAAAATATTGACTTTAAAATAAAGCTTACTTTCTTTAACAATTAAAGTAAAACATTTTTTGCGGATCAGTTATTTTGAATAATGAAACGGTACTCTGTCCGATATTCATACAATTCAAGGCCTCAGTCTGCATTAAGGAAACATATGTTTTCCTCGTGAATACAGTTCCAAAAAAGTAGAAAAATTTCGATTGCTCATGAAGGTGTCCCTCAAGGAAACCATGTTGGGCCGTTGTTTTTTTTGTTTTCTTTGATAAAAATATTACTGCTTACTTTTAGTTAGCTCTTTCATTAAATGTGTATCATATGTTTCAATGAACAACAACAACAACATATAACTGTACCTACGTTTTTCAAGAGTGATCTTAATTTAGATCCTTTTGTAAGGGATTAGCTAATCATTTGAATTATATAGCTGAAAATCAAAATTAAAATTGGTAAGTTCATTAAAGTATAGCTTTTATTGCACTTTTATAAAAAAGTTGTAACTAAGCTTAAATCAAATGATTGAATAAACGATGAATTTCAAGAATAATGAGATTAAAAACTTCAACAAATTTTTTCCTAGGTAATCTGAATTTTGACAGAAAGATACCAACTTTTCAAAATTAAATTTTCATTCGGATACCTGAAACATAGACCTTTATCTATGAATAGCTGCAAGGCATGAGTCACAAGAAATACAAAAATAATCAGGAAACAAATATCTTAAGAGTGTGTAGTATCTTTGAGTAATGTCCCATGACAATTATACCAGAGTTGACGTTGAACCCTTCTATATATATGTACATATTTGGCTACCTCAAGAGGTATTCCTTTTCAACTTACCATTTCTGTGGAGTCGACAGTTTTCTTTTTCCTCATCACTTCCATCATGACAGTCGACCTTACCATTGCACATTTGGTCGGGTAGCAAGCAATTGCCCAAAGGACATCGTAGTCCTGGACAATGTGGCCTGGGTTTGGGATCACTGTTTTTACATTTTGGCTGATCTAAAAACAGAAAAAGAAAAACCAAAAAAAAAAAAGAACAAATTCAAGCAAAAACTTATGAATCGAGAATTTGTGTGCAAATGAAAATTGACATCCCACTAAAGGATATGGACACAGAAAAAATAGGAAATGGAAGTTAAACCAGGAAGTCTTTTTCGACAAAAATGTGTTTTTAGTAGACAGAGAGAGAGAGAGAAAGAAGAAGACAAGAAAATATGACTTGGACTTGGACACTTCTGTTGCACATGAATGATTGATTAGTATCATTAGATATAGACAAGAACGAAAAAGCTATAGCTTGAGTGCTTTGACAGTGTAGAAGGACACAAAATTCTTAGATATTTATACTCTCTTACCAATGATTTCCTGTATGAAACCATAGACTTTATCCAATGTCCTTACGGCAAATGGTTGGTTCAAATTTTTGCTGCATGCGGTAGCGTTAAATGTGTAGTATGCCATCGGATACCACCCGGTATTCTCCTCTCGACAAACTATAACTCCTTGATTGTAAGAATCTAAAAACAAACGAACAACAATAAGTTATATCGAAGTGGTTATAAATAAAATTAGAAAAATCCACAACTTATATTGTCCTCGATGTCCTTGCAGAAGTGCAATAAACTTTTTGCTTCTTCATCTCGATCTAGTGGCAATGGTGGCGTCATCGTCGTCGTCATCGATGAAGATAATGATACTTTTTCTTCTCTCTCGTTTTCTTGCTTATTTCCAAAGTGCTTCAATTTAAAGTCCAAAATAGCTTTTGGATCCCAATCCCACTGATAGCACAATAGTTCATTATTTTTGCTACACATTGTCGCCTCCAGCTTTTCCATTGTTGGTGTTACCTTAATCCCACCGAATTTATCATGTACCAATGACATACACTTGTTCGAAGTTCTTCTTTTATCCTTTTCCGTCAATATCCTGATGATGGTCAGCCCGAAATGAGTGGACAACAAAAAATATAAAATAAAAGAATAAAGATAAAGGACATTTTAAACAAACTGCTGATGATTGTAATTTGTTTGCCTCATTCAATTACAATCACATTATTATCGCGGAGCATCTTCTCTTTTATTACTGTGATGATGCTATACAATAGTTCCATCAGCTAGAGCTTCAGCTTCAATTCCAGCTGGTTAGTAGGGGTATAATCGCTTACGGAGAACCAACATAAAAAAAAAGGATGAAAACAATGATAATACTTACATATCCGGCAGGAAAGTCGGCAGCACATGGCGGGTAAAATGAGCTGCATTATCCAAGTGCAATAGCATTACGTCGCTGTTGTCGACAGTATCAAAGCAGTCGACACGTTTAATCTGCTCGTGGGGGCTTTTGTGGAGGGTTTGTTTACTTTTTCCACCACCAAGTAGAACCGTCACGAAGTCTGTATCGAGACTGGGCAATGGAACAAAATAAAAAATTAATTTAATATCTGATTATTTAACGTTGACGTAATTTTTTAAGTTTGAATAGAGCCAATTTTGGTGTTTTTTTTTTTGTTTGTTGGCTAAAACCACATTGAGGATATTATGGTTATTGTTAACCTCTAGAATTATGTTGTTTGTATTTTGGAAAGAATTAAAACTGATTCATTGAGAAAATTAAATGAGTAGTAGTTTTATTCCTTAAGGCACATTTGAAGACCTTAAACCTGTTAAATTATCAAATTGTCATTGATAAGGCATAAAATAAGAAAATATATCAATTTTTTAACAGTTACAGTTTCAAAAATATAGAAAATAGCTAATTTTTAATATGTTTTAGATATCCTTAGATTTAAACTCCTTTTATATTCTCCATGGCTGATCACATTTTTGTACTCCGCTCGATTGCTGACGCGTTTCTATCGAGAAATAAGAAACTATTTGCATTTTTCGTTGATTTCAAAGCTGCTTTCGACACCGTGGATCGCAATGCCCTGTTTTACAAGCTTTTCCAGAAAGGAATGTCGCTTAAGTTCGGTACAGTATTGCAAAATTTATACAAGACTACCAAAGCATCAGTGTGGAATGGCCAATGCTTATCAGAATGGTTCGAAACGAAATCAGGAGTTAGACAGGGCTGTGCACTCAGTCCAAGCTTGTTTGCACTCTTCATTGATGATATAGTCGAAGCATTACCAGCAGGAATCAATTACGCAGGCGTTAACATTAAAGCTCTTCTTTTCGCTGACGACATTGTTCGCTTATACTCCGCAGTCCCTTCAGCTAATGATAAATAAGCTTGCTGAATATTGTAAAAGGTGGAGCCTAGTGGTAAATTTAAATAAATCTAAAGTGATGGTTTTTAAGAATGGCGGTGGTAGATCGGGTGCAAGTGAGCAATGGCTCTATAATGGTGAAAGAGTAGAGTTGATGAAGGAATACAAATATCTAGGAGTGTGCTTTACTAAGAACTTGAGCATGGAAAAACATCTTACTGACAAACTTGTTAAGGCGAAAACAGCTATAAACGTAGCATGGAAGCAATGCTTTAATAATAAGGAAATTACGCACACCAGTAATATTCAGGGTCTTCGAAGCTGTATCGGAATAAGTATATGCGGCGCAAGCTTGGGTAGGTCGGAAATATGAACAAGTGGAAAAACTGCTACGATTTTACATAAAACGGATTTTCCACCTTCCTTCGAGTACGCCAAACTACATGATCATGCTGGAAACGGGTTTATCACCTTTATTTATAAAAACACTCAAGGTGCAGGTCGATTACATCCTCAAAGCTCTGGATATGCCAAGTTATCGTCTCCCAAAGAAAGTAGTTCTTCAAACAATCTAATCCCAAAGTGGATGGTTTAAAGACTGGATAGAACTAGCCGAACAGGTAGATGTTGACCTAAACTACAGTAACCTTGCCTCTTGGAAGCCAACTTTATATCTCCTAATAGCTCGTCTGGATGAAGCCTCAAGAACACAATACACGGAGCAAGCCAAAAGCTCACTGCACCGCATGATTTACAGTAGACTAGACTACGATCTCAGGGAAAAAAACTACTTCCACGACAAATTTACCATCGAACAAATTTCGTGCATGTTCCGGCTAAGAGGAGAACTCCTTAATCTAAACTACATTCCTCACCGTAAGGACTTACCGATCTTATGCAACCTGTGTAACTTGAAGGAGCGCGAGGATGTTTTTCATTTTGTTGGACGATGTGCGATACTGAGAGAAATAAGAAGACTTATCCTAGGCAGTGACTTTCTTTCAAATACTGATATCACAAGCCTTCTACAGGAAATGGATGTCACAACGTTAAATGAAGCGTTTTAATCTTAAACTGCACTTTTTTTTTTTTTTTATTTATATAAAGCTATACTTTTAGTTGTCAATCAGGCAGACGGCAATGCCATGCATCATATTGATTGTATTAACCAAATTATTGTTAAAAATGTATGTTTAAATAAAATCAAATCTAATCTAAAAATCTAATCTATTTACCAATAACCAATAAGTTATTATTAACTTCCCATAGGAAGTTATTGTAATCGGTCCGATTTGTCGAATTGAAAATTTTGACATTTCTCGACGTTTCAAGGTGTCTAGAGTCGAAATAAAAGATTTTTAGAGAGATATACATATGTGCGTGCGTGTGTACGTACTTTCGTACGTCCGAACGTTCAGAAAGTTTTTTTCGTCGCCCTTAGCTCAAGAACCAGTAGTGATATCGACTTCAAATAAATTTTGTTATACAGATAATAATGCAGAAAGATGCAGAAAGGACTCTCAAGAAAATTGGGTGGGTGGTTTTTTTACCATAGCAATTTGAAAAAAAAGGTGAACATTTTGGTTAACCTTAAATATCTCACGAACCAATAACGCTGGAGAGTTGAATTAACTTTAACTTTTTTTTATAAATCAAAAAAACTGAAAAAAAAATATTTGTCACCTCGAAAATTTGACGAAAATGATTTTATCTCCAAAACGATTTTGTGCAACGAAGAATAACGTTTTCGACATCTGGTAAAATTTGGATAAAATCAAATAGACAGTTTTCTTACAAAAAATTAAAAACCTAAAAAAAAAAGTTGGTAAAAATTGATTTTCGACTCAAATATCTTTTCAAAAATTTAAGATTATGGTTTCCAACTAATTTTAACTTATAAAAAATATTGTTTTCAATTTTCGGTAAAATTTTGAGAAAAATCGAATTGACAGTTGAAAAACAAAAAATAAAAACCTAAAAAAAAATATTACTCCAAATTGGTAAAAATTGATTTTCGACTCAAATATCTTTTCAAAATTTTGAGATTATGGCTTCAAACTAATTTTGTCTCATAAGAAATATTGTTTTCAACATTCAGTACAATTTTGAGAAAAATCGATTGACATTTTTTTTACAAAAAATAAAAACCTAAAAAAATTATAAAAGTTGGTAAAAATTGATTTTCGACTCAAAGATCTTTTCAAAACTTTGAGATTTTGGCTTAAAATTAATTTTATTTTTAAAAAAAATATTGTTGTCAACATTCAGTAAAATTTTGAGAAAAATCGAATTGACATTTTTAACTTGGTAAAAATTTACTTTCGACTCAAATATCTTTTCAAAATTTAAAAATTAGCTTCAAACTGTTTAACTCAGAGAAAATATTGTTTTGGACATTCAGTAATTTTTATTATAAAAATCCACAAGTCAGTTTTTTTTATAGAAAATTAAAATCTACAACAAAATAGTACGCGAAATTGGTAAAAATTGATGTTCGGTTTTCGATATCTCGTGAATAATAGAAGACATTGACTTCAAATTAATTTTATTCATCGATTTTGTATTTGTTAATATAAGATTCGGATTCGGCTTTAAAACTGTAAGTCCCCTCCATCCCTGACAATAGAACTCGCATACAGGAATGGTTGAGATTTGTAAGTCACTAGCCCCTTGTTCTCTGCGGACTGTTGCGCCACCCAATTTATTTTATTCTATTCATGAAAATAATTGTTGTCATTGAAATCTGATTCCTAAAAGACTCTTTTGAAAATAAATTAAATCACGAAATATTTTTAGTGTACTTCGGGTAAAATAAATTTTAATGTCCCATTTTCTAAGTATTTTAGTCAAAATGTCTATAAAATTTAAGTACTCTCCAATTTATTTCCGTATTTTACTATTTTAGATTAATTTAACACCCAGTGATAAACTTGGTTTAAATTCATATTTATAAAATTATTTCAACATAATTCATATAAATAAAATATAACTCAAACTGCAATAAACCTACCTTTGAACTTATTTCTTTTCAGAGAGCAAATATTTTGTTTTATAATTCACCAAAACTATTTCTATATTGCTAGAAAATGTTTACAAACAAAATTCTAATTCCCTCAAAGTGGCATCACTTTAAACATCTAATTAATGAAAATAGCTTAAAAACTCACCTTACACCAAAATAGCACGATTCATGCACAAGAACCCAATGTTTATCCACCAAAACACCAATACACCATAATTCACCATTAACATAGACACTAACCAACCATGGCCAATGTATTTTCTCCACACCTTCGTGCAATTTATCATGTACTAAAACCGTTTTCTTTGTTTCGATAAGTTTATTCAATTTATCCAGAATTTCATCTTTTTTATCCGAAAATAATTCCGAAATTGATGTTATGGGTTTTTTATTCGGTTTAAAACTTTCGGGAATATTCAAGGTTTTCGTATTTATTTCATTTCCGGCTATTAATGTTTTCAATGGAGAAGTTTCGTTGGATTTTGTGACACATTCAATGTATAAACCTTGACAATTTGCCATGGTAGATTGCTCAAGTCGTTCAGTTCGTGGTGAAGATGGTTGATGGGGAACATTCAAATTATAACTGAAATGTTTGGTGATATGTCCACTGTCGCCAATTGCATGACGGTCTTTGGGAAAACCCATTCCCATCAGAGCTAGATCTGGATCGATAGGAACGATTGTGTGCGGCGTGATTTCAGTGGTGTTATGGAATAGGGAACCCTTAAAACCGAGCAGAGAACAAAGTTCATCAGCTGTTTTAGCAACGTGTTGATGGTATTGGGTTTCGTGTGAACACACGACACGCCATTGACCTTTTAAATTTCTTGAGAAAATTCCGGAACTTTGAAGTTTCGGTAGTTTGTGAGAATCAAGATGAATTTCACGGCCATTTGTTAGGGCAACTAGAAAATATAGGTACCACATTTAAAGGGGAAGGTTTCACATTTCTGAAAGGGTAACTCACAGCAATCTTTTTCGTCTTCCTTAAATTGACAATCTACGATCTCATCACACCGACTTGTAGAGTTTATACAGGTTTTTGACATTGGACACAAAAATTGGTTTGCCGTACAGTTCCCTTTTAAAAGGATGAATATGGATAAAATATCAGAGTTTAAAAATAAATTATTTAAACAAACCACAATCATCTTCGTCAGTAAAATCATCACAGTCTATTTTTCCGTCACAAATAAGGATGTTTAGAGGTCCCTAGATAAATAAAAGAACAAACAGAATATTTATTATATAATATCTAAGAACTATTGCAATCAATTCAGCCACCATTTAGTAAATCAATTAACAATATTGTTGGCAACTCTTAAAAGAATCTATTTGACGATTGTCAGTTTATTTAAGTAAATATTTTGCCAGCTTACGTCTCTAAGATCTCAGAGATTTTCATATTCTCAGAAATATAAAGAAAATTTCTCACTTTTACAGTCAGAAATCTGAAAACAGAATTTTTATCAATCGATTTCGCAAGAATTCTCAGACGCACAATTCTCCAATTCTCATATTTTTGTTTACTCTTGATATAACAAAATCATTTCTTTATTTGGTTGGACTGGTTTGGATAGGACCTAAACTTTTCATCAAAAACGGTCCCGTTGTTTCGGAGTTTATATTGAAAAATAAGACTTCATATAGAAACATATTACACTAATTGAATTAAAATATGCTTTATGTAGAACTGAAGAACGCCAATTCCAAGAAATCCCCTTCTTACCTTCAAATACTGCCGACACGTGCATCCGTCTTCATCGGTCCCATCCTCACAGTCTGCTATTCTGTCACATCTATTGCTAATGTCAATGATCTGAGGAATCCTGAAAAAAACACACACACACACAACACATTAGCCCTATCTTATTTGTACGATTGCAACCTTTTATCAAAAACCCCCCAAAACCCAACCCCAATCATTCATACTTCTCACACACGAATTTCTGGGCAATTTTCTTTGGCATTGTTTTTAGTTGTTTCATAATGGTTGGTGTTTCATTTTCCGTTGCGTTTTCCCGCTTATGCACCGCTGTTGGGTTTTCCGAACTTGTTTCTCCCATCAGATCTGCCTTAAAATCTCCAAATCCAGTTATTGAAGTGACACTACGAATACTGCTACTACTACTTCCAATACCAGTGGCTGTTGTCAGAGGGGTTGTATTTGTAGTATCGGCATCCCAGCCCTCAGTTGGCGAAGTAGTTGCTGTTGTTGATGCAATTTGCAATTCGATTGTATCTAAAAATTTAACTGCCAAATCTTTCAACTTAGATTGGTCGGCCAGTGATGTCGGTGGCGATGGTGATGGCGACGGCAACGGCATCGGCAATGGCAACGGCAACGGCGAGAACGATGATGAAGAGGGATTGAGTTCAGTAATTGGCTCTGGGGGAGTTGCAGTTGGGGGCGATGTCATGGTAGGCATTGTTGGAGTGAAGTCTACAATGGTTTCGACTTTTTCGCTTATCGTCTCGGCTAATAAAGTTGAGGGTGAGTCTGAGTTTGATTCTGAGTGTGTTGTTGCATCATCAGTTGATGCAATGGCTATATTATCATTTGGAATTTCCAACGATGATGGTTCTGTGTCAGTTGCACCATTGAAATTTTTCCCATCAGCTGCACCATCAGTCTCTGTTGTTGCGGCTCCATCTTGATCTGCCTCATCCATCACTGAAGTCGTTGATGCATTTCGTCCAGTACCATCGCCAGCACCAGCACCAGCAGCAGGAGCACCAACATCCGGAATGTAATTGTAAATGCAACCAACTTCATCCTCACCACCTAAGCAATCTACCAGACGATCACATCTCTTCGACTGGGGTATGCATCGTTTGCCACCCCAAATACAAACATAACCAGGACACAATTGTTTCGGTTGCATCTTTGGAAGGAACTCGGACTTCATGGCCATCGCAATCCAATCTAGATACAATGCCACCCTAGTGTACACTCCGAACTCCTTAACTCGAGCACATCCATTGCCATGGCTCACCACTCCGGCCAGATACCATTCATTGTTGTTGGACACACTGCGGCAGAAAAGCGGCCCACCTGAGTCACCTTGGCAAGCATCCCTCCCACCAGCCGCCTCACCCGCACATATATCCTCGGCCTCCTGGTCATCTTTCTCAGTGCATCGTCTGCGAATGGGTAGTTGGACTTCTTTCAACCGGTCACCTAATTGAACGTTTGCAATGTCAGTCTAAGAGAATTGAAAATCACCTGCAACCCAACCCCAGCATATACACATATGTAGATGCAAACGTAATACTCACTTCCTGGGCCTTTTTCTCGAACAGCTCCCCATCCAACTACGGTGCAAATGGTGTTGACTTCTGGTCCCCAAATCCAATCAGTACCCATTGTCGTCCTTCCAATGTCTGGTAGGCAAATTGGCTTCACCCACCTGTTAAACCGCAAGGGGGTATCTATCCGCATCAGAGCTAAGTCGTTTTTCATAGTTCGACGTTCGTACATTTGATGGACCACCACATGTGTGACATGATGGATCTGTGTCGACGATGAGAAACTCGACCGACGAAGCATTCCTGCACGCACTTCGTAGAAATATTTATGGTAATTGATGGTGCAGTGGGCGGCTGTGATAATCTGGTGCAGAGTAAAACAAAAAACGAAAAACAAAAATTCATAAGGTGCACAGAATCTTTTAAGGATGCATCTTCACAGAGCACAACAAAATTCCTTACCCATTGTTCATCGAAAATCGTTCCTCCACAATGGAAGTCTCCATTTCGGTAAACTGCCACAACAAATGGCCATTGAAGTGGCTTACTGAAGTCACCTCCCACAATTCGGCCTGCATCGGCCAAGTTGGGTTCACTTCTTCGACGTCGTCTACGTCTCGAGCGCATCAATGGTGATGTCAGTTCTTGAATGATGCCACATTTGGCTTGTGGACATCTGACATGTGACGTGATGTCACTGAGCATGTCTCTCTCTCGCTTCTGACAGGACTGTGAGAAGTGGGCACCACCACTGTGGTGGGATTCAATAAACGGACCTGGCAACTCAACTTCCTGGAAAGTGACAACAGGCTCTTCGGCCAGGACTCCAAGTTCTTCAGAGCAGGCTTCTCGTGCCCATCTTTGGCCATTGTTGCAAACCGGGTACCATTCTCCATGGTAGTTTCGGTACAGATAACCAGTTGACCCGGATACAGCGTGCGACTTGAAGGTCAAACAATTTGAGTGATTTTTTGAGGTGCTGTCATCTTATAAACTTACCATATGGTGAGTTAGATCACCCACAATCAAATTACATCCCATTTCATCTCTGCCATTGATGCAGTTCCGAACACCATCGCATCGCTCTGCGGTACTATAGCACATAGCGAGGGTGGAGCGGTTTGCTCTTTGGAATTCTTCTTCGTTATCATAGCAGGAGTACATGAAATTCTCACAGCCAAAACACCCAATCTAGAGACAATTATTTAGATATAGTGCAAAGTCTCTAATAGAACAAACTACCCACCTCATCTTCCCCTAAAGGACAGTCCTGATATCCATCGCAAATTCGACTCTCTAGAATTCTCTTTCGACACGTACAAGCTGCTTCATCACTTCCGTCCGAACAATCGACAGTACTGTCACACCATTTTTTCTCCGGAACACATTCGTTACCGCCATAACAAGGAACATCTCCCTCAATAGGGCATTGAAATCGATCTTCTTGGCCCAAATTCGATCCATGATAGCCAGGAAGTTTATTCCAATATGACGAATAGATGATATCAGATGGTGAAGAAACATTACCAGAGGAGTTACGAAGCTTAAAGTTGATATTATTGAAGCCTCTGTTGCCAACTGATCCGGATTGTTTGCCACCATTTTGCATGTATGTGCAAAAGAATTGTTGTTGTTTTTGTTGTTGTTGGTTGGAAGCACTTTTTGAGAATATATTAGGGATGTTGCCTTGAGATCTAGAAAAATAATTATTATTGGTTAGGTGAAATTTCAATCAACAAAAGTTAGTGACTCCAAGATTTAATACTTCGACAAGCAAAGTTCCCAGACTTACCCACTTCCAGATGGACTTGTCTGGCCAAAAAAGTTTCCACTATTTTGCATATTACCAAATGATGGTGGTATAATAAACACTCCACCACTACCAGAATTTCCAGAATTTCCTCCACTACCACTGCCACCACCCAGTCCGTGCATTCCAAAGAAGGGTGACCAAAACGGTTGCATCATCATTCGAAAACTAGCTGGGGTTATGTAGAAGCAAACTGGAATTGATGGCATACCAAAATTGGGATTTATGAAAAATTGTGCTGATGCTTTCATTGTTTCGCCAGTAACTGGGAAACCTGGACCACGACTGGTAAATTGAATATTTGGCGATGGAGTTATATCATCCATTTGTTGTTGTTGCTGTTGTTCTGGATTGGAAGTAACCTTGCTGCGGGTTTGTTTGGCCAAGTAGTCACAAAGGGTAAGTAGCTGTTTATTATTACCTGAAATGCGTAAATTTAGTTATGTTTATGAGTCTTGAAATTATTAAAACAATGGTAGCATGATCATGTCTATAAGAGACTATAGATAATTTATAAAACTTACCACGATTTGCCATTTTGCTGGGATTCATTTTCGGTCCAAATTTATGAATATCAAGTTCTCCAAATGTTTCAATAAGCTCAGAACTAGTATTTGTAGTTTTATCTAAATTCTTTGCAGGATCATGTGATCCTTCTTTGAATTTCTGTTTCCACATGTTTTCAATTAATGTTGAAGTAGTTGTTGTTGGCACTTTGGAGTAATTGTTGTCATCTTGATCATCAAGCATGTTCTCTTTACTACTTGGATCATCTAAAGGATGTTCATTTGAAGATGATTTTGAGGAAGAAATTGTTGTCGTTGTTAGTTCTTCGGTGGGCTTACGTTCTTGTGATGGTATTGTCGTAACCAATGGGCCTTCTGTTGATGGGTCATGGGTCTTACAGTCTTCTTTTGTTGAATTATTACTTGGGGTTGTGTTGGAGATAGTTGTTGTTGTGGTTGAGCTTTTTCCAATACATTTTCCACTGTAAGTAAATTCCACATCCGTGGTGTAGTTTGATAGAATAGTTTTGATTCCAGGACGAAGATTATCACTAGATCTTTCTTCAGGATTGATTTGATCTTCATTTTGGTCAGGAGATTCATTGATTTGTACAGTAGTTGTATTCAAAGTAACAGAATTAATGTCAAAATCATTGGTCATTGGTTCAACGTAATCTTCACTAAATTCTTCAGTTGTTGTATTCTGATTTTTAATCGTAATCATATCCAAGGGATCTATCTTAAAATTGTCTAAAATATCAGTTGTTCCCTCGATTTCAGCAGGCTCCGAAGAAATTGAAGATTCAGTACTGCTTGATTCTGTATCAATCCAAATTTCTATTCCATCAGTTGTTGAAGGATTTAAAGTTATTTCAAAATCAGTTTCGTTAACTGATGTCTCGAAAGTAACAGGAAGAATGTCTAATGATTTTTCATCTTCTTGTGGAAGTTTATCTTCTTCAACAAAAACATCAGTAGGTGGTATAAGTTCCTCACCTTCAGTCATTATTAATTTCTTTAGGACACGTTTTACTGCTTCTGTTGTTTGGTCCAAAGCATCAAACATTGATTCTGTAATATTAGAGATCTTTTCTTCGTGAATCACATCTTCCGAAACTGTATGAAAACTTTCAGTGGTAACAGTTAGATTATCATTTAATGTTTTGAAATCCAAGTCAGGTATTGGAGTCTTATCAGATTCATTATGTAAGTTCAAAGGGTTTTCGGTAATTTCTGTTGGTTTTGAGGTAACAAAATCTATATCCATTTCTTCAAATATCTTCGTCATCGGTTCAACATAATCTTCAGAAAAACTTTGAGTAGTGATTCTATCAGTTCTTGGATTTATTGTTGAAGAAATTTGCGAGAAATCGAAATCAGTTTCATTAACTAAAACATCTAAAGTTACAGGAAAAATATCAGCTGATTTTCCATCATGATGAGGAAGATGATCTTCTTCAACCCACACATCAACTGATGGTATTAAATCATTACCATCGGTCTTAATTAATTTCTTCAGACCACGTCTGACAGCTTCAGTTGTTGTTTGTTCAAATTTATCAATCATACCTTCAGTTACTCGAAAGACTTTTTCTTCTATACCTTCTGTATGAAAACTGTCAGCGGTAGCATCACTTATGTCAACAAAGCCCTGAGTTGTCACGTCTAGGGGATCAACTTTAAAACTATCCACCGTATCGGTTGTAACTTCGAATCCATCAAATTCAGTAATAGTTGTAAGAGTGTTTAAATTGATTTCATCTGCTTTTTCATTGGAAAATGGTATTTCTGTTATAGAAGGAATTGAAGAAGTCTCAAAATTTTGTGATTCATCAAATGATGTTGTATTTAACATCATTGGAATTCTGTCGGTTTTTGCATCCAAATGTGGTACGTTGGCTTCATCGACCCATACATCAGCCGAAGGTATAAAATCATCACCATCTGTGTGAATCAATTTTTTTAGTCCGGGTTTAACTTCCTCAGTAGGTTTTTGGTTTAATGTATTGTCTTCACTTATGCTCTCAAAAACCTGCGTTGTATTGTAAGATTTTATATCCAAATGTGGAAGTTTATCTTCCTGAACCCAAACCTCTTCAGCTGGAATTAACTCATCGTTATTGGTGTTTATTAATTTCTTCAGTCCATGTTTAACTGACTCGGTTGTTCGGTCCAAAACATCATCTTCAATAGATTCTTCTGTCTGAAATGTCGGTTTCAAAGTTGATTCATATTTATTCACCTCATAGCTACTATCATCCGCGTGTGCTTCATATTGATTCTGATGCTTAGAAGATTTCTTCGCATCAATATATTTCTCCATCGATTCTGACACAGAACTTGCATGTAAATGAACTTCACTATCTCGAAATATTTGTTTCATTTTCTCCATTTTCTCACTTATATCTCTGGCAATTTTGTACATTTTTACAAATGTTTCCATACACTCCCTGTGACTTATGGACTCTTGTTTACATTTGTCATAATCTTTCTCCAATTTGGATAACTCTATAATTGTTCGTTTATCTCGAATTTTCGTTCGCAATTCTTGGAAATCTGATTCCATAGGATCTATCATTGCATTGTCATTTGCAATATCACGTTTTATCCGAAATTTTCTTTGATATTTGTAAAGATTAATTTTACTCCATTTTCTTAAAGTCGCTGTGGGGTAAAGATCTTCAAGTACTCGTTTTTTTATTCTTGAATGCGAAGGTTCGTCCGTAAGTAATGATGCATCGTCGACGATAAATGTATGAGCTGTATTAACATGCATTGTACCATGAAGCACTTCTAAAATAAATGATATTTTTAGTTATTATTGATATTTTGCAAAAATTATAGTTTTCACCTTCAGTTTGAAAAAAATCTCCATAGTAGACAACAATGAAAAATAGTGTGAGTAATATCAAGGCTGAAGATATCAGTATTTTAGCAAAACTGTGCCTAGGCCATTTAGGTCTAAAGTTTGACTTTTCATCCTCGAACTCTGTAAAAGAAAAATAAACTACGGGCTTAAAACTAATCAATTACCCTTTTGATTCAATCTTATATTCTAAAATCAATTATTTTTTAACATTATTTAAGTTTTTTTTTTTTGTAAAACATCAGCGAGAAATAAAGTACGTTGAGGTCAAAATTTTGATTCGTAACTTAGCTTTTTAAAATATATTTTTCAACAATTAGTAAATAAAAATTTCGAAGATATTCAGAAGCACACACTTCACTTTTTCTAAGTTTATGAAGGATTCTGTTTTGAATATTACTTAAATAATTTCTCAACAGTTTCTATGTGCGAGTTATATCAGGTTTGGAGGGGACATACAGTATTTATGCCAAGTCTTATTTTATGAAAGCACTTTTCATGACAAGAATTTCTTGAGAAAAAAAAAATTCTGGTAGTCCCAGGCAAAATAGACATTTCACCTCGGTTTGCATATATGGATGAAAATTAGTACAGACACTGAGAATGAAGACATCGTTAAAATCAAGTGACAAAAAGTGATACAAGAACCTATTAAGACTTCTTGTCGAATATTTCAAATTCACGTATAAAAATGTGAAAAATTATAAGATCTATTTTTTTAATCATAACTTTCAAATGACAATGTTGTTAAAAAATATTATAAAGCTTGGCTTCAAACAGTTAGAAGTCAGTCAAACTAGCAACACGTAACAAAATATTGGCGTATGATACAAAACTTCTATTCATAGAAGTCTTGTTTGATCAGTTGCTTAAGAAAATATTTATTTCTACAAATTACGTTCTTTGTTTTTATTAAGTGGTTTGAAACTTATTCGTATTTATAAAATTTGGTCGAAACCCAAAAAAAAAAGAGTCTGGGATGCGACCCACACTGATAACTTCCCATCCCGTCTGTCGATTTGTCTTGCTTAAAAGTTTGTCTATATGTATCAATTTTTACCAAATTTGCGTACTATTTTTTGTAGATTTTATTTTATTGAATATCGAAAATAATATTTTCTGTGAAATAAAATAAGTTTGAAGCTAATATTTTTCATTTTTGAAAAGCTATTTGAGTCGAAAGTAAATTTTTACCAAGTTTTAGTATTGTTTTTTTTTAGGTTTTTATTTTTTGTAAAAAAACTGTGAATTCGATTTTTTTCAAAATTTTACTGAATGTTGAAAACAATATATTTTGAAAAATAAAAGTAGTTAAAAGCCAATATATCAAAGTTTTGAAAAGATATTTGAGCCGAAAATCACTTTTTACCAACTTTTATTAATTTTTTTTAGGTTTTTATTTTTTTTTTTTTTAAACTGTCAATTCGATTTTGCTCAACATTTTTCAGAATGTTGAAAACAATATTTCTTATAAGATAAAAAAAGTTTGAAGCCTTAATCTCAAGTTCTTAAAAATATATTTGCGTCGAAATTCAATTTTTACCAACTATGAGTAAATTTTTTTTTAGGATTTTATTTTTTATAAAAAAAACTGTCAATTAGATTTTTCTCAAAATTTTATCAGATGTCAAAAACATTATTCTTCGTTGCACTAAATTGTTTTGGAGATGAAATCATATTTTGGTCGTAAAATTTTCGAGGTGACAAATTTTTTTTTTTCAGTTTTTTTGATTTATAAAAAAACCGTTAATTGGATTTTTTTCCAAAAAAAATAATTGTTTTATATCACGTTACAATATATATTATAAAATTTAATTCAAGTCTCTAGCATCATTGGTTCATGAGATATTTAGGTTAAACCAAAATTTTCACCTTTTTTTTAAACTGCTATGGTAAAAAAAACACCCACGCAATTTTCTTGAGAGCCCTTTCTGCATCTTTCTGCCTTATGACGAAAAGAACGTCGCGAACGTACAGACGTACAAACGTACGGACGTACGGATGTACGAACGTACGTACACACACACGCACAGACGTCTTTCTAAAAATCTTTTATTTCGACTTTAGGGACCTTGAAACGTCGAAAATGTAAAAATTTTCAATTTGACAAATCGGACCTATTACAATAACTTCCTATGGGAACTTAAAAATTGAATTCTTATATTTTGTATTTTGAAAATGACTATTTTCTTTTAAAAACAAATAACTTCTACTTTATTCCATAAACATACTCTATTATATGAACATTTAAAAAAAAAATTGTTTTTGCAATTTTCCAAATTTTTACTGTTTGACTTTTTGATCTCCAAGTTTCGATGTTTAAGTTATTTTTTGTTTGGTAATTAATGATTTTAAAATTATTAAAGACTTTACTCCCATAAAACTTAGGATTCAGAATCATTGTATAAAACACACACAAATAATACGATATTTAACAAAAAAGAAGTGCGAGAATTGTGGAAAATGTTTATCATATCGATAGAAATGTATCCAAATGTATCCAAAAAAAATCATAGATTTCTAGAGCCTCAAAATTTAAAATTAAAATCTAATGTACTAAGCCATGAAGACTAAAATAATAATATAACTTAAATAATTTTATTTGTTCAGTTAGGATTTTTAGGGACTTTTTATAATTTATTAATGATGCTTTCTGAGCTTTTGTACCAAATTTCATCAGTATTGGGATATTTCTAAATTTCCATTTTAATTGGGCTGTACTAACAATGATTGAGAAATGAGTCCTATTGTTTGTTATTTAACAAAAGTTGTTGTAAAACTATGTTTAAATTTCTGAAATTAATTAATTTGTCCTAAAATCAATTTTAAGTCTAAAATTTTAATATTAAATGAGCTAAAATAAAAAAGTACGTATACGCCTTAGTATCCTATTTTATTTTTTTTCCTTTATATGTATGAAGTGCCCAATCACTATTAAAAATCTAAGCAGATCCTTCAGAACGTATTTGTAAGGATTCTTGATTAAATAAACATTGATTGAGTGTCTACTTGGGGAATTGATTTTGACCAAAAGAATATTATATAAACAAAATATATGAATTTAAAAAAATAACTATTGAAATAAAATTATGGTTTCAAGTCTTTAACTAAATGTATTATGTGAAACGTTTTCAGATACAAAGTACTATTTAGGCACAATATACAAAAAATCAGTATTTTCATACATACGTATATATGACATTTTTTCAAACCAATGGCGCTGCAACTTGGAAACGCTTACTCGTAGAAAAAATAGTACTGAAGTTATATTGCAGTACATCTCATGATTTTTAATATCTAGCTAAAAAAATTTTTACCGCTTTAAAACGTAAAATTCGAAAAAAAAAACCTTAATAACTTTCTTTGCTCAAGTGAGATTCTTAGGGGTGTTTTGTCACTTGTTAATTACAATGTCTTCAGTGTCTGTAAGAATTTTACGATATGTGAAAATGTTAATTATTAGCACGTCCGTACGTCCGTACGTTTGGGAAGTTTTTGTCTTCGGCAATAACTCAAGAACCAGTAGAGATATCGACTTCAAATACATTTTATTATACAGATTTTATTATGCAGAAAGACGCAAAAAGGACTCTCAAAAAAATTGAGTGGGTGGTTTTTTACCAAAGCAATTTATGAAAAAGGTGAAAATTTTGGTTAACCAAAAATACCTTACGAACAAATGACGCTAGAGACTTGAATTAAATTTTATATTATCTATTGTAACGTGATACCAAACTAGTATATTTTTGGAAAAAAATCCAATTAACTTTTTTTTTAAATCAAAAAAACTAAAAAAAAATATTTGTCACCTCGAAAATTTTGCGAACAAAATGTGATCTTATCTCTAAATTAATTTTTTGCAACGAATAAATGTTTTTGACATCTGGTAAAATTTTAAGAAAAATCGAATTGACAGTTTTTTCAATAAAAAATAAAAACCTAAAAAAACAATACTAAAAGTTGGTAAAAATTGACTTCCGAATCAAATATCTTTTCAAAAATCTAAGGTATTGTGTTCAAACTAATTTTATCTTGTAAAATATATTGATGTTAACATTCAGTAAAATTTTGAGAAAAATCGAATAGACATTCTGTTTTACAAAAAATAAAAACCAAAAAAAAAAAAAAAAAAACTAAAATTTGGTAAAAATTGATTTTCGACCACAGAAAATATTGTTTTAGACATTCGGTAATTTTTTTATAAAAATCCAACAGTTTTTATAAAAAATTTAAATCTACAAAAAATAGTATGCAAAAATAGTACGGTTCTTGATATCTCGTGAATAATAGAAGATATAGACTTCAAATTAATTTCATTCATCCAATTTGTATTTGTTTATAAAAAGAAATACAAATTTTTAAGAAATGCTACTAAAATTGGTTAAAATTTTTTTTCGAATGAAAATCTCGTTTACCAAAATAAAATTTAAAATAAAACTCTTTTATCATATGCAAAATTTTGTTGGTAATTTTTAATTTTTTTAGAACAATCCAACTGACGACTTTTTAACAAAACACGAAAACCTACAAACTTTTAAGCAAGACATTAACAGACGGAATGGGAAGTTTTCAGTGTGATTCGCATCCCAGCCTCTTTTAAACTTCCCATAGGAAGTTATTGTAATGGGTCCGATTTGTCAAATTTTGACATTTCTCGACGTTTCAAGGCCCCTAGAGTCGAAATAAAAGATTTTTAGAAAGATGTCTGTGCGTGCGTGTGTACGTACGTTCGTACGTACAAAAAAAAAAAACTGATAAAAAATATTTGTCACCTCGAAGAATAATGTTTTTGACATCTGATAAAATTTTGAGAAAAATCGAATTGACAGTTTTTTTTATAAGAAATAAAAACCTAAAAAAAAAAACATTACTCAAAGCTGGTAAAAATTGAATTTCGACTCAAATATCTTTTCAAAAACTTGAGATTAAGGCTTCAAACTTTTTTTATCTTATAAGAAATATTGTTGTCAACATTCAGTAAAATTTTGAAAAAAATCGAATTGACAGTTTTTTTACAAAAAATAAAAACCTAAAAAAAAAAATTAATAAAAGTTGGTAAAAATTGATTTTTGTGAGATAATGGCTTCTAACTAATTTTAGCTTATAAGAAATATTGTTTTCAACATTCTATAAAATTTTAAGAAAAATCGAATTCACAGTTTTTTTTACAAAAAATAAAAACCTAAAAAAAACAATACTAAAACTTCGTAAAAATTTACTTTCGACTCAAATAGCTTTTCAAAAATTACAAATATTGGCTTCAAACTTATTTTATTTCACAGAAAATATTGTTTTCGATATTCATATATCATTCGATATAAAAATCCAACAGTCCGTTTTTTCATAAAAAAATAAAATCTACAAAAAGTAGTACGCAAATTTGGTAAAAATTGATACATATAGACAAACTTTTAAGCAAGACAAATCGACAGACGGGATGGGAAGTTATCAGTGTGGGTCGCATCTCAGCCTCTTTTTATTTTACGTTTAGGGTTACAAACTTCAAATTTTATTATTTTGTACATAGGACCTGCTGTATTTAAAAAGAGGAATAATCTGATTTTTATGAAGGCAAAATTTTTACCAATATTTTAAGAAGATGAATAGAATAGAAGAATTTTAAAACCAGAATTTCAACTCGAATTTCTACCGGAAAGCTATTTAAAATTCTTTGAAATTTTTTTGAACTTGAAAGAAAAAATGTGACACTGTTTAAAAAGGTTTTAAAATATCCATCAAAATAAAAGTAAATCGTAATAAGAAAGTGGGCAATATTATAGTAAATTTTACTTTACTTTGCTTTTATAAATATTGTTTAAGTTTACTGGCCGACAATATTTTGTTAATGGCCATCAAATTACAATTTTTTAATCGGTTTTGATACCCTTCAAATTCAAATTCAACTTGAACATTACTCTAACTCGTAAGATTTTTGAAACATTACTTTTAAAAATTCAAAAAAAATAAATAAAAAAAACCACATGCAAGGCCTTTTGAGGCTAACTAAATTGATAAGTTAAATTTATAAGTTTTTTTCAAAATCTAATATCACGTTTTCGTAATTCATTAGAAATATTTATAGCATTTTATAAATTTTTCAAAAAACCTCCATAAGCCATTTGCGCTTCAATGGTTTTTAACAGAAAAAGCCAAAATGTTTTAAAAGTATGTTTTGTTCTTCTAACGAACCTGTCGTTTTAATAATTGTATTATAATATTGAAATATATTAAAAAATTTAAAAATAATGTTGACATACTGGTTGTATTTTCCAAATTTGAGCAAATAGTTAAAATCAAAGTTCGAAATCAAAATAAGGACTAAAAATTAACGTTTTTTTTTCAAATTATGAAAACATTGAATTCAAAGTTTTCGTCATACTTTCTATAGAGTCAAAATAATTCTCATAACTATAGAGAATTTAATGTAACTAACTGAGGTACTAAAATGATTTAAATTGTTTCTAGAAGACAAAGATTTGTACTTTACAGTATCATCATACAAATTATTGATAAGGGGTGTATCGAATTTAAACTTAGTCTTAAAAACACCGTTTTTGATTGTTGATTGATTAAATTGAGATTCGAATTCAAGACTACAAAAACAAACATAATTTTTACCACGAGCATTATTAATATTAATATTTTTTGAAAATTATTAACATTTTTATTTTAAGATATTGCCACGTTTACGAATAATATATATATATTTTTTTTTTAAATTTCATTATTCGTATCTTACAAACTTTGTGCTTATATAATAATATAACAAATTCAAAAATATAGAAAGAATAACTAGTGACATTTGTATTTAAAAATAAAATAGTGTTAATGTCACATCATTGAAAATTACCTTCAAAATGTGGGGAGTACAACAATTTATTACCAATTTAAAATACAAAATTAAATGAAACAATTTAAATGATACAACGGAGAAAAAGTTTCTGAAATGTGTAGTTCGAAATGATGGTGTGAGAACAGAATTAACCGAATTGCAACGCAAATACCTAGTGTCAGAAATTGGACTCTGCATATAACCACCTCTCAAGAAAAATATTTTTAAGACTTTGAAATAATATAAGTGTTTTAGTGGCAGAATTCCCAATGTCCTAAACAGAACCATAGAATGAGCCAAACGATTTGCTCTAAATATTTTTCTTATAGCGCACTTTTGTAAAACAAGGATTGGTTGGAGAATTGTATTGTAAGCACCCCAACAACTCAATCCATACTGCAATCTTGATTGAAATATTCCACAATAAACCATTCTAAGTGTTTTACTGTCACAGAAATTTCTGAGTCGAAAAAAACTACGAATACAATAACGTAAATATTTTTTTAGATTTGAAACATGTTCGAGCCATCTCATATTATTATCAATAGTTATACCCAAGTATTTAAACTCTGATACTATTTCAATTTAAAAGCAGTTAATGTCACAA
Organism: Eupeodes latifasciatus; assembly: GCA_920104205.1. NCBI lineage: Eukaryota > Metazoa > Arthropoda > Insecta > Diptera > Syrphidae > Eupeodes > Eupeodes latifasciatus. Next base: position 158,981,385 of record OV049926.1, read on the forward strand.
GTTGCATGTTCATTGAACATTTTATCAGGTGTATCAGAAGTACACAAACAACTCAACAAGTTTTGCCTGATACAGTTGTTGGCATGAAAATAAATTTCGCCACCAGAGCTTTCCGGACTACTATGGCTGAAGAACATTAGTTTTGTTTTCCTGCTCACAAATAATTTGTGTTCAGAAAACCAAATTCGAAGAAGTTGAACATCGTGATTGATTTCAGCGCTAAGGTTTAAAGCACTATCTGAACGGTAAGCAATACCAAGATCATCAGCAAAAAATCGTAGGATAAGGAAGAAAAACACTAAAAATCATTGACTTTACAATTTAATACAATCCATTTCAATATTATTTTTGTATTAAAAAATTTTACAAGACAAGAAGAACTACGTCGGAATTACATATTTTTCTTTAAAATGTTTTTTTTTTTTAGCTTCTAAATTTTGTATTTACAATACATTAATGGACACAAAAGAGCTCTCTTTATGGCTCCCGTGAGTGCACTAATTTTAAAAAAAAAAATAATTTTCTTAAATTTTAGTTAGATACAAAATATTTTCCGCAGAAACCATAGTTCAAAATATCCAATTTGTATGTTGGAACCTTGTATTAAAAAGCCACTCCACTTATATAAAAAAATTTTACAATTTTTCTTTTAACACAAATAGAGCACATATGTGTGTATATTAGAAAACTTCCCAAAGAAAAAGAATGTGAAATAATCCGTACCTTCGTCAAGCAAGATATGAGTTTTTCCAGTCATTTTTCAATATTTGAACACTGTTTATTTTTTTTTTTAAATTATTAAAAACATTATGACAACACATTTATGAAAAATATAGACTTTTTATGTGTCGTATATAATCAAGATTTTGTTATGAAATACAATATCTCCTGTTGTTTTTCAAAGTTCTTATTTTTCAAAATCCAATTCAACTGTGAATGTATATTTTTATTACACTGGATTCCAAGAATTTTTCACTGGACAGACAAAAGTAATGTGTCATATAATTTGTTTGTTTTTTTTTTTTTTTTAATTCCCGGTAACTTAAGAAGACGTTCTATTCGCTCACGATTCAATTTCAAACTAAGCCGGCAATTTAAAAAAATATAAACCATTTGGCCAAACATTTGAACGTGTAAAACCTTAATCAGTTACAGTGACCTATATTTCATATTAAGCAAAAACAAAAATATTCTGTCCATCTTGCATAATATTGATGACATTGTTTAAATTGATTGCAATTATTGTTTACAAATGCAAACGTTGACTTCTGTTATGTTATAGGAAATTATATTAACAATATGACTTTATTGATTAAAATTTAAAATAATAATTTTTAAAAAAATGCGTTACGCAGCAATCTGCTTGAATTTTGTGACCTAAAAGATATCGGGTTTCAAGTTTTTTTTTTTTGTATCAGAAATTCTTTTTAAAATTCAGCACAATTCAAAATTGATTGATAATTTCGCAAAGAATTTAAAAATAAGCAAAGAAATATAAAAATTAAAAAGGTTATATGTACATCAATCCCCTGCCAAACAGTCGGCGACCTCTTAGGTTAGGTTAGGTTAAAGTGGCTGTTGGTTTGGGACGACCAACACACTTAGACCAAAGTATGGTCCGTTGTGATACCACATGGATCAGTTAATCAGCTTAACTCGTTGAACCAATTGGAGCTTCGAATGAAGCGTAGGAGACAACTAATGTCTGAATTTTTTAGATCGCTGGTATCGTTAAAGTAGTAGTCTCCAAGGTGGATTTTACGTCTTTGTGATAAGGCAGGGCATGTGCACAGAAGATGAGAGATTGTCTCCTCTTCTTCCTCGTCCATGCAACTCCTACAAAAATCATTTGCAGGGGCTCCAAGTCGAATAGCATGCCTTCCTATTAAGCAGTGCCCAGTCAGGACACCTATAACGTAGCTAATGTGCAATCTACTCAGAGAGATTAATTGTTTTGAGCGCTTGGTGCTAAGATTAGGCCAAATTCGTTTAGTCGCTACACAGGTGGTGGTGTTATTCCACCTGAAGTTTGTTTTCTCTATGGTATCTTGCTTTAGCATGAGTTTACATGTAGCTAAGGGGATACCTACGCTAGCATTATGAGCCAGCAGAGGTAAAGTTGTTCCGCTTTTTGCAAGTTCGTCAGCTTTGCAATTTCCTGGAATGTCTCTATGGCCCGGCACCCAGAAAAGGTGAATTTTGAACTGTGTAGCCATCTCCGTAAGAGATGATCGACAATTTAGGGCTGTTAGTGAATTTGTAGAGACAGAGTCTAAGGATTTTAACGCAGCTTGGCTATCCGAGAAGATGCGTATATCATTAGTTGATATAACGTTTTCTCTAAGCCAGGATAGGACTTCTTTTATAGCCAGGATTTCAGCTTGGAACACGCTACAATGATCGGGTAGACGAAAGGAGAGACTTAAGTTAAGTCTATCTGAGTATACGCCACCACCAACCCCATCCTCCGTTTTTGATCCGTCTGTATAAAAGTTTATAGGACCATCGTTCAAAAATGATGTATTCTCCCAAGAAGATCTGGGAGGTATAGTCACCTTGAAGCTATAGTTATTAAACTGAGGATGGGATATGGTGTAGTCAATATTACTACTTATAGTTCTGAACGAGTTCAAAATAGTGGTGTGGCCAATTCCATTATTGATCCACAGAGAGGAGGCTTGAAGCCGTATGGCAGTGTTAGCGGCCGTTTGCTTGCTGAAAAAGTCCAGCGGTATTAGATGGAACAGAACATCTAGTGAAGCGGAGGGGGTGGAGCGAAGTGCTCCTCCCATACACAGGCAGGCTGTTCGTTGGACTTTGCTGAGTTTATCGCGATTTGTCGCTGTATCTAGCGCCGTCCACCATACCGCTACTCCATAAGTAAGGATCGGTCTTATGACCGACGTGTATAGCCAGTGTGTAATGCGGGGCTGTAGGCCCATTTATTACCAATGGCCTTTTTACAGGAGAACAGGGCTACTGTGGCCTTGTTTATTCTCTCTTGAATATTAGGTTTCCAACTTAATTTCTTGTCTAAAATGAGACCCAAGTATTTTGCTTGATCAGAGAATTTAAGTGGTACACCGTTTATGAGGGGAGGGCCAATGTATGGAACTTTGTATTTCCTTGTGAAGAGGACAAGGTCGGTTTTTTGTGGGTTAACGCCTAGTCCACACCGATTAGCCCATCTGGTGAGCTTATTTAAAGCGTTTTGTAAGAGTTCTTTTAGTATATTGGGATGTTTACCCGTTACTGCAATAGCAACATCGTCCGCATAGGCAAACACTCTGTATCCCTCTCTTTCTAGAGTAGTTAGTATTTCATTTATTACTAAGTTCCAGAGGAGAGGGGATAGGACACCACCTTGTGGCGTACCTCTGCTGACACCCCTTTGTGTAGTAAAATCGCCCAGTTTTGAATTGATAATCCTGCTTATCAGCATCTGATTAATCAATTCGCTGATCGACTTATCTACCTTCAGAGATGCCAATACACGTGCAATTGCAGATGTGTCGACATTGTTAAATGCACCTTCTATGTCTAAGAAGGCAACTAAGGTGTACTCTTTATGATGGAGGGAATATTCGATTGTACGTACTATACTGTGTAGAGCCGTTTCAACTGATTTCCCTTTGTGGTAGGCATGTTGAGCCTTTGAAAGGAGGGACTTATCAATACTTGCCCTTAAGTGAATATCGATCAAACGCTCAAAAGTTTTGAGAAGGAATGATGATAAGCTGATAGGTCTTAAGTCTTTAGGGTTTACATGACTGGATTTTCCAGCTTTTGGAATAAAAACAACTTTAACTTGTCTCCAAGACATCGGGATGTATGCCAAATTAAGGCAACCCTTGAAGATGTTTTCTAGGATGGGTATTAGAAAACTTGCATTTTCTTGCAGTTCGGCTGGAATTACACCATCCGGACCAGCAGATTTGTATGGTTTAAAGCTGTTAATAGCCCAATTGAGTTTTTCCCTAGTGACTAGACCTTGTGGGGGTTGTAAAGTATTGTCGCCATTATTAAGTGCAACGTTATTAATAATATTAGAGCTACCAGGAAAGTGGACGTCTAGTAGCAAGTTGAGCGATTCTTCGCTTGAATTGGTCCAGAGGCCAGAGGCGTTTTTCAAGCAACTTGGCATGATTGGATTTTTGGAGAGGATTTTGCGCAGCCTGGATGCTTCGGAGCAATCTTCAACGTTACTACAGAAGTTTCTCCAAGATGATCGTTTGGTTTTCCTCAGTTCTTTTTTATAAATCTTCAGTGATTCTTTATATGAATCCCAGTCAGACATGTCTCTAGAAGCTTTGGCTCTGTTAAAGAGTTTTCTGCATTCTTTTCGAAGTGGATCCAGCCCTGAGTTCCACCAGTGTGGCTTCTTTTTACCTCTTACTTGTATAAGAGGGCATGCAGTATCTAGAGCTTTGTTTAGGGCTAATGTTAGATTATTGACTTTGTCGTCAAGATCTTCGATGTTGGAGGGAGTATTAAAAAGTTCAGGTTTTATTAAACTATTTAACGTTCTCTTATATTTTGGCCAATTTGTTCTTTTCAGATTTCGAAAGATCGGTTGGCAAGGTGGTTCATTTATAAAGTCAAACTGGATGTATCTATGATCAGAAAAAGAGTGATCTTTAGATACCTTCCAGTTCAAAATATTATTATTAATGAATTCGGAGACAAGAGTTATATCTAAAACTTCTTGTCGATTTTTAGTAATAAAGGTTGGCTCATTACCAACGTTACTTACGAGTAGGTTAGTGTTAAGAATATAGTTGGAATGAGACTCACCTCTGTCGTTTATATCCGTGCTACCCCATACTGTATGGTGGGCGTTAGCGTCACTACCGATGATGAGGCCAATGTTGAGCCTTTGTGCTTCAGTTATCAGACTCTCCAGAGTATCTCCCGGGAGAGGGCCAAGATGGTCGTGGCCAAGATACGCCGACGCCAGCCAGAATGTTCCTCTGGCTGTTTCCAGACTTGCGGCGGTGGTATCTCGATCGCTGAAATTAGGGAGTAAATATACATTTAGGCTGCGTTTTACTAATATGCAAGATCTGGGTTCATCCTCACCTGATGCATACAGCACGCAGTATTTGGGAGTCCTGATTCCTCGAACAATGGATTTAACAATCCAGGGTTCTTGAATCAGGACAATATCTTCATCGCTGCTGGATAGGCGAAGAAGAAGGGAGGCCGAAGCCTTTATGGAGTGTTGGAGGTTAATCTGGAGTAACCGCAGCATTTTTGCTACTGCACTCCCGATCAGCCTCCAACACAGTAATGTCGGAGTCATCCATATCAGAGGACGATTCTAAAAGAATGTCCTCATCTCCGCTGTCGTAGACCTCGGCCTCCATTGCGGAAAAACCTTGGTCGGTGTTAGGTGCTTCCACTGCTACTGGGGGTACCTGAGATGCATAGTCTTCCAATGAAGGAAGTGTGACCGATGCGCCAGGTACCTCAGCAACCGTTTTCGCTTGTGTGGGTGGGGAAGGGGGAAGGGTTTGTGCCTCAGCCCCATCTTTTTTATAGACCCTCAGCGTAATTTCATCGAACCCGAACCTAATCACACCTTTTGATTGCGCCAGAGGAGAAAGGGATTCTGCATTGATGATCACAATTGCACCCTTATAGGGTCCCTTTGGATCCTCTAGTTTCGCAACCTTCCAGTTGTGAGTAGGAAGGGTTGGATTGGAGAGCTGGATTATCTTCAGAACGTGGTCAGCTTTCTTGAATATGGCCGGAACCGTGATGCGAGCTCTTGGTCTGCAAGGAATGTCCTCCTTTGCTACAACCTCAAGCTTAGCACCAGGCCAGACCTCTCCAAGTCGGCTGACCGCCAGCGTCAGTAGGTCGCACGACCTCTGATCATCACAGACCATCAACTTGATGTGTCCCTGATGCCAACCGCCATCTTTTGTGATGGGCGGTGGTCCCGGATTGTCGGACATTATCTCGACAAAACTGAAGGCCAGCTGTCCTTTGGCCAATGTCCAGTTTTCGGCAGAGATCGTGCCATCCACATCGCTTCTGTCGATAATCGCGACTACCTTCTTGTCCCTTAAAACGTCGCTGAAGGACATTTTATCCTTGCGAGGGTCACGAGGAGTGCTAGTGTTTAGCACTTTGGGGCGTTTAGGTAGTGAAACACTACCTTCCATAGACCTTTGTCGCTTCGACGTTGAGTCTTGGCTGGTCTTTAAATTATTTTTGGCGAGGAAGTTCTTGGCCCAATTTATTTTGGCGTCATGCTGAGAGTTTCCTCCAGCGCCTAGTTGTTCACCAAACGTCTGGAGAATCCTCTTAGCATTTCGTATGTTCCTGTAGTAGGCCTTGGAGGGTCTGAGCTTACGCCCATCTCTCCCAGGACCTTCTTTAGGATCCTTTGTTTTGGAGGTAGAAGGACCTGGCGTCACAGCCCTACTACCTCCGACTCGAGGTGTTGACGAGGTGAGAGGTTTACTCTCAGTGGTAGTAGAGGAGCCGTTCTTCACAACTGCCTCACTACAGGAAGAAGGTAATTTTACCTGATTATCCGATATTCCACTGGCGACAACAGGGCTGTGAGTGTCCACAGCCATATCAGCACCAGTGGAAGAGGGATGAACAGCAGACAACTTTGCCGTCGTACTGCTGGCCGGTACAGCAGACAACTTTGCCGTCGTACTGCTGGCCGATACGGTTTTTTTATTTTGTTTTGTTTTTTTTAAAAAGTTCATAGAAAATCCCACGAGTAGCGGATAAGGGGTGGTCCATCTGTACAGAGATCCGTGTATACAGATAAGGCTGGTTAATCCGGAGGTCGCCAGGTATCCGGATACTCCGTTCGCGACTGAGCTAGTTTTTTAATTGGGCCCTCAGCCTGGCTGATCATCGGCACGGGTCGTATAACACCTTAGATCCAGCCCAATTGGGAAGTTTGGGAAGTTTAAGGGAAGGATATGTTTTGAGAAAGGAGAGACGAACAGCAATTAAGCCATAAGCGTCCCAGGAAGGAAACTAGGCATGACAGACAGTTATACACCATACAGTCAGGGGATAAGGAGACATCAGCCAGCATAATAGCACAGAGCTGACGGAGGAGGGGGTAAAGGATTGGGAAGGGGAGGGGCGAGCGACCTTTGGTTTCAGGACTCTTCTGGAGAAATAATTCCCGAGAATCATTGTCCTTACTCAGCTTCTACAACTCGACAAGTTCGACGCTCGGGTAGAAGCGGCGACCTCTTAAGTCAAAGATGATAAAATGAACCATCAGGCACAAAATTCTGATTTAAAATGAATTGAGGTTTTGAGATGTTTTGAAAATTTTTAAATCACGAAATGATTGTATTTAATAAATATATTTCATAGTTTTGAAGGTGTTTTGAACTGTGTTCAGAGTAAAAGTGTAAATTTGAAAGATTTTACTCCTTCCACCGCCAAACATTCGCTGACCTTTTAAGTCAAAGATGACAAAATTAACCATCAGGCACAAAATTCTGATTCAAATTGAATTGAGGTTTTGAGATGTTGACAAGAAATAATTGTAATTACGAGTATAAATATAAACAAATTCAAAATCTTTAAATGGAAAAAATGTACCATTAATTCAGGAATCGTCAAAAAAAGACTCTCAAGCTTCATCACCATTATTTTCTCAAAGGAGCCGATACAAATTTATAACGATTATCTTAATTATTTGTAACTTTATACTCATGTATATTTCTACAGTAGCTTATATACTCATGCATATGTTCACATTTAAATTAAAAACTATTTTATTGTATCGACTCTTAATAAACCTTCGCATGTATCGTATCAACATAACATAAGTACACATAACTATACAATGTTTTGCTTCAATATGCCAAAAGCATATACAACATACATCCCATCCAAATAACTAATCTGATTATATGTGCTTATCTGAAATCCCATTACAGATTTAATCATTTGCATAGTTCGGCAATAAGTGGCCACCCGCTCGTTCACCTCAACTAAAAGGAATACCTTACATATATCTATGAGTATAGTGAATTGAGTGAAAGGTATGTATGGCAAACACCCCCCCCCCCCTTTCTGTTCAAGAGAGATACATATACCTAACCATTTGCTTTAAATTGACAAACATCCCTTCAAAAACAATAGAGAGGTAGTCCGTTATCTATATAGATTCTCTATACCTACTTAGCCCCCCAAAACAAGTCCTGACCGCATCAACCTCCTATACAGGACCCCTTTTAGCCTATACCGGCATTGCTTGTACTCTGCCATAAGTGACAGCTACACAGATGATATATATAAATAGGATACGTATAACACATACATATGTACATATAATTCCTATCATATGCCACATTGACCCGTTAGGTGGCAGCACTGATACCATATAAGCGAATAAGTGGTAACGTGCGTTCTTGGCGTTGTGTATGCGTGTAATGCGATATAAACGTGTCTATAATGCAAATTACATGACAAAAATGACGACAAGGACGAAGACGGACCATAAGAGTTCCCAGAGTTGCCATCAGTTGTTGTGTCGTTGCCCCATCCGCACCAAAAACCCCGATAGTCCTCGGGGAATTCCATGCATTCAACATCATACATTGCTTCATGCGCACATAGTCATCATTAAATCATTGACAAATGTGTGTGAAGGAATGTGGTTGTGTGTACACACATCTATATACATACATTCATACATATATGTATATTTGTTCGTCAACGAATCGTTTTATACACACATAAGATTTAACATATGAACGGGCGAACATCCTGTTGACCAAGTCAGCCCCCTGGGGAGAGGCAAATATTTAAGCACCTTCGCGCCCGTTCATCCTTGTTCTTCCCACAAAACAACATCACATAACTACACATAAATATATTCGAGTATATATATACATATGTATGAAGGTAGGTATAGGACTTTCGGAAATTGTGTCGCACACAAAAACCGAATCAGGATAAAAGTCCTTCGTTGTTGTTAAATTCTTTTTGTTTGATTTTGTTTTTGTATCCAAAATATTTTTTTTTTTTTATTGACCTGTAGAATGAGGAAGTGGATGAAATAAAATTTAATGGCAAATGTGGGGCACAAGGACATTTTTTTGTTGTTGTGTTGTTGTTTGAGATAATGGTTTTAAGGTACTTGGTATGCCAAACCTGAATAAGGATCGTGAAATCATTAAATTATATACAAAGCAAGCAGAAAATAAACTTTTTCTTTTTGTATAGGTGGATAGGTATTTATATTTTTGGGAGTATGCAGGGTTCCTTCGGAAATGGAGCTTAGAAAGGAGAGTGAATGAAAATGGCGGAAAAAGGGGATAACCCAAGTGAAGTCATAAAATACGGAGGTATATAAAATTGGTGTAAGAGCTCCTTATGTAAAGAATAAAAGAGAGAGAGGGGAGGAACAAGCTTGGAAGAAGATTAGATGAGGATGACTACTTAACTTATATAGTGACTGTCCCAAACCAATGGCCGTGATCAAAGCTTGAATTTCATCATATTTATACAAACAATTTTCATTTTAATTACCTTAGCATTGAAAGTTGACTTGCCAAATTAAAGATTTTGACATTTCTCGTTGTTTAGAATTTAAATCAAGCATATTAAAGCACAAACAAAGAATAATACGTTCAGATTTTTAGACGAATTTAACAAACAGTTTTTTTTTATAAACCTTAAAAATTCTTACCGAAAAATGTCAAGAACAGTTCTGTATAAAATAAAAACTAGTTAAAAAATAATAAACAAAAGTCAATTAACTGACTACGACGCACTGTTGTTACAAAAAAATATCGGGTTAAAATTTGTACCGACCCCAGTAATAGTTACTAGCCCTTTTTATGTTACTACTATTAAAAAGACTTATTGGTGTTCAAGATGTCAAAGTTTCGGTTAAAGTTTATTGCCTATCATCAAATTTCTTTTTTGTATTCCAAACAAAAGTCTTCATTACATTACATTACATACTACCAGTGGCGCCTTTAGGCATGGGCCCGGTGGGCCAGGGCCCAGGGCCCCGCAATTATTTGGCCCCCAAATCCACCAACTCAAAATGAATGAATCTATACAAGAATTATATAGAAAACGAAATAAAGTTAGTAGGCAGTAACAGAAAAACAAGTTTCATTTTACTCTCCGTTCCGTTGAAATTCTCCTCCTCAACATCTTAAACTTCTGGCAACATGAATCTTTAATCATATACCTGCACACGCTGTCAACATTATTTTAACAACTCTGCTTTCGTTCTGCACACATGTTGACTTTTCAACTCACTCCATAAACAAACACAAAGTTGTCCCATGATGATTCATTCATCGCAGATCATTTAAAAAAATGTGAGAACTCAGGAAAGGGGCACACTTCCTATATCAGCAAATATTTGCAACGAATTCATTGATATAATGGGAAAACAAATCCTAATGAAAATTTTAGGTGAAATTAGTTCGGCAAAATATTTGTCCCTAAGTGTTGACAGTACCTTTCTCATATCGACCAGGTGACTTTTGTAATCCGGTATGTTAAAAATTGTGTTCCCATCGAAAGGTTCTTAAAATTTATAGCTAATCAAGAGCATAAATCTGAATATTTGACTGACACAATCTTGACATTTCTGGAAAATCATGGTATTTCAATAGATGATTGTAGAGGACAAAGCTATGATAATGCGTCTAATATGTCGGGAAAATATTCTGGTTTGCAAGCAAGATTAAAGGAGAAGTGCGAATTTACTACCTTTGTACCTTGTGCAGCACATTCTCTTAACTTAGTAGGCCTTCATGCGGCTGGTTGTGTGCAGAAGGCAACAAGTTTCTTTCAAGTGGTTCAAAAAATATACAACTTTTTTTCTGCTTCTACCCATCGCTGGAATAAATTGAATGAATGTTTAGGTTCACATAGAGTTCTTAAAAGCCTTTCTGAAACAAGATGGTCTGATACAGTTAACGCGTTATAAGCAAATTACTGAAGCCTTGACATATATCTCTTGAGATCCAGAGCAAGCTCCAGACAAAAAAAGCGAAGCTCTAAGCCTGTCTAAGAAAATGTCAAAACTGGAGTTCCTCATTTTAACAGAAATTTGGAGCACAATATTAGAAAGAATTCATAAAACCAGCAAGAGCCTTCAAAAAGAAACAATAACGATTGACGTTGCTGCCAATTTGCTTTGTTCACTATGTTCTTTCATAAATGTTATAAGGGGAATTTTGATAAATTTGAAGCGTGTGCCAAAATTCAGAATCCGGATGCTAATTATAAAGACTTATTGCGACGAAAAATAGTACGAAGTTCGCGTGCCACAAATTTTGATGGTCCTGCACCATCCGTCCAGCTAATTGGGAAAGAAAAGTCTAAAATATCGATTTTCCATTTATTGACACTATTACTTTGCAATCAAAAATACGATCCAATTGCTATCAAGAAATTAACGCATTGTTTGGCTTTTTTTGTCAATTGCAATATTTGACCTTAGTGGAGTTGCAAAATTCTTGCGAACAGTTTTCAAAAAACCATAGAGATGTTGATGCAGAAGAACTTGAGGTAGAATGCTTGCACCTCGAACAGTATTTAAAAGAATTCAATGAAGCAAATAAATGTACAGAGTAGATAACCCAGCACCTTGAGCGACTAGATTATAGTATATAAGGTGATAACAACACAAGACTTTAATACAAGAAAGAAGGACAGAGGAGAAAGAACAACAGACAGAAGGAACACATGACAACAGAAGGCGGAAGGTTTCGAGATGGTCCCACACCTGTATAACTGCGCTCACTGATGCTTGATTTGGATGATCGATGGGAACCGGTGCTTTATTAGTGACTAGACCATTGCCAAAGTTCTTCAGTTTGCTGTAAGGCCACTTATCCAAACATGAGAGTTGTACCCAAGTTTTAAACGAATAAAGACCAAAATAAAGTTTTGTGAAGCTCTAGATTCTACACGGTTAAAATTTCCCTATTGAATAATACTCATACTATCAAAATCTAAATTAAACGAGCTTGTCATATTCTGTCGTATAAGTTCCACATCTGTACGACAAGAGTATGAATTAGGAATATAAAAAGCTGAGGATATTGTTACAACTGAACAGTTCAATGGATTAATCAGTCTAGTCCTTCAGTATACATTAAGTTATTGAAGTTTTCATTTCTGATTCGTTTCATATTGGGTGAAGTAGGGGCTCCCATATCCATTATTTTGCAGTCTGTTCAACTAAATTTGGAGGATTCTACAAGTTGGAGTGTTACTATCCATTCATTTTTCTTGAAAGTTTCTGCTAACATAGCAGGTGTTCCTAAGGGATGTATCATCGACGATATCAGTGGCCTTCTTACTAGATTAGTTCTTTTTTCTAACATTGGCATTAAAGTCTTGTTATATGCTGAATATTTGATGACGTTTGTGGGCAATCCGTTTTCTCTTCAATTGTAGATAAACCGTTTTTCTTGTTGTCGGAAATATAAACCTTTAAGCTTTCGAAACTGTCTAAAGACATTTCAATAAGCGTTTATTTTGCATTGTATGAGAAGTCAAGTACGAGTATAACGCAGATTCGTCATTTAAGTTATAATAAGAAGAAGTGATGGGTCTTTTCAAAAAGTCATCATGAAAAAAATTGTTCCAAAAAATGCCTCTCCATTCTAAAAAATCTTGCTTTAACATATTGTTATTGAATGGCAGGACCATTTTGCAGATGTATAATCACCAAACTCCATCACAGTATGTATCATCAGATGACAATTATGGTCGAAGTGAATACTCAGCCACCCAAATCAGTATAATTTTCATAGCCAGAATTTAAATTTTAATCCGCACCGAGATGATATGCCGCGGCACTGTGATCTATGTAACAGGAGAGAAAACGAAGATATTCACCACTTCTTAGCTTTTTGTCTAATTTTACAAGAAATTCGTCGATTATTTTTACAGGAAAGCTCTATCTTTCTTTTCTCAATTTTTTTTAAACTGTATTATTTTAAATTTTCTAATCATGTAAAATTTAAAAAAAAAAAACTTTTTGCGCTTAAATAGAAAAACGGTTTTTTAAAGTTAAAGTTAAAGTGGGTGGCGCAACAGTCCGTTGAGAACTAGGGCCTAGTGACTTACAACTCTCAACCATTCCTGTGTGCGAGTACTGTTGTCAGGGATGGAGGGGACCTACAGTTTTAAGCCGAATCCGAACGGCAAATTTGAGAAAGCACTTTTCATGACAAGAATTACTCTTGGAGAATTTGTCAATTCCTCGCAAGAGGCAGTACCCGTAAAAAATATTTTAGATGGCATAGGCAGGGATCGAACCCAAGACCTCTGGCATGACAGTCCAACGCACTAACCATCATGCCACAGGTACTACGGTTTTTTAACTGTTTAAAATTTAGGTTTGCAATAAATTTACGATTTTTCTAAAACGGCATTATTTGAAATTCAATGTTTGCAAATCATATACAATTTTTTGTGTTTGAAATCACGTTCTTAGTACTTATACAACATTTTATACTTTATTCAAATTGTTTTAAAATATTTTTAATTTGTTTTAACTTCCCATAGGAAGTGATTGTAATCGGTCCGATTTGTCAAATTGAAAATTTTGACATTTCTCGACGTTTCAAGGTCCCCAAAGTCGAAATAAATGATTTTTAGAGAGATGTCGGTGCTTGCGGGTGTACGTACGTTCGTACGTCCGCACGTTCAGTAGAGATATCGACTTTAAATAAATTTTGTTATACAGATAATAATGCAGAAAGATGCGGAAAGGACTCTCAAAAAAATTGAGTGGGTGGTTTTTTTACCATAGCAATTTAAAAAAAGGTGAACATTTTGGTTAACCCGAGATATCTCACAAACCAATTACGCTAGAGACTTGAATTAAATGTTATATTATATATTATAACAAGATACCAAATAAATATATTTTTGGGAAAAAATCCAAAAATCCAATCCCGTTTTTTATAAATCATAAAACTGAAAAAAAAATATTTGTCACCTCGAAAATTTTACGAACAAAAAATTACTTTATCTCCACAATAATTTTTTCCAACGAGAAATAACGTTTTTGACATCTGGTACAATTTTGAGAAAAATAGAATCGACAGTTTTTTTTTATAAAAAATAAAAACCTTAAAAAAACATTACTCAAAGTTGGTAAAAATTGATTTTCGACTCGAATATCTTTTCGAAACTTAGAGATATTGGATTTAAACTAATTTTATCTTTTAAAAAATATTGTTGTCAACATTCAGTTAAATTTTAAGAAAAATTAAATTGATAGTTTTTTTTTCCAAAAAATATGAACCTAAACAAAACATTACTAAAAGTTGGTAAAAAATGAAGATTAAGTAATTTTCGACTCAAATATCTTTTCAAAGTTTTGAGATTATGGCTTCAAACTAATTTTATTTTATAAGAAATATTGTTTTCAACATTTAAACAAATTTTGAGAAAAATTGAATTTACAGTTTTTTTTTACAAAAACTAAAAACCTAAAAAAAAAACAATACAAAACCTTGATAAAAATTTACTTTCGATTCAAATATCTTTTCAAAAATATGAGATATTGGCTTCAAACTATTTTTATTTCAGAGAAAATATTGTTTTCGACATTCAGTAATTTTTTTGTTTTGAATCCAGAAGTCAGTTTTTTCATAAAAATTAAAATCTACAAAAAATAGTACCTACGCAAAATTGGTAAAAATTGATGTTCGGTTTTCGATATCTTGTGAATAATAGAAGACATTGTATTCAAATTAATTTCATTTATCCAATTTGTATTTGTTTATATCAGAAATAAAAACTTTTAAATACTAACATTGGTGAAAATTGGTTTTCGACTAAAAATCTCATTAATAAAATAGTTTTTGAAATCAAACTATTTCATTATATGAAAAATATTTTTGGTAATTTTTATTTTTTTTTAAAATAGTTAAACTTACAACTTTTTTAACAAAACACGAAAACCTAAAAACTTTTAAGCAAGACAAATCGACAGACGGGATGGGAAGTTATCAGTGTGGGTAGCATCGCAGCCTCTTTTTTTTAACTTCCCATAGGAAGTTATTGTAATGGGTCCGATTTGTCAAATTGAAAATTTTGACATTTCTCGACGTTTCAAGGTCCCTAGAGTCGAAACAAAAGATTTTAAGAAAGATGTCTGTGCGTGCGTGTGTACGTACGTTCGTACGTCCGTATGTCCGTATGTTCGACGTCCGTATGTCCGTATGTCCGTACGTCCGTACGTTCGCGACGTTTTTTTCGTCGTCCATAGCTCAAGAACCAAAAGAGATATCGACTTCAAATAAATTTTGTTCTACAAATAATAAGGCAGAAAGATGCTGAAAGGGCTCTCAAGAAAATTGCGTGGGTGGTTTTTTTTACCATAGCAGTTTAAAAAAAGGTGACAATTTTGGTTAACCCTAAATATCTCGTGAACCAATGACGCTAGAGACTTGAATTAAATTTTATATTATATATTGTAACGTGATACAAAAGAAGTTTATTTTTTGAAAAAATCCAATTAACGGTTTTTTTTTATAAATCAAAAAAACTTAAAAAAAAAATTTGTCACCTCGAAAATTTTACGACTAAAATATGATTTCATCTCCAAAAAATTTTGTCGAACGAAGAATAATGTTTTTGTCATCTGAAAAAATTTTGAAAAAATCTAATTGACAGTTTTTTTTTATAAAAAATAAAAACCTAAAAAAACATTACTCAAAGTTGGTAAAAATTGAATTTCGACTCAAATATCTTTTCAAAAAGTTGATATTAAGGCTTCAAACTTATTTTATCTTATAAAAAATATTGTTTTCAACATTCTGAAAAATGTTGAGAAAAATCGAATTGACAGTTTTTTTACAAAAAATAAAAACCAAACAAAAAATTTTTTAAAAGTTGGTAAAAATTGATTTTCGACTCAAATATTTTTTCAAAACTTCGAGATATTGGCTTTAAACTACTTTAATCTTTCAAAAAATATTGTTGTCAACATTCAGTAAATTTTTGAAAAAAATCGAATTGACATTTTTTTACAAAAAATTAAAAACCGAAAAAGAAATTAACAAAAATTGTTAAAAATTGATTTTTGACTCAAATATCTTTTCAAAGATTTGAGATAATGGCTTCTTACTGCTTTAAACGTATAAGAAATATTGTTTTCAACAATAGAAACAATTTTGAGAAAAATCAAATTGACAGTTTTTTTTACGAAAAATAAAAACAAAAAAAAAACAATACTAAAACTTGTAAAAATTTACTTTCGGCTCAAATAGCGTTTCAAAAATTACAAGTATTGGCTTCAAACTTATTTTATTTCACAGAAAATATTGTTTTTGATATTCAGTAATTTTTTTATAAAGATCCAACAGTAAGTTTCTTCATAAAAAATAAAATCAAAAAAAAATATTACGCAAATTTGGTAAAAATTGATACATATAGACAAACTTTTAAGCAAGACAAATCGATAGACGGGATGGGAAGTTATCAGTGTGGGTATAGCATCGCAGCCTCTTTTTTTTAATTTTAAATCAAAACATGGAGTGTCATTTCAGGCAGACAGTAGTAACTGCCATGTCCTTATTCTTATGAAAACAAATTGTTATATTTATTAATGAAGAACCCATTTATCTATCAATCTCTCTCTTTTCATGATTAAGTTATCTGGACCTAGTAAGTGAACTATGTAGTTAAACAGCTTGAAAATGTTTTCATTGTATTTAGTCCTTAATAATAATACATACACTACAAATAATTTTTCACTTAATCAGTTCATCATTTTTTAATAATAACTTCCACTAAAAGTCAATAGGCAGGTTTAGAAAAATTCTTTAGAGTAAAACATGGCCTTTTTCAATGATCAATATGCTTGTTATCACCAATTGATCCGATCTCATAAAATCTATCGATAGTTAGTGAGTAATATTTTAATTTCGGGAATCTAACCTAAGTTGTCTGCGATTGTCACACTTTTTCGACGTTCCAAAGTGATCCAAGGCCAGTGTACTATGGTTCCGCTAATGATGTCGTTTGTAGTTTCTAGGGGGAGGAATAATACAAATCTTTGTTAAATTTTGTTGCTTCTAAAATAATGTTGAAATAACTTAATAATGCTTCAAAAATTGTTCTCAATATCCATCTGAGAAATAGTTCTAGTTTGATAAGTGTTAACAGACCAATGAACTTTTAGGTTTGATTCTAAAATTATTACCTTGTATCGTTAAATTACTGTGTGGACTAGAGTCTAACGCATCAAAGTTTTCTACTTTATCGGTTTCTATCTAGATACATAGAATTTTACCTCACACAAAACTGATCATTTAAGAAATTATTTTCAAATTTAATCTTTTTATCAAGAATTGGTTAAAAAAAAGAAGCTGGGATGCGACCCACACTGATAACTTCCCATCCCGTCTGTCGATTTGTCTTGCTTTAAAGTTTGTCTATATGTACTGTACATATCAATTTTTATTAAATTTCCTTACTATTTTTTGTAGATTTTATTTTTTTTATGAAAAAACGGACTGTGGGATTTTTATAAAAAAATTACTGAATATCGAAAACAATATTTTCTGTGAAATAAAATAAGTTTGAAGCCAATATTTGTATTTTTTGAAAAGCTTTTTGAGTCGAAACTAAATTTTTACCAAGTTTTAGTATTGTTTTTTTTTTTAGGTTTTTATTTTTTGTTAAAAAAAACTGTCAATTCGATTTTTCTCAAAATGTTGTCCTAATGTTGAAAACAATATTTCTTATAAGTTAAAATTAGTTAGAAGCCATTATCTCAAATTTTTGAAAAGATATTTGTGTCGAAAATCAATTTCTACCAACTTTTGTTAAATTTTTTTTCGGTTTTTAATTTTTTGTAAAAAAACTGTCAATTCGATTTTTTTCAAAATTTTACTGAATGTTGACAACAATGTTTTTTGAAAGATTAAATTAGTTTAAAGCGAATATCTCAATGTTTTAAAAAGATATTTGCGTCGAAAATCAATTTTTACCAACTTTTATTAATTTTTTTGTTTAGGTTTTTATTTTTTGTAAAAAAACTGTCAATTCGATTTTTCTCAACATTTTTCAGAATGTTGAAGACAATATTTCTTAGTAGATAAAATAAGTTTGAAGTCTTAATCTCAAGTTTTTGAAAAGATATTTGAGTCGAAATTCAATTTTTACCAACTTTGAGTAATGTTTTTTTTAGGTTTTTATTTTTTATAAAAAAAACTGTCAATTAGATTTTTCCCAAAATTTTATCAGATGTCGAAAACATTATTCTTCGTTGCACAAAATTGTTTTGAAATTGAAATCATATTTTTGTCGTAAAATTTTCGAAGTGACACATTTTTTTTTCAGTTTTTTTGATATATAAAAAACACTGTTAATTAGATTTTTTTCAAAAAATAGAATTGTTTTGTATCACGTTACAATCTATAATATGAAATTTAATTCTAGTCTCTAGCGTCATTTGGTTCATGAGATATTTAGGTTTGACCAAAATGTTCACCTTTTTTTTAAACTGCTATGGTAAAAAAACCACCCACGAAATTTTATTGAGAGCCCTTGCTGCATATTTCTGTCTTATTATCTGTAGGTATAACAAAATTTATTTCAAGTCGATATCTCTTGTGATTCTTGAGCTATTGACGACGAAAAAAACGTCGCGAACGTATGGACGTACGGACGTACGGACATACGGACGTACGAACGTACGTACACACGCACGCACAGACATCTTTCTAAAAATCTTTTATTTCGACTCTAGGGATAGGGACCTTGAAACGTCGAGAAATGTCAAAATTTTCAATTTGACAAATCGGACCCATTACAATAATAATGGGAAGTT
Source organism: Eupeodes latifasciatus (assembly GCA_920104205.1). NCBI lineage: Eukaryota > Metazoa > Arthropoda > Insecta > Diptera > Syrphidae > Eupeodes > Eupeodes latifasciatus. The sequence continues at coordinate 159,000,214 of OV049926.1, forward strand.
AATAATGCACTCCTACGAGCATTTTGATCCTCAAATTCTGTGTTAAGCTTCTGTGAATTGTTTTTTTAAAAACCAATGAAGCATAGTAACAAACATCATGTCCCTTTTTTCAAAAATACTTAAACTGGGTCGTCCTTAATAGCAAAAACAAATTAGAGTTTCTATGCATTTATAAATAAAATACCAACACCCCCATATCATCCAGATCTCCCCATTTATATTCTAATTGCATCAATTTAAATAGCGTCAACATTAGTATGATGATGTTATTTTGACGTACATACATACATACATACATTATGCACTGTAGGTGTATGTTTTCATTAGGATATAAATAATGTAAATCAATTCGTTAACGCTTCAATATTAAACGACTTTCACCCCTCTACTGTCCAGGTCCAGCCATCCAGATACAATATCAACAAAATAAAACGCACTGATTTAACAATCCAATTGAACAAACATCCCCCAAATAAAAAAAATAAAAAACATTTTCACAACCTGCCTTCGTATACACTAGGGGGGGTGCACTTTTCCAATAAGTAATTCTATAGCTTCCTATGCCCAAAACCACTTGTTCTCAAACTACTATTCTCCATATATCGCAGTTGCAATCGCATCACATCAAATGTGCACTTTTTGATTTAAAATTTTAAATTTCCCACGAAAGTGTAGGTACGGTTAAAATGCGGAATTGCGTAGGGTTTGTTGAATCAAATAATATATATGATATGTGCTGAATGTTTATACCTACCTACTCTATACAGAGGTAAACGAATAAAGCTTCTAGGTTCTATAAAAAAAAAACATATGCATACACATAGAAATAGATACATTATAATGATCAACCTTTTTGTGGAATTAAATAAATTTACTACATCTGGTTGTGATGGGTTGGGTATCGTTTCATTTCGTTATAACGAATAAAGTAATACAAACTGAAAATATTTTTAACCATATCCAGTCAACAGCCATATGATATGACAGACATTCAAATGTATAATAATATACATATATATATATATATATATATACATATATATATATAAGTATATTTACCTTACCTATTTGCACATCATCAAATGAGCTGAATTAAAAAGAATTTTTTGTTTTGCTCATTTAATTGCGAGTGCATATTCCATTTCAATATACAACTGTTGTATGTTGTATTTATACCTATGCCTATATCTGCCTACCTTCCCGCCATACCGTGATGAACTTTTATAGCAAAAGTGGCTTTTAACACCCCACGAACTGAACTGAACTGAACTGACACACGACCGCCACCATAACGCCAGTTGCCATCCCCTTTACTCCATATGCGTTACATTTTGCCTAGACTTTTTGTATACGTAAAACCAGAAGCAATAAGTACATTTAAATTATTATTCCAACGCTTGATATATACCCATACTATTAGATACACAAACGATGTTGTATGAAAACCTATCTGTATCTATCAGCAGGATATCTCAATTTATATAGTAGGCAAGAAGAGTAGATTACCGAGCTAAATGTTAACTCAAATGGAGAGCACTGCGAAAAAATGTTTTTTGATTTTGAAATCTTAAAAGTTCTTTGGCTAATATTTTGGAGCTAACCCCCTAACACGATTTGAAATCTGAAGAAGATCAAAAAGTCAACATTTTTAAGTGTTTTACAAAACTTTTAAAAAAAGAGGCTGGGATGCGATCCACACTGAAAACTTCCCATACCGTCTGTCGATTTGTCTTGCTTCAAAGTTTGTAGGTTTTCGTGTTGGGTTAAAAAAGTTGTCAGTTGAATTATTCTTAAAAATTTTAAAATTACCAACAATGTTTTTCATATAAAGAAATAGTTTAGTTTGAAAATCTAGTTTTGTTAAATAGATTTTTAGTGAAAAACAAATTTTTACCAATTTTAGTAGCATTTCTTAAATTTTTACTAATTAGATGAATTAAATTAATTTGAGAGATATCAAGAACCGAACATCAATTTTTACCAAATTTGCGTACTATTTCTTGTAGATTTTATTTTTTTATGAAAAAATGGACTGTTGGATTTTTATAAAAAACCACTGAATATCGAAAACAATATTTTCTGTGAAATAAAAAAAGTTTGAAGACAATATTTTTAATTTTTGAAAAGCTATTTGAGTCGAAAGTAAATTTTTACTTCTTTTTTAAGTTTTAGTATTGTTTTTTTGTTAGGTTTTTATATTTTGTAAAAAAACTGTCAATTAGATTTTTATCAAAATTTTACTGAATGTTGAAAACATTTTTTTTTTTAAAGATAAAAGCCAATATCTCAAAGTTTTGAAAAGATATTTGCGTCGAAAATCAATTTTTACCAACTTTTGTTAAATTTTCTTTTAAGTTTTTATTTTTTGTAAAAAAAACTGTCAATTCGATTTTTCTCAAAATTTTACTGCATGTTGACAACATTATTTTTCAAAAGATAAAAGTAGTTAAAACCCAATATCTCAAATTTTTAAAAAGATATTTGAGTCGAAAATCAATTTTTACCAACTTTTATTAATTTTTTTGTTTAGGTTTTTATTTTTTGTAAAAAAACTGTCAATTCGATTTTTCTCAAAATTTTTCCGAATGTTGAAAACAATAATTCTTATAAGTTAAAATTCGTTGGAAGCCATAATCTCAAAATTTTTGAAAAGATATTTGAGTCGAAAATCAATTTTTACCAACTTTTGTTAAATTTTCTTTTAAGATTTTATTTTTTGTAAGAAAGCTATCAATTCGATTTTTTTCAAAATTTTACTGAATGTTGACAACAATATTTTTTGAAAGATAAAAGTAGCTTTAAGCCAATATCTCAAAGTTTTGAAAAGATATTTAAGTCGAAATTCAATTTTTACCAACTTTGAGTAATGTTTTTTTTAGGTTTTTTATTTTTTATAAAAAAACTATCAATTCGATTTTTCACAAAATTTTACCAGATGTCAAAAACATTATTCTTCGTTGCACAAAATTGTTTTGGAGATAAAATCATTTTGTATTCGTAAAATTTTCGAGGTGACAAATTTTTTTTTTCAGTTTTTTTGATTTATAAAAAAAACTGTTAACTGGATTTTTTTCAAAAAATATACTTGTTTGGTATCACGTTACAATATGTTATATAAAATTTAATTCAAGTCTCTAGCATTTTTGGTTCGTAAGATATTAAGGGTTAACCAAAATTTTCACCTTTTTTTTAAACTGCTATGGTAAAAAAACCACCCACGCAATTTTCTTGAGAGCCCTTTCTGCATTTTTCTGCCTTATTATCTGTATAACAAAATTTATTTGAAGTCGATATCTCTTCTGGTTCTTGAGCTATGGACAACGAAAAAAACGTCGCGAACGTACGGACGTACGGAAGTACGTACACACGCACGCACAGACATCTTTCTAAAAATCTTTTATTTCGACTCTAGGGACCTTGAAACGTCGAGAAATGTCAAAATTTTCAATTTGACAAATCGGACCCATTACAATAACTTCCTATGGGAAGTTAACAAACATTCACTAACAAGAGAAGGCTTTCAAAAAAAAACTCAATTTCGAAACAAGTCTTTTTTTTCGACATTCTGACAAATCACTGGAAATGGGCAGAAGGGATAATTATTTCTTTTTTTTTCTTCAGAACCAAAAATTATTGACTGTTGTTGAAAATTTCAAAATAGCAGGTAAATTTCTCTTTTTTTATACTTAGCACATACAAAATTAAAGGGATTCGAATACTTTTAATATGCAAGAGACACGTTATAAGCTTTAGGAAAAACGGGATGGATAAGAAAGCAGTTTTCGGTGTACATTAGATTTGAAGTTGTGTAGGCCGCCTTGAAACCATTTTGCAACATTGTAGAATATTCTTCTGTCTATGCGGAATTCCGTACACCAAGTTACCAAGTAATCGAACATTGTTTTCACAATTTCGAATACGTTCGAATTTCCTTTTTGTCTGAAAGCAGACATTATTTCCGTGAATCGTTCTTTTTATCTCCACCTTCAGACCGATCCACATCGAAGGTGAATTTTTCTCCTGCCTTTTATTGTATTGATTTTCGATAATACAACCTTCTTTTTCTATATATCTAAAGAAAATCCCCAAATTCATAATCTCAAAAACGAAATCCCCAGCAGCAAAATTCACAAAGAGAGAATACCCAGGGCGAAAATCCCCAAAACAATTATGCTCGAGTAGTGAATCATGCGATTAAATCGCGCGTTTTTAATATCTTAAATTTCATTTATATTGCATGAAATGCAATCCAAAGATCGGGCAACAACAAAATCATCCATTTCAATTTGTATTCCAAAACAAGAGAAATACTCGGCACTACAAAACAACACTTAAACATCTTGCACATGAGCTACGAACTGCGAACTGTGAACTGTGGATGTTCGCATATTTTGACTTTTCTTTCACATGAGCTTTATTTCTATTCGCAGACAGCGACGAATTGTCAAACCTTTTCTTCATATTTTCCTCAGCCATGATCTTTCACACAAAAACAAAACAAGAGTGGTATAATTTTGAGGTTAAGTTGAGCGCGAACAATTTATTCGTTGCAGTGTGGATGGTATGTGGAACACGAATAGAGTTTGACAGTTCGTAGCAACCACACTGCAATTCGTTACTAACAAATTGTTTTTACAAAATTGTCTTGTTTTAGAGAAAAAAATGCAAATTTTATTATCCTAACATTATTGTGAATTGGTTTCTTATAATTTAAATGTGTTTTTGTTTGGAATTGACTTTTTGAAATATGTAAAATCACGTTTGTTCGTCCATTCGTTCATTCGTTGTTCGCTCTCATGTGCAAGGCCCTTTAGACAGCACTAAGCAAGCACTACGAACACAATGATTCTGTATGAATACTAAAGTCAGACTGAGAAGTGCATGCCTTCATAGTGATTTTTTGTTTGGAAAAATCGTTATCATTTATTAATATCACAATAAGAGAATTTCATGAGAGTTTTTCTAAAAACTGCATGAATAAATGAAGATATGCACGGATACTGGGGATTTGGAGATTTCGTGGGGATTTTGGCAGAATAAATTATTTCGTTGGGGATTTTGTCCATTTGTCTTACGTCTCTGGAGATATTATCAAAATGGATTAAATTTGCTTGGGGATATTATCCCGTGGAGATTCTATTTTTTGGGGATTCAATACGACACCCGAAAAAAACTCATTGAAGAAAAAAAGAATCTTATATAACAAATAATTTCCTGAGTTCTTTTCTTTCTTTTTTTATTTTTCATAATTACCACATATGGTAAATGCCATATGACACATTTGAATTTCTGAGAATGTCCAAGCAATCAAAAAAGAAAAAAACTGAAGGGGTACTGCTTATAAAGTGTTAAAGATTTAACTTAAGCTGCGCACCAAAATACACTTTTCGAAGTGAATATATCAAGCCCTTCCCGCCATTTTATTGTAAGGACATTTTCAATAAAAAAGGCACTTAATTATTAAAATTTGCTAATAACACAATACAAAGAGTCTTGAAGTTAAAGGCTATTGTCATGTCTTAACTTAAGCATAATTAAAAACTTCCAATACTGACTATGGGTACAAGTTGTTTCAAGGACCTGCAGTAAGGTTTTTTTTGTCGTTTACGATAAGACAAGAAAAAATATTTCATGGTTCAACAGCAACATACAAAAATTGATATCTGAACGTGACCAGGCATATATAAATGTTGGAACCGTTTTAGATTAGGTGTTTTATACAATGTTCTTAAAAGGTTGAGAAATAAGGTAACAAGTGAGATACGCGAAGCAAAAATAAAATATTTTGCCCCCCGGCTGAACCCGTCTCAAGCTGGATATGCACTCTGGAAAAATCTGCGTGATATTGGTGTGGGCAAACAAAAAAATAGTAACGTTTATAATATTGACTGTAATGAACTCAATAGGAAATTCATCTCTCTTCCATGCCCAGAAGTCGTTGATGAAACAGCGAGTGTATCTATTGAGCAGAGTCTGTTTTCTTTCCCGTGCTTCAGTTTTTCACCAGTTGATGATGCTGACGTCTTAGAGAGCTGCATACAAATCAAATCAAATTCAGTTGGACTTGATGAAATTCATCCTGTTTTCGTTAAAGCTATACTGCCATATATTCTTAGATATATAACGCATCTTTTCAACACAATCCTTATGTCGAGTATTTTTCCAACTGCTTGAAAACAAGCTAAAATTATACCTATTCCAAAAAAAACAGAATGATTTTAGACCTATTGCCATTCTATCATTTCTGTCTAAGGTGATGGAAAGGATAATGAACTCCCAAATACGAAATTATCTAAACAACAAACATTTCCTATGTGTAAATCAGTCTGGTTTTCGTGCTAAGCACAGCTGTACAACAGCTCTCATAAATGTTGTTGAAAATATAAGGCAAACTGTTGACTCTGATAATGTTGTTTTTCTCGTTCTTTTAGACTTTTCTAAGGCATTTGAAACGGTCAACCATAATGTCTTTTGTCGTAAGTTAATAAATAAATTTAACTTCTCTTTTCCTTCGACAATGTTAATTCAGTCATACCTGGATTGCAGATCTCAGGCAGTTGTGGCAAATGGCTGCGTGTCTGAACTTCTCATGTTGGACAGAGGAGTCCCACAGGGTTCGATACTTGGCCCACTATTATTTTCCATGTATATAAATGACTTGCCTGCTTGCTTGCAAAACAGTCAAGTAGATATTCAGATACGGAAAAGCTTTCCCCTGGGTTTGATTGAAAATGCAGCAGTTGAGGTTAATGAGGATTTATCCATGGTTCATTTTTGGTTTCAGGAAAATGGACTGTGCATAAACCCACTTAAGTCTAAATACTGGGTGATTTCAAGAAAGTTAATCGTCACATTTGACTTCCCCAAAATATACTTAAATAATAATCAAATTGAATTTGGCGATTCAGCAAGAAACTTAGGAATTACGTTTACCAAAACACTTTCTTAGAATCACCATATTCGACTAACAATTGGTAGGGTTTACGGAGGGCTTCGTATGCTGTGGACTAATCATAAAATAACACCCTTAAAAACAAGAATCATATTAGCCAAAACACTTCTGATTCCTATTATGCTCTACGGCTGTGAAATTTTCAATAATTGTGATTATGAGCACAAGCGTAAGCTTAATGTTGCATATAACATCATAGCTAGGTACATCTTCGGTTTAAGAAAGTACGATCACGTTTCTAAATTTTCCAAATCAATATATGGCGTTACTCTTGAAAATCTTTTTAAGCTTACCTTCATAATAAGATATGTCATTCACATTCTCTTAGAACTTTAAATATTCGGCCTATACGTTACGCGTTCCTAATATCTGAGCGCCAGTTTTTTTATAAATGCGATACGTCTGTGGAATTCTCTTCCCCGATCAATAAGGATGATATGCAGTACTGAGTTGTTCGAGATTAAATTCAAGGAGTACTTGGAGACATTAACATAGTGATGATTTTTTTTTTTTATTTTCTCTTTCTATAACTTATATCCTTTTTCTCTCTCATTACTTACTCAATTTAAGTCATTAAAATTAATTTTATTTCAAATAATTAAGTATTATTGTAACTTTTCTTTAATAATTATAATTTTCTTTGATTGAAATTAATTTTGTTAGCTTTATTTTTTTTTGTTCTAACTCACAACAATTTACAATTACAATTAAGTTTATTATGAATATGAATATGAATATGAATATGAATATGAATATGAATATGAATATGAATATGAATATGAATATGAATATGAATATGAATATGAATATGAATATGAATATGAATATGAATATGAATATGAATATGAATATGAGTATGAATATGAATATGAATATGAATATGAATATGAATATGAATATGAATATGAATATGAATATGAATATGAATATGAATATGAATATGAATATGAATATGAATATGAATATGAATATGAATATGAATATGAATATGAATATGAATATGAATATGAATATGAATATGAATATGAATATGAATATGAATATGAATATGAATATGAATATGAATATGAATATGAATATGAATATGAATATGAATATGAATATGAATATGAATATGAATATGAATATGAATATGAATATGAATATGAATATGAATATGAATATGAATATGAATATGAATATGAATATGAATATGAATATGAATATGAATATGAATATGAATATGAATATGAATATGAATATGAATATGAATATGAATATGAATATGAATATGAATATGAGTATGAATATGAATATGAATATGAATATGAATATGAATATGAATATGAATATGAATATGAATATGAATATGAATATGAATATGAATATGAATATGAATATGAATATGAATATGAATATGAATATGAATATGAATATGAATATGAATATGAATATGAATATGAATATGAATATGGATATGAATATGAATATGAATATGAATATGAATATGAATATGAATATGAATATGAATATGAATATGAATATGAATATGAATATGAATATGAATATGAATATGAATATGAATATGAATATGAATATGAATATGAATATGAATATGAATATGAATATGAATATGAATATGAATATGAATATGAATATGAATATGAATATGAATATGAATATGAATATGAATATGAATATGAATATGAATATGAATATGAATATGAATATGAATATGAATATGAATATGAATATGAATATGAATATGAATATGAATATGAATATGAATATGAATATGAATATGAATATGAATATGAATATGAATATGAATATGAATATGAATATGAATATGAATATGAATATGAATATGAATATGAATATGAATATGAATATGAATATGAATATGAATATGAATATGAATATGAATATGAATATGAATATGAATATGAATATGAATATGAATATGAATATGAATATGAATATGAATATGAATATGAATATGAATATGAATATGAATATGAATATGAATATGAATATGAATATGAATATGAATATGAATATGAATATGAATATGAATATGAATATGAATATGAATATGAATATGAATATGAATATGAATATGAATATGAATATGAATATGAATATGAATATGAATATGAATATGAATATGAATATGAATATGAATATGATAAAATTTATTTTGGAAGGGAAGGGCTTGATATAATGTTTCTGGACTACTTACAGTCAAACTATTAAATTATCAAAAATCACATTTTTAATGGAATTTTAACAGTTTTAATGCGTTCTTGAAGAGTGTATCGTTTAATTTTTAGTTAAAGCATAGTTTATATTTATCAAATGACGACAATTTCAAAAGAGACAGCCATCCAAACAGTAGGCTTTTCAAAATTTAACTTCTTATTGGAAAGTCCTTTATCGTATACCTACAACGCAACGTTTATTTTTTAACGTGTATTTGATATAGAATTGTATTATTCATAGTAACTGTATAGCTCAAGTATGTTGCACATATATACTTGTACATAATAAAGTTGTAGCTGTAGAGGATATAATGTAAGTATTATCATTATTTCAACAAAAACGAGCATTTCGGCATAAAACACCAACGAGATCTATATGTATAATGTATATGTATATGTAGGTAAATTTTTGAACACAGTATATCCATTTTGTCTATACAATCTGTGGCTAATAGCCACAGCCTATGCACATATAATTTTCTGTTTAAATAGGCCGCGAACTCGTCGGCCAAGCGGTCAAACCACCTTGCTCTTTTTTTTTGTCAGATATATATATATAAACTTTTCCATTTAAATTCTATTTTTGTTGTTGTATTATTTTTTGTATTTTTTGGTTTTTGTTCAATTAAAAATTTTCAATATTGCGATCATAAATGTAATTAAATTAAATCTCTCACAGACGAACTTCATTGTTGGTATGTTATATGAATATGCAATGCATACGAAAAGTGGTCAGCCTGTCCAACACTCGCCCTCTATATATGTACATTACTCCCAATGGGCTTAGCCGTGAAAAATTATCATCCACATAAAAACATACATAATATTGGAGCACCTTTTCTCTCATCGACTCTCCCCCTATCAGCAATCAATATATTCGGTAGAAAAAAAATAAATAAAATTAAACAAGGACGACTACGAATCTCCATTATGGGATCATTGAATGCGTGATGCACAAAAATTTTGATTTTTATTTTTTAACATTTTGTATATGTGTGTAATTATTATGATTATTCTTTTGAAAATGTATTTAATGAAAAAATTAAATAAAAATAAAACGAGGAAACAAAAAAAAAACACAAAAATTGTGGCAGGATGATAGATATGTTTTTTTGTGTGTAGGTATACAAGACTAAAAGAAATGGTTGAATTTCATCCTGTTGACTTCTCTTTTATTTTTGCTTTTGTTTTTATTAATTCTGATTAATAAATAAATCGATTTATCCTTGATGAGGAGCCAAACGAGGGGGTTTCTGATTTTATGTCCTTTGTGCTGTTTTATGTCATAATTATTCAAAAGCCATTTTGTTGGAGGTGTGATGGACTGTATACGTACGTGTAAAGTCCTGTGAGAAAATTTGTTTACGATTTTGTTTTTAGTTTATTTATTAAGAAAGGCAATAAGGCTTGTGCGTCCCATTTAAGCCAAACGAAGCTAGCTATAATATATAAGTTCCTTAGCAAATATGCTTAAGACCATCAAGTAACAGAGATTTGAAATGCAAACGTTCTTTGTCCGTGAACGATGGAAATATATTGGTTTAAGGGTACGTTTAAAATTCCCAAGTCCTTAATGAGAAAATCTTCAATATCTGCAGTGTATTATTCTAATATGACGTATGCAATCGTGCAAAATTTTTGTAACACAACTGTTGCACGTGGCAAATAAAGGTGACCATGTTCATCATAGATGATGAAGGAAATTTTCTTTATTAACTTCCCATAGGAAGTTATTGTAATCGGTCCGATTTGTCGAAATGAAAATTTTGACACTTTTCGATGTTTCAAGGTCCCTAGAGTCGAAATTAAAGATTTTTAGAGAGATGTCTGTGCGTGCGTGTGTACGTACGTTCGTACGTCCGTACGTTCGCGACGTTTTTTGATCGTCCATAGCTCAAGAACCAGTAGAGATATCGACTTCAAATAAATGTTGTTATACAGAATGATAATAATGCAGAAAGATGTAGAAAGGACTCTCAAACAAAATGGCGTGGATGGTTTTTTTACCATAGAAATTTAAAAAAAGGTGAAAATTTTGGTGAATCCTTAATATCTCACGAACCAATAACGCTAGAGACTTGAATTAAATTTTATATTATATATTGTAACGTGATACCTAACAAATATAACTATTTTTGGAAAAAATAACAACTAACCGTTTTTTTAATAAATCAAAAAAACTGAAAAAAAATATTTGTCACATCGAAAATTGTACGAAAAAAAAATTATATTATCTCCAAAACAATTTTGTGCAACGAAAAATAACGTTTTTGACATCTGGTAAAATTTTGAGAAAAATGGAATTGACAGTTTTTTTTATAAATAATAAAAACCTAAAAAAACATTAATCAAAGTTGGTAAAGATTGATTTTCGACTCAAATATCTTTTCAAAAATTTGAGATTATGTCTTCAAACTAATTTTGTCTTATAAGAAATATTGTTTTCAACATTCGATAAAATTTTGAGAAAAATCGAATTGACAGTTTTTTTTTACCAAAAAATAAAAACATAAAAAAAACACAATACTAAAACTTGGTAAACATTGATTTTCGACTAAAACGTATTTTTTAAAATGTAACGTATTGGCGTCAAACTTATTTCATCTTGTAGAAAATATTGTTTTCGACTCTTAATAAAATTTTTATAAAAATCCGATAGTCAGTTTTTTTCATAAAAATTAAAATCTACAAAAACTTTTACACAAAATTGGTAAAAATTGATGTTCGGTTCTAAATATATCTTGAATAAATGAAGGTATTGACTTCATAATGATTTCATTCTGTGATACATTTTCTTAAAAAAATCCAGTCTGTATTTGTTTGAAAGAAATAAAAACTTTCAAGAAATGCCACTAAAATTGGTAAGAATTGGTTTTCGACTAAAAATCTCGTTAACAAAAAAATATTTTGAAATCAAACTGTTTCATGATAAGCAAAATATTATTGGTAATTTTTATTTCATTTTTTAGAATAATTTAACCAAAAACTTTTTTTACAAAGCACGAAAACCTACAAACCTTTTAAGCAAGAACAATCGACAGACGGGATTGAAAGTTATCAGTGTGGGTCGCATTCCAGCGTCTTTTTTTGTTTATGTTTCTGTAAATTAATGTTTTAAATTATTTTTCCATTGCATTACTACTTTTCTTACTTAACATTATGCACGGATTCATTTTTGTTTTTTTTTTTAATCATTTTACCTTAACACAGTTTTGTTCACATAACAAGTTTCCTTGTTAATTTGCAGAAACATTGATTGATGCAGAAATCAATAAATTAAAAAAGTACGTATACACCACGGTGAATATATGTGTACTACATATATGCATGTACGTACATATATAAAATTGTAATTAAATATATTAAATATTTATATCTTCTTTGTTAAGATTCAATTTACAAAAAAAAGTACGTATACGCCTCAGAGACTACATAAATGATAGGGACATATTTACGGAATAATTTGATACATAAAGTAACAGCATCAGACAATTTTGGGAAGGGTTGGGTTCATTATCCCGGTTTTTATATTCCCGTTTCTTAAAATCCCGATTTTAAAATCCCATTTTTTATAATCCTGCTTTTTATAATCCCGATTTTTTATAATCCCGCTTTTTGTAATCCCGTTTCTTATAATCCCGTTTTTTATAATCCCGTTTTTTATTATCCCGATTTTGCAATCAAAACTAGTTGTTTAATTTTAAAAAAATCGCGCGATTTTTTTTAATCCCCACGGGATAATATCCCCAAACAAATTTAATCCATTTTGATAATATCTCCAGAGACGTAAGACAAATGGACAAAATCCCCAACTAAATAATTTATTTTGCCAAAATCCCCACGAAATCTCCAAATCCCCAGTATCCGTGCATATCTTCATTTATGCATGCAGTTTTTAGAAAAACTCTCATGAAATTCTCTTATTGTGATATTAATAAATGATAACGATTTTTCTAAACAAAAAATCACTATGAAGGCATGCACTTCTCAGTCTGACTTTAGTATTCATACAGAATCATTGTGTTCGTAGTGCTTGCTTAGTGCTGTCTAAAGGGCCTTGCACATGAGAGCGAACAACGAATGAACGAATGGACGAACAAACGTGATTTTACATATTTCAAAAAGTCAATTCCAAACAAAAACACATTTAAATTATAAGAAACCAATTCACAATAATGTTAGGATAATAAAATTTGCATTTTTTTCTCTAAAACAAGACAATTTTGTAAAAACAATTTGTTAGTAACGAATTGCAGTGTGGTTGCTACGAACTGTCAAACTCTATTCGCGTTCCACATAGCATCCACACTGTAACGAATAAATTGTTCGCGCTCAACTTAACCTCAAAATTGTACCACTCTTGTTTTGTTTTTGTGTGAAAGATCATGGCTGAGGAAAATATGGAGAAAAGCTTTGACAATTCGTCGCTGTCTGCGAATAGAAATAAAGCTCATGTGAAAGAAAAGTCAAAATATGCGAACATCCACAGTTCACAGTTAGCAGTTCGTAGCTCATGTGCAAGATGCTTAAATGTTGTTTTGTAGTGCCGAGTATTTCTCTTGTTTTGGAATAAAAATTGAAATGGATGATTTTGTTGTTGCCCGATCTTTGGATTGCATTTCATGCAATATAAATGAAATGAAAAAAAGTACGTATACGCCTCAGAGACTACATAAATGATAGGGACATATTTACGGAATAATTTGATACATAAAGTAACAGCATCAGACAATTTTGGGAAGGGTTGGGTTCATTATCCCGGTTTTTATATTCCCGTTTCTTAAAATCCCGATTTTAAAATCCCATTTTTTATAATCCTGCTTTTTATAATCCCGATTTTTTATAATCCCGCTTTTTGTAATCCCGTTTCTTATAATCCCGTTTTTTATAATCCCGTTTTTTATTATCCCGATTTTGCAATCAAAACTAGTTGTTTAATTTTAAAAAAATCGCGCGATTTTTTTTAAATTAAACAACTAGTTTTGGTTGCAAAATCGAAATTAGAAAAAAATTAAAACAATTTAAAAAATGAGATATTTTTCTGCATTCATTTTATTGTAACCTTTGACAAATACAACATATCAAAAAATAAGAACTATAAAGTAAAATAGTATTCTTTTAAAACAAACTCAAATCAATTAACAAAGTCAACGATAGCAGTAAAACCGTTATCGAGAGGTAGATTTGCTGTAGGATCAGGATGCATATTTTTTATGCAAGAGTTAATATTGTAAACAAAAATGAATGTTTATGTACAGTAAGAACAAAAAAAATTATTAAAAAAAAATTAATTTAAAATTAAGTAAGAACAAGAAAAATTACGATTTAGTTTGATGCACATATTTTGTAAAAAAAAAAACGGGATTGTCGGGATTTGACGGGATTTTAAAAAGCGGGATTTTAATTGATCGGGATTTTGAATAAGCGGGATTTTAAAAGACGGGATTTCAAAAAATCGGTATTTTAGAAGACGGGATTAAAAAACTTTTTTTTCGGGATTTTTTTAAAAACGGGATTTTAAAAAGCGGGATTCCGATACGCTCCCTTTTGGGAAATATAAGTAAAACTCTAACTAAAAAAATAAATAGGCACACGATTTGTTTGCTGAGGTTCAAAAAATTAAAAAAAAGTACGTATACGCCACAGTGAACAATTTAACTACCATCGTGAATGAGCACAATCTAATTGCAACTAAAAATATTGATAAATTGTTATCCTGTTTTTAATAACGATACATGAACAAAACTCAAACATGTTTATTGTATATTCTGGGCACACTATTCACTTTTCGTTATTAATAAATTATGAACCGTGCACCTTTGCCGAGGAGCAAATTTATTGACTGGTGATATTTATAATATGTAAGTATGTACGCACGAGTATGAAGATGGAATGTTTGGCCGTGGAACTGTTGGTGGTGCCCTTCGAACTGACTGACACAAAAAATAAATATAACACGTGTACAAGTACATCGATATTATATGTATATACGCCTTTACTCACATACGATGATGTCCACACCGCACATCATCCTTTATAAACTCACTGTATAGGTTTGTAGGTATAAGCGTTGTAGGCTGACTGGAAATGGAAGTCATTATCTGCTTAACGGTCATCCCCGCTGCGTTTATATGATTAATTAATATTCCTACGAAGAGTTATTAGTAATGAAAACAGCAAGCTTACCTCCCCCACCCGCCCCGTACCAATCGATACGCGGCGTATTGCGATGGACACGATGAAATGATGATGTTGAAGGGTTTGTTTCACTGTTCACTCATAAATAATACTCATTCCTTTTGGCCATAAGGCCAGGATTTCCATGCTCAGCTCAGGGTTGTTTTG
This sequence comes from Eupeodes latifasciatus, assembly GCA_920104205.1. Lineage (NCBI taxonomy): Eukaryota > Metazoa > Arthropoda > Insecta > Diptera > Syrphidae > Eupeodes > Eupeodes latifasciatus. Next base: position 159,015,751 of record OV049926.1, read on the forward strand.
TGGCTTGATGATGGAATTGGGACTGCTTGTATCGAAGAGAGAGCAGAAAAGAGATAGAGTAGGAACGAGAGAGATAGAAAAAGCAAGATACACAGCGAACTATAGTGACAATGTTTAAGTGTAATTTAATCAGGTTGCATTGCAGCTGATACCTTCAAGTGGCCGGTAAATGAACTAACTTATATCTAAATATATATACTCTACTACATATGTACATGTACATATATGTATATATAGTGATATAGATGAGAGCTGATTGCAAAATGCGTGGGAGAAGGAGAAGTAGACGCAGCAACATAATGGTTTGGCTGATGTTTATAGAGATATTTCATCTATAAATTGTATGTTGTGGTAAACATTAATTACAATTATTTTATTGAAAATTTAATTATTTTATATACTCTTTCGTATGACATCATAGTAAATATGAGAATAGACCTATTTTGTTAATTCATACCTTACTCCACCACTCCACTACTACTTCTTCTTCTTCAAAAAAAAAATAATAAAAACAAAATGCATTTATTTATGAATTTATTTGGACTTTATGTCGTGTTGTATATAAATACAAAATTTTATTATGATTGACATTTTATTCAAGGCGTGGTAAGGGTGATAATCAGGAGTTATGATGTTTAATTAATTTCAATATTTGTAGAGTTATAATGTGAATTTGTAAATACATATAGATAGGTATATACTTAATTGGTAACTTAGTTTGTTAAATTGCGTGTCTGATAGAGTTAATGCAATTATATTATGGGCGTCGATGCAATATTTGATGGACATTTGATCTATTTTCATGCATCATGTGGAGTTCATTTTTTTAGGGTAATTTTCTAAAAACTTTAAACACTAGATTTGTGTGTAGTTCAGAGTCTAGAGTATGGAAGCTAAAAGCAAGGAAATAGAAGCTTATTAATATTTGGGCTAATAAACGAAAAACAAATAAATGTTTTTGGCAGATGAAAAAAACTTTTAACTTTACTGCCACAAAACTAATATCATACAAAATATTTCTGCGATCTTGATTTTAAACATTTTTTTTAAAACCATTTTGTGGAACTTGAATTTTTTGTCAATACAAAAATTGTTTTTACAAAAAAAATAGTTAAATGAACAATTATTGAAAACGTAAACTTAGAATTTGTTTAGTCATTAAAAACAAATACAAAATAGCCCAAGACAAAACGTAATGAAACAACAAGCTTCTTAAATTCAAGAAATTTTAAAAATTACAAAAAAAAAGAGGCTGGCATGCGACCCACACTAATAACTTCCCATCCCGTCTGTCGATTTGTCTTGCTTAAAAGTTTGTCTAAATGTATCAATTCTTGCCAAATTTGCGTTCTATTTTTTGTAGATTTTATTTTTTTATGAAAAAACGGACTGTTGGATTTTAATAAAAAATTACTGAATATCGAAAACAATATTTTCCTTGAAATAAAATAAGTTTGAAGCCAATATTTGTAATTTTTGAAAAGCTATTTGAGTCGAAAGTAAATTTTTACCAAGTTTTAGTATTGTTTTTTTTTAGGTTTTTATTTTTTGTAAAAAAACTGTCAATTCGATTTTTCACAAAATTGTATCGAATGTTGTAAACAATATTTCTTATAAGTTAAAATTAGTTAGAAGCCATTATCTCAAAGTTTTGAAAAGATATTTGCGTTGAAATTCAATTTTTACCAACTATGAGTAAATTTTTTTTAGGATTTTATGTTTTATAAAAAAAACTGTCAATTATATTTTTCTCAAAATTTTATCAGATGTCAAAAACATTATTCTTCGTTGCACGAAATTGTTTTGGAGATGAAATCATATTTGGTCGTAAAATTTTCGAGGTGACAAATTTTTCTTTCAGTTTTTTGATTTATAAAAAAAACCGTTAATTGGATTTTTTTCCAAAAATATAACTGTTTTGTATTACGTTACAATATATATTTTAAAATTTAATTCAAGTTTCTAACATCATTGGTTCATGAGATATTTAGGTTTAACCAAAATTGTCACCTTTTTTTTAAACTGCTATGGTGAAAAAAAACACCCATGCAATTTTCTTGAGAGCCCTTTCTGCATCTTTCTGCCTTATTATCTGTAAAACAAAATTAATTTGAAGTCGATATCTCTTCTGGTTCTTGAGCTATGGACGACGAAAAAAACGTCACGAACGTACGGACGTACGGACATACGGACATACGGACATACGGACATACGGACATACGGACATACGGACATACGGACATACGGACATACGGACATACGGACATACGGACATACGGACATACGGACATACGGACATACGGACATACGGACATACGGACATACGGACGTACGGACGAACGTACGTACACACGCACGCACAGACATCTTTCTAAAAATCTTTTATTTCGACTCTAGGGACCTTAAAACGTCGAGAAATGTCAAAATTTTCAATTTGACAAATCGGACCCATTACAATAACTTCCTATGGGAAGTTAATAATACAAAATTAAAAGCCATGAAAACGCTTGCAGTCCATTCTTATTTTAACTAAGATTGTTTTTGAACATCAAACATTTTTTATTAATTTGCAAAAATGTTCATCCTAAATGGACAAACATTAAAACTTAAAAAAAAATGTTTAATGCAAATACATTTTGAGTTTTCATACGTTTTTTTTTGAGCCGAGTTCCAACTTATTTATTTAAAGATAATGGATTTAAAAAAAAAAATAATTAAATTTTGTTTTCAAAATTCGATATCTTTTTTCTTTTATAACTAGCGAACACTAAAAGGGTTTTTTATACCTTTTATATGCCAAAGACACAGTGTGAGCATTAGGAAAAGAGGGAAGGGTTGGATAGGAGGTGTCGGTGTACATTGATTTTGAATTCCTGAACATTGCAATGATAGGTAAAGATAGAGCGTGGCAAGGCATTCCACATTCGCGTCGTACGGCTAAAAAATGAATCTCTGTACTTCATAGTACGGCCGAAGTTGGGCTCAAGGGTAAACTGATGGGCATTCTTAGAAGCGCGGGTATTACGGTTAAATTGTTTAAGGGGAGGAATGCAACTGGCTATTTCACTGTTGCATAGTCCGTTAAAATAACGGTAAAAAAGGGTTAGACAAGAAACCTTGCGTCGACGTTCGAGTGACGTAAACGAGTTGATGATGTTAATGTCACCAATCATTTTAAAAGCTCTACTTTGAATACTGTCCAAGAGGCTTAAATAAGTTACTGGAGCACCAGCCCAGAGATGAGAGTTATATTCAAGTTTCGGACGTATATAGGTTTTGCAGATTGTAGCCAGATCAGACGGAGAGAAAAATTTCTTGCAACGTCTCAAGAAACCTAGACGTCTTGCGGCATTTTTGGCAACATCGCGTATGTGATCGCTTCACAAAAGGTGGTTGCTGATGCACATTCCGAGGATGTCAAGATTTTCCGTTTCGTTGATGCAAGTGCCACTCATATATAGTGGAAAAGAGGGTTTATCTCGCTTTAACGATACAAGACAGCATTGCGTTTTCGAAGCATTAAATTCCACACGATTTTTTATTCCCCATTGTACAATGCTGTGTAGGTCGGAATTTAATGAGCTAATCATATTTTGCCGTTGCAGTTCCACATCCGAAGAGGAGGGTTGTGAGTCTGGAAACGAATATGAAAAGTCAAGAGTGCTATCGTCAGCGAAACAATGTATTGGATTGGAAGTGGCAGACAGGAGATCATTTATAAAAATGAGGAAGAGGGTCGGAGACAAAACGGAGCCCTGGGGCACACCAGCATTTATTTTATGAGTTTCAGACTTGAATCCGTCCAAAACAACTTGTATTGAACGGTTCGAAAGAAAATTTCTAATCCAACGAAGAAGAGATTCGTCGATACAGAAAGCACGCATTTTCGAGCAAGAGAGCAAGATGCCAGACTTTATCAAATGCCTTTGAAATATCAAGTGCAATAATCTTACTTTCTCCAAAACGATGTAAAGATTTGTCCCACTGTTCGGTGAGATAAACCATGAGATCACCAGTGGACCTATTGCTACGAAAGCCGTATTGCCGGTCATTAAGAAGCTTCCGTTCCTCAAGATATTTCTTAAGCTGATAATTAATCAGCGTTTCCATGACCTTAGAAAGAAGGGACGTTAGTGCTATCGTTCGGTAATTTGTGGGAGAAGAAGATTCGCCTTTTTTTGGGATTGGCTGAACAAATGCAGTTTTCCAACTACTCGGAACGAGCCCAGAAGAATAGGACAGATGGAAAAGCTTACACAGTCGTTTTGCTAGCGTGGAAGAACACCTCTTCAGAATAATAGCGGGGATACCATTTGGGCCAGCGGATTTATGAATGTTGAGATCTTTAACAACTCTCGCCAAAGTTCGAGTACGAAAAAAGATTGGTCCCATAGAATCATTTACGCGTTCAAGAACTGGGGGAGTCATGACACTATCTGGTAAGGTGGAATTTTCGGCGAACTGCCTAGCAAATAAGTTGGCTTTATCAATAGAGCTAACTAAAGGAGTGTCATTGACAACAAGCGTAGGAACCGAGGAAGAGGAAGAATTGTTCATATTTTTTACAAATGACCAAAAATTCTTACTGCCTTTGAGACATTGCAGTATTTTTCGCCGTAATTTTTGGTCATGTTAAAATTTGGTCCGTCGAATATGGGCGTTACAGGCCTTCCTGGCTTGTTTGAACTTTTTCTGGCTTTCCTCAGTACGGTTGGCTTTATAGCAACGGAAACTTACCTCTTTTGGCCTAATAACAGCTTTACAGCTCGCATCAAACCATGCGTCTGATACTTTTAACCCTGTTCGGTATAAAAGTTCTCATTGCCAGGAGAATTAAACTTGTGATCATATCAGCGCTGGCGTCAACGTCACTATCGAGGAAGCATAGTGACCAGTTAAAGATCCTAAAATAATTATTGAGACCGTCCCAGTTGGCTTTCTCGTATTGCCAACCGGTTCTCTAAGGAGCTCTTTCTTTAACTGGAGAGTTTTGACACGAGAAATTTGCTGATATGACACAATGGTCAGATGTGCCTAGAGGAGATAGAACACTAATAGTGTACTTACTAAGGTCAGAGGTAAGAAACAAGTCAAGAGTGTTTTCTGCTCGACCTACCACGTCCGATATTCGAGTGGACTCGTTGACCAGCTGAGTTAGGTGGTTCAACTCAGCAAAGATCTCAGCACACACTCTTTCTGGTGTTGTCTGGCCCAAATGTTGATGCCATGAAGAACTGTGTACATTGAAATCGCCCGTAATAACGATTTCAGTGTGAGGATACAGGGAGACAATTCTTTGAATGGAGTCAGACAGAGCATCAAATTCCTGAGAAGTCGAAACTCTGTCCAGGTTTGGGCTTCGATAAAGGAAACAATAGTGAATGATGTGCTTATTCACGGAAAGTTTTAACCACACGAAATTAAAAAAGGAGTTGGTACAATGACCGTATTGTGGTAAAAGTTGATAGGCAACATCATTCCTAATATTATATATGGCGAAACCATGGTGTGAGAAGAATAATGGCACCTAGCAATACCCATGAATTAAAAATTCAGCAGGATCGGAATATTCACCTACTTGGGTTTCACTCAATGCCAAAACAGCTGGTCTGTTATAATTAGCGTGGATGTACACAGACAGAAAATTCGATCTCAGGCCGCGAAAACGAAGCTTTAAAAACGAATCAAAACTTTTTAACGAGATTAAAACGTAAGACGCATACATATTTTTAAGTACTAAATAACTGTATACAGTATATTTAAAAACGTGGAAAAAATGTTTGTATAAAAAATTAATTTAAAAAAATGATTTAAAAAAAAATATTATAGATTAAGTTTAAATACATGTTTTTCCACCATTTAATCTCTTAGGACTTAATAAATCTTAGCTCTTTGAACGCAAATGACTTATTACTGAAAACCTAAATCTAATGTCTTCCAAGATATGTCCACTGTACAGCTTATATGTCAATTGAATGAAACATAACTAAGTTGTTTGCAATTTAATTTTGCGTGAAATTCGAAAAGCCATACATGGAAAAAAATTTCAATGACGTTTTCAGTTTCAGCAACCCTAATTGATCTAAAAAACATATTAACTTCTCATAGGAAGTTATTGTAATTGGTCCGATTTTTCGAAATGAAAATTTTGACATTTCTCGATGTTTCAAGGTCCCTAGAGTCTAAATAAAAGATTTATAGAGAGATGTCTGTGCGTGCGTGTGTACGTAGTACGTTCGTACGCCCGTACATCTGTGCCTCTGTACGTCCGTTCCGTACGTTCGCGAAGTTTTTTTGTCGTCCATAGCTTAAGAACCAGTAGAGATATTGACTTCAAATAAATGTTGTTGTACAGATAATAATGCAAAAAGTTTCAGAAAATACTCTCAAAAAAATTGAGTGGGTGGTTTTTATACCATAACAATTTGAAAAAAGGTGAGAACCAATTAGCTTTTTTTTTTAAACTGAAAAAAAAATATTTGTCACCTCGAATATTTTACGAACAAAAAATGGTTTTGTCTCCAAAATAATTTTGAGCAACGAAGAATAACGATTTTTACATCTGATAAAATTTTGAGAAAAATCGAATTTGTAACAGTTTTTTTTTATAAAAATAAAAACCTAAAAAAAATTCTAAAAGTTGCTAAAAATTGATTTTAAACTAATTTTATCTCACAGAAAATATTGTTTTCGACATTCAATAATTTCTTTACAAAAATGCAACAATCCGTTTTTTCATAAAAAATAAAATCTACAAAAATTATTACGCAAGACAAAGTTTTGATATTATTTGGAATATAATATTGTTAATTTGTTGATAGTTGTAAAATTTGTCTGTCAGAGAGACGGCAGCCCTAAATTTGTCTTTGATCCACTTTTTTTAGATCAGGGGCAAGTAACAAGAATTTTTGGTTAACCTAATTTTCATCAAAGTTAAGAACGTGACAATGAAATGCGTAACATCGAATTTCGTAAAAAGATTTCCCACAGCCTTAGACTTATGTACATACATATATTTCGGTTAAAAAAAAAAGTAGTATTATGTTGCTGATTTTTCGATAAGCTGAATTCAAGAAATTCTTTTTGAAAAAGGGAGACCCTCTACACTGCACCAAGAGTGCAGAGGCATCAGTCTACTTAACATCGCTTACAAAATCTTCCTGCCGTAAAATGTGAACGTCGAAAGCCCATCGTCAACAACCTGAAAGGTCCTTATCAGTGTGGTTTTAGACCAGGAAAGTCCACAGTCGATCAAATATTCACATTACGGCAGATACTGGAAAAAACCCAAGAACACCAAATCGACACCCACCATCTTTTCATCGATTTCAAGGCCGCATATGACAGCATCTACAGGGACGAGCTGTATAGAGCCATATCTAGTTTTGGCATCCCTGCCAAACTTGTCCGTTTGTGCAGGATGACCATGGAGAATTCACGCTGCTCCATAAAGGTTGGAAACAACTTAACAGAACCTTTCGATGTCAAGAAAGGTTTTAGACAAGGATATCATGTGATATTTTTAACATCGTACTTGAAAGAATAGTGTAGAGCTCACACGTCAACACTAGAGGCACTATCTTTCGAAAGTCTGTCCAATTACTAGCATATGCTGATGACATTGACATAATCGAAAGAACTCAGCGTGATGTCAATGGGGCTTTTGTGAGTATTGAGGCAGAGGCGGCAAAAATGGGTTTAACGGTCAATGAGGGCAAAACAAAGTACATGCTGTCGTCAAGAAAGGACCTACAACACCGACATCTCGGTCAAAACGTCACCATCGACAGACGTAACTTTAAGGTATTCAAGGACTTCGTCTACCTAGGCTCCGCTGTCAACGCAGAAAACAACACCAGCGCTGAGATCAAACAAAGAATAACTCTTGCTAACCAAGCTGTTTCTTTGGGCTAAGAAGTATAAAGTGACCTCACCTAACTTGAAGCGCGAAATTGGAGACATATAGCTAGGAACCGAGCTAGATGGAGAAGTTTGTTGGGTGAGGCCCTAGTTCATACAGGACTGTCGCTACCTTAAAAAAGTAAGTACAAATTAAGTTTTGTTCATATCATTTAAATCATTACTGTTACAATAATTTGTGTATTTTTTTACGTTTAATGTATGGAAAATCAAAGAATGATAGATATTCGTGCTTTTAAAGAATAAATGGATAAACTAACTAATTGACGCTTTAAAGGACACCGAGGGACAATTTAGAATACTCTTAGAACACACGTTATGAAAAGTCATATAAAAAAGAATGCTTCCACTCAGTGATCTCTATATCAATAGAGGTAAATTTCAAAATTTTAAATTTTTGTTCCGAATAGTCAAATACTAAAATTTTATTTAATTTTTATAAGATTACTAGCGGACCCGACAGACTTCATCCTGTCATAAATATTTGTAATGTGGCAGTTTTTTGTTCCTACGTATTTTATAGTCGAGGCTAAAAATTCTCCTGAACAGAACCGTCACCCTGATTATAGGGCGTTGTGAATAAAAAATAATTAAATGAAACATATATAAGGATTTAAAAGTAAGTAATAGCTTTCAAATCAGTTTTATTATCATTGTAGTGCTTTGTGATATACGATGTTTTTTGTTTGATTACTTGGTGCATAGACAAACAAATCTGGTGGTTTTCCAACACAGGAACAGGCAATATACAATTGACCATGTGCGAAACATGGATTTTCTAGATTAATACCACAAACACTTAATGATTGCCCCTGGGACTTGTTTATGGTCATAGCAAAAGCAATCCGCATTGGAAAATGTAGTTCGTTTAAACTCAAATGGCACATCAGTCACAATCATTGGGAGGCGCGGTATGAGAACATCTTCTCCTTTATACTTTCCTTTGAGTATAGTAGCTTCTATCACGTTGTTTAGTAATTTTTTATCGCCAACCGTGTACCGTTGCAAAGACGCGGTTGGTTGATATTTCGCAACATTTAACTATTGATCCAACCTTTAATTGAAGATTGTGAGGTCCTGACAACTTCAGCGAGTTTAAAAATTCCGGTGGATAGTTTACTACATCATCTTGGTTAGTAGCCGAATCAACTGATTTATATATCCTCGATTCTCCTGTAATTTGTTCTTAAATTTTGAAATTTTATTCATTTACATCTGTTTTTTGCACCCAATGTTGCTCGTTCGCCTGACCAATCATGGTTTCTGTAATTTTGAAACATCTGGAAACATCTTCTGAATAAGTTCATCTTTTGATTGGGTTAACTGACAAAAACTTTGAGGAAAGTTAATGCAGCCAGTCAACATGTCTATAGGAGATTTGCCATTACCAATGGCAATGAGTTGTTTAGAGAATATGTTTCCATATTGGTCAATTTGCAACTCGACACGCATAATCTTGCTTAAATGAAGTACTTTGACATGTTTCCACAAATTGGAGGACTTTAGACATGCATTGATTTTATCAGCTGGCGTTGATAGTGGAATCACTGGCAATGTTTTGCGAAAATCTCCTTCTAATAAAATCATTGCATCAGCAAATCTGTGATTAGTGCTTCGTAGATCTTTTAAGGTTCTGTCTAAAGCCTCCAAAGATTTTTTATGTGCCATCGTATTATAAAAAAAGAATTGGCCAAATTGGTAGAGGCGTTGTTGAGTTATGCGCTTACCAACACATTTTGCGATTCATTTTTATATATAAGAATAAAAACGTAACTAAGTCAAAAAAATGTCCCTGTTGAAATTTTCAACCAAATTTGTCCATCCGTTGAAACTAGGTTGATCTTGAACAATATTGAAATTATAATATTGAAATAGAAGTCTCATATAACTTACCAAGTTTCTAAAACTAGTAGAGTTTGAATTCAAAAGAAGTCTTGACATCCAATAGAGTGCAAAATACTATGAGTATCCACAATTTGACACTTCAGTAACATTTGAATTTTTAAGTAAAAAAAAAATCCGAAGTAAAGCCTCTATAACTTCCTATTTGTGTTCAAAATTCCACTTAACTCCTCATAGAGGTTAATGTTACATAAATCTGATAAACTCATTTCCTCAGCTTATTCACATTTGCCTTCATTTCAAATTCAATTATTCTGATCTCTTTTTTTACTTCCTATATATTAATGTTGACTTTTTCACTTCCTTTCACTTCCTTTCCCTTATTTTCTCTTTCTCTCTGTCTTTTGTAACCAAAAGCAACCAATTTTTGTATACAAAATTATTGTTCCTGTAAATATTATTTCCTGTAATTTTGTGTCTACCACACCCCACACATTTTCTTTATGAGGGGATTGAGCGCATCACCCCCTACCTTACCCGCATTGTGTATTCAATTGATAACTGCCAAAACAAACCAAATTCAAACGTATAATTTCCAATTTTGTTGTTTCGTTGTGAATGTGAATATTAACAAACAAACATACATTTTAATTTTTTTTCTTGTTACTTACTGATGTCTTCCCAGGACGAGGACGAACAGAAAAAAAAAGAAAAAATCTTAAAGGAAACCATCATCCAACAATAATAATTTCTTGCCATTCAGAGGTTCATTACGATGTCATAAAAAAAGGTTCCTTAGTACACATTAGCAAACAAACAAAATTGTTTCTCCTTTATATGCATAACAAAAGCGCAAATAAGGAAAGCTCTGGTATATTAAAAAAATACACAACCAACAACAAAACTTAGAAGGACGAGATACTGGGAGTAATAGGATATCCCGGATGAGAATACGTGCGCAAGAATTTTTATTTGATTGCCACGCAAATGGCATAACATTCAGCATCAGAGCTACTACTCGTTCTTAAAATTCTTAGCTCTCGTACTCGCACTCGCATTACTATGCTATCCCAGTTAAACAATCCAAAAAGCAAAAGTAATAAATGTATGAACAACCAAAAGAAACCAACAACAACAACAAAACAGCAAAATTATTCACTAAATTTATTATTAACAAGAAAAGGCAAATAGCCATTATTTTCTATAACACCCTGTGGGTGTTTCACAATCGTATATAGAGAAGAGATACATGATGCGAGATGCGATCCTAGGGGTCGAAGCAGAGTAGTGACTTGAGAATTATGTATTTTTATGGGATATATTCTTTGCATATTGCCAAAGAGGGGGGTTGATGGGAGGTAAAGTATAATGGTGAAATCGAAACCTGAGAAGAGTATCCTTAGGGAGAAAATTATTTTCGAAACATGACTTTTTTTGCAAAGATTTTATTATTCAAGGCGGTTTTGTGCAGAAATATTTCTCTGTAATGCTGTTACTGTGACTAACAATTTGGGGGGAAAATATCAGCTACAATGGTCTAATAATAAAACAATTGAACTATTTTATGGCAATAATAATTGAAATATTGGTCTCTTTGTACTCCTTGATTTTTATACCGGGTTGAATTCCAATTTCGTGAATTTAGAATTTGTTAAAATTTGCTTAAAAGTATTGAACAGTAAAAATATGAAAGCTTTAAAGGATCAAAATACATGTACTTCCGCAAAAGCTTCGAAATCTTCTAAAACCAAATTTTCAACAATTTTTTCAGCAGCTCAATTTTTTTTTTTGGAAATATGAAAATTCGTTAAATTTTTAATAAACTTACAAATATTGTATTTTTCTCAAGTCCATAAACCTGGAAACACTAAACTTTAACGTAATACATTTTTAATTTATAAAGGAGGAAAAATTAAGTGTTATTTTTGTGCTCGCCATTTAGAGATAAAGTTAATCTACGATTTGACCTTTAAATTTAAGTTATTTAAATTTACTAACGAAATTCAGAGTCAGTGGTCTCAACGTTAAGAGCGCTACGTCCAATTTATGGTCGTCATAATTGTCTTAGCAGATCAATAATTGAGCGTCTAGTGGAAAAATTTCAATCCACAGGTACAAAATTACAAAATGTTCCCGTGCCAGTGAGACAAAGAAGTGCCCGTAGTGTCGAGAATATTGCTGCCGCTGAGGCTTCAGTTGGAAAAAGCCCAAATGTGTCCCTCACACGTCGTTGTCAAGCGTTGGGCATCTCTGTGACGTCGTTGTGGCGAATTTTGAGAAAAGATCTTGGCCTACATCCTTACAAGATGAAATTGACGCAAGAACGGAAGCTGCTTGATCACCAGAAGCGTCGTATGTTCGTGAATTTGACTAAACAACAACTTGAAAATGATTCGGATTTTCATCCAAAAATCATCTTCAGCGATGAGGCTCATTTCTGGCTGAATGGCTTCGTCAATAAAGAAAATATGCGGTATTGGTCAGGCAGCAATCCACACTTACTCCATGAGTCATCATTGCATCGAAAAAATTACGGTTTGGTGTGATTTATGGACCGGCGGCGGCGGCGGCATAATTGGGCCGTACTTCTTCCATGATGACCAAGACCGGCACGTTATTGTGAATGGGGATCACTACCGTTTATCGATAACCGAATATTTGTGGCTCCAATTTGATGACATGGACTTGGAGGACATGTGGTTCTAACAGGACGGTGTGGAGCGCGGCGCCACAAGTTATACACAGCAAATGCCACGATCAATTTATTGGAAACCAAGTTTGGAGAACGTGTTATCTCACAAAATGGTTCCTGTGGGACTACGTCAAGTCTATGGTCTATGCCAACAAGCCAGCGACGATTGATGAACTTCGTACGAATATCGAACGTGAAATTGCAGCAGTATCGGCCGATTTATGCTTGAAACCCGTCAAAAATTGGGTTCAGCGTCTGGACTTCTGCAAGAGTGCCCAGCCCATGGGTGACCATGGAAAAGAAATCGAGTTTCATACATAATGGCATCAAACGTACTTTCACAGGAATAAAAAATTTCATTGATATCCAAAACCGTTTTTGTTTTATTTAAAAAAACTTTTGTGTAGCTCTTATTGAAAAACCCGATATTTGGAGACTTTCTTATAACCAGCAAAATTCAAATTAATACTAGGGAATAGTGCTCTTTTTGTGCTCGTTGGTTAAAAGAACTCGTGATTGGTTTCTATTGCCTTTACCGCCAACACCCCCAAGCTTTAATTTTCAATCTTAAAAGTGAAACTTAAAAAACAAAATCACTTATAAATGCAAAAATCTAGCAAAAATTCAGAAAATTTTTGTTTGAAATGATTAATCCAATATTTTAAATTTTCAAGTGTTATTTAAAATTAAGGTATATTAATCGGCAAGGGTACTAAGAAGCCAAAAATTGATAATTTTTTTTGAAAAATAGATTTAAAATAAAAAACGAACTTAAAAATGGCTATACCTGCAGTAAACCACGATACCGGTCTTAAAACCCAGGTATCTTTTGTATAGCTACACTTTGATTGTGCAATTCATGAACATAAAGATTGTGTTGGAAGGACCTTAATCAGCGGTAGCTTGATGCGTAGTCCATCGGCTACGTACATAAGCTACTTGGTCAAGATTCGAATCTCAGTGACAACGACGGTTTAAATATTTTTCAATTAATATGAACGAAGCAAAGACTAAGTACCACAAATAAAGGAATCGGTTGGTACCCGTGAAACATATGTACATAATTTCAGCTTTGTGGTAGCACAACTAAGTTGTTGTTGTAATATTCAAACCCTACTAATGTTCTTTTATCGTTAATTTAAATTATATAGGAGTAAGTTATCTATAACAATAGGAAAAAATACATGCCTATAAACTCAAAATGTTATAACCTCCCATTCGTGTCCATCTGTCGATATTTCTTAAAGTTTTACAATTTAATAACAACATTTTTGTAAGTTTCAAGCTAATATCTTACCTTATTCTCAAGGCACTTGAGTCAAAAATCATTTTATTTAAGTTTTTTAGGTTTTGTTTGTTTTTTTGTAAAAAAGGTGTCTATTGGATATTTCTTAAAAATTTACTAATAGTTAACAACAATAGTTTGCATATGTCGAAATAAATGTGATTTTAATATCTGCTTTAGTTCCCGATTTTTAGTAGATTTTTTCTTACTCTTTTCTAAGAAAAATGACCCAATTATGCCTCTAGACCAAAATCCGCACCAAACAGTGACTCGTTTTGGGTGTATCGGCTTTTCAATGTATGCGTGCGGGTTTTCTGTGCCCCAAATGCGACAATTTTGCTTGTAAAAAATGTTCTACTTATGTCATGCAAACTCAAGCATAAGTTATATATGTAAATGTTTTTGTAAGCTTAATACTGGTTTTGTTTGTGTCATTTACATTATTGAAACAATTCTTAAGTTATTGTAGAATTTTTTTTGTCAGTTCATGTTTATGTTGGCGTTGTATTTAATACCAAACATTTGTTTCTTTTTGTTTTCTGTTTTTGTTTGTTTATTTTGAATGTTTTAATTAAGTTTTATTATTGAAATCTTATTTTTAACTACCCATAGGAAGTTATTGTAATGGGTCCGATTTGTCAAATTGAAAATTTTGACATTTCTCGACGTTTCAAGGTCCCTAGAGTCGAAATAAAAGATTTTTAGAAAGATGTCTGTGCGTGCGTGTGTACGTACGTCCGTACGTTCGCGACTTTTTTTCGTTGTCCATAGCTCAAGAACCAGAAGAGGTATCGACTTCAAATAAATTTTGTTATACAGATAATAAGGCAGAAAGATGCAGAAAGGGCTCTCAAGAAAATTGCGTGGGTGGTTTTTTTACCATAGCAGCTTAAAAAAAAGGTGAAAATTTTGGTTAACCCTTAATATCTTACGAACCAAAAGTGCTAGAGACTTGAATTAAATTTTATATAATATATTGTAACGTGATACCAAACAAGTATATTTTTTGAAAAAAATCCAGTTAACAGTTTTTTTATAAATCAAAAAAACTGAAAAAAAAAAATTTGTCACCTCGAAAATTTTACGAATACAAAATGATTTTATCTCCAAAACAATTTTGTGCAACGAAGAATAATGTGTTTGACATCTGGTAAAATTTTGAGAAAAATCGAATTGATAGTTTTTTTATAAAAAATAAAAACCTAAAAAAAAAACATTACTCAAAGTTGGTAAAAATTGAATTTCGACTCAAATATCTTTTCAAAACTTTGAGATATTGACTTAAAACTACTTTTATCTTTCAAAAAATATTGTTGTCAACAGTCAGTAAAATTTTGAAAAAAATCGAATTGATAGTTTTCTTACAAAAAATACAATCTTAAAAGAAAATTTAACAAAAGTTGGTAAAAATTGATTTTCGACTCAAATATCTTTTTAAAAATTTGAGATATTGGGTTTTAACTACTTTTATCTTTTGAAAAATAATGTTGTCAACATGCAAGAAAATTTTGAGAAAAATCGAATTGACAGTTTTTTTTTACAAAAAATAAAAACTTAAAAGAAAATTTAACAAAAGTTGGTAAAAATTGATTTTCGGCTCAAATATCTTTTCAAAAATTTTGAGATTATGGCTTCCAACGAATTTTAACTTATAAGAATTATTGTTTTCAACATTCGGAAAAATTTTGAGAAAAATCGAATTGACAGTTTTTTTACAAAAAATAAAAACCTAAACAAAAAAATTAATAAAAGTTGGTAAAAATTGATTTTCGACGCAAATATCTTTTCAAAACTTTGAGAAATTGGCTTTTATCTTTTAAAAAAAAATGTTTTCAACATTCAGTAAAATTTTGATAAAAATCTAATTGACAGTTTTTTTACAAAATATAAAAACTTAACAAAAAAACAATACTAAAACTTGGTAAAAATTTACTTTCGACTCAAATAGCTTTTCAAAAATTAAAAATATTGTCTTCAAACTTTTTTTATTTCACAGATAATATTGTTTTCAATATTCACTGTTTTTTATAAAAATCCAACAGTCCATTTTTTCATACAAAAATAAAATCTACAAGAAATAGTACGCAAATTTGGTAAAAATTGATGTTCGGTTCTTGATATCTCTCAAATTAATTTAATTCATCTAATTAGTAAAAATTTAAGAAATGCTACTAAAATTGGTAAAAATTTGTTTTTCACTAAAAATCTATTTAACAAAACTAGATTTTCAAACTAAACTATTTCTTTATATCAAAAATATTGTTGGTAATTTTAAAATTTTTAAGAATAATTCAACTGACAACTTTTTTAACCCAACACGAAAACCTACAAACTTTGAAGCAAGACAAATCGACAGACGGGATGGGAAGTTTTCAGTGTGGGTCGCATCCCAGCCTCTTTTTTTGTATTTATAATGATGTTTGATAAAATTTTTAAGGCAGATAGAATTCTTAAATTAAAGTCGTACTTTTGTACTACTTAATTTTACTGTTTTTAGTTGTTTTCGAAATCAAAATCACAAACAAATATCATTTTTATCTAAAATATGGGTATTCTACCTCGGAAAAACTCATGCGCCACCCAAATACAAGAACTTTGGAGAATAATTGATAAATTGTATTTTTTTTTGTTTTCTGCACAAGAGTTAAATCATGAAAAAAATAATAGATTTGCGTAAAAAATCTAAAAACATGACGTTTTTGGCTCATACCATGTAAATTAGGGTAGAGAATAACTTCGAAAACAAATTTCTATATTTCACCCAAATAACTAAATTATTAAAATAAAAAAAATACCATTCAAAATGGTGCATGTTACAGAGAACATAGAAAAAACTTTGTTGTTTCATTTATAACTTATCAGTTATAGAACTGAATTTAAAAATGTTTGCAATATGAATATAACATAGATATAATAACTTGTAATTATTTTTTGTCGCATTGTTTTTTAAGCAAACTTTTTTTTGTTGTTTCGATATGGTTGTAACTAAATAAAAAAGAAAAAAGCAAAATAATCATGCTTTCAAAGCGAACAGAGTTGCCGAAGAGTTATTTTGGTATTTTATATAAATATAATTTTTTCATTACCAAAGTTGGTGCAGCAAAAAATCGCACATGAAGAAAATCTACATGCAATTTTTAACCCAGTTTTAAGCAGTTAAAAGTGCAGCGAACATACAATACAAAATTTTTGTTATATTCTGTGGTGTTTTCATAATTTTTCGTTGAAATTTCTTATCAGAACACAATTCAAAGTGATGTGAACAGTTTTTTTTAATTATACCTAATAATAATTAGATGCAATAAATTTCATATTACATTTTATTACATAAATGTAATAAATAATGAATGATTTAGAACAATTTTCAGTTATAAAATAAAATTGTAAGCTTTTGCCATATCCGAAACTGGGTGTGGCAATTTGAAAACACCCCTACAAATTCCTGAAAAACATTTTTTCTTATTGTTTCTTTTTCATTCAAACATTTTTTTATCCTCCCTGATAAATAAATAAAAACATTTTCTAAAACAACGCTTAGTTTAACTGTGACCATTAATAGGTTAATTTTTCCACTCTTCACAGCAATAGCGCTCAAACTGTCACAAAATAGACAGTTTGCGCCAAAACACACTTTTTTCCTCATCTTTCAACCATTCAAATGTCATATTTCAATACCAAAATTAGTACAACAAAAAAAATTCACATGCGATTTTTAATTTGTCAGCGGCAACTCTACTAAACTACACGCATTTTAAGTAATGGCGTCTTAAATATTTCTATTAGGCATTTTACAAAATGTATATGTATATTTTGAACATTGCAAAAATCTAAATACAATACCCTAAGAACAAAAATTACCTGCTTTAATGTTTGGTTTTTAAAATGTTTTAGAACTGTTTCCTTATTGTAAATGAGATTATTAAACAAGACCTTTCCCATAACACATGTCATCAACAGTATTACAACATAACGAAAAACAATAACGTAATTGTAACGTTGTTGGAACATTACGTATCACGAGAGTGTAAAAAAAACACTTGTCATCTCTTTCATTTCAACTTAGTGCTTTATTTTATTTTCCATTATTTCGCGTTTTATTAAATTAAATTTTCACTGAAAAAAACCAAAACTTATGTATTTCACAAGTGAAGGAAAAATTGTAAACATCCGAATGACGTTTATATCATTCATACTTGATTTAGTTTTACCTTCATTATAAAAATATTTGTGTAACTTGTACAACAGAAACAAAATAATTGACACTCGATTAGTTTAATATATTGATGTTTTAAAAATATTACTGTGAAAAAGCATTTTTTCGTGAGTTGAAATTATCAAATTCAAATGTAAAACAATAAATTAAACATCAATGTTTATGTTAAAAACCGATCCTACAAACCATGCCAATTATTTCCTCACTTATAAAAAGAATTGAATTTTAATAAAACGTAATGTTATTAATTTTTTATAAAGTCTTCATAATATCGTTGACTGAACTTATTGAAAATAATATTTTAAGGCCGCAATTTGTTTTAAACATAATATTAATTCATTGTAACAACAAAAAATAATATATTACAATTTTGTTATAAAACAGTTTCCAGAGTGTGTTTTATTTCAGATGTAACAACGTTTAAGCCTGGAAATATTAAAACAGAAGCTTAGAAATATAGGTAGAACTTTTTTACAACCTTCGACTAACCAACTTTTTAATAATAATGAAGCAACAACTGGTATTTTTGTACTAATAACTTTAACTGAAATATATAATAGTTTAAAAACGAGTTAAATCTTTACAAGATCAAAACAGTTTTGTAACCATACATATTGCAAATTACTCCTATATAACTCAAAAATAACAAATTTTTGTTATAAATCGAATTCTGTGTACTAGGGAAGTGTTACCATTCACGAAATAATCACTAGTTGAAAAAAAAACGTTAGATGGCAGACCCTTTATAAATTTCAATTGACCTCGTTAGCATTATTGGTTGCGGAAATCGAGAAAATCAAATGATTAATTTTTTTTAAATAGCCTTAGTAAAATAACACGCACTACATTTTTGTACAGTTTTCTGAATCTTTTGATTTGATTATTTGTACAAAAATTCGATGTTTTTTCCTGATATATTGCTAACAAAAAATATATCCTAAAGGTACGGTCTTAGATTCTAGAGATTTTTTGACTTAGAAAATGTCAAAATTTTCAATTTGACAAAACCGATCGATCACAATAATTTCCTATGTTAAGTTAAAAATTTAGGTTTAGACCATTTTTGTAACTGTTTTTACTGTTTAAATTTGATTTTTTCAAAATACAGCTTTGTAAATACTTGGCCCCCTCACGGTTTTCGCCTTGTTGTGGCGAGGGGCTTACGTCTAACTCTTCAGCAATCCAGCTGCGGAGTAAGACAACTAAGAAAACCACCAAAAGCAGAGATGTTAATCTAATAAAATATGGATAAAAGTTTACTGAATGAAGAAAATCGAACGGGGATATACGTTCAAGTGTCGGCAGAAGTCACGGCTGCCGGCGAGGGCTTGGCTTCGCAAAAAGCTAAGTCGCCAGTGACAAAAGTAAACTTAGAGAAAGAAAAACGAGAGCTAAAAAGACAACCGGTCATTCTCTCAGTAGATCTTCTTCCCGACATAGATGGTTTAACCATCAAAGGTACGGAGACCTCGGACAGACCTCCTTCCATAGGTAGTCAAACCGAGGACGAGCTACTGATGGAACCGAGTCAAGAAGAGACTATGCTGAAGTCTGCTGCACCCCTCAAAGCTTTGAGGCAACGCAGCAACTACAGATCCTCCAAAAGATTCGTGAAAATGACCGAGTTGAAAGACCATGCGACGCTCAGTTCGAGAGACAAAGCTCTCCTAAAAAAGCATAAGAAGCTAGTTAGGAACTTTGAGCGGCAGCTGGCAGAGACTGTCACTGCACCCAGGGAAATAGCAGAGGAAGTGAATGCCAAAGAGTCGGAGAGCAAAGGAGTAGATGCTGCCAAATCTAGGTCTGTCCCTAAAAAGGCAAACCGTGAACAGGCTGGCAATAACTCGACCGCTCGGAACGACAAAGGTAAAGTTCAGGCGACTTCCAGTAAGAAACAGCAAGCCAACGCTAGGAAAGACCAAGCACCGGCAAGAACCTCTTCTGGAACGAAACCAGGAACGTCCAAGAGACAAAGATCGGAGGAGACAGTCAAGCAAGACGGTGCTAAAAAACAGAAAACCAGCAGCTTCGACACCACCCCGATTGACCTACAAATCGCCATTATAAGCCGTGACGACCCAGATGGGAAAATCTCGGCAAAAAACTGGCTTCTTGTGGAAAATGAGATCCTTAAAGCTATGATGGCAGCATCAGAGAACGATAGTTCTGAGGACTATATCTTTGATGGTGCCGGATGGCGGCGAGGAGTTAAAGTGGTCTGCTGCGGTGACCAGAAATCACGGGAGTTCCTGAACCGTACAATCGCCAACATTGGCGAACTATGGGAAGGTTCCTCCCTTGAGGTTCTACCCGCCGCAGCTCTACCACTCCGCCAGCAGTTTAGCATCTGGATCCCCCCTCCTGCAGAACATGAGGACGCAGCCATTATTAAGCTGTTGGCGAAGCAGAACAAAGAGCTTCCCATTTTAGAATGGAAGCTCCAACACTCAAGAAAGAGTCATGGAGGCGAAGGGAAGGACCTCTTGTTTGTGGCAGACAAGAAATCTGACCTTCTGCTGAGAGAAAGAAAAGACGTGTTGAGGTATGGTCTCGGAACCGTAAAGGTTAAGAGGCATGAAGGCAAAGGGGAGTCAAAAGCTGCAAGTGGTGCAAATAAACCTGCACCACGCTAAAGCAGCAACGTACCACCTTACGCTCTATATGTCTCACGAGAACGTGGATGTGGTCTTGATCCAAGAACCATGGTTAGGCAAAAACCGAATCCGTGGGTTGAGGTCAAAACACTACAACCTTTTCCATTCCACGTCAGATGAAGGTAATATTAGAAGTTGTATCCTAGTGAAAAAATCAATTAACGCTTTCTTCCTATCTAGGTACAACAACAAGGACAACACGGCAATCAGCGTCGAATCGAATGAAGTAAACTTCATTCTAGCGTCGACGTACATGCCGTACGAGGAGGAGAGCCCACCATCAAAAACAGTCCGCGATCTGGTGGTCCATGCCACAGCAAGCGATACACCTTTGGTGGTGGGAGGTGATGTCAACGCTCACCACACTCAATGGGGCTCTAAGGACATCAATAAAAGGGGTGAGTCAATTTTTGAATATATTCTCTGTTCTAATTTATCGATATGTAATAGGGGCAACCACCCTACCTTTCGAAACAAAAACAGGGAGGAAATCATAGATTTGACCCTTATTAGCAATAATAGTAAAATTTCAGTTGAAGACTGGAGAGTCTCACCTAAAGAATCTTTTTCGGATCACTTTAAGATACTCTTCTCTACTTTACTGAAAAGAAACCTTACAGGAACCCAACTAGAACGAATTGGACAGAGTACGAAAAATGGCTGAAAGACTGTATTGATCCACCAGAGGACAATACAAGTCTAAGCACTTCAACCATTGACACTGTTGTCCAAAACTTGTCTAGCAAAATGAGAATGTCTTTTGAAAAACACTGCCCTTTATCTCGTTCCAATAACTCCACTAACCCACCCTGGTGGAATGGTGCATTAAAGAAACGTAGAACAGAGGTTAGAAAACTTTTCAATAAAGCTAAACTGAGTAAATTAGAAGAGGACTTGAAGTCTTATAGAGCCGCACTTAACACTTACACCAAAGAGTTAAGGAAGGCCAAAAAGGATTCGTGGGCTAAACATTGTGAATCCATTGAAAAAACAAGCGAGGCGGCAAGACTCCGTAAAACCCTGGCCATTAATCCCACGATCCCGGGGTACATAAAACACCCTGATGGATCATGGTCGAACTCGAGCCTAGAAACGCTTGAACTCTTCATGGAAACTCATTTCCCCGGTTGTAAAAACCCAGAAAGTTCTGATTGCTTGCAATCGAACACGCTGGATTTTACTCACACGGAATCAAATTTAGAACTAAATCAGATTATTACTGAGCAAAAGATTATCTGGGCAATAAACTCGTTCAAACCCTACAAATCAGCGGGACCAGACGAGATTTTCCCAGCTCTTCTTCAAAATGCTCTCAAAGTAATAACTCCGTGGCTTAGGGTAATCTTCATAAGTTGTATTAAACTTAGATACGTCCCTAATAGCTGGAAAAAGGTCAAGGTAGTCTTTATCCCAAAAGCAGGGAAACCGACTCACTCGACCGCTCAGGATTATAGACCAATAAGTCTCTCTTCGTTTCTCCTTAAGACACTGGAGAGGATTATTGATCTACATGTTAGAGAACTTCTCAACGAAAACAACTTGTGCAGCTACCAACACGCTTACCTTAAAGGTAAATCAGTGGAGACTGCTCTGCATGAAGTAGTTTCACATATTGAGAAAAGTCTTCAACACAAAGAATATACACTGGCAGCATTTCTTGATATCGAGGGTGCGTTTAATAACGTTAAAACGGAATCGATCAAGACTGCCTTAGTTGAAGTTGGAGTTGAATCTGTCATTGTCGATTGGATTTTCACCATGTTAAATGGCAGAATTATCAACTCTCAAATAGGAGTTAGCACTATCGAGAAAACAGTTACTAGAGGCACACCACAGGGAGGAGTCATCTCACCCCTACTCTGGATCCTCGTAGTCAACAAAATTCTCACAAAGTTCAAAGATCAGTGCATTAAAATAGTAGCATATGCAGATGACATAGTGGTTTTGGTATCAGGCAAGTTTCTTACCATCATCGAAAACATTATGGAAAATGCATTAAAGGATTTATCTTCTTGGGCAACTAAGAACGGTCTCGGGGTCAACCCCACCAAGACAGAGCTAGTTTTGTTCACGAAGAAACGGAAACTGGAGGGCTTCAACCCTCCCAAACTAAATGGTATTCCTCTAAAACTTTCTAAGGAAGCTAAATTTCTAGGAGTAATCCTTGACTCCAAGCTTACATGGAAGCGTAATACGGAGGAAAGAATGAAAAAAGCATTATGTGCATTCTACACATGCAAAAAGACCTTTGGTGTACGTTGGGGTATGCGACCGCAAGTCATCCAATGGATGTACACAGCGATTGTCAGACCCATTCTTACCTATGGCTCTATTGTATGGTGGAAGGCGGTGGAAAAATCAAGCTATCTCAAGAACCTGAATAAGGTACAGAGACTAGCTTGTATAGGAATAACAGGGGCTCAAAGATCCACACCACAAGCTGGATTGGAAATGATCTTGGACCTCCCGGCTCTGGATGAGTTCATAAGGTGCACGGCAGCCAAAACTGCAATTCGTTTAAGAGAATTGTGTTTTTGGAGGCAGAGCACTTATGGCCACGGGTCAATCTTACAAAGTTATGACACGATTCCAGGACTGAGGGAGACCACCGATTATATCCCCCCTTTACTAGATTTCGACAGGAAGTTTTCTATTTTCATACCAGACAGACAGGGTTGGGATCCTAATTCACTTATAAGTAAACAGGGTATCCCTTTCTACACTGACGGTTCAAAAATGGAATCAGGAACAGGTGCTGGAGTGTTTTGCCAATCTCTAAACATCAGAGCGTCATATACACTCCCGTCTGACTGTAGTGTCTTTCAGGCCGAGATCTTTGCCATTGAAAAAGCAGCTGAACTGGCACATCAAGAAAATCTAAACTCTTCGGAGATTACTTTTTTCGTGGACAGCCAGGCTGCTATCAAAGCCTTAGCCAGTGAGACCATAAGATCAAAAGCAGTTTTAAACTGTAAGAAAGAATTAAACAAAATTTGCCACACTAACCAGGTAAAGCTCTGCTGGGTTCCCGGACATAGCAATATAGAAGGGAATGATATAGTAGATGAACTAGCCAGGAAAGGGTCAGAAGCAGACACCAGTAGTAGCGACCATTCAGCCAGGGGACCACTCGTCCCGATTGGGGTACTCAAGAGGAAGATAGACCTTAAACTAAAAGAGAAAATCAATATCTCCTGGCGATTGTGTAATCTCTAGAAGTTTATGGCCTAACACAAATGAAAAGGAAACTCGGTATATTCTATCGCTGAGTAAAAAGAACATTAAAATCCTGATAGGTGTACTAACAGGTCATTGCGCCATTGGCACAATGGCTAACAGAATAGGGGCATTTGCACCCGATTTTTGTAGGAGCTGTCAGGATGAGGAAGAAATGGAAACCATTAAACACCTGCTCTGCGACTGTCCGAACCTCCAAACCAGCCGACTCCGTCATTTCGGAAACAGGTTTGTTGGAGAACTGGATGATCTAGCACAGGTCTCAATGGCAAGCATGAGGAAATTTATAGATAGCACAGGCTGGTTCGTCAACGAGCCAGTCTACGCTAATCGACAGAATTGAGGAACATGTTGCTAAAAAATTTTTACTTTTACAGGGGATCACAATGGACCAGTAGGCCCCCGTGTACGCAACAGCTTCATGCTGTGCACACCCCTTGCAACCTAACCTAACCTAACCTAAATACTTAACTTTATATGTTACCATTTGTTAGAGTGTAAGTATTGTTCAGCTTTTAAGTTATCAGCAAATAGAGAAAATCTAAGTTAATAAGGAATTCCGTCATAATTTTTGGTCAATCAAGTCAAATAATAGTCATAATGTTATATTTAAATCAAACAATTCAGTCAAATTAGTTGAAGTTACATATATAAACTTACTTGAATAAAACTATCCATTTCTAAGCTTTCAGTTGAATTCGGCTTAAAATAAGTCTGTTCAGAAGAAGATAAACCAAAAGGAATGTAATTTAAAAAAAAAGTAAAGGATATAGAAGTACAAGCCTCCGTGAAGTTTGCAATAAACAGATTTATTTTAAACTATTAAGAAATACGTTTTTTTTTTACGAAATAAGCATTTTCAATCTTGATCTTAAACAAAGGCCGTTTAGTTTAGTTTTAGAACCTTGTGTACATAGTTTTGGAATTCGAGATATACCCGTGTTGATTGCTTTGGTGATACAAATAAATTTTTTGAAATCTTTTCTCTTCTTGAATCGAGTATCCTATTTCACTTTTTCTCCTTTAACCAATTTAGTTCAGAACCTCTTCTGAAAGTCTACCTATCGAATACATTTAATGGAAAAAGTTTGTTTGTAAATCATTATGAAACAAAAATGTTGTACATTTGCTGCAAAATTCTTAGAATACTAAATTTACAATCATATACCTTAATAGGAAAATACAAATGTATGTATTTTAAATCTGAGAAAACATTTCATGTCTATTTGAAAACTCCTTATGTATGTATATCTATAGGTTGATATATGGACTCTATTACATTATTTATTGATATATTGATTCATTGTCTTTTAATTCAACCTTAAAATGCCCCCCAAAAATGCACTTCAATTTCAAAAACTGATGAAATGCTTTTGTAACAATGAATTAAATGTCTATCACAGATACATTTATCCAATATCTAAATATCCATGACTATCGACTTTATATAAACATATCTTTGTATACAAGACCTCAGTAGTGATGTGATATCTACTTACAATGTACATAGTAGCTTCGAATAGATAGTATAATAGAAGAGATACTGCTTTTTGAATTTCACCCTTGTCCACAATTTGCGGATGGTAAAAACCAATTTACCAAAACCCCAAAATCACAGAAAACACAAACAATGCAAACAAATCGTCCATCCGTTCGTTGGTTGCGTTCGTTCGTTCGCTTGTTCGTTCAATTGTTCGTCCGTTTGTCTTTTCGTCCTTTCGGCCCGTTGCTTTGCTTTGCGTTGCGTTGCGTTGTAATGTTCATCTTCGGAGAAACGGAATATTGTACTTATGTTGTGAAAGCTAAACCTAAGGACAATTTCTCACTGAGTTAAGTGCCTTCTTGTTTCTTAGGCAATGAATTCCCGCAAATGAACCCAACATACCTATAAGACTAACTTGCCTCTTCCCCCTACCAACCCCTCTCTTGTTGTTTTGCTCTGTGTTTTATCTACAAAACTGTGTTAGCTTCTTCATCTTCATCTTTGTCTTAATCTTCTTCCTTGATTTTTTTTTTCCTGTTCGGTATCTACAGCTCAACAACAACAAAAGTTTCTTTCCTTATTGATATTTATATGTATGTATATAGGAGTAGGTGGTATACCTATCTAATCTATCTACACCTCCTATACCCCCTTCTATAACGCAAGGTATAGAAAATACAAAATACACTTTGTTGTAATGGCTGGGTTTTTGAAAAGCTTGGCATATTTATAAATATCTACTATACATACTTTACACAACCATCACCACCCCCACAGGGGTTCCACTTGGTGTATTCATAACTTAACACAATACAAAACTTAACTTAAGTTTCCTTTGCATTGTCCTGATGGCAAAGAACGACAAGACGCACATTGACTCAAGCTGAAGAAAGGCACACCTAAGATACATAGATACATCCATCCAACCATCCATATAACAATATAAATATCTGTATGTACATATACATATGAATATACCGGCAACAAAGCAAATTTAAAGAATTATTGTAAAGTGATTAGTGTTCCCACTTTATTGGAAATTTAAAAATTACAATTCTGAGGAGTTTTCAGTAGGAATTGATAAAAATGTTAAAAATTCATTCGCAAATAGCAGACAAATTTGAAGTTGCAAATTTATTAAGAAAAATATCATGAAAGTTCTTATTGCGAAAGAGTACGTAGGAAGATTTTATTTTGGGATTTAGAAAATTTTAAGATTCATAAAATTTGAAACAATCTTTGTTTTGTGTAAAAACAAAAATTACTTAAAAAAACCTTTTTGTCGAAAATTTAGTGCAAACTAAGTTGTCGCAAAATATTGTCACAACGTGACGTAAACAAAAAAGTTGGGTAGTTGCCGGTGATATTATTCTTGTATCGCCGCAGACCAAAGCGAATTCTTACTAATCATCGAAATTGGTCAAGACATTCTTGAGTTATAAGCACTTAAAGAAGCAATATTAATTCTTTTATGTATATGAAGATACTCAACGCATTTTGAAAGTTAAAAGCGAAAACGCCTTCTGGATAAAAACTCTCAACAATTTAATTTTAAACTTAGTGAGTGTATACAATTATTTGCAACAACTGGTAGGTAGGTCCATGAGGTGACCTACGATTTTATGCTAATTCTGAGCTGCTCGTAGATCGTTAGAGAAATACTTTATTATTACCCGAATTGCGTCTTCTATTAAAAATCGTCAAATATTCCCGAGCTAACTCATCAACATCATCATAATTATACATTGTTCTTTGTAAAGTGGGAGCACTTTTTGTCAATATCCTCTAGTACCTATAGATGGCATTAAATCACAAACATAACCTCTGCAAGTACCTAGGTATGTATGTATGTATGTCTATATGCACAATATACCTATGGATATATAGATTGCCTGACGAACTGGGAATTGATGATGAGGACGATGACGATGATATCTTTTTTGGTTTGCGCTTATGAGTATAACTGTATCTATACTATACAATATATCGTTTTTCTGTATTATGTGTGTGTGTCAATATGTGTAAGGATATGGCAAAATCAAAGAGTAGCAGCTATACGCTTACCTTATAGTCTGCAAATACATATGAACATATGTATGTACGTATATACTCGTATGCTACTTCGTTCACCCACATAAATAAGTTGAAAGCATGTTGGTATGTAAGTACATATGTCTATACTTACATAGTGTAAAGGTATTATGTGGGTGGTTTGGTTTTGGTGGGGTGAATTGGGGGTGTGATGAAAATTCCCATGTAGGATATCCATGTTGTACTTACAACACTTTGCTTGACTAACATATGGACGATATATATGTACATACATATATCGGTATAAATAAACCTACATACATACAATGTATATGTAGGTATCAATATATACAGATGTTGCGTGTCATGTGAGTTTCATACACCACCCACCGCGCTGTCGTCGCCAACTTCCCCGGCGTAAAGGTTGTACAATAATGTTATGGGATGTGAATACAAACATACATACATATATCGATCCTAAGGAGGAGTTTATATTATGACAGACGGTATAATAAAGAAATGACGTCGTCGATGATTTTTATTTTTTTTTATAAACTCATAGAAAAAAATAAGCAATTATAAACGTTAATATTGAAAGATGTTTCAAAATAATGCTAGTGTAAAAAACTTTGCTAGTTGTTATCTCAAAGCCTGAATTTTTTAAGACATTAACTTAGATTTACTTACTTCTAAATTGTCTAATGAAAAAATTATGTTCACTGACACTTCTAAACTGTTAGACTTTTATAATTATTAGAAACAATAAACACACAAACATTAATTTTACTAGTAATTAGTTTAAAGATAAGAAAAGAAGAAGAAAGATTTAAGCTGCATCGCCCCTCAAATCAAATAATTAAGTTAAAACATTTGAAGTTTTTGCTTAAACATTAATGGCAACCCAGTTTATGATATCAAGAAGCAGTAGAGGTTGTATGATTTTTGATTTATCATGGTTGCCAGTTTTTTTTCAAATTAATTTAATCTATTTTATGAAGCTGTTATCAATACCTAAAAAAGAGGCTGGGATGCGACCCACATTGATAACTTCCCATCCTGTTTGTCGATTTGTCTTGCTTAAAAGGTTTGTACCAAGAAATTTAAAAATAACCAACAATATTTTGCATATGATGAAATAGTTCGATTTCAAAATCTATTTTTGTTTACGAGGTTTTTAGTCGAAACCCAATTTTTACCAATTTTAATAGCATTTCTTAAAAGTTTTTATTTCTTATATAAACAAATACAAATTGGATGAATGAAATTAATTTGAAGTCAATATTTTTTATTGTTCACGAGCTATCAAGAACCGAAAATACATTTTTGCTAATTTGGCGTACTATTTTTTGTAGATTTTAATTTTGTATGAAAAAAACTGACAGTTGGATTTTTATAAAAAAATTACTGGTTGTCGAAAACAATATTTTCTGTGAGAAAAAATATGTTTTAAGCCAATATTTTTTTAATTTTTGAAAGATATTTAAGTCGAAAATCAATTTTTACGAACTTTTACTAATGCCTTTTTTAGGTTTTTATTTTTTGTAAAAAAAACTGTCTATTCGATTTTTATCAAAATTTTATGGAAAGATAAAAACAATATTATTCTTAAAAGATAAAATTGGTAAGAAGCAATAATCTCAAATTTTTGAAAAGATATTTGAGTCGAAAATCAATTTTTACGAACTTTTATTAAGTTTTTTTTAGTCAATTCGATTTTTCTCAAAATTTGAATGATTATTGAAAACAATATTTCTCATATAATGTTTGTTTGATTGGGCTTTAATGATCAATATTCTTGATGCAATTAATAAAAAACTAATTCATCTTCTGTTACCCGACGTTTCGCTGGTTATTTTCCAGCTTCTTCAAGGGATTTTTCAAATGTATTAGCTGAAGATTTAAAATATATGTTACAATGTGTGGAACTAAAAATAAATAAAACAGTCCATGAAGGACCAGGGCCTAGTGACTTACAACTCTCAACCATCCCAGTGTGCGAGTAATGTTGTCAGAGATGGAAGGGACCTACAGTTTATATGCCGAATCCGAACGGCTAATTTGAGAAAGCACTTTTCATGACAAGAATTACTCTTGGAGGAATTGTGAATTCCTCGCAAGAGGCAGTACCCGTGAAAAAAGTAAGGTGGCACAGGCAGGGATTGAACCCAAGACCCCTTGCATGACAGTCCAACGCACTAACCATCACGCTACGGGTACTTAAAATGTGTCGAACTATTTCTATTGTTATTTTTTTACTTTTGAGTTAACTGTACTATTGCATTTTTTTTGTTGTTATGGAAAGTTGAATAAATAAATAAATAACACAAATAAAAAGATAAATAAACGAACAATTTTAAATAATGGAACAAAAACACAACAAGGTTAAAACTAATATCACAATTTATCACTTCTTATGGCAACACTATACAGCGAGCTTATGTTGTCGATGTCTTCTTTATGGTTCATCGTCATATTCATTTTTTGCTGTATTCTCAAGCTTTCTAGAGTGTAGCGGGTGGTAGTGCGGTTCTCCTTGTCTAGTATAATAGCATTATCAAAATCAGCCATATGATCGTTGTCATTCATGTGTTGTGAGAGTGCTGTAGCTGTTCTCTTTTTTCTGATATCAGCTTCAGCGTTGCCAAAATGTGCCCGATCGGGCCATTTGGCACTAAGTTTTTTATTTTGGCCCGTGGCCCGGGGCCAACATGAAATGGCCCGCATATCATATATTTTCTTTTTTCTAAAACAACAAATCCAATCTTTGTATTGCATCAACAAAATTATCAATGTGTTTCCTCCATATACAACTTCCCATGTTGAAAATGACACTAAACTCATTCATGCAGACTCACAACGTTTGCTATTCATTTGTTTTCGCCAATCGCCACTTTATTTTTTTTTCACCTACCTAGTACGTATCTCGTCTGTTTCTTCTGTTATACCTATCTACAATTTTTTAAAACACATCCCAAAAAGGCAAGAAGAACTTTAAGAAGTCTTTCAAGAGTATATTGATTTGAAGAACACCAAAATAAAGAAAGTTGTTGCAACGCAAACAAAAAATTTAATGTTATTTTAAAAAAATTTGTTAAGCTGAGTACTTAGAAAGCCTAGACAATATATTTGAAGTTGAATTCGAACAGTTCTCTTTGAAACCATTAAATGGAATATATTTTGGCTACGGATTTGATGGCTTATTAAAAAATTTAATTTAATTAATTTAATTCGAAATAAAGAGTGTCCCAAAATTAACGCAAGATTTTAATTAAATAGAAAACGCCGTTTTTGGTCTTTTGATAGTTATATTTTTATTGACTCGTAAAGTACATAGGATAGGGTTATGTATGGAATAACACATCGGACAAATGGCCTCCACGGCTTTGCATGCACATGCGCACTCTTTTGTTGAAATTTTCCATGACCATTCTGCATAAATGTGGCTGAATTTCGTTGATGCAGCGTTGAATCTCCTCCTTTAATGCACGGGTGGTTGTGGGCTTGTTGACATAGACTTGTGATTTCAAATAACCCCATAAAAAGAAGTCTAATGGTGTTAAATCACACGATCTAGGAGGCCAATTTTGATCACCGAAACGAGAGAGTACACGACCTGGAAATGTCTCATGCAGTAATTGAATTGTTTCACGGGCTGTATGACATGTGGCACCGTCTTGTTGAAACCACATATTGGACACATCAATATCATCCAATTTTGGTAGAAAGAACTGTGTAATCATGTCGCGATATCGAACACCAGTAACTGTCACTGCTTGACCAACATCATTTTCAAAAAAATATGGCCCAATTATTCCTCCAGCCCAAAATCCACACCATACAGTCACGCGTTGTGGATGCATTTGTTTTTCGACAATCACGACGACCAGTGTGTTTGGCGTCTCCAACGGATCCAGTCTCCATGAATTTTTCAATTAATCTCTTCACAGTTGACGAAGTTAAAACACTATTCCGACCATATTTTGTATGAAATTTTCGAGCTGCAGGCGCCAAGCTTTCACTATTTTTGAAATATTCTTTAATAATGAAGACACGTTTTTCTCTCGTGTAACGCGCCATTTTTAATAACCCTATACTGTTAGCTGTCAAATTGCTTTTTTTTCAGGGTTGCCAACACTTCACTGCACAAATGGCGGCAAATTCAAATCTTGCGTTAATTTTGGGACACCCGTTATAATAAGTTTATTTAGAAAAGAAGAATTGTTATTATTTTCTTAAACAAATTTTTTCTAGGGTAGTGGGCTAGTGGCCCGCACATTTTGGAAATGACCCTCAAAATGGCCCTTAACATTTTTGTCTTCGCGGCAACGCTGATCAGCTTCATGTTCTGACATTCTCACTCCAAGTTTTCTCTTCGTTGTTCCAATGTATATCATTTGGCATTGTTCGTCATTTTCCCTCAGGGCCGGCCCAAGCCAAACTTGCGCCCTGTGCAAGATTTGTAGAAAGCGCCCCTTTTTTATATTTTTTTTACACATAAACTGATACACAAGCATAAGCCTTTCCCAGATTACCCAGGAGGTAGACTTTCAATGCGTTTTTTTTATTGAGGTATCCCCAGGAGGCCTAAACCATTAAACTAAAACGCAGCGAAGAAATGAGCAGAGGGGAAACTTTTAAACTTGGAAACTTACTTTTCTGGCCTTACATTTTGCAAATTCAGAAATGAGATCATCAAAGTCTAAAGAATTTAATAATTTCTTTTCAATGGACATTATAGATAAACCTACCAATCTCTCTTGAGTCATGGTTGTCCTAAGATAATTTTTAATAATTTTAAGTTTAGAAAAACTACGTTCTCCTGAAGCTACCGTGACTCGTGACCGGGATTGTATTAAGGATTTGGAGAGCAGTTACTAAATTCGGAGCAAAATCTTCAAGGTTTGATCTAAAAATAAAATTTAACACATCTAAACTTGAGCTTTGTGGCGTAACAAGCTGGGATATTACGGTTAACTCTTGAAACAATTCTTCTCCATCTAAATATTTAAAACTACTTTATGTTAAAACATTCTGCAAATTAAGGCATGAAGCACGTACATTTTTATTTTTTAAACATTCGCTTATGTTACTCAAAAATGTAAAATTGATACTATACGTATCAAACCTTTCAAGTATTTGAAAAAAAAAATCAACTTTGAATCTTTGTTTCGGCTAATATAGTTTCAGGACATTCATCAGCATAAAGTATTTTTCTCCGTTGAGATCGCAATGATGAAGCTACAAGAAACATATTTGGTATTTCTAGGGAACTAGCAATACGCTCGGTTAATTGAACATACCTACTCATTAAATTTTTCATCGGAACGCATTAAAATCAAACTGTTTTTTGTATTTTGTAAAACTGTTATGCCAGTTGACAGATTAACGGACGGACTTTGCAAATATTTACTAGTTTAATTTATATTTTCTAAAATATCAAACCAAATTAGCAGGCAGCAAATAAATGTAAAATCAAAAATTTTATTTCCTAACGATTCTGGAATGTTTTTTGCCTCTAGATTTCTTAATTCTATAGGGCTTCATATATTTCTTGAATTGAAAAAAAGTTAAACAAACATTGAATTGTATCGAAAATTTTAACTGCTTAAAATGAGAACCGAGCAGCATTATTAATCACTAAATTTAAGGAATGCGGGCAACATGGAACCAAAAATGCTCTTGGTTCCAGGGTTCGAATTCGATTCTGAACACCCGCTTCTTTTCCTTCCATATTCGAACCATTATCATAACTTTGGCTTTGACAGTTACTTATTAAAATTTCATTTAATTCAAGCTTGTCTAAAATCAACTGAGTCAGTCACATTACGGTCTTGTCACAAAATACGTCACTTCTATTAAAAACTGATAGCTATTTATTTAATATTAATTAACCAACAAAGCGAAAAAACAATCGAAACAATATGCATTCTGCACCAGACTAGATATACATTAAAAGTAGCCGTTACAACAGTCATTAACTTTCAAAAAAAAACTGCCTGTGCAATAACAATTCGACTCCACATAGAATCATCCCTCTTTAACTTTTAAGCTATATGCTCCTTTTCCATTCTATTAAAAATTTCATCTCCTGTAATCAGGCACTTAACTCTTACACAGTGTGCAAGTGCAATAAGAAAACCTGCACGCTCTGACCCATATGATTCCGTATGAATAAGTTTTTTTTAAATATCTCCCATGTTAGTTTCGATACTCAGTGTGCAAAAAAGAAAACTTGCACATCAATTGACCATACCTACTACCTACATACCTAATTTCCAAATATTTCACCCTGTTCATACAAGAGAAAAAATCTCAACACAAAAAAGTTCCATGCAAGAGAAAAAACGAACAAATCTCAACACAAAAAAGTTCCATGCTACCTCATATGTGCAAGATATATTTATGTGCAAGATATGAGTATGACGAAGCAAAATACTTATTCATATCGAATCGTATGGGCTAGTACGTGCAGGTTTTGTATCACGCACCGTACCTCTGTATGCGAGTTCTCATCTACAAAAAAACAACAAAAAAATGCCTCAGAAAAAAGAGAGCAGATAGGTTGCTGTGCTACCTTCTGCTTCTACTACAAATCAAAGACACTCCACATATATATGTATATATGTATATATATATGGAGTGTTTTTTTGTTGTTTTATTTTGTAGATGAGAACTCACATTCAGGTACGGTGCGTGATACAAAACCTGCACGTACTAGCCCATACGATTCGATATGAATAAGTATTTTGCTTCGTCATACTCATATCTTGCACATAAATATATCTTGCACATATGAGGTAGCATGGAACTTTTTTGTGTTGAGATTTGTTCGTTTTTTCTCTTGCATGGAACTTTTTTGTGTTGAGATTTTTTCTCTTGTATGAACAGGGTGAATGGTGAAATATGTATTTGGAAATGAGGTAGGTAGGATTTTTAGTTCTGCGATATCTTGAGTTAAATTTTCATTGAATGCAACAATGAAAGTGATGTTAGTTAGTGCGCAAGAGATAACTTAGGACAGTTGTGATGGATGTTTTTTTGAGATTATTTTAAGAATGTTTGTGGTTAAAGAATGGCAAATATGTAGTAGTACATATTTGTTTGCAAGATCAGATTACATTTTCTTGCTCCTGGCAATGCGCCCCCAGAATTCTGCGCCCTGTGCATTTGCACATCTTGCACATATGCTTTGTCCGGCCCTGTTTTCCCTTTATATGGTATATGGTAAACTACAATAATTGGCCTGTTTTTTCTATTTTCGGTTTGGTGTTTGGTGTTTTGGTGTTTATTTCTCATAAGACAAAATTAGTTTAAAGCCAATATCTCAAAGTTTTGAAAAGGTATTTAAGTCGAAAATCAATTTTTACCAACTTTGAGTAATTTTTTGTAGGTTTTTATTTTTTGTAAAAAACTGTCAATTTGATTTTTCTCAATATTTTACCAGATGTTAAAAACGTTATTCTTCGTTGCACAAAATTATTTTGGAGATAAAATCATTTTTTTTTTTGTAAGATTTTCGAGGTGACAAATATTTTTTTGAGTTTTTTGATTAATAAATAAAAACCGTTAATAGGATTTTTTTCCAAAAATATAACTCTTTGGTATCACGTTACAATATATAATATAAAATTTAATTCAAGTCTCTAGATTTATTGGTTCGTGAGATATTTAGGGTTAACCAAAATGTTCACCTTTTTTTTAAACTGCTATGGTAAAAACACCACCCACGCATTTTTCTTGAGAGCCCTTCTGCATTTTTATGCATTATTATCTGTATATCAAGATTTATTTGAAGTCAATAAAGAAGACGTTTTTTCGTCGTCCATAGCTCAAGAACCAGTAGAGATATCGAATTAAAATACATTTTGTTATACAGATAATAATGCAGAAAGATGCAGAAAGGACTCACAAAAAAATTGCGTGGGTAGTTTTTTACCATAGCAATTTAAAAAAAAGGTGAAACTTTTGGTTAACCCAAAATATCTCACGAACCAATAACGCTAGCGACTTGAATTGAATTTTATATTATATATTGTAACGTAATACCAAGCAAATATATTTTTGCAAAAAATCCAATAAACAGCTTTTTTATAAATAAAAAAAACTGAAAAAAAAATATTTGTCACCTTAAATATTTTACGAACCAAAAATGATTTTATCTCCAAAACAATTTATGTCATGAGAAATAACGTTTTTGACATCAAACAAATTTTGATAATAATCTAATTTAATTTTATAAAAAATAAAAACCTAAAAAAAATATTACTAAAAGTTGTTAAAAATTGATTTTCGACTCAAATATCTTTTCATAAATTTGAAATTATGACTTCAAACTAATTTTATCTTATAAGAAATATTGTTTTCAACATTCAGTAAAACTTTGAGAAAAATCCAGTTTACGATTTTTTTACAAAAAATAAAAAAGCTAAAAAAAATTAATAAAGTTTGTAAATATTGATTTTCGCCTCAAATATTTTTTCAAAAATGTGAGATTATGGTTTTAAACTAATTTTGTCTTATAAGAAATACATTAACATTCGTAAAAATTTTAAGAAAAATCGAATTGACAGTTTTTTTTATACAAAATAAAAACCTAATAAAAACATTACTAAAACTTGTTAAAAATTTACTTTCGACTCAAGTATCTTTTCAAAAATCAAAAATATTGGCTTCGAACTACTTTTATCTCACAGAAAATATTGTTTTCGGCATTCATTAAATTATTTGTAAAAATTCAATTTTTTTCATAAAAAAATCAAATCTACAAAAAATAGTACGCGAAATTGGTAAAAATTGATGTTCGGTTCTCGATATCTCGTGAACAATAGAAGATATTGACTTCAAATTAATTTACTTCATCCAATTTGTTTTTTGTTTTTGTTTTGTTAATTATTGTTTATTTGTGTTCCCTTAAAGTCTAACAATTTGTATGTTAGTTAAATAAACTTAAAAACTATTACATTATTTTTTTTCTTTTAAATTATTAGTACGTGACATAGAGTTCTAAAATTGGTAAAAATTGGTTTTCGACTAAAAATCTCGTTAACAAAAATAGATTTTGAAATCAAACTATTTCATCATATGCAAAATATTATTTGGTAATTTTTAAAATTTTTAGAGTAATTCAACTGACAACTTTTTTAACAAAACACGAAAACCTACAAACTTTTAAGCAAGACAAATCGACAGACGGCATACCACAGTCTCTTTTTTCTTTTCAATTCAAAGCGTTTTTTTTTTCTCAGACTATTTACGGAATTTTGAAGAAAAGAATGTCTTTTTATAAAGATTTATCATAACAATTTTGTTAAATTTAGTTTAAATAAAATTGTTTTAAAACATGGATCAAGAAATATAAAAGGTAAAATATACTATAATGTCAAAATACTGTTTTTAAAATTGTTTATGAAATTCTGCATGCACAAAGGAGTATATTTGAAATTTCGCAAATAGGCAGTGTTTCAACCCATTCTTGGTATTTCGGTAACTGTTCACAATTTTCTTGAACCAAAATAATGCTCGGAATCTTTTTGAAATTGGTGAAAAAAATTGGCAAAATGGTTGAATAGTTTAAAAAGGCAAGTTTCAAAAATCAATCATTTAGAGAAATAGAAGAACTAATTCGAATAAAACCCTTGACGGATCAACTGAATTATAATTATTTTGAAGAAGTTATTTGATTAAGATTTCTTTTATTTCCTTATTTTCCCAAAAACCGTTCTTACTATTTTATGTAATGATCAAGAATAGGTAATGCCTTAACGCACCAAAGTGCATGATACAAATGGTTTTTTTTGGTTGCCAATTTTTCTTACTTTTTAAGTTATTTTTCTTTATATTTGAACTTAAAATAGTAATATTTATAAGTTTTTGAAAAAAAAAAATATATATGATAGTTTTAAAATGTTGATCGATACAAATATGTTACACACATATGTTTTCGTTAACAGAACTCCTTGAAGCATAGTTTCTTCCACCAACTTCATAGTATTATCCACCTGATGAAAACAATCAATTTCCTCTGGTGTATTAATTGCGTTCGCCAAACTATGACATATCTATCCTATAACTATACCTATACCTATACCTATAAAGTTATGTATATAAACATTAAGGTATGTTGGATAGAATGGTAAATTACTTTTCAACATGTCGGAAAATTATATAGGTACATATCTTTTGCAGCTGTGAATATATTTATCTTATTTGTATGCTTTACGGAGATCTCTTGCAATAAGTGAAAAGCTCCTTTAAAATCGTTGATGTTGTTCTTTTATTCCTTGTTGTTCCTGATGGCTGTGTCCTTAATCTCACTCACTCATACCCTCTCGCATATGGATGTTTTATAGATATATATTTATGAACGGTACCTATTATAGATATGTACATATATACATACCTTCATCATCATCTATTGCTTCTTCGAATTTCTATCTGCTATCTGCACCTTGATGCTTCCATTTAAAATATATGTACATACATATGTATTTATAGGTATGTATACATACATATAGACACAAATCCTGCAGGCATTTTTCTCTTCACACACAAAACATTCTAACAAATCTATCTTCTCCCATAAGTTCGTCATACAATGTGCGATGTGATGTATGTATGTATGTGGAGCAAATTTCTTCTTTCCTTTTTCATTTATATTTCCACCCGCAGCCACAATCTTCTTACACATATCAAATAATGATGTGCTGTGTGGGAGGGAGGTGGGGTAGGGGTAGAAGGATGGGTGTTGAAGGGAAGTGCCTTATACTACTCATTTTTACCCCCAACCCCAAACCTACCAACCGGTATAAGAAAAGATATAATATAACATAGCTACAAACATACGAGTACATACAATACAACCGGGGTCGATGGCTATGGTATGGCACAATCACAAGGCACAGTGGCATAGGATGTATGTTCGCAGCTTATTACGTTATTCTACAATCTTTCCATGATGGCTTCTTGAGAGAGATACTAATAAAACTTTATATCGGTTTCCTTTCGGCATAAAAGTCGTCCTTAAGTTCTATAAGTATGTACTGTTGTGGATCGGTTTATGTAGGTGTGTCATCATCCTTTTTTATTTCGTTTGCGTTTTCGTTTTCTTTTTCTATTCTTTTTTTTTTATTTTATTTTATTAACATTGCATTGTGTATATCCTTTTTACAGACTGAACAAGTATGTGTATTTATATCGCCCATTCTCTAGAGACTTGCGGAGCGGATTCTTGGCTTGCCACCCGGCCTTTATCAACGTTTGTTATCTTTAAGCTTGTTGGGTTAAGTTTTGGGGATATATAGAGAACAGAGGATGGTTGGAAATGGTTGGTGCTGTATATTTCATTTTGAGCATATGTACATATGTGCGATGGGAATTTCACAAGGACACACACTGCCGACAGGATTTATTCACTTTCTAGCAGCATCCTACGAGTATGTGAGCGCACATTATTCTTTCTCCTTGCTTTAGCTTGACAAGAAGAGTTGTTTTCTACTTTTTCTTTGTTGTTGTATGTGCTGTTCTGTTCTGTGTACCTATAACCAGGTTCCATCAGGTAGGTACCTTACCTACTTATACTCTATTTGCCACTAGGGTAAATCATCAACCTTGTCATGAGGGTTTTTTCTTTTTTTTTTCTTTTTTTTTATTTTCTTTTATTTTATGTGGAATACCTAAATCTTTTTTGGTGTTTTTTTTCTTTTCTCATGGTTTTTCAGGGTCTATGAAATAACTCCCACGAAATAAGTCCCACTTTTAAAAACGAAATAAGTCCCACCAAAAATTGCTTAAAAAATGAAATAACTTCCACGAAATAAGTCCCACTTTTGAAAACGAAATAAGTCCCACCAAAATGAAATGATTTAAAAATTTATTTGAAATGAAATAACTCCCACTCAAAATGAAATAACTCCCCCTTGAATAATATATTTCTTAAATGAAATAAGTCCCACTTTCATAAACAAAATATGTACCACTAGTAACAACGTTTGGATTCGTAAATGGATTAAGTACAGATCAATTATTCTTATTATTAAGATGGAAACCATTTCGGAAGGACCATCAGATTAAAATTATCGACCTTTATAAATGGCTTGAAGATCCAGTAACGTGGCATTGGGATTAGTTGTATTTTGTAATGGTGATATTAGAAAACATGGAAGACGAATTCCAATTTCCTACTAAAAATATAATAAAACACTTACATACGTAATTACGTCAACAATTTTTTTTTAATATTGTTCTTCCAGTAGTTAAGTTCGGTACCTATTTGTACACATTTCTTTAAAGTTTTTTTATTATAGTAATTATAAAGTAATTAATAACAAAAAAAGGAGAGCCATGAGAGATAAGGACAAAAAATTATTGTTGTCCCTTTTACGAAATGTCCAATATATCTATAACTTTTTGCATAAGAAAAAAAAAATGAGAAATAAAGCCATAATGGCCTTTTATTAAAAAAAGCTGTTGATATTGGCGCCTGCCTGGCGACTTTACATACCCT
Source organism: Eupeodes latifasciatus (assembly GCA_920104205.1). Classification (NCBI taxonomy): domain Eukaryota; kingdom Metazoa; phylum Arthropoda; class Insecta; order Diptera; family Syrphidae; genus Eupeodes; species Eupeodes latifasciatus. Next base: position 159,055,610 of record OV049926.1, read on the forward strand.
AAGCGGAGCAAAGGAGTTGCGTGAGCGGGTGTGACCCCGAAAAAGGGAGTTAAAATCCTGAGAACCCGCGAAGCGGGCCACCCACAAGTGCTTTTATTGAAAGAAGTTGTTGATATAGGCGCCTGCCTGGCGACTTTACACACCCTATATATAATTTTTTCTCAAAAAAATATAAAGAAGCTTGCTGTTATTCCTCTTCCCTGCAATTATTTCGTATGTCACACTCATGTTCACTATTGAAATTCACAAACTTAACTAATCAATATAATGATAAGGTCTTGTAAACTAGCACACTTAACAACAAATTTGAAACAATACCATTCATTTCGTAAAGAGCAAGAAATAACGGAACTTTTCAAAAGCATATTCTACAATACAATAAATTTTTTTTTTAAAAAGCAACAAAAAGAACATTATGAAATTCAATTAGAAACAACGTTAAGAGCAACAAATAACAGCAAAAATTATTAAGCATTCGCTTAAAATGCAAAATTATGAAAATGAAATAAGTCCCACTTAAAACGAAATAAATCCCACCAAAATATAAATTTAGGGGTATGAAATAACTCCCACTTTACAAAACGAATTTATTCCCACTCAAAACGAAATAAGTCCCACTTAAAATAAAAACGCGTAACGAAATAAGTCCCACCAATTGACGAAATAAGTCCCACTTTTAAAAACGAAATAACTCCCACTTTCAAAATAGCAATTTTTGGTGGGACTTATTTCGTTTTCAAAAGTGGGTCTTATTTCGTGGGAGTTATTTCATAGACCCGGTTTTTCAGAATATTAAAGTATAAAAAAAGTAACAAATAAAAATACTTATTATACCGCGAGCAATACTTAGAATTACTACGCTTAAATCATCCTTTCTTTTGTTTTTTTTCTCCATTATCATATCGCTCGTTAAAAATGTCTTGATTTGGAATTAATACATTTGTAACAACTCATCTCAAAGTTTTTTGCTACATATGGCAGTGATGATATGACATATGTTTTGGATCCTTGAATTATTTGTATACCCCCGGCCTAGCATAAAAACAAAACCTACATATACAATGACAAACAACAAACGAGCATAGTGACAAGTTCAAGCCATTGAGTTAACAATATGGCCATTTTTGCTGAGTGACATAGTAACTTAGTGGCCAGTTGCTTAAAAGCTTTCGCTAACAAGTGGTGTCATTTCTTGTACCTATAGCTTTAGAAAAATTAATTTTAGAAAAATTAACTTTATAAAACTTTAAGAACATCTAATCTAACTATTGAAAAAAAAAGATCAATTTTTGCCGTAAAACATAACTGTAGGTGGTCGTAACAGGATAGTTTCATATTAATTAAGGACTTAATATTTAATACCAATAATCTCATTAATAAATTAATTTTTCAAAACTGAAAACGAAAATAGGGTGCTGTTCAAAATTTTAAATAATTGTAAAGTTTTATTTTTCAAAAAAAAAACAAATCCTTAACAAGCTTATATTGTACCATATGTAGTACATATACATACATAGATACTTTCAGTTCAAAGTGCTTGTCGTCGTTGATGGTTGGCAAGCAGAAAAGTACCTATAGTTGTTAGAGCAGAGATGAGGTTGATGTTAAAATTTTACAGTTTTGTTTGCAATGTTTTGCAGGTCACAGTGACACAAGCTTAATACACACATTTACACAAACAAACACACACACTCACGTGTAGATAAAAATTCATTCTCTCACTTTTTTGTAGCTGCAAAAATAGCATCACATATGGCATTTATGCGGTTGGGAAAATAGGTGCGGAAGTGGGTTGCGGACAACATGAGGTGGAAATTAAAGCCCAATTGCAGATTTTATGCTTTTGTTTATGTTGTGATACAAAAATAATATACCTACACACATTGATGTACCTACCTACATTATATGTTAGGTAGATAGGTAAGTTAGTACCTAGCTATATGGTAACAATATAGTTTTGGTAATAAAGAAATCATTGCAATTTATGTTCTTTTTTTCGGGTTTTAAGCTTTGTATACTTATTTAAGGGAGCGGTTTGGTGTTCTGCATTATGAAATTTTGTATGAGACTATGATTTGGTCATTGAGACAAAATTATTTTATCAAAAGGTACGCGTTAACCAATTACAAAAATAGTTTCTTTTAAATGTGCATCAAATAAGTTTTAACGAAATTTTAAAGTTAGAAATTTTGATAATTTTCTTCAAAAAGCAAGTGTTTGGCTATCAAAATTGAATTCGTGAATTGAATTGTGTAACGTTTGAACATTAAATTATATTTATTTTTCACACAATCAGTAACAATTTAAAATGTATGCTTTATGCATGTCAATCTTGCTCCTCTGGCTCCTCTACCCCCTATCAAATGACGTTTACAGACCCGTCAATTAATATGGGTAGTGGTCTGAAGAGTTGTCCAAAAGCGTCGATAACTATTTAGGCCTTATAGGTTACCATGCTTAGCTCGCTGAGGTTGGGGGTGGGATCTTGTTATCCGCTAGTGAACTTATTACGTTTATTAAAGACCTGCGTCGGAGATGGTATTTGACTGTGTATAATATCGTCTTTTTTAAAGAGTGGGACCCGAATCTTTGTTACCGATTTTTTTGTTTGCGCACACGTAAGGGAGGACATAGGTGTTCGTGTCCTCGAGCATTTTCTTTACCCGCCCTATTAAAGCATAACCGAAAAAAAAACGCTCCTACGCTATTACGGCATGCCCTAAATATAGTAATAGCCCTTTTTGGAAAAGGGAGATAAAATCCCCCTTAAAATAAAACCAGGAATGTCACTTCATACTATCTCCTTCACTTCCCAAAAATAATCAACTTAAACTTTCATCTCTAAAATTTCTTTTAACCCACCTAAAAAAAAATATTCCCACAGATGGTAACCATAGATCTACTTTCAAGTTAAAGCATCAAAAAAAAATTATAATTAAAATCGTTTCCTATCCTATCTTCCAATTCATCAAAATAAAAAAGTTCATCCAAAATTTTATTAACTTCCCATAGGAAGTTATTGTAATGGGTCCGATTTGTCAAATTGAAAATTTTGACATTTCTCGACGTTTCAAGGTCCCTAGAGTCGAAATAAAAGATTTTTAGAAAGATGTCTGTGCGTGCGTGTGTACGTACGTCCGTACGTCCGTACGTTCACGACGTTTTTTTCGTCGTCCATAGCTCAAGAACCAGAAGAGATATCGACTTCAAATAAATTTTGTTATACAGATAATAAGGCAGAAAGATGCAGAAAGGGCTCTCAAGAAAATTGCGTGGGTGGTTTTTTTACCATAGCAGTTAAAAAAAGGTGAAAATGTTGGTTACCCTAAATATCTCATGAACCAATGCCGCTAGAGACTTGAATTAAATTTTATATTATATATTGTAACGTGATACAAAACAATTATATTTTTGGAAAAAAATTCAATTAACGGTTTTTTTTATAAATCAAAAAAACTGAAAAAAAAAAATTTGTCACTTCGAAAATTTTACGACTAAAATATGATTTCATTTCCAAAACAATTTTGTGCAATGAAGAATAATGTTTTTGACATCTGATAAAATTTTGAGAAAAATCGAATTGACAGTTTTTTTACAAAAAATAATAACCTAAAAAAAATAAAAAAAAAAGTTGGTAAAAATTGAGTTTTGACTCAAATATCTTTTCAAGACTTTGAGATATTGGCTTTAAACTACTTTTATCTTTCAAAAAATGTTGTTTTCAATATTCAGTAAAATTTTGAAAAAATAGAATTGACAGTTTTTTTACAAAAAATAAAAACCTAAACAAAAAAATTAATAAAAGTTGGTAAAAATTGATTTTCGGCTCAAATAGCTTTTCAAAAATTAAAAATATTGGCTTCAAACTTATTTTATTTCACAGAAAATATTGTTTTTTATATTCCTTTTTTTCATAAAAAAAATAAAATCTACAAAAAATAGAACGCAAATTTGGTAAGAATTGATACATTTAGACAAACTTTTAAGCAAGACAAATCGATAGACGGGATGGGAAGTTATCAGTGTGGGTCGCATCCCAGCCTCTTTTTTTTAATTTGATTCAATATCAATTTTATTATTTCACTCACTATCTCATATAATAATCGCACATAATTGACATTTCAACTGTCAGTTGTGGAAGTGTGTTAAAATTTAAGCTCCTCACAAAGTTATTAGTTTTTTGCACAAATTTCAAATTTAAATTCAAAAATTGCTCGTTAAATGATTCTTGGCACCACTTACTTTGCAACAGAAAAATCGTCTAATTAAACAAGGTAAAAAAGTATATTAAGTTTTAAATCGGTGCAAAATAAAAATTTTGCATTGCGGGAATCCTCTATGAACGGCAACAAAAGAAATATAACAGAAACATCATCGGAACTAAATAACACCACTAAGAAACGCAACTCAATTTTTTTTGCGAACAAAATGGCAGTCGGGAACATGTCTATTGATGATTTCAAAAAACTTCTCAACGAAACAATCTACGAACAAGTTAAAGATTTAGCCACTAAACTTAATGTTGCATCCTTATCCTTAGAGCTGGATGCACTAAGAACGGAAAACTTACATCTGAGTAAAAAATTATCTGTTATGACAGAACGTTGTGATCTTTTGGAGTCTCAAATCGAAATAATTTCACGTAAGGCTCACGAAAACTGTATGGTGGTACACCTTCCTCTAGGCAGAGAAACCGACGCAGTTCAGCTAGCAACACAAACTTGCAGGGGGCTTCTCAAGTTAAAAGAAGGTGAAGATATTCACTTGAAGAAATCACGGGTAATCCAAAATTCACACACCCAAAGGGGAACGGTTTTCTTAGAGCTAGAATCGTCGGATATCGTAGACGAAATAATGTCAGTAAATAGCCAAATAAAAGGAACTGGCATAAGTATATTTCGCGAACAAACTCAATTGTATCGACAAAAAAGACGAGCTCTAATTGAAATTAAAAACAAATTATCACAATTAAACGCTCAAGCAGAAATTTTAATCAAAGGTGACGAAATGCAAATCAACAACCACACTTTTATTTACAAATTTGCGCGTGGCCTAATTGTCAAAACTGCAGCTGAGATGACATATATGTGCAACATGTTTGGTGACAGCTCACAAGAATATTTTGACTGCAGCGATGGAGTGAAGATAGACCCGGTTGATGATCGACAAACACCACATACCTCTCAACCGATGACAGCGCCTCCAAGGCGTGAAGTAATACACCTTAATTGTAATAGAAAACAATAGGAAATCAATGCCGTCTGCCAAAATATAATAATTAATTTTACTTATTTAACCCTTAACTAAAGTCGTGAATATTTCCTACGGTTCTAAAGTCGTGGGTCCACTGGACCCAGGCCTTCTAAAAGGTCAATAAAAATAAAGGTATAATATATTTTATGTATTTTTTTACTAAACGTAATACTTAAACAATAGAAAACAAGTTTTAAAAAAATCAAACACAGCAAGTTTCATTTGCACTTAAAATTTGCACTTTCGTCAGGCAGTCTCAATTTGTAAAGTTGATATATAACATTTTTAATAAATATATAATTAAATACTAAATCAAAAGTTAAAAATCCATAAAAACATTTTTTTGGAATTTTAAAAACAGCTCTTCAAAACTGTAAAAACAAAAACTTAAAATCTTTTTTTGAAAAAATTCTGACAATGGTCAAAGTCAACCAATCTATAAAAATGAAAAACATACTTGTTTTGAACAACTCAAATGGGCAGCTTGGACTTAGCACCCAAATGTACCGTTTTCGATTTTTTATTTGCCGGACACAAAGAGCATCTTTTTCTTTTGTGTCTATCAAATTTTAAATATTCTTCGTTATTTGGAACTACTTTTATGGGTTGAAGTTTAAGAACCGTAGGAATGCCCGTTTTCACTTGCACGGGAAGTCTATGGGTATAATATCTTTCCCTCATGTATGTAAAAGTATCAGAAAATAAGTAACGTAAATAAAGTTGTGGGTCCAGCAGACCCATGCACATGCCAAAAGACACCTAAGGAGAAGCGAGCGAAATGCGACCTTCTCACTACACAAACATTGGATTATTACAGGAAGGTACTGAGAAATTGAGAGATCTGCGGTGACTGTGTCGTTTTCTGCAAACATTTGAAGATTGTGTGTGGGTCCACTGGACCCACGACTTTAGTTAAGGGTTAAAAATTCTTTCATAACAGGTCTCAAAAGCAAAACTTTTGCAACCAGATTTTTTTAATTACATTTTAGATTTTGATATTATCTTTCTTATTGAAACCTTTTTAGAGGAAAAAAATGAAAAGGAATTTTATTAATATTTTAAAGATTATAAATTAACTTTTATCCCAGCAATTAGATCCAATGTGCTTGGGAGAGCTAGCGGATGCATGTTATGTGGCATCAAAATTAAAATTAATCATTTCGTTCATTGTAAACTTGTTGATAATAGGCTTGTTGTTAGAATTTCTACCAACCAACGTCAATTCTATATTTTGCCGGTGTACCTTAATTGCAATAGCTGGTTGAATGATTTTGAAAATCTACGCAATTTCTTAAACAATTCTTCCTTGGAAAATGTAATGATTGTCGGTGATCTTAACGCGCGAATTGGTGAATTTCAGAACTCTCCTGCTCATACATTACATGATTTTAGGATTTTTGATGAGGTGAGAAAATCAAAGGATCAAACCTTTAACAGAAATGGTAGACTAATAACGGAATTGCTAGAAGATTTTGGGTTTTTTGTATTAAATGGGGTAACAAGCCGTGACAAATATGGCGAACTTACTTTTATCAGCGGTCAAGGGCAATCAGTAATCGACTATTGTGCAATTTCTGGAGAGTGGTGTATCTCAGTTGAAGACTTCCAGGTGTACTTGTCTAGTTTTTTAGCTCACTTGCCACTATTTGTCAAAATATGCTTCCACGAGAATATACAGCAGACGAACGTAGATATTCCTCGAAAACTCAGATGGTTTGAAAATAAAGCTTCTCGGTACAAATCTCTCTTCAATCAGCATTGCAATCTTCTCCCTCTTCAAGATGAGGGCAATGTTGAACAAATTGAGGAAAGCATTACAAGAGTAATTTACGCTTCAGCTGTATCTACAAGTATTAGCTACACGCTCAATTTTAAAAATAAATGGTTCGATAAAGACTGTGTTAAACTTCGTAAGCTCTCGTTCAAGAACTTAAAACTCTTTAGAAGAACTAACTCGGTTGCGTTTAAAAACATGTACTTACACGCAAACAAAGAATTCAAACAATTATGTCACGAGAAAAAAAGGCTTTTTCTAAAAAATCTTGCAATGAACTTGCAGCACTCCAAAAATTCCAAAGAATTTTGGAATAATGTAAGAGAGTTAGGTGGGCAAAGTAGAAGTATGAAGATTTCTCTCGAAACTGAGACTTTAGCTGCTCATTTTAAAACTCTATTGTCAGCGGAGGAGAATCTTCATACTTTTAGCTTTGCGTTACAAAATGAAGTTGTATCTGAATTAGACTGTACGATTTCTTGTGAAGAGCTTGATTCAGTTTTGCTGGTTATAAGAAACAATAAGGCCCCGGGTTGTGATGGAATTCCAGTCAAATTCTGTAAAAACGGAACAGTACAACTGAAAAATTATATTGTGGATTATTTCAACAAGATATATAATAATGCTTGCGTTCCTTCTGGTTTTAACAAATCGCTTATTTTTGCAATATTTAAAAAAGGCGATGCTTCCCAAGCAGAAAATTATAGGGGAATCTCTATTCTAAATTCTCTCAGAAAGATCTTTGCCACAAGTCTTTATGTTAGGCTTTCTACGTGGATAAAAAATTTTAATCGTCTCAGCATTTTTCAAGTAGGGTTTCGTTCCGGGTTTTCAACAATTGACCACATTTCGCACTAACTAGCATAGCCAGAAAATATATTGAAATGCATAAAAAGTTATATGTTTGTTTTGTAGACTTCAAAGCAGCATTTGACACAGTCAACAGGCAAGCTCTGATCTACAAACTGGCATCGCTTGGAGTATCCAGAAAGTTCTTGGTAGTATATGCGAAATTATTATCTTCCTCAAGTGCAACCGTGTGGGATGGATCCAAGCTGTCTGAATGGTTCCCAACTTCTGCAGGTGTTCCCCAGGGTTGCATTCTAAGCCCTATACTCTTCGCACTATACATTGACTCCATTTCTGAAATTCTTCCAGGTGGCGTTAGCTTCGCTGGTCAGTAAATAAAGGTACTCCTTTATGCTGATGACTTGGTGTTGCTAGCAGAGAATCCTTCAACTCTACAACTGCAAATAAACAAACTTCAGGCTTTCTGTGAGACATGGGATCTACATATCAACGTCTTGAAAACAAAACTTATGGTTTTCGAGAACCGAAGGAGTAGACGGATGGAGACTTAGCAATACAAAAAATTTCGAACAAAAAAAAAACTAATTAAATGACCGACAGATGGGATGTTGCAATATTTAATTTTTTTTTAAATTATTCTTTTGTTTTGACTTAAATTATTAACTTTCTTGATTCTAGATTCTAATTCTTTTTTTTTTTTTTTGATTTTAACCCAGTACTGTTTTTTAAGGCTATTTAGAAAGCAACCAAAATTAATTTCTTTTTCCAAAATGACTTTCTTTTTGTTTACCTTTTTTTTTTGGAAAAAAACAGATTGGTAGGTTTTTGAACCGTCATCGTTTCATACAATTGTAAGCAAAATTTGAAAATACTAAAACACTGTTTTTTTTTTTTCTAGAAACTTTTTAAATATACCAATAGTTGTAAGATATATTGGAAACATACATTTTTTTTCTTAAACTATTATTTTGTGTGTATATAATTGTTTTAAATTATTTTCTAAAGAAAGATTACCGTCATATTATTTTTTTTATTAATTTTTAATTAATTTTTAATTTAATTTTGAGCTTCTTTCTTCAGAAATGTATGTATTTTCAAAATTTTAATGATAAAATTTAATTTTTACTAAAGCAGACAACAAAATTCCATATCGTTTAATTAATGCCGTTCCAATTTGTTTACGTTCCGATGGTAGCTGTAAAACAATTACTGATGAAATCTAGAGCAAAATGAGGTGCTAGGCTCTTGGTTATTTAATCACACTTATTTAATGACGTAAATTTACTGAATTAACCCTTTAATCAAATTGTTATTTAAAAACTTCAAGAAAGTATGCATTCTATATTTAAATTTAAAACTTTTAAATGTCGGGAAATTTGGGATGTTAAATCAATTAATTGGTAGATATTTTGTTTTTTTTTTGTATAAAAAACTTTAGGTAATAATTTTTTCTTTTAGATTTTACCAAAAATGACATAATACTTTTTATAAGATAAAATAAATTTCATCTCAATATTTATTCTTTAGCATTTTTGAGTAGTGTTTTTTTTTGTGAAAAAAAAACCTTTCATTCGCTTTTCTTAAACATTTCTATAGTTTTCAAAAATGTTGTACTACTGCATGACAATATTCTGAAGGTAGTATAATTTCCTGTTCGTAACATATTCGGGTAGGTGACTGTCTGACTCCATACAAAGAATTGTCTCCCTGTATTCTCACACTGAAATCGTTATTACGGGCGATTTCAATGTTCACAATTTTTCGTGGCTTCGCCATTCGGGCCAGACAACGCCCGAGGGAATGTGTGCTGAGATTTTTGCTGAGTTTAACCATCTTACTCAACTTGTCAATGAGCCTACTCGTATATCAGACGTTAACGGCCGAGCAGAAAATAAACTTGACTTGTTTCTCACCTCTGATCCTGATAAATACACAATCAGTGTATTGACGCCTCTAGGCACATAGGACCACAGTGTCATATCTGCTAATTTCTCGTGTCAAACAAATCCAGTTAAAGAAATAGCTCCAAAGAGAACCGTTTGGCCAACTGGGACGGTCTCAATAATTTCTTCAGGATCTTTAACTGGTCGCTATGCTTCCTCGGTAGCGACGTAGACTCCAGTGCAGATATGATTTCTAGTATGATTCATCTGGGAATGGAAACGTTTATCCCGAATAGTGTTAAAAGTATTAAACCCAAGGTTAAATCATGGTTCGATTCGAGCTGCAAAGAGGTTATCAAGGAGAAAGAGGTGCGCTTCCGATGTTTTAAAGCCAACCCAACTGAGGAAAACCGGAAAAAGTTTAAGCAAGCCAGGAAGGCCTGCAACGCCTATTTTCAAAGGACCAAATTTTTACATGACCAAAAATTACGGCGAACAATACTGCAATGTCCCAAAGGCAGTCAGAATTTTTGGGCATTTGTAAGAAATATGAGGAATTCTTCCTCTTCCTCGGTTCCTATGCTTGTTGTCAATGACACTCCTTTAGTTAGCTCTATTGATAAAGCCAACTTATTTGCTAGGCAGTTCGCCGAAAATTCCACCTTACCAGATAGTGTCATGACTCCCCAAGTTCTTGAACGCGTAAATGATTCTATAGGACCAATCTTTTTTCGTACTCGAATTGTGGCGAGAGTTCTTAAAGATCTCAACATTCATAAATCCGCTGCCCCAGATGGTATCCCAGCTATTATTCTGAAGAGGTGTTCTTCCACGCTAGCAAAACGACTGCGTAAGCTTTTCCATCTATCCTATTCTTCTGGGCTCGTTCCGAGTAGTTGGAAAACTGCATTTGTTCAGCCAATCCCAAAAAAAGGCGAATCTTCTTCTCCCACAAATTACCGAACGATAGCACTAACGTCCCTTCTTTCTAAGGTCATGGAAACGCTGATTAATTATCAGCTTAAGAAATATCTTGAGGAACGGAAGCTTCTTAATGACCGGCAATACGGCTTTCGTAGCAATAGGTCCACTGGTGATCTCATGGTTCATCTCACCGAACAGTGGAACAAATCTTTACATCGTTTTGGAGAAAGTAAGATTATTGCACTTGATATTTCAAAGGCATTTAATAAAGTCTAGCATCTTGCTCTCTTATCGAAAATGCGTGCTTCCGGTATCGACGAATCTCTTTATCGTTGGATTAGAAATTTTCTTTCTAACCGTTCAATACAAGTTGTTTTGGACAGATTCAAGTCTGAAACTCATAAAATAAATGCTGGTGTGCCCCAGGGCTCCGTTTTGTCTCCGACCCTCTTCCTCAATTTTATAAATGATCCCCTGTCTGACACTTCTAATCCAATACATCGTTTCGCTGATGATAGCACTCTTAGCTTTTCATATTCGTTTCCAGACTCACAACCCTCCTCTTCGGATGTGGAACTGCAACAGCAAAATATGATTAGCTCATTAAATTCCGACCTACACAGCATTGTACATTGGGGAATAAAAAATCGTGTGGAATTTAATGCTTCGAAAACGCAATGCTGTCTTGTATCGTTAAAGCGAGATAAACCCTCTTTGCCACTATCTATAAGTGGCACTTGCATCAACGAAACGGAAAATCTTGACATCCTCGGAATGTGCATCAGCAACCACCTTTTGTGGAGCGATCAGATACGCGATGTTGCCAAAAATGCTGCAAGATGTCTAGGTTTTTTGAGACGTTGCAAGAAATTTTTCTCTCCGTCTGATCTGGCTACAATCTACAAAACCTATATACGTCCGAAACTTGAATATATTTCTCATCTCTGGGCTGGTGCTCCAGTAACTTATTTAAGCCTCTTGGACAGTATTCAAAGTAGAGCTTTTAAAATGATTGGTGACATTAACATCATCAACTCGTTTACGTCACTCGAACATCGACGCAAGGTTTCTTGCCTCACCCTTTTTTACCGTTATTTTAACGGACTATGCTCTAGTGAAATAGCCAGTTGAATTCCTCCCCTTAAACAATTTAACCGTAATACCCGCGCTTCTAGGAATGCCCATCAGTTTACCCTTGAGCCCAACTTCGGCCGTACTATGAAGTACAGAGATTCTTTTTTTAGCCGTACTACGCGAATGTGGAACGCCTTGCCACGCTCTATCTTTTCCTGTCATTGCAATGTTCAGAAATTTAAAATCAATGTACACCGACACCTCCTATCCAACCCTTCCCTTTTTTCCTAATGCTCACACTGTGTCTTTGGCATATTAAAGGTATACAAAACCCTTTTAGTTTTTTTTCTGACATGCAGTTTGGTTTTCGGGAAAAACACTCGACGCTGCATCCTTTGATGAAGTTTCAACACGACATCACCACAGCTCTTAATAGCCATCGTGTTACCGTTGGATGCCTTCTGGATGTTGAGAAAGCATTTGATAGCGTATGGATTGAAGGCCTTATCCATAAACTTCACATGCTGGGCTTTCCAATCGCACTAATAAGAATTATTTTTTCTTTTCTCTCTTCCAGAAAATTCTATGTACAATTGGAGAAATGCAAATCGTCAATGAAGAACATCAGGGCTGGAGTTGCCCAAGGATCGAAGCTCGGCCCATTTCTATACAGCATCCTGACATCTGACCAACCTAACCCCGTCAACTGCGAGAACCTTCTATATGCCGATGATTCCTTGACTTACTGCTCCTCAATGTCACCACATATAGCCGTGAAGAAAGTAGAAGAACACATCCACCGTCTCTTTGACTTTTACCATAAATGGGGTATTAAAATCAACGCAGAAAAGTCGGAACTCATCTGCTTCAGAAGGCCGTCAACTGTCGTCCGTAGAAGATCGCAAAAAGCGACAATATGCAGAAACCTGAAGTTGAAACTCCCAGATGGATCGTCACTTTCAGCCAAGAGGACCGTCCAGTACCTGGGAATTTATTTCCACGAGCTATTAAAGTTTAACCCACACGCCCAGAAAGTTCTTAGGAAAGCCAGCTGGGCCTTTCATCGTGTTCATCCATTGATGAAGAAGAGCAATGGACTAAGTCAACAGACCAAAATCCTGATGTACAAACAACTGCTGAGACCAGTCATTGGATACAGCTTTCCCGTTTGGTACACCATCTCCAAAACGGCCATGAAGCAGCTAAAAGCTTTCGAAAGAAAGATCCTAAGAATCTGCACTGGGCTTGTCTTTGACAGGGAGCGTCAAAAATACTTTAAAAACGACAGAATTTATTCTGAAGCGAGAATAAATACATTGGACAACTACCTACTACTCTTGGCTAAAAAGTTAGTAGGTAACTCATCTAGCCACCCGAACCAACTAATAAGAAGGATGACAACCCAACAGCGACTGCCAGAGCCCATGTACCTTAGCGTCATGGACATTATGGATGATAACATAATTCAAGTCAACAACGAAGATGCCGTTGCATTCTACGCTGACCCCGAGTCAGCCCACCGACGTGGCTAAACAAGCCAACAACCCTCTAACCAATCAACAAATCCAACAAATGACAACCGGGAAGGAACACCCCGAGGATAACCAAGTCAACCGACTTTTATTTTTAGAACGCCATACATATTAAACAATATTTTAATTTAAACTTAAGCCAATATATAAAGTTAGGCCCCCTATGTGCCAACAAACTATTTTATTCTAAGACAATGTATCTATTTATTCTTAAGACTATCCAATTGTATATATAAAAGTTCAATAAACAAATCTAAAACCCTTTTAGTGTTCGCTAATTATAAAAAAAAAAAAAAAAAAAAAAGGTGAATATTTTTATCATTTTTATTTTATAAAAAGAAACTTTTAAAACTGTTACTTAATTTTGTTAAAGTTAATACTTATGTTGTATGCCATCACTTTGTGCAATCTAATATTGTATTGGAGTCCATAACTTTTTGGCTCATGAGATGTTTAGAGTGAAACAAAATACGTTTTCACTTTTTCTAAATTATTATGGGTCGCACAAACTTCAGATTTAAAAATATATCTAAGAAGGTTATCTACGAGATTTAAAGTTAAAACTTTTTTTTTCAAAATATTTTTTTGTAAATGTTTCCATAACTTTGGTAAAAAATATTTTTGGTGAAAAATAAAAATAAGATATTTTGCTGCTTATTAGCTTTCTTTGGGAATGTAAAATAATTTTAGTATTTTTAAAAATGAAATAAAATATTTTTGTATTTTAAACGAGTCTCTGGTTGGATTTTTAACTTCCCATAGGAAGTTACTGTAATGGGTCCGATTTGTCAAACTGAAAATTTTGACATTTCTCGACGTTTCAAGGTCCCTAGAGTCGAAATAAAAGATTTTTAGAAAGATGCCTGTGCGTGCGTGTGTACGTACGTTCGCGACGTTTTTTTCATCGTCCATAGCTCAAGAACAAGAAGAGATATCGACTTCAAATAAATTTTGTTATACAGATAATAAGGCAGAAAGATGCAGAAAGGGCTCTCAAGAAAATTGCATGGGTGGTTTTTTTACCATAGCAGTTTAAAAAAAAAGGTGACAATTTAAATTTAAATTTAAATATCTCATGAACCAATAAAGCTAGAGACTTGAATTAAATTTTATATTATATATTGTAACGTGATACAAAAGAAGTATATTTTTGGAAAACAATCCAATTAACGGTTTTTTTTTATAAATCAAAAAAACTGAAAAAAAAAAAATTTGTCACCTCGAAAATTTTACGACGAAAATATGATTTCATCTCCAAAACAATTTTGTGCAACGAAGAATAATGTTTTTGACATCTGATAAAATTTTGAGAAAAATATAATTGACAGTTTTTTTTATAAAAAATAAAAACCTAAAAAAACATTACTCAAAGTTGGTAAAATTTGAATTTCGACTCTAATGTCTTTTCAAAAACTTGAGATTAAGCCTTCAATTTTATTTTATCTTATAAGAAATATTATTTTCAACATTAGGAAACATTTTGAGAAAAATCGAATTGACAGTTTTTTTTAAAAAAAATAAAAACCTAAAAAAAAAATGTATAAAAGTTAGTAAAAATTGATTTTCGACTCAAATATTTTTTCAAAACTTTGAGATATTGGCTTTAAACTACTTTTATCTTTCAATAAATATTGTTGTCAGCATTTAGTAAAATTTTGATAAAAATCGAATACACAGTTTTAAAACCCGAAAAAAAAATTAACAAAAATTGTTAAAAATTAATTTCGACTCAAATATCTTTTCAAAAATTTCAGATAATGGCTTCAAACTAATTTTAACTTATAAGAAATATTGTTTTCAATATTCGATAAAATTTTGAGAAAAATCGAAGTGACAATTTTTTTTACAAAATATTAAAACCTAAAAAAAATGTATAAAAGTTGGTAAAAATTTTTTTTCGACTTAAATATCTTTTCAAAAATTTGAGGCATTGGCTTCAAACTAATTTAATCTTATAAAAAATTTTGTTTTCAACATTCTATAAAATTTTTGAGACAAATCGAATAGACAGTTTTTTTTTACAAAAAATAAAAGCCTAAGAAAAAAACAATAATAAAACTTGAAAAAATTTATTTTCGACTCAAATAGCTTTTCAAAAATTAAAAATATTGGCTTCAAATTTATTTTATTTCACAGAAAATACTGTTTTCGATATTTAGTTTTTTTTATAAAAATCCAATAGCCCGTTTTTTCATAAAAAAATAAAATCTACAAAAAATAGTACACAAATTTGGTAAAAATTGATACATATAGACACACTTTTAAGCAAGACAAATCGACAGACGGGATGGGAAGTTATCAGTGTGGGTCGCATCCCAGCCTCTTTTTATAAAAAAATGTACTGAATAACGAAAACAATATTTTTTGTGAGATAAATTTAGTTTGAAGCCAATATCTCAAATTTTTGAAAAGTAATTTGAGTCGAAAATCAATTTTTTCAAGTTTTAGTATTATTTTTTGTTTTTTTTTTTTTATTTTTTTTTGTAAGAAAACTGTCAATTCGATTTTTCTCAAAATTTGACCACATTTCAAAAACGTTATTTTTCGTTGCACAAGATTATTTTGGAGATAAAATCATTTTTTTGACATTTTTTTTCAGTTTTTTCATTTAAGAAAAAACCGTTAATTGGATTGTTTTCTAAAAACATATTAGTTTGTTATAACATTACAATATACTTAATATAATTTAAAATGTAATTCAAGTCTCTAGCGTTATATGTTCGTGAGATATTTTAGGATAACCAAAATGTTCACCTTTTTTTAAATTGCTATGGTAGAAAAAAACACCACTCAATTTTTGTGGGAGTCCTTTCTTCATCTTTCTGCATTATTATCTGTATAACAAAATGTATTTGACCTTGATATCTCTACTGGTTCTTGAGCTATGGACGACGAAAGAAACTTCCCGAACATATGTACGCACAGACATCTCTCTAAAAATCTTTAATTTAGACTCTAGGGACCTTGAAACGTCGAGAAATGACAAAATTTTCAATTTGACACAATAACTTCTTACGGAAAGTTCAAAATTAAAGCAATGTTTTACTACCACACCTTTTTTGTTTTCTTATCCTAAATGCTACTTTTTTAAATTTCTATAATTTATTTTTCCAAAATGTCAAAATCTATATTTTCCGGATCATTAAACTTTTTATTCCATAAATAAAATTTAATCATAAATTGATCTATTAATGTAGATATTTTCTATATTTATAAAAAGTGTATCCATTTAAATACAATTACCTATTATTCCATTAGATCAAAAAAAAAAAAAAATTAAATCTAATAAAAGTATAAAATGTTTGTTTTAACTTTTTCCGCGTGCTGGGGCAGATATTTAACTCATTGGTTAGCCATTTTTTTGCTTAAACATAAAATTTCACTTCAAATTAAACTGCATAAATGTACATACGTGTTGCAATGTGCATATATGTAGCTAGAAGTGGGAATATCTATATTTTAAAAAGCCGTACGCATATCCATGAAGAATATTTTTACACACATAAAAGCCACCAAAAACACAGCAACAACAAATAAAATATAACAAAAACACCAAAAATACAACAACAAAAATTAAAAAAAAATAAAATATTTTTGCAATTGATTAAATTTAATTACAAATCGATTTTCTCGCATAACGCATTGACCACACTGATTGAGCATATTAAATCCTTCGCATGGTCCTTCTTTGACAGGATATTGTATATGTATGTATGTATGCTCAACTCGTATGCTGTGCTGCTGTTTCCTATATAGCCCAGTGCATTGCATACATTTACGACCATATGAATTTACATATAGAAGCACTCTCGTAACAATAATAATTAATAACAACACGCCACCACTGCCAACAACAAAACGTTGTCAGTGGTTAAATCCCTCCATCCAAAGCGCGCACTCAAGCGCTGACTTTTTGTTCAAAAAACAAAATAATAATAAAAATAATAATAAAAATTTATATAAATGCACACACAAATATTATGTATGCTGTGTTATTTTATGTATATGTATAAATAAAAATGGCGTATGGCAGCCATATCGCAAGCATTAAATAATTTTTGCATATTCAATGCTTGTGAAACGTGGCGCCCAACGTGAAACCCTACCCTCTCCTTTCTCATTCCTATCAGCCTTCAATTTTATTCAACTTCATCCCTTATTCTGTGAAAATCATTATCACCGGATGGAGCTCATTCTCGGATTGAGCTGGGCAAGAGAACCTGAAGCAGTGCAACTGTTAATGCAGTTAAATGCAAACATGTGGTCAGAACCAAACAACAGACTGGGAAAATAATAACAGAAAGCTGAGGATTCGTGATGAGGTTGATGTTAATGTTGAGGCTGAGGTATGTGGGTGTTGAGTAATGTTCGGATTGTTGTATTGGTGAAGGATCAGAGAGGACGAACGTGATGCGTATTTTATTTTAATTTTTTTTTGTGTTCATACAGTACAAAAATTAAACACTTGACTCGCGAACTATCATGACTTCGAAAATAGGGATGGTCTGCTGTATACATAGGTGCATTGGGAAACAGCCATCCAAAGTGACCTACTTGTGTTTTATTATTTTCATTGCGATGGCTAATGAGCCCGAATTTAATTTGAATGCATCAAAAATATTCGAATTCGAAGGCAGTGGCATTATCCCCTGTTCAAAATAATAAATTATTTGCACTCCAATATTATTTGCACTTTATTCATATGAATTGCTTGTGGTGTTTGGTGCTCCTGGGCAACCATTACCAATCAACAGCAGCAACAACAGCAGCAGCAGGAGAAGCAGGTAGATGGCTGTAAAAAGCTTTTATTTGATTTTAAATAAAAAACTACTAATTATATATTGGAATTTATAATTTAATTAATTTCGAGTGCGATTACCACATTTAAATTTTTTTTAAACAAAGGGTTATTTAGTAATTTTTATATCAGAGCCTGCGCAGGTACTGATAAGAATTGATAGTTTGATAACGAATCTAAAGAGTGATCTGTTGGGTTTAAAAGCTTTCATTTTTTCAAATAATACACTACGGTTCGAGTACTCGATAAAACAAAAATAATACTATGGAATGGTACACTGAGGCGTAGACGCACTTTTTTAACTTTCCATGGGATGTTGAATATTGCAATCGGTTTTCGAAGATTTGTAGGAAAATCAAAGTCACATTTTTTTTACAAAAATTAAAACCTTAAAAAATGGTGTTAAAAATTGATAACAGATGATTTTGGACTCATACTTACTTACTTACTTAAGGGGGTCATCCCATGTGACTACCTGTATTTTAAGGAATTTTTAGGATTTTTTTTTTACGATTAGTAAATAGATACAACTTTATTAAGTTTATTGTACAGAACACAAGTTCACCGGTGTGAACAACACCACCTCGAAAAAATGGGCTCGCACTTCCTCCACTATTCCGGCTGATTGGCTTATCTAAAACAAAAAATGTAAACGGCGTTTTAATCTGTGAGCCTAAGTGCATGGAATGAACTATCATCAAATGAATATACCAAAAATTGGACTTTTGGGAGACATTTGAAAAAAAAAAGTCGCGAATTTTGCGTTTTTTTTTTTGTTTTTTGCTATAAAAAAATCGAAATATTTCTAATTTTTGCTTGTCGATAGTTCATTCCATGCGTTTACATGTGCTGAATCCAACCCATCAAATTTCAAGTCATTCGGTCAAGCCGTTTTTGAGATACGATGGAGGAAAGTTTGAAAAACACAGTTTTGAGAAAAACTCGTTAAAAGTTTCAAGTCCCCTTAACTATGAAAATATCAACTTACCTTTCAATTGACGATGCCTGGTCCATAGAGTATTCCTTCTACTTCTTCTTGAAACTCTTTCAAAGCAGACTGTTCAGCTCTTGAGTCAATTCTGGCTTGTTTAACGGCATCACTTACGCGCCGCTCAGAACGTGAGATTCGCTTTTCATCACGTTTCTCAACATAAGTATGGGTTTCGCGGCCTATAGGGCATCTCAAAACCGAAATTACTTTCAAATTACCTTCGAAACCTTCATTAAAGATGATAAGTAGGATCCCTTTGTAAGTTTTACTGTCACCATCGCCGATGTATGTAAGATACTTTACCCAATATTTTTTTTTTACACTTCAGAATTTTCAGAAAGTAGTTAGCTTATAACAAGCTACAACTACGATCAGAGGCTCATCATAAGTGCATGTGTTAGTTGTTAGTAAGATAATAATACAATTAAAGCCTAACACACGCACAAAATACAAAACATAATTAACATTTAACATGAATTATTACAGAACAACAAAAAATAAAATAAAGACGTTTACGATAGTGGAGCACTGGTTCTAAACATGGACCTGCTGTATCTTTAAAACGACTTCGAATTTTGAAAAATCCCTTTACTACCGTATTCTAGACATATTAAACAAGCAATTTATGAAAAAAAAATCGATTTTTTGAACCCATCACATGGGATGACCCCCTTAAGGTGGCGCTACAGTGCTGTGTGAACTAGGGCCTCAACCAACAAACTTCTCCATCTATAGCTAGGTCCCTAGTTAGATGTCTCCAGTTTCGCGCTCCAAGTTGGGTGAGGTCACTTTCCACTTTGTGCGCGCCACCTTATTCGCGGTCTTCCTTTACTGCGCTGTCCTGAGGGTGTGGATTCGAAGACTTATACTCATACTTAGTTTTTTTTTAAATTTTGTGTTTAAAAAAAAACATTGTTTTAAACATTCGTTAAAACTTTTAGAAAAATTGAATTGAATTGTTTTTATAAAACATTAAAATCTTCCTTAAATTTTCAAGAACTGTCCTGAAATCTCCAGAACTTCCTTGAAATGTACATACTTTTCTTGAATTTTCAGACCTCCCTCAATATTTGAAACCTCTCCTGCTATGTATAGACCTCAATTGATTTTTCAAGACCTCCAATGGAATGTCTTACTTTTTCAAGAACTCCCCCAAAATCTTCAGACACCATTTATTTTTCCCGACCTCCCTTTATATTTCAAAACCTCACTTGATATTTGAAAACCTCCCTTGAAATCTTCAGACCTCCCTTAATATTTTAAAACCTCCTTGATATTTCAAAACCTCCTTTGAAATCCTCAGACCTCCCTTAATGCTTTAAAACCTCCTTGATGTTTCAAAACCTCCCTTGACTTTTTAAGACCTCCCTTGATGTTTCAAATCTCCCTTGAAATTTGAAGACCTACCTTGATATTTCAAAACCTCCCTTGATTTTTCAAGACCTCTCTTGATATTTCAAAACCTCCCTTGATTTTTCAAAACCTTCCTTGTATTTCAAAACTTCCCATGAAATCTCCAGACCTCCCTTGATATGTCCAGACCTCCCTTGATATTGCAAAACCTCTAAACTTTGAAATATCAAGACCTCTCCTAATATATCGAAATAAATCATTGCATGTTTATTTTATTTTTTAAAGTGGAAGATATTTCATTAACAAAGAAAATTATACTCGTATCATCGAAATGGCATATCCTTTTTATGAAATTTTTTGAAAAATTTTTCATCTCAATAACAATAAAGGGTGTTCCAAAAATTTAAGTTTATAAAAAAAATATATAAATACTAGCGGCCCGTCCCGGCTTCGCACGGGTAGACATAAATAGGTACAGATAATGTAGCTTTCTAATGAAAAAAGAATTATTAAAATCGGTCAAGTACTTTTTGAGTTTATTCGTTACATACAAAAATACAAATCTTTCCTCTTTATAATATTATTATTAGTGTAGATAGTATTAGTAACTGCTTACAGTAGTTTTGCTGTTCTGTCCCTAAGTTTAAGTTAAAAAAAAACGACAGAAACAATGTTTGATATTCTCATGGGCAGTTCTAAAATTTAAATACGTCAAAAATATGTTTTATTTTAAACACATTCTCCTTTTTAACCTTTTTTACTGCTGTTATATGATTTAATTACTTACAAGTAGGCAATAAAAACATTAATTGAAGTTTCATTTGTTTTCTGGAAAAAAAAATCTTTATTTGGTTTTCAACTCTGAGTTCATCCTTTTAACTTATTGAATAAATTTTGCATAAAATAAATGAGAAAATTTACATTTAATTAATCACACCCCTCAAAACACAAAGAAAACAAAAAAAAAAGGGTTCAAAGTCTCCACTCAGCCAGACAATAGCCAATTTTGCATAAATCACAAATTGTTGTATATCTATATCCTCAGGAATTCATTGTCTTCTGTTAAGTCATTAATCGTCGCACATACACACATACTCATAGAGATATCCTTTCAAACTGATACTTTTAAGCAATTTGTAATTATGTTGTTGAGTCAATGTTTGTAAAATGTTCACCATATATTATTATAATATGACGACGACGGAGTACGAGTACGAGGTATGGACAGGACACTCTCGAATAAATTAATATGATCATAATGTAAGTAGGTGGCTCTACCTATGGACTGGGCAGGACATATGCACTGTATAGATAGATGATTTGTCTTCATTTCGGAGGAGAGCCTTTCCGAAAACAGTTATACAGCTCACCAAGAGATTAAACCTTTGTATATCATAATGATGATGGTGATTCCTATGCCATATGTGTGTCCAACAGCAGAATACAATACGGCATACATAATCCATACAGAGGACATACATATTTATGTATGTATATAATTAACAGGCATATTACAGATTCGGGATAATAATAAACTTTGCAGGACGACATAATCATGTAGAAATTAATGTATCTATACATACATATGTATGTATACATATAAAGATATGTAGGTAAATTATGTAGATATGTAGTATGTATGT
Organism: Eupeodes latifasciatus; assembly: GCA_920104205.1. Lineage (NCBI taxonomy): Eukaryota > Metazoa > Arthropoda > Insecta > Diptera > Syrphidae > Eupeodes > Eupeodes latifasciatus. The sequence continues at coordinate 159,077,645 of OV049926.1, forward strand.
ATAAATGTAGGTACAAGTATAATCCCTCCAAGGACATTCTGAATCAAACATACAATTTACCATTATACTCTCACAATTGCTCCACACGGCCACGGAATCAATATTTGATGAGGGCAGTCAGGCTGAACACCGGATTTGCGCCTGGAGAAAATTATTTAAATCATGCACCAGCAGGACGAAGGCGCACATAAAGGTAGGATATGATGGCAAAGTACGAGTAGGTATAGATATACATATGTAGGTACCTACCTCCACAAGAGGCTAGGAAGAACTCACACAATACCCAACGCAACATATTCACTCTCTCGTGGAGGAGTTGGTGAGATAATGTTGATTATGTTGTGACATTAAATGTTTGACATACGCAAACAAGGCATCTTTCTGCTCAATATGTACAGCTATAGATTTGAATATGTTTGTGTATGCACTATGCATCGACCATCAAGGATCAGGATCAGGTAGCATAATGAAGGAATCAATTGAAGCCCATAGGTGACAAGGTGTGTACATTGGAAATTGCTAAGGTGGCGGTTAATTACCGTTGCACAAGTGAACTTCGACGAATACAACGACGACGACGACGAAGAGAGATTGATGATTGATATTTATGCAAAAGATTATAATGTACACAAAATATATCTACATACATATCTATAGATGCACTTATGTTAAACTATAGATATGTCTGTATGTAAATAACAGAACATTCAAGCGCTTTGCTTTAAGTGGATATTATGTGACGGTTATAGGTGGTTATGGTGAACCGGCGCAGCGGAAGGGGGGTCGATGAGATTATTATGCAAATTGATTTATTTTGTTCTCATGGCATTTAATTTCTTGTAGAATATAACACCAACCAACCATGGCCTGCTATCTATCAGCCGCATCATACTTTTCTCCCTCGATTTCACCAGTTTTCAACAACACAAAAACTCATCAAATAAAATGCCACCTACTTTACAATTCATTACATCCTTGATCCTTGCACACATTCAAGAATGTAGTTCATATGCCACCCACCCAGTGCAAAATACTTAATTACAAAACTCTTGCCAGCATACAGCTTTACACAAACACACACACTAAAATACATGTATGTATGGATGTATGTCATTTATTTATATAGAAATATATGTTTATGTATGGACTATGGAGGTGTATGCTATATTTATGTATGTCTCCATATTTTCAAGAGGAAAATCCAAAACGAGAATCATTTTACAGGCAGCAACCAAAAACAACAAAAACAACGTTTTGCTGTTATCCTCGAGGCTGTATGCATAACCATCAGTAAACTAAACGGATGTATTATGATAAAGGAGTGGAATTGAATTTTGTTGTGATCAAAGGCGAATGATTTTCTAATTAAAGGATAAACTTTTGTCCTTTTAACTAACTACATGAAAAGGTTGAATCATGTACGAAGTTTGAAGTTTGCCATACTGCGTATTATCTTGCATCGAACATGGAGAATATTCTGAGTTTGATGTTGCATGTTCCATGTTGTAAGTTGCATGAATCATGTATATTTGCAATATTTTTGTAAAAATACTTATTGTTTAAAAAATTTCAATTATTTTTAAGATTACGAAACAAGTTTTCCAAAATTTCATAAATTCCAACCCTGTTATTCAACTTATAAACACAGTTTTATTCACACAGAAAATAGTTTGCCAGTTAGTTGTTGTAAGTTGGCATTGCCAGTGTTGTTATTGTAGTTGTTTTTTAATTTAAATATGAATACGGTATTGAGGTACAATTTTTGTTACTTGTTTCATTAAAACGCAGAGCAGAAAGAGGGATATCTCTTTACCACTTTCATATAGGAGGTACCTATCCTTTTACAATGTCCCATAGATAATACCTATAAAAAACCCAATAGAAATTATTCCATGTATGTTGTAGGTATGATACGAGTATAATGTGTATGAAGTGGCATCACTGAAACGACATGGCTTTCCAAAAATGATAAAAGATTTTGCCCGGAAAAATGAGCACATAATCACACATACAAAAACATATATGTATGTATGAATATGAGAAACATCACAAAATGGGGATAACGTTGTGCCAAAAAGTGTCAGTAAACGAGTAGAATAGTAGGATATCTAGTTAACTCTATACTCAAAGGTTGGCGTAGAATAAGGAAGATGGGACATAGAATGAGGTCAAAATAGATAAAAGTACCTAAACCTACTTTTTGATGAATGTCTGTATATGAGGAAGGGAAATGTTCTATGATGGGTGGTAAAGGTATAGCTTATTGTTCAAGTCAACAGTGAGTGGGGATTAAAGTTGAATAGTCCTATATTTTTTGGTAGACCTTCAGCGAGAAAATAAAAGAACTAAATGATATCATTAAATATTTTGTTTGTATTTTCCTTTTTTTTGATTTTTGTGAACAAGATCCTTATGACAATTTTAATTATCCAAGGTAGGTATGATTCCTTCTTTCCAGCCCAACCATGACTGAAAGATAAAGCTACTAGGACCAAACTTTCTGTAAATATGGGATATTCAAAAAAATATCATATGCCGTCTTAAAATGACTTGAGATCAGTTTGAGTTGTAAACAAATACATTTATGGGATATGCAAAAAATACTCCTTCTCATCCTATAAGATGAGTTTATTAAGTTATAATAAAGTAATCTAAGCCAAATCAAATTTTTAAAGCGTAGCTACTTAGGGTCATAATTATAACAGAGCGAAAGTTCATAATAAGTGAGATATATGTACAAACAAAAATTTTTTAAGAAATCTAACAAAAGTCTTTCTCAAATTAGCCGTTCGGATTCGGCTTAAAACTGTAGGTCCCCTCCATCCCTGACAACATTACTCGCACACAGGAATGGTTGTGAGTTGTAAGTCGCACTAGGCCCTAGTTATCAAATTACTATTGCGTCACATAATTTTTTTTTCTAAACAAAAAGTCTATATTGATACATAGAGTTAACTCAGGGATGGCTACTTACTGAAAAACGTATCTTAAATGAATTTACAGAAAGGTTTTAAGTTCATATGGGATGTAAGAAAACCTTCATGATGTGGTTATTTACAAATATTAGGTATTTCGCCTGAATGTTAAAAAGCTAGTTTTCCGTTTATGTCATATGTGATATGGGACTGAAAACTTGTTGTGGGATATTCCACAAAAAAAAACAGTAATATCTAGTACAAAAACTTGATTATGGTGAAAATATTTAAACATTTTTGGAGTCGTAACTAAGATCCATTTACCATTTTCGTTAGCAATTTTAAAAAATTGCTGTTAATAATTATGTTTAGTAGATGATCAGTGTTTTGCAGTTCATACTAAATTTTCTTTTAATTTAAAGTTTGTTTGAGATGTAAAATTTTAATTTTTGAAAATATATTTGAGTCGAAAGTAAATTTTTACCAACTTTTAGTAATTTTGTTTTGTTTTTTTTTTTTTATTTTTTGGTAAGAAACTGTCAATTCAATTTTTCTGAAAATGTTAATAAATATCGAAAACAATATTAGTTTGAAGCCAATATCTCAAAATTTTGAAAATATTTTTAATTCGAAAATCAATTTTTACTAACTTTGAGTAATTTTTTGTTAGGTTTTTAATTTTTTAAAAAAAAACTCTCAATTCGATTCTTTTCAAAATTTTACCGAATATTGAAAACAATATTTTTTATAAAATAAAATTAATTTAAAGCCAATATCTCAAAGTATTAACAAGATATTTGAGTCGAAAATCATTTTTTTAAAAAAAAGTGTCAGTTCGATGTTTCTCAAAATGTTACCAGATGTTAGAAACGTTATTCTTCGTCCCAAAAAATTATTTTGGTCGTAAATTAATTTTTTGTTTGTAAAATATTCGAGGTGACTAATATTTTTTTTTCAGTTTTTTTATTTATAAAAAAACCGTTAACTGGAATTTTTTCCAAACATGTATTTACTTGGTATTGCATTACAATACACATATAATATAAAATTTAATTCAAGTCTCTAGAGTTATTTGTTCGTGAGATATTAAGGGTTAACCAAAATTTTCATTTTTTTTTTAAATTGCTATGGTAAAAAACCACACACTCAATTTTTTTGAGAGTCCTTTCTTCATCTTTCTGAAGTATTATCTGTATAACAAAATTTATTTGAAGTCGATATCACTACTGGTTCTTGAGCTATAGACGACGAAAAAACGACGTGAACGTACGGACGTACAGACGTCGAATGTACGAACGTACGTACACACGCACGCACAGACATCTCTCTAAAAATCTTATATTTTTACTCTAGGGTCCTTGAAACGTCAAAATTATCAATTCAAAAAATCGGACCGATTACAATAACTTCCTATGGGAAGTTAAAAATACATACATTTTTATCAGGTTTAATCCTCAATTCTAATGACACTACTTTTGTATTAGAATTAAGTTGAATTACTGTAGAACTCATATAGAATACTTTTTTTTGAGTATGCTACAGCTCTGACTCTACATAATGTTATTTTGAAAATAAAACACAAGAAAAAGAGGGGTTGGGGTCGAAATACTGTATGGATAATAATACTGTATTTAAAATACTGTATCTCAAAATAATGTATTTCGAAATACTCTATGTACAAAACACTGTGTGATCAAAATACTGCATCTCAAAATTCTGTATTTAAAAATTCTGTACATTTGATAAAACGATTTTTATTTTTTAGCCTTATTAACAGCATTTTGAAATACAGAATTTTGAAAACAGAATACTTTTTTTTTTAGAAAACATCATACAAATTTTTCATTACCATAATGTTCTAAAATACTTCACTTGAACAATAACATATGTACCTAAGTCTTTGAAATAATAAAAAACAAAAACAATATAAATGGTATCTTCTTTTTATTTTTTCTTTCTCACATTTTTACATAAATTATTCCTATCATAATCAACAATTGCACCTAACTAATTTATCTGCCAAAACTTCCAGTATTATGAGATACAGTATTTTGACAATACAGCGTTCTGAGACACAGTATTTTAAATGTACAGTATTTTGAAAAACAGAATATTAACCATACAGAATTTTGACCATTCATAATTTTAAAATACAGCAATTGGGCCCGCTTCCGAAAAAGAGGTGTCAGATAAAAAGATCCGTAAATTTAAGTTTTCAAAATAACTAATCCCATTCGAGCCTTTCTCAGCTGACCTCCATTCCTAGTTTTATTCTTGTTTTTAAATCTATATCAAATGCTAAACAAATTCTTCAACAAAAGAACTTATCAACTCCAATCAATTCCCCATAATTTCCGTCATAATTTCTGCATAATCAAACAAAAACTGTCCACAATGAACGGTGAAAGCTTTGCATCTGCACACTCAAAAAGAAACCATTAGACTGTCCGTCTATACTAAATATAAGTATCACACAAGGAGTTAAATTTGTATTCTCTCACATTTCAACTTTTGGCCTACATTTTATGCGCACTCTTCCATTTTTGTTCTTCTAAGCGACCAAATAAAAAAAAAGCATCATCAATTCAATTCGAAATCAGTTCAGCACCATTCAACACCTGAACGCGGAAGTTCTATCAAATTAAACAACAACAACAACAACAAAAAACACAACGAAAGAAATCTTGCAACAACAGCTCAAGTCACTCATCCCACAAATGAACACACATTCTGATGGTGTGGACAGTCCACTGGGGACCGATGAATAGAGCACACAAATTTCCGTCACCGCGCCACGGTCACCAATACTCCTTGCAGCACACGATTCGTTGCGCTCTAACGTGGCTTTCATCGCAGCACCAGCAAACAATAGAAGACATACATACATAGGTATTCCTGCTTGCTTGCTTAGCAGACACCAAGTCGAAAAATAACCTCGGCACATGAACTCTTAATAATCCGCCCTGAGAGCTGTGAGCCGGAGAAACTGGTGAAAATCACTTCCAATTCCAACGCCTAAGACGGAAACCGCGCACATTCTAAGCGCGCTAGTTTCCCTTCTTGATCGATCGATTTTTTCGTTTTTGTTTTTGTTGTGTTATGACCATGCAGTGCAGACCAAGATCTGATGCGGTACTCCAGCTGGAAAGTAGCACGAGCAAATTTTCCACCCAATAGAATCCCACATGGGCCACTACGCCACGCCACCGCCCGTCTTGCTGGGGCACGACATAATTTGCAAGCTCGCCTATATAAGCCTTTTGGGAGATCAGAAGCGCGCGGAATTCAATGATCAGTTTCATGGGAAGCACTTCGATGCAATGTGGACAGACGAAACAAGTTGGAGTCGGGTTATGGGAGTATATCTCTGGAGTTTAAAAAAAAAAAACATAACACATAATACGAAAATGAGACCCAAAGATAGATTGACAAAAACAACAACAAAAACGCACACACCATTCGCCAAGGAATGCACTTGGTCCGCACTTGTTATAGTCCCGTGATTGTGTGTTTTCTGTTTTGGGTACAGTATGGCCAGAGCTATGCGCTTCTGTGTATGTGAAGAACAGAGCGCAGTATTCTACTCCACCTGGACATTTTGTCTCAACTCAGCTTCAGCTTCAGTTTTAGCCTTAAAGCAGCCAGCGCAACTCTGGCAACTGGGATGTAGAGGAATGGTAAGGTCAATACAACTCGAGGAATGTTTGCAGTCGTACGCGCACTGCCGGCCGCCGCCGTCAGCCACTCGAAGGATTGCACAAAACCGGCCTTGGATAACTTCGAGTTGGAGGAATTAAATATGGGATCTTTCTTGCTTGATGAGTGAATAAAAAGAGAGGATAGCAGCTAAAGGAGGGAAAGAATGGCTGAAACTGAAGATGGAGTTAGCAGGCTTAGAGGAGCTATGATAATAGCAATGATGATCGTCATCGCCGTAGTCATCATCAACAACATCATAGTCTTCGTCTTCTTGGTCGTCACAGTCGTTCGTCGATCCGTGTTGGTGTTGCTGCTGTTATTTTTTTGTTTTGTTGTTTTAAACGCGAGTTTATGGATTTGGATCGGATGAATATAATAGTGGCGAAGGGCCTGACAAATGCAATCTTTTAAGTCTAAAGAAGAACTAAGCAAACGCCAGGATTTTCGGATTACCTTGGTTAACAGTGGATGCAAATAAAATACGCCCGATTTGGATAGCAACTGTTGGAAAAATGGTGCCTTGCAGGACTTTGATGTGAAGATATTCCTTCTAAGAAAAGAATATTTTAATATGCATACAAAGTTTTCAGTTTCTAAGAGTCAATAAATCATTTATTAATTGTGAAACTATATGTAGTTCATAAGCGCCTTGAGAATTGAATATTGCTCTTTTTAATAGGAAGAGGATGTATGACTTTCAATGAGTTACAACTGGAGACACTAGTATAGATCAAAGGGTTAGAAATTTTGAAGTAAAACTGCATTTTCCTGAAGATTTCCGAGCCTCACTGTCCCTATACATTTCCTAAATTCACTAACTCAAGAAATACCCACACGCATTCGAAAACAAATAAAGTAATAAACTATTTAAGGATCATTACTTAAATAGTAGTTTTGGACACTTGTGTGTGTTACATGTTATACCACCATTATAATCCACCATACTATCCACAAAATGTACCAACCTTCAGAGTTCGATTCTGTCTGCAGTCCATACTTATACGTTAGCTACATTCGTTTGCAAGTGTCGTAAGTCGCATTCTCAGCAGATTTGTTGGCAGTATTTTTTCTGCTCATTTAAGCTGCGCCCAGGATGTGCGAATATTCATGGGATTACTATACATGCTCGTATATACCCACGTTAACGTCGCGCCGCCGCCGCCGCCGCGTCGTCGTCCATCGTCGTACAATACAAAGTAAACGTTTGTCTTATGCTGCTAAATCCATGGATCGGACTTAGGTCGTCTTTTAATAATTCGTCCTCTCTCTTGGTCTTTTATGTGATGATATTAGATGGTATCGATGTGGAGCTGATCGCAGCGCGCTTTTCGTATTCCTCTTACCATGTTGTCGGCCCCAGCAGCAGTCGGTATATTGGTGCAGTGTGGTGCGGTAGTTGGTGGCAAATGTGACAGAAGGCGATGTGCATTTGAAGAGACGAAGACGCTTTGGAGTTTATTTGTTGTATCAACAACAGATTCAAGTTGAAGAACGATAATGATGATGCTTCGTCGCCACACCGCCGCGCCGTTTCTGGATGGCCATGCCGCCAAATGTTGGCTATTAAAGATTGGATGAAATTGGAATTAGATATGGAGGTTGTGGTGGTTAAGAGTGTGTGAACGTGAACCATGGTCTGGTCATGAGATGCATACAAAATTGAAGGTGAATTTTTTCAAGAAAAGTAATGGACTTTCGTTATTTTTGTCCAGAAGAATTTTTAGGGTAGTTGGAAACAGATGGAAGAAGTCTAAAATGTTGATGTTTCCGACTAAATGAACTATTGAAACCTGTTCAATAGACTTTCAACACTAAAATTCTCTCTAAAAATAATTGGAGTCAACTATTAAAAGAAATATTGAACTGAATTGAAGAGGTTTATCTCAGCTACTTTAAGTAATCTTAAATATGTCAATTCTATCACAACTCTAACATTTGTATAAACTTTGTATGCGGCTTATTTCTAGATTTAACTGCTAAGTTTGAACAGACGTGAAACATAAAATATAACTTGGAATTTATCAAATATTATGAATAAAGTTGGTCAAGGTTTAAGGAAGAAGTGAAAAATCTAACAATTGGGAGCTTGACCAACTATTAAAATCTATTTTAAAAAGTTGAAGCAAGGTGCTTCTCCCTAAAAATTATTGGAGGCAAGAGATTTGAATTGAAACATGCTTTAAAATTGAGTTTTTTAAGTTTAAATATAAATCAATTATATTCTTAATTTGGTACCAAACGCTTATTAAACAATATTCGTATGCAAGATTAGTAGAATAAAATCCAAAAAATATAAGGTTTTAAGATTTACATAGGTATGTTTAATGTATTATTCTTTCTACAGCAAGGAAGTAAGAGAGTCAGAATTGGTCTCATGATAGTTTCAAACAATAATTTTACGTCAAAAATTTTGCAAAAAATTGTTTACTCGTATGTTATGTACAAATTTTAGCTTTTGTAGACGCATAGTGGTAGATGAACGAATTCATGTAACCAATAGATAGAAAATGAAATATCAATATTTCTTCGTTATGAAAGTATTGGTGAAATTTTACTTCAGCATTGAACAGTCACCAATATAGAAACAAGAATTACTTAAGCAGATTTAGTGAAAATTGTTTTTTGTCATGGGTCTTTCAGAAACCTCAAGAAACCAGTTTCTTTTTGGATTTTGAACTTCTAACATATTGACGACTACGACGAGGATGACGACGAAGACGACGACTTGCAGAAGAATTCCTATTTGCACTGGATTTAGATACATTTTCACAGTCTTATCCTTCCGTGAATTGATGGTTTTTGTTTCTCCTGTTTATTTGCTGTGTTTGATTCTTTTTGTTTTTCTGTTATGGCTGAAAGATGCATAGACTTTTAGTTCTTATTTATGTATTCCTTTTGTTTCTTTACTTCTTGATAGGTATACTCTATACTATAGTTGGTAAGTTTCACTTTGTGGTTATTCCACTTGTAATCCGCGTGGTTGTGTATATCGAGTGTGATTATCAAAGTATAAGGAAGGGAGAATTCCAGGGGAGGATTTGAAGTTTTATTTTATTTTTTTCTTAAGTTTTTATTTCTTTTATTTTTACGAGGACATGCACCTTGGTAACGTGGTGGTGACTTGTCATATTGTGTTGTGTATTATCGTTGCAAAGAACGTGTAAAGGTTTATATAGACACAAACAACAACAGAAGAATTGAATAAGTTTGAGGAGTTTTGAGTTTTAAGTTATTATGTAGGTTTTGTTGTGTTTTTTTGTGCAAGGTGGATTTTATTAATGGTAAATTTTGCACGCTCTGTTTTAGAATTATTGTGCCTTGTGATAGAGCCAAGTGAATTCTTTGTATAAGGTATCCTTAAGAGAGTAAATAATTTGTTGATAGCTACATAGATGTAATAGGTACCTATTCGTGAGGGTATGTTGATAAACCACATTTATGTCATGCAAGTTACTATGTACATGCAAGAATTAATTAGGATTTGTTTATTGAGTAGATTTATTTTTATGAATTGAATAAACAAACAAAGAAATATGATATAGATCTATAGTTTCATAGAGAAATGTTGATAGATAATTATGTACAATAGTACATTTGTACATCTAAACCTTTAGTTTATAATTGAGATTTTTGAACTTGATGCATAATTCAGATTAAGATTTTATTAGGTTTTACTTTGAAATAATTTATAGCTCCAAGAGAATATAATTTTTGGGTTTAAAATTATGCAAACAAGAAAGATATTTATTTGATATGGAAATGTCTATCAAATAAGATTTATATATGTTATGATCTTGTCATTGCAGTGTTAATTTTGTGTTCTATCGAAGGGTTTTTGGTTGTTGTTCGAATAAAGTTTACTCTAGAATCTAAGTCTTGTATAGTTTCTTGAAAAATAACTCAAACATTCTAAAGGATCATTTAAGGCTCCCAGAGGCTCCTTTCTAATTTTTACAAAGTAATTGAATGGTACTTTAACTTGAGTAGTACTTTTTATTCACAGAATAAAAAAATAAATAAATTGGATGGCGCATCAGTCCGTTGAGAACTAGAGCCTAGTGACTTACAACTCTCAACCATTCCTGTGTGCGAGTACTGTTGTCAGGGATGGAAGGGACCTTTAGTTTTAAGCCGAATCCGAACGGCAAATTTGAGAGAGCACTTTTCATGACATGAATTAATCTTGGAGAATTTTTCAATTCCTCGCAAGAGGCAGAATCCGTGAAAAAAAAACTTTAAATGGCATAGGCAGGGATCGAACCCAAGACCTCTAGCATGACAGTCCAACGCACTAACCATCATGGCACGGGTACTACACACAGAATAAACCATAATTTTTCGACCCATTCAGAGTCATCATTTTTCAAGAACGCATTACATGCAAGCAAGGTTATCTGATGTTGGATCACTCCAAACAGTGACACAAATCTTTGCTTTGTTTTGGAGAAAGTAAGATTATTGCACTTGATATTTCAAAAGAATTTGATAGTTTGTCTTCAGACTCTCTTTTAGAAAAGGCGTGCCTTTGGTTTTGATGAATCTCCAGTAAAGATTAGAAATTATCTTTCGGAATGTTCAATACAAGTAGAATTGGATGGATTTAAAATACAAACTGATGGTGTGTCTGCCCTGTTCTGTCTCCGACAGTCTTTCTCATTTTTATGAATAATATATTGTGTGAATGATAAGCTTATTATATGCTGACATCACTGTTAAATGGGGAATTATTAAGTAGAATTGAATGCTTTGAAAACTCAATTAGTGGTATTTGCATCAAGGAAACCTCGAAATTCTCTATATGCCGCTAGGTATTTGGATTTTTTGAGATTATTCAAAAAATTTGATTCTCCTTCTGATCTGGCTAAAATCTATAAAACATAATTAACGTCCAAAGCTTGGGCTGGTCCTCCTGCAACTTGCTTGAGTTTCTTGGACAGTATTAAAAGCAGAGTATTTAAATTGATTGGTGATGATATCACCGTTGAATCATTTACGTCGATTGAACACTTTCATAAAGTTTCTTGGGTCATCCTTTCTTATTGTTATTTTAAAAGATTTTGTTCTACAGAAATAGCTACTAACATTCCTCCCCTCGAGCAATTCAAGCGAAATATTCGTGCCTCTAGGAATGCTTATCAGTATAACCTCGATCCTAACTTCGGTTGCCCTGTCAAGTAAAGATTATTTCCTTAGCCGTACTACGCGAATGTAGAATGCTTTAACACACTCTGTCTTTCCCATTTATTGCAATATTCAGGAATTTAAAACCAATATGCATTAATACCCTTTCAAACTTTCTCCTCTCTTTCCTTTTGCTCTTACACTGTATCTTAGCATAATAAGGGTTTCAAAAATCTTCATGAAATTATGTTAATTTGAAAAGGGAAAATACGAAAGTTATTGTTTTATGAAGTACAATTAAAAATGATATGCAGCAACCCTTAGAAAGCCATGATTTCCAGCTCTACAAAAATGACACACAAATTCGTCCAACTATTGAATAGCTATTGAATGAATAGCTCCTGGATTTCAAAGAACTTTATTTTAAAATTATAAATCTATTGTTAACAGACTTTATCTCCAACTTATTCGGAATAATGGGGCGTATACGCACTTTATTATTTCAAAAATTAAAGCTATCGCCTCAAATTCGTAAATGGGCAAAGCATCTTGTATCTTTCCAGCTAGCACACTTCTCTATACCTTTAACATGTTAGAAACGCAGTGTCAGCTTTTTTGTATGTATTTTATAATTAATTGATTGAAAATAGGAGTTTCGTTAAGTTTAATAAATTGAAAAAAAAAAAACAATTATATCAAATATAAAAATATTAAACGAAATATAAAAGTACGCGTTATTTGGCAAGCTTATTAAACAATCTTTGAACCACATTTTAAGAAAGTTTAACACCTTGTTCGCAACATTAGACGAACTATAAAATAATTAGCTTTGTTAAGAAAAGTGATCTGCACTTAATTTAAGACAAGTTTGATAAATGAATAAGCTCATATACACACAGAATAATCTGGAACATTCGTTTTAACAATTTTAATTTTAAAATCGATTAATATTACACGAAACCAATACTCTCCCCTTAGATCGCATGTACATAAGCAATTATAATATAGGTTACAAAATAATCAATAATTATTACAGCTTTGTACTACCATAATACGTGTGATGGTTACATCATAATTTAAACCATCGCATCTCATCATAACCATACTCTCGTACAATATATTGACATCGTATCATATAAAGCGGATGACATTCAAAAAACTTACCCCTTATACGCACTTTAACAACATCTTTTACTCACTTAAGGCCGTAAATCACCTTATCCAATGTTCACCATCATGTCATCGTTCAACATCAGTAGGTTGATACCGCACGATGCGATGCGATGTGCGACGTGATGCAATAAACTATGTAAGTACGTGAAATTAATTTCGGTTGCTTTTTTTTTTTGTTGAAACATTTTTGTAACATCTGCTCATGGGCATCATAATCTGCTTGCCAAGCCTATCAATTAATAAGCCGAAAATTGAAAAGAAACTGTTACCTTTAATGGGCTGCAATATCAATGTTGGTGTCGGTACAACAGGTGAATGCCACTCAACCTGGCCAAAAATATTCTTTACACGCGCAGAGTGCAGCGCTGCTCGGTTCGGCTCGAGTCGAGTTAAGTTGACTCTGACAACAACGATACCGACGACGACGACTGACGATGACAGCCTTGCAGCTATCTTTCTTGTTTTTTTTTTTTTTTTTGTTTCGTGGCCGTGTTCCGAGATACCAGGTGCAAACAGGTGTTGGCCGAGGCGAGGTGGCCAGCCACCGCCATTACTGTCATCACCACGGTTTTTGTTCATTCAAGCTCAAGATGGCATTTTAATAACCATAAGACCGGTGGTGCAGCGCGCATACGCGTGCTTCGCGTCTCCATTGCACTGAGGTTGCAAAGTTGCAGGTTTCATCAGCAACAACCACAAATTGAGCGTATAAAACACTTTTAACCACCAACCGGGTTAGTTTGTTAGTTGAGTTGCTGGAAGCTGAGCCGGCCGGGCTGGGCCAGTAAAACATGCCACCGCAACGCGTTGACAACTTCAGCTCCGTCTCTGAATCCGACTACGACTCTAACTCCAACTGCAATGAAGAAGACTCACTGACGTATTATATGAGGCTCAATCCGATGATATGTGGGCTGGCTGCCTGCCTAATTGAAATCGCAATAGGACACAAGTGCTAATTAGCTAAGCAATTAATTAATGACGACAGCGACGAGGAAGAGGACGACGAAAGTGACTGTGACAGTGATGGCATTATAACAGAGGCATATGTTGGATGATGCCACAGTCACACTTGTCTGTTTGGAATGACAATGGCTACGAAAAAGTTGCTATCGATAAACTGTTAAAGAGTGTCAATGATATCGAATTATTTATGACCTTGCCTCAGATTGTTGCACGCAAATGTCATTCAATTTTGATGCAGCTTCAGCAACATATTTGTATACTCTTTTGTTCGTGGGTGGCATTTCAAAACGATTTAAGAGTAGGTTCAGCTTAGGTTGATTTGGGATTTCTAAACATTTTCTGTTAACACTGTTGCAAGTATAAGCTAAGCCACTTTTCGTCTTCATCTTACTTCAGATCAGATCAGCATCACTGACGACGAAAAGAACAACAACAAAAACAACAACAAAAAAGAGAATAAGCACAAAGAATTTGCACAAAACTGGTTAATCTGGCTACGCTACCTGCTTCTTTATCATGGGGCATGCGGTATGCGGTATGCGGCATGCTGCATGGATTTGGATTGGAGTAGACATCATGAACGGACAACACCATCGCGTGGCAAAGATGTGTGCAATTTTAATCGCAATGTGATTAGTCTGGCTAAGTTGCTTCTAGTTGTTGTGCTTTTTTGCCTTCTACATTGATAGTCTTTTCTCCTTAGAGGCTAGTGGCAGAAGTCTGCAAGAATTTTATAATTTTTTTTTTGTTTAAGTTTTTATTAAAACAATTTAATAAATGGCTTGAGAGTATATCTGTAGGTAATAGAATTTAGAAGTATAAAGTTAAATGATAACACGGTTTTGTGGCATAAATACATTTTCTGGCCATGACTTAAAAATGTAATTTATAGTTGCAATTGAAATGTAGAAAGAAAAAACGCTGATAATTTCAAGAAGAATAATGCACGCATACATTCATTTTCTTTAATACACTGTTTTAAAAGAAAATTTTGATTGAAGAAAAAATACAAAAAAGCCGTGTTATAACTCACTATTTTGTTTGATCGTTTTATCAAGAAAAAGTGAATTGTTTTTAAATGACTTAATTCTTTTAAGAAAGACTCACTTTTTTCAAACAAAAAATAAATCATCGTATGAAGAAGATGGCTAGAAAATGTCATCGCATTATTTAATTTTTGAAAATAAATGGACTCGAGCTGCTGTTTTCCTAAAAATCCTCAGATGCATGTTTTTATATGAAATGCAGCGGAAAATAAAATGTTCAATAAAATGTTAAACTAAGGCTGGCAACGAGATAAAAACAGTTTTGGTCTCATCACTCAAGGAACCGAGACGAGACGATATTAGTTTTGAAGCTTCCAAGACGAGTCTGGAATTAGACTTTTTATATTTTGTACATAAATTTGTGAGGGTGTTTTAAATTTTCTCAGCTTGGGTATGCTCACGGTGTCCAGGGTTAGTTAAATAAAACACCGAAATTTAACATCAATATGTCTTTGTCTTTATTTGTAATTAACTTTATATTATTTTGAATTTATTTCATATAGTCGGTTAAAATTCTTTTTTTGTTTAATTCTGATCTTTGCAATAATTCTTCTCATCCCAATCTCTCCTTGCGCAACGGGTCCGATGTAGTCTACGCGATAGGTGTCGGTTAGCAGGCGGCGCGGGGCACACCTCTTCCGTCGATCCGGTCAGGACTGGGGCGATCGCCGTTACGCGGGTGAATTGCCTCTTATCGTGTGTAGGTTAGGTTAGGTTGAACGGGCTGACAGTTGATGTTGTTACCATCACACTTAGATCAATGTAGATCCATTGTGGTACCCCGAAGTGTTGTAACTTCCTGAAAAGATATAATAACGTATGAATCATGTGGTTCGTTTAACCATTTAGAGGTATTGACAAAGTTTAGTAAGCTTTTGCCTGGCAGTTCTGATAGTTCCTCTAGTTCATTAAAGAAGAAGTTACCTAGAGTTTTCTTCCTAGCAAGACAGAGCGAAGGACAGTGGCAGAGAAAGTATCGTGTGTAAATCACAGCCGCAACTGGTAAACCACAGCCGAAACTGGTAAATCACAGCCGAAACTGGTAAAACACAGCCGAAACTGGTAAATCACAGCCGCAACTGGTAAACCACAGCCGAAACTGCTAAATCACAGCCGAAACTGGTAAATCAGTTAAATTTGAATATTTCACAAGAAACCCCTTACCTCTGGTGGGGGGAAGCCTCTGCTAATATCCAACTTACTTACCACTGATCCTTGCTTAGCGGCGATGTAAGCCCAACTGGTTTCTGCTCCGTGAGTTCAGGCGTATTTATAATATGCGCGGTATGGTTCCCTGTTTCTACTTCCTTTTTGTTGGTATTTTCGGTTCTACTAGGCAATCTTTTGGTAACAACCTAGTGTGAATTATATCCTTGCGAATGACAAAATAACCTTTGCAAATTAATGTCACCGAGTTTTGGCCAAGTTGAACTGAGTGTGAACTCAATGCTCGGTGTAATGGCCGAACGCATGTAATTTGTTTGTGTTTTCGTTGTAGATTTGTAATGCGTCATTACAAATTTGCCTTTAGTCTCATTAGACTCGTCGGTATTTTTAAGTTTTATGTTCTTATTCTATTAAAAATTACACTAATACAAAGACAAGCTTCAGAATAGGTTATATCTGCTTAAATTAGAATGTTTTATTTTCCAATTGAATTGAACTGAAATTACCAATAAAAAAAATCGATGCATTAAGAAACTTCTTAAATTTTTAACTTCCCATAGGGAGTTATTGTAATCGGTCCGATTTGTCGAATTAAAAATTTTAACTTTTCTCGACGTTTCAAGGTCCCTAGAGTCAAAATAAAAGATTTTAGAGAGATGTCTGTGCGTGCATGTGTACGTACGTTCGTACGTCCGTACGTTAGCGATGTTTTTTCGTCGTCCATAGCTCAAGAACCAGTATAGATATCGGCTTCAAATAATTTTTTTTAAACAGATAATAATGCAGAAAAATGCAGAAAGGACTCGCAAAAAAATTGAGTGGGTGGTTTTCTTACCATAGCAATTTAAAAAAAAGAAGTAAAAATAACGCTTGAAACTTGAATTAAATTGTATATTATATATTGTAACGCGATACCAAACAAAGATATTTTTGGAAAAAAATCCAATTAACGGTTTTTTTATAAATAAAAAAAAATAAACAAATGAATAAAAAATTATTTTATCTCCAGCACAATTTTTTTGCAACGAAGAATAACGTTTTTAACATCTGTTAAAATTTTGAGAGAAAAATTTTGTTGCAAAAAATAAAAGCCTAAGAAAAACATTACTCAAAGTTGGTAAAAATTGATTTTTGGCTCAAATATCTTTTCAAAACTTTGAGATATTGGCTTTAAACTAATTTTATTTTGTAAAAAATATTGTTGTCAACATTTAGTAACATTTTGAAAAAAAAAATTAACAAAAAATGGTAAAAATTGATTTTTGACTTAATCTTGTTGTAAAATTAACAAACGCAAACCGAATTTATTAACTTATGATGTGGGTTGGCGGAACAATGATCCGCAAAATTAAAGAAAACAAAATACGATAACGAAAACGAAACGATTTAAATAATTCTCGATAGGTAGCCGGCGCGCACGAGCGGATACCTACTTCTTACTGTAAACAATTCTAAATGTCAAATTCCAAAAAGGGTTGGTTTGTTAATTTTACCACCGACAGTAAAAACAGTGCTGTCACCCAGTACCTCAGTTAAGGGTGGGTTTGGTAAAAGGTAGATTTTATTAATCGAACTCGATTAATAAAATCGAAATGAATTATTAAATTAATAAAAGATACTACACAGGGGCGTATCAAAAAAAATAATGAAAATGGGCGCCAGGAAGTATTATGGTACTTACCATCACCAATCAAGAACAATAAAAAAAAAACGGAAATTTTGTTTCAATTAAAATAAAATTCAAGATTAATTTTTCACTTAAAGATGATTAAGGTATTTTCGTTTATATCTGGGAAACCTTTAAAAAAATATGGGAAGAAAACCCAGAATTTTTTCCAAAACAGAATTTGTAGAATTTAAATTGATACAAAGAACAAAAAAGATTGAAAGAAAACAATTGGTTGTGTAACAAAAGACACAAAGAAAGATCACCTTGGGAAAGTTCCCGAAGAACAAAGGTCGCGGGTCCCGCAATCTCGGGAGACAAAGAAATCGACAGAAAGTCTATGGGTTAAATTTTGGCTCTTTATAGCCAACCACAAATTACCAGAGAATACGAACGCACAAAACTCACTCGAAAGAAATAAAAAAAAAATACTTAGCTTCTTTTTTTTTTGTTTGCAAAATAAATCCTGCCTCTTCCTTTTTAAAAACGCCTTCCTCACAACTTTTGTTTGGTTTTTTCCAATTTTGATTTAGTTCTCATCCAACACAAAACTAACACCATTTTTTTTTTCCTCAAAAATTCTGCACCAATTTTACTTTGTTTTTCGACCTCACTCTTCTTAGCTTCTTTCAAAAGTGCCATATTCATGGCGAACTTCCCTAATCCTAGAGGCCACGACAAGTATGCCATCCTACTCTGACCTTTTGTTGTGATCTGGTTTTCTCTTTCGGTCTAACTGCGACACCCAGTGATGGATTTACGCCTAGGCCCGTGAGGCCCAGGCCTAGGGCAGCATAATTTGAAGGGCGGCAAAATTTATGAAATGCTTAACACTTGAAAGCGTTTCTAAATTTTAACATACCTTAATGAAAGGCACAAATATATCTTCGGTCTAAAGTTTCGGAACGCATCCAAAATCATAACTTCTGTTTGCCAATTTAAAAATTCAATCTAGGAAATCTACGTTAAATTTGAAATTGCGAAAACAAACAAAACAGAACTGTAAGATAGAAAAATCTCACCTCATCTCTTTGTTTTTGTATCTGCAGGGATCAGTAATACTGATTATGCAGACTTTAAAAATTCTAGATATGTTTATAGTGATAAAACAAGGTATTGTTTCAAAAGTTTATTTCAACGTACACAGAAATGGAGCGATTCAGCGCCGTGAGTGGTAGATTTATTTAGAAACTAAAGGCTCTGTATTTTGTATTCCATGCTTATTATTTGGTAGAAGTGGTGAAATGAATGCTTTTACTGACGAAGGATTCCGTGACTGGAAAAAAATCAAAAGCACGCATCGAATAACATCGAAATTCTGACTTTCACAAAACTAAAGTTAGTCATTTTAAAGCTTGCGCAGTAGTTTACGGGCGTGTTGATCAAAATCTAATAAAACAACTCGATGAAGATATAATGGAAACAAATTTTTTACCGAGCAATTGCAATTATTAAATCACTAGCAATTAGAGGCCTGCCATTTCGAGTACAAATTTAAGAATTAAGAGTCTTTCTCAAACTCGTTGGTCTGCTCGACATGATGCATGTTACGCATTAGAAAAAGAGTGGTCTGCAATAATTGATGCACTGGAATTTATTGCCGAAAGCAGAGATGAGAAACCGATTACGCGATCTGAAGCTACGAGATTGCAGCGAAAATTACAACATTTAGAAAGAGCAATCCTAGTCGTTGTCTGGAATGTAATTTAAGGTCGTTTAAATGCTGCTAGTAAGAAGCTTCAAGAATCTCAAGCTGATATATCATCCGTTGTGCAGATCTGTAGACATGAGAGACAGAAAATTTTCTGAATATGAAGAAAAAGCTAAAGCACTGTCTGGAGTTCAGGATTATTATCGTTATGATACTCGTCGCCACCAGAAAAATGCAGCCAGATGACTCACGGGTAAATGAAAGACCACCTTTTTCTGGACCAGAAAATGTTCGCACAAATGTTTATTACTCTATTTTAGACACTCTTAGTCTACAACACTACTGCATCTGAAACACTTTACCAATATTTCAATTTTTTCGACAATTAATGTGAAATAGATACAAACGAGTTGAAAAATCTTGCCAATAAATTAGTCAATAAGTATCCTGACTATTTGGAAGAGACGTTAGACAATGAATGTATTAATTTCCATTATCAATTAAAAGATTCCTTAGCAAAAATAGAAGATGCCATGTATTGCATTCCCGGAGTCTTCTAGATGTTTATCCAAATTTGAAAATTTTTGAATTAATATAAAAAAAAAATATTTATTATTTGTCTATCTAAGGATTATAACTTATTAATCTTTCATGTTAACTAATTGTATTTATAAATTATACTACAATAAAATAAAGTTATTTTAAAAAAAAATATTGGATACAAATTTATGAAATAAAATTTATTAATAAGGGCGGCGCATCGAACGGGGCCTAGGGCGGCAGCAAGCCTAAATCCGTCACTGGCGACACCCGGCTTTTTCGCTGGGGTGCATGCCGATTTCAAAAACCAGCCAATAAACCTTTGTGGTCTCTTTCACATTGGTGATTTGAACACCAACCTTGGCTAAATGGACGAGTTCAGTTCTTATCCGTTAAATCCATTTGGTCTTAAAAGTAAACGAAACATTTTTGAGTGTTCGCGAGTAAAATCCCCAGCCCAAACAGGCCCAGTTTAATAACTTGAGGAAAGCGTTCTGGTAATTAGGAACTTTGGTATTTTTCAACCAAGATTGAGAGGTAGAATCCGATAGTTCGCAATTTAGACTCTAAACCCTTAGACTTCCGTGCAGACAATTTTAGGGGAAGGGAAAACACATCGCAAGGTGACCTTACTTAGTATTCCGACACCTTAGGCTGGGCATTAAGCCATACTAATTTTAGGGATTTTAGGGTGGTGTGCAAATTAGAGAAACGATGCACACTGTCCGTTGAGCATGGGTAAACTCTTCATGTTATTATCCTTGTGTGGACCACCTGTCGCACACTCAATAAAGCCGTCTTTGTGACTCATCCGTCACACAATTATGCATTTTGTGACCGCCCGTCACAAATTTTAAAAGTAACTTAAAATGTGCACCCTCTGTCACACAACTCCGCATTACCAATGAAAGACCTATTTTGTTTGCTTTTACAAAATACAATAAGAGCAGGACACTGACTGATGGAAAGCAGGATTCAACTGAACTCTTAAAATATTTTGGAGCCGCAATGACGAAAGGAAGATTAAAAAAGGAAAAATGATATGAGATAGGATAGTGAAACTTGTTGTAGTAAATTTTACCGCAACAATCTTTTTAAAATTTTGAGACATTGGCTTTAAACTAATTGTATCTTTTAAAAAACATTGTTGTCAACACTCGTTAACATGTTGAAAAAAATCGAATTGACAGTTTTTTTTTACAAAAAATTAAAAACCTAAAAAAAATTAACAAAATTTTGGTAAGAATTGATTTTCGACTTAAATACCTTTTCAAAAATTAATAAAATGCACGACTGGGTCGCACGAACTTGCTCCTGTATGCAAAGAGTCTGTTTAAAAAAGCACCTATATAAGATTTAAAATTATACCTTTAAAACAAGTTTGTCTTCAAAGATTTAAATGCTATTCGATTTGTTAAAAAAACCGCGTGATTCATCCCAAGACACAACTCATCCTAGGACAACTCATCCCGGAAATGAATTGGTATTTACAATAGCTATAGTTATAAACAATAAATACATATGTACCAAATGCATTATCTAATTTGGATAAAAGATAGTAATCAGCCCTATCATGAATTCCATCGTAGTCGGAATTTTTACGAATCCCGAAAAACTGTATCATGAAATCCGTTCGTAATGCAAAATTGTATGAGATTTTCCACTACGAACGGATTTCATGATACAGTTTTTCGGGATTCGTAAAAATTTCCGATTACGATGGAATTCATGATAGGGCTGAATATAATAAAAGTTTTGTCAATGTAATGCGCTCTTTCGGGATCACGCACAGGATTTGATCTGGTGAGATGGGAGGGGATTACATTTAATGCAGTTAAAATAATTTAAAAAAAAAACTATTTTAAGATTCAAAACCTTACCTGAAAAATAAGTTTGTCTTCAAAAATTTGGATGCCATTTTATAAATCAAAAAACCCTTGATTTTTCAAATTTTTTTTTTGAAAATCGTTAGAGCGGTTTTTTTTTTAAATTAATTTTTTATATATAAAATTTTTAAATTTTGTTCTAAAAATATTTTTGGTATGCAGTTGTTTAGTGATTGTAAATTATACGCTCTACATTTGAATTTCGTAAAAAAATGTTGACCCGTTTTTGAGATATAGAATTTTGAAAAAAAAAAATTCAATATTTTTTTAAAAATCCAAACAATAAAAAATTTCACTTTTGATAATCAAATATTGTTAAGGCAATATAAGAGCTTATTCAGAAAAAAAATAATTGAAATCGGTTGATAAGTTGCTGAGAAAATTAAGAAACAAAATAACGGTTCTATGAGCGGTACCTTTCCTGAGCAATACAAAAATATGTGTTTCTTATGAAAAGAAGCCAAGTTTAAAAATAAAATTTTAGAGAAAATTTAAAAAAATCTATCGGTTTGTTTTTGAGAAAATTCGAATTTTCGTTTTTTTACCAAAAAAATTGTAGGGGGCCACTGTTAGTTTTGGTCTTAAAAAAAATGAAAAAAACGCCTAACGCGAATCTGCTGAAAACCTTAACTTCCAAGTTTGAACTCAATCGTCCCAATGGTTTAGGCTGTAGGAGCGTGGACAGACAGACAAAACAGACCGGACGGAATCGCGGGACCCACTTTTTTCGACTTCTCTACCATCTATCATATCATCATATCTACATGATATGTTTGATTAAAATCTCGAGTTCGAAATTTTGCACGAATGCAAAACTTGCCATATAGTTCCTATATGTCGCAAGTAAAAATATTGGCTTCAAACTTATTTTATCTCACAGAAAATATTGTTTTCGTAATTCAGTAAATTTTTTTTAAATCCAACAGTCTGTTTTTTTTTATAAAAAAATAAAATCTACAAAAAATAGTACGAACATTTAATAAAAATTAATGTTTGGTTCTCGATATCTCGTGAACAATAAAAGATATTGACTTTAAATTGATTTCATTCTTCCAATTTGTATTTGCTTATATAATAAATAAAAACTTTTAATAAATGCTATTAAAATTGGTAAAAAGTGGTTTTCGAACAAAAATCTCGTTTACAAAAATAGATTTTGAATTCAAACTATTTCATCATATGCAAAATATTGTTGGTAATTTTTAAGAATAATTCAACTGACAACTTTTTTAACAAAACACGAACACCTACTGACAAACTTTTAGGCAAGAAAAATCGACAGACGGGATGGTTGGGGTCGCATCCCCGCCTCTTTTTTATTTTGAATTTGTAAAAAAATATAATATAGTGATTCCATTATCTATAGGATGGCAAACACTGTCGAATGCAATTAAAGGATGACTATGATCGAGTAGGAGTGAGATAAATTGATGCGACTCTTGAATAACGTCGGTATTAATATAGTAAAATGCAGATATACATTTTTAATATACAATTATAGGTAAGTTTTCCTTGTCATTTAGGGTTCAGACCTGTTCCCACTTAGTATCTTAAAATTGCTGGAACTTGTCCACTGAACAGAAAATGCAATGATATAACACCAAAATTTACATCGCTGATCGAATTTAAGATTGAATTCGAGAATTTCTGACATAAATTTCTAAACCCATGTAAAATTGGTACAAAAGTAAATAACAAATCGATAATATTATTTTATAAGACCTAAGCTAGACCACCGATGAAACAGCTGATTAGCAAAAAACGAGACCAAGACGAGACTCGGTTATAAGAGACCGATACCAATACCAAGACGAGACACAAAATTTTCAATTTTTATGAGAAAATGGAACCTCAAATGGATATTCTTAAACGAATAACTATCGATCCTAATTTTTAAAAGTATTTTTAATTTCTTGTAGCGGAAAAGCTGTGCATTGGTTAATTTTAAAAAATGTATTGCTTTGTGATAAAAAAATAATAATTTTTGTTTTTAAAAATGTTCAAGCTGAAAATATTTTCGGGGAGATGATATTTGATAATCTTTAATTGATGTTATAAAAAAAAAACACCCCAAAAGGCACCTAAAACTTTTTTTGACAGTTAATTTATCGCTCAAAACTTTAAATTAATAAGCTCACTCAAATATAAACTTTTTTGGATAATTCTTTTTGAATATACTAAAGAATTTTTAAAGAATCCTGGGTACGATTTCCAGGCGAAATTAAAGTGAAAAAAATGGCTAGGATGCAGCCCACACTGAATACTTCCCATTCTTGTACGTCTGTGGATTTTTCTAAAACTTTAACAAAATATTAATAAAAATGTGAGTTAAAAAAATGTTAAGTCTTTCTTTGTTCTCATAATACTTTCTTCAAAACCCATTTCTTACCTTTTTTTGATTTGATTTTTGAGATTTTGGTGTTTTGTAAAACAAGTTGTCATTTTATATTATATAACAATATCTTGAATACTATGAAAAAATAAGTTTGATTTCAATATCTTTTTTTGTTGTCGACATTTTAGTCGAATCGAAAACCGTTTTTATAAATTTTAGGAGAATTTCGTGAAAATTTTTATTTTTATTATAAAAAAATACCGATTGAATTTTTCGAAGAAAATTATTTTGAGTTAAAAACAAAATTATGTAAAAAATAAACAAAATTATAAGTCAATACATTCATTCTCGAAATTTTCGAATTAAACATCAGTTTTTTTTTTTCAATTTCACGAAGTATTTTTTATAGTTTCCTACTTACTTACTTACTTAAGGTGGCGCTACAGTCCGGGGCGGACCTGGGCCTCAACCAACATGCGTCTCCAGCCAGCTCGGTCCCTAGCTAGCTGTCTCCAGTTTCGCACGCCAAGTTGGTTGAGGTCCTCACCCACCTGAGTGCGCCACCTGAGTCGCGGTCTTCCTCTACTGCGCCGTCCCTCGGGATTGGATTCGAAGACCTTCCGGGCTGGAGCGTTAATGTCCATTCGCTCTACATGACCCAGCCATCTAAGCCGTTGGACTTTTATTCTGCTAACTAGGTCAGTGTCGCTGTACAGCCCGTACAGTTCGTCGTTATATCTTCTCCTCCATTCTCCATCTATACGTACGGGACCAAAAATCACCCGAAGAATTTTTCTCTCGAAGCATCCTAAGACGTTCTCATCTTTCTTTGACAGGGTCCAGGCCTCAGCGCCATAAATGAGAACCGGGATGATGAGTGTCTTATAGATGGTGATTTTAGATGCTCGAGAGAGGACTTTACTTCTCAATTGCCTTCTGAGTCCAAAGAAGCAGCGATTTGCAAGAGTTATTCTTCGTTTGATTTCAGCGCTGGTGAGTTGTCTGTATTAATAGCGGTGCCTAGGTAGACAAAGTCCTTAACTACCTCGAAGTTATAGCTGTCCATGGTGACGTTTTGTCCAAGACGTCGTTGTTCAATGTCCTTTTTTGATGAGAGCATATACTTGGTCTTGCCCTCATTGACCACTAAACCCATCTTCTTCGCTTTCGTCGCAATGCTCAAAAACGCTCCACTGACATCACGCTTTGATCTTCCAATTATGTTAATATCATCTGCGTATCCGAGTAATTGGATGGACCGTTGGAAGATTGTGCCTCTAGTGTTGACGGTTGAGTTTTGCACAATTCTTTCCAGAACGATGGTGAAGAAGTCGCATGACAGTGCATCGCCTTGTCTAAAACCTTTTTTCACATCAAATGCATGGGTGAGATCTTTTCCGACCTTGATGGAGCAGCGTGCATTCTCCATCGTCATTCTGCACAAACGGATAAGTTTGAGAGGGATGCCAAAACTAGACATTGCTCTGTAGAGCACTCCCCTATGGATGCTGTCATACGCGGCTTTAAAATCGATAAAGAGATGGTGGGTATGGATTTGATGCTCCTGGGTTTTTTCCAAGATCTGCCGTAGTGTGAATATTTGGTCGATAGTGGACTTTCCTGGTCTGAAGCCACACTGATAAGGACCTATCAGGTTGTTGACGAACGGCTTCAGACGTTCACATAGTACGGCAGAAAGGATCTTATATGCAATGTTAAGGAGACTGATCCCTCTGTAGTTGGCGCAATTTAAAGGGTCTCCTTTTTTATGTATCGGACAAACTATGCTGAGATTCCACTCATCGGGCATGCTTTCTTCCGACCATATTTTGCAGATGAGTTGGTGCATGCTCCCTACCAAGTCATCGCCTGCTGCTTTAAATAGTTCGGCAGCTATGCCGTCAGCTCCAGCAGCTTTGTTTGACTTCAGTTTAGATATAGCTATCTTCACTTCGTCTAGGTCGGGTAGGCGGAATTGTTGATCTGCGTCGCCTAAGTTGAGTGGTTCTACCTCCCTTACAGCGGGATTCGGTTCGTCATCGCCGTTATATAATTTGGAGAAGTGGTCTTTCCATATTCTCAACATAGACTGCGGTTCTACTACGATGTTCCCCTGATCGTCTTTACAGGCTTCGGTTCGTGGCTGGTACCCTTGGGAGTTCTTTTTTACCTTTTGGTAAAATTTACGAACCTCATTCCTGTTGTAACATCCCTCTATCTCCTCGATCGCGCGCTTCTCGTGCTCTCTTTTTTTCCATCTAAGAAGCCGGTGTTCCTCTCTCCTCCTCGTAGAGCTCGCGAGCAGCTCTGGTCCTTCTGTGCAGCGCCGTTTTGTATGCCTCTTGCTTCGCTGCGTGCGCTTGCCGGCATTCGTCGTCAAACCAGGGGTTTCGCTGTTGTGGACGTGTGAAACCTAGCACTTCAGAGGCGGCATCTCTGATGGCTGCAAGGCAATGTTGCCACTGGTTTTCAATGCTTAATGCATGCAGCATAGGACTCCTTAAGAGGTTACTAGAGACTCGATCGGAAAAGGACATGGCAGTCTCTTGCGATTGTAGCCGTCTAACGTCGAAACTTCTCACAGTACTTCCTTGTTTTGGCTTGGACCGGGATATCCGTAGCCGTACCTTGGCTACAACGAGGTAGTGGTCCGAGTCAATGTTGGCCCCTCGGAATGTTCGGATATCCTGTATACTGGAGAAGTGTCGTGCGTCGATCGCAATGTGGTCAATCTGGTTGACGGTTGATTGATCAGGATATTTCCATGTCCCCTTGTGGATATTGAGATGTGTGAACTGCGTACTAGCTACCAGAACGTCTCGCCCCGCAGCGAAATCGATCAGCCTGAATCCGTTGTCGGAGGTGGTGTCGTGCAGGCTGTATCTCCCGATTGTGCCACCAAAGATGTCTTCTCTTCCTAGCTTGGCATTAAAATCTCCTAAGACAATTTTAATGTCATAGCCAGGGCACTGCTCATATTTCTTGTCCAAGAGCTCGAAGAATATGTCTTTGGTGTCTTCATCTTTCTCCTCTGTTGGGGCATGCGCGCATATTAGGCTTATGTAGGCGAATTTAGCCTTGATACGGATTGTCGTGATGCGCTCGCTCACACTGTTGAAACTCAAGACTTTTTGCCTGAGTCTAGTTCCAACAACAAATCCACACCCAAATAGACGCTGCCTTTGTTCTCGGTAGCAGTCGCCGTAGTATATATCGCAGTCTTTTAGTTTGCGTTTGCCCGGTCCATCCCATCGCACTTCTTGGACGGCGGTAATATCTGCCTTGCAGCAGTTTAGGGCTTCCGCTAATTGTTCGGCTGCACGTGGTCTGTTAAGGGACCTAACATTCCACGTACAGATCCGAAGTTCGTTGTCCTTATTTCGTTTGCTTGGGTTGTCAACAGTGAATCCGTCCGTATCCGAGGCTTGTTGGTGCTTCGCAACTAGAAAATTTGTACGTGGTCAGGAAGTCACCCTGACGGCACAACCCCCAACCTGGAGGGCCAGATCCTTAGTATAACTCCAAGGACGGGGAGCCGGATAAACCGCTCCTTATAGGCCTGGGCTCCGAATAAGTCGTAGAAGCCCTATAAGGTGTTCATTAAGTAGTTCAGCCTTACTGGAACTGTAGACGCCACCGTTGATTCCATCTCGAGAATTCGTCCGCTGCCGTCTGGATAAGGAGAGGTGCCTTAGTGGAAACACCTCTCCCCCCCTCTCTCGTTTGCTGCCCCCAACAACTTTCCACTGGGGTTAGAACCCAATCTCCAGTTGAGGTACTAGGCACCCGATGTTCACCACGGGGTGGTGAGAGTAGGAGTTGATAGACAGAGGTGGGTTTTGAGAAAAAAACCTGTGGACGCTTGTGTCCTCTTGAATGCACATGTCTACCATTTGAACATCATATAGTTTCCTATTTTTTATAAAAAAAAAAGTTTTTTGTTGGATTTTTCTAGACACTTTTTAGATAATTTTGAAGAATTCAAAGTCATTTTTGGAAATAGCCTATAAGGCTTAATCAAAGTCTTTAAAAGGCTAAAAAAATACATCATAAGCTTCAAACGTTTTAATTTTTTCTTTTTCCTTTATTTAAATTCAATACTTCAGAGAATCACAATGGATCTTAGATCTACACTGATCTCAAGTGTGGCGATAGCGTCATCAATGGCCAGCCCATTAACCTAACCTAACCTAATCTGGATTTTTTTTTATTTTAATAAATGTTAAAAAGAGTATTAATAGGATAGAACTAGCTTGAAGACAATATCTTTAATTTTTGCCAAGATATTCTAGTCAAAAATCATTTTTTACCAACTTTTAGTAGTTTATTTGAAGAGGATATCTTAACTGGTCCTTGAGATATGGACGACGACAAATGGTATCCCAATCGTACGGCCGTACGGATGAACTAATTGGCCCTTGAAACGTCAAAAATGTCAAACTTTTGAATTCGAGAAATCGGACCCATTACAATAACTTCCGATCGCAAGTTAAAAACAAAGTTCAAAATTTAAGAAAAAAATATTAAAATATCGGCTTAGCATGTACTACATGTACTGTACATATTCTAGCATGTACAATATTTTTTGAATAGCATAGAAACATTATTTTATTTGAAAACATGTTTGTTTTTTTTTTGTAATGGGTCCGATTTGTCAAATTGAACATTTTGACATTTCTCGACGTTTCAAGGTCCTATAGCACGCTGTGCGTGCATGTGTACGTACGTTCGTCCGTATGTCCGTATGTCCGTATGTCCGTATGTCCGTACGTCCGTACGTCCGTACGTTCGCGACGTTTTTTTCGTCCTCCATAGCTCAAGAACCAGAAGAGATATCGCCTTCAAATAAATTTTGTTATACAGATAATAAGGCAAAAAGATACAGAAAGGGCTCTCAAAAAGTGGGTGGTTTTTTTACCATAGCAGTTTAAAAAAAGGTGACAATTTTGGTTAACCCTAAATATCTCATGAACCAATGACTTTGGAGCCTTGAATTAAATTTTATATTATATATTGTAACGTAATACAAAACAAGTATATTTTTGGAAAAATCCAATTAACGGTTTTTTTATAAATCAAAAAAAAACTAAAAAAAATGTGTCACCTCGAAAATTTTACGACCAAAATATGATTTCATCTCCAAAACAATTTTGTGCAACGAAGAATAATGTTTTTGACATCAGATAAAATTTTGAGAAAAATCTAATTGACAGTTTTTTGAAAAAAATAAAAACCTAAACAAAAATTAATAAACGGTGGTAAAAATTGATTTGCGACTCAAATATCTTTTCAAAACTTTGAGATATTGGCTTTAAACTACTTTAATCTTTCAAAAAATATTGTTGTCAACATTCAGTAAAATTTTGAAAAAAATCGAATTGACAGCTTTTGTTTAAAAAAATTAAAAACCTAAAAAAAACAATACTAAAACTTGGTAAAAAATTACTTTCGACTCAAATAGCTTTTCAAAAATTAAAAGTATTGGCTTCAAACTTATTTTATTTCACAGAAAATATATTTTTTTCGATATTCAGGAATTTTTTTATAAAAATCCAGCAGTTCGTTTTTTCATAAAAAAAATAAAATCTACAAAAAACAGTTCGCAAATTGGGTAAAAATTGATACATATAGACAAACTTTAAAGCAAGACAAATCGAAAGACGGGATGGGAAGTTATCAGTGTTTGTCGCATCCCAGCCTCTTTTTTAAATTAAAACGGCCATATCTACAATTTTTTGTTCCATTCTAAATGCTGGGACTGTAGAGCGTGAAAGTGGATGGAAAATTCTTGAGTTGATCATTGTGACATTCCTTTTTAACTTTAAATTCGATTTTCTTATTTATTAACTGCCTCTTAAGAATCACTTTTTAAATGAATTAACTACTTTCTTATCAGTCTCTTTATAAGATTCACATCACCTAAAAACTTATCTTAATTCTTCCCCCAAAACCAGCTTCATACTGCGAATTTTTATTTTTCACAAGTTATATAACAACTGATATGAGAACGAGAAGATCATAATAAAATAAGCACTCCATGCTTTCGTTTTATTTTTTTACATAACGAGCGATATTTCAAACATTAAAGCGCATTTATGGTTACGATAATCATCCATGCATTATTATGTATCCATTGGATGTTTGCTTGGGTTGGATAAAATAAAGTACGAAAAAAAAGCAGACAATTAATTTAGCAAAGAGCCAATTCGGCGACGCTCATTTGGACAGGTGAAAAATAAGTCGCGGTACCGGTGTTTACCTTTTGTACGTCATACAGATGGTGTAGGTTTCTGCAAAATGCTATACTCCTACAGACGTACATATAGTCTATACCTATATAGCAGATTGTTGAGTTCTCACATTCAAAAAAAAAAAAAAAAAACAATTTATGATGATTTCAACATAAATTTTCGATTTATGAAGTTTGTAATTTTTCTTTTATTATTATTTTTTATTTTTTATTTTTTTTGAGAGAAACAAAAAGGCAAACAAATGAAGGAAGTTATATGCAATGTACATTTCTACGTATACTTTCACAGGTGAAACTTGAAGCCGTGAATCATTAATTTGAAGGAAAAATACATAATGTAGTTCCTTGTGTTTTGCGGTTCAAGTAACTCTGACATTTAAGCTCTTTAGTGGAATTATGTAAATTAAATAACTTTTCAATGGGGTGATTTTTAATATCACATCATTTTGTATGTCCTTATTACACAAAAGCCTAATTTCATAATAACTAAAGAAAACAAACACGACAACAAAAGAAAACCATTTATGTCCAGATTAAAACCAATGAAAATTGCAAAAGATATACCAACCCCCTTTTTAATCCCGTGTCAATCTTATAAAATTGACACATTCAAATGCAGAGAAAAACACACCCTTCTTTTTTAATTAAAAAGGATAAAATGCCAAATCAATTCATCGCATCGTTCAGAACCGGATTACTTCCAATTTTATTATAAATGCTGTGCGTACAAACGTATGTACATATGAACCGTACCTAGATATAAAGCTTCATCCGCAACAGCAACACCAACAACAGCAGCAACAAGACGAAGGCAAAGCCAATTTATAGATCGATGACTCATTGACGCCATGATGATGTGTTGTCGCCATAAGACAAGACACCATTTAGTAGAACTAATGAAGAAATTAGTTAAACATGGTGATGACGACCAAGATGATGGCGATGGCGATGAAGATGAAGAAGACGATGAAGCCCGATTGATAGGACTCCGTACTCTGTACTCTATAGTCTCTAAAGTTGGTATAGGTAGTATCTTTATATAGATGATGGTGATTTCGATCAAACCAAAGATGCTATGATGTGATGTGATGGTGTCAGGGTAAAATGCCTTTGGCAGGCGTGGCGTCTATACAATCATGTCTTCCAAAGACGATAAGGAGATGACAAGTTTTTTTCAACAGCTTGATTGGAAAACGTATAGTTTAGGTCTGTCTCGGTGTATCTATAGTAAGGTATATAAGGTAGTTTATTTTTCTTCTTGATTCTTATTTATTGGAATTTCACTTTCTATTACAGACAAAAAAAAATAGAAGCAAGAAGCAGGAATTTTTATGGTCAGGAGAGTAGCAGTGATTTCAATTAACACACAAAATTGATTTGAGAAAAAAAATAGTTGTTTTAGCTTAGGATAGAAGAATAGTTTATGGACAGGTTTAGGTAGACGTAACATACAAAGAATGAATGGCTGGTGTAAAATTAGACTTTTTTTTCTTAGATATAATGTTAAGATCTTTATTAAAAATGTCACAGAAATAAATTGGTTCGAGATGGTGGGGTTGGTTTTGTGCTTTTGATAATCTTGTAACATAGTTTTCGAAAAAATGTTTATATACTAGAACAACCCTACTACAATTAGCAAAATCAATATATTGGGAACCCATCTATAGCAATTTAGCATCCAATACCATATTTTTTTTGTTTAAATATTTAAAAGAAAAAATGGACTGGTCGCTTGGTCTTGCTTAAAAGGTTTGTAGGTTTTCGTGTTTTGTTAAAAAAAATTATCAGTTAAATTATTCTAAAAAAAATTAAAATTTTTCATATGATGAAATAGTTTGATTTCAAAATCTATTTTTGTTAACGGGATTTTTAGTCGAAAACAATTTTTACCAATCTTAGTAGCATTTGCGTACTATTTTTTGTAGATTTTATTTTTTTATGAAAAAACTGTTGGGTTTTTACAAAACAAAATGTACTGAATGTCTAAAACAATATTTTCTGTGAGAAAAAAATTAGTTTGAAGCCAATAACTCAATGTTTTGAAAAGGTAATTTAGTCGAAAATCAATGTTTACCAACTTTTAGTAATGTTTTTTGAGGTTTTTATTTTTTATAAATAAAAACTGTCAATTCGATTTTCCCAAAATTTTACTGAATGTTGACAACAACATTTTGTAAAAGATAAAATTTGTTTGAAGCCATAGTCTCAAAATTTGGAAAAGATATTAGAGTCGAAAATCAATTTTTAACTACTTTAAGTAATGTTTTTTAGGGTTTTATTCTTAATAATAAAACTGTCAATTCGATTTTTGCCAAAATTTTACCAGATGTCAAAAACGTTATTCTTCGTTGCACACAATTTCATTTTTTCTTCATAAGAATATTTGAGGTGACAATAATTTTTTTTTTCAGTTATTTTGATTTACAAAAAACCGTTATTTGGGTTTTTTTCCAAAAATATACTTGTTGAGTATCACATTACGATATCTTATATTTATAAAAATGAATCGCAAAATGTGTTGGTAAGCGCATAACTCAACAACGCCTGGACCAATTTGGCCAATTCTTTTTTTAAAATGTTCGTTGCGGTTCAAGGATGGTTTTTACGGCGAGAAAAATTTGAATATTTGCCGGAAAAACCAAAAGAACAGTTATTCCACCTGAAGTTTGTTTTCTCTATGGTATCTTGCTTTAGCATGAGTTTACATGTAGCTAAGGAGATACCTATGCTAGTATTGTGAGCCAGCAACGGTAAAGTTGTTCCGCTTTTTGCAAGTTCGTCAGCTTTGCAATGTCTTGGAATGTCTCTATGGCACGGCACCCAAAAAAAGTGAATGTTGAGCTATGTCGCATCTCCGTAAGAGATGATCGACAATTTATGGCTGGCTGTTAGTGAGTTAGTGGAGACGGAGTCTAGGGACTTTAACGCAGCTTGGCTATCCGAGAAGATGCGTATATCATTAGTTGATATAACTTTTTTTCTAAGCCAGGATAGGACTTCTTTTATAGCCAGGATTTCAGCTTGGAACACGCTACAATGATCGGGTAGACGAAAGGAGAGACTTAAGTTTAGTCTATCTGAGTATACGCCTCCACCAACCCCATCCTCCGTATTTGATCCGTCTGTATAAAAGTTTATAGGACCATTGTTCAAAAATGATGTATTCTCCCAAGAAGACCTGGGAGGTATAGTCACTTTGAAGCTATAGTTATTAAACTGAGGATGGGGTATGGTGTAGTCAATATTACTGTTTATAGTTCTGAACGAGTTCAAAATAGTGGTGTGGCCAATTCCATTATTGATCCACAGAGAGGAGGCCTGAAGCCGTATGGCAGTATTAGCGGCCGTTTGCTTGCTAAAAATGTCCAGCGGTATTAGATGGAACAGAACATTTAGTGAGGCGGAGGGAGTGGAGCGAAGTGCTCCTACCATACACAGGCAGGCTGTTCGTTGGACTTTGCTGAGTTTATCGCGATTTGTCGCTGTATCTAGCGCCGTCCACCACACCGCTACTCCATAAGTAAGGATCGGTCTTATGACCGAGATGTATAGCCAGTGTGTAATGCGGGGCTGTAGGGCCCATTTATTACCAATGGCCTTTTTACAGGAGAACAGGGCTACTGTGGCCTTGTTTATTCTCTCTTGAATATTAGGTTTCCAACTTAATTTCTATCTAAAATGAGACCCAAGTATTTTGCTTGATCAGAGAATTTAAGTGGTACACCGTTTATGAGGGGAGGGTCAATGTGTGGGACTTTGTATTTCCTTGTGAAGAGGACAAGGTCTGTTTTTTGTGGGTTAACGCCTAGTCCACAGCGATTTGCCTATCTGATGAGCTTATTTAAAGCGGAAGAGGTCTTTTAGTATATTGGGATGTTTACCCGTTACTGCAATATCATTCATTGTCTTTAGAATTTTTAAAATGGCATATTTTAAAAACCTGATGTGGTAATAATTCAAAGACGATATTCGAATTAAGGACATATTAATCCTTTAAAAAAGCATTATTTTGTTCGTGACCCAGATGAAAACGTAATTTTTTTCGACCGGTGTTATAATAACTTCTTATGGGATGTTAAAAAATACTATTCCAAATAAGTAAAATCAATTTTTGACTTCTTAAAACTCAATGCAGGCACATACTGACTTCAAGCTAATTTAATCTTTTTCTTCGTTTTGAAAGTTTATATTTTCATTTAAAAAATGTATTTTTTAAAACTCTGCAGACGATGAAGTTATTAGGTGAGGAACAAATAGGCAGCCAACCAATTTCAAGTAACAACTTTTTTCACATTCAATATATTTTAGGTCTTGCTATTAAATTGCGTTCAATTTTTTTTAAGAATCCAAAACTTTTCCTTGGTTACTTATATTCTAAGTAAAAATATCTATAAGAATTATTCCTTGTAAAAATTTTCAAAAAACTTCTTAATTTACTTATTTATTGCAAAGACAAAACAATTAAAAATCAATTAGTCCCCCTTTACAAGTAAAACTTTATTTGAAACTTTTACAAAAGGGTTAAAAGTTCCCAAAGATATAAAACTCAATGTAAAGTCTATAAGTTCGCTGACCACATTATAAGATGTAAGTAAATATAAATATTATCCTGGTTGAAGTTTTTGAAGTCCATTTAAAATAGATATTCAAAAATTTTCAAAAACCCTTCTTTTCTAATATATGTACATAATGCTTGTCTGGGGTTCAGTGTGAATATACGATAGTTTTTGTTTTGGGTACTATTAATTAAATTAAATTAGAAAGGTTACATATATTTTTCTTCAATTTCTTAATTTTGTTTTAATAAATGGTTATTTTAAAGGAAATTTGAAGTTTCTTAAAAAAAAAACAACATTAAAATGTGCACCCTCAAGGTTTTCTAATATTTAAGGATGGTTATATCAAAGAAAAGTTCTTTAAAATATTAAAAACATACCAATTCCATTTCAAAAAAGAGGCTGGGATGCGACCCACACTGATAACTTCCCATCTCGTCTCTCGATTTGTCTTGCTTAAAAGTTTGTTACCAAAGTTTGAGTACTATTTTTTGTAGATTTTATTTTTTTATGAAAAAAACGGACTGTTTGATCAAACATTTTTGTCAAAAACGACATTATATCCGAACTTCATGGAAACATATAACTTTGCGAACAAAAATTACAAAAAAACACCTTATTGTTTCAACACAAACGAAAAAAACGTTTGTGTGAAACAATAAGGTGTTTTTTTGTAATTTTTGTTCGCAAAGGACTGTTTGATTTTTATAAAAAAATTACTGAATATCGAAAACAATATTTTCTGTAAAATAAAATAAGTTTGAAGCCAATATTTTTAATTTTTGAAAAGCTATTTGAGTCGAAAGTAAATTTTTACAAGTTTTAGTATTGTTTTTTTTTAGGTTTTTATTTTTTGTAAAAAAAACTGTCAATTCGATTTTTCTCAAAATTTTATAGAATTTTGAAAATAATATTTCTTATAAGATAAAATTAGTTTGAAGCTAATGTCTCAAATTTTTGAAAAGATATTTACGTCGAAAAACAATTTTTACCAACTTTTATAAATTTTTTTTTAGGTTTTTATTTTTTGTAAAAAAAACTGTTCATTCGATTTTTCTCAAAATTTTTCTCAATGTTGAAAACAATATTTTTTTATAAGTTAAAATTAGTTAGAAGCCATTATCTCAAATTTTTGAACAGATATTTGAGTCGAAAATCAATTTTTAACAACTTTTGTTAATTTTTATTTTCGGTTTTTAAATTTTTGTAAAAAAAACTGTTAATTCGATTTTTTTCAAAATTTTACTGAATGTTGACAACAATATTTTTTGAAAGATTAAAGCAAATTAAAGCCAATATCACAAAGTTTTGAAAATATATTTGAGTCGAAAATCAATTTTTACCAACTTTTATTAATTTTTTTTAGGTTTTTATTTTTTGTAAAAAAAAACTGTCAATTCGATTTTTCTCAAAATGTTTCCTAATGTTGAAAACAATATTTCTTATAAGTTTAAAGTAGTAAGAAGCTATTATCTCAAATTTTTGAAAAGATATTTGAGTCGAAAATCAATTGTTACCAACTTTTGTTAAATTTTCTTTTAAGTTTTTGTTTTTTGTAAAAAAAACTGTCAATTCGATTTTTTTCAATATTTTACTGAATGTTGACAACAATATTTTTTGAAAGATTAAAGCAAATTAAAGCCAATATCACAAAGTTTTGAAAAGATATTTGAGTCGAAAATCAATTTTTACCAACTTTTATTAATTTTTTTTAGGTTTTTATTTTTTGTAAAAAAAAACTGTCAATTCGATTTTTCTCAAAATGTTTCCTAATGTTGAAAACAATATTTCTTATAAGTTTAAAGTAGTAAGAAGCTATTATCTCAAATTTTTGAAAAGATATTTGAGTCGAAAATCAATTGTTACCAACTTTTGTTAAATTTTCTTTTAAGTTTTTGTTTTTTGTAAAAAAAACTGTCAATTCGATTTTTTTCAATATTTTACTGAATGTTGACAACAATATTTTTTGAAAGATTAAAGCAAATTAAAGCCAATATCACAAAGTTTTGAAAAGATATTTGAGTCGAAAATCAATTTTTACCAACTTTTATTAATTTTTTTTAGGTTTTTATTTTTTGTAAAAAAAAACTGTCAATTCGATTTTTCTCAAAATGTTTCCTAATGTTGAAAACAATATTTCTTATAAGTTTAAAGTAGTAAGAAGCTATTATCTCAAATTTTTGAAAAGATATTTGAGTCGAAAATCAATTGTTACCAACTTTTGTTAAATTTTCTTTTAAGTTTTTGTTTTTTGTAAAAAAAACTGTCAATTCGATTTTTTTCAAAATTTTACTGAATGTTGACAATAATATTTTTTCAAAGATTAAAGCAAATTAGAGCCAATATCACAAAGTTTTGAAAAGATATTTGATTCGAAAATCAATTTTTACCAACTTTTATGCATTTTTTTTAGGTTTTTATTTTTTGTAAAAAAAAACTGTCAATTCGATTTTTCTCAAAATGTTTCCTAATATTGAAAACAATATTTCTTATAAGTTTAAAGTAGTAAGAAGCTATTATCTCAAATTTCTGAAAAGATATTTGAGTCGAAAATCAATTTTTACCAAGTTTTATTAATTTTTTGTTTGGGTTTTTTTTTGTAAAAAAAATTGTCGCTTCGATTTTTCTCAAAATTTTATCAGATGTCAAAAACATTATTCTTCCTTGCACAAAATTGTTTTGGAGATGAAATCATATTTTAGTCGTAATATTTTCGAGGTGACAAATTTTTTGTTCAGTTTTTTTAATTTATATAAAAACCGTTAATTGGATTTTTTTCCAAAAACATAATTGTCTTGTATCACGTTACAGTATATAATATAAAATTTAATTCAAGTCCCTAGCGTCATTGGTTCATTAGATATTTAGGGTAAACCAAAATTTTCACCTTTTTTTGAACTGCTATGGTAAAAAAAACCACCCACGCAATTTTCTTGAGAGTCATTTCTGCGTCTTTCTGCCTTTTTATCTGTATAACAAAATTTATTTGAAGTCGATATCTCTTCTGGTTCTTGAGCTATGGACGACGAAAAAAACGTCCCGAACGTACGGACGTACGGACATACGGACGTACAGACGTACAGACGTACAGACGTACGGACGTACGTACACACGCACGCACAGACATCTTTCTAAAAAATCTTTTATTTCGACTCTAGGGACCTTGAAACGTCGAGAAATGTCAAAATTTTCAATTTGACAAATCGGACCCATTACAATAACTTCCTATGGGAAGTTAAAAATGTCAAATTTTCAGATTTTACCGTCTCCAAAAAAATGAATGGAATATTTTGAGTTTCAAACAATCAATATTGTCAAAAATAAAGTAATATTGCAGAGAAAAAATAAAGTTGTCACATCTAAAAAATTTATTTTTAATGACTAATTATGGAGCAAATTTATCCTCAAATACTTTTCTACCAGATTATGTTAAGTCACAATTATACCAACTTTACATTCATTGTGAATTCATTTGATTTGATGTTAACTAATAGGGTACGGATCCTGCTTGTATAATACTCGTATAATCTCAGTGGGCATAAAACCACCTGAGAGTGTTTAGGGAGCTCCTGAACTTAATATGTACGAGTATTTTATTCTTGTATATTTTTGCATATAAAATAGTTCCTTGATGTTACGAAAAAAAACCCTTAAAAACTTTTACATACACAAGAGCCATTACAAACTTTGATACTCGTACCTTTTTCAAACACACAAAATTACTCCTGTGGGTATCATTTTACGGTA
Organism: Eupeodes latifasciatus; assembly: GCA_920104205.1. Taxonomy (NCBI): domain Eukaryota; kingdom Metazoa; phylum Arthropoda; class Insecta; order Diptera; family Syrphidae; genus Eupeodes; species Eupeodes latifasciatus. Next base: position 159,116,363 of record OV049926.1, read on the forward strand.
CATTTAGGGTTGTTGTTTAAGCAGCTTGTATATCATTTATCAGATTATACGATGACCTCTATAAGGGGTGTTTTAAAATTTTTCTTAATCAAAAATAGTTTTATACAATTTTTAAATGTCAAATTTAATTTTTAAAAAGCAGTAAAATAAAATTGTGGTTTATTGTCCTGGTTGACAAAAAATCTGTCTTTGCCTTTTTTTTACAAGGAAAATCTATAGTTTTAGAAACCCTGGTTTGCTTAATTAGCTCTGAGCCATCGAATTTTAAGAAAAAAAAAAGAGGCTGGGATGCGACCCACACTGAAAACTTCCCATCCCGTCTGTCGATTTGTCTTGCTTCAAAGTTTGTAGGTTTTCGTGTTGGGTTAAAAAAGTTGTCAGTTGAATTATTCTTAAAAATTTTAAAATTACCAACAATATTTTTCATATAAAGAAATAGTTTAGTTTGAAAATCTAGTTTTGTTAAATAGATTTTTAGTGAAAAACAAATTTTTACCAATTTTAGTAGCATTTCTTAAATTTTTACTAATTAGATGAATTAAATTAATTTGAGAGGTATCAAGAACCGAACATCAATTTTTACCAAATTTGCGTACTATTTCTTGTAGGTTTTATTTTTTTATGAAAAAATAGACTGTTGGATTTTTATAAAAAACCACTGAATATCGAAAACAATATTTTCTGTGAAATAAAAAAAGTTTGAAGACAATATTTTTAATTTTTGAAAAGCTATTTGAGTCGAAAGTAAATTTTTACCAAGTTTTAGTATTGTTTTTTTGTTAGGTTTTTATTTTTTGTAAAAAAAACTGTCAATTAGATTTTTATCAAAATTTTACTGAATGTTGAAAACAATTTTTTTTAAAAGATAAACGCCAATATCTCAAAGTTTTGAAAAGATATTTGCGTCGAAAATCAATTTTTACCAACTTTTGTTAAATTTTCTTTTAAGTTTTTATTTTTTGTAAAAAAAACTTTCAATTCGATTTTTCTCAAAATTTTACTGCATGTTGACAACATTATTTTTCAAAAGCTAAAAGTAGTTAAAACCCAATATCTCAAATTTTAAAAAAGATATTTGAGTCGAAAATCAATTTTTACCAACTTTTATTATTTTTTTTGTTTAGGTTTTTATTTTTTGTAAAAAAACTGTCAATTCTATTTTTCTCAAAATTTTTCCGAATGTTGAAAACAATAATTCTTATAAGTTAAAATACTTTGGAAGCCATAATCTCAAAAGTTTTGAAAAGATATTTGAGTCGAAAATCAATTTTTACCAACCTTTGTTAAATTTTCTTTTAAGATTTTATTTTTTGTAAGAAAACTATCAATTCGATTTTTTTCAAAATTTTACTGAATGTTGACAACAATATTTTTTTAAAGATAAAATTAGTTTTAAGCCAATATCTCAAAGTTTTGAAAAGATATTTGAGTCGGAATTCAATTTTTACCAACTTTGAGTAATGTTTTTTTTTAGGTTTTTATTTTTTATAAAAAAACTATCAATTCGATTTTTCTCAAAATTTTACTGCATGTTGACAACATTATTTTTCAAAAGCTAAAAGTAGTTAAAACCCAATATCTCAAATTTTAAAAAAGATATTTGAGTCGAAAATCAATTTTTACCAACTTTTATTAATTTTTTTGTTTAGGTTTTTATTTTTTGTAAAAAAACTGTCAATTCTATTTTTCTCAAAATTTGTCCGAATGTTCAAAACAATAATTCTTATAAGTTAAAATTCGTTGGAAGCCATAATCTCAAAAGTTTTGAAAAGATATTTGAGTCGAAAATCAATTTTTACCAACCTTTGTTAAATTTTCTTTTAAGATTTTATTTTTTGTTAGAAAACTATCAATTCGATATTTTTTAAAATTTTACTGAATGTTGACAACAATATTTTTTTAAAGATAAAAGTAGTTTTAAGCCAATATCTCAAAGTTTTGAAAAGATATTTGAGTCGAAATTCAATTTTTACCAACTTTGAGTAATGTTTTTTTTAGGTTTTTATTTTTTATAAAAAAATTATCAATTCGATTTTTCTCAAAATTTTACTAGATGTCAAAAACATTATTCTTCGTTGCACAAAATTGTTTTGGAGATAAAATCATTTTGTATTCGTAAAATTTTCGAGGTGACAATTTTTTTTTCAGTTTTTTTGATTTATAAAAAAAACTGTTAACTGCATTTTTTTCAAAAAATATACTTGTTGGGTATCACGTTACAATATATTATATAAAATTTAATTCAAGTTTCTAGCATTTTTGGTTCGTACGATATTAAGGGTTAACCAAAATGTTCACCTTTTTTTTAAACTGCTATGGTAAAAAAACCACCCACGCAATTTTCTTGAGAGCCCTTTGTGCATCTTTCTGCCTTATTATCTGTATAACAAAATTTATTTGAAGTCGATACCTTTTCTGGTTCTTGAGCTATGGACAACGAAAAAAACGTCGCGAACGTACGGACATACGGACGTTCGGACGTTCGGACGTTCGGACGTACAAACGTATGTACATACGTACACACGCACGCACAGACATCTTTCTAAAAATCTTTTATTTCGACTCTAGGGAGCTTGAAACGTCGAGAAATGTCAAAATTTTCAATTTGACAAATCGGACCCATTACAATAACTTCCTATGGGAAGTTAAAAATATTTAAGAGTTTTTAAATGTAAGAACCATTGTTGAGTATTTAATGATTTAAATGGTTGTGTAAAATTCTCTATATATTGTAACGTGACGATAATTTTTGTGTGCAAAAAATGGATCAAAAATACCACCTGCATGGAAATATACACATGAAGATCATTGATCTACATATATTGGCGTTTAAGCTTTTAAAATGTCCACCACCAGCTCAAAATTTCGGTAAAATATTATGTTATTATGAAGAAGTGTTGTTTTAACTAAAGTGTTTTAACTAAAAGTTTGTTCTATATCTTAAGGTTGTTTGAAAAATGAAGTTTTAAAATGTTCTAGTCCCAGTTCACCTCGTTTCATCGTGAACTTTGTATCTACAAAATCAAAATTTTTGAAGATCACAAAATTGAAACTCAACTTTTTGATGATCGATAAATTTTCCATATTTTCAAATAAATTATAGTAAAAAGAGATTCAAAATAAAGATAATTTTTAAAAAATTAAATACTTTGTGAGTGCTCAAAGTATTTTATTTTGTAGGGAAGTGGCTCGAAAAAAACCTGACGAGTTGTTGAACCCTTTTGACATTCTACCATTTTTTTAAAACATACAAATTTAATATTTTATTCATCACTGAATCTGTTTCTATACACTATAGCCATAATTTCAGTTCAACAAAAACCTGCCTTTTTTTTAACCATTTTGTCTCTCTTCAACAATTTAATAAACATACACGTACATCCGTCCAAAAAGCAAAACCCATTTTTGTGCAATGAAATTAAGGTGAACCCGTTAACAATAACAATAAATACCACCCTAACCAACCCCCTACTCACATGCTGACATTATAATATGTTCATTCTTTCACTTCTGAGTGCCGGTCCTTACTTCTTGTGTGAATATATTTGCTATAAAAAAAAAAAAAAAAAAACAAAAAAAAACTTCCAACCCATAATTTGAACAAACCTCCCTTCTCTAACCATCCTTTGCCATTTTCACAATCCAACCTCCTTCCACCATCACCATCACCTTCACCACCACCATCTCGCCTGGCTATGCTATAACAACTTTTTTCACATTTAATTTGCTCTTCTTTCTCTTTTCCATTCTGCCTTTTCATAATGTGCTTCTTCATAATTATTATTTCATTTCCTATACTCTTTCTCTGCCAAGATGAAAATGGTTACAGATCCCTGAGCAACTATTTGGTGCCACTGTTTCTGTTTCTGTTTCTATATCCACATCACATACCTATACCTACCCCATAATTTCGAAATAGTGGGGTATACAGCTCGAAACGGAGAGGTTGAAAGAGGGCACTACTGTTTACATTATCCTTTGCTCTGACTCTTACTGTAGCGGTATACTACAGCACTTTACACAGTACAGAGATGATGATGATAACGATGTCGTTGGGTGGTATGGCTAAGGGTTGCAGTGGTGTTGCAAAGGTTGTTGGCGGGGCAGAGTTCGTGTATTTAACTCCCAGCAGGAGTGGTAGGTCGAAGCGTATACACATTCATCCTTTGCTAACTTGTGAACGACGACGACGACAAAACAGACAAAACAACCCACAAGAAAAAAAAAAAAACAAGAATCGTAAAACTGACTGAACGACTGCCATTGAAGAAGGTTTTCATTCTCGTGTGGGCCGATGCCGATGCCGATGGAGACTGAAGACTGGAGACGGAGACTGAGAGGTAATAACGGCAACATAGGAGAGGATGATAGAATTTAGAACTTTTTTCTTTTGCTCTTTTTCTCATGGAAAAAGGACAACGACGACATTGCGAGGAATATAGAGAGAAAACTGAGAAACTTTTCCATTTTCTTCTCTGAATTTCACATTGCTCCTGTCTGTACGGAACCCCCCTTCACTTTTCCCCCTCCTCCTACCCCAATCCCTCAACCACCAACATCACGGATCCATCGTCATTGCTCTCGACAAATGACTTCATAGCAATACACGTATCTATACTTATAGAAGATTCGCAAACATACTGTTGCCGTTATAAGGATTTATAATACGAAGAAGAACAAAATAAAACAAAGACAGCAAAAACAAAAAAAAAAGAAGTAAAAACGAAATGTTAATAACGGCAAGACATGGCATGGAGGCGGAAGTACGATGTTAGGAAGAAGATGGTTGATTTCGAAGGGATTTTAATGCGATGATGTCGATCTCCATAAAAGAAGAACACACAAATGTTTGTGTGGAAGGCTGTGTGAGTTTGTGAGTCAGTGTGTGTGTGTGTATTTATGAGAACAAGGACGAAACAAGAAGAACACAAAAATAACAACAACAAAAAAAAGAGACACAAGAAGAAAATCTATTTTAAAAAAAATATCCAAGAAGCATTAACTTTATTGTTGCAAGGGAAAGAAAAACCTGGAGTTCATAAGTTATAAACAGGGTCTTCTAATTGTATGATACAGTTTTGTGTTTGTATGTATGTATGTATCTGTGTGAAAAATACACTAGGGCCTTCACAAACACTCAAATAACACTGAACATAGAGAAAGAGTATTGGAATTGAAATTCTGAAATTATGGAAAACTTCTTTACGAAATGTCAACGTTGAAGATGACTATACACATACCTACGACTGATGACGATAAAAAAAAGGAAGGACGAAGACTATAAGACTAGAATGGTTTGTTGACTATGAAAAGGATATAGGTATACAAAAACTTTGTTAAAGGGATGTGATAATATTTGGTAAACAGAGCTGCCAATTGATATGTATAATTGTTTTATTTTAAATTTATTGCTTAATATCATAACAAAGAAAAATAGAAACAATATTGTCCTACGTTGCAAAATATTCTTTATTGTATACTTTAAGCTTCTATGATTTCCTCAGGTGGGATGGATCCCAGGATCTTTGCTTTACAGGTGTTTTAATGAGGCTCAAAATATAAAAATATAAAAATACCCTCCGTGTTTTTATCAAGGCCATTTCTGGTCATTTGTAAAAAACATACGGAACAACACGTCATCCCCGGTTCCCACGCTCGTCCACAATGACACTCCCTATGTAAATTCGATTGATAAAGCCAATTTGCTTGCAGCACAGTTTACTGTTAATTCGACGCTACTGGAAAGTGTCATCAGTCCTCCTGTTCTTGAGAGCGTAAACGATTCTATGGAACGAATCTTCTTTCGCACTCGTGCAGTTGTAAGAGTACTGAAAGACCTTGACACACACAAATCCGCTGGCCCGGATAGTATTTCCCCAATTGTTCTGAAGAGGTGTTCTTCAACGCTGGCAAAACCACTGCGTAAACTTTTGCATCTTTCCAACTCTACAGGTATCTTTGCGAGCGGATGGAAAATAGCATGTGTCCAGCCTGTCCCTAAAAAAGTCGAATCCTCCTTTCCCACCAACTATCGGCCAATAGCACTCACGTCCCTTCTTTTCAAGGTCATAGAAACGCTGATAAATTATCAGCTTAAGAAATATCTTGAAGAACTTAATAACCGACAGTATGGCTTTCGTAGCAATAGGACCACTGGCGATCTCATGGTTCATCTCACCGAACAGTCGAACAAATCTTTACATCGTTTTGGAGAAAGTAAGATTATTTCACTTGATATTGCAAAGGCATTTGATAGAGTTTGGTATCAAGCTCTCTTATCGAAAATGCGTGCTTTTGGTATTGATGAATCTCTTCTTCGTTGGGTTAGAAATTACCTTTCTAACCGTTCAATACAAGTTTTATTAGATGGTTTCAAGTCTGAAATTCATAAAATAAATGCTGGTGTCCCCCAGGGCTCCGTTTTGTTTCCGACACTATTCCTTATGTTCACAAATGATCTTTTGTCTGCCACTTCTAATTCATTAAACTGTTTCGCCGATGACAATACCCTTAGCTTTTCATATTCATTTCTAGATTCTAATCCTTGTCCTTCGGATGTGGAACTTCAACGGCAGCTATGATAAACTCATTAAATTCTGATCTTGACAGCATTGTCCAATGGGAAATCAAAAACCGTGTAGAATTTAATGCTTCGAGAACTCAATGCTGTCTCCTGTCGTTAAAGCGTAACACCTTTTATGGAATGATCACATATTTGATATTGCCAAAAATGCTGCCAGGCTGTCATTTACAAAGCCTTCATCCGTCCAAAGCTTGAATATAATTCGCATATCTGGGCAGGTACCCCTAAAACAAGTTTAAATCTCTTGGATAGAATTAAAAAAAAAACTTAGGGCGATAGAACTATAATCGAAACATTTACGCATCGCTAGAACACCGCCTCAATATATCATGCCTTTCGTTTTATCGATATTTTTCCAAAAAACTATGTTCTGTCGAATTAGCCAAGCCAGTTGCGTTGCACCCCCTTAAAGGATTCAGCCGTAATACTCGCACTTCCAGGAATGCTTATCAGTTTACTTTTGACCTCAATTTCGGGCATACTGTCAAGTATAGAGATTCTTTCTTAAATCGCACATCGAGAATGTGGAATACTTTGGCCAACTCTTTTCCTAACGCTCGCACTATGTTTAAATATAAACATATAAAGGGTACTAATAAACCCTTGAGTGCCTGTAAATTATTAAAAAAAAAATTTAGTTTGAAAATCCTGACAGTTTTATATATTTCGAGCTTCGATTTCGATCGAATCTTGATTAAAATTACTGCAGCAGGTTAGCAACGTGCAATGCGGTACAACTTTTTTCACATACAGTGATTATTATGTGTTAGTATAAAGTTAAGCTTAAATCTTATAAGTACCATAAACTCAATTGATTGCATTCCTTTCTAAAGTGGGTCTCCTAGGCGTATACGCATTTTGTTCAAATTCATTTGAAATTCCCTCTCTTTTAAGGCTTGATTATGATACCATTCTTAATAAAAAATGGAAACAACATACTTACTTACTTAAGGTGGCGCTACAGTCCGGGGCGGACCTGGGCCTCAACCAACATGCGTCTCCAGCCAGCTCGGTCCCTAGCTAGCTGTCTCCAGTTTCGCACGCCAAGTTGGTTGGTGCGCCACCTGAGTCGCGGTCTTCCTCTACTGCGCCGTCCCTCGGGATTGGATTCGAAGACCTTTCGGGCTGGAGCGTTGATGTCCATTCGCTCTACATGACCCAGCCATCTAAGCCGTTGGACTTTTATTCTGCTAACTAGATCAGTGTCGCTGTACAGCCCGTACAGTTCGTCGTTATATCTTCTCCTCCATTCTCCATCTATACGTACGGGACCAAAAATCACCCGAAGAATTTTTCTCTCGAAGCATAAGACGCTCTCATCTTTCTTTGACAGGGTCCAGGCCTCAGCGCCATAAATGAGAACCGGGATGATGAGTGTCTTATAGATGGTGATTTTAGATGCTCGAGAGGGGACTTTACTTCTCAATTGCCTTCTAAGTCCAAAGAAGCAGCGATTTGCAAGAGTTATTCTTCGTTTGATTTCAGCGCTGGTGAGTTGTCTGTGTTAATAGCGGTGCCTAGGTAGACAAAGTCCTTAACTACCTCGAAGTTATAGGTGTCCATGGTGACGTTTTGTCCAAGACGTCGTTGTTCAATGTCCTTTTTTGATGAGAGCATATATACTTGGTCTTGCCCTCATTGACCACTAAACCCATCTTCTTCGCTTTCGTCGCAATGCTCAAAAACGCTCCACTGACATCACGCTTTGATCTTCCAATTATGTTAATATCATCTGCGTATCCGAGTAATTGGATGGACCGTTGGAAGATTGTGCCTCTAGTGTTGACGGTTGAGTTTTGCACAATTCTTTCCAGAACGATGATGAAGAAGTCGCATGACAGTGCATCGCCTTGTCTAAAACCTTTTTTCACATCAAATGCATCGGTGAGATCTTTTCCGACCTTGATGGAGCAGCGTCCATTCTCCATCGTCATTCTGCACAAACGGATAAGTTTGACAGGGATGCCAAAACTAGACATTGCTCTGTAGAGCACTCCCCTATGGATGCTGTCATACGCGGCTTTAAAATCGATAAAGAGATGGTGGGTATCGATTTGAAGCTCCTGGGTTTTTTCCAAGATCTGCCGTAGTGTGAATATTTGGTCGATAGTGGACTTTCCTGGTCTGAAGCCACACTGATAAGGACCTATCAGGTTGTTGACGAACGGCTTCAGACGTTCACATAATACAGCAGAAAGGATCTTATATGCAATGTTAAGGAGACTGATCCCTCTGTAGTTGGCGCAATTTAAAGGGTCTCCTTTTTTATGTATCGGGCAAACTAAGCTGAGATTCCACTCATCGGGCATGCTTTCTTCCGAACATATTTTTCAGATGAGTTGGTGCATGCTCCCTACCAAGTCATCGCCTGCTCCTTTAAATAGTTCGGCAGCGATGCCGTCAGCTCCAGCAGTTTAGATATAGCTATCTTCACTTCGTCTAGGTCGGGTAGGCGGAATTGTTGATCTGCGTCGCCTAGGTTGAGTGGTTCTATCTCCCTTACAGCGGAATTCCGTTCGTCATCGCCGTTATAAAATTTGGAGAAGTAGTCTTTCTATATTCTCAACATAGACTGCGGTTCTACTACGATGTTCCCCTGATCGTCTTTACAGGCTTCGGTTCGTGGCTGGTACCCTTGGGATTTTTTTTTTACCTTTTGGTAAAATTTACGAACCTCATTCCTGTTGTAACATCCCTCTATCTCCTCGATCGCGCGCTTCTCGTGCTCTCTTTTTTTCCATCTAAGAAGCCGGTGTTCCTCTCTCCTCCTCTGCTCATAGAGCTCGCAAACAGCTCTGGTCCTTCTGTGCAGCGGCGTTTTGTATGCCTCTTGCTTCGCTGCGTGCGCTTACCGGCATTCGTCGTCAAACCAGGGGTTTCGCTGTTGTGGACGTGTGAAACCTAGCACTTCAGAGGCGGCATCTCTGATGGCTGCAAGGTAATGTTGCCACTGGTTTTTAATGCTTAATGCATGCAGCATAGGACTCCTTAAGAGGTTACTAGATACTCGATCGGAAAAGGACATGGCAGTCTCTTGTGATTGTAGCCGTCTAACGTCGAAACTTCTCACAGTACTTCCTAGTTTTGGCTTGGACCGGGATATCCGTAGCCGTACCTTGGCTACAACGAGGTAGTGGTCCGAGTCAATGTTGGCCCCTCGGAATGTAAGGATATCCTGTATACTGGAGAAGTGTCGTGCGTCGATCGCAATGTGGTCAATCTGGTTGACGGTTGATTGATCAGGAGATTTCCATGTCCCCTTATGGATATTGAGATGTGTGAACTGCGTACTAGCTACCAGAACGTCTCGCCCCGCAGCGAAATCGATCAGCCTGAATCCGTTGTCGGAGGTGGTGTCGTGCTGGCTGTATCTTCCGATTGTGCCACCAAAGATGTCTTCTCTTCCTAGCTTGGCATTAAAATCTCCTAAGACAATTTTAATGTCATAGCCAGGGCACTGCTCATATTTCTTGTCCAAGAGCTCGAAGAATATGTCTTTGGTGTCTTCATCTTTCTCCTCTGTTGGGGCATGTGCGCATATTAGGCTTATGTTGGCGAATTTAGCCTTGATGAGGATGGTCGTGATGCGCTCGCTTACACTGTTGAAACTCAAGACTTTTTGCCTGAGTCTGGTTCCAACAACAAATCCACACCCAAATAGACGCTGTCTTTGTTCTCGGTAGCAGTCGCCGTAGTATACATCGCAGTCTTTTAGTTTGCGTTTGGCCGGTCCATCCCATCGCACTTCTTGGATGGCGGTAATATCTGCCTTGCAGCAGTTTAGGGCTTCCGCTAATTGTTCGGCTGCACGTGGTCTGTTAAGGGACCTAACATGCCACGTACAGATCCGAAGTTTGTTGTCCTTATTTCGTTTGCTTGGGTTGTCAACAGTGAATCCGTCCGTATCCGAGGCTTGTTGGTGCTTCGCAACTAGAAAATTTTTACGTGGTCAGGAAGTCACCCTGACGGCACAACCCCCAACCTGGAGGGCCAGATCCTTAGTATAACTCCAAGGACGGGGAGCCGGATAAACCGCTCCTTATAGGCCTGGGCTCCGAATAAGTCGTAGAAGCCCTATAAGGTGTTCACTAAGTATTTCAGCCTTACTGGAACTGTAGACGCCACCGTTGATTCCATCTCGAGAATTCGTCCGCTGCCGTCTGGATAAGGAGAGGTGCCTTAGTGGAAACACCTCTCCCCCCTCTCTCGTTTGCTGCCCCCAACAACTTTCCACTGGGGTTAGAACCCAATCTCCAGTTGAGGTACTAGGCACCCGATGTTCACCACGGGGAGGTGAGAGTAGGAGTTGATAGACAGAGGTGGGTTTTGAGAAAAAACCTGTGGACGCTTGTGTCCTCTTGAATGCACATGTCTACCATTTGAACATTATGGAAACAACATAGTTTATTATATTTCATCACCATAAGGCCAAATTACTAACCAATGACCTGACAGACTTATTTAAATTTTAAAAAGTTGATCCTCGATTGGCATCACTATAAAAAACAGAACAAAAATATTCTCTATTTTATTCTTTGCTCTCTATATAACCACCATTTCAAAGAGAAACCCTGTTAAAAAAGAAAAAGTGAAATCCACACAACGACAGAACGGTCAAAAATATGCATACCTACAAGCTATGCAGCACAAGAGAGAAAGATTGTTATAATATGGCCTGGCATGCGATTCAATTCAAATAAGTTTGACTGAAGTGAAGCCTGCATCAATATACAAATATAGAACTTGAACCAAAGAGAAGAGCGAGTACAGGAGTTAAGAAAGGACGATTCAGAAGACTTGTTATTCTATATGTTATTATTATTGTTGTTAGTTTGTATGTGTAGGAGGATTTTTGTCGGCAGGAAAAGTTTTTCCCAAGTTTGTTATTTTTTCTTTTTGTGTTTTTTTTTTGTGTTCTTCTTATTTTTGAATGCTGTCATGTCGTTTTGAAAATGCTCAGAATACTTTAAAATGCTCCTAACATTCATACCAATATACCTACTTATGTTGTATAGGGAAGAAAAATAAATGTTTGTGCTGGTTGTGCGGCATCTAGTGCATGTGAACCTTTGTATATATTGTTATTATGAAAAATTGGTTATATGTTCAAATGTTTGGCACTGTTAGCAAGAATACAAATGCATTCAAAAGTTTACCCATTGATGACGACGTCCAAAGACCGGAGACCGGCGACCAACGAAGAGCGACGTGATGGGTGAAAATATGAAAATGGTACCTACAAAATTTAAGAAAGGGTGTGTACCTAGCAGTTAGATCGGAAGGATATTTAAAAGTTATGTTAGTTCTTTGTAATTTCTTGATATTATAATGTCATGTTGAAAAGGTGGTCATAAAAAAATGGAAACAAAGTTAAGATACTAAGACAACTGTTCAAGCTTTTTTTCTCTATTAAATATTGCATTTTTAGTTAACAATCTGTAAAACAGAAATATTCAAAAATAGAGGATTGTTCAAGGATTTTGTTTTACAGGTGGTTTCAAAATATTTGTCGAAGAAAATGTCAAAAACTTGCGAATGATCACTATACTTCATCAAAGGTTAGTACAAACTCATACAATTCTTATGTTTAAGATGTTTCAAAATATAAGAAAACTTTGGAAAAATTTTAAAATTTTGGTACAGGATCATAGATCAACAAGATCATAATAACCTAGAAATAAAGTATTGATACATTTTTCGGACATCAGAATTGATACGTAAAATGTTTATTTCTAGCTCTTAAGAAACTTAAAAAACGTTCCCAAATTTTTCCTAGTTTCAAGTTTCTTCGTTTTGTATTTAAACAGTAACAAGAATCTAGTTCTAGGGCATGAATGTCAGAAAAACTTTTGACTTGTTGTTTATATCTCAAATCCCATTTCTAGACACACCTAACCATAGTGTATCTGCTCAATTTTCGTGGAAGGACTCTCCAATTAAAGAAAGAGCTCCTAGCTTCTCGCAATCCGACAACTATTTTTCCTGGTTAGTCAAAACATCTTGTTTATTAACACCTTATTTTTACAAAGAAACAATTTTTCGAGGCTTTCGAAATTTAAGTTTTTCAGAAATTTGATTCAAATGTCAATAAAATGATAACTAATTTGAAACCCAAACTGATAACTTCCCATCCCGTCTGTCGATTTGTCTTGCTAAAAAGTGTGTATGTTTTCGTGTTTTATTAAAAAAGTTGTCAGTTGAATCAGTCTTTAAAAATTAAAAATTACCAACAATAATTCGCATATGATGAGTTTGATTTCAAAATCTATGTTTATTAATGAGAGTTTTAGTCGAAAAACAATATTTACCAATTTTAGCACCATTTCTTAAAAGTCTTTATTTCTTATATAAACAAATAAAAATTGAAACGAAATTAATTTAAACCAATATATTCTATTATTTACGGGATATCGAGAACCGAACATCAATTTTTACCAAATTTGCGTACTTTTTTTTTGTAGATTTTATTTTTGTATAAAAAAACGGAGGGTTGGATTTTTATAAAAAATGTACTGAATTACGGAAACACCATTTTCTGTGAGATAAAATTAGTTTGAAGCCAATATTTTTAATTTCTGAAAAGATATTTGAGTCGAAAGTAAGTTTTTAGCAAGTTTTAGCATTGCGTTTCTTAGGTTTTTATTTTCTGTATAAAAAAAAACCGTCAATTCGATTTCTCTCAAAATTGTACCGAATGTTTAAAACAATATTTCTTATGTAATAAAATTAGTTTAAAGCCAATATCACATATTTTTGAAAAGATATTTGAGTCGAAAATCAATTTTTACCAACTTTTATTATTTTTTTTCAGGTTTTTATTTTTTGTAAAAAAACTGTCAATTCGATTTTTCTCAAAATTTTACCAGATGTTAAGAACGTTAGTTTTTGTTGCACAAAATTATTTTGGAGAGAAAATCATTTTTTGTTCGTAAATTTTTCGAGGTGACAAATATTTTTTTCAGTTTTTTTTTTTTTTTTTTATTTATAAAAAGAACCGTTAATTGGATTTTTTTTTCAAAAACGTTACAATATATAATATAAAATGTAATTCAAGTCCCTAGCGTTATTGGTTTGTGAGATATTTAGGGTTAACCAAAATGTTCACATTTTTTTAAATTGCTATGGTAAAAAAATCACCCACGCAATTTTTTTGAGAATCCTTTCTGCATCGTTCTGCATTATTTTCTGTATAACAACATTGATTTGAAATCAATATCTCTACTGGTTCTTGAGCTATGGACGACGAAAAAACGTGGTGAATGTACGATTACAATAACTTCCTATGGGAAGTTAAATAGGTCTGAAACGCCCATACTTAAAGGACTAATTTAGTGGATACAGCGAGATGGTTAGATGTGCCTAGATGAGATAGAATACTTAAAGTGTACTTATCAAGATCAGAAATAAAAGGAACTGCTCAAAAGTTTTTCTGGCGTCGTTCATGCCATATGATAAAATGTTTGTAATTGTTCAAATACAAGACGAACAAAATTACGTTGAAAAATACCGCAAAAACCCAAAGGTTGTATACCTTGTAAATATACAAGAGGTTCCAAAACTTGTTGTCAATGACCCTCCATTAGAAACAATTTTTTGGATAAATCGGGGTACATTTTTCTAAAGAAATAAAACTCAAAAAAATTACTTTTGTTTTTTCTATTTCGATGAAGAAGAAATAGAAAGAAATTAAATTTCGAAGGTTTTTGAAAACACAGAGAGACATTGAATTTTAAAACTCTATTTTTATTCGTTTTCTTCTTCCCTCTGTGTATCGAATTGATCGATTTGAAACATTTTACTTATTCTAAAATGCATCCTCTTAGAATATCCTTTTTTTTCTCACCAGTTTCTTTTATTTTAAAGTCAATTTTTGTTCTCTCTTATTCTCCTTGTTGATTTTTATATGATTCTACTATTTCATCATAAGTATATGTATGAAGAACTATAGAGCATCCATAGAATTACTCTTCATGCAAGGCAAGGACGTGCAAACTTTACTGTTGATCTAAAACGTGTTGTATCCTTTTGCACTTCATCATCATACTGTGTTACAGTGTTCTGTCTGCGGAACATAAACTGCATTTTCACTGCTCTCTTGCACGACAAGAACCCAAACCAACGAGATGGCGATAGAGAAGTGAAATACAAAAATCAACCCCTCTTATCCTTCCTGATGTTTTTTTTTTCAATTCTTTTTTTTTTTTGTATTTTTCTCTAAAACCCCCATATCCAACCTAGTTTAAGGTTTTTGGCGCAAAGTTGAATTTTGTATATTTTCTTTTTCGTCTTCAACCTTGTTCCATTCTCTCTCACCCCATCTATAAAGTACCTACCGTATATTTCCATAACTCCATCATCACACCTCTTACCTAAATTTTATTTAGGTAGGTACGAACTATACGAACGATATCCAACTTCTTTCCATCGTCATTTTATGGGTCGAGGTTTCAGGTTTCATTGTTTGGGTTGAACGGTTCGTTGACTGTACTGGAGATAATTGGAGTGTTGGTTAGCACTCAATACTCGAACTCGTACTTGCTCTCTCTCTGCATTGTAATAGCATGGATGTAGTTTCCTCCTCCCGAGTCCTGAGTTCTGATGATGTTGAAAACTTTTGAGGCTATAGTAAAATAGGTATTCCATCATCAACCCTATCCCATCATACTCGTACTTCATACGAGTACTTCGTATACCTATATCCACTTGCACTTACACATCTACTGACAGGGTGGATAATCGAAAACGTTCTATCATTGCTCCTCGGTGTTTTGAATTATTAATCGAGTATTGGCAACGCTTAGCACAATGTGAGTATAATCGGAGTTTCGAAACAAACTTTGTGTGTAGCTTGCCATACGCTGTAAGCTACGGTCGATGTGTCGGTGGTCGTCGAGGATATATAGAGTGTGGGGTTGGTTATCTCTTAAACATCCACCCTTATTTAACCTCTATGCTCACTTTACAACCCTGGTGATGAAATGAAAATGTTCACTTTTCGAATAATTTTGTTCAGAAGGAGGGGCGAGAAACTATAGTATTGAACAGAATTTCATGTATTAATTTGACAAGTAGATAAGTACATACATACATATATCTACATTGAAGTTGATTCAGTAAATGTCTGTCAACAGTTAAGAGATCCAAATGAAGATCATTGGGGTGTAGGAATTAGATTCCAGTAAACTTCAGAAATGTGCGTTTTAATATCACCCCAGTTCATTAAAATGACGTTTGAATGCCAATTATTGGATTCCTTGCCAATCATTGGCTTCAACGTATGTATATAAGTGACCTAATGAAAACTATAAGATTCCAGGTCAAACTTTAATTTTGGCGGTTATAATTGATTATATTGGTTTTTGCTAATTCGTTTGGTTTAATACGCCAATCGTTGGATTCTTGATCGTTAAGATGAATAAGGTTAAATGAAGTTGAATGAGGATGCATGAGGTTAAATGAAGATGAATGAGGATGCATGAGGATGAATGAGGATGAATGAAGATGAATGAGGATAAATGAGAATGAATGAGGATGAATGACGATAAATGAGGATTAATGAGGATGAATGAGGATGAATTACGATGACTTAGGATGAATTAGGATGAATTAGGATGAATTAGGATGAACAAGGATGAATGAGGATGAATGAGGATGAATGAGGATGAATGAGGATGAATGAGGATGAATGAGGATGAATGAGGATGAATGAGGATGAATGAGGATTAATGAGGATGAATGAGGATCAATTAGGATGAATTAGGATGAATTAGGATGAATTAGGATGAATTAGGATGAATTAGGATGAATTAGGATGAATTAGGATGAATTAGGATGAATAAGGATGAATGAGGATGAATGAGGATGAATGAGGATGAATGAGGATAAATGAGGATGATAAGGATGAATGAGGATGAATGAGGATGAATGAGGATGAATGAGGATGAATGAGGATGAATGAGGATGAATGAGGATGAATGAGGATGAATGAGGATGATAAATGAGGATGAATGAGGATTAATGAGGATGAATGAGGATGAATGAGGATGAATGAGGATGAATGAGGATAAATTAGGATGAATTAGGATGAATTAGGATGAATTAGGATGAATGAGGATGAATTAGGATGAATGAGGATGAATGAGGATGAATGAGGATGAATGAGGATGAATGAGGATGAATGAGGATGAATGAGGATGAATGAGGATGAATGAGGATGAATGAGGATGAATGAGGATGCATGAGGATGCATGAGGATGAATGAGGATGAATGAGGATGAATGAAGATGAATGAGGATGAATGAGGATGAATGAGGATGAATGAGGATGAATGAGGATGAATGAGGATGAATGAGGATGAATGAGGATGAATGAGGATGAATGAGGATGAATGAGGATGAATGAGGATGAATGAGGATGAATGAGGATGAATGAGGATGAATGAGGATGAATGAGGATGAATGAGGATGAATGAGGATTAATGAGGAATGAGGATGAATGAGGATGAATTAGGATTAATGATTACGAATGAGGATGAATGTGGTTAAAAAAGAAAAATTGAATATGAATGCGGATGAATGAGAATGAGTGTGACTTAGTTTTGTTTGGGGCAATGAAAAAATTTACTTGTTAGCTTATAAAGTATTAACATATATTTCTATTTCACCTTCTAGATTTGTTTCTATCACACGCAAGCTTCTTCAAATTTTTATCATAATTTATTCTTTTTTTTTTTTGTAAGATTTTCCTAAAAATAATACAAAAAAAAAACATGAAGCAAATGAGTAAAAACTCTCCACAAGAAAAAAATACATTATTAATGAAAATTTTCAACGGTTTTTCGAAAGATTTGCCAAAGTAATTTTCCTGCGTCAGTGTCATTTTTTTTTTTTTCTTACTTTTGTCCTTTACCTACCCAAGTATGCGTTCAAGATTTTCTTTATTGGAGTAGGTAGTAGCAGATAGGTAAGTAGGTACAAGTATATATTATCCTTGTTCCTTGATGGTGTTCTATCTTTATAAAGTTTTCTATTTTTGAGACGAACGTCTTTCAACTTTATTCAGTTAGTAGAAAGTTTATTTAAGAGATATCCTTCTTTGCCATGGCTGTCGACGTCTTCGTCGTCATCGTTGTCGTTGCCATCTTGTGTCTATATTTTTTTGTTTCTTCTTCGTTTTGTCTTTTCGTTCAAAGGAAGAAGAAATACAAAAATAAAGCACAGAAAAAAAGAAGAAAAACCTAGGAAAAAAAGTCAATTTTTATGCCACTTGTTCTTTGTGTGCTTAAATTTAGGTTGGGGATGGCTGATGTCTGGAGGATGATGGCATTGGGTTGAGGTTTTCTTTTTGTTTTTTTTTTTTATTTTTTTTATTTGGTTTAAATAACAAAGTGGGCAATGTCCCTGAGGATGAGATATTTTTTAGTAGGATTTGTGTGGCATTGATTTTGCTCCATCTTCAGATGTGTACTTGAACATGTTTTTTTTTGTATGTTATTTTTTAGTCTTAAAAAATATTAATCGCAAAAAATAAAGAGCAGAAAAATAATGATAATTTATTTCTTCGTTATTTTTTTTTTTTTTTTTATTTTTTCAGCTTTACGTATCCACTCACTTATGCTAGGTATAAATAAATATTGATTTTTGTATTTCAGAGGAAAAATCACTCAAGTGAAACAAAACCTCGATTTAGTTCGAGAAAATCAACAGAATTTGTGTCTTGTTCAACTTTTAATAAAACAAAATTATATTTTTTTTTTATTTTCTAAAGGTTAACGAACCTTAAGGAATAAATCTTTTTAGATTGCGACCCAGAAAAAGGTTTCACTGCGATTATTCAAAATAAAAAATTACGTATACGCCAGAGTGTACACCAGTAGCTATATCTTGTTTTATTGAGAAAACGGTTAACAATTCTCTTACTTATAAAATAATAAAACTCCAGCTATATTATTAAAACATTTTAGAGACACACATCACTTCTTTAAAAATTTTACATAGGTCAGTATTGTGCGACTTGGTTTTTTGTAAGCTCGAATGTTAAAAGAATCCAATCCAATCAGGAAATTTTAATTTTTAAGCTAAACAATTTCAACAACAATTTCTTAAGAAATTATTATATTATACTAGCTGACCCGGCCACGCGTTGCTGTGGCTAACGTTTTTTGTGATAGTACATTGTTTTAAACTATTTAAGGGGAACGGTAGGAGAACATCAGACATGGGCACCAATATGCTTTTTGACATAGATGACATTTGTAAAAACATGCCGACTTTCATGATTGATTTTCTACTACCGTTACCCTTTATTGCAATGAAATTATTATTTACAAATTGGCTTGGGATTTGAAGGGGAAGGACTTAGAACACAATTGATCAAAATTTTAGTTCAGTTGATGTAAAGCAAAAATCAATGCAAAATAAACAGTTAAACTTTTAAATGAGGTAGGTAGGGTAGATACCTAGTTTAAAATCTTCTAACAATAATATTTATTATTTTGAATTATAAATACTTTTAATTTCAATTTAATTTAGCACTAATCGGTGCACAATATATTTGGTTGACTTGTCTTTCACTGACACAAATAGGTTCGACGATTTCCCTACACGTGAACATGCGACCTATAGCTGCCCTTGAAAAAAACATGGATTTTCCAAATGTAAACTAAAAATGGACATTGTTGGGTCTCGAGACTTATTTATAGGCATACCAAAATCTAAACGAATTGGAAACTATAACCTACTAAAGGGTGTGGTAGAATCTAACGGTATCATTGGAATACGTGGACAGGACCACTTTTCCCTTAAACTTTCCAGTTTCTTCAAGAATATTTACGGTGATCTTTTTGATGACCAAACGTGTACCGTAGCATAATTGAGGTGGATTCAAATTACGCAGGAGAATAATAATAATTTTCCTCTCCGTGCACATTGCACAATAACTCGGCCTTTCGTAGACTTCAACTTGGCGAATTTCACGTCGGGACTTGGGCATACACCCGTACAACATCCAACTGACCTAGAAGCTCAAAGCTCATGACCATAGAAAACGCCGTTTGTTCGATGACTGGGCTTCGAATCGTTTGGAAGAGGACCCAATTTTGGACGAAAAATCATCTTTGACGAGGCGCATTTTTGGATGAATGGCTGTGTTAACAAACAGAATTACCGTATATGGGACAACACCAACCCACTCGAGGTTCACCACGTGATAATGCAGGCGCAGAGACATAGGGCCCAGGGACATAACGCCCAAATTTTTTTTTTGGGGCTTATGTCCCACCCGAGTGGGACATAAAACCGAAATTTAATTTGGGCCCCAAGTCCCACCCAAGTAAGACCTAAGTCCCAAATTTGTTTGTTAAAAATGGGACATTGTCCCCAAATTTTTGCAGAGCCAAAAGAGAATATAAAGTTTTTGTATTTCAATATAATGAAAAATAATTTTTTGATACGGTGATAATACAAAAATTAGGAAAAACAAAAAAGTTTATTTTCAACATTATTTGCGGGATCTCAGGATTTTAACTCCCTTTTTCGGGGTCACACCCGCTCCGCTTAGGTTTTGTAAAGTCGCCAGGCAGGCGCCTATATCAACAACTTCTTTCAATAAAAGCACCTGTGGGTGGCCCGCTTCGCGGGTTCTCAGGATTTTAACTCCGTTTTTCGGGGTCACACCCGCTCACGCAACTCCGTTGCTCCGCTTAGGGTTTATAAAGTCGCCAGGCAGGCGCCTATATCAACAACTTATTTCAATAAAAGCATCTGAGGGTGGCCCGCTTCGCGGGTTCTCAGGATTTTAACTCCGTTTTTCGGGGTCACACCCGCTTACGCAACTCCGTTGCTCCGCTTAGGGTATGTAAAGTTGCCAGGCAGGCGCCTATATCAACAACCTCTTTCAATAAAAGCATCTGAGGGTGGCCCGCTTCGCGGGTTCTCAGGATTTTAACTCCCTTTTTCGGGGTCACACCCGCTCACGCAACTCCGTTGCTCCACTTAGGGTATGTAAAGTTGCCAGGCAGGCGCCTATATCAACAACTTCTTTCAATAAAAGCACCTGAGGGTGGCACGCTTCGCGGGTTCTTAGGATTTTAACTCCCTTTTTCGGGGTCACACCCGCTCACGCAACTCCGTTGCTCCGCTTAGGGTATGTAAAGTCGCCAAGCAGGCGCCAATATCAACAGCTTTTTGGAATAAAAGCACCTGTGGGTGGCCCGCTTCGCGGGATCTCAGGACTTAAACTCCACAAAACAAAGTCTTGTGGTATTGAAGTGCTCCAAAGTTTGTCATTTGGTGATTCTTGTTAAGTGGGACATTAGCCCCAACATTTTTATTTGGGGCTTATGTCCCACCCGAGTGGGACTTAGGGCCCAAATTAAATTTCGGCTTTATGCCCCACTTGGGTGGGACATAAGCCCCAAATAAAAATTTTGGGCGTTATGTCCCTGGGCCTTATGTCCCTGCGCCGAACATAACACCTGCCATCGCTCAAATTCAGCCCGATCTATGCGGAAGAGCCATTGAAAACTGGACCACTCGGATCCTTGCCGCCGTAAGACGCCGAGGCGGGAATTTGAATGATGTCATATTTCACACTTAATGGCAAACATGAGCCTTTCAAATAAAAAAATAATTTTGTTAATACCTCACACACAGCTTGTTTTATTCCATTTCAACATCTACCCGCCCTTATTGAAAAACCCTTTTAAAAGAAAGACTGATGACACAGACAAACGTCTAAGTTTTCAAAATTAAGATAGACAAATTGTAAACCAAGTTGTTTAAAGCCACGATTTTTAACACATCAACCTTTAAACTAAATAAAAGTCGTAAAAGAAACCTTTAAGAAGCTGCATGTTAATTTTAAATATTTCAATTTAAGTAAGATTATATTAAAACGTGAATTATAACTGTTACATTATTAAAACACGATATTTTATGTAAGGCAAATTTGCAAAGAACCATTATAAAAAAGACTAAGAAAATCTAGTAAAAATAGCTTTTACCTATCTTTCCAAAACACGTTCTTCTCAAATCCAAATATAGTGTTCAATTTCAGTTTCCCACTGAGTCGCATAACGTTCTTATACCTACTGAGTGTACATGAACTTGTTGTCGAAGAATTATTTTTTTTTCCTCGAGTTGACGTCATTTATTATATAATTTTTCTTTACCGTTTTTTCAATAAAAAAGATAATTCATTCTTTAAATATATTTTTTCTTGTTCGCTTGCCTTCACCAGCCACTTATCTAGAGCTAAATTCTTATGCTATATAACCTTCAGCGCTTCGACACAACTTCCTCTTTTGACATCATAACCCTTATCATACCCTCAAAACCTTAAGCTACAACCCATACAAATGTCAAGAAGGCATAGCTATATCAGTATATTGTATGTGCCATATTTTAATAGACTGTACAAATACATATGTAATATTATACATCAGCAAGTAAAAAAGAAATCGCGAAATTATTTCGGATTACTCTTTGGTTGTTTGGCTTAGAGTGTCCTTTTTTTATTTTTCTCGCGCGAGAATACGAATATAAATGAGAATAAGCGTTCGACCTTTTACTATGTCAACCGGAAATCCAACGAAAAAGGAAGAAAATAAAAAAAACACATTCTATACACCACCACAAGGACGAAAAGGAATACAAACAAATATGTACGCTAAGGTTTGGAAAATTACTTTCTAAAACATTGATGCGTGGGACTAAAAAGCAAATCCATGCTGCCACTGTTTTTATAACAAGTGGGAAGTGAAACTTGTTTGATGGTTTTAAATGGCGGCAGGCGGTGGCGCATGGCGCGACGCTTGGTAGCGAAATATTGACCAGCAGAGGCGGTGGTGTGACGGAAGCATTATGGCGTACGATGTTAGTTAAAGAGCGCTAAGGGTTAATTCGGTGCCACAATAAGGGTAAATGACATGGGTTTTTTTGTTTCTTTCTCTAGTTAATAAAAAATACAGTCGTGATCCAGTATACAGTAATGCTTTACAGAGGCATTCACAGAAATTTAAGAGGGGGTAAAGGGCAGACTAAAAATAATTTTGAATTTTTAAGAAAATGTAAACCGGTTGGGAGTAAACCAATCCAAAAAGAAAAAAATGGAGTTTAGTAATAAGCATTTTCAATTATAGAACTTCAAAATCTTAAGCTGTTTTTAATCGAAGTATTAGAGACCTTAGTGTTTTTATAACACAACTGTTTATGAAATATCAATATCACTGCTTTTTTCCAAAATATTTAAGATAAAAAGAGGCTGAGATGCGACACACACTGATAACTTCCCATCCCGTCTGTCGATTTGTCTTGCTCAAAACTTTGTCTATATGTATCAATTTTTACCAAATTTGAGTACTTTTTCTTGTAGATTTTATTTTTTTATGAAAAAACGGACAATATTTTCTGTGAAATAAAATAAGTTTGAAGCCCATATTTTTAATTTTTAAAAAGCTATTTGAGTCGAAAATCAATTTTTACCAACTTTTATACTTTTTTTACGTTTTTATTTTTTTTTCGTAGCCCAAGAACATAAAAAATCATTATTTTTTTGAAAAAGGTTCGGTTTTGGAATATAAAAAACACGTATTTCTTAGAAATGTAAAAAAATTGTTTTTCAAGGATTTATTTCACATTTTAAGGATTGTGACATAACTGTAACATTGAGATTAAGGGAAAAAAAAAATATTTATGTGGTATGAAATGATCGAAAACAATTATTTTGTTTATTGTAACATAATGCTACACCGCATTTTTCGCAAATTGTTTGCGTTACTCCTGTGCACTTAGGAAACTTGCACCGTATCCTCTTTTCTTCCCAGATGGGCCAATGGCCGATTTGATCTTGCCGTACTGCCATTGGAGGTACATTCTGCGCGGGGCCCTTATGTTTTTTTGCTTGAATTTCATTTTCAATTGATCTTCGACTCTTTATGTTAGGCTTCAGTCCAAGCTTACATAAGGTCTCACCTACCTCAAGTCGAAAATCAGCTGAAGACATTTGTTTGTCGGTGAGATTTTTTGCCTTTCTGACTCTTCGGTATAACAGCCAAGAATTCGCCATCGTGAGGTCTAATAGATGATAGAACATTCGCACTTGCCATCTGTTGCTTCTTATCATAATTTTATATCTCCCCATGATACTATCTATTAGATCTACGCCGCCCATGTGCCGATTGTATTCTCCAACAATATAAGGGCGATCAATGTGTATGTGCCTCCTATTGGACTTATCGTAGCGTCTGACTTGGGTCTTAGGCAATTCACCAGCAAAAGATGATAAAAGAGTTACAACTTTGTTGTCCTTCCATATAACATTTGACACATCGATACCATCCATGTCTGCCACATATTCAACTGAAAATCCTCGTTCTTTTTTCATTACTTCCTTGTCAGTTGGCAATTTACAATCAGGAATTCGATTGCGTCGTACTGTCCCAAGACTCATTATACCCTCTTTAGCCAAATATTCCAGTAAAGGCAGAGAAGTGAAATAGTTGTCGAAGTATAGTTGAAAATTTTGATGCCTTGGTATTCCTCGAGCCATTCTGACAACTACGTTCGATGATGCTCCCAAATCTCTTTCTCCGGGAAGCACAACATTTTCAGCTCCTGTTTCAGGTTCAATTTTATAAGCGAATCCTGAAACCCCGCTGAGAACAAATATCTTGTAGCCCCATTTGTGGGGTTTCTTTGGATTGTACCGCTTCAAATTACTCCTTGCTTTAGTGGAGCAAATTTGTTCATCCACGCAAAGATATTCTTCCATGGGAACTCCACTAAAAGTTGCGTTCAATTGGTCCACGATCGATCTAATTTTGAAAATCCTGTCACTGTTCGGTGCATTACGTGCTGGCAAGTTAGAATTGTCATTGAAATGTATATATTGTCTAATTTTCTCAAACTTTTGTTTTGACATTGTTCCTTGTATCATAGGAGTACCAATAGACGAATTCCAATGACTGGTTACCCTCGGAAGTTGTATCAGTGACATCATATAAGTTGCTCCAATGAACTGCTGGATGTCGGTTTCAGTAACTTGAAATGATTGGTTAGGATTTTTTTGAATGATGTAGAGATTTGTTTGTTCAGCGATAAAACTGATCAATTGTTTGGGAAAAAAATAGGAAAAGAACTGAATGGGTGTATCGAGCTCCAATAAATTTGGTGGTAGACTAGAATTTCCCGTGAATCGAATTTGTTGGTTGTTTATAACCAGGTTCTTTTTTTTCCATTTCAATTCTGGCTTTCGTCGCTTTTGATTAGTCGAAACTGGTTGGCTTGTTTGCTGTTCCGGATCTTGAAATGAGGGTCCAGCAATAGGTTCACTCCGTTCAATATCTTCAATGATTGAATCTACGTCAATTCCGTTATTTTCTTCCAAACCAGGAAAGGATTCAATATCTTCCAGTTGTGGTTGATAATCGGGGTCAATAAGGCTATCATCATCGAAATCGAATCCATCTTCACTATCATATTGGTAATTTATGCCATATACCTCATCTTCCCGCAGTGATCGCGAAGCCATTCTGCAAGAAAATGAGGCAATTTAGCATCAACATCCACATACTTGACTTATGAATTGAATACAACTAAAACAACCATTGTTACTCAATGTAACAGGATTGTTACAAACATAAAAAATAACTTTTTTCCTACATGCGCGTAAAAGTGCAAACAAATAACAATATAATTATCATAAATATTTACTTACCTACAGGTTTTCAGGAAAATAACACAATTTTTCACAATCTTTGTATTTTTTTATAAAATTTCAAATCTGCACGTACTCACTCTTGACACTACTTTCTGACCGAAAAATTCAAACTGATGAAAGTCCAAAAGCAACGCATACTATGATTTTTCCGGGATACTAGGTTCAAACAATAGTATGTTACAGTAATGTCACATCGATTTGAATGAACTTAATATACTTATAACGTATTTTAGAGGTATTTTTTGGGTTTGTTACAGAATTGTCACATGGGGCTATAAAGGGATTGCCAATTCGATTTTTCTCAAAATTTGTTCTAATGTTAAAACAATATTTTTTTATAAGTTAAAATTAGTTAGAAGCCATTATCTCAATTTTTGAAAAGATATTCGAGTCGAAATTCAATTTTTACCAACTTTGAGTAATGTTTTTGAGGTTTTTATTTTTTATAAAAAACAACTGCGTCCTTTAGATTTTTCTCAAAATTTTATCAGATGTCAAAAACATTATTCTTCGTTGCACAAAATTGTTTTGGAGATGAAATCATATTTTAGTCGTAAAATTTTCGAGGTGACAAATTTTTTTTTCAGTTTTTTTTTTATTTATAAAAAAAACCGTTAATTGGATTTTTTTCAAAAAATATACTTCTTTTGTATCACGTTAAAATATATAATATAAAATTTAATTCAAGTCTCTAGCGTCAATATATTTAGGGTTATCCAAAATTTTCATCTTTTTTTAAACTGCTATGGTAAAAAAAACCACCAACGCAATTTTCTTGAGAGCCGTTTCTGCATCTTTCTGCCTTATTATCTGTATAACAAAATTTATTTGAAGTCGATATCTCTTCTGGTTTTTGAGCTATGGACGACGAAAAAAACGTCGGACGTACGGACATACGGACATACGGACATACGGACATACGGACATACGGACATACGGACATACGGACATACGGACGTACGGACGTACGGACGTACGAACGTACGTACACACGCACGTACATAAATCTTTCTACAAATCTTTTATTTCGACTCTAGGTACCTTGAAACTTCGAGAAATGTCAAAATTTTCAATTTGACAAATCGGACCCATTACAATAACTTCCTATAGGAAGTTAAAAAATTGTTCTAACCAATTTAACGTCATTTTTTTTTTTGTTTAAATTTTGGCAAATGTCAAAAACTTAATTCTTGTTATTTTAAACCAATTCCTAGAAATATTTTTCAATTGAAAACAAAATGCACGACTGGGTCATACGAACTTACTCATGAATCCAAAGATTTTGTTCAAAAATATTTCCTGTATTCTCAAATAGTCCACGATTGCCGATCATCTCTGAATGAGATGTCGGAACAGTTTAATATTCACCTCATTTGGGTGCCGGGCCATAGAGACATTTCGGGAAATTGCAAAGCCGATGAGCTCGCCAAAAACGGAACACTTCTGCCTAATGTTAGACAAAAACAAAACATAGGAACACCACTTGCTACATGCAAATATCTTCTCAAACAATATGCTCTAGAAGCAACAAATGCTAGATGGTCACAGAGTACCACCTGCCTAGCAACCAAGCAAATATGGCCAAGCATGGACTTAAAACGGTCAAAAGGCTTGATATCCCTGAGCAGACAAAATATAAGCTCTACAATTGGAGTAATAACAGGACACTGCCTCATAGGAAGACATGCTCTGAGGCTAGGGGTCTACACAAATGACTTCTGTAGAAGCTGCAGGAAACAGTCCAACACCTTCTTTGTACATGTCCAGCACTCTCCATTAGAAGGAATAACTTCCTCGGTAATCCCTTCTTCGATAATACCAGTGAACTGGCAACGATTGACACAAAATGTCTCTCTAACTTCATTAAAAGTACAAAATGGTTTGTTTAAGTTCATTACTCTCCCATGAGTAACCTCATTAGTGGTATCACAATGGACCCTTGAGGTCTAGGTGAGTCAATGACATCTGGACAGCCACTCTAACCTAACCTAACCTAAGATTTAAAATTGAACTTGAAAAAAAGTTGGTTTTCTAAAATGTAAATGTAATTTTATTTCTCAAAAAAAACCTCACAATTTGAAAATTTTTATAGCGGTTTTGTTTTTAAATAAATTTCTTATACATATATACATTTTTTTAGTTTTAATTTAAAAATATTTTTGGTATACAGATACTAAAAACGTATTAATGTACGTGTTACATTTCAATTTCGTAAAAAAATGATGACCCATTTTCAAGATATCGAGTTTCGAGAAAAAAATATTTAGAATTTTTTTAAAATCTAAAATAAAAACAATAGCACTTTTAATCATCAAATATTATTGACACCATATAAAAGCTTGTGCACCAATAAAATTATTAAAATCGGTTAGTTCTTGAGAAAACTTAAAAACAAAATAACGGTTCAATGGGGGAACAATGCAAACATATTTTTTTATATTGAAAAAGCGAAAATTAAAAAAAAAATCTAGCGATTTGTTTTTGAGAAATTCGAAT
This sequence comes from Eupeodes latifasciatus, assembly GCA_920104205.1. Lineage (NCBI taxonomy): Eukaryota > Metazoa > Arthropoda > Insecta > Diptera > Syrphidae > Eupeodes > Eupeodes latifasciatus. The sequence goes on from OV049926.1 coordinate 159,144,159, forward strand.
TTTGGATTTTTGACAAAAAAGAATTGTATGCGGACTAATTCGCCTAAAGCGAATCGGCTTAAAACCTTCATTTCTAAATTTGATTTTGAAATTTGATAGACAGACATACAGCCGGACGAAATAGGGGACCGACTTTTTTCGACTTCTCTACCGACATTTTTTTAACGAATGCATAAGTTCTGTTACAAGCATAAAACACCATAAGAAAAGAATTATGTAATATTTTCTATCCATTGGTGTTTCATTTATTTGGTCATAATATAAGTTTCATTAAAAAAAATAGTTTCACTCAAAATGACCAACGTCAACTTTAATGCAAGCCTTTTAAACATTCTGGTCATCGATCTATAGTGACACGCTCTGTTTTAATTAATATTTTTGACACTTCTTCCGTTAACTCTAGCTTAAGAGTTTAAAAATTAAGAAGTCATTTAGGTACGCTCTCCAATGCTGACCACAAAAAATAATAATCTTAGGGATGAAAATATGGACTTCCCGATAGCCAATCTTAAGCTTCTTTAAAACCTTCTATATTGACCCTAAAGCACTTTTGCATTGTCTTATGGCTTTGTTTGTCTTACCAGAATATTGTAAAAGATTTCATCTATCTCCATTGAAAAGGGTATTTGTTAAACAATTAACCAAACCCCCTACCACTTCCTTATGTAGAACTTAACAAACGTTTTCACATTTGTTCCCAAAACTTGCGTTATGTTACACTTTGGAGTGTGATTTTAATTCAAACCATCACAGAAGGGTGGTGATGTTGACATTCAATCCTTAGAACGATAGTTTTATTTTAATATGATGGTGTCGCATAAATTGTATCGTTTTTTTTTTTTTTTTAAACTTCTTCAACGTTAAATATCTTTTCGTAAGAAAAAAAAGAATTATTTCATGCTCATTTCTAGCGTGCCACAGTAAAAGCCCTTTGACTCTTTCCGTAATAACTTTTTGGAGTCAAGGTGTTATCAAATGATCTGTAGGGCGTCGATAGCCCTTAATGTGAAGACTCTCCAGTCCCTAATTAGCATTTAAAGGGATCTGGCGAATATATCCAATTCTGTGGACGTTGTCTTTCTCTTCTTAAGGGATTTTAGTGGTTCGTTTTGGTATTGCTTTCATTAGCGTACAAATGTTGGCAACTGGCAGACAACTACTTTTAAGGCTGATAATTTTCTCTTCAAGTATGGGAGACTGGAGGAGTAACCGATTCCTGAACAATATTGCGTTTGCCAGTGGTGTGGTTTTTAAAACGAACAATTTCGCATGATCTCATTCCTTACCTATGTTAGGCAAATATTGCGATTTTATTTTTTAAGCGAATCACTCCATAGTAACAGAAGCAAAACTGAAACTAAATTGGCATTTGTCCATTGCTTACTATTGTAAATATTTAGACAAAATAAGATAACCATTTTATATCAAATGAATGTTTGTACAATAGAGTCTTGAAGTTTTTTTACAGAATTTATGGCACGACTACGTAGTTCCTATATGCCGCAAGCCGTGGCGTCTTTAGACATGGGCCCGGTGGGCCAGGGCCAGGGCCCCGCAATTATTTGGCCACCAAATCCACCAACTCAAAATGAATGAATCTATACAAGAATTAGATAGAAAACGAAATTAGGTTAGTAGACAGTAACAGAAAAACAAGTTTTATTTTACTCTCCATTCCGTTGAAATTCTCCTCCTCAGCATCTTAAACTTCTAGCAACATGAATCTTTAAGCATATACCTGCACACGCTGTAAACATTATTTTAACAACTCTGCTTTCGTTCTACTCTAAAGTTCTGCACATATGTTGGCTTTTCAACTCACTCCATAAACAAACACAAAGTTGTCCCATGATGAGTTGCGAAATGATAAGTTGTACCATGATGAGTCGGATAGAACAATTTTGTTTCCTTTCCTCTTTCTTCCTCTCTGTTCAATGGAACGAATAAAGACTATGTTCTTTGTCTCTCGCTCTACTCATCTTCACAGTGCACATCTGCGTATGTCGGTGTTTGCTTGGGGTAGGTTTCATAAAAGAATGTTCTTAAAAGCCTTTCTGAAAAGATGGTCTGCACGAGCTGATGCAGTTAACAACGCGCTCCACCATGGTTATAAGCAAATTACTGAAGCCTTAACATCTATCTCTAGAGATCCAGAGCAATCTTCAGACACAAAAAGCGAAGCGCTAAGCCTGTCTAAGAAAATGTCAAAACTGGAGTTCCTCATTGTAACAGAAATTTGGAGCACAATATTAGAAAGAATTCATAAAACCAGCAAGAGCTTTCAAAAAGAAACAATAACGATTAACACTGTCGCCAATTTGCTATGTTTTTTCATAAATGATCTAAGGGAGAATTTTGATAAATTTGAAGCATGTGCCAAAATTCAGAATCCGAATGCTAATTATAAAGACTTAACGCAACGAAAAATAGTACGAAGTTCGCGTGCCACATATTTTGATGGTTCTGCACCATCCGTCCAGCTAATTGGGAAAGAAAAGTTTAAAATATCAACTTTTTTTCCAATTATTAAAACTATTACTTTGCAACTAAAAATACGATCCAACTGCTATCAAGAAATGAATGCATTGTTTGGCTTTTTTGTCGATTGCAATATTTAACTTCAGTGGAATTGCAAAATTCTTGCGAACAGTTTTCAAAAAAATACCATAGAGATGTTAATGCAGAAGAACTTGGGGTAGAATGCCTGCACCTCGTTCAGTATTTAAAATAATTCAATGAAGATGTAAATGAAGATATTATTACAATATCAAAATTGTACAGTCTAATTACAATGGATGAAATTGGGAACACATTTCCAAATGTAGAAACTGCCTGTAGAATTTTTTTTATCTTTGATATTTTCAAACTGCAGTGGAGAGCGTTAATTTTTGAAATTGAACCGGATAAAAAATTAACTTCGAAGCACAATGTTACAAGATAGACTAAACAGCTTGTCAATTGTAAAATGAAATACTGCAGGAAATTGAATTTGATGACTTAATTCATGATTTTGCAACTGACAAAGTCAGAAAAGTATGCCTTCAATAATATTTTATTGTATACTTAAACTTACATATATATCTAAAAAAAAAAACAAATCAAAACAAATATAAAGAAATAAACTTACATACAATTTAAAAAAAAAATATAAAAATATTAGAAATCAACCAAAAAAACAATAAAAATTATCAAAAATCAACTATCGGGTGATTTTTTAAGAGCTTGAGAACTTTTTAAAAAAAAAACGCATAAAATTTGCAAAATCTCATCGATTCTTTATTTGAAACGTTAGATTGTTCCATGACATTTACTTTGAAGATAATTTCATTTAAATGTTGACCGCGGCTGCGTCTTAGGTGGTCCATTCGGAAAGTCCAATTTTGGGTAACTTTTTCGAGCATTTCGGCCGGAATAGCCCGAATTTCTTCGGAAATGTTGTCTTCCAAAGCTGGAATAGTTGCTGGCTTATTTGTGTAGACTTTAGACTTGACGTAGCCCCACAAAAAATAGTCTAAAGGCGTCAAATCGCATGATCTTGGTGGCCAACTTACCGGTCCATTCCTTGAGATGAATTGTTCTCCGAAGTTTTCCCTCAAAATGGCCATAGAATCGCGAGCTGTGTGGCATGTAGCGCCATCTTGTTGAAACCACATGTCAACCAAGTTCAGTTCTTCCATTTTTGGCAACAAAAAGTTTGTTAGCATTGAACGATAGCGATCGCCATTCACCGTAACGTTGCGTCCAACAGCATCTTTGAAAAAATAAGGTCCAATGATTCCACCAGCGTACAAACCACACCAAACAGTGCATTTTTCGGGATGCATGGGCAGTTCTTGAACGGCTTCTGGTTGCTCTTCACTCCAAATGCGGCAATTTTGCTTCTTTACGTAGCCATTCAACCATAAATGAGCCTCATCGCTGAACAAAATTTGTCGATAAAAAAGCAGATTTTCTGCCAACTTTTCTAGGGCCCATTCACTGAAAATTCGACGTTGTGGCAGATCGTTCGGCTTCAGTTCTTGCACGAGCTGTATTTTATACTGTTTTACACCAAGATCTTTGCGTAAAATCTTCCATGTGGTCGAATAACACAAACCCAATTGCTGCGAACGGCGCGGCGACGAATCGACATTTCACGGTCTTCAGCAACACTCTCAGAAACAGACGCAATATTCTCTTCTGTACGCACTGTACGCATTCGTGTGGTTGGTTTAATGTCCAATAAAGTAAACTGAGTGCGAAACTTGGTCACAATCGCATTAATTGTTTGCTCACTTGGTCGATTATGTAGACCATAAATCGGACGTAAAGCGCGAAACACATTTCGAACCGAACACTGATTTTGGTAATAAAATTCAATGATTTGCAAGCTTGCTCGTTAGTAAGTCTATTCATGAGGAAATGTCAAAGCATACTGAGCATCTTTCTCTTTGACACCATGTCTGAAATCCCGCGTGATCTGTCAAATACTAATGCATGAAAATCCTAACCTCAAAAAAATCACCCGATATAAAGAAAAATGTCCAACTATGGAAGGTAAAAAAAATTATAAAAGTAAAACATATATAACTTTTTAAAAAGTAAAAATATTAAAAAAAAAACACAAATTCATTTAAAAATGATTTTTTTAACCTAAAGAATAAAAAAAATATATTATACCTACTTTTTTTGGCTCCCAAATCCTATTATGCCCAGGGCCCCCAAAAGTCTAAAGACGCCCCTGGCCGCAAGTCAAAAACACAGAATGGATTTTTCAGAGGCCATTCATTTCAATTAACAGCAAAATTTAGCACATTATGAAATCATTTTAAAGTCAATACCTTCATTTCTTCTCTTGATATCGAGAATCGCACACTAATTTTGGCCTATTTTGTGACTGTTGGATTTTTATAAACAATGTTTGACAGGATTTTGAAGACAGTATTTCTTATAAGATTAAATTTGTTTGAAGTCAATACCTTTTTCCAAGATATTTGAGTCGAAAATCAATTTTTACAAATTTTAAGTAATATTTTATTAGTTTTTTTTTGTCATTTTTTGTAAAAAAAAACTGTCAATTCCTTTTTTCTAAAAAATGTACCAAATGTTAAAAACAATATTTTTCGTTGTTTACAATTATTTTGGAGGTAAAATCATTATTTGTTCGTAAAATATTCAAGTACTTTATTGGTTCGTGAGATATTTAAGACCATCTGAATTTTTTTGAAAGTCCTTTTCGTATCTCTTTGCTTTATTATCTGTAAAATGTATTAAAGTCTATATCTCTACTAGTTATTCAGATATGGACGACGAAAAAGGCTTCCCAAACGTACGAAAGTGCGATTGTACTTACTCATGCTTACGAGGTGTGTTCAAAAAGTACCCCGAATTTTCGTTTTTTCAAAAAAATATTTACATCAATGTGGTCCCCTTCAAAGTAGTCCCCCCAGATATAACACGGTTTTTTCCAATCTTCGAAGCACTCTTGATATTCACTTTTTGATATTTCCTTGAGCATTCTCAACGATTCGGCCTTTATTTCTTCAATCGAGGAAAAACGCCGTCCTTTCATGGGTCTCTTCAACTTTGGAAATAGGAAAAAGTCACACGGAGCCATATCTGGTGAATATGGAGGTTGGGGCATTACTACGGTATTGTTTTTGCCCAAAAAATTACGAACAAGCAACGACGAGTGAGCAAGTGTGTTATCGTGGTGCAAAAGCCATGAATTGCTTTTCCATAAATCTGAGCGTTTTTTTCGTATTGCTTCACTCAAACGTCGCATAACTTCAAGGTAATATTCCTTATTAACCGTACGACCTTGTGGTAAGAACTCTTGATTCACTATGCCATTATAATCGAAGAAAACAGTAAGCAAAACCTTCACATTTGATCGAACTGGACGTGCTTTTCGCGCTCTTGACATTGGATACTTCCAGGTGGACGATTGTGCTTTGGTTTCGACATCATAACCGTACATCCATGTTTCATAACAAGTTATGACCCTTTCAAGCAAACTTGGATTGTCGTTGACGTCATTTATCAGCTCTTGAGCGATGTTCATGCGATTGTTTTTTTGGTCAAAATTCAGCAGTTTCAGCAAAAATCGTCAAGCTCATAAAAACACGTCGAACCTTACCAACTACCACAGACAAAGAAAACAGTAAATATAGCTGAAAATTGAATCATACTTTAGGGGCATGTATACCAACAAATTACAAAAAAAAAATTTGACCTTCGGACTCTCCAGACCCGCGAAATTTAAAAATTCCGGGTACTTTTTGAACACACCTCGTACACACACATCTCTCTTAAAATTCTTGATTTAGATTCTTCAGACCTTAAAAATATAACAAAAGTAATTCTATGGTCTTGGCTACGCAATTTACAATTTTAAATACTGTATGCCATTCTAGCTTCATTCTAAAAACAACTGTCAAAGTGATAAGTAGCTTTTTGTTAACTTTCTATAAATTTCATTGAAAATCATTTAATTATGCCGCGAATTTGCATAATTTGTTCAAATAGACTTCTTCGTGATAATTGCATAAAGTGTGAAGGTTTTTGTGGCCAAGAATTTCATAAGAAATGTGGTAATCTTTCTGAAAACTCTGCCAAAGCTCTTGACGCTGATCGCAACCTGTCATGGAAATGCGATAAATGCATTGTTATCGCCGGATCTCTTTTGTCTCTTATTCATGTTATAAAAAATGATGTTGCTGACATTAAGAATCATCTTTTTAATAACACAAGTTCAATTCAAAATTCAATCGATAAGAAATCTTCAACAAAAAAGTGCCCCAAAACAAGTGCAAGTAAATTAAACTTAACCTCAAAAAAGCCACACGACTTAAATTCACAGCAAATGCTTTCAACGATAAATGAAGCGCCAGAATTTAATGACGAGACTACGAATGAAAGGGAACCCCCTTTAAAGAGTGTTCAGCCGGTGCACACACAAGATTCACAAAACCCAGTGGAGTCACATGACTTAAACATACAACAAGGAGCATCAACGTTGACTGCAGCTCTAGAAGCAATGGAAGCAGCTGCGAATGATAATCAATCATCTGATGGTAAGAACGCTTTGGCACCTAATTTAACAACTCAAGTTGGACATAGCCCATTGGAGTTGATCGACACTATTCCTCCACAAAATGACTCGTTGTTGACATCTAAGGCAGTGAGACGTGTTCAACAAACAAAACGTCGTCGTGGTCAAAGATCAAATATCAATGCTATAGTTAGTGAATTGACAACTAATCAGTACCCATGTGTATTAGGCGATTTTAACCTAGGTGAAATTGACTGGTGCTTTATGGAAGAAGAACAAGTTTTAGTTCCATTTAATGCAAATAGGGAAATTGAAAGTTTGGTTGTCGATTCACTATCTTCGCTTGATCTGTTTCAAATTAATTATATTAAAAACAGTCTCAGAAGAATTCTAGATCTTGTATTTATAAATAATGAATTAAAATATAATGTAGATACTGTAGACTTTCCTTTATTAACTAACTCGATTCACCATATTGCATTACAAGTAAATTTAAATTATTATGAATATTCATATGATCTGCCAATTGAGCTAAAAAAATTTAATTATGTAAATGCTGACTTCATTGCCCTAAATAATTTTTATAAATCATTTAATTGGGAAAATGTATTTCAAAGAAAATCACTTTTGGAAATGTACACAAATTTTAAAAATATCCTTTTTGAGGGCATAGAACTATTTGTGCCTACCTTAAAAAAGAAAAAGTCATTCAAATTGCCATGGCACAATAAAAGATTAAACAATTTAGAAAATGTCAAAAATAAAGCTTTCAAGCGTTTTAAATTAACAGGGTTCGCCGAAGATCGAAATCGGTTCCTTCAAATCAGAAGAGAATTTGACTTTCTAAACCGTTTCTTATACAAACAATATATATGTACCACTGAGTCAAACATTAGGAAAAACAGTAAATCATTCTGGGTTTTTATAAACTGGAAGCGAAAAAGTACCTCCTCTTTTCCTCAGTCGATGGAATACGATAATGACAAATCTAATGACATACAATCATCTTGCCAACTTTTTTCAATTTTTTTTAAATCTTCTTATAATATAGACATTATTCCAGATATTAGCACTATGTACTCCAATGTTGATGCCTCGATTAATTTTGTGCCTCCACATTTATCTGTAGAAGAAGTTTTGGTTGCTTTATGCGAAATTGATATTTCCAAAAAAGCGGGTCATGACAAAATACCACCTCTTCTTTTAGCAAGATGTTCTTCCAATTTATGTCTTCCCCTAACACTACTTTTTAACAAATCCATCTCATCAAGTAATTTTTTAGAAGAATGGAAAATTTCATTCATTAATCCGATTTATAAAAGTGGTGCTAAGCAATTAATCAAAAATTATAGGCCCATTTCGAAGCTATCGGCTATTCCAAAGCTTCTAGAAAAAATCATAACTGGAAAGTTCTATTTTTCTTTAAAAGAGTTACTGTCGCCTAGTCAACATGGTTTCGTCAAGGGCCGCTCAACAGCCACAAACCTATGTCTCTTTACGAGTTATTGCTTAACCCAAATGGAGAAAGGTTATCAAGTGGATGTACTCTACACAGATTTCGTTAAAGCATTCGACCGAGTTCATCACGGTTTACTTATTCAAAAATTAATGAAGATGGGTTGCAATAGCTCATTTCTAAGTTGGTTGGAATCGTATCTTTCAAATAGAAAGCAGATTGTGGAAATAAATGGGTACTACTCAAGTCCCATTGATGTTGACTCAGGTCTTCCCCAAGGTAGTCATTTGGGCCCATTGCTCTTCCTTTTATTTATAAATGATTTACCTTCAGTTTTAAAGAACGCCATTTGTCTAATGTTTGCCGACGATGTCAAAATTTATTATGCCATCCACACAATTTTAGATTGCGGAAAACTTCAGGTGGATATTGACTTGCTCCTTGATTGGTGCAGATACAATCACCTTCAATTAAATTTCTCCAAATGTAAAATTTTCAGTGCGACTCGATCACTAAACGTCATTAATTTTATGTACAAATTTGGAAATGATCCTCTTTTAAGAGTTGAGTTGATAAAAGATCTGGGTGTACTTCTTGACGCTAAATTAGATTTTCGTGCCCATACTGACTTTATAGTTTCCAAAGGAAATTCAATGCTTGGATTCCTAAAACGTAATGCATCTGATTTCAAAGATGTCTATACACTTAAAACGTTGTTCAATTCTTTAGTGCTTCCTTATTTGGAATATTGCTCTATAATCTGGTGCCCATTCTATGCGAATGGAATACTTAGAATTGAGCAAATTCAAAAAAGATTCACGCGATTTGCTTTACGAAATTTAAATTGGTCTGGCGATATGCCAAATTATCTCTCCAGGTGTGCCCTGATTGGTTCAAAAACGCTTGAAGTCAGAAGGAACGCTCAAAGCATAATTTTTATCAAAGATATTGTTTCAAATCGATTAAATTCTATTCAATTACTAAATCTTATAAACTTCTATGTCCCAGAAAGAATACTGAGGAACAGAAGTGTACTTTTCCATGTTTCTACTCACAGAACTAACTATGGAATTAATGAGCCCATTTCACGTTCGTTGTCACTATTCAATTCGGTTTGCAATGAAGTTGACATCACAATGAGTCGAAACCAGTTTAAAAGCATTGTTTTACAGATATTGAGTTAATTTCAATTATAATGTTACATTAATGCTATAAGTTCAGTTTGTGTATTTATAAACATTAAACATAATTTGTTTAAATATTAAATGTAATCAGCAGATGTAAAATCCATTGATGAAACAAATAAATAAATAAATAAATATAACAAAAGTAATTCTATGGTCTTGGCTACGCAATTTACAATTTTAAATACTGTATGCCATTCTAGCTTCACAATTACACAGCATCGCTTTTTTACATTTAAATGATGAGTTGATTTAACAACTTACAGGTTTCCTTTTTTCAGGTTTATAATTTTACAAATCATTCATCTTGGCTTTTTAAATATGATCTTCGTTTTAACTTTTTTTGTGGTTTTGCAATTTTTTGTAGTTTTTTAAATTTAAAAATTTTAAAAATTCTACAACTTCCTACCTTAGAACTTATAAATTACGTTACTGTACTGAAAAAATGTCTAGATTCAAAAATATGCAGCTTCACAAGGTTTAAAGTTTCATTGTTGCAGTTTCGTAATTTTTGAATTAAGGAAAATAAGGTTTAATATCCCTGCACAATGCATACTATTTTTATTTTTATACGGCCCCCACCCCCTGTATTTTGTCATAAAGAGTTAATTTACTAAAAATCCCTTTCGAAAGTACACGCTAACGATAAAAATAAATAATTAAAACAAAATTCTTCAAAAATTAAAAATACAAGCGAAAAAACACATAAATTTTCCCCCAATAAAAAAAATTACAAAAAAAAAAAAACCTCATCTTCTTCCCCCTTTTCTTATGATATTTTTCCCATGAAAATTTGTGTGTGTAAAACTTAAATTTCCAAGTAAAAGTAAATCAAATTAATCAAATCAATAATTTAAACAGCGAAAATTAACTGCTTCCCGTTTATGTTTTTCTCTCTTCTTTATCTGCATCCTTTATTTTCACGAATACCAGGGAGGGAGGCAGCAAAACTTCGAGTATAATATGTATGTATTTTTGTGTGTGTGCGACTATTCTTTAGCAGCTATAAGGCATTTGTGTGCTAAGCGCGAAATATCACGTAAATAAGTTCCCTTTAATAAAGTATACATATATATATGTATAAAAAGGACGATTTATTCTAGCCTTTCACTCCGTTAACTAATGAACATAGCAAAGGCCAGTGTTGCCGCTGAACAATTTTCAAAAAAAAAGTGTCACAAAAAATTATGAAATATAAGTCTTTGTAAAGCTTATAAAATAAATTAATCATATGGTATTAGTTTAGAGAAATATATTAAGTCGATGAAAAACGGTTCTTAGGGCTACTAATTTTAATCTTAGTTTACGCCAACTCTGTCGAAAATGCTCAATAAAATAAATGGAAGAAAATTTAAAATTGGACTTAATATCAATGCAGCACAGCTAAAAACATATTTCAGTAATATGCTGAATCCTCTCGATTCTTTACTCCAGCCTCGTTTTCAGTGTGCAAGACCAGATGTACTAATTTGGATTTTGGATAAACCCATCACTCAAGCAGAAGTAAGAGGCTGGTTAGTAAAAAGTAAAGATCGCAAAGCACCAGGAACTGACGGCATTCCTATTGAATTTTTCAAATATACCAATGATGATTTATTAGAAATTCTTACCAAAGAACTGAATCAAATATTTGAAACTAGAGACGTCCCTATAAGCTTCCAGCAGAGCGTAATCTTTCCAATCCTTAAAAAAGGAGACCCTAATCAGCTAAATATTATTAATATTAATGGGGGTTATAGCAAATCGTTTTAAGAGTTGGACTTCACAAAACAGATGCTTAAGCGAATTCCAGGCAGGATTCCTTGAGAACTACTAAAAGCTGCATTTGATACGGTGGACAGAAGCGCACTTTTTTATAAATTGTACAATATAGGTCTATATCAAGAAAATTTGGCAACTTGATTGAAGAATTGTATGAACAAACGACTTCTGCTGTTTGGGACGGTAGCCAACTGTCAAGTTTTTTTGAAACGGTTACAGGTGGTGAAACAAGGATGCAATTTAAGTCCGCAAGCATTCGTAATGTTTATAGACGACATTTCCGATTATTTATGTGGCGGTTTAAGAATTGGGGGAATCCTTATTAAGGTTTTGATGTATGCAGATGATTTGGTGCTCCTTGCGGACACACCAGAACGTTTACAGCGAATGGTTAATCAGCTGAAAAATACTGTGATGAATGGAGGCTGAATGTAAACATAAATAAATCCAAAACGATCCCAACCCATCGCGAAATATATGCCAGCTTAAATCATAACCTTTGCGAAAACAACTATTTTAATGAAAAATACTTAACTGACACAATATCTACTGTTTTTAAGGCCAGAGGAGAAATTATGGACCTTAACTTTATACCCCACAGAGAAGATTTGCAAATTTTCTGCACTATTTGTAATATGCGTGAAAGGGAAAACATTTATCACTTCCTGGGAAGATGTCCTGTCTTAAAGGAGTTCAGGATTCATTTTGTTGGGAAACTAGCACTGGAGGAACCAGAAATGAAAATGATTTTAAATGGCGCTGACTGAAAAAAATTGCACAACTATTGTCAACAAGCATCGAAATATAGAAGAGCTATAATTGAAGAAAATTTTTAACATACATTTTACAATACTTTATTATGTACATTTTGTTAAACTCGGCAGACGGCTTTTATAGTCATGTCTTAAAATTAAAGAATAATTTGGAATTTGGAAAATAAACAATAAATCTATCTATCTATTTATCTATCTTAAAAAAATGGTGTTTCAACTCAAAATAAGCCTGCATCAATTTTGCATTTCTTAATTCTCCCCACGACAACCCTATCACAAGCTACTGATATACTCAGTAAACTGTGTTTACTTGATATTCGGATGAACTTAAAGTGGATAGTGGGTGGTAGGGGATTTTTTGAAAAATTCATCATCTTTACAGCCTTATTGTAGAACGTCACATAGCACAGAAGCCCATTTTCTATATATATGTATACCATAAACTCTGTCGTCTTCTTTATAATAATAATAATAATTATTATTATTACGATTACTATTACAAGAGGAAATAATTAATGTGAAGTTTGTTGTTATTGCCCGGATGAGATGAAGAGTAAAAGCAAAGGACAACGGTGGCGGTAACTCATAGTCATAGGCGGCAAAGGGTTATAAGAAATAGCTAGCGCTTTTCGCCCCCACCAAAAGCAAAGGGTGTTTAATAACGTTGCTTACAAGGGAAATATGGTTAAATAGATAAATGACAGCCGAAAGACTTGGGTTCCTTTAGATGGTGGCAATGGCAATAGCTTTTGTATATACATATGTATTTATATTCTATAGTTGTTAGAAGTTGCGTGTCGTATTATAGGAAAGGGCAAAACTAGGTGACACCGCATCAGAGAGGGGAATTTATATAATTAATTCAACGTTGTGGCATTTGCGTGTACATTTTGATACTTAAAACAAAACACAAAGTAAAATAGAAAAAACAGAAAAAAACCTACAAAAGGAGTTAAGGTTGCATCTATGTGTGTAGGTATATAGTCAAAGTGGGTGTAAGGACTTGGTGAACTTTGATTACACTCTTCTAGAGTATAGTAAAATATATATAGAAAAGTGGTAGGATTGGGAAATGAAGTTTCCATCAGCTTTAGGATAAATGATTTCGAGCAATGGCTTTGATGGTGCTAAATTTTTAATTCCTTTGAGATTATAATTTTGTTGTGTAAACAGGCCTATAAGTAGGTAAGCATGTGCGGCACTTCCTGTGTGGAAATGCCCCAAGATATATTTTCAGAATTGTATAGTTTGGGCGATATTACATTAATAAATATTTAATATTTGTCTTTTTGTTAAGCAGATAATAATCATTATCGGTGAATTTGTGAGGAAGGGAATGTTAATGAAATCCATATACCAGCATCATTTTGGTCCTACTCCTAGAGAGGTTGGGAATGTGCGCTTATTTTATTTAATGACACTTGCTTACGGAACTAGTGTACTGTTTTCGATAAATCATACTTTTTAAGATAATATTAAAGGAAATTAACTGTGTAAAATGTGAATTCGGTAATTTTGTATTAATTTAGTAGGTCCAACCACCATCAGCAGATTTGGCTTTTGAAAATGTTCAAATAGAACCATACCCCAATAAGCATCAGAGAGCTTTAGCAAGACTGATTATCTAGAACATAATACAAAATTATAACTAGAAACCTAAACTAACACCCAATTTTGAAATATTAAAAAGGCTATGAAATTAAATTATTAATTGAGAAATTTAAAAAACGGTGCTAAAGAACTCTTCAATTCAATACTTCAACATTACTGCAATACTTTAAAGTTCTGTGTACATTTTGACACTCTAACATGGCTTTTTGTTTCGGAGTTTTAACCGAAAATCAAAATGAGGAAATATTTGTGTGGAATTAAATAATTTTAAGCGTTTTGATATTCAACCGGTGTTAAAATTGTTGAATTTTGGGACATTATGTTATTAACTTCCCATAGGAAGTTATTGTAATGGGTCCGATTTGTCAAATTGAAAATTTTGACATTTCTCGACGTTTCTCGAGGTCAAGGTCCGCACGTCGCGTCCGTACGTTCGCGACGTTTTTTCGTCGTCCATAGCTCAAGAACCAGAAGAGATATCGACTTCAAATAAATTTTGTTATACAGATAATAAGACAGAAAGATGCAGAAAGGGCTCTCAAGAAAATTGCGTGGGTGTTTTTTTTACCATAGCAGTTTTAAAAAAAGGTGACAATTTTGGTTAAACCTAAATATCTCATGAACCAATGACGCTAGAGACTTGAAATAAATTTTATATTATATATTTTGATACAAAACAATTATATTTTTGGAAAAAATCCAATTAACGGTTTTTTTATAAATCAAATAAACTGAAAAAAAAAATATGTCACCTCGAAAATATTACGACTAAAATATGATTTCATCTCCAAAACAATTTTGTGCAACGAAGAATAATGTTTTTGACATCTGATAAAATTTTGAGAAAAATCTAATTGACAGTTTTTTTTATAAAAAATAAAATCCTAAAAAAAAAATTTCTCATAGTTGGTAAAAATTGAATTTGGACTCAAATATCTTTTCAAAAACTTTAGATTAAGGCTTCAATTTTTTTTATCTTATAAAAAATATTGTTTTTAACATTCTCAAAAATGTTGAGAAAAATCGAATTGACAGTTTTTTTTACAAAAAATAAAAACCAAAAAAAAAAAAATAATAAAAGTTGGTAAAAATTGATTTTCGGTTCAAATATCTTTTCTAAACTTTGAGATATTGATTTAAAACTACTTTTAGCTTTCAAAAAATATTGCTGTCAACATTCAGTAAAATTTGGAAATTAATCGAATTGACAGTTTTTTTTACAAAAAAACAAAAACTTAAAAGAAAATTTAACAAAAGTTGGTAACAATTGATTTTCGACTCAAATATCTTTTCAAAATTTTAAGATAATGGCTCCTTACTAATTTTAACTTATAAGAAATATTGTTTTTAACATTAGGAACAATTTTGAGAAAAATCGAATTGACAGTTTTTTTTACAAAAAATAAAAACCTTAACAAAAAATTATAAAAGTTGGTAAACATTGTTTTTCCACGTAAATATCTTTTCAAAAATTTAAGACATTGGCTTCGATCTAATTTTATCTTATAAGAAATATTGTTTTCAACATTCGATAAAATTTTGAGAAAAATCGAATTGACAGTTTTTTTACAAAAAAAATAAAAACCTATAAAAAAAAACAATACCTACTAAAACTTGGTAAAAATTTATTTTCGACTCAAATAGCTTTTCAAAAATTAAAAATATTGGCTTCAAACTTATTTTATCTCACAGAAAATATTGTTTTCGATATTCAATTATTTTTTTTTATAAAAATCTAACAGTACGTTTTTTCATAAAAAAATAAAATCTACAAAAAATAGTACGTAAATTTGGTAAAAATTGATACATATAGACAAACTTTTAAGCATAAGATAAATCGACAGACGGGATGGGAAGTTATCAGTGTGGGTCGCATCCCAACCTCTTTTTATTTTTTATGGTTTACCATTGTTGAAACTTCATCAATCTACAATGACATTTTATTAAACCAGGGCCCTATTTCACCCAAAACTTTTCCCTTTGTATTTTTGTACTTTTACTTTGCAAATAACATTTCACAAAGCTCAAATTTGCAAAGTGCAAAGTCTTTTCTGAAAAGTGAAAAGTTTTGTCCTTATTTTTCACAAAAAAAAACACATAATATTCAGAAAAATGCATGAAATCTTTATTTGAATCGATAGTACGGTCCATATAATTTAATGTTTGAAGATTATTTCATGCAAATGTTGACCTCAAATAGTCCATCCGCTAAGTCCAATTTCGGCATACTCTTTCCAACATTTCGGCCGGTATCTCACGAATAAATGCTTCAATGTTGTCTTCCAATACGTCAATTGAAGCGGGCTTGTCTGTATAGACTTGAGCTTTAACATAGCCCTACAAAAATACGATCTAGGCGAACAATTGACCGGTCCCGAACGTGAAATAAAATGTTCACCGAACACGCCTCTCAATAAGTTCATTGTTGAGCGTGCTTTGTGGCATGTGGCACCGTCTTGTTGAAACTACATGTCACGCAAGTCAAGCTCTTGAATTTTGGGCAAAAAAAGGTTGGATATCATCTCACGGTAGCGCTCACCATTCACAGTTACGTTACGATTCGCATCATCTTTGAAGAAGTACGGTCCAATGATGCCACCAGCCCATAAACCGCACCAAATTGTGACTTTTTCTGGATGCATTGGTAGTTCTTGCAATGCTTCTGGCTGATATTCACTGCAAAATTGACAATTCTGCTTATTTACGTACCCATTGAGACAAAAATGAGCTTCGTCGCTGAACACAATTTTTCGCGCGATGATTTTTCTTAACAGCAGTGCACGCATTTCGATAATAAAATTCAATAATTTGCAAGCGTTGTTCGTTTATAAGACAATTCATGGTTAAATTATAGACCAAACAGAAGATGTTTGACAGTGAAACAAGATGTTTGACAGTTGCCAAAAAGATAATAGTTAAAAATTCACCCTTTATTAAGAATTTTGAAAAGCTTTGCAGTAATTGCAAAATGAAATTTTCATTTGCAAGTAAGAGTTTGCTTTGAAAAGCTGTCGAAAACTAATAAAAAAATATATGTGCCATTTTAAAATTAGAGAAATAAATAAAAGTTAGCAAGACAATGGACACAGGCTATTTTTTATTCTGAAAATTTGACCAAAGAACATGAATTTTGAATTTTAGGGTTAACGCGTTGATTCATCACAATTTCAAAAATGTCTTATTTTGTTGAGGTTTTTTAATCAATGGAATTTGACAGTTTTAAGCAAAAAAAATGTTTCTTTTGAAAAGGTGTTGTTAGTAAAACAAAGAAGTTAAAAATAATGAATAAAGAGTAGTCAAACTAAGAATTAAATTCGATATCGGAAATGATTTTTCGAAGAAAACATTCGATTAACGAAAAGAACCATCGAATTTGTGTTATCTAAAATTGGAAATAAACTAATGGGTGATTTTTTTGAGGTTAGGATTTTCATGCATTAGTATTTGACAGATCACGCGGGATTTCAGACATGGTGTCAAAGAGAAAGATGCTCAGTATGCTTTGACATTTCATCATGAATAGACTTACTAACGAGCAACGCTTGCAAATCATTGAATTTTATTACCAAAATCAGTGGTCGGTTCGAAACACGAATGCGTACAGTGCGTACAGAAGAAAATATTGCGTCTGTTTCTGAGAGTGTTGCTGAAGACCGTGAAATGTCGATTCGTCGCCGTTCGCAGCAATTGGGTTTGTGTTATTCGACCACATGGAAGATTTTACGCAAAGATCTTGGTGTAAAACCGTATAAAATACAGCTCGTGCAAGAACTGAAGCCGAACGATCTGCCACAACGTCGAATTTTCAGTGAATGGGCCCTAGAAAAGTTGGCAGAAAATCCGCTTTTTATCGACAAATTTTGTTCAGCGATGAGGCTCATTTCTGGTTGAATGGCTACGTAAATAAGCAAAATTGCCGCATTTGGAGTGAAGAGCAACCAGAAGCCGTTCAAGAACTGCCCATGCATCCCGAAAAATGCACTGTTTGGTGTGGTTTGTACGCTGGTGGAATCATTGGACCGTATTTTTTCAAAGATGCTGTTGGACGCAACGTTACGGTGAATGGCGATCGCTATCGTTCAATGCTAACAAACTTTTTGTTGCCAAAAATGGAAGAACTGAACTTGGTTGACATGTGGTTTCAACAAGATGGCGCTACATGCCACACAGCTCGAGATTCTATGGCCATTTTGAGGGAAAACTTCGGAGAACAATTCATCTCAAGGAATGGACCGGTAAGTTGGCCACCAAGATCATGCGATTTGACGCCTTTAGACTATTTTTTGTGGGGCTACGTCAAGTCTAAAGTCTACACAAATAAGCCAGCAACTATTCCAGCCTTGGAAGACAACATTTCCGAAGAAATTCGGGCTATTCCGGCCGAAATGCTCGAAAAAGTTACCCAAAATTGGACTTTCCGAATGGACCACCTAAGACGCAGCCGCGGTCAACATTTAAATGAAATTATCTTCAAAGTAAATGTCATGGACCAATCTAACGTTTCAAATAAAGAATCGATGAGATTTTGCAAATTGTATGCGTTTTTTTAAAAAAAAAGTTCTCAAGCTCTTAAAAAATCAGCCGATACAATTAAATAGCCAAAGGATATATTTTTATAAGTCCCTTGCAACAATTGAGCTGGAAATGAAGCCCAATATCCCGGCGTTGCATCTATGCACGGAATAAGCAAAGCAGGTTTGAATATTATCATTAATGAATTCCTCTCTAATACCTTACAATTTTACTTTGTAGGAAATTATTATTTTTCAAAGTTACAATGTGAAAAATGTTTGGTAAAATTGAAAAAATGCCTAATGCTAGAATTTGTTTGTTCAATAAATTTTGAAGAATTAAATTTTTTTCAAATGTATCAATTTTTACATTCGTCAGGTCATGTAATAAATAATTCTGATACATATCTGATAAGAAAAATATAAATTAAATCAATAAAAATTCTTATTTTCACGTTAAATTCTCAAATAATTCCCAAATAATTTAAATATTAAAAGACCTTGAATTTATATATTTTTATCTTTAAAGTTTAAAAACGATATATTTGGAACTTAGATACATTTAATAGACATTTTTTAAACAAACTAAAACACACAAAAACGTCTGCTAGGATATTGCTTAAAAATGGATTTTTCGAATAGAGTACATTGAGAGCACATGAACAAATTTTAAGGTATCGCAAATCTGAAAACAATTTAAACTTTTAATTGATTTTGGAATTTTTGGATTGACAATTGGGATTGTTACGAAAAAATATGTTTAAGTGTAGTTTTTTAATTAAACCAGTTGAGTTTTGCACTGATCAAGAAAGCTAAGTGTTTGTCTGCCCTAATTTATAATTTCTCTATTAGATCAGGTTTTTAAGATATACCTCTTTGAAAATGCAAAAAAAAACATAATATGGTACTTTAAAAACTAGGTTAAAGCTCAACATAGTCCTTAACAAAAAAAACGGTATCGGTGTATTTTTTCATAGATTCCTAACACTAGGACCAGTACTAGTCCTAGAATTAGTGCTAGGTTGGGTTAGGTTAGATTAAAGTGGCTGTCCGTGATGGAATAGGACACACTTAGGCCAGTTTAAAGGCCCATTGTGATACCAAATGAATCTTCAGGCTTTCTCCTAAGCTCAATGAAACCAGTTTGAGTCCCTTACGAAATGTTTAAGGCTGATTATGCTAATATAATTTAGATCGTTTAGATCGTTATAAAAGAATTTTCCTAGGTAATTCTTGCATTTTTGAGCTAGAGCAGGGCATGTACAGAAGGTGAAGAACTGTTTTCTCCTCTTACTCGTCCATATAGCTTCTGCAAAAGTCAAGACAATTATGGACTGAGTCCAGACATTTGAAAGCGGTCTGACTATCTGAGAAGATACAGATATAAGATGTTGATATCACGTTTTCTTTAAGTCAGGACAAGACTTCTTTTATCGTCAAAAGTTTCGCCTAAAACACGCTAAAATGATGGGAAGGCGAAATGAGAGACTTAATTTCAGTTGTTCAGAGTACACACCTCCACCAACCCCTTCTTTTATTTTTGAACCATCTGTATAAAAATGGATTGACTTGTCTTCCAGGAATGCCATATTCTCCCAGAAAGATCTGGAAGGTATAGAAATCTGGAAGTTTCTACCGAATTGCAGTTTGTGGGATGGTGTAGTCTGTGTGCTTTGGAATTGATTCTAAATACCTAAGAACTACGGAGTGGCCAATGTTGTTGTGAATCCACTGCGACGAAGCTTTGAGGCGAATAGCAGAGCTTGCAGCTATTTGTTTGCTAAATATATCAAGAAGTGTTAGGTAGAGTAGGGTGTCCTGTCCATGTCCAGTGTTGCAGATGGGGTCGTGCAAAGCGATCTGCTTATATATAGGCAAGCTGAACGTTGGACTTTATTTATTGTGTCGCGGTTTATAGCTTTTTCTAAAGCAGTCCACCATACTGCCAGACCGTACATTAAAATCGGTTTTATTACCGATGTGTATAGCCAATGCGTTATTCGGGGTTGTAAGCCCCATTTATTACCAATAGCTTGTTTGCAAGAAAAGAGAGCTACAGAAGCTTTTTTGACTCTTTCTGGTACATTGAGTTTCCAATTTAGTTTTTTGTCTAAAATAAGACCTCGTATAAAATAGCCTCGTATGAGAACTTTAATTGGATTTCTTTAATATAGGGAGGGCTAACAAATGGAATTTTGTATTTCCTCGAAAATAGGTGTGGGTTAACACCCAGTCCACACCGATCAGCTCAAAGTACAAGTCTGTCTTAGGCATTTTTTAAGAGTTCTTTTAAGGTTTTAAGATGCTTGATTTGAAAGATCATAACCAATTTTATTCACTTAAATAAGTTTGTTTCGAATTTTAAAAGGTTACATCTAACAATTTGAATTGATATATTGATTTTTGAAGTCGGATTCGAACTTATGGAAAAACTCTTAAGAAAAACTATAAAACCTTGTTGACCAGTGTAGTGTTATCAAGGTGGGTTGCACTCCAGCGTCTTTTTTTTTTTTTTTAGTTGTTATGTATAAAGTTGTAAATTTAAATTGTTGACATTTTTTAAGTTCGAAATTTTATGTGGATCCTGGTCGTATTGTACCAAAATTAGTAATCGGAAATAAAAGCAGATTAAAACCACATTAAATTTGATAACTCAATTTATTCATCTTAGATAACTTTATGTATGTTTGAAGACATCAAAATTAATATCCAATTAAAGCACGACCTCAGTCCTTGAGTTTTCAACATTTTCAGTTTGATCTAAGAAATATGTTTGTCAAATGAACCTACAAATTAAAAGCTATTTTCTTTGAGAAGAAAAAAAAAATGAAAGTAAATGTCATAAAAAAAGCCACACCATCACTCTGCTATATTAAATAAGCTAAGGAGTCAGCACATATACACCATTTTGTGTAATATTTTCTTTACTTATACTCCACAGCTATAAATACCCTTTTCCATTTAGAATGAAGAAGGATCGCAGAAAAAAAATATTTAAGTATTCTTTCCCCGAACTCGTAACATATACAAAACTTACATATAAACATATTTACAAGGATAAATTACCATTCCATCATCTATGACCAAATATAACAAGGATTTTTCCACCCTATCTTTTGGCTGAGTAGCTCGAAGGATACGTACCTACTATCGTACATCGTCGTTGTCGGTGCTCGTTTCGTAGATATAAGGTACATCAGTACATATACGTGTGTACGTATTATATTAGCGATAAACCAAAGTGGAGAAATGACGTTGTCTTCGGTTTCAGTTGACAGCAGTTGAAAGTGAAGGTTGCTGGTTTTTGCGTTTAGGACTCGGAAAAAAAAAGATGATGATTTGATGAGACTACGACGACGACGATGGCGATGATGACGACGAACGACGAAGACGACAGCAGCGACGACAACGTCGACGGCATCTACTATATATGGAGGATAATATACTCGTACTTACCAAACCAACAACGTAAAAAGATAGATAGATATTTAGAAAGATGTGCTATAGCCCAGTGATGCTGATGCTGTAGATGGATGAATAGGTTGATGGTTTGGTTTTGATATAAAAGTGCGGAATACGAGTTCTATATATGAATGAAGTGGCGGAATGAGGTCAAGTGGTGTTCTTTTTTTTTGTGTTTTGGTGGAAATTTTCTTTTTCTTGTCTTGGCTTCGGGAAAATTTTCTTGAGTTGATAATTCTTACTCGGTCTTGCCAAAAGTAAACTAGATGAGATTTTCATAGCTGTAATCATATTGATGATGGTATAGAATATATATATGGGGGGATGGTAGATGGAGAGTGCATCAGGACAGGAGTTGTCGAGGATATAATAGCGTAGCGGTTTCATTGTGTTTTTGGGTGTAACATTTCTTCATATAGATATAAAAGAACAGAGTAAAAGATATATCTATATGTGAACGCTCGTTAATGTAGGTATGTATGTAGCTTTGGGTAAAGTTATTATACTTATATAGTAAAAGAGGTATGGGTATATGGGCGTTGAGAAATTTGTCCTTCTGAATAATGCGTGATGAAAATTTTAGCCCAGAGGTTAGAAGTTACTTTTTTTGAGAGAAAATATGTGTGAAGTCATGCTTGAAGTGTATTAGGGGAATTTTATCTTGAGCAGATTAATAGGATATCAGTTAAAAAAAAAAGTTAGAAAAAGTTATCGTTTAAATTAAAATTAATTAAATTTTGACAGAGACGTGTCACTTTTCTTTGAATCATGACAATCATCCAATAAAATAGCAATTTTAAAAAAAGGTAAATTTAGTTAACCCGAAATATCTCCCGAACCAACAACTCTAGTGACTTGAATTAAGTTTTATATTATATATTAAAACGCGATACCAAACAAATATATTTTTGGAAAAAATTCCAACTAATCATTTTTTTTATAAATCAAAAAAAAAAACTGAAAAAAAAATTATTTGTCACCTCCAAAAATTTTACGAACAAAAAAAATAATATATCTCCAAAATAATTTTGTGCAACGAAAAATAACGTTTTTGACATCTGGTAAAATTTTGAGAAAAATGTTTTTTTTTTCTAAAAAATAAAAACCTAAAAAAAAAATTCATTTTCGACTCATATAACTTTTCAAAACCTTGAGATATTGGCTTTAATTAAATTGTATCTTATAAGAAATATTGTTGTCAACATTCAGTAAAATTTTGAGAAAATTGAATTGACAGTTTTTTTACAAAAAAAAACCTAAAAAAAAAACATTACCAAATTTTGGTAAAAATTGATTTTCGACTCAAATATTTTTTCAAAAATTTAAGATTATGGCTTTGAACTAATTTTTTTCTTATAAGAAATATTATTGTCAGTAAGATTTTAAGAACAATCGAATTGATAGTTTTTAACAAAAAAAAACCTTAGAAATACATTACTAAAAGTTGGTAAAAAATTTTTTTTTTCAAAAATTTGAAGTATTGCATTGGCTTCAAATTAATTGTATCTTATAAAAAAATATTGTCTTGAACATTCAGTAATTTTTTTTATAAAAATTCAACAGTCTGTTATTTCATAAAAAAATTAAATGTACAAAAAATAGTACGCAAATTTGGTAAAAATGAACGTTCGTTTCTCGATATCTCGTGAAAAATAGGAGATATTGACTTTAAATTAATTTCATTCATCCAATTTGTATTTGTTTGTATAAGAAATAAAAACTTTTAAGAAATGCTACTAAAATTGGTAAAAATTGTTTTTCGAATAAAATCTCGTTACAAAAATTGATTTTAAAATCAAACTATTTCATTATATGCAAAATATTGTTGGTAATTTTAAATTTTTTAAGAATAATTCAAATGAGAAATTTAAAAAAAACACGAAAACCTACAAACTTTTAAGCAAGGAAAATCGACAGACGGGATGGGAAAATATCAGTTTGGTCGCATCCCATCCTCTTTTTTAATTTCTTCTTTAATAACCCAACCCAACATATTCCGAACAATTAAGCCTATGCCATACACGTTGGTAATGGTTACAGATATCCTGTTGAACTTCTTATTAGTGTGAATATGGTCAACCACTCTGTCTTTTACAGCTCCAAAAGCTCATGATACAAAAGATTTGTCTAATCGGTAATTTAATCTAATTTGCTTTTTCTTTAACGAGGCCAAAAAGTCTTAGACTAAGCATTTAAGTTTGGAATCCATATTTGGTCAAATATATTGCATAGATTCAAAATCAAAAATATAGAAAACTCGAATTCAAAATCTCACACAATCCAAAATCCACGGAGCATAAAATTCAGAAAATACAAACCGCACAAATTACGAACTCAGGGATATTTGTAATTTTAGGTTTTATGGATTTTAGGATTATATGGGTTCTGTTGGATTTGACTAGAAGAGTTTATATTATGCTCTTCAATACTGTTTAGTACAGTGTCTATCTGGTTATAAATGATATCATCAGTTGGTACTTGGTAGGACTTATACCTAGTGTTTCGATGCTTCATATTCTTTGACTTAGTCAATTCTAGTTATTTTGTTTATTTTCTCCTAAAAACTATTTGTACATTTTCTTAGTCCTTGAATATTTTCTCCCAACCTATTTTTGCATTTGAATTTGTGCAATGATTGATTACCCTTTAAACTTGTTCATGCTAAGTCTTCTTCGCTGCGAAATTTATCAAAAAAAGAGGCTGGGATGGGACCCGCACTGAAAACTTTCCATCATGTCTGTCGATTTGTCTTGCTTAAAAGTTTGTAGTTTTCATGTATTGTTAAAAAAGTTGTCAGTTGAATTATTCTTAAAAATTTTAAAATAACCAACAATATTTTGCATATAATGAAATAGTTTGATTTCGAAATATATTTCTGCTAACGAGATTCTTAGTCGAAAACCAATTTTTACCGATTTTAATAGCATTTCTTAACAATTTTTTTTCTTATATAAACAAATACAAATTGGATGAATGAAATTAATTTGAAGTCAATATCTTCTATTGTTCACGAGATATCGAGAAACGAACATCAATTTTTACCAAATTTGCGTACTAGATAAATAGATAGATAATTGATTTTTATTGATTTAAAGATTATTTTACAATTATTACATAAATATTATATTACAGAAATCATAATAGCATAGCCAGATTGACAACTTTAATAAATTAAATTACTGTAATTAACAACAAAAAAAAACAATTAAAAGAAAAAAAACAATTTTAAAAAACAGAAAAAAAAAAGAAAAAAACAAATTACTAGCAAATTTAAAGCGTCAGAAGTCTTCGTTTATAATCCTGGATCTATATCGTAACGCAACTTTGCAATAGTTATAGAGCTTGGAGACATCCATCTCATTCAGCATACTAAGAACTTGTTCCTCTAATAAAAAGTCACTTCCAAGAATCTAGTTTCCCTTAAAGTTGGACACGTTTCGACTAAATGTATGACGTTCTCTCTTTCTGCTAAATTACAAATAGTACACTCCAGTGGTAAATCGGGTCTGTGCGGTATGAAGTTCAGGTTGAGTAGTTCGCTTCTTAACTTGACCATTGTAGCAATGACGTTTACATTATTATCATCATGGAAGTAGTTCCTTTCTGCGAGATTATGGTTGAGCCTACTGTAAGTTCTTCTGAACAAGGACCCAGCTGCTTCCGCTGCATATTCTGCTCTACACTTCTCATCTACTGCTGCTATAACCTTGTACATAAAAGCTTTACTGTGCGATGCATCTTCCACATTTAAATTAAAATTTAAATAACATCCTTCTGCGAGACTCGACCACTCACTGTACCAGTGATTTTGGTCTTCTACAGCTTTTACTACTAGTTTTCTAACAAGTCGGTATTCGTTCATACTAATAACTTGCAAGAGATAATCCGCTTGCATCTTTAGGGTCTTTATAAATAAAGGTGATAGTCCGGTTTCCAGCATAATCAGATCACGTAATTTGGAGTATTTTTTGGCAGACGAAATATTCTCTTCACATAATGTGTTAAGAGTTTCTCCACCGTGTGAAACTTTTTGCATCCCCATACTTGTGAGCCATACAAAAGGATACTTTCTGCAACTGCTTCAAATACCTTATATTTACTACTGTGAGCTATATGTTTTCGTTCATAAGGCATCTTTTCCATGAAATATTAATTGCAGTTTTTGCCTTTTGTAGTTTCTTGCTAAAATGTTTCTCCAAATTCAGGTTTCTTGAAAGAATTACTCCTAGGTATTTGTATTCGTTAACACATTCTATATCTTCTGCGTTGAAATTCCACTTTTCATTCGATGCATTTCGTCCACCCCCTTTCTTAAAGATCATCACCTTAGATTTTTGACTATTGACTGTAAGGTTCCTAAGACAGCAGTAGTTGTGTACTCTATTTATCATAAATTGTAGTGTTTCTGGGGAATACGCAAAAATTACAATATAATCAGCAAACATTAATGCCTTAATACGAAATCCTGCTAAATCAACACCACCTGGAAGATAATCTACAAGGTCATCTATGAAGAGCGAAAACACGATGGGACTCAATGTACAGTACACCCCTGTCTTACTCCCGAGGTGGTTGTGAACCAATCAGAAAGCTTAGCTCCGTTCCACCATGCAAATTAAATTCGTCGGTCGGGATTTAGAGTTTTTAAAAAGTTTTTTTATTTTACTCACTCATCTGATCTAGTCAGAATCCAACTTAAGACTAATTCGTAATACAATTTTAACTTAAAAGTAAACTGTCATGAAATATGATTAACAAAGAACTTATGGTTTAATATATGAATCACTTATTTTGGGGAATAACATGTCAATACGTGATTACTTTGAATGGTAACATAATATGATATTTTATGATCGAGACGATCGTACCCTTTCGCTAATTACAGGGTGGGCCATTAATAAGTGCACTTTTTGTCTCGCTCGCGGGGATGGTATCTCCTTGCAGCTCGAGATCTAAATTTTTAGTCGCTATGAGTCCGTTCACGCGAGAGCAGCGTGCTTTCTGCGTTCGCGCCTTTTATGAAAACAATCGCTCATACGTGACTGTTCGTCGGCTTTTTCGGGTAAAGTTTGGATTACGCAACATCACCGAGTGTCCAAGTACGAATGTAATCAAAAAATGGATCGTAACATTCGAGGCAACGGGATCAACGCAAAAACTTTGACCTACAGGACGCCCACGTTCCAGGCGGACTGCAGAAACAATTGAACGCGTACAAGCTTCTGTGCGCGAGGATCCAAGAAGCTCTACACGGAAACGCGCTGCGGCCCTGGGAGTACCCAGAACGACTTTACGTCGCATTTTACGGGATGATTTGAAGTTATACCCTTACAAAATTCAGATTGTCCAAGATTTGAAAGAATCCGATTTTGTTTCACGGTTCAATTTCGCAACAGAAATGTTACGGAGATTCCCTCACTTCAATAACATTATCTTCTCAGACGAAGCTCATTTTCATGTCAACGGATTTGTTAATCGACAAAATTGTCGATACTGGGGAACAGAAAATCCACGCTTAAAACATGGACGACCGTTACACTCTCCGAAAGTGACCGTTTGGCCCGGAATACCCAAGTGGGGGATCATAGGGCCGTATTTTTATGAAGATCGATACGGGCGTAATGTTACTGTTAATTCAGAGCGTTATGTTTCGATGCTTAGAGATTTTTTAGCTCCAAAACTGCAAGAATCGAGTGGTTACACTATTCACACCTGGTTCCAGCAAGATGGCGCTACCTGCCATACAAGTAACGACTCTCTGGAGGTCGTTAGAGAAATGTTTCCTCGAAGGTTGATATCGAGGAGGGGTGATATTGCTTGGCCACCCAGGAGCCCTGACTTAACGCCACCGGATTTCTTTTTATGGGGCTACCTCAAGAGTAAGGTGTACTCTAATAATCCTTCAACGACGGCTGAATTAAAAGCGAACATTGAAGAAGAAATCCGCTTAATCACTCCGCAACTTTTGACAAAAGTGTTCCAAAATCTCAGAGTCAGATTGGAAGAGTGCTGTAGGCGAAATGGACAATATTTGGATGATTTAATTTTTAAAAAATAAAAATTCATTTCGTTTTGTATAATTTAAAATAAATATTTCATTTAAAAGCGCTACAGTTGTATTAATATAATTTTTTTTTAAGTGCACTTATTTACGGCCAACCCTGTATAATGTTTTGGTCAACATACTCCAATTGCTTTCAATGGAATTCGTATGAGTTAACTTGCAGCCTGTGTTCCTCTATACAGCTCTTCTAGAACGCGTCCGAACTTCAGAGACAAGCCCAGACCATATAGCTTGTAGAATAAAGCACCTCGGTTGATTGAGTTGAATGCTGCTTTGAAGTCAATAAAGAATGCATACAATTTTCTTCCCTGTGTAATAAAGCTTTCAGCTAGCCTCCTGACAATGAAAATGTTATCTATTGTAGAGTACCGTACCCTGATCTAAAGCCCGCTTGAGTCTCTTTTAACAGGTTCTGATCTGCAATCCACGTTATGAATGTGAGTCTCTTCTGTAACAAGTTTATAAAAATCTTATAAGTCGAATTAAGAAAAGAAATTCCACGATAGTTCGCTGCATCCAACAAGGATCCTTTTTTGTGTATCGGGAAGATTATAGCGTCTCGAAATTCATTTACGGAAATATGCCCCTCAAATATTCCATTAAAAAGTATTACCAGACGTTCTTTTAACATGACTGTTCCGTATTTATAGAACTCCACAGGGATACCATTTGCACCCGCCGTTTTTCCAAAAAAATGTTCGTACTATTTTTTGTAGATTTTATTTTTTTATGAAAAAAACGGACTATTGGATTTTTATTAAAAAAAAATTATTGAATGTCGAAAACAATATTTTCTGTGAGTTAAAATTAGTTTGAAGCCAATATTTTTAATTTTTGAAAAGATATTTGAGTCGAAAATCAATGTTTACCAACTTTTAGTAATGCTTTTTTCAGGTTTTTATTTTTTGTAAAAAAAACTGGAAATTCGATTTTTTTCAAAATTTTATGGAATGTTGAAAACAATATTTTTTATAAAACTAAATTAATTTGAAGCCTAAGTTTAAAATTTTTGAAAAGATATTTGAGTCGAAAATCAATTTTTACCAACTTTTATTAATTTTTTTAGGTTTTTATTTGATTTGTAAAAAAAAACTGTCATTCCGAATATGAGATATTTAGGGTTAACCAAAATTTTCAACTTTTCTTAAATTGCTATAGCAAAAAAACCACCCACTCAATTTTTTTGAGAGTCCTTTCTGCCTCTTTCTGCATTATTATCTGTATAACAAAATTTATTTGAAGTCGATATCTCTACTGGTTCTTGAGCTATGGACGACGACGGAAACAACTTCGAGAACGTACGGACGTACGAACCAACGTACACACTCACGCACAGACATATATCTAAAAATCTTTTATTTCGACTCTAGGGACCTTGGAACGTCGAGAAATGTCACAATTTTTAATTCGAAAAATCGGACCGATTGCAATAACTTCCTAAGGGAAGTTAATAAAATGAAAGTCTATAAAACAATAAGTCGAATTCAATTTACAATGCTCTGTACCAAATTTAAATCAAATCAATTTGCACATTTTGGGCATATAAAGCAAAAATCTTTTTTATAATCTTTTAAGGGTGACTTTTTAGCGCAAGAACAACTTATTTCTATAGATTTCTTCCACCTTCGTTATTTAAGCATGGTTGTGTACTTTTACATAAAAGTGCCATACAAAAAAATCACTTAATAAAACCACTTAAATTGCCCTACATTATACACCATCATGTAACGTTGGGCGCCATTATTTTAAAAATTTGAAAAAAAAAAATCCTTTCACCTCAAACTAATTTAATCAAGTTTCTATCAAAACCGCTTTTCATCGTGATCATCATCGCATCACAATTCCCATCTGTCATCTCTCTTACTCATTCACTCTTGCTCTATAAGTGTGAATTAACACGTTTCCACACACGTAAATATTCTTGACACTCTTGAGTGTTGAAGAATATCTAATTAAGAGCTCCTCATCTAGATTTATACAGATGAGTTCTTTTGGAAAATCTATCTCTCTCCCCAATTATAAGTCATGACACCTATCTATTCATATATTTTCGTTCTATTTTTGTTGTAGCTAGAAATTACACCCCCACATTACCTTCACTGATGGGTTTTACAGAAAGATACTCTACCTATACTTACAATTCCAAAATGATGAAAAATTTTCAATAAAATTCACCAAAAACCAATTTAAAACACAAACAGACAAAAAAAGGAAAATAGAAGTAAACTTTTTCTATTTTTCTTTTTTTTCTGTTTGATTAAGGATAGGTACCTATACTGATTCCATTTCATACCATCCATTCCATTCGTCCTTGATCGGCTTGGCGGTAGCAGTAGCGGCTTCCACGGGAATATAAATCTGCACTCACATATTGCTATACATTCATAACACAAAAATAAAAAACGAAAATACACACTCCCACTCCAATACACAAACAAGGTGATTGGTAAACGTGCAGAAATATCTTGATTTGCTGACTTTATTACAATCGGCTGCTCCGTCCCGTTCTCCCAGCATCGCAGCATCTGTATGGCTTTGGATCTGGATTCTTTTGCTCGCAGGATTCGTTTTGGCTCAAAGAAAAAAACAATATAACCAAACCAAGCTAAAAAATAAAATAAGAAGAAATAACCCGGCCGGGTCGGGGATTCACGGAAAAGTGTTTAAACGCTTTAAGCTTTTTGATATTTTAACTGCAATTCAATCTGCACAAATACACTCATCCAACTCAACTTAACTCGCATCATACACACTGCACAGACACACGCAATCATGTATGTCCTCACAAATACCCATCTCACACTTACGGTGATGCAGTGTCGCTGTCGTGTGACTTGTATGAGCTGTGACTGTGAGCTGTAAGTGCTAAGAATGAGTTAAGGGTGGGTTCACATTTGAAATATTTACACTACAGCAATGCGATGCTTAAAAATCAACTGTGATAACTTTACAAGTCTAACACAAAAATAGGAATGAGAAAATGAAGATACCTATAGGAAAACAAAAATATATATTATACAGGCAACGAAGATGCGATAAAACGGAGAGTCAAGATGACAAAAACAAAACAAAACAAAACACAGCAAAAATAAAAAGACAAGAAGAAGAAAAGAAAAGTTTTTAAACTAAATGGAGCAACCATCCAGTACAACCAAACCACCGCCGCCCGCCGCCGTACCGCCCTTTTTTACCACACTCATTCCCTATTTTCCGTTAAATGAGGAATAATAAAGAAGAAAATGGTGCAAAAAACACTTCATTTTAAAGATCTAAAAGTTTGTACACCATTCCATAGAATTGTATAGAATCAGTGATGCCAAGTATAAAGTGAGAGGTGTTGCCAAACTGTGTGTTTCTTTTTGATGAATAAAATTGAAAAGCAGTGGTGAGGTACTATTTTTATTTTCATTCATCACCGATTTAAAAACCACAATCAGATATTGTGGCGGAAAGCAAGCAGTATTTGCTTCACTTATTCTAGGTCATTCCAAAACACCTCGGTTTTTATTTTTATAATATTTTAACTTTGGCTAGGTTAAGTTTAATTATATCTTTTTCTAATGGAAGGTGGTGTACAATTGGATAAAAAAAAGACCATGACTAGGTTGTGTGCGAGAAAATTTTATAACATGAAAAGAAGTGTTCCTGAAAGACTTGGTAGGTCCTTCCAACTTAAAGTGAACACAAAATCAGATCAAAAGAAGATATGTATTTTACATTTAAACACACTTTTTGAGGTTTCATGATTGAAGAGGGTAGTATTTGTGGTGTGATAAATTTCGTTAATAAACTAATCGGAATTGCATATACAAAATTATTAGACTTTTCTCTAAAATTTTCCAAAATTTGTAACTGAAAAAAATCAATATGAAAAGATTTTTTTTTTTTTTTTTTTTGTAAATTCATTTTTATTAATTCAATCTTAAACCTATCTTAAAGCTAGACAAAAATTCATAAAACTAGCCTAATTAACCATAACTTACAACTAACTTACTGGTCCCATACGGACACTCTATAAGTTAAACAATAATACTTAATGCTAATGCCTTTCGGCTCAAAGATCTATTTAACTTCAATTCCATTTTATTTATTTTTTATTCATTAGAAAATTTCAAAAAAAAAAACTAATATCAATATCCTTTTTTTATTTTTACTTAAAAACTACTTAAAATAAGGTCCTCAATATAAAACTTAAAGCTAACTAAAACTACCTATTCTACCTATAAACTACTTAAAACTAGAACAACCACAGCAGCAAATCTAACTATCTAACGCTTTTTGTTTTTCATATTTTGTTGCCTTTTTTTTTTTTATTCCTGGTTTTTTTTTTATTTTTTTTTTTGTATTTTCCTTTTTTGTATTTTCTTTTTGTGCCACCATGCCTATTCTACTTAAAACTAAACCCTAAAACTATAAAACAAGTATGTAAGCCGGCCAAGGCTTTAAACCCTATCCCGACTACCCACTATCAAGTGCCGATTGAAGCCACCAGAACTGGTTCTCCTGCTTCACCCTATCAGTTCGGTCCCTTTCGGACACAGCCCTACTGAACCGAAGGAGCTCTGCTCCGCCTTGTGCCATGACGTCCCGATTGTACAGGAGTCGCCTATCCACGGTTCGTCGTCTGACGTGGTAGATTAGCGGAACTGCCAATCTATCCTGTATCAGACCGCATCTGTGTAAGAAGAGGAATGCTTCTGGTGGAATGAAGCCGCTAAAGCGTGCAATCTCAAAATACTCGTCGTTCGGATAGAACGCCCCGAAAATTAAATTGTTGGTCGAAGACATAGCTCTTGCAATGTGACCTCGAACGAGTTTTATCACGAAATTGTCAATTCTGTTGATTCGAGCCCCGTTGTATAGGACCTCGTTGGAATAGTAATGCACGTACGAAGATTCGGGTGTTCGATATAAGCCGGTACAGCGTCGTAAACACTGCCGCTCGAATACCCGAAACTTCTCCATCTGGGAAGGGGCAACGTTGAACCACACAGGACAACCATAAACGATCATCGGCCGTATGAGGGCCATGTAGCAAATTACCTTCACTCTGGGGTCAAGCCGACTGCTAAAAAACAGCCGTTTCGTCAGAGCGAAGGCTCCTCTTGCCCTGGTCAGAGCAGCATTTATATGTCTGTCGAAATATAAATACTGATCTAACCAGATACCGAGGTACTTCACTACACTTTTGCTCGCTAATGGCTGCCCGTGAAGATGAACGATAACCATCTTGCGCCAATTCTTGCACGTATCCCTCGTGCCCCTAGCCAACGGAGTCCGGAACAGAATTGTCTCCGACTTCTGGACATTTATTTTCAGTTTCCAGTCGTCGCAATATCGCTGAATCTTGTCGAAATCACGCTGCAAGAGAATAATAATAACCTCAACCTTTCGGGCCGTTCTGTACGCAATAAGATCGTCGGCGTACGCAATTGCCTTTGTAAGACTACCTATCAGATCGCTGCTGGTGTAAATGCTGAAGAGAATCGGCGAATTCACCGCTTCCTGTTGAAGACCATTTTTAATTAAGAATGTTGTGGTAGAAGTTACATTGCCACTTTTGACAACAAACTTTCTACCGTTAAGCATATCATAAAGTATATACAACAATGGTTTGCTTATGCCAAGCCTGCTCAGTTTTAGGTAAAGACCCTCTAACCATACGGTGTCAAAGGCCTTTTCCAAATCAACCAAAACAGCACCTGTGCATTGTTGTTTTGTTTTATTCCATTGGATATCAGAAACGAGTTTAGACGCAGCATGAATTGTGTCATGACCCGCCTTGAACCCGAACTGTTTATCCGGAATTATTTTGTTGTCCGCAGCCCACTTAGTCAGAGCCCTATTGATGATCTTTTCGAAAACTTTGCTGATGCTCGGAAGAAGACTTATCGACCGAAGATTTGACGGGTTGGAGTTGTCCTTTCCCTTTTTCGGGAGAGGATGAACCACAGCGGTCTTCCAATGCACTGGATAATATGCATTATTCAGTGCATTATTGAAGAGTGTGGTGTAAATGTCAATTGCCTCCATCGATAAATGTCTTAGTACAACGTTGGATATACCATCGACACCTGCTGACTTTTTATTTTTTATTGAGTTGAAGATGAGCTGAAGCTCAACCTTCGTCACTAACAGGGGACTTGGACCCGTTTGCTCGGCGATTATGGCATTTGCCAGGGAATCGTCATTGAACCGCATGAAACCGCGGTTCTCAGATCGCCATTGTGTCATATCATTTCGAAGGTAAAAATGATTAAGTAGGGCTCTGTTTTCCAGGTCGTGGTTGGGGCGAGTGCTAGCATTCACCTTGTACACTTGCTGGAAAGCAGCTCCTACCGCCTCCACTTTTTCCTTCGGATCTTCAATTATATAAAAGTCATCGTCAAAGATGTCTTCTTCTGGATCTATTTGCGCTGTCATGAGTACGTCTCTGTTCTCTTCAGTTCTTTGGAGTTTCAGACACGGAAGGTCATTGTCGTTCTTTTTCCTAAATATCTTGTTGATTTTAGGGAACATACTAGGGTCACTGGAATTAACTGACCGGATCTTGCGGTCCCAGTACTTGTTAATTGATAACCTGTAGTTCTCCTTAATCAACAGATTGACATTTTTTATTGACGACTTCAGTGTCCTAACCTCCAAGTCGTGTGGGTCTGTAAGTCGTCTGTACAAGTTTTTGAGTCTTGTCAGTAAGCCACTCTTGTGCCTACGTAGTGCGTCAATAGTCGCGTTTCTGTAAGCGTCCATTTGGTCCCGTTCTTTGTACTTTGGTATTGTCCGTTCCATCGTTCGTTTTATTGTTTCGTCCATCTGTTGTAAATGTTGGTCAATTTCTGTATTTGTCAGGTTTCTGTTGTTTGGTGGGGCTATGTCACTCGAACAAAGTTCTCTCGCTAGGGCGTTGGTGAAACGAGGCCAGCGCATCTTACTGTAATTGTAAGAATGCGTTGCAACGTATTCCTCCAACTCCACGCGTTCGTTTGGAATCTGCATTACAGCAGCCAGTCCGCAGTGATCACTGTCGTACTCGATTGTCTGTAAGCAGTTTCGAGGGTGATTACCCACTTTGTCTGTAACTGTCAGTCTTGTGTCGTACAGCAAAAGATCCAGAAAGAAGTCGCTTCTTGGATACGATGGCTTTTCAGTAGCCAGCAGGTCGACGCCATATTCAACGCTGTAAAGATTCATCAAATTAAAAAGATGGTTACCTCTGGGATTACTATGTTGATTTCCCCAATCTTCATGTTTTGCGTTCAAATCACCGGCCAAGATGAAATAGTTTTCTTCCAAGCTCAGTTTAAGTTTCCTAAAAAGAATCTCGAGTTCTGAAGCAAAGTAAGTAACCTGCGGAGCTCCAGCCGCATACGCCGCAATCATATACATCCGCTTCCCTTGAGTGAGAGAGATGCATACATACAACGCAAACTTCTAGCGTCTTGAGCTTTCGCAATTCATTGTTGTATACGACTTTATAATTAATGCCTTTTCGTATAAAGAGAGCGACACCGCCCCCTTGAGTGGAGTCGGGCCGGTCTCTTCTTACGATATTGTAATTTTTATGAGTCAATTTGTGTTTGTGGTTTAGCTTGGTTTCGCTAGCCATAAACACATCGGGACTGTAGTCTTTCAACAATTGGAACATGTCAGCCCAACGCACTAACCATCATGCCACGGGTACTACATTTTTTTAATAAGTTAATTATTTTTAATAAATTAGTTTTTACTTTTTGTTGCGAATTTTTCAAGACGAGTGGCTTTCAAAAAAACGTTCATTCGATCAAAATTTCATTTAAAAAAGAAATAAGGATATTATGAATTAAATACTAAAAGATTTTGTAACACTGTTGACCACGTGACGTGATGCATATTTGTCATGGCTCAGGTCTATCTTCAATCCTTTTTTTGCATGCTAACTGTCTCATATTCCAAAATTAAATACGCTTACGAAAAGTGCTTTTCAAATTAAATTATTTGTTAGGATTCCACATAAAAACTGTAGGTCCTCTTTATCTCTGACGTTGCTTGCGCACAGAAAATGATGAGAGTTGTAAGTCACTATACAGGCACTTTGTCTCTAAGAGTTTTTGAGCCACGAAAATGTTTTTTGTTTATTTACGGTTTAAAGGTGCACAAAGCTCTTTTTGGTACTTTTATCGACTTAAGGTTTTCTTAACAAAATTTCGTAAACTTTTCCAAAAAATTTCCTAGATTTTTCGTTGAAAGACATAAAAAAGTTGCTTTTAATTAAGATGTTGATACAAAATAAGTGTTCTCATTCTTCGATTAATTTGAAAAATGAGACGTATGTGTATGTTTTTTTTATACAATAAGTTTTACATTTTAAAGCAAGTTGTTTAAGGTTAGGGGTTTCTAAAAAAAATATAAATTTGAAAAATATTGCAGTTTAAAAAAATGTATTCTTTTAATGGAAAATATGTTTGTTGCAATAAATTCCGTTACATACTTTAAATTAAAACAAGAAAATTTTGTGTGTTAAAATCAGTAAAACTTCAACGTACATATACTGATTCTTTTTTAAACCGCGCATTAAGAATGTGACATAATTTACCCAACTCTGTTTTTCTTTTTCATTTTGATTAACTTCCCATAGGAAGTTATTGTAATGGGTCCGATTTGTCAAATTGAAAATTTTGACATTTCTCGACGTATCCGTACGTCCGTTTGTCCGTACGTTCGCGACGTTTTTTTCGTTGTCCATAGCTCAAGAACCAGAAGAGGTATCGACTTCAAATAAATTTTGTTATACAGATAATAAGGCAGAAAGATGCAGAAAGGGCTCTCAAGAAAATTGCGTGGGTGGTTTTTTTACCATAGCAGTTTAAAAAAAAAGTGAAAATTTTGGTTAACCCTTAATATCTTACGAACCAAAAATGCTAGAGACTTGAATTAAATTTTATATAATATATTGTAACGTGATACCAAACAGGTATATTTTTTGAAAAAAATCCAGTTAACAGTTTTTTTTATAAATCAAAAAACTGAAAAAAAAAGTTTGTCACCTCGAAAATTTTACGAATACAAAATGATTTTATCTCCAAAATAATTTTGTGCAACGAAAAATAATGTTTTTGACATCAAGTAAAATTTTGAGAAAAATCAAATTGATAGTTTTTTTATAAAAAATAAAAACCTAAAAAAAACATTACTCAAAGTTGGTAAAAATTGATTTTCGACTCAAATATCTATTCAAAACTTTGAGATATTGGCTTAAAACTACTTTTATCTTTCAAAAAATATTGTTGTCAACATTCAGTAAAATTTTGAAAAAAATCGAATTGATAGTTTTCTTACAAAAAATAAAATCTTAAAAGAAAATTTAACAAAATTTGGTAAAAATTGATTTTCGACTCAAATATCTTCTCAAAAATTTTGAGATTATGGCTTCCAACAAATTTTAGCTTATAAGAATTATTGTTTTCAACATTCGGAAAAATTTTGAGAAAAATCGAATTGATAGTTTTTTTACAAAAAATAAAAACCTAAACAAAAAAATTAATAAAAGCTGGTAAAAATTGATTTTCGACTCAAATATCTTTTTAAAAATTTGAGATATTGGGTTTTAACTACTTTTATCTTTTGAAAAATAATGTTGTCAACATGCAGTAAAATTTTGAGAAAAATCAAATTGACAGTTTTTTTTACAAAAAATAAAAACTTAAAAGAAAATTTAACAAAAGTTGGTAAAAATTGATTTTCGACGCAAATATCTTTTCAAAACTTTGAGATATTGGCTTTTATCTTTTAAAAAAATTGTTTTCAACATTCAGTAAAATTTTGATAAAAATCTAATTGACAGTTTTTTTTACAAAAAATAAAAACCTAACAAAAAAACAATACTAAAACTTGGTAAAAATTTACTTTCGACTCAAATAGCTTTTCAAAAATTAAAAATATTGTCTTCAAACTTTTTTTATTTCACAGAAAATATTGTTTTCGATATTCAGTGGTTTTTTATAAAAATCCAACAGTCCATTTTTTCATAAAAAAATAAAATCTACAAGAAATAGTACGCAAATTTGGTAAAAATTGATGTTCGGTTCTTGATATCTCTCAAATTAATTTAATTCATCTAACTAGTAAAAATTTAAGAAATGCTACTAAAATTGGTAACATTTTTTTTTCACTAAAAATCTATTTAACAAAACTAGATTTTCAAACTAAACTATTTCTTTATATGAAAAATATTGTTGGTAATTTTAAAATTTTTAAGAATAATTCAACTGACAACTTTTTTAACCCAACACGAAAACCTACAAACTTTGAAGCAAGACAAATCGACAGACGGGATGGGAAGTTTTCAGTGTGGGTCGCATCCCAGCCTCTTTTTTTGATATTCAAAACGTCGAGACAAACGTCCACCGGTACCTCCTCTTCCTATTTTCCTAAAGCTCGCAGTGCGTTTAAACTTTAAGCGTGTTTGAGTGCCTGGTAATTATTAAAATAAAAGGACACGTACAAAGAAAGTTGGTCTCTGACTGCCGTTTTATAAAAAAGTTTTTTTTAAATTTTAACTTTCTTTGTCAGCGTTGCCATCTCATTGTTTCAATAATCTTTAATAGTAAAGTAAAGACTGCTAGACTTAACGTAGAATTTCCTAAAACTTAGAACAAAGGATTTATCTGCAGGCTCAAAATATGTGTATTACTACGTTTAAGTCAGGTTTTGACGTATGTTATATGCATATGATATAGTCACTACAGACCTTCGTAAGCCTTTACTATAGGTACCTTGCTCAGTAAATGTTCGTTAATAAATCACATTAATGTATACGTACAACATAATTCTGGCAACATCTTGAACAGCTTGTCAAAATCATCATCATGCCATAGTTAATTTGTTTTATTCATTTTTTGTTGTTGCTGTTTTTTTCTTTTCTTCCTATGTTAGGAAGGTGAGAAGGTTCTTAAGAACAAAACACAAATACAGCCAAACAAAAAAACCAAAACAAAAGAAAGTAGGAAGTTTACAAGTTTGCAAGTTTCCTCGTGTCGTTTGCGTTGTCGTCGTCGTCGTCATCGTCATCATCATCAATAGTATTCGTATAGCGTATAGAGCATAGAAATCATATAAAAGAAAACATTGCGCCAAGAAACACCAAAATGGCAACTTTAACCTCCTTCATCTTTTCTGTTTAGATTTTGTGCTTCCTCGCCCAAAAGTAGGTACCTAGGTATAGTTATATTATTATTATTCCTCATCGTCATCACATCCACCATCACCATAACCATTGCCATCACCATACACCACACCATACCATGCCATAGAGAACCATCCCTTAAGTCATCCTCGTGTAAAGCAAGCATTTCATGCATACATTTGTATATCGCCCTCTGAGAACAAAACGAGCAAACTTTTTTTGATGAAAATACAACAAAAAGAAAAATAAGAAAGATGAATATACTCGTACAGAGAGGAATAAAAAAAAAAGAATATACTAAGAATTACGACGATAAAAAAGAGCAACTCAAATAAATCCCCCTTGCTCCACTCCCCCCCCCACCATTCCAAACCCATTGACAATATCCTTATACCCGAGATCCGACCCAACAACAAACACACAAAACCCATGGTGTGAGATGTAATGTTAAAGCAAAAAAGGATGATTTTCCATCCGCAAAACTTCACAATCTAGATACCCGACATGACTTACTCCGGTGGTGAAAATATTGAAACCCGTTATGTGATTACCAACTGCATCACTCTACCCCAATACCCAGTGCCACCTTCCACTCTCAGTCCCAATCCCAAACCCAATTCCACTCCCACCACTTTGGCCATCTCATTTAACAACAAAACTCCTGTGCACCAACACAGCCAAAACACACATAGTTGAACCGAAAAAAGGACAAAAACCAACTAGTATACGACTCGAGTAGAAATGTTAAAAGTTTGCCAGTGTATTTCACTATTTCAACACTCCCCATGGGAGAACTCCCAGGACACAACCACCCAACATCCAACTCGAGGTGAATAAATGGCTTGATATACAGATACAGGGTTGGCATGATGGCCGAGCCGAGCCGGGCCGATTCTATTCGTTTCATTTGGAATGGATTCAAGCTTGGGTCTTGGGTTCGGCGCTTCAGGTTCTGGTTTGGGTTCGTATCGGGTGGCGTGTATAAAGTGTACGTATAGTGCAATAAAACCATTGTGGATTGAAATTGCTGAAGGTACAACCGAACAAAATAAAAGCAAAGCAAAAAAAAAAGGACGAGGACGTGGTGTGAATACTTAATCAGATTGAAATGGAAATTACAGAGAATCCTTCATACATAAATACAAATACAAACACATAGAAAGCCATGTCGTTCGGGCGTACCTTCCTGACGTCGCGTCGCATTGCTGCCATCGTCGTCGTCGTCGTCGTCATCGTTAGCAGAGTTCGTTTCATTCAGTTTGAGATTTTGTTGGTTTTGGGCCATGACCCATACCATGATGGCGTTGACTTGATATACATTCAACGAGGACAAACTAATCTTTACTAACTTGGTTTGCTGCTCGCCTGGTAGCTTCGGCCTCCAACATGTCTGTATGCAGCCTTGCTCGACATTTTCATATCACTCTTCCGGCCCCTCCTCTATATTGTAATATACCCATAGTGCCGTGTAGACCTGTCACGACCCTGGAAAGAGGGCCTCTACTTGTATAATTCGGTATCTCACATCTGACAGTCGTTTGCTTTTATTTACTTTCGTCAGTCAGTTCAGGCATTCCCAGTCACTCTGCCTACATATATACTATCATCTGCCACCCCTTAACCCCCACGCCCACAACATACCACCTTCAGAAAAACACAGAGGCCTTTCCTCTATAGTATATTCCTTTAAAAATAGGATCCCCACATATAGTATACTGTATACAGCAGTATACACAGCATACAGCATTCACCAAGCCACGCTGGCTCTGGCTCTGTATAGAACAGAACAGAAGGACTCTAAAGCATTATAACATTATCCTTCTGGTTATGTTTCCGCCACTGTCACTTTATGTGTGCGCATACCGTTACATGTGAAATACACCAAACGCCAAGCACTCCCTCTGAATAGAGGTAGGTACAGAGTAAATGAGTCTTCTATAAATGTGTGTATAAGGTATACCTAGATAGGTATAAAATTATATTGGATCGGGCGATAGGTACCTATCCTCGAACACCGACTGTTTTACACTTTTTGTGTGTTTTTGTTTATTTTTTTTTTGTCTGTTTTGTTGTTTTTGTTTTCGTTTTGTCTCCACACCGTGAGAGAAAATTTTATCCACTGTATTCCTTCTCGATGAAAATTAAACCAGAGTTGCCAATTTGTATGTATTTTTGTTTTTGTATTATTAGAGATAAAAAGTGCTATAAACCTTAATTTTAGCCGCAACAATTCGAAATTTTCGAAAGTACATATAAGAATGAAGGAACTTCAAGTTTTCGAACAAAATTCTAGATTTTAAGAAGATGATTGTACAAGAAACCTTGTTTTGTTTATCTGGGCTTTAAACATGACGATTTGAGCTTCAGCTACCTGACAGATCTCGTATTTTTGTATAATTTTTAGGCACAAATCTAAACACATTGCCAGCATTATAAAAATAGCTAAGGATTTAAGAGGAAATACCAGTGCACCCTGATCTCTAAGTTTTTAATATCAAAAGCGGAGGGAAAAGCAGAGTTCGGTAAAGCATTCCACATTCTTGATGTGCGGTTAAAAAAAAGAATCTATTTATGTGATAGTACCCAAGTAACTATTTTGCTATTTTGACGTCAAAATTGTTTGCACAAATATCGGTAAAACAACGAAAGGCATGGAATATTGCAACGGTGTTTGAGCGATGTAAAAATGTCGGTTACAGTTCTATCGCCTATCGTTTTCAAAAGCTCTCTTTTAGAATTATGAATAAAACACTAAAACTTGTCCATATATGGAGGTAATACTCAAGTTTTGGACGAATGGAAGCTTTGTTAACAACAGCTTGACCAGAAGGGGTGAATAATTTCTTGAACCGTCAGAGAAGTCCTAAGCACCTATCAGCATTTTCGGCAATGTCGAATATGTGATCATTTCTTAAGATGTGATCTGTGATACACATACCGAGTTTATTAAAAGCTGATTAGTTTCCTCGATGTAAGTGTCTGTCATGGATAGCAGCATTGGGTGGGTAACGCCTTAACGCCAAGAGACATTATTGATGTTTAAAGCAATAAATTATTCACTGTTAATAATTCCCTATTGGACAATGCTATCGAGATCAGAATTTAATGAGCTTTTCATACGCTGCCGTTGAAGTTCTACATCAGAAGAGCAAGAGTGTAAATATAGTAACAAATATGAAAAGCTCAGGGTACTGTCATCAGTTCTATGGATTAGAATTTATAGCAAGGGATCGTTTTTGAATCTAAGGAAAAGAATCGGTGTCAGAACGGAGCCCTGGGGAACACCACTATTTGTTTCGTGAGTTCCAGACTTGAAACTTTTGAATACTACTTGTATATTTTGCCAACCGAGATGACGGCTAAGCCATAGCTTCTTAATTCATTCTAACTTTTAACTATTGTAATAGAAAAATTATGAATAAATAATTTTCTTACTTACTTACTTACTTACTTACTACTTGTATTGAACAATTAAAAATGTAGTCTCTAAACACAGGCATTTCCGATAAAGAGCCATCGCAGTTTTTGAAAAAATGAATGTTTTAGTTTTAAATATTCTCATAAGACCTCAAAAATCTTGCCCAAAAAGTTTTTGAATCAGTGCAAAATTATTTGTAGTTTTCACTATTCAAAACATCAAATGCATTTATACGTATCTCAATATTTTATTTTTTAAATGGACCTGATTAACTAACTAAGATAAATTTCAACCGATTGACCTTAACATTTAGATATATCTTAACAAATAAATTTTCTTTGCAAGTACGTTGAAATTTTTATTTTATATTCCATATTTTATTTAGGTATTTATTTTATTTTATTTTCATCTTTCAAGTAATATGACTTTATGGAGACTACATTTAAATCAAATAATAATAAGATTTATGATACATGAGTTTAATATAATTAACTTAAAATAATAAATTTTATAACAAATTCAATAAATTTCTCATAATATTTAACCTACTTAGTATTATTAAAATCAATTAAAAAATCAAATTCATTAAAAACAATACAGAGATCAGTAATTGGATTGTGTTTGTCATAATTTGTACTATGAAAAGGAACATGTACAAAATTACCATCTTTATGTCGCGAACTACGGGAAGGTACGTTAATATTAAACATTGATAGCAAAGTAGAACAATCTATATTAGAATTCTAAACTTTCTCAGCACTAAAAGTTTTAAATTAATTAATATACACCTGGTCTCATAAGATGGAATATTTGAGTTTCTAAAAACCTTACGTAAAGCAAATTTGGTAAATCTTTACTGACAAGGCATAAATAAAGGATTTCTAGAGTATATAGATCTTCAAAACAGTTAGAACTTCTAGAAATAATACCCAACATCGCGTTAGGTATAGAAATAACGTGGCCAATTTGAAGTGAAAAACTCATTTTATAGTCAAAGATAACTCCAAGATCTTTTTGTCTCGTTAACCTTTTTAATGGATGAATACCAATTTTGAAACTGAAACTAAATGGATATAGTATCTTAAAAAATGTAACAACACTGCATTTTTCAACATTGAAATAT
The DNA here is from genome assembly GCA_920104205.1 of Eupeodes latifasciatus. Classification (NCBI taxonomy): domain Eukaryota; kingdom Metazoa; phylum Arthropoda; class Insecta; order Diptera; family Syrphidae; genus Eupeodes; species Eupeodes latifasciatus. The sequence continues at coordinate 159,187,716 of OV049926.1, forward strand.
AAATCCATTTATAGTACACCAGTTAACAATGCAGTCAATATTAGATTGAATTTAACTGGCATCTAATGAAGATCTTACACAGCTAAAAATCTTGAGATCATCGGCATATAAGAGACAATTTGCATAAGAAATATAATTTGACAAATCATTAATTAAAAGAATAAAAAGGAGTGGCCCAAGGTGGCTGCCTTGTGGTACACCTGAAAAGTTTATTATTTCATTTGATAAAAAATCACCAATTTTAACATATTCACTACGTCCAACTAAATAACTTTTAATACAATCATGGAGAGCCGAGTGAAACCCTAGCAGCTCAAGAATATTGTGTTGCACAAGATCAAATGCCTTTGAGAAATCGGTGTAAATAACGTAAATAACAACCAAGACAATACTTCGTAAATATTGATAAATTGGTTGCCGTCGATCTACCACTCATAAAGATATGCTGATGATGAGAAATATGATTTCGAACTAAACCCTATACAGTTTATTTTTAACAATTGCTTCAAATACTTTCGGGATTAAGTGAAGTTTAGCAATAGGTCTATAATTTTCCACAGATCCCTTAGATCCAGATTTATGCAAGGGAGTAATCAGATAATGTTTCCAAATATCTAAAAATATACCTTGTCGCAAAGACATGTTGAAAATATAACACAGCGGGGCTGCTAAACTGTATTTAAAAAATTTTAAAAGAACTGGAGGAATATTATCTGGTGCAGCGGAGAAACTGTTATCCAGAGATGATAAAGCTGACAACACATCATCATCTGTAGGTAAACAAAGACTACCAGCATTAACATTAGAATTGAAATTATTAAAATCTTGATCATAATTTATTCTCAAGTCAGCAAAATTTGATTGGAAAAATAAAGCGAAATTATTACAAATATCACTTAAGTTCTCTGAAAAGGCCCCTTTGTATTATACACTATATTTTTTTCTTTAAGTATTTATAAATGACCAAAAAACTTTATAATTACTCTTTATTTTCAACTCCGGAGACCAAATATATTGTTTATAAGTAAATCTTTTTCAAAATTCATACTCTTTCCTATTTAGAAAGCAAAAACGTAAAAAAGCATTTTCTCATACATTAATCTTAAATTTGCTGTTTACAACTAAGCCTTATAGCTCTTAGCTTTTAAAATATTCTTAAAAATATAACTTTTAACTTTAATAACTTTTTTGTTGGTATGAAAAAGAAGGTAGAATATTTATTATGAAGTAGCGGCAACTCTCCAAAAGATTTAAGTCATTTTTTCAACCTGACAGACAATAGCATCCTCGTTCCTAGAATATATCAGTTATACATCATTTTATGTATAACTATGTATATAGAACTGTATATACACTCCACTCATGTTGGTACCTCTATAGGTTGTAAAGCTTGTAGGTACGTAAACTGGAGGACAAAGTTTCATTCTACGTTGAGTGTAGCAAGCAGTCGGTTCTCGGTTGTGGGTATATCTTGTGCTTCTATACCGATATTTAAGTATACACAGAACATCAACCTATACCTACCTACAAACCAACCAGCAGTATAGTAGTAGCAGCAGCAGCACTGGGATATTATTCGGTCTTTCATTGCTCTTTTCATTTTTCCTCTTGCTTTTAATTTCCTTCTCTCTTTGTCGCTTAAAGTCATAGATCCTACATCTCCTTTTCTCTCTGCTTTGAAAATGTACACAAAATAAAAGGAAAAGAATAAAAAAATATCAACATTTTCAGGATTTTCATTTTTGAATTTAGTCTTGTGCTGCTATAGGTACACAGTATAACATAGCATAGCACAGCATACCCAACTCGCTTCCTATCCTTATAGCCACCCAACACCACCTCTACCACCATTCACCACCCACCATCCCAACCCATCCCATCACAAACGAATCAACCTGCTCCAACAACAGATGATTTTCTCGTATACACAAGGACATTTTATTGAATCCACGTTGGTGCTTATAGCCTATTTGTATGATGATAACTGTATTTTATACCTATATCATAGCTGTACCTATCTATGTATATTGAGTTTGTATGTTTGTTTTTATTTTCCTTTTGTAGCTTCAAAGCTGATGGGGTAGATAAGAATACATCTTATAATATATTTTTCTTTCATTTTTATTCTGGTTTAAATACAGTCATTCACTTTATGAAGTTTTTTTTTTTTCTTCGTTTTAATTTTTCCATTTTCTTTTGCAAAAAGGCATAATCTAGGAAGGTTGTTGGATGGTCGAAGGTTATGTATGCGAATATATACGGGTTGGTATATACCTAACTTATATAGTATGTAGGTATATGCTCGATAAAAGTTTACTTATGACTTAAAGGCCAAACGACGCGGCGCCAAAGTTAAAGTTTGGCTTTGTATGTTTTATAAAAAGTTAAATATTTTTTCTCTCTCGAAATTTTTAAAATATTATTTTCTTTCTTGGGAATATTTTTTTTTTTAGCTTTGAGAATTACTTCATTCTTCTGCCTCCCCATTTTTATTTCTTCTTCTTTCGGATAATTAGGTATCGAAGTTTCTGAACACCACAAAAAAAAATATTATTTTACAACTTTTACCTTTTCCTATATAAGGTGCAATCAATATGGATAATTAATTAAGAGATCTATTAAACTTTATGAAGCAATCAAAATATTAGCTGTTAAATATCGTGATATTGTTTTTTATTTTTAAATATTGGTTCTAAATAACTTCATTTTAGCTACATTTATTTTTAGTTTAAATATGTACTTACTGATTTTTATAAAATTTTACCACCAACCACTTGTAAACTTAATTTCAAAATAAATATCAAAAATGTGCTTTCAGAATATTTTGCAATTAATTTATTTTCTGAAAGTTCAAAAATGTGTTATTAACTTCCCATAGGAAGTTATTGTAATGGGTCCAATTTGTCAAATTGAAAATTTTGACATTTCTCGACGTTTCAAGGCCCCTAGAGTCGAAATAAAAGATTTTTAGAAATATGTCTGTGCGTGCGTGTGTACGTACGTTCGTACGTTCGCGACGTTTTTTTCGTCTTCCATAGCTCAAGAACCAGAAGAGATATCGACTTCTAATAAATTTTGTTATACAGATAATAAGGCAGAAAGATGCAGAAAGGGCTCTCAAGAAAATTGCGTGGGTGGTTTTTTTACCATAGCAGTTTAAAAAAAAAAGTGAAAATTTTGGTTAACCCTAAATGTCTCATGAACTAATGACGCTAGAGACTTGAAATAAATTTTATATTATATATTGTAACGTAATACAAAATAAGTATATTTTTGGAAAAAAATCCAATTACCTAACGGTTTTTTTTTATACATCAAAAAAACTGAAAAAAAAAATGTGTCACCTCGAAAATTTTACGACCAAAATATGATTTCATCTCCAAAACAATTTTTTGCAACGACATCTGATAAAATTTTGAAAAAAATCTAATTGACAGTTTTAAAAAAAAAATAAAAACCTTAAAAAAAATTTTACTCAAAGTTGGGAAAAATTGAATTTCGACTCAAATATCTTTTCAAAAATTTGAGATAATGGCTTTAAACTACTTTTATCTTTCAAAAAGTAATGTTGTCAACATTCAGTAAAATTTTGAAAAAAAATCGAATTGAAAGTTTTTTTTACAAAAAATTAAAAACCAAAAAAAAAATTAACAAAAGTTGGTAAAAATGGATTTTCGACTCAAATATCTTTTCAAAAATTTGAGATAATGGCTTCCAACTAATTTAAACTTATAAGAAAAAATTGTTTTCAACATTCGATAAAATTTTGAAATAAATCGAATTGACAGTTTTTTTAACAAAAAATAAAAACCTAAAAAAAAAACAATACTAAAACTTGGTAAAAATTTACTTTCGACTCAAATAGCTTTTTAAAAATTACAAATATTGGCTTCAAACTTATTTTATTTCACAGAAAATATTGTTTTCGATATTCATATACCATTCGATATAAAAATCCAACAGTCCGTTTTTTTCATAAAAAAATAAAATCTACAAAAAATAGTACGCGAATTTGGTAAACATTGATACGTATAGACTAACTTTTAAGCAAGACAAATTGACAGACGGGATGGGAAGTTTTCAGTGTGGGTCGCATCTCATCCTCTTTTTCATATTAGACTTTGATTTGGTAAAATGTAGTTCGTTGATATTCGAAATTACATCCTAATTATAATCTCAAATTTCGTCTTTTTCGTCAGTTCTGTTTCAGGTATATTGTTATTGTTCTTCATTTCATGATCATTAGTACTTTTAAGATGAATATTGTTAGATTTTGTTTATATTGTTTGTTGATTACTTAGAAATATTTAGTAAAACTATGAGAAATTAGTAAAAGATAAGCGAATAACGTTACGCTAAATTTCAAAAGTCTGTTTTGAAAACTGATATAGTATTTTCTCCCAGTTCTACATATTACTAATTGTTTTTAATTGTTACTAAGTGATTTTCATACTTTTAAAATTACATGTGCCATTATTAAGTCCTAAGAAATTTGTATCCACTAATTTTTATTAAATTTCATTATAATACTTTCAAAACAGAATATTTTATCAGTTTTATGTAACCTCGTCAGTCCCCTGGCAGTGAAATTCTTTTGTATAATCACCCATATGGCAAGTTTTGCATTTTTAAAAAATATCGAACTTGAGATGTTAATTAAACATGAAATTACGATGGTAAAGAAGTGGAATAAAAGTTGGTCCTACTATTCCGTCCGTCTGTCTTTCTGTACTGGACCCTACAGCTTAAAGCCGATTCACATTGGGTGTTTTTTACATTTTTTTAACACTAAAAATAACAGTGGTTCTCAAAAACAAACCGATAATATTTTAAATTTTCGCTAAAATATTGTTTGGCTTAATTTGCCTATGGAACCCCCATAGAACCGTTATTTTGTGTTTAAATTTTCTCAAGAACTAATAAACAAGGTCTTATACTATTTCAATAATATTTGAAGATCAAAAATGCCATTGTTTTAATTCTTGATTAAAAAAAAATATTCAATATCTCGAAAATGGGTCATAATTTTCTAAAGAAATTGATATGTAAAACGTTCCAAAAATATTTGTAAACTTGAAAAAAATTATACAACAAAATTAATTTAAAAAAAAAACAATCTTTTGATTTTCAAATAAAATTTTTGAGAAACCAAATGGCGTTTGAATTTTTTAAAACAAACATTTTTTTCAGATACATTTTTAAATCTTTAAATACAGGAAATATTTTTAAACATACTTTTTGAATAGGATGAGCAAGTTTTCACGACCCAGTCGTGCATTTTATTTAGTTTTTGTATTTGATAGTTGAGCCCTATATCATGAACATCGGACAGAGTAGAGTTTAGTTCGAAAAAAAAACTATTGATTCACGAAAAAGTGCAGGAGCGTAGAATGATATAAGATTTGAATCCTTGGTGATATTGATATTTTGTATATATTATTCATGAAATAGGTTTAAAGGTTGTTAGGATCACTATACACAAAAAAAACGTCATGGAAACGTTATTAAAAATATGGATTTATTGAAATCTATAGATTTCCAGTAATTTAAAAACATAGAGTAGCCTCGCTAAAACTTGTATTTGCTCTGATCCGATAATAAAAGAACTTTGAGGTGATGTTAAGGACGTATAAATGAATCTGGACATTAGAATTCAGCACTATTATAACTTTTTCGAAGTAAGTGTCTAATTTTCCTGAATTATCATATTCTAAAGAACTTTTTAGATGTTTTATATTTAATACACTTCTACCACTTTTCCAAAACAATATTTTCTGCTAAGCAAAACTGAATACAATTTGGACAAAACCAATTTTTCCTTTTTAAATGTTTTAATATACACACAATTGGCAACGGCCTAGTCACTGATAAAGCTTCTGTTCCCATCGATCATCGAAATTAAGCATCAGTGAGCGTGGTTAGTAGAAAGATGGGGGACCGTCTCGAAACCTACCGCGTGCTGTTGTCATGTGTTCTTTCTGTCTGTTGTTCTTTCTCTTCTGTCCTTCTGTCTTGTATTAATGTCTTGTGTTGTTATCACCTTAATAGTCTTAGTCGATCAAGGTGCTGTGTCTCTACTCTGTACATTTATGTGCTGAGTAGCATGTAATGGTAATGGGTGGTTATACAAAAGTTGGGTAACTTTTGAGGATATTTTGTTTACGATAGTTTTTAAATCAAACTTCTATAAATTCGGGTGTATATGATAGCTAATCTAATTAATATATTGTTCCCAATCGGGCCAGTCACTTTTTTGAGTATATTGTAAGATATTTAAAAATTTCAGAATTTTACTGCCAAAGGACTGACGAGTATACACAGTTTTGAAAGTATTATAATGAAATTTAATACAAATTAGTAAAAATCTCTTAGGATTTAATAATGATCACTTAAAATCACTTAGTAACAATTAAAAATAATTATTAATATGTAACACTAGGAGAAAATACTACATCAGTTTTCAAAACAGACTTTTGACATTTAACGTTACGTTATTCACTTATCTTTTACTACTTTCACATAGTTTTACTAAATATTTCAAAGTAATCAACAAACAAAATCTAACAATATTCATCTTAAAAGTACTAATGATCAAGAAATGAAGAACAATAACAATTTACCTCAAACAGAACTGACGCCACACTACTGACGAAAAAGACGAAATTTGAGATTATAATCTGGACTAATGTTTTTTTTTTGTAATTTCAAATATCAACAATCTAATAACAATAGTCTAATACGAATAAATAAAAATAAACTTTAGACTAGCAAAAAAATAACGACTCACCATAAAACTGACGTGTTGACTGGCTAAGCACGTGTATAGACAACAAACATAACCCAAACTCTGGTACAGTTATGGTGGCCGTCAAATTGTGCGACCCACAACTAACTTTACTACCAACATTAACATTCAAAGTGGGATTTGACGTTGAGTCGGCGATATTTCGCACGAATTTTAAATTTAAATAACATACAACGGACTGACGAGTGAAACTGAACACAAAATTTCTTATTTTTTAAATAAAGTGGGAACACTGCATTATGAAAGTCTTAGTATATATTTAACTATATATGTACATCACAGATTGTAGTAAATTGATAAGTTTTCTCAAATCAATGATAATGTTTAATAGACAATCACTGAATTGTAGGTTTTCAGGGGTGTGACATACCAGAGGACTGACGTTTTAAGAACTAATTGTGTTTTTTTAATAACTTGTATTCAAAATGAAGAACTGAAATTGGGTGACTAAATAAAGGTCTTTCCATTGTTTTAAAATAAATTGCAATCTCAATAAAATATAATCAGACTTTGTATATATTGGTTGATGACATCGAGTTACCCAACTTTTGTATAATCACCCCAATGTAATGTAATGTAATGTAATACACACAATTATTGCATTATTGCTTTTATATTCCTTGAGTTTCTTAAAAAAGGAAAAAACAATTATCCTGAAAACGGCTTAAAGTGGACTTTTGAATAGAACCTCTGTAAAAATTAAAATTCAACATACGTACATATTTAATTGATAAATTTAAGTTTGAAAAAAAAAATTAATATTTTCATTACGTGAGCGTGTGAGATTAGTCATCCTTTTTAATTTTTTAAGAAATAACTTGGGCCTAAAATTAGCTGCAAATTGGATACAAAATTATATAAAAATCTCATCAATATTTGTCAAAAATAGCAACGATTTCAAAATTTCTTCTAACAACAAATTTGATATTGCAAATTGCCTTAATAAAACCATCAAATTTCTTTAAATATATGGGTAAGCATACAACATACATACCTTTCTATATCTACATAGGTCTATAAATATGTTCATATTAAGTAAAGAACACTTCAAAAAAAAAAACATTTTATAATACCTACCCTTTGTCAGAAACAGAATCTTTAATTTATTCCACCCTTTTCACCTTTCTCACAAAATACCTCATATTTAATCTCATATTGAAATTCCTATTCCAATACGTGTATGTATATCTTCGATTTTTATTTGATTGCAATAGGTTTATTCTCAAGTTTGGCAATTTTTTGCTTTGTTCAAAATATTCAAAGGACATGGAAGTGTTTTTTTTTGCGTTTTGCTTTGGGGGAAAAAATGGAAAGGGGTTATTTTCGAACCATATTTACTTTTTTTTACACTCTCTAAGTAGTATACAGAGATGTATCTAAAATTTATTTCATTTTTTTTGCTGTTTTTTTAGTTTGTTGTTGTTGTAATCCCAAATCCCTTAAGTCCAGTCTCTTATATAATAACCATTCATTTTCAGTATACTTACATACTTTCGGTCATACTAGCTTCACTATACCGAATACCTATAGGTATAGGATATTGTATCCCAAAAGAACAAGCAGGAATAATTTCTTTTTCGTAACAAATTACCATTCCAAAGAAGAAAAAGGATCAACAGCATTTATTTTTTGCCTTAAAAAAAAGGAGTAAAAAACTTTCTTTTTTTTTCTCTCTGCATGCCAATGAAAAAGGGTTAGAAGACACCTTCTTCAATTTTTTTTACCGTTGGTGTTGCAAAAAATTGGGTTTTTATATAAACCTTCCATATAACCTCATATACTGATGTATCCCGCTATAGAAGGACCAAGTCAAAAAAATAAAATAAAAAAAAAGAAACAAGAAACCATCGTCTTTTACATCCCCAAAGCATAAAACACCAAAATTGACCACTTCCATTGAATCCAAATGATTGCAATGAAAGGGCGAAGGACATATTATACTCTCCGTCCTTTATACACAGAGATGGTTGGAAACTGAAAATAAAAATAATAATAATAATAAAAGTAATAACAAGGAAGGAAAAAAAGGATTTTTACCATAAATTCACCCTCCGTAACCCAAACCATGAACACGTTCGTTTTCTCGGTCTTCCGTCGTAGTCGGTCGCATGGCTTGGCTTCCTTGTGTATGCGCTAGACCACCATCAGGACTCTCAAACCCAACGAGACCGACACTCTGTCACAACTTTTTTTTGTGTTCGTCGTACACTTCGCCCATTTTACCCGCCACCCAAATATATAGACCCGAGCCAGACCATGACAGCTTCTGATGTAGAAAAGTAAAAGGAAAAAAAACCAAGAAGTAAAATCACCAACACTCACACACACTCTCACAATCATACAATGGAAAATCTAAAGGACGAAAATCTTTTCAGTAAAATAAAATGATACTTTAGACTTACTTTGCTTACTATGTGAATTTTTGTGTGTAATACTTTCTTTTCTTTAGATTCGTATACGTTATAAGTCGCCGCGCCGGCCGCCGTTCATCGTCTTCGACATCGTCGCTCGTCGGTATGGTCGGTCCTTCAGCGTTCCCTTACACAAACAAAAAAATCAGGCTTTCTAGAAAAAATAAAGAAAAGAAAACAGAACAAAAAATTAAGGACAAAAATGATTTGGCGCAAAGAAGAAAAATAAAAAGAAATACGATATAAGAATGAAAAAAAAAGAAGGTATATAAAATGTAAATTTTTTTCTTATTCAACAAAACTTTGTGCCTAGCCTTTTGGTCTATCCTTCTTCTCGTACTCGTATACACTCGTCCTTAAACACAAAAAAGGACAGTATAATTTTTTTGTGTCCTATTCATCTTTGCTTTTTTTCTTAAGGCTAAAGATTGTGTGGATTTTTATTTTTCAAGCCAATTTTGCCTTTTCCAATAGAGCTATGTCAGCCTTCACTCACTCTGCTTTGGTGAGTTCTTGTTTTTTTTTTTTTTTTTTTTTTTTCTTACGAATTTTCGAGGACAAACCTTCCATCATTGGTTTTCTTATTTTGATAGCTTTACGCAGTAAATATATGTATGTAGGTTTGGGCAGGATATTGATTCGGATTAAAATCATACTTCTGTAATAGGTATATAGAAGATACCTTATATTAAGCCTTTTACTTACAATAGAAGTCCACTATAGGAAAAGGGAAAAATATTCTAAATTTATCTTTCTAATTATAAGATTCTCAGAAGTAAACTAGAACCTCCACCAACATGATTCTGCGAACCTGCTTGATCCTAGATAAAGTTTTACCAAGTAACACAAGCTAAATTGATGATGATGGATTATAAGGCATTGCTATCCCAACAGTTAACTTTGAAATTGGAGCTTCGTTATAAATATGCTTTTTTTCAGAACTTAAGTTCTAATATCTTGAAACTGGAGAATTTCAACAACAACTCTTTTTTGCTGATTGAACATTTTTCTTGAAAAAAACCCAGAACACAGAAAATAAGGAACATTTTCAAACACTCCAGTAACATGGGTATTGACAAAGCTATACATAAAATAACCTACCTTGAATAGACTGTAGCAGAAAAAACAGCTTTTATACACCCAATTTTTGTGGGTTTTGACCGTTTACAGAAAAAGAACCCGGCAGACACCCTCGCTGAAAACTTTTCCTAAAAATACTTTGATCGAAAGCAGTAACTCCTTTCTCGATACAATTAAGAATTAAAATATGGTCTTGTACCTATTAGGTTTAGTTACAGTTTTCCACTTTGTTTTTGTTGCAAAAATTGTAAGGTTAGTTTTTTAACCTCATTTAAACTGGTTGCTAAATTGAAAGTTTATTTTTAAAACTGAAATTCTAATTTCTTTTCTAATTAATCACCCTAAAACTTTCAATCACAAGTTTGAAGAAATTTTGTTTTTTTTTTTTTTTTTTTTTTTATAAAGTACAGGCACTCAAGGGGATATTAATACCCTTAACACGTTTACGGTTAAACACAGTGCGAGTATTAGGAAAATAGGAAAGGATTTAAGAGGAGATACCGGTGCACATTGGTTTTAAAATTTTGAATATTGAAATGGGAGGGGAAAACAGAGTTGGGTAAAGCATTCCACATTCTCGATGAGCGGCTAAAAAAAGAATCTCTATACTTAACAGTACGTCCGAAATTGAGCTCGAGGTTAAACTGATGAGCATTCCTGGAAGTGCGAGTATTACGGCTGAATTGTTTGAGGGGGGGAATGCAACTGGCTAATTCGACAGAACATTGTTTGTAAAAGTATCTGTAAAACAACGAAAGGCATGAAACATTACGCCGGTGTTCGAGAGATGTAAATGTTTCGGTTATAGTTCTATCGCCGCGCCGATCATTTTCAAAGCTCTTTTTTGTATCCTATCTATAAGGCTCAAACTTGTTTTAGGGGCACCTGCCCAAATATGCGAGTTATATTCAAGTTTTGGACGAATGAAGGCTTTGTAAATTACAGCCAGATCAGAAGGGGTGAACAATTTCTTACACCGTCGGAGAAATCCTAAGCACCTGGCAGCATTTTTGGCAATATCAAATATGTGATCATTCCATAAAAGGTGATCTGTGATACACATACCGAGTACTGACAGTTGATTAGTTTCCTGGATGCAAGTGCCACTCATAGATAGCGGCATCGGGGGTATGTTACGCTTTAACGACAGGAGACAGCATTGGGTTTTCGAAGCATTAAATTCTACACGGTTTTTGATTCCCCATTGGACAATGCTGTCAAGATCAGAATTTAATGAGCTTATCATACGCTGCCGTTGAAGTTCCACATCCGAAGGACAAGGATGTGAATCTAGAAACGAATATGAAAAGCTGAGGGTACTGTTTTTTTAGTTTGTGTCTTAGTTTTCTCGAAAATATAGTGAAATCTTACTAAAAAACCGTTTCTGACATAAAACAATTACTGAAAGGATGATTAATTGTAACAATTTACAGATAAGATTCTTGTAAATTTGTATTGTTTTTGTTCCAAGGTTTTTCAAAAATCACACATAAATTATTATTGGTTCTGTTTTTCTACCAAATCTACCAACTCCCGATCTCCATTCATAATAATAATGCATTTTTAAAATTCTGGGTTTTCGAGATTTGCTGTTCAAGGGATTCTGGATTTTCGGGATTATGGGCTTTCTGGATTCAAAATTACGGGATTGTGCCTGTCTCAAAAAAATAAGAACAATAAAACATTAAACAAATAAAAAATAACATAATTTGAATTCTCTTTTTAGGCCAGTTTTAGTTCTAGCAGAGTTAAGTTCTTGGAACAAAGTTTAAATAGAAATCAATATACATAATTTTTTTAAGGAATGTAAAAACACTAGAAAATTGTTTTTTTCACACATTTCAAAGTTTCTCAAATGAAAATTTTGGCTCATTACCAAAAAAACATCTCAGGCCTCTTCCTAGCCTCATTTTTAACTTCTTAAAATAAGTTATCGTAATCGGTCCAATTTGTCGAATTAAAAATTTTGTTTTTTCTCGAGGTCTCTTTAATATAAATGAAAGGTTTTGAGAGAGATGTATGTGTGTGCGTGTGAACGTTCGGGATACCATTTTTCGTCATCCTTATCTCAAGAACCAGTAGAGATATCGACTTCAAATACATTTTGTTTTACAGATAATAACATCGAAAGATTTAGAAAATAGTTTTTTAAATAATTAAAAGTTTATTTTTTTTTACTTCAGCAATTAAGAAAAAGAAGTGAACATTTTTTGAGCCCAAATAGCTCACGAACCAGTCGCTATGGACTTTAATTTTGTAATATATGACTTGACGTTTTTTTATATAAACGGTTTTTCTTATAAATCAAAAATGACTTAAAAAAGGAATTTGTCATCTCGAATATCTTACGAACCAAAATTAATATTACCTCGGGAATAATTTTATGCGACGAAAAATAATGTTTTTGACATCTGATTATTATATTATAGGTAATTGTCCGAATTGTGTTTAATTAGTTTTGAACATTAGAATGTTGAGTGAATTCAGGGTGGATTTTAGCAACATTCGTAGTTTAAGAAAGAACTTCTATGCCACATAATGTCCACACTGCATCAAGTAGGCCAGCTGTTTTGGCATTGAGTGAAACTCAAATAGGTGAAGATTCCGATCATTCGGAATTTAATCTAAATGGGTATAACTTAGTGCCATTATTTTTTCCTCATCATGGATTAGCCGTGTATATAAGAAATGATGTTGCATACCAACTTCAGTATGGTTTGTGCTCTAATACAAACTTTAACTTCATGTGGTTAAAATTCACGGTAAATAAGCACATCATCCACGCATGTTTTTTATATCGAAGTCCAAATCTGGACAGAAATTCAACTTTTAACGAATTTGATGCTCTGTCTGACTCCATTCAAAAAATTCTTGCCCATTATCCTCACACTGAAATCGTCATTGCGGGCGATTTCAATGTACACAATTCTTCTTGGCTTCGTTATTCTGGCCAGTCAACACCGGAAGGAAGGTATGTTGAGATCTTTGCTGAGTTGAATCAATTAACTCAGCTTGTCGATGAGCCAACTCGAATCCCTGACGTTGCAGGTCAATCCGCCAACACCCTAGACTTGTTTCTTACCTCTGACCCTAATAAATACACAATCAGTGTATTACCGCCTCTAGGCACATCAGACCATTGTATCGTATCTGCAAAATTCTCATGTCAAAAAAACCCAGTTAAAGAAAAAACTCCTATGAGAACCATTTGGCAATATGAGAAAGCCAACTGGGACGGTCTCAATGAATTCTTCAGGAACTTTAACTGGTCACAATGCTTCCTCGATAGTGACGTGGACTCCAGCGCAGATATGGTAACAAGTTTAATTCTTTGTGGAATGAGAAATTTTATCCTGAATAGGGTGAAATCTATCAAACCCAAAGAGAACTCATGGTTTGATTCGAGCTGTAAAGAGGTTATTAGGTTCAGAGATGTAAGTTTCAGTTGTTATAAAGCCAACCCGACTGAGGAAGCTAGAAAGACCTGTAATGGTCATATTCGACGAACCAAATTTTTGCATGATCAGAAATTAAGGCAAAATATACTACAATGTCCCAAAGGTAGTAAAAATTTCTGGTCATTTGTAAAAAACGTACGAAACACCACGTCATCCTCGGTTCCAAGGCTCGTCCACAATGACACTCCCTATGTAAGCTCGATTGATAAAGCCAATTTGCTTGCAGCACAGTTTGCTGTTAATTCGACGCTACCGGAAAGTGTCATGAGTCTATTATGTATTGTATGAAAGCACATATTTTGTATTATTAATATTAATGTGCTTATGCACAAACTAGTCTTAAGCTCATCTTATGAAATAAAGATCAGTCTCTTTGTAAGTATCAAAGCGGTCGTTTCTATTTGTAACATACATATTAATTGGCGACGAGGACAAAAGTAAAAAAAAAAAAAAAAAAAAAAAAACTATACCTATATGTCATCCGACTCGGAAAGCAGTAAATCAGTGATATCAGCTACATTAAAAAACAAAAACCACATGACTCAAAACGTGGTCAATTTTATCGGCGCGATTGAATTTTTCAATCCATCCGAGGATGAATTTGATTTGTTTATGGAGCGGTTTGAAAATTTAATGGTTTTAAATAAAATCACTGATGATAAGAACAAAAAATCTTATCTTTTGAATCTTGGAGGAAAGGATCTGTATAAAGTCATTAGAAATGTGTCCAGACCAGACACTATTGAGAACGTCGAATACGCGGATTTAAAAACAAAGCTAAGGGGTCATTTTAATCCGCAAAGAAACATCACCGCAGAACGCTTCAAATTTGGAAGTCGCAATCAGCACCAAGATGAATCAATTAGTGACTACGTCATTATCCTAAGAGAACTAGCTGACACGTGTGATTTTGCCACTTTCTTGGACGATGCTCTTCGGGATCGATTCGTGCTTGGAATCAAAGACAACCGTGTGAGAGCAAAATTGCTTGAAAAATCCACTTTAAAATTTCAAGACGCAGTAGATCTAGCGAAGGGTGACGAAATGGCAAAGAATCAAATGAAGGTAGTGCAACCAGGGACAATGGCATCTGGTGAGATCAATGCTATTCATCGATCTTTAAAACACAATCAGTCTAGAAATGAAAAGCATGAGAAATTTGAGCGTCGAGGGAGGTCAAAACCACGGCAATTCAGAACCAAAGATAAAGACCTTCAGTGCTATTATTGTAAAAAGAATGGCCACATCAAAAAGAATTGCTACAAATTTAAAAATCGAGCTGGTCATGGAAGATTACACTACGTGGATGGTGCAGAGGCTAAAGGAGCGGAGGCTGACGAAAGCTCTGACGATGGGGCTTGGCTGGGTATGCTGAATTATGTGAATGAGGTTGTTTCGGGAACATTAAAGGTTAAGCTATTGGTTGATGAAAAGTATGTTAAGTATGAATTAGATACAGGTGCATGTGCTACTGTTATTTCGGAAAATGATTATTTATCCTTATTTAAACATTTTGAATTAAAAGAAGTTTCTAAATCCATAGAAGTTGTAACTGGAGAACGCGTGGTCGTATTGGGCAGTATAGAGGTTATGGTCAGGTCAAAAAGGTGGAATAATCCAATGCAGTTGACAATGCTGGTTATCAAAAGCAAAAATAATTTTGCTCCTTTGCTGGGGCGAAATTGGTTGGACCGTTTGTATCCTAAGTGGAGAATGTTTTTTGCCCAGGAAATAACAGTAAGTCCTGAAAATATATGTAAAGTTTCCGATATTTCTGAAAAATGTGATGATATTATTAACAAGTTAAAACATAACTACGCGAGCGTTTTTGATAAGAATTTGGAAAAGCCGATTGTGGGTTTTGAGGCCGATGTGATTTTAGATGAAAAGGCTAGACCAATGGTATATAAGGCATACTCAGTTCCGTTCGGTTTAAGGGAAAAATATGTTGCAGAGCTTGAGAGACTCATAGGTATTGGTATTTTGGAAAAAGTCAGGCACAGTGAATGGGCAAGTCCATTAATAGGCGTCATGAAGAAGGATGGTGAAGTGAGGTTGTGTATGGACTGCAAAGTCTCCATAAATAAATATATGAAGACCGAGCACTATCCGCTTCCTCATCCCGAGGATATATTTTCGGATCTAAGTGGTTATACTCACTTCACAATTCTAGATTTGACGGGTGCTTTTCAGCAACTTAAGTTGACAGACTCTTGTAGAGAGTACTTCACTGTGAATACGCCTTTAGGGCTGTTAAGATATACTAGACTTGTTTATGGAGCAAAAGCATCTAGCTCAATTTTTCAGGAAGTCATCGATAAAATTTTAAAGGATTTAGTTTATGCATCAGGGTACATAGATGACATAATTGTTAAAAGTACAAGTTTTTTAGATTGCGTTAAGAAAACAAATGTTGTTTTGGATAAGTTACAACAGCATAACGTCAAAATTAACATCGATAAATGTAAATTTTTTGAAAGTAAAGTCAAGTATTTAGGATTTATTATTAGTGCAGAGGGACGTCATCCATGCTCAGATAAAATTGATGCTATTTTAAAAGCTCCAAGGCCAATAGATGTTTCACAGCTGCGTTCTTATTTAGGCCTCGTTAATTATTATTCAAATTTTTTGCCAAATTTATCTTCGGAGCTCCATGAGTTATATGGTTTGCTGAGGAAGAATGTTGATTTTGTTTGGACTAAGGAATGCGATGAGGCTTCTGAAAAGACCAAACTTTTACTGACTGGTGACAAAGTGCTTGCTCATTTTAATCCACTCAAAGAAATAGTTTTATCTTGCGATGCAAGTCCCTATGGCATAGGGTGTGTCTTATCAATCATTGATGATGGTAAAGAAAAGCCTTGCATGTATGCTAGTAGTTCTTTGAGTCCATCCGAAAAGCATTATTCTCAGTTGCATAAAGAGGCCCTTAGTATAATATTTGCTGTGAGAAAATTTAGAAAGTTTATTTTTGGCAGAAAGATTACTATCTTTACAGACCACCAGCCATTAAAACAAATTTTTGGAGAGAAAACACCTACCCCACCTGTTGCAGCTTCACGGTTGCAAAGATGGGCTGTAGAACTTTCAATGTATGATTATTGCATACTATACAAAAAAGGTGCAAATAATTTAAATGCAGATGGTCTGTCCAGATTGCCATTGCCCCATAAATCAGGAGATGAGGAAATCTTTATTAATACCTTCAATTTTTCAGATGAAATTCCGTTGAGCTTGTATGAAATAAGAAAAGAGACCGAAAAGGATACAATTTTAAAAGACATTAAAGAGTGCATGAAAGTTAATAAATGGCCTGATAGAAAAAAATTAGAATTAAAGCCTTATTATTTAAAAAGAAATTTGTTAGAGTTAGAAAAGGGGGTGATTTTTTATGGCATGCGAATTGTAGTACCTTTTTCTTTGAGAAAATTAATCTTAAAATTATTGCATGATGGCCATGTAGGGATAGTTCGCATGAAAGAACTAGCTCGTTCTTTGGTTTGGTGGCCTAAAGTTGATGAAAACATAGAAAATTATGTAAATTCTTGTGAAACTTGTGCAGTAACGGGGAATCACTTTTTAAAACATAAATTACAAGAATGGCCAAAATCTAGTTTTCCCTACGAAAGAATTTATTTAGATTTTTTTTTCTTTGAAGGACAAACATACCTTATAATCGTAGATAGCTATAGTAAGTTTGTTGATGTTTATATCATGAGAAACACTAACGCAACTTCATTAATTGAAAAGTTAAGAACAAATTATGCAACTTATGGCCTTCCATTAAAATGCGTTACAGACAATGGTCCGCCATTTAATTCTTATGATTACAAACATTTTTGTGAACTACATTGTATTGAAGATTTAAAATCACCGGCCTAACACCCACAATCCAATGGACAAGCCGAAAGGTTAGTCCAAGTGGTAAAAAATGATTTTAAAAAGTCATATATTGACAAAAAGACAAAACGACTTTCGCCGCAGCAAAGGGTGGATAATTTTTTAATTAAATACAGGAATACACCAAGTACGACAACGCTCGAAACTCCAGCTAGTTTAATATTTAATTTTAAACCTAGAACTAAATTAGACATTTTGAAAGAAGAAAAACATAAAGAAAATAAAGAAATTTATACATTATGCCATAAATATAAAAAAGGGGAAGAAATATATTATAAAGGGAAATTCGAAAAATACATTAAATGGTATCCAGCTGTGATCGTCAAACAAATTTCTTCATATGTATATCTTATTAAGTTCAAGGACAATTTACGACAAGCGCATGTTAACCAAATAAAAAAAAGGCTCAAGAAAGTTGCGTTTGCTCCTGAACATTTATACATACAAGGAGATTTGTCAAACGAACGCGGCGCTACCAATACAACATTAAACAAAAGACGATTATACACAAAGAATTTATATCCAAAACGATCATCTGAAAGAATAAAGAAAATTTTGAATAAAAATAAAATAAATTATAAATGCTAAGTAAAATTAACAAACAAATAAAATATATAAATAATTATATAAAATGAAGTACCTAATTCAATTTCAATACAACTATTAATTTTAAAAATATTATAAACAAAACAATGCTTTTAAATAAGAAAAGGGTGAATTATTATGTATTGTATGAAAGCACATATTTTGTATTATTAATATTAATGTGCTTATGCACAAACTAGTCTTAAGCTCATCTTATGAAATAAAGATCAGTCTCTTTGTAAGTATCAAAGCGGTCGTTTCTATTTGTAACATACATATTAGAGTCCTCCTGTTCTTGAGAGCGTAAATGATTCTATGGGACGAATCTTCTTTCGCACTCGTGCAATTGCAAGTGTACTGAAAGACCTTGACATACACAAATCCGCTGGCCCGGATAGTATCTCCCCAATTGTTCTGAAGAGGTGTTCTTCAACGCTGGCAAAACCACTGTGTAAACTTTTCCATCTTTCCTTCTCTACAGGTCTCTTTCCGAGCGGATGGAAAATAGCATTTGTCCAGCCTGTCCCTAAAAAAGACGAATCCTCCTCCCCATCAAACTATCGTCCAATTGCACTTACGTCCCTTCTTTCCAAGGTCATGGAAACGCTGATTAATTATCAGCTTAAGAAATATCTTGAAGAACGGAAGCTTCTTAATGACCGACAGTATGGCTTTCGTAGCAATAGGTCCACTGGTGATCTCATGGCTCATCTCACCGAACAGTGGAACAAATCTTTACATCTTTTTGGAGAAAGTAAGATTATTGCACTTGATATTTCAAAAGCATTTGTTAGAGTTTGGCACCAAGCTCTCTTATCGAAAATGCGTGCTTTTGGTATTGATGAATCTCTTCTTCGTTGGATTAGAAATTACCGTTCAATACAAGTTGTATTAGATGGTTTCAAGTCTGAAATTCATAAAATAAATGCTGGTGTCCCTCAGGGCTCCGTTTTGTCTCCGACTCTCTTCCTTTTATTCATAAATGATCTCTTGTCTGTCACTTCTAATCCATTAAACTGTTTCGCCGACGACAGTACCCTCAGCTTTTCATATTCGCTTCTAGATTCTAATCCTTGTCCTTCGGATGTGGAACTTCAACGGCAGCATTAAATTCTGATCTTGACAGCATTGTCCAATGGGGAATCAAAAACCATGTAGAATTTAATGCTTCGAAAACTCAATGCTGTCTCCTGTCGTTAAAGCGTAACGCACCCCCGATGCCATTATCTATGAGTGGCACTTGCATCCAGGAAACCAATCAACTATCAGTACTCGGTATGTGTATTACAGATCACCTTTTATGGAATGATCACATATTCGATATCGCCAAAAATACTGCCAGGTGCTTAGGATTTCTCCGACGATGCAAGAAACTTTTCACCCCTTCTGATCTGGCTATAATCTACAAAGCTTTCATCCGTCCAAAGCTTGAATATAATTCGCATATATGGGCAGGTGCCCCTAAAACAAGTTTAAATCTCTTGGATACAATTCAAAAAAGGGCTTTCAAAATGATAGGCGACAGAACTATAATCGAAACATTTACATCGCTAGAACACCGCCGCAATGTTTCATGCCTTTCGTTGTTTTATCGATATTTTTACAAACAATGTTCTGTCGAATTAGCCAGTTGCATTCCACCCCTTAAACTATTCAGCCGTAATACTCGCACTTCTAGGAATGCTCATCAGTTTACCCTTGAGCTCAATTTCGGGCGTACTGTCAAGTATAGAGATTCTTTTTTAAATCGCACATCGAGGATGTGGAATGCTTTGGCCAACTCTGTTTTTCCCTCTCATTTTGATGTTCAGAACTTTAAGACCAATGTGCACCGGTATCTCCTTTTAAATCCTTCCCTATTGTGAATTATAAAAAAAAAAAAAAAAAAAAAAAAAAAAAATCTGATAAAATTTTGAAAAAGATCAAAGTATCAAAAACTTTCAAAAAATGTTTCTAAAATTGATAAAAAATATTTTTCGTCTCAAAATGGCGGGAATAAAAACATATACATATTAAAATCAAACTTATTTTGCTTACCATATGGAAAATATTGTAGTCTTAGGAAAATTCAATTGACAACTTTTTTTACAAAATACGAAAACCTACAAAAACAAAAAAAAAAGTGGTAAGATATAGTTTTCTAGTCAAGTTTTATGAAAACAAAGAAAGATATTGACTTCAATTTTTTAACTAAAACAAAATATTGTCACTAATAATTTGTATAAGTTTTAGAAAAATTGACATTAGTCTGGTTACCATCCCAGCGTCTTTTATATTTATATTTTCACCTCTTGAATACAAAATCTCATGTTTTCAATTTTGTATTTAATATATGTACTTTTCAACTGTCACTTCTCGGCTATAAGAATTAGAAACATTTATTTGAATTGTTATCCTTTATGAGAGAGTGGGTGGATTCCACGCCCACTAAATCAGAAAAGCAGAATTTCTAAATATTTTCTTTGTGAGGAATTTCATAATTTTGATTGTGAATAGCTAAGTCAGAATTATCAGAGAAACATTTTTGAACGGTTACTTACTTACTTAAGGTGGCGCTACAGTTCTGTGTAAACTAGGGCCTCATCCAACAAACTTCTCCATCTAGCTCGGTCACTAGTTTCGCGCTCCAAGTTGGGTGAGGTCACTTTCCACTTGTGCGCGCCACCTGATTCACGGTCTTCCTCTATTGCGCTGTCCTGTGCTGTGGGTGTGGATTCGAAGATTTTTTGAACGGTTGCATCTCTGAAACCACTCGGATTTAATTTAAGTAAACAACCCAGACTACTTTTACTACTTTAGAATTTTAATATTTTTCAAGTTTTGGCTAAAAATACACATATAAGTGAAATTCACATAGGAAATTATTTAATTCATTGCTGTTATTATTTCCAAATTGAACCCTTACTTCAATGAAATCAAATCTAAGTTGACTTTTGGTGTATATTCCTAGTTCAATGTTAATGATCTCATACCATCTAAATATAAATACAGACCTAAGACATTTCAACTGCTTACCCTTTCTTGTTTGTACTCTAGTCTCTATGAGACCTTTGGTATTATTTTACATTTAATTTAAAAACAAACACAAGTCACCCTCAAATTTCATTTAATTTTCAAAAAAAAAAAAAAAAACAATATTCTAACCTGGACACACAAAAACAACAGCAAAAATAGAAAACTCAAAAACCATAAACACACAAATACACAAAATGATAAACGAAAATTCCATCTATATCCTTAGCCATCCTTTTATTCAGAGTGCGAGTGTGCCCGGCCCATAACCATCACCATCACCATCCATCTATCTACACAAGTATCTATATAGTATATCCGCTTTGAAATTCAATCTCAAAGTTAAGCTAACAAATTAACTCGCCAAAGACGAAATTTATTTCTCTCTAACCCTTTACTCTGTGCTGTAAGCCATTTTTCTCTTATTGCGTATAAATATTTTATCCTTCAGAACCCACCACACTATATTAAGCAGCACCAGCCCAGAAGCACCCAACACCAACACCAACTCTAGCTTTCCAGCACAACATCCAGAACAAGCACAGAACGGTATGGCACACCACCATCATGGTGATCATATAAAAACAATCTTAAACGAGTCCAGTTATTCTAGAGTTAAAGGCGCTCACTATTTTGCTTGGATATAAAATTGTTAGTTGGTTGGTTGGTTGGTAGGTCTAGGAGTCGTTCGTCGTCGACTTCGTAGGCTATAGATAGGTATGGTTTTGCTTTCCTCCCAAATAGGAAATCAACTCACTTGATGAGAATTACTTTCTTATGGCATACCTAGTAGCTTCCTAATGCCTCTACCTACCTATGCCTTCCTCCTTTAACCAACGACTATACAAGGACTATACACGACTATACTCGCATAGGTTAGGTATACGACTATAATATGGAAAAACTCATTCTCCTCCCATCATCGGGTTCTATATCTGTCCATTAGACAATTTTAGCCATCGTATCAGATCCAAGGTCTCTATACTATCCAAAGACTCAGCTCCTCTTTCACCGAATTTTCTACACCGAACTTCCAAAACTTCATTTGGCAAAACGCCATAAACTTCTCTTGACGATATGGAAGACGAGATCAGGGTTGTTAGGAGGGTTGGTTTTTTGGTGGTGGTTTGGTGCCTAACTGTGTATAGTCATTTTGAACCGATATAGGGATGGTTGAGGATGGGGAATGGAGGTTGATGGCTCCTTAAGTCCCACACTTCTCATTTGGGGATTCATGACGTGGCTTGGATAGGGTTTTCTATTAAAATGTATTCTTGTATCCTTTTGTTATGCTGCCCGCCTGTGCCTGAAAGGTTCAAATCAGAGAAAAAGAGAGAGAAAGAGAGCAAAGACAACTGAAGTCAAGAGATATGGCACGATATGACTATGAGAAAATTTAAAATATAAAAACAAAAAAAAAAAAAAACAAAAAACAAAAATTGCTAAGGAAAACTTCTCGAAAGTTTACTTCATCCATGATTCAAAGAACTCTCACACATTCATAGAAAGATGGATAGATAAGTACAGAAAGATACAGAACAAGAGTAAATTGGTATGGAGGGGACTGGAAGGGAGATGGGGATGGTAATATGAATAAAAGAAAACGCAGAGCATCAGGAACAACCGACATAGAAGACAAACTTTTACATTTAACCTCATCCTTCCGGTGGGTCCTTCTGCTTCTTCTTCTGCTTCTACATACTTTTGGTTCTTCTACTTTTCTACTTCTGCTTCATCTTCTACTTCTTCGATAATATTCTTCATCCTATCCTTTGGACAAAAATTAAAGGACTAGCTAGGTACACTTTATTTCTCTACTTTCTTCCTACACACCACATAGCTGTACACTGCTTCTGTATCTCTGCACAGTGCACAGGCACACAAAGGAGAAGACGCAAAAGATTTTCGCTCAAATTGTCGGAATAAATTTAGCAGCTTTTTCCAGATATATACTTACTCGTTTTAAAACCTTAGCAACTCAACTACAACAACAATGAGTTTACACAGTGCAAGTTCTACACCAAAGGCGGCAAAGTTTAAGAGCAAAGATAGGGAATAGAATGTGCGTAGAGGGGGGATGGAGTGGTGGTGACATCGGGATGGCAGGTTGATAGTGGGTTGTATGGAAAACTTTTGTCGTCCATATCGTTTGTATGTTTCCTTCTTTTCTATTTTCTTCTTTTCTTTTCTTTTGTTGAACTTCACTACTCTTGGGTGATGCATTTTGGTCGTCTTCTTTTTTTCTTCTTCTTCTTTCTTCTTGTTTCTTATGGCCATCAGAGGTTAAGAACTGTTCGGTTTTGAATCCAGATCCAAAGACTTCGAATCAAAAGACGAATACCTATCTACGTTCATATCTTATAAACATAAATGAAGCTTTTACGTTTTTACTATATACCTACGCTTTATCCTTTTTCTCGTCTTCTTGTTGGAAATTGTTTGAAGTAGCCTTTGGTATGGCAACAGCAAGAAGTATGATGATGGTGATTTTAGTAGACTTTGGATATAGGAATTCTCAGAGGATGATGTTGTCTTGTTTTGGATTTGGTTTATTTAGTATAAAATTTAAGTTTAAGTTTTTATTTTTGTTTTTTTTTTTTATTTTTATTTAAAATTATTTTTAACGGTATGAGTAGGTACACAAGAAAAACAAGAAGATTAGGATTAAATATTTTAGAATTGAGGAAAAGTATGAAACAAATTATCTAGTATCTTCTGGAGTTGACAGTTGAAGTCAACGCAGAATACAATAAAAGGATGTAGGACCTTATTCGTACCTTTAACAAAAAGGAACGAGTATTTTTAAGAAATGTTTGTTTGTTTATCTCACTTAAGGTCATATATTCTCTCTTTGTTACAATTTAAAAAAAATTATTCTCGGATATAATATGTATTTCGTTTCACAAACAACTAGGTATTGCACTTTAAACGAAGTTTTGTAAAGTGTGTTTCTTACTTGCAATTGTTACGCTACGAATGCATCTTAAACCAAAGATAATCAATATCAAAACGTTGAGTAAGAAATAAACACTTGTGTAGTGATAAAGTTCTTTAAGGTAAAACTTGTACAACGTTATTGGTAAAACACTTAAGAAAATTCCATTCCATCCATTAAAAAAAAAATATTGGATCATGTAGTTTTTGTGCGAACAAATTTTGTATGGAAAAACAAATGTTATAAGGTTCCATACAGTCAAAATAATTTTTAATGGAAACAAAAAATTGTTTGCATTAAAAAAAATTATTAATTAATCTATATAGGTATATAAAAATGAATTGCTATTCGTTAGTCTCGCTAAAACTCGAGAACGGCTGAACGGATTTTTCTCTTCTTAGTCTTGAAATGTTCGTGGAGGTCTAGGGAAGGTTTAAAAGGCGGGAAAAAATCGAATAATTTCCGGGAAAACCCTAAAAACAGCCCTTTTCTATTTCCCATACAAACGTTTTCTAGAGTCAATTTGAACTTTATTGCTATTCAATAAAGTTCATATTAAATTATAATCACATTTAGGTGTGTTCCTAACGTTAAAGAGTCAATTTTCAATTTATTACCGCTGCATAAAGTTCAAATTCAATCATATCTATGAAAATAGTCTTCGCGTGCGCTTTGGAGAATCTAATGTCGCGTTCCGAAAATAAACAAAAGTAAATCGCGAACGCGACAAAAAATGTAATAAACTATTAGTAGTACTGATTTCCAATTAATTTGGTCGGGTTCGCGAAACTTAATTTTAGCTAACTTCAGTTGTAACTGTATCAGATTATTTTTTTTAAGTTTGATAAATCTTAAGTTTTGTCACAAACAAAAAAATAAATAAAAAAATCAGAACACGGAAAAAAGTATTACGATTTACGATATTGTGTTACGATCATGGTAACGATATTCTATGAGTGCATCCTTCTATCTTTGTGAGTGACGATTACTGCTACTTGCGCGAGAACTTTCTTTACTTTTGTGATCCTTTGTGATAGTGACATTCCAAGTAGTGTGCTCTTTTTTTGTTGATATTTTGTGATAGTGACACTTTACTGTTAAGTTACTGTTAAGTGAGCGAGAAATTTTCTCACTTTGATTAATTACGTTACGATGGTGAGGAGAAGACGACCTGACTTAGGTAGATAGATAGATAGATAGATAGATAGATAGATTTGATTTTATTATCTTTTTCCAAGTGCACAATTTACATAGAGTACAATTTACTTATATATATTACAAAAATCGTTAAAGCATGGCTTTGCCGTCTGCCCAACAACTTAGGTCGTCGCAGTCAATCAAATGTGCCAAGAGCTACCTCACGTGCTAACCGCACTGATGACCAGAGAGAGACAGATCAAGAAAATAGTCGTATTGCTATGTCAGAATTGCGTTATTTAGTGAGTGACAATGAAGTGGATTGGATAGGCTTAGAATGCAACGAGTTCGTGCACATCAAACACAACAACAGCGAGTAATGAAATTGAGCGAATCCGCAGACGAAGTGCTCCTGTGATTCTTGAACGAGCTGCATTCCACTATGATCCGGCAATTGATTATTGTGCCGACAAATCGGTAACAATTGGGGAAATGAAAATAATTTGTAAATATTGTAAGGCGTTAAAATACACTGGAGGCAAAGTAAAATTGCCACAATTGGTCCCACCACCAGATCCTTTACGCTCTTTAGTTTCTGGGATTGGAAATGATTCTAAGCACTTCTTGGCCAACATTCAGAAATATAACAACTGTTTCCAGATGACATCATTTGGCGCTACACATATTATACAGGACAATTTCTTGCCCACTTTCAAGGTATTATACCAGAATATTTTTAATAATATTAATTGTTTGGGATGAATGCACAATGGCCCATAAGAGGTCACTGGAGGCGCTGGACAGAACATTGAAAGATCTTCGTGACAACCAAAATATTTTTGGTGGGGCCATGATTCTGTTGTCAGGTGATTTTCGTCAGACTCTTCCAGTTATTCCCCGATCAACTGTTGCTGATGAACTAAATGCATGCCTAAAATAATCGAATTTGTGGCAGTACGTAAAGACACTCCAATTAATAACTAACATGCGAGTATTTTTGCAAAATGATGAAACTGCAAATGTGTTTGCGAAGCAGTTGTTTGATATTGGAAATAATAAAGTTGCAATGGACACCTCGACCGGATTCACATCACAGATTCAAAAGAGGAGCTTATTCAGCGTGTTTTCCCAGATATAGCGCAAAAGTTCAATAACCATAATTGGCTGGGTGAACGAGCAATATTGGCAGCAAAAAATAAAGATGTCGAGGATCTCAATGCGCCCATTCAGAATTTTCTTCCAGGACAGTTGATTTCCTTCAAATCAGTCGACACCGTTTTGAACCAGGATGACGAAGTCAACTATCCCACGGAGTTTTTTAATTCACTGGAATTGCCTGGATTACCACCTCACAATTTGCAGTTAAAAGTAGGATCAGTTGTCATCATGCTGCGTAACATTAATCAACCTCGACTATGCAATGGAACAAGACTGGCTGTGAAAAAGCTGATGAATAACGTCATTAAGGCAACAATCATAAAAGGAAAATACAAAGGCGAAACGAAAGCGAAACGCTTACAATTTCCAGTACGTCTGGCCTTTGCGATGACAGTAAATAAATCGCAAGGACAGTCTTTAGAAGTTTGCGGAATCAACTTGGAGTTTCCCTGTTTCGCGCATGGACAATTATACGTCACGTGTTCGCGCGTCGGAAACCGTCTTCTTTGTTTATTTACGCACCACAAAACAAAACCAAAAATATAGTTTATGAGAAAGCTTTAAATTGATTAACAAACTGTATCATAACAGTGTGTGTCTGTTAATAAAAATTTAAACCTTATTTATAAATAGCCAGTATTTCAGGAAAACTCTGTGTTTTTAAGTAAGCAACATGATGTGTCGAAAATAATAATAAAACTTCATGCTTCATTAAAAAAATGCTTTTTTGATCAATACGTATTGTTTGTTTTGAAATTAATTTATACAAAAGTTTAAGTCTTTTATTTATCGATTGAGGCAGTACGAAGTCTGCCGGGTCAGCTAGTTTTCTATAAATTTGAGCAAATACTAATTTTAATAAAGTGAAAAATGTTGGTCATTAAATGTATTTACATGGCCATTCACTCCTTTTCCCCGTACAAATCCCCTGGTCTAGATGGAATCTTCCCTATGATGCTTCAGAAATGCATAAACCTTATCATCCCACACCTAGCTAGTATTTTCAACAATAGCCTTAAATGGGGGTATGTTCTCTTATCGTGGCGTGAGGTAAAGGTAGTTTTCATCCCTAAGGCTGGTAAACCTAGCCATACGGAGGCCAAAGACTATAGACCCATTAGTCTAACATCGTTTATTTTGAAAACTTTTGAAAGGTTAATTGATATACACATCCGAAGCACCCTGAAACCGGACTGTATATCGGAATTTCAACATGCCTACATTAAAGGAAAAAGCGTTGAAACAGCATTGCATAGTGTTGTCAGCGTCATAGAAAAATCACTGAATGACAAGGAATACACCCTTGCAACGTTCTTGGATATTGAGGGAGCCTTCAATAACGTGAAGAACGAAACAGTGAAGCAAGCCTTGGACGACCACAAAGTCGAAAAAGCAATAACACAGTGGATAATGTGTATGCTCAGAAAGAGACAAATTAACTCTGAGCTAGCGGAAGAAAGGGTGAGAGTAACCACATCCAGAGGCACCCCTCAGGGTGGAGTTCTCTCACCGCTACTTTGGGTTCTTGTCATGAACGGCATACTCTCTAAATTGAAATCAAGTGGAGTAAAGATAATAGCCTACGCTGATGATCTTGCATTGCTAGCGACTGGCAAGTTCCTACCCACTATCAGATGAACAAACCGAATACGCCCTCTCGTTGGTAAGCAAATGGACTAGGAACTGTGGGCTGACAGTTAATCCAGCTAAAAGAGAACTAGTGCTATTTACTAACAAGCGTAAAATACCTGATTTTAAAATTCCTTCAATTGAAGGCTGCCCTCTTAAAATCTCTAATCACGCAAAGTATCTCGGTGTGATCTTAGATAAAAAACTAAATTGGGGCCTGAACACTAAAGATAGATTCAAAAACGCATCGATTGCCTTTTACTCCTGCAATAGAATTTTCGGGAAAACCTGGGGACCAAACCCTAAAATTATCAGATGGATGTATTCGGCAATAATTAGACCAATACTAACCTATGGTAATTTGGTATGGTGGAAAGCTTTAGAAAAGAGCACGAACCTGAAAACTTTGACAAAAGTTCAAAGACTTGCGTGCACTGGCATTACGGGAGCAATTAGATCCACTCCAACTGCGGGACTGGAAGTTATACTCAATCTGATTCCCCTAGACCTCTTTGTTCAAGAATCTGAGGCCAAAAGTGCCCTGAGACTTATTCAAACTAAAGTCTGGATAAACAGTTCCATAGGACATGCCCAGATCCTTCATAAAGTTATGGGTCATAGTACTACAGCAGACTATAAAATACCCGAACTTGATTTTTATAAACCATTCCAGGCTGCCATCCCAAGCAGAGACGAATGGATAGATAATATACCATACTCCAGTGAGTCGTCAATAGCTATCTATACTGATGGCTCTAAAATGGACACTGGTGTAGGGGCAGGCTTCTATTCTGAATCTCTCAAGTTGACCGCCTCGCTTAGGCTTCCAAACCACAGCAGCGTCTTCCAAGCGGAGGTCCTGGCAGTGACAACAGCTGCTAAAAAGGTATCAATGATGGCGATACCACGAGCTGATATCACCTTTTACATTGATAGCCAAGCGGCAATAAAAGCAATTACTGCAACTGAGGTAAAATCAAAGCTTGTTTCATGCTGCCGCGAAGAGCTTAAGGTTCTTGGCGCACAGCACAACATAAGACTCTGCTGGATCCCAGGCCACAGCGATATACTAGGCAACGAGAAAGCCGATGAATTAGCAAGATTAGGGTCAATGCTTGACGTAAGTCAAGCTCAGCTAGTTAGCATCCCTACCTGTTATTTAAAACAGGAAATCTCAAAAAGAATAACAATTAAGG
Source organism: Eupeodes latifasciatus (assembly GCA_920104205.1). Taxonomy (NCBI): domain Eukaryota; kingdom Metazoa; phylum Arthropoda; class Insecta; order Diptera; family Syrphidae; genus Eupeodes; species Eupeodes latifasciatus. Next base: position 159,217,022 of record OV049926.1, read on the forward strand.
CCGATGAAAGGTGGAACCTTCTTGACACCTGCGGCACTACAAGAAAGATCTGGCCCTGTTTTAATAAACAAAGAACGGAAATAATTATGCAGTTACAAAAGGGATCACTTCGATCTCTTGTAAGCATAATCACCGGTCATAATCTGTTAGGTTATCATATGGAAAAGATGAGAATCAGTTCAGATGATCTATGCAGAGGATGCGGTGACGAGGAGGTGCATGAAGACACTTCGCACTTTCTGTGTCACTGTCCCGCACTCTCCCATCAAAGGAAGAAACTGCTTGGCAACTTTTTCTTCGGGGATTTAAAAGAACTCTCTAGTACGCCAGGTACTAACATTCTGAACTTCGTCAAAGCCTCTAAATGGCTTGACTAACTGAACACATAGGTTTTTCTTATTAGTTTGAGTAGCAATTACTCACGGGTATCACAATGGATCTGTATTGATCTAAGTGTGACTGATAAGACATCAACTGTCAGCCCCTCAACCTAACCTAACCTAAACGTATTTACATTCAAAAAATTAGTTAAATTTTTATTTTGCATACATTTTTTCAAGTTTGAGTTATATATTTTCGTTTAAAGAAATTTCTAACTTTGATCTAGAAAAAATCCCGAAGTTTCAAAAAGTTTCCGGAAATTTTGAATTTCATATTCATTTTGGGGATTTCATTTTTTGTATTTTAGTGTATTTGATTTTTATACCACAGTATGAACTCTTGATAAAAATTATTTATTTTTCAAGTTGATTACAAACACCATATTTTTTAAATGCGTCTGTCCAATCTTTAAAATGTTTAAAACGTTTTTAACCAATGAGAATCATAATACAAAGTAAGCTTTAATTGTTTTTGTGGGAATCAAATTTTCTTTTCGCACGAATTTGCTCTTGTATCCAATTTAGATTTTTTTCAATTAATTTTTAAGGTGGGTGATTATACAAAAGTTGGGTAACTTTTGAGGATATTTTGTTTACGATAGTTTTTAAATCAAACTTCTATAAATTCGGGTGTATATGATAGCTCATCTAATTAATATATTGTTCCCAATCGGGCCAGTCACTTTTTTGAGTACATTATAAGATATTTAAAAAAAAATCAGAATTTGACTTCCAAGGGACTGACGAGCTAACAGTACTGATATATGTTATACACAGTTTTGAAAGTATTATAATGAAATTTAATACAAATTAGTAAAAATCTCTTAGGATTTAATAATGATCACTTAAAATCACTTAGTAACAATTAAAAATAATTATTAATTTGTAATACTAGGAGAAAATACTACATCAGTTTTCAAAACAGACTTTTGACATTTAAAAAAATAAATTGGGTGGCGCAACAGTCCGTTGAGAATCAGGGCCTAGTGACTTACAACTCTCAACCATTCCTGTGTGCGAGTACTGTTGTCAGGGATGGAAGGGACCTACAGTTTTAAGCCGAATCCGAACGGCAAATTTGAGAAAGCACTTTTCATGACAAGAATTACTCTTGGAGAATTTGTCAATTCCTCGCAAGAGGCAGTACCCGTGAAAAAAACTTTAGATGGCATAGGCAGGGATCGAACCCAAGACCTCTTGCATGACAGTCCAACGCACTAACCATCATGCCACGGGTACTACTCTTTTGACATTTAACGTAACGTTGTTCACTTATCTTTCACTACTTTGACATTTAACGTAACGTTATTCACTTATCTTTCACTACTTTCACATAGTTTTACTAAATATTTCAAAGTAATCAACAAACAAAATCTAACAATATTCATCTTAAAAGTACTAATGATCAAGAAATGAAGAACAATAACAATTTACCTGACACAGAACTGACGCCACACTACTGACGAAAAAGACGAAATTTGAGATTACAATCTGGACTAATGTTTTTTTTTGTAATTTCAAATATCAACAAACTACATTTTAACAAATCAAAGTCTAATACGAATAAATAAAAATAAACTTTAGATTAACAAAAAAATAACGACTCACCATAAAACTGACGTGTTGACTGGCTAAGCACGTGTATAGACAACAAACATAACCCAAACTCTGGTACAGTTATGGTGGCCGTCAAATTGTGCGACCCGCAACTAACTTTATTACCAACATTAAAATTCAAAGTGGGATTTGATGTTGAGTCGGTGATATTTTGCACGAATTTTAAATTTAAATAACACACAAGAAAATGACGAATAAAACTGAACACAAAATTTCTTATTTTTTAAATAAAGTGGGAACACTGCAATTTGAAAGTTTTAGTATATATTTAACTATATACATCACAGATTGTAGTAAATTAATAAGTTTTCTCAAATCAATGATAATGTTTAATAGACAGTCACTTAATGGTTGGTTTTCAGGGTTGTGACATGCCAGAGGACTGACGTTTTAAGAACTAATTGTGTTTTTTTAATAACTTGTATTCAAAATGAAGAACTGAAATTGGGTGACTAAATAAAGGTCTTTCCATTGTTTTCAAATAAATTGCAATCTCAATTAAATATAATCAGACTTTGTATATATTGGTTGATGACATCGAGTTACCCAACTTTTGTATAATAACCCGTATATATACTTATATAATTTTTTTCATTATATTAAATATTTTTGGTAAGCAGTTATGTAGGCCTTGTAATATACGATTTACATTGAAATGTTGTTAAAATATGTTGGCCCATTTTAGAGATATCGAATTTTGAAAAAAAAAATATAATTGGTCCGATTTGTCGAATTGAAAATGTTGACATTTCTCGACGTCATAAGGTCCCTAGAGTCGAAATAAAAGATTTTTAGAGAGATGTCTTTGCGTGCGTGTGTACGTACGTTCGTACGTCTGTACGTTCTCGAAGTGTTTTTCGTCGTCCATAGCTCAAGAACCAGTAAAGATATCGACTTCAAATTAATTTTGTTATACAGACAATAATGCAGAAAGATGCAGAAAGGACTTTCAACAAAATTAAGTGGGTGGTTTTTTTATCATAGCAATTTAAAAAAAGGTGAACATTTTGGTTAACCCAAAATATCTCACGAACCAAAAACGGTAGAGACGTTAAATAAATTTTATATTATATATTGTAACTTGATACCAAACTAGTATGTTTTTGGAAAAAATCCAATTAACGATTTTTTTATAAATCAAAAAAAAACTGACAACAAATATTTGTCACCTCGAATATTTTACGAAGAAAAATGATTTATCTCCAACGAAGAATAACGTTTTTGACATCTGGTAAAATTTTGAGAAAAATCTAATTGACAGTTTTCTTACAAAAAAATAAAAACCTAAAAAAAATTAATAAAAGTTTGTAAAAATTGATTTTCGACTCAAATATCTTCAAGCTTCAAGCTAGTTTTGTTTTACAAGAAATATTGTTTTCAACATTCGGTCAAATTTCGAGAAAAATCAAATTGACACTTTTCTAACAAAAAATAGAAACATAAAAAAAAAACATTACTAACACTTGGTAAAGATTTACTTTTGACTGAAATATCTTTTTAAAAAATTTAATTATTGGCGTCAAACTAATTTTATCTCACAGAAAATATTGTTTTCGACATTCTGTAATTTTTTTATGAAAATCCAACAGTTAGTTTTTTTCATAAAAATTCAAGTCTTCAAAAAATTGGTAAAAACTGATGTTCTGTATTTGTATTTGTTTATATAAGAAATAAAAACTTTTAAGAAATGCTACTAAAATTTGTAAAAATTGTTTCTCGACTAAAAATCTCGTTAACTAAATTAGATTTTGAAATCAAACTATTTCCTCATATGCTAACATTTTAAATTTTTTTAGAATAATTCATCATCACTTTTTTAACAAAACACGAAAACCTTTTAAGCAAGACAAATCGACAGACGGGATGGGAAGTTATCAGTGTGGGCCTCATCCCAGCCTCTTTTTTAATTTCTGTTTTAAGAATTCGATATCTCGAAAATGGGTCAATATTTTTTAATGAAATTACAATGTAAAACGAATATTTATAAGCACTACAAAACTGTTTATTAAAAATATTTTTAAGGTTACATTGAAATATTTTGTATATACAAAATGAATTTAAAAAAAAAAAAAACTCTAATGATTTTCGAAAAAAAATTAATAAACCAAGTTTTTTCTTGATTAATTAAATAGCATTTAAATTTTTGAAGACAGACGTAATTCATAGGTACATTTTTTAACTTAAAAATATATAGAGGTAAGCATAAGCAGTCTTTGAATTCAGGAGGAGTGTGACCCAGGCGTGCACTTTAGTTAAGTAAGCAAGAGCGGGTGTATTATTCTCACAAATTTCGGTCACCTTTGATTTCAATTTAAATTGCTTTATGTTGCTTGTTCTGTAGCCTTCGTTTAGTTTTTTTTACAAAAATATTCAATGGTATTAAGGTCCTGTGACTGAGGTGGTCTTTAGCTGGTATAAATATAAACCAACCATTCTTTAAAGAAAAAACTATGATAAAGATCGTTTCAGCTTATCATATTTCTATTAAGAATGTCCAGAAATGTCCATTTGTAGATAATTGTGTCATTGAATTCAAAAGTTCCCTTTCCTTTCAAAGCGATATACCCCTAAAGGCCATGATGTGTTTAACAGTGGCAATCAAATTCTCATTCTTAAATTGCGTATTGGTATTTGCCTTCCTACAGACACAAAAGTTATTTTAAACATAATAAAAAAAGAGGCTGGGTAGGTTTTCGTGTTTTCGTGGTACGAACGTACGTACCGTACACACGCACGCACAGACATCTTTCTAAAAATCTTTTATTTCGACTCTAGGGAGCTTGAAACGTCAAGAAATGTCAAAATTTTCAATTTGACAAGTCGGACCCATTACAATAACTTCCTATGGGAAGTTAAAAAGAGGGCATCTAAAAACGTCACATCTAAAATATTAATAGTAACGAATTACTTATTTTCATAAGATTGTACGTTCAATTCTGTGAGTAACTGTACATGGCAAGTATTGCATTACTCAGAAATCTGACTAGAATTCGAAATTATAATTACACATAACATTACGATGCTACATGACGGGAAAAAATAGATCCGTCTCTCACCGCCCTACAGATTAAACCAAAGTAACAGAATACCAATGTTTGATAGTACAGGGATGGTTGAGAATTGTAAGTCACTAGGCCCTAGTTCTCAACCAGAGAGAAAAAACTAATCGAGAGAGCCAAACTTCCTCGTCTCCGTGCCTTCGAAACCTCTTACTCTCATTTTTTATAGCGTGTTGAATTCGTATCGGTGTATACATGTTTTCACCTCGGAGAAGAGTACACAAAACAACATCATTTCCGGGAAATGCGACATTTTTCATTTTTGTTTATTGATAGCCAAGAAGGCTATGTTTTTTAAATTCTCATTTTAATATTTGTAATTCTCATGAATTTCTTTTTTTTAATTTTGCTAACATCTTGTCGTTTTTATATCTACAAAAATACTCCTATAATTCAAATTAATTCTAGGAAAACATTTTTGTTTGTCAATAAATAACGGGAGAAGTTATACCGGTAGTTCGTGGTGAATTTGTTTTTCTCTAAGTTACAGATAGATGGCAGGAACAACCAAAATAAGATAGGATGTGTGCAGAAAGTGTTTAACAAGGTTAAGGCTTTTTAGATTAGACTTTATTTGTATATATGAACGAGTACATGTTTTTATAAATGAATGTTATGTTTATTTCAATAGTAATACCTTAACTATAAACTTAACTACTGTATTATCTAAAATTAATTATTAATGAATTATAAAAGGCGGAAATAATAAAGTTCTATAGTTTACCGGGAATACTTATATAAAATATCCATATCTTCTGCAATTGCAGTATCAATCGATATTTTCTTAAACTTAGTGTTAACGTAACATTTATTTGTCATGAATTACTTTTTCAACTTTTTTATACACCATAAAAATCAATTATAAAATTTGGCTGTGATAATAATTACTTGAACACAGCATTTTCTATGTTTATAGTTATTTAGGTTTAGCCCTTAACTTTGATTTGCATTTATTTGTGAATAGCCTAAAAAGTTTAGCAAAAATCTATGAACAAGCCACAATGCACTTTCAGAAAAAACTGTAGTTACAACTTTCCCTCACAGATTTTTTCTTGTCGCTATATATGTAACTGAAAGATAAGATATAAATAGTTAGAACTGGAAAACTTATAAAAATGATGCATAAGACTTAAATTTTGGTTGAAGAACAAATTTGTATATTCTTTTCACAAAACCACTGAACTAGCGAGAATACAAATATTTTTACTTTTGTACAAAAGTACTTTTCGGCTTATGTAGTTAAGCCTTTAAAAGCAACACACTACCTTAGGGAATAGCTTATCACCTATTCACAAATCTTGTGCAATGAAAATTAGCAACAGAATTAACAAGTTGACGGTCTTTTTATTTAGTGTCTACTTAAATCACTTATTTTCAGCATTTTGGAAATGTCGTGAGTAATGTAAAGAAGATAAACAGCGAGTATCATACAAATAAAATAGGAATGGTAAAAAGAGATGAGTAGGTATATAAAAATGTTTTCAATGTTCCTGCGTTGTTTTATTTTCATGATCCATGTTTACATTCTGACATTCTGTAACTCTCGTTTTCAATGTTCCTGCAACTCTCGCATCGGAAAAATTAAGTCGATAAACTCTGAAAATTGAAACAAATCTGAGTTTTTTGCATTTTTAACGGTCTGAGCGAAAATTAAACGCATAAACGCAGCTTATAATAACAAAATAATAGTAGTAGTGTTTTCAGAGTTGTATGTTTCTAGGTCCTAATTCTCATTGGACTGTTGCACCACCTAATTTATTTTACTTACTTAATGATTAAAACTGGCTTAAAATAACTAACTAATATTTCATTAAATGCGTAATTTAGAATTGTTTCCAAATCTTCATTGTTCTGGCACCTAACAAGAGTAATTGATTTCACTTCATATTCGAATGATACTACTCCCAAACGAACACAATGAGAGTACCAAAAAGTTGTTCATACACAATTTTGAATTTTATTTGAACACCTCTGAACAGCTGACTACATCCGCCATTTTTCAAATGTGGTTGCCATTTTTCAAAGGTGTTCGCCTAGCCATTTCTAAAAGGTGGTGAGCAGAGAGAAAAGAGAGAAAAGTTTTTTCTCTCTGGTGGTGAGTATGCACACCAACTTGCATAAGTATTTGTTCCCCACATTTTTTTTAAATGGAGTTAATACATATGCAAGTTGGTGTGCAAATCACAGCTTGTAGGCAAAAAGAGAGCAACCGTCGAAGTTGGTTCTCTCTATTAGTTCTTTTCTCTCTGTTCTCAACGGACTATTGCTCCACCTAAATTATTTAATTTATTTATAAATTGTTAAGAGATATTAAGATGTAAGCTAAATCACCTGTTTAGCCTAGTAAATTGCTAAAAATGGATTTCACAATTTACTAATCATTTCAAATTTTGCGCCATTTTTTCTAAAAAAAATATTAAACATTTTTTTCAAAATTTGATATCACGAAAGTGGGTCGTTATTTTGTTTTCGAAATTGAAACTAAAAACATATATTAATAAGATCTAAATAACTACATACTTAAAATAATTTTTAACTCAATAATTTTTTAAAAACCGCTGTAACGATTTTCAAAAAAAAAATAAAAAAAATTAAGGTTTTTTGAGAAATCAATTAGCATTTAAATTTTTGAAAATAAGCTCTTTTTGCAGGTACATTTTTAAATCTTAAAATACAGGCAATATTTTTAAACAGACTCTTTCGTGCGACCCAGTCGTGCATTTTATTCAAGTTTGACTTTCTTTGTTTATGCAAGAAATTAAACACATTTTTTAATTTAAATATCAATCGTTTTTTTTTTTTTAATAACTTACTCATATTGTTCTTGTTGATTTTAAATTTTTGTGAATAATGTAAGTGTCCGTGGCTGTGTCATTTTCAATATCTCAAGTCTCTTTATTTTCTATTTCCGATATTTTTTTGGTAAGTTTTCTTATTCCTTTCCCGTTTTTATAGAAAAATTAAAACATCTTCACTTTCAGCTTCCTAATTTTTGAATATTTAAAATAAATATAAAAATCGTCCTTAAACCTTCTGAATTCTGTATAGTCTCTAATAATGATCAAATTTTTTTCTTTCAGCTTTTTTTTGTCTTGCTCTCTCGGCTTTCATAAAATTCTAATCAAGTATTATTCCACCCATTTATTTTAGCATTTTGTCTAGACACCCCCATCTAACTTTACCATAGATTGGTTTTCAAGATGGTTTTCAAGTGAACATTGAAACATACGCCTCAGAATTTTGTCATCGCACATATCCACATCCACAATGCGCATCTCCTTTTTCTTTCGCACAAAAACAGCAAAACTTCCAATCGCTTTTTATGTTTTTGTTGTTGTATTTTTGTTTTTTTTTCATAAACAATTCAATGAACTAATCCAGCCATTGACAATATATACTAAATTTTATGTGAGGCAAAGTTATTGGGTGGGACTTTGCAACAAAACCAACAAAAACCAACAACAACACCATACACCACACAAATCACCAACAATCTCACGATACCGACCGTCTTCAAAGTCATCGTGTGAAGTGAACCCGAAAATACTTGTCGCATCTGAAAAATTCCACCACCAAAACAAATACCTAGACCAGACTCCCCACTGCAATGCAGCAGTGTAGCCAAACCATAGTTCTTCTCTCTATAACCTAACCAGGCTATCAGACTTATAAGAAACAAAAAACAAAAATACTAAAACGGAAAAAAAAAAAGAAACAATCACCCTTCAGCTACTTTAAAAAGTTTACTACGATTGTGGAATGTCGATGAGGCATTCAAAGAAAACACTCGGAAATATTCTCGTGAGGTATAAACACTCTTTTACGCCACTTCAACTTCACGAATTCCATGTTGTTTGTTTCCTTCTCACCCATCATCGTCATCAACATCATCATGCAGGGGTACAAGGAACTCCATTCCGTCCGTTTTGAACATTGAAAATATTTCTATAGAGTTGTCAGCTTTTACCTACCGCGTTAAGTGACAAGCCTTTGTGGTGTAAAAGACTTGCTCTCGGTCTCGGGTTCGTCGAGTTCGAACCGATATAGCAATAAATCATAAAGAACCCCATCAGCTTAGTTTGGTTTGGTGAGTTGCTACGATGCCAGAAACCAGAGCCAGTGCTCGAGTCAGAGCCATAGCTAGAGGTTTAAATGAGTTTAGCCTCGAAGCCTGTGACTTCTTGAGTAATCACTTGTTATGTATTTTGGACCTCCACCTTGGGCGGTAAACGAGTTTCCCTTTATTCACTACACAAGGATGGGATTTTGTTCTGGAATTGAAATTGGAATCGAACACACCGACCGACACCTTCCACATCCACACCGATCAACTAACGAAACAACCGGCTTTTTATGTTGGCTATTTTTGGTATTATGACCAAATCATTAGGGCAATAATTTGACCAAAACATTTGGCAATCTCCGCTAAGTGCCTTGCCTATGCCTGTGTATGTGCTTCTGCTGCCCAGCTTAGCTTAACTCATTGGAAATCAAAAGTTCATAGGTATAATATCTTATTTCAATTTGTCGGGACCAAAACAAAATTAGCATAATCCCTTGTGGAAGCGCGCACTTAAAGATGTTTAACGGCATATTAATCGGACAGATTAAAGATTACGCTAATTAATCTATGCACGCTCATTGTTGTTTTTATTTTTTTTTGTCTGTAGCTTTATAATATGAGATTGATATGTTTGTACCTCCATATAAGCTTTTTAAGGGTGATGGTGATGGAAAGGTCAAGCTAGATTTTATAGACAAATTAGTATTGATGTGTGAGATTTGTGTTTTTGAAGGAAGACATATTGTTAATGGGTTTCTAATTTGGTATTTAAGCATGATTTTAGTTTGTTAAAACAGTCAACACCCGAGTTGAAGAACAATAGGGTTTTTAAATTTTTAACTAATTATTACCTATACATGCCTTGAATAAGTTAAGACACAAGTAGAAAACTATTTAAATATTCTTTTCTTATCAGATTTTAAACAATATAAGTTTCTTTATATTTTTGTTGTTAGTTTCTTAGAATCAACATTTGAATAATTATAGCTGTTGTTGAATTTATTAATTTATTTTGACAGATTTTTATTGTCTCTGACATTGTGTTTTGAAGTTTTATTTCAAAAACTGTGGTTTTTGTGCCTTTGTTCCGTAATAAGGATTAACATCTGTTATAGTAGTAATCTGCTGCAAAATTTAATTAATTTAATTCTATGGTTCTAGTTCTTTAGTTCTAGGTCTGAATACTGATACGGGCGATGACATCTTGTTAATTTAAACAGAAAACCTGTTGTTAATTGGCAAATTCGTAGAAATCATAAACAAGGTATTCAACAAGACTAAAGAGGAAGATTATTGTAAAGAACTTAGGTTGTGGTCTAAAAACTGTAAAATCTTTCAATAAATCAAAGAATATTTTGATTTTCGATAAAAAAAAAAAAAACAAATATTTTCTTACTAAAAGAAACAGCATTTATGTTTACCTTTTTTAAACTTTCGTAAGAAGTAATTGTATTCAGTTCGTTTCTTCGAATTGAAAATTTCTTAACGTTTCAAGGCCCCTAGACTAGACATATTTGATTCGCTGGTCCGGATGGTATCCCCGCTATTGTTCTGAAGAGGATGTTCTTCAACGCTGGCAAAACCACTGCGTAAGCTTTTTCATCTGTCCTACTCCTCAGGTCTCGTTCCGAGAGGATGGAAAACTGCATTTGTCCAGCCCATCCCAAAAAAAGGCGAATCTTCCTCGCCCTCTAATTACCGACCGATTGCACTTACGTCCCTTCTTTCCAAGGTCATGGAAACGCTGATTAATTATCAGCTCAAGAAATATCTTGAAGATCGAAAGCTTCTTAATGACCGGCAGTACGGCTTTCGAAGCAATAGGTCCACTGGTGATCTCATGGTTCATCTCACCGAACAGTGGAGCAAATATTTACATCGCTTTGGAGAAAGTAAGATTATTGCACTTGATATTTCAACAGCATTTGATAGGGTTTGGCATCAGGCTCTCTTATCGAAAATGCGTGCTTTCGGTTTGCATGAATCCCTGCTTCATTGGATTAGTAATTACCTTTCGGATCGTTCAATACAACTAGTATTGGATGGATTCAAGTCTGAAATAAATAAATAAATTAGGTGGCGCAACAGTCCGTAGAGAACCAGGGCCTAGTGACTTACAACTCTCAACCATTCCTGTGTGCGAGTAATGTTGTCAGTGATGGAGGGGACCTACAATTTATATGCCGAATCCGAACGGCTAATTTGAGAAAGCACTTTTTCATGACAAGAATTACTCTTGGAGAATTTGTCAATTCCTCGCAAGAGGCAGTACCCGTAAAAACTCTTATTTTTTTTAATTAAGGTGGCACAGGCAGGGATTGAACCCAAGACCTCTCGCATGACTGTCCAACGCACTAACCATCATGCCACGGGTACTACTACTTCAAGTCTGAAAACCATAAAATAAATGCTGGTGTGCCCCAGGGCTCTGTTCTATCTCCAACACTCTTTCTCATTTTTATAATTGATCTCCTGTCTGCAACATCTAATCGAATACATTGTTTCGCTGACGATAGTACTCTTAGCTTTTCATATTCGTTTTCAGACTCACATCCCTGTTCTTCGGATGTGGAACTGCAACGACAAAATATGATAAGCTCATTAAATTCCGACCTAAACAGCATTGTTCAATGGGGATTAAAAATCGCGTGGAATTTAATGCTTCGAAAACGCAATGCTGTCTTGTATCGTTAAAGCGAGATATACCCCCATTGTCATTATCCATGGATGGCACTTGCATCAATGAGACTGAACACCTCGATATTCTCGGTATGTGTGACACCAACCACCTCTTGTGGAATGATCACATACGCGATGTCGCCAAAAATGCCGAAAGGTGTTTGGGTTTCCTTAGGCGATGCAAGAAATATTTCACCCCTTCTGATCTGGCTGTTATCTACAAGACTTACATACGTCCAAAGCTTGAGTATAACTCCCATCTCTGGGCTGGTGCTCCTGCAACTTACTTAGGCCTCTTGGATAGTATTGAACGTAGAGCATTTAAATTGATAGATGATAATATCATCATAAGTTCATTTACTTCGCTTGAACATCGTCGTAAGGTCTCTTGTCTGACCCTTTTTTACCGTTATTTTAACGGCTTATGCTCTAGTCAAATAGCCAGTTGCATTCCTCCCCTTAAACAGTTCAACCGTAATACTCGCGCTTCTAGGAATGCTCATGCCCAACTTCGGCCGTACTGTCAAATACAGAGATTCGTTCTTTAGCCGTACTACGCGAATGTGGAATGCCTTACCACACTCTGTCTTTCCTAGTCATTGCAATATTCAGGAATTCAAAACCAATGTGCACCGACATCTCCTTTTAAACCCTCTCTCCTCTTCCTAGTGCTCACACTGTGCCTCTGCATAATAAGGGTAGTAATATCCCCTTGAGTGTGTGCTTATTATAAAAAGAAAAGGATTCAGTGGGCGTTTTGTCTCCATTTTTTTTTAAGATCCCAAAATTTCTGGTGAAAATATTATGCTATGGACTTAAATTAAATTTTGTTCCACATATTTAACCATTGTTCAGAATAAATATCTTTATAAATCAATACAACTGAACAGAAATATTTTTCAACTAGAATGTTTTATATATCTAAATTTATAATGTTTTTAAAATAATTTTATAAAATGAATAATGAGGTTCTTGATATCTGCTTAAATTTTTCAAAACCTAAAATTTAACGTTTTTTTTATAAAAAAATCATATTAAAAAAAAACAAAGTGTATTTGCGACCCGCAAATATATATGTAGATTTTTAGCATACTTTTTAACTTTAAACGTAACTTACTTGTTAAAATTTGATAAAAAGAGTGTATTTTAAAGTACTGTATGGTCAAAACTTTGTATGATACCTTATGCTACTGTATAGTAATAACACTGTGTGGTTAATATTCTGTATAAAAAAATACTGTACCTGAAAATGCTGATAATACAAAAAAGTGTGTACTTTTTTACATTATAAAAACGAGCGGATTGTGGTCCAGAGGCATGATTAGGGCATTTTTTCGAAAATGAACAAGAAGTAGCCGTTACAGTCAATAGAGATCATTATCGGGCCCCTGTTGAACTAATTTTCAACTTCCCATAGGAAGTTATTGTAATGGGTCCGATTTGTCAAATTGAAAATTTTGACATTTCTCGACGTTTCAAGGTCCCTAGAGTCGAAATAAAAGATTTTTAGAAAGATGTCTGTGCGTGCGTATGTACGTACGTTCGTCCGTACGTCCGTATATCCGTATGTCCGTATGTCCGTACGTCTGTACGTTCGCGACGTTTTTTTCGTCGTCCATAGCTCAGGAACCAGAAGAGATATCGACGTCAAATAAATTTTGTTATACAGATAATAAGGCAGGAAGATGCAGAAAGGGCTTTCAAGAAAATTGCGTGGTTGTTTTTTTTACCATAGCAGTTTAAAAAAAAGATGACAATTTTGGTTAACCCTAAATATCTCATGAACGAATGTCGCTAGAGACTTGAATTAAATTTTATATTATATATTGTAACGTGATATAAAACAAGTATATTTTTGGAAAAAATCAAATTAACGGTTTTTTTTATAAATCAAAAACACTGAAAAAAAAATGTGTCACCTCGAAAATTTTACGACTAAAATATTATTTCATCTCCAACACAGTTTTGTGCAACGAAGAATAATGTTTTTGACATCTGATAAAATTTTAAGAAAAATCTAAGTGACAGTTTTTTTTATAAAAAATAAAAACCTAAAAAAAACATTACTCAAAGTTGGTAAAAATTGAATTTCAACTCAAATATCTTTTCAAAAACTTGAGATTAAAGCTTCAAACTTATTGTAACTTATAAGAAATATTGTTTTCAACATTCTGAAAAATGTTGAGAAAAATCGAATTGACAGTTTTTTTACAAAAAATAAAAACCCAAACAAAAATTTTTTAAAGTTGGTAAAAATTGATTTTCGACTCAAATATCTTTTTAAAAACTTGAGATTAAGGCTTCAAACTTATTTTATCTTATAAGAAATATTGTTTTTAACATTCGATAAAATTTTGAAAAAAATCGAATTGACAGTTTTTTTTACAAAAAATAAAAACCTAAAAAAAATTAATAAAAGTTGGTAAAAATTTGCTTTCGAATCAAATATCTTTTCAAAAATTAAAAATATTGGCTTAAAACTAATTTTATCTCACTGAAAATATTGTTTTAGACACTCAGTAATTTTTTTTATAAAAATCCAACAGTCCGTTTTTTCATAAAAAATAAAATCTACAAAAAATAGTACGCAAATTTGGTAAAAATTGATACATATAAACAAGCTTTTAAGCAAGACAAATCGACAGACGGGATGAGAAGTTATCAGTGTAAGTCGCATCCCAGCCTCTTTTTGTTCACAAAAATTGAAGAGGAGGATATTGGCAACATTTGGTTTCAACAGGACGGCCGGCGCGGGCTACGTGCCACACAGCCGAAAAGCTACACTCAATGTTTTATAGCATTTTCAAAAAAAGTTATTTGGCGGACCCTATATAAGTTTTACATTTGAATTTCGTTAAAAAATGTTGATCGGTTTTAAGACATTGAATTTTCAAAAAATCAAATTAACATTATTCTTAAAAAACTAAATATTTTTGATTTATTATTTAGACTATATTCAAAACAAAATGTATTTAAATCGGTTGATTAGTTCCTGAAAAAATTTTAAATGAAAAAAAGAGGCTGGGATGTGATCCACACTGATAACTTCCCATCCCGTCTCTCGATTTGTCTTGTTTAAAAGTTTGTAGGTTTTCGTATTTTGTTAAAAAAGTTATCAGTTGAATTATTCTTAAAAAAATTTAAATTACCACCAATATTTAGCATAAAAATGAAAAAGTTTAATTTCAAAATCTATTATTGTTAACGAGATTTTTAGTCGAAAATCAATTTTTACCAATTTTAGTAGCATTTCGTAAAAGTTTTTATTTCTTATATAAACAAATACAAATTGGATGAATGGAATCAATTTGAAGTCAATATCTTCTGTTGTTCACGAGATATCGAGAACCGAACATCCATTTTTACGAAATTTGCGTAGGTACTATTTTTTGTAGATTTTACTTTTTTATGAAAAAACGGACTGTTGGATTTTTATAAAAAAAAATTACTGAGTGTCTAAAACAATATTTTCAGTGAGATAAAATTAGTTTTAAGCCAATATTTTTAATTTTTGAAAAGATTTTTGATTCGAAAGCAAATTTTTACCAAGTTTTGTAAAAAAAAAACTATAAATTCGATTTTTCTCAAAATTTTACCAAATGTTAAAAAACATTTTTCTGCGTTTCACAAATTTATTTTGAAGATAAAATCATTTTTTGTCCGTAAAATATTTGAGGTGACAAACAACAAAGGTTACCTTCTATTCTTCTTATATTGCAAGAAGCGAAGTTGAAAAAAGAACTGGAGACAATTTCATAAAATTTTATCGGGCCATTTTTGAGAAAAAAGTGTTAAATCACAAGATCTCGGTGGGAAAATGCTATCACCTCTTCGAGAAATAACATACAGTCAGGAAACTTATCTTTCAAAACTGCTATTGTTTCATTACTTGTTTTTGTATACAATTTTTATTTATAGCGTAGTTTTTAAATTTTCAAATGTCAAAGTAACAGCAGTTCAAATACTATGCTTTTCTATATGAAACCGTTCATTGGAAAACCCTATAGTCAAAAAATATTTCAAGAAAAACAGTGATATTGGCTTCCGCACAAATATTATTTTATAAACAATTGCGTTTAAAAAATAATAATTACAAAAATATTACTTAATGGTCTAAAAATCAATAAAGATTTTAATTCCGCACTATTTGAAGTTCCTAAAAATGAATATCAGTAGCAAATTCTTAAGGACATCCATTATCAATTTATCAGTGTGGGTTTCATTCCAACTTCTTCATTTCTAATAAAAAATTTCTAAGTTATTAAGGTGCTCAGCCATTGTAAACCTTGAACTAAAAAAAAGGCAATTTCGTGTGATTAAGCATTTTACTTTTTTTAACGACTTTTATAAGAATGTAGGTTAACATAAATTTCACAAGTTAGTATAAAAATACACAAAAAATATTGATCGCTTGAAACAAATTAGCAAAAATTATTTTACCCATCCTTAAACAAATGTTACATAGTTTGTATAAAAAAAGACCGCACAAACTTCTCCAATACAAAATAAAAAGGTGTGAGATTTTGCTTAAATTCAGGACATGAAATCTATTATTCTCTCACGCAATTTAGTATTTTTCCATTATTGAGTTACTTGATTTCTTTACTGCCACCAAACGTGCCCCACCGTCGTCGTCGTCGTTGTCACCAACATTGACACCACCCCGAGCCACAGCAAATTGTTATTTATTTTGGTCATTTTTCTGATGTGTAACAGGAGTGTCGCTTACTCTCCTCATATATTTAAATATACACTAGTATACGAAGCTAATTAAGTTAATTGAAGAAGTTGTTTTCATTTTTTTTTATTTCTCCTTTGGTTTGTCCATGTCCTTAATACTTATCAAATCAAATACAAAAACTATACTTTTCGTCCTTATTCTAGTAAAGTTTTTATTTAACTCTGTTGTGAGTTTTTGTTTTCTTTCTCAAAACAGAAGCCGTATAAAAAATCCTCACGCATTTCCTGACCGTCATCAGCGTTGTCGTCGTCGCTGTGATATCCTTGCCGTGGTGGTGACGTTCAAAGTAAAAAATAACAAAAGAGTAAGAAAATGTCCTGTACAAATATACCAAGCTTCCTTTGGATTTCATATGTTTTGATTGTAGGTATGCTTAGGAGTTTGTCGGACTCATTTTTCATTTCATTTACATTTAGTATATAATTCACATCCCTGGATAGCAGCCCTATAAACTAGTTATTGTTATATCCCTTTCTATATCTTCATCCCTGTTAATGGATAAAATTGTTATTTTTCATACCTTCTATTGCTGCTTTGAGTGAATTAAGAAAAAAAAAATAAGAAATATTGACATACAAAAACTGCTACAATATGAAAAATGTCCTTTCTAATGGTACACACAGGAAATAAGTATACGAATAGCTCGAAACTGTGCTTTATTTTCTCTTCATTTATAACATGCAGTTAAGGGTTGATTTTAGCATGGACAAACGGCATTATTTGTTGTCCTTTTCTTTGTGTTAAGTAAAAGTAGGTAAGTTAATGTACCTAATTTTTTTGTTTTTTCTTTGATGGTCCTTTGTTATATTACATAGCTAACTTCTTTCTATAGAGTACTTATGTACATAGTATAAACCCTGCAATCAAATGCGACCCTCAATTAAATATGCGGGCTTTGAATTGTATATACATATATATAAAGCATAAACAAACACCCATAAGAGAATATTTTAACGCAATTTTGTGCAAAGCTTAGGCATAAGGACGAAATGACTTTTTGGTTTGACTTGAAGGCGTTTTTTTTTTTGTATTGATTTTAATTGACTTGGTATTTATTGGGAGATTCATGTTATTCAGGTATTATTGATAATCAAAATATAAGGTCTCCAAAAGGTTTAAAAATTTCGTATGCACCATCTGTTGGAAATCATCTTCAATATAATTAATGTACATTTCACTTAATTTTGCAAAAATTACTGTAGACAATATTTGATTTACATTCTCTCTCTTTCATTATGAACAAAAAAAGAGGCTGGGATGCGACCCACACTGACAACTCCCATCCCGTCTGTCGATTTGTCTTGCATAAAAGTTTGTCTCTATATGTATCAATTTTTACCAAATTTCGTACTATTTTTTGTAGATTTTATTTTTTTATGAAAAAACGGACTGTTGGATTTTTATAAAAAAAAAACTACTGAATATCGAAAACAGTATTTTCTGTGAAATAAAATACGTTTGAAGCCAATATTTGTAATTTTTGAAAAGCTATTTGAGTCGAAAGTAAATTTTTACCAAGTTTTAGTATTGTTTTTTTTTTAGGTTTTTATTTTTTGTAAAAAAACTGTCAATTCGATTTTTTTCAAAATTTTACTGAATGTTAACAACAATCTTTTTTGAAAGATAAAAGTAGTTTAAAGCCAATATCTCAAAGTTTTGAAAAGATATTTGACTCGAAAATCAATTTTTACCAACTTTTATTAATTTTTTTTTAGGTTTTTATTTTTTATAAAAAAACTGTCCATTCGATTTTTTTCAAAATTTTACTGAATGTTAACAACAACATTTTTTGAAAGATAAAAGTAGTTTAAAGCCAATATCTCAAAGTGTTGAAAAGATATTTGAGTCGAAAATCAATTTTTACCAACTTTTATTAATTTTTTTAGGTTTTTATTTTTTGTAAAAAAAAACTGTCAATTCGATTTCTCTCAACATTTTTCAGAATGTTGAAAACACTATTTCTTATAAGATAAAATAAGTTTGAAGCCTTAATCTCAAGTTTTTGAAAAGATATTTGAGTCGAAATTCAATTTTTACCAACTTTGAGTAATGTTTTTTTTAGGTTTTTATTTTTTATAAAAAAACTGCCAATTAGATTTTTCTAAAAATTTGATCAGTTGTCGAAAACATTATTCTTCGTTGCACAAAATTATTTTGGAGATGAAATCATATTTTAGTCGTAAAATTTTCGAGGTGACAAAATTTTTTTTTTTCAGTTTCTTTGATTTATAAAAAAAACCGTTAATTTGATTTTTTCCAAAAATATACTTGTTTTGTATCACGTTATAATATATAATATAAAATTTAATTCAAGTCTCTAGCGTCATTGGTTCATGAGATATTTAGGTTTAACCAAAATTGTCACCTTTTTTTTAAACTGCTATGGTAAAAAAAAACCCACTCAATTTTTTTGAGAGTCCTTTCTGCATCTTTCTGCGTTATTATCTGTATAACAAAATTTATTTGAAGTCGATATCTCTTTTGGTTCTTGAGCTATGGAGGACGAAAAAAACGTCGCGAACGTACGGACGTACGAACGTACGTACACACGCACGCACAGACAAAAAATCTTTTATTTCCACTCTAGGGACCTTGAAACGTCGTCGAGAAATGTCAAAATTTTCAATTCGACAAATCGGACCCATTACAAAAACTTCCTATGGGAAGTTAAAAAAATTACCCATTTTTCAGAAATTGTGAGTTTTGAAAACAAAAAAATCTGTAGGTCGGCCGGAGATGTTTTTGGGGGTAGCAAAATTACTATAAAATTAAGCTACCAACATCAAAAACGATGAAATATTCACAAAATATATTTGAAAGAATTTGTAAACATCTTAAGCTATGTATATGAAACCTTCAAGCTCCGATCTTGTGACTCAATTCGTTCTTTTATTATTAAATACTCCACTAAAAAAAGACGAGCTCACTTCGAAAAAGGTTTTTCATTGGCTTCCTCGAACTGATAGTTGAAAGCATATTTTTAAAACCTTAAATTTAAAACTAATATAAAAATTACTCAGGGGAGTTAAAAAATAATGTTTGCGTGTTAAATTAACTTGCAAAAAGTAATTGCAATAGAAAATTTTTCTGAAAACTTTCAAAAGCAGGTTTCAGCTAATTTAAGTACATTTTCTATTTTTTCTATTTTTTGGATTTTGGAATTTTATTCTATTTTCCAAAAATTTCAATATTACATAAAGTTTTCGCGTGGAATTTTGTATTTCAGCTTAATTTAACATTATATATTAATATTGTTTAATTTTTTATTTTGGTTTAAGGAGGAGTACCTATCTCTGTTAAGACTTATGGTGGAATATCAGTTTTACTCTTTCAATACAGACCCTCTCATAATGTTATACCTATTATTTTCCAAATTTAATTTTTTTTTGTATCGATATTAACTTCTGTACACATGTAGAGACATAATACTAATATTTTCCCATAAACATACAAATCACACACACATACAAAATCAGAAAAGAAACCTAAACCTCTTAATAATCTTATATATTTTTCTCACAAAAATAAAAACAAAAACCAAGAAAAAAAAATAAACTTATAACTTACTTGAATTTTTGAACCTTGTGCATACAACACAACAAAAGCATATATCTAATAAATGTATGTTTGAACATTGTACAATCTGTTCAATGTTCACATAGACTTTATAGGTAGGGACCTCTATACTAAAACTCTTACTCTAGGCCATCCTCGTTTCTCATACTATCACATTCAATTAGATAAGAAATATTTGACTTTCATGCCAAGCTCTTCACAACTGGGGAGTCATTTTGCCTTGCCTTGCTACCATATTGTGTTCGTCCTTCGAAATACTTTACCTCTTCCTATTTAGTAGATATGTACATATGTGGGTATGTATGTCTGTTGATAAAGTGTAAGTTTGAATGTACCCGTATGCATGTGTGTATATTTTTCATTTTGATTCAGGAGCGAACTTTTATCAAGGTTAGTGTTGCCATACAAAATTTTCTATTTAAAAAGACCGTCTCTTAATAATTTATACCAATTGTAATATCCATTATGTTCAAACTAAAAATTCAATGTTTTCAAGATCCTTGACAAGTTTTACAAGTAAACTGGACTCAATTTAATTAAAATGGTAAGACCAATCGATATAATAATTCAAAATTAACATTTTTTGCTTATACCAGTCCAAATTTTGTTATGCTGATGAGAACAAATATTCAAGAAATATTCAAGAAATTTTATACCAACTAGGAAACCATTGAATACAAATTTTTAAAACTGTTCTCATCCTGTCAATGGTGCCAATGGACCTGTAAATGGTATCCACATAACAACCTACAACGTGTTTAAGAAATATTGCCATATTTTATACCAGCACGTACCTAAATAAATTAGTTGACGCAACAGTCCGTAGAGAACAAGGGCCTAGTGACTTACAAGTCTCAACCATTCCTGTGTGCGAGTAATTGCAGGGATGGAGGGGACCTACAGTTTATATGCCGAATCCGAACGGCTAAAGCACGTACCTAGTTATCATTAATTTGTCAGATAAAATGTTTGTGTTTTCAATTTGACATTTTAGTAGGGAACCTAGTCTATGCATTTCTCAATTATACCAATTAGTTAAACAATGAATATAATTTTCATCGTATCGTTTTCGGTTACTCGAAAACAATAAGACACATCTTACCTTGTATTTATTCGACCAATAGATGTTATATAACTATATTCTCGGAACGTATTTTCTTTAAATTTTATACCAGTTATAATCAAAGTTTTAAGGAACTTTAGTTTTAAATGTTAGAAAATTAAAGTCTCTGGATACACTTATTTTGTAGTTTTTTGTATAAACTGTGAGAAATGTAGATTTGTGTGCAGTTAGACCAGTTTTATACCAACAAGAAAACAAGTAACTACAAATATTTCTACTATTTTATTTAGGGAGAATATATCCCTTGCAAATTATTTTTTATCCGACCAATGGATGAGAAAGATTTTTTGGGCTTATTTTGTTTATACCAATCAAAAACTCACAAAAATGTTTGTGCACTTCAGTTATATATTTAACATTAAGGGCCGTTTAGTCATATAAATAAGATTTAAGGATATGAGTTGCATGTTAACTCATAGCGTTTACCTTAATGGTATAATTTTTTGATAAAGTGGTCTAATTCAAGCAAACAGACAAATTTTCTTTAAATTAAATACAAAATATTCCTTAACTTTGGGGTAAAAATATATACTCTTAATAATATATTTTTCAAAGTATATTAGGTATTAAAAAATAATATAATATTTTGAAAAATTCTTTATTTTCATCAATAATCCGCATAATGCACTTACCTTTATGACAATGATGATGGCAGCACTGACCATATGATAAACTATACAACATAGGTAACTACCATATACCTTCCACATGTGAGATGTAATTTTTTAATGGGTTTCGTGTCTCCACCCTTCCAACATAAAATATACATAGATATACTCGTACTCTATAACCATGGCCACCCATCAACACCGCAACTCTACTCGACACAGCCGATCTTCCCAAAAAACCCAAACCCCTAACTATAAAACCCAACCAAACATTCATTTCAACCTCAATAAATGTACCCTCTCACGTGTAGGCATCCATCTACTCTACACTCTCACAAAAAGTCCTGAGAACGAGGTCACACAGGAGGACAGAGATGCCAAGAGGTTGCCTTTTTCCATATATATATATATATATGTATATGTATGTTTGTATACTCGTATATTATAGCGGGTGCACAATACGGTAGAAAGATTTAGAGAATCTACCAAATATTATATACATATGTATGTAGTATATAGTCAGAACTTACAACCCTTCCTCCATCAAACGGGGAGTCTCATGAGATCCAACGATAGCTAGATGGATGGATGCGAATGTTCTGTGTTGTGCTCCTTGATTATGGTTATTCTGGTGGCGATGGTGGTGGTGGGTATGGGAATGAAAGTGATGGTGGGATGCAGCAATTCAAACCAGGATAGGTACCTACCTACAAATGAATAGCGCGCACAATTCCAAGCTTATATAGTCGTCCTCGGTTCTCGGTCCTCGTCCTCGTACTCATACTCGTCCTAGTCGACATCGACATCGTCGTCGTCGTCCTCGTACTCGTACTCGTCGTCATAGTCGTCGTCCTGTTGCAGTTCTTTCAACTGCATTCGCAGTTTGTGGCGGCAACGTTGGCGATGAGGTTGATGATGGGTGGTTGGGTAGGTAAGGGTAGATATAGATAGGTATGTACATGTACACTGTACAGTGAGAGGCGTATGGTATGGGCACAAGAGAAGATAAACTGTACAGCGGAAGTTGCTAAAATAAAATTGTGTTCGCCTTAGTTGGTTTTTGCTTCCATTTTTTATTCGTTTCTTATTTTATTTTTATTTTTACTTTATTTTTATTTTTTGTATTGCGACTGTTTCTGTACAATGCAACAACCCAGCTTCATGAATGTTGACTACAGTAGTGGATCTTTTTGGTATCGAAGGCCCGTTTTGAATGTATGTTTTCGAAATCAAGTGTTTTGAGGTTGGAATTTTGTATATTAAATTTTAATTAATTTTTGATTTTTAGATTTAAGTAAGACTTGTAATTGAATCTACACCAAATTTCAAATTCAAGACAAAAAACGGATTGGAAAAAATTTGCTCTTAAATTTTTGTACCTAGATGTTTTTAAAATTTTACAAAACATACTTCTACGAAATATTTTCTAAGAAATTACTTATTTTTGTTTTTGGAAACAAAAATTTATGTGTTGTTCTTAAATAATACAAATTTTGATATTCAATCATTCTTCTTCCTTGGAAAAAATTAAGGTAGATTATGTTTCATATCCATAAATATTTTCCTAAAATGAACTCTAAAAACGTAGTTATTTTGTAAATATCAAATATCGACTTATGTTTTTTTCTAAATAAAAAAGTGCATAGGGCTTCTAGAATCATCAAATACATCACATTTTGGATGCATCAGTTCAGAAGGATACAAAAACTACCCTCTCTCTGTTAAAGGTAGGTAGGATGACGACGACGATGAGTATAACAGTCGTTCTCTTCCCTGGTTTCATGGCTTCTTTGTTAATCTAGATAGAGGCTCTAGATACGTCGAAAACGGACGGGACTCTTGGATCGATTTGGATGGTATGTGTGGTGGGCATCCGCTACTCTTCTGTTCATAAACTGTTTTGAGAAGAATCCTCTGAAGTTTTTTTTTTTTCTTTTTAAACGTACATACATACAAGTGTATATGTTTGTGTGTAAGTGTGTTGAAGGGTAGGAATAGGTATAGTATAGAAGTGACATGGTGGTGAGAAAAAAAAAAAACAAACAGTAACAGTTCGTAAAGCCAAGGACCGGAACTTGAATAGAGTACTATCATGTGTGCTATATGTACGTATGGACGACATATGTATGTATGTACAAGGATGTATTTGTATATATTTGTTTTTGTAACGTTTTTAGGGATATTTTTGTGGATGTTACAGGATATTTGGAGCATGTAATTTAATTGCACTTAGAAGAAAAAAAAGGGGGAAGGTATGAAAACCAAGAAAACAAAAACAAAAGGAATAACTGCACTATGTACATATATCTAAATAAAAAGAAAACTTAAATTATGTGTTGTCCAGGAGGAAAGGGTTTTGTTTGTAAATTTGTGTGTTCTTCTTGTTTGATTTATTTACTCTTTCAGTCTATAGGTTGAGTATTGCAACTTATAGGGGGTCTTTTAAGGGGTTAGGTTTATTTATTATTCATATATAAACATATGGGAATTATTTAAAATATTAAATAATGTACAAAGAATTGAATATAATATAACAATTTTATACATAAATAATAGTTAGGTATGTTTCAAAAGAGTAAGAACTACATTAGGTCTACATTCAATATTTCGCTAGGAGTCTGAATTAAGCCTTTTTTTTAGGGGAGATAATTTAACAATTTAGAGCATAAGACAAAATAAAATTTAAAATTGAGTCTTATTTCAATAGAAAAAAGAGGCTGGGATGCGACCCACACTGATAACTTCCCATCCCGTCTATCGATTTGTCTTGCTTAAAAGTTTGTCTAAATGTATCAATTCTTACCAAATTTGCGTTCTATTTTTTGTAGATTTTATTTTTTTTTATGAAAAAACGGACTGTTGGATTTTTATAAAAAAATTATTTAATATAAAAAACAATATTTTCTGTGAAATAAAATAAGTTTGAAGCCAATATTTTTAATTTTTGAAAAGCTATTTGAGCCGAAAATCAATTTTTACCAACTTTTATTAATTTTTTTGTTTAGGTTTTTATTTTTTGTAAAAAAACTGTCAATTCGATTTTTCTCAAAATTTGTCCTAATGTTGAAAACAATATTTCTTATAAGTTAAAATTAGTTAGAAGCCATAATCTCAAATTTTTGAAAAGATATTTAAGTCGAAAATCAATTTTTACCAACTTTTGTTAAATTTTTTTTTCGGTTTTTAATTTTTTGTAAAAAAACTGTCAATTCTATTTTTTTCAAAATATTACTGAATGTTGAAAACAGTATTTTTTGAAAGATAAAAGTAGTTTAAAGCCAATATCTCAAAGTCTTGAAAAGATATTTGAGTCAAAACTCAATTTTTACCAACTTTTTTTTATTTTTTTTTTAGGTTATTATTTTTTGTAAAAAAACTGTCAATTCGATTTTTCTCAAAATTTTTCCTACTGTTGAAAACAATATTTCTTATAAGTTAAAATTAGTTAGAAGCCATAACCTCAAATTTTTGAAAAGATATTTAAGTCGAAAATCAATTTTTTCCAACTTTTGTTAATTTTTTTTTCGGTTTTTAATTTTTTGTAAGAAAACTGTCAATTCTATTTTTTTCAAAATTTTACTGAATGTTGACAACAATATTTTCTGAAAGATAAAAGTAGTTTAAAGCCAATATCTCAAAGTTTTGAAAAGATATTTGAGTCAAAACTCAATTTTTACCAACTTTTTTTTATTTTTTTTTAGGTTATTATTTTTTGTAAAAAAACTGTCAATTCGATTTTTCTCAAAATTTTATCAGATGTCAAAAACACTATTCTTCGTTGCACAAAATTGTTTTGGAGATGAAATCATATTTTAGTCGTAAAATTTTCGAAGTGACAATTTTTTTTTCAGTTTTTTTGATTTATAAAAAAAACCGTTAATTGAATTTTTTTCCAAAAATATAATTGTTTTGTATCACGTTACAATATATAATATAAAATTTAATTTAAGTCTCTAGCATCATTGGTTCATGAGATATTTAGGGTTAACCAAAATTGTCACCTTTTTTTTAAACTGCTATGGTAAAAAAAACACCCACGCAATTTTATTGAAAGCCCTTTCTGCATCTTCCTGCCTTATTATCTGTATAACAAAATTTATTTGACGTCGATATCTCTTCTGGTTCCTGAGCTATGGACGACGAAAAAAACGTCGCGAACGTACGGACGTACGGACGTACGAACGTACGTACACACGCACGCACAGACATCTTTCTAAAAATCTTTTATTTCGACTCTAGGGACCTTGAAACGTCGAGAAATGTCAAAATTTTCAATTTGTCAAATCGGACCCATTACAATAACTTCCTATGGGAAGTTAAAAAGATGTTTCTATACTTAATTCATTTAAAAAACTAACACAAATGTTCGTAGAATATTAAATTTTTGAAAGATTTTAAGAATTTTGTATAAATTCAGCACAAGGTGGCATATGTTGTAAAATTTAATACACAACTTATTTGTATTGTTAATTCAAAAATGGTGGTGTGGCCACCACCTTTAATATGATTAAGTGGCAACATTTTTATTAAAAATTTACATAAGCACTGTGTTTCTTTTTTTTAAATTCTTATGCATGTTTTTTGTTTCTCCAATATTTTCAAAGAAAATGCTGTCGGGAGCGAACGATATTTTTGAAGAATTAAAACACCCTTTTTATCCACTGATCGATGTTAGTAATAATGGAAGATCAAACTTTTTTTTTATTTTGTATCTTTAAATATTTATTAACTTCCCATAGGAAGTTATTGTAATGGGTCCGATTTGTCAAATTGAAAATTTTGACATTTCTCGACGTTTCAAGGCCCCTAGAGTCGAAATAAAAGATTTTTAGAAAGATGTCTGTGCGTGCGTGTGTACATTACGTACTTTCGTACGTTCGCGACGTTTTTTCCGTCGTCCATAGCTCAAGAACCAGAAGAAATATCGACTTCAAATAAATTTTGTTATACAGATAATAAGGCAGAAAGATGCAGAAAGGGCTATCAAGAAAATTGCGTGGGTGGTTTTTTTACCATAGGAGTTTAAAAAAAAATGAAAATTTTGGTTAACCCTAAATATCTCATGAACCAATGACGCTAGAGACTTGAATTAAATTTTATATTACATATTGTAACGTGATACAAATCAAGAATATTTTTAGAAAAAAATCCAATTAACGGTTTTTTTTTATAAACCAAAAAAACTGAAAAAAAAATTTGTCACCTCGAAAATTTTAAAACTTAAATATGATTTCATCTCCAAAACAAATTTGTGCAACGAAGAATAATGTTTTTGACAGTTTTTTTTTATAAAAAATAAAAACCTAAAAAAATTAATAAAAGTTAATAAAAGTTGATTTTCGACTCAAATATTTTTTCAAAACTTTGAGATATTGGCTTTAAACTACTTTTATCTTTCAAAAAATATTGTTGTCAACATTCAGTAAAATTTGGAAAAAAATCGAATTGACAGTTTTTTTTACAAAAAATTAAAAACCGAAAAAAAAAATGTAACAAAAGTTGGTAAAAATTGATTTTCGACTCAAATATCTTTTCAAAAATTTGAGATAATGGCTTCTAAATAATTTTAACTTATAAGAAATATTGTTTTCAACATTAGGAAAAATTTTGAGAAAAATCGAATTGACAGTTTTTTTTTACAAAAAATAAAAACCTAAAAGAAAAACAATTAAAACTTGGTAAAAATTTACTTTCGACTCAAATAGCTTTTCAAAAATTACAAATATTGGCTTCAAACTTATTTTGTTTCACAGAAAATATTGTTTTCGATATTCAGTAATTTTTTTTCATAAAAAAATAAAATCTCCAAAAAAAAGTGCGCAAATTTGGTAAAAAGTGATACATATAGACAAACTTTTAAGCAAGACAAATCGACAGACGGAATGGGGAGTTATCAGTGTGGGTCGGTCGCATCCCAGCCTCTTTTTTTTAACAATTACCTAATAATTTTAAAATAATTTATGTATATAAGTAATATCTGTGAACAATTTTGGAGCTTACAATGCTTTATTTTTAAATAATCAATTTGTACATTCAATTTAAATTTATTATTTAATTTATAAATATGAAAATTGGTTTTATTTTGTATTTTAAAATATTTTTTTTTATTTATTGTATTAATGTTATGTTTTTGTTTTTGCTTTTTATTCAATTCTGTATGATTTTATTGATATTTATTAATGTGTCCGATTTGTCGAACTAAAAATGTTGACATTTCTCGACGTTTCAAGGTCTCTAGAGTCGAAATAAAAGATTTTTAGAGAGATGTCTGTGTGCGTGTGTACGTACGTTCGCAACGTTTTTTTCGTCGTCCATAGCTCAATAACCAGTAGATATATCGACTTCAAATAAATTTTGTTATACAGATAAAAATGCAGAAAGATGCTGGAAGGACTCCCAAAGAAATTGAATGGGTGGTTATTTTACCTTAGCAATTTAAAAAAATGTGAACATTTCTGTTAAACTAAAATATATCACGAACCAATAACGCTAGCGACTTTAATTAAATTTTATATTATATAGGTATTGTAACGTAATACCAAATAAGTATATTTTTGGAAAAAAAATCGAATTCACTGAAAAAAAACTGTCACCTCAATTTTTACGAACAAAGAATGATTTCATCTCCATAACAATTTTAATCAAAGGATAATAACGTTTTTAACATCTGGTAAAATTTTGAGAAAAATCGAATTGACAGTTTTTTTTATAAAAATTAAAACATAAAAAAAAAGTTGGTAAAAATTGATCTTCGAATCAAATATCTTTTCAAAACTTTAAGATTGGGTTTAAACTATTTTATCTTTTAAAAAATATTCTTGTCAACATTCAGTAAATTTTTAAGAAAAATCGAGTTGACAGTTTTTTTCCAAAAAAAAAAAAACTACCTAAAAAAAGTTGGTAAAAATTGATTTTCGACTAAAATATCTTTTCAAAAATTAAAAATATTGGCTTCAAACTTATTTTATCTCTAAGAAAATATTGTTTTCGATATTGAGTACATTTTTTATAAAAATCCAACAGCCCAATTTTTTATAAAAAAATATAAAAACTACAAACGCGAATCGATATCTCATGAAGATATTGACTCCAAATTAATTTCATTCATGCAATTTGTATCTGCTTATAATGGGTGATTTTTTTGAGGTTAGGATTTTTATGCATTAGTATTTGACAGATCACGCGGGATTTCAGACATGGTGTCAAAGAGAAAGATGCTCAGTATGCTTTGACATTTTATCATGAATAGACTTACTAACGAGCAACGCTTGCAAATCATTGAATTTTATTACCAAAATCAGTGTTCGGTTCGAAATGTGTTTCGTGCTTTACGTCCGATTTATGGTCTACATAATCGACCAAGTGAGCAAACAATTAATGCGATTGTGACCAAGTTTCGCACTCAGTTTACTTTATTGGATATAAACCAACCACACGAATGCGTACAGTGCGTACAGAAGAGAATATTGCGTCTGTTTCTGAGAGTGTTGCTGAAGACCGTGAAATGTCGATTCGTCGCCGTTCGCAGCAATTGGGTTTGTGTTATTCGACCACATGGAAGATTTTACGCAAAGATCTTGGTGTAAAACCGTATAAAATACAGCTCGTGCAAGAACTGAAGCCGAACGATCTGCCACAACGTCGAATTTTCAGTGAATGGGCCCTAGAAAAGTTGGCAGAAAATCCGCTTTTTTATCGACAAATTTTGTTCAGCGATGAGGCTCATTTCTGGTTGAATGGCTACGTAAATAAGCAAAATTGCCGCATTTGGAACGAAGAGCAACCAGAAGCCGTTCAAGAACTGCCCATGCATCCCGAAAAATGCACTGTTTGGTGTGGTTTGTACGCTGGTGGAATCATTGGACCGTATTTTTTCAAAGATGCTGTTGGACGCAACGTTACGGTGAATGGCGATCGCTATCGTTCAATGCTAACAAACTTTTTGTTGCCAAAAATGGAAGAACTGAACTTGGTTGACATGTGGTTTCAACAAGATGGCGCTACATGCCACACAGCTCGCGATTCTATGGCCATTTTGAGGGAAAACTTCGGAGAACAATTCATCTCAAGGAATGGACCGGTAAGTTGGCCACCAAGATCATGCGATTTGACGCCTTTAGACTATTTTTTGTGGGGCTACGTCAAGTCTAAAGTCTACACAAATAAGCCAGCAACTATTCCAGCTTTGGAAGACAACATTTCCGAAGAAATTCGGGCTATTCCGGCCGAAATGCTCGAAAAAGTTACCCAAAATTGGACTTTCCGAATGGACCACCTAAGACGCAGCCGCGGTCAACATTTAAATGAAATTATCTTCAAAAAGTAAATGTCATGGACCAATCTAACGTTTCAAATAAAGAATCGATGAGATTTTGCAAATTTTATGCGTTTTTTTTTTTTAAAAAAGTTCTCAAGGTCTTAAAAAATCACCCGATATAAGAAATACAAATTTTTAAGAAATGCTACTAAAATTGTCAAAAATTGGTTTACGACTAAAAATCTCGTTAACAAAAACTATTTCATTATTTGAAATACATTGTTGGTAATTTTTAAATTTTTAAGAATATTTCAACAGACAACTTTAAAAAAAAAAACACAAAACCAATTGACAGACGGGATGAGAAGTTATCAGTTCGGGTCACATCCCAGCCATTTTTTAACTTTGTTTCATTTTATTTAGTTTTATTTTGTTAAATTAAATGTTATTTTATTTTATTTTATTTTATTTTATTTTTCTTAATATCGCATTTTATTTTATTTAAACTTATTTTTTTTATTTTAATTAATTATTTTTTTAAAGGTATCACATGTCTTAATTTTTTTTTATTTTAGTTTAATTTATTTTATGATATTATATTTTGTTCATATTTTCGTTACTTTTATTTTCTTGAATTTAATTTATTTCATTTAAGTTTATTTTATTTTATCATATTTTTATATTATTATATTTGTTTCAATTTTTGTACTTAACACTAATATATTATATTTTATTTTATATTTTATTTTTAAACTTAGGTATCTTTAGTTTTTATTTATTTTATATTCTTATTTTATTGTTTATATTTCTTTTTTTGCATTTCATTTCATTTTATTTTATTCTTCGTATTTATTTTGTACTTTATTTTTAATTAATTTAATTGTATATACTTTATATTATATCATAAACAAAATTACATTTTAAATTGCCCAATTTTTTTTTTATTTTATTTATTTTGCCTATTTTTGTTTTAGTTTATTTTATTTTATTTTATTTCTAAGATATTTAGTAATTGATTTGGAAGACTTCTTATATTATTTTAAAAATTTAGTATTTTATTTAAATGAATTTACTACATTTGTATTGTTTTTAAATTAAATGGCAGCTCTTGCAGACCTCAACTTTCAGTCTCACACAGCTCTGGCTATATGTGACATGACAATATTATACCAACAAGAGAACAAACAAACAAACAAATAAAATCATACAAGATACAACAAACACAAAATACACTTAATGTTAGCTGATACACATTTATCCAATTTACCTGCCACTGTTATAACACAGTGCCAGGCCAGTACCAGCTGCTACTTTGGTTTTCTCTCTTAAAACTTAAATTCTCTTTAATTTTTCTCTTTCAAAATTCATATATTGTATTTTTTTTTGTATAGTAATGAATTTACTTTATACTTTAAAAACATACATTCAAAACTTCTATTCATATACTATATAAATAGTGTAGAATGAAATAAAAGACAAAATAATTTTACAATAGCAAAATGAAAAATAAAAAGAGAAAATATAACCAACACACGAAAGTTCTTAAATAATTCATGTCAAAGTAAGAGAGCGAAGGAAAAATGAAAACAACAACAAAACAAATTACCTTTGTGGTTGCTTCACAGCTTTGGTTTAATGTTTTTCATTTAATTCACTTTGTTCTTATTTTAACCACATTTTTGTCGGTTGATCAGCGCTAAACAGTGATGTGTTGAGATGAGATGATTGGCTTGTTTCTAATACTCTTTTTTTTCATCCGAGATATGATACTTATGTAGGAGTGTTGCCATTAACACGAGTATTTTCTTTATGATTTTTTTTTTTAACGAGAGATTAACATAAATAATTTTCACTGAAGAAAATTTGTTTTGTTTTTTTTTTTCAATTTTGAAATACATACATATACTAGAAAAGAAGGTTAAAAAAACCTTTATGTTTCCTTAAATATGTGATAGGATAAAATGCTCTAATTTAATATTGAGGTTAATTTTGGTGCCGTCAAATATGAATTCCCTTATAATGACTTAACCCATTGCGGCAATTAGGTAGGGAGGACAGGATTATAAATGGATACAGATGCATATAAGTTTTGAATGCCTGCACATTGTAATGAGTAAGAAATATTGAGCCTTGTAAAGGCTTCCACATTCATGTAGTGCTGTTAAAGAAAAAACCCTTATACTATATCAGCGTCAGAAATTGGACTGAAGTGTAAACGGATAAGCATTCCTAGAAGTACGGGTAAAACGGTTGAATTGTTTGTGGGCAGAGCATTGTTTGTGAAAATATCGATAAAACAATTACCGGCATGAAACCGGGATTAAGTTGTCGTGTTGTGGTCGCTTCATTGTCGGCAATATTGTTGTTTTATTCTGACTTTTAAAAGCAGTTGGTTTATTGCACTTAAATAAGGTGAAACAAAGCCAAATTTTTTTCATTTCACTTTCACCTACACTCAAGCTTGTACTTCCACAAATCCAATAGTTTGCTCAAGCAAAGGGTTTGCGGGAAGGCAGTTTGACCATCCTTACCTACCTCATTATATACATATATTTACTTAACTATTTATTTAGGCCTTATTTTACTTTGTCAAGGTTCAATGTAACCAACTGATGAAAATTGGTCTTATTTCTCTTTCTATAAAATGCAATATGGCCAATTTTTGCAGGTTAGTCTTATTTCACTTGGCCTAATTGACTTAGAAATTGAAATTAAAAAAAATAGGTTTCCTTTTAAATAACATTTTTGTCTACCATCTCTTAAATCTTAATCTTAAAATACCATATTCAAGCCTTAAATATGAAAAAAATAAAAAAACGATTAGTAGTTTCAAAAGTGATTTAAACTTGAAAGTAGTTAGAGTCGGAATTTTTAAAAAGAAACTCAAAACCTTATTTCGTATGGATGTCCAGTCCATGATTAGCTACAAATCTGCTTACGAACTTTTCTTTACTTCGATTGAACACCAAAAAATACAATTTTGAGCTCATCAGGTTCAAAAGAATAAGCAACAAATATTTGTAAAGCATTAATCTTAATGTCACAAAGCACACAAAATTGTTTTAAAAACCTACAAAAGCCTATTAAAAAAATTCCACCATAAATATATGAATGTTCTTGGTGTGTCCTTAAATATAAATTTTCTAAATACATATTTATTAATCGAAATGTATTTAAAATCCATTTTGTAAAAACTTCCAGTAAAACCACCATTTTCCTATCTATCCTTTATTGTTTCCAAAACGTTATACACTTTAAACTTAACAATTTGAAATATTTGAATGTGGGTACAGAATATTTTTTCTAGAATGTATCTAATTTAATATAAAATAAAAAATGTATGTAATTATAATTAATTTATCAATGGCAACTTTGTTAAAATGCCAACATTCTTAAAAAAAGCTATAAGTAACTGTTCTCATTAACATTTAATACACTTCATTCTAAAAATTAATCAAATATGTCAACAAAGTTGTTAAAATCAAATAAATAAATTGGCAACCTTTAGTTTCATGAATGAAAACAAAAACAAAACAACCAAAAAACAAATACAAAACATATCTACCTACATAAATGCAATCAGAAAAAAATCACTCATACGCCACCGATACCCATTAAAAAAAAAAAAAAAAAAAAAAAACAGACACAAAATTATTATCTTCACGCAAAACAAAATGCTACTAAGTTATAATACTCCCCAATACACCACCACCACCACTGCTCACTACTTATGTGATAATTTATGCTCCGTTAATAAAATTTAATCGGTAAGAAGACGAAGTATGACAACAATAAGAAACACAAACAAAACGCAAAAGAGCAACAAGAAACAAAAACAACATACAAACAAAAATAAAAAAGAATTTTAAAAAATTGAGAAAAAAAAAAGACCAGAGAATAAAAGAAAAATATTAATTCATTTGACGATCCCAAGAATGTGGATGCGGAGTGGTGAAAGGCAAAGGGAGAGGAGAGGTATCCACAAATAGCGTTAAAAATAAATAATTCTCCTCCACACCACAAATGAAATAACCATTTTTCTCATCACATACAGACCAAGTGTATACTGACACTCAGCTCCTCTTCAAATGGTGTGTGAAGCAAAATCAAAAACATTGTCTTATTTGTGTGAGTGAGTATTGGTTGTTCTTTGGTAAGGTGTGGAGTGGAAAGGGCAACAAAACAGTAAATAAAATGAGCATTACGAAACTAGTTCAAAGAGTAAAGTGGAATGGAAGTGATAAAAATGTATTAAAAACGCCACCCAAGACCCACGACCCAACGACGACGGTCAACGTATGACGGACGAAGGACGACGGACGAGCAAAAAAGATGGGAGCAATCTGCTGAGCTGAACAACGTTGAAGCTGAAGCTAAACACAGAAGACCCATACTGTTAAATGTTTGAAAAACTGTATCTATGCACCTGTGAATACAGTGTGAGATGGAATCATGGATAGGAGTTTTGTTCTATGGGTATTTGTGGATTTCACTTCACATTGTATTCATCAGTTTTACTCCTACTCTCTTAGTCAACGATGATGGTTGTTGGAGGCAGAGAGGAGGAGATTTGAGATTTCATGTGACTGGGAACGATAAGTTGAATGCTTTAGCAAAGTATGGCGATAATCGAACCAAGTGCACACCACTACCATGTTTTATGAGGCTCTTTAACCCCACAGCACAAGTCTGTGCCTTTTAAAGTTGGGGTTGCCAGCACATGTTTTTATTTTGGTAATTTTTTTTTCTTACCACGCTGAATTGAGTTGTCAGAAATTTTGGATATCGCTTTGGTCAAGAGGTAAATCCTTTAAGTCTTAGAATACTTTTTGAATCTGTCAAAAAGTCTATTGCCAATATTGATGTGTTGGCAACTCTGTTTATCGATAGGAGGTTGAATAGGTTGGTTTTGGTTGTTGGGTTGTTGCCGTTGTTCGTTGTCTACGCTCTATACGCTCTACGTCTACTCTACACGCTAAAACACTACACTACCTGCAGTTGTTTACACATGCTGTGCAATGACTGCTCAGTTTCATAGTCTCGCACAGTTTACGTTTGACATTCATGCTGACCAGTTAGGTGTGTGGTAGGTCTCATGTGTCAAAGCAAGCTTAATTGAGCGATATTTTTTTTTTGTTTTGAAGGCACAGGGGAATGGGATAAGGTAGATAAATATATGTATTTGTACATTTACATATATATTTTTATGTATATCCATATGATACCTAGATGAAAGGGCGATGGTGGGTATTGGTGGTGGGATCAAGCGCTCAAAGATTTTATTATTATTTGCTTTTTTTTGTTGTTGTTGTGCGAGAGCGATTTAATTTGCTGTCATGTTTAAATGTGCATTCATATAATGCAAGTATGTAGATATGAACTGTACGTACGTACAATGTACATACATATTCGTAACTTAGGTACCTATGTACATATGCAAGAAGATTTCATTTCATTTATTTGGTTTGTTTTTGTTTTTTTGTTTGTTTTTATTTTGGTTTTTTGATTTTGTTTTAAGTGATTTTTATAAAGAAGTAAATAATTTTTGTGGATGGATAAAAATAGAAAGGCAAACAGAAAGAAGACGAATAAATTAATGATGATTTGGGAATATGAATCAGGCCGTGGGGGAGGGGGGGTGGTAAGGAGCAAAGAGGGACTCTTACAGCTTCTGTTGCAGTTAGGTAGTTGTTTAAAAGTTGATAATGAAATTAGAATATTCAAATTATTTGGTGAAGTATCTTTAAATACATACATGTACATATAAACAAATAAAAATATAATTTAATTACAAATAGATGGATAAATTTGAAAGATAGTTTACAAATAAGTTTGTTTTTAAATAAATTTAGTCCTTTGTGGGCTGTACTAATGTTTAATTTTTTTTATTTAAATTAAATGTACATACTAACCAATGTTTAACATATTAACTAACTAACATATTTAAATATAGTAATTTTTTGGATACGAAACTTCCAACAAAATTTGTTCAAAAAGATATAGAATTTTTAAAATACGTTGTGTTAAGGCTTAGAAAGTGAAGAAGATGCCACACTTCCTTGAATTTGTTTTGAATGTTAAATTACGTCTTTTAATAATTAGTTTTTCAATTTTTGATTTTGTTTTTCGAACCACTTTATCTACACTAATATTATAAAGAGGAAAGATTTGTATTTTTGTATGTAACGAATAAACTCAAAAAGTACTAGACCGATTTCAATAATTCTTTTTTCATTAGAAAGCTACATTATCACTGAGTACCATAGACTATATTTAATACTAGATTACTATAAAAATCTTTAGAAATTCCTAATAAAACCAACCGAAGATGTAAAAAAATTAGCCATAAAATGTCTTTCATTGTATACATACACTGCGAAGAGTATTAATGATTGGACAAACAAATGTTTTCTAATTTAGTGATTCATGGTTATTTTAATTAGCATGCTTATAACTTAATTATCTGTACCTATTTATATCTACCCGTGCGAAGCCGGGACGGGCCGCTAGTATCTTATATAATATTTGTTAGTTGTCACATAAGTAACATAAAATAATGATTAGGTAATTGTAATTATTCAAAAAAGTTGTAATTTGTTTAATATTTCAAACAAAACAAGCGCCACACAAACATTCTCTAGGCTAAAATTGGTCAAGCATATCATAGAAATCTCAGATAATTTAAGGATTATTTGTATAAGATATCCATTTCAAATAGCTTAAGGCACGTGACAATGGATTTAAAGTTTGATTTTTTTTTTTTTTTTTACAAAACGTCACTATAAAGACGTATTTAAAGGGTGTCCCAAAATTAACGCAAGATTTGAATTAAATAGAAAACGCCGTTTTTAGTCTTTTGATAGTTATATTTTTATTGACTCGTAAAGTACATAGGATAGGGTTATGTATGGAATAACACATCGGACAAATGGCCTCCACGGCTTTGCATGCACATGCGCACTCTTTTGTTGAAATTTTCCATGACCATTCTGCATAAATGTGGCTGAATTTCGTTGATGCAGCGTTGAATCTCTTCCTTTAATGCACGGGTGGTTGTGGGCTTGTTGACATAGACTTGTGATTTCAAATAACCCCATAAAAAGAAGTCTAATGGTGTTAAATCACACGATCTAGGAGGCCAATTTTGATCACCGAAACGAGAGAGTACACGATCTGGAAATGTCTCATGCAGTAATTGAATTGTTTCACGGGCTGTATGACATGTGGCACCGTCTTGTTGAAACCACATATTGGACACATCAATATCATCCAATTTTGGAAGAAAGAACTGTGTAATCATGTCGCGATATCGAGCACCAGTAACAGTCACTGCTTGACCAGCATCATTTTCAAAAAAATATGGCCCAATTATGCCTCCAGCCCAAAATCCACACCATACAGTCACGCGTTGTGGATGCATTTGTTTTTCGACAATCACATGTGGGTTCTCCGAACCTCAAATGCGGCAATTTTGGCGATTGACAAAGCCATCAAGATGAAAGTGTGCTTCATCGCTTAGGATGATTTTGCTCGAAAAATCAGGGTCCATTTGTTTTTGTTTTTGAAATATTCTTTAATAATGAAGACACGTTGTTCTCTCGTGTAACGCTCCATTTTTAATAACCCTATACTGTTAGCTGTAAAATTGCTTTTTTTCAGGGTTGCCAACACTTCACTTCACAAATGGTGGCAAATTCAAATCTTGCGTTAATTTTGGGACACCCTTTAGTTGCACAATTAATTATAAAATGGAATTAGTGTTTCAAAAGTAATACAAAATTTTGAAGCAAGATATTTATAAAATATCTTCCAATTCTTACCAAAAAATGGTTTTAACATTTCCGCCATTGATAAAAAATTCAAAATCTTTGATAATGTTGTTATTGGATTTTTTTGCGGAAATCTGGTAAATATTTTAAGATATATTTCCTAAATTCAATAAACTTGTTACTTACTATCAAAATAAGAAACCAATTAAAGTAAGAAGCATAAGGTCTTGGAAGTTTAAAAAGTAGGCAGCAATCAATTTAATTTATTAACTTCCCACAGGAAGTTATTGTAATCGGGCAGATTTGTCGAATTGAAAATGTTGACATTTCTCGATGTTTCAAGGTCCCCATAGTCGAAATAAATGATTTTTAGAGAGACATCTTTGTGTGCGTGTGTAGTTTACGTATGTACGTTCGTATATCCGTACAATCGGGAAGTTTTTTTTGTCGTCCATAGTTCAAGAACCAGTAGAGATATCGACATCAAATAAATTTTGTTATACATATAATAATGCAGAAAGATGCAGAAAGGACCCTCGAAAAAATTTAGAGGGTGGTCTTTTACCATAGCAGTTTAATTAAAAGGTGAACATTTTGGTTAACCCTAAATACCTCACGAACCAAAAACGCTAGAGACTTGAATTAAATTTTATATTATTTATTGTAATGCGATACCAAGCAAATATATTTTTGGAAAAATATATAAATAAATAAATTACCTAACAGTTTTTTTATAAATAAAAAAAAAACTGAAAAAAAAATATTTGTCACCTCGAAAATTTTACGAACAAAAAATGATTTTATCTCCATAACAATTTTGTGCAACGAAGTATAACGTTTTAAACATCTGGTAAAATTTGGAGAAAAATCGAATTGACAATAATAAAAACCTAGAAAAATTAAAAAAAGTTGGTATTAATTGATTTTCGACTCAAATATCTTTTCAAAAATTAAAAACATTGGCCTCAAACTTAATTTTTTCTTACAGAAAATATTTTTTTTGACATTCAGTAAATTTTTTATAAAAATCCAACTGTCCCTTTTTTCACACAAAAATAAAATCTACAAAAAATAGTGCGCAAAATTTGGTAAAAATTTCATTCATCCAATTTGTATTTAACAAAAATAGATTTTGAAATCAAACTATTTCATCACTATGCAAAATATTGTTGGTAATTCAAAATTTTTTTTTAAATAATTCAACTAACACCTTTTTTAATAAATCACGAAAACCTAAAAACTTTTAAGCAAGACAAATTGACAGACGGAATGGGAAGTTATCAGTGTGGGTCGCATCCCAGCCTCTTGTTTTGTTATTAGATGAAATTAGTTTAAGGCAAGGAGGCAAAGCTACTCCATTTGAACATGGGAAAAA
The DNA here is from genome assembly GCA_920104205.1 of Eupeodes latifasciatus. NCBI lineage: Eukaryota > Metazoa > Arthropoda > Insecta > Diptera > Syrphidae > Eupeodes > Eupeodes latifasciatus. The sequence goes on from OV049926.1 coordinate 159,256,269, forward strand.
ACGTAAAAAGTAAACCTTAGGCAAACGATATTCAAGGACTATTTTGACAAATTATACACAAAGAGTTTTAAAGACATAAGGATCTTGGAATTCTCTTCAAAATATTTTTATAAAGCCAAGAGTTCTATAAGCTCCGTCCAAAGCTTGAATATAATTCGCATATATGGGCAGGTGCCCCTAAAACAAGTTTAAATCTCTTGGATAGAATTCAAAAAAGGGCTTTAAAAATGATAGGCGACAGAACTATAATCGAAACATTTACATCACTAGAACACCGCCGCAATGTTACATGCCTTTCGTTGTTTTATCGATATTTTTACAAACAATGTTCGGTCGAATTAGCCAGTTGCATTCCACCCCTTAAACTATTCAGCCGTAATACTCGCACTTCTAGGAATGCTCAGCAGTTTATCCTTGAGCTCAATTTCGGGCGTACTGTCAAGTATAGAGATTCTTTCTTAAATCGTACATCGAGAATGTGGAATGCTTTGGCCAACTCTGTTTTTCCCTCCCATTTTGATGTTCAGAACTTTAAGACCAATGTGCACCGGTATCTCCTGTTAAATCCTTCCCTATTTTCCTAACGCTCGCACTGTGTTTAAATATAAACATATAAAGGGTACTAATAACCCCTTGAGTGCTTGTGAATTATAAAAAAAAAAAAGCTATTTTTAAAATGTAATTACTATAATCAGTTAAAGTTAACGTTGAGTCCAAAATAATGGCTAGGTCTGAGAAGTTAGAGAGTGTTTCCAAGTTCGTAGAGTTTAACATGTGTTCATAGTCAGGTTCATTATGTTTGCGCGTGTAAAACTCATTGTTTAACACAACCCTTTAATGTCTATCAGTAAGGTAAGATGATATCCAAGCAATTAATTTGTTATGTACTCCAAACAAAAATGTTTTAATAAAATACCTTATTTTGTAGATTTCGTCTTATAAAATATTATATAAAACAAATATAATAAAATATATAAAATTTTGTGAGACACTCCTAGAAGATCAAATTTCAAAATTTTTAAAATCTAACTTTAGTCGGTTCTTTTGTGTTTTCTTGAAAATGTTGTAAAATTTTAATTTTTAAGCCAATATTTGCACCTTTAATCTTAGTAGATACTTCTTAAAGCAGTGAGTAAACATCATTAAAGAAGTTAAATGTTTGACATTTATCGCTGCAAACATGTGTATTTTTTCAAAAATTTAACGTTTGCTATCACTTTGCATTACTTTTTTTTACATGAAATAAATGTGTCAACGTTAGAAAAGTAACTAACAATCAAAAACTTTTACATTTTTAGCGGAAATAAGTTAATTTTTCGTGAACGCATTATATGGGTCTTTAACCTCCTCCTTACTCATTTTCTATTCACTTCATTTGTCACAATTATGTAACACCGCATCATACACATGTTTTTAAATTTAAAATAACTACTAATTAACTTCAAAAAAAAAAATTATAATTTGTTGAACTTTATTCAAAATTTACTTTAAAATTTATAAATTGTTTGAAATTCTGTCAAAATCTTAAAGAAATCTGGCAGTTGAAATGTCGGTAGTGTAGTAATTAAAACAAATTATTCTCGAAATACTCGCCTGCATTACCCCTGGCCATAAACATACTTACCAACTACATGTTTGACAGAAATCTAAAAGAAAATCTTATTGCGTTCTAGACCTTTAAAAACAAACCAACACAAAAACTAAGACCTGAGTTCTTTATGTTAAACGTAATTTTATCTACGTATCTCTTTCATCACAAAACCATAATTTGTTTAATTTAAGAATATACACAAACGTAATGCGATTAATTGTCATAAAATGTCAAATCTTCTATCAATAATCTTTTTGATCCTATGACATTTTTAACAAAACCAAAAACCAAACAAAAAAAAAACAACAAGAAGAAAACACTCACAAAACACAATATGAACTCGACACCCTAGGCCATATGAAAAAATTATTATTAATACTCAAAGAAAAAACCCTTCTTCCTCAAAAGACTTAATATGCTTAAAATGTGTGATGACTGATGAATATTATGTTTGTATTTATAAAAGGGGTTATGAATAAAGTGAAATAACCACTAATGAAAAGTCGCATAAAAATCAACTCTACTAATGTTTTTCTTATTCTTTGACTTTTATTGGCTTCACTGTGGCTCGGCGTTGTTGTGGCATTCTCCTTATAATGTTCATTTAGTGTTATATTTATTTTACTTATTCCGTTAGAGTTCACCCCTTTTAGTCAGTTGTTATGTACCTATACACGACTTCTTGGTACTCAGAAGGAAATTTTACGCATTTCAAACTTTTGAAAAGGTTTTCTTGATCCATTTTGACACACACATCTATGAAATTATTATTAAATAAAATGTAAATGGGGATGTGTTCATTAGGGGTTGTTCGCAACGCAAAAAACACCTCAGAAGAATGAAATGTCAGTCAATAAAAGTGAAAACCAGTTTCACATAAATTCACATAGAAATGTCAACGAAATTCACCTCTTCTTGTCATTTGTGCTGATGCGCAACTTTGACCTGTTCTTCTTTCTTTAACTTTTCCTATCATCGATAAATAAAAAGAACTGTAAAAAAGAAACCTCACAACAAGTCTTCAACTCTCGAAAGGAAAAATGTGATTTATCGTCTGATTTGTTTCTTATTTGCTTAACACTCACCCATCAAACAATTAATCAACATAAACGTCATCACTGTCATCGAAGTCGTAGTCGCGTCGTCGTTGGTTGGTGTCAGTATGGGGTATGTCATATATAGTAAAGTCTTCCGAACATGCCACCACCGTTAACATTAGCAGCCAAAGTTGAACTTGTTGGCAAGATAAACAAGTTTCAATCACACAATAAAACAGACTAAAAAAAAAAGAAACAAAAACAAGTTAACTTAAACACTATATATCAGCTATAGACTAACAAACTGTCAACACTAACGCCCTCTATGTGTACAGAACAATCTTTTATTTTTCAACTTCACTTGTTTTTTTAGGGTAGCTTGAACTGTCAGTGGCAATTAAAACAACACGATCTTTATTTCCTCTCGTTAAATGTGTTTCTCACTTTAAGGAATTTGGCTTAGAAGCTTAAATTATACTCATTGGTAGGTAAAGATAATGAGAATGACAGATTGGGTGGGATGGTGGTGAACAAAGTGACAGAAGTTTATAATAATCCGCCAAAAGGTGAGGTTTCTTAATAATGAAAAATTATTGTAATTGCCTGGTCAATAAATTTAAAAATCTGGCATTTATCGATATCGACGACCGATGGCGGCAAAGACGACAAGACAGTTTATGAATTTGAATAAAATCGAGTTAATGTCAAAAGTTAAATGTCAAAGTTTAACTTAATTTTGTCTGCAAATATTATTTTGTGAATTATACCAACACTTAATGTGACAAACTGTTTTTTTATTGATCGTGCATATAAACATATATGAACGCGGCCACAGCTGTCATATTTTGTTTTTGACATTTTTAACCGAATGAAAATTTTTATAGGAGAAAAAAAGAAGGAGAAAAAGGCGAATGTATGTAATTTTTATTTAGCGCGTGGTATTTACACAGTGGCAGCGTCACAGTTGGCAGATTTGACGTTAAATCGTACACACCCCCAACTGACAGCTAGCGAACGGCTCTCTTGTGCTAAAATCTATTATAAACACACTTATGAGGCATTATGAATGATGTGTTAAGTTTCTTAGTTTCACGCATTGTTTGTCACTTAAGCATTTAACGATGTGGTGCGTTAAGCCGATAACTTATGTGTGGGAATTCTGCTGCCGACGATGACGACGACGACAAAGAGGCTATAAGGGATTAAGCAAATCTAAAGCAGAACAATAAGATTCGTTGTAAAAGTTTAGTAGATATGACAGAAGATATTGAAGCATGGTGTTAGAACATATTTACAAAGATCAGAAAAGGTAAAAAGACTGATCTTTTATACTGGTGTAAAAAAAAAAAAAAAACAAAAGGTGGGTAAGACTTTTGAAAATCCAATAAAAATTGTTTTTGGTAAACTTTTTAAATTCTGGTTCCAGTTTTGATTTATCTAAGGAATAGCTACTTGAATAAATATAGTGATAGGTGGATGGTTTAATATTAAGTCAAAGAGAAATAAGCTTATAAGCTTACTTTTTCTTCAAAACTAAGATATCTCTAAGGTTTCAACACAAGAGTGGTGAAAATTTAAGAAGTATTTACATATCAACAAAAATCTCCAAAAACGTTAAAAAGAACGAAAAAGAAGAAAAGAAATAAATTAAAAATTAAATTGTGTGCCTTGAGATGAAAATTTTCGATAACTTTTTAAAAATTTTCAATGAAAAGAATTATTAGTATAACATCGTCAAAGTAAGGCATGTTTAAAGTGTCTAAAGAGATTTACTGTTGAAGCAGACGAAAAACAAATATTTGATGGTATCACACTAATGTTGAAATTAAAACTTCAATAAACTTGATTTAAAAAACTGGCAGTTAGGTGTACAGAATTGGAAAATCAATGGAAGAATTATCCTTAAAATCCGTGGATAAACTTACAGTTTTGAAGAGTGCACAGAATTTTATAGAATCACGCTCTTTAAAGATTACAAATTTAATTTCACTTTGAAGAATTTTGTGTTTCTCTCCAGACGTTAATAAAACAAAAACTTAAAAAAAGAGGCTGGAATGCGACCCACACTGATAACTTCCCATCCCATCTGTCGATTTGTCTTGCTTGAAAGTTTGTAGGTTTTAGTGTTTTGTGAAAAAAGATGTCAGTGGAATTATTCTTAAAAATTAAAAAATTACCAACAATATTTTGCATATATAATGAAATAGTTTGATTTCGAAATCTATTTTTGCTAACGAGATTTTTAGTCGAAAACCAATTTTTAGCAATTTAAGTAGCATTTCTTAAAATGTTTTATTTTTTATAAAAACAAATGCGAATTGAATTAATCAAATTAATTCGAAGTCAATATCTTCCAATGTTCAAGAGATATCGAGAACCGAACATCAATTTTTACCAAATTTGCGTATACTATTTTTTGTAGATTTTATTTTTTTTTTATGAAAAAATGGCCTGTTGGATTTTTATAAAAAATTTACTGAATGTTGAAAACAATATTTTCTGTGAGACAAAATTAGTTGGAAGCCAATATTTTTATTTTTGAAAAGATATTTAAGGCGAAAGTAAATTTTGACCAAGTTTTAGTAATGTTTTTTTTAAGTTTTTATTTTGTTTAAATAAAACTGTTTCGATTTTTCTCAAAATGTTATCGAATGTTTAAAACAATATCCACTATATAAAAATAAGTGGGGTTTTCCTTCCTAACGCTATAACTCCAGAACGCACGAACTGATTTCCACGGTTTTGCATTCGTTGGAAAGGTCTCGGGTTCCGTGAGGTTTATAGCAGACAAAATTCAGGAAAAATTTCAACAGAAAAGTGGTGAACTCCGTTTAGCTTCAAATAGAAAGCCTTTGTAAAAGTTCCGATTTGTGGAATTGAAAACTTTTAAATTTTTTGACGTTTCAATGGCCCTTTATTCTAAACCAAAGTTTACTTTTGTCAACCATATCTCTAGAAACGTCAGAGATATCGACTTCAAATAACGTATGAAATCTACAATGAAGGAATGATTCTGATTGAGGATCAATGCTTGACTATTGCAAAACAGCTACTGATTGAAGTAGGAATGATTGCGCCAAATCGATCTATTCACGATGCATTAAACCAAATCGAGAGCTGCAATACAATGCTGATACATTGCAGGAATTCGTTGGAAATAATGTGCCGTTGCTGAATGAACAGCAAAAACAAGTACACGAAACATTAATGCAAGCGGTGTACAATAATACTGGTGGTTTATTCTTCCTGAACGCAAATGGAGGAACAGGGAAAACATTTGTCAGGTCATTGATTTTTCTGGAATTGCGGCAGTTCTTCTTGATGGCGGTCGTACTGCACGTTCTGCGCTTTAGTTGCCACTCAATTTAAACACTCCTGATACTCCAACATGCAATATATCCAGTGCAATGGAAAAATTGTTAATGCAATGCAAGCTCATTGTTTGGGATGGCACATAAGAAATTAATTGAAGCACTTACCTTCACACTGAAGGATTTTCGACGAAGTAACAACATCTTTGGCGGCTTGATGATATTGTTGGCAGGCGATTTAAGGCAGACGTTGCCAGTAATTCCCCGTGGAACGCCTGCAGGTGAATTGAATGCTTGCCTGAAGGCATCACTTTTTTGGAATAACGTAAAATATTATCGCTAACCACTAATATGAGAGTTCAACTTCAAAATGATCAAAACGCTGCACAATTTTCCAAACAATTGTAAGCTGTTGGAAATGGAACAGTGCCAGTTGATGCGACAACTGGATTAATTACTCTTACCAACAACTTTTGCCGATTTGTAGACTCTCAATTAGCTCTTATTGAAAATGTTTTTCCAAACATTATTAGTGAGAATTATTAGAATTATGCCTGCTTAAGTCAACGAGCAATTCTCGCCGCAAAGAATAATGATGTACACGCACTGAATTTCACCATTCAATCAAAAATCGCTGGCGATTTGGTGACATACAAATTCGTTGATTCCATAACAAATCCCGATGATGTTGTAAATTATCCAACGGAGATTTTGAATTCTCTGGAGTTACCAGGATTTGTACCACATAACTTGCGACTCAAAGTTGGTTCAGTTATTATAATATTGCGTAATTTTGCAACGGTACTCGACTTGCGGTGAAAAGACTTATGCCGAATTTGACTGAGGCATTATTAACGGAAAGTACGTAGGTGAAAATGTATGTATTCCTCGAATACCAATGATTCCCACTGATCTTCCGTTTGACTTCAAACGATTGCAATTTCAGGTTCGCCTTGCGTTCGCAATGACAATTAACAAGTCGCAAGGCCAATCGCTTAGTGTTTGCGGGATAAATTTAGAAAATCATTGTTTTTCACATGGGCAGTTATACGTTGCGTGTTCACGAGTTGGAAAACCATCCGCTTTGTTTGTGTTAACGTCAGACCAAAAAACAAAAAATGTGGTTTACCAAAGAACACTTCAATAAAACGGATAATTTGCGGACAAATATAACGGTATAACGCTTCGATTCAGTATTTACTTTGGATTCACTTTCATTTTTTCCTTAGAGAAGTTCAACTAAATTACACTTCATTTTTGTAATCGAAATGAATTCATTACTGTTGTGAAATGAAATAAAATGTTTCCTTTTTAAATATAAAACAAAAAAAAATAATTTTTCTTCATCTTTTAATCCCCAAACGAAATGTTACAAAAAACGAAGCCATCTGGTGGCGAAACGGATTTCGCCGGGTTTGCTAGTTTTTTTATAAAATAAAATTAATTTGAAGCCAAAATATTAAATTTTTGAAGTCAAAAGTAAATTTTTACGAACTTTTAGTAATGCTAGTAAGATTCTTATTTTTTTGTTAAAAAATGTCAAAATTTTACCGAATGTTGAGAACAATATTTCTTACAAGATAAATAAAAACTATTATTAATTTCTGAAAAGATATTTGAGTCGAAAATCAATTTTTACCAACTTTTTTTAAATTTCCTTTAGGTTTTTATTTTTTGTAAGAAAACTCTCAATTAGATTGTTCTCAAAATGTTACTGAATGTTGACAACAATATTTTTTAAAAGATAAAACTAGTTTAAAGCTAATATCTCAAAGTTTTGGAAAGACATTTAAGTCGAAAATCAATTTTTACCAACTTGTATTTAGGTTTTTAATTTTTTGAAAAAAAAAAAAAAAAACTGCTGATTCGATTCATCGCAAAATGTTTCCAAATGTTGAAAACAATACTCTGCTCACAAGGTAAAGTGGCTTAAGTCGTTTTTTAACATTTTTCAGGAGAACGAATTTAAACTTTAAAAAAATATATAAGGAGAACCGTTTTGAGTAGAAACATGAAAATTGGACACAAACATTATAATTTTCGTCTCTTTTTCTATGCATTTAAGGACTAACAAAATAAGTTTAATTAAAGTTTTTATAAGCAAAATTTGTCACTTAAGCCGTTTTACCTTTTTCTGATTTGTATATTAAATTGGCTTATGTTACTTAAGCCGGTTTTCCGAATTTCGTTTCAATTCTTGTGTGAGCTTACTTATACATAAGCCGTTTTTTCCTTTTTTTAAATTTAACTTCATTTTTACTTAAAACTTTTTTCTCTTAGGAAATTTTTGTTAAGTTTTATTGAAATAAAAGTTATTATAGGAAAACAAAACATAGAAATAAGTTAATACAAAAATTAGACTGTAATAAAAGAAGATAGCTTAATACCACCTAGTCAAAAGCACCATCTTCGACTTCTTCTGTAAGATCCGAATGAAAGTCTGGTTTTTCTTCAATGCAGAGTCTTATAAAAGTCATGAAACTGCTCATCAATCAAAGGGATCAGCTCCATAAGATCTTGTTTTTTTGCTTCGTTGATTTTGTTTGCTCCATCGTACATCATTTCAAGAGGGCCTGTGCTTAGTTCATTACATCCTCGTTTTTTAATATTGAGTATTTGAAATGGTTCTTGCTCGCTTAGAGAATTCTTATAACAAATGTTGAATGGAGCATCTGATGTGAAACGAAGCCATCTAATGTTCCTCCAATTTATTTTGTTGTTATTGTCATTAACTTTGCGAAAAATGCATTTATTTTTAACAATCGACCCAAAGTTGTGAAATTTGATCGAGACATCTCAATTACATCAAATTTTGTTTTGGTTCCGACTCCCCGTACAAACTGGTACCAATCTTTTGGGTGGTGAATTTTGTAGTTAGTTCTTTTTTTCTTTCTTTCAATAATGGAGTGGTCTAATCCTTTTTGCAGGAACGTTTTTTCCAGTACTAGTTAAGTAGTTCTGACCTAAATTTCGTATTTGACGTCTTCCCTTTCGTGATTCTTTTGTTGATACATTCTCAGGGCTTAAATTACTATTTTCTGGGATATGATCTTCTGAACCTAAATTTTGTTCTAATTGGGTGGCCATATCATCAATGTCTAAGCCCGAAAAGAAACTTTGTGGTGATTTTTCTGGCAAAAGAAAGTCTGGATCTTTAACGCTATCATCTTCATCTTCGTCAAATGATTCATCTGACATCATATCCGTGGCGAATGTAGATTTCAAATCTGTGATGATTGTATCTGTCAGGGCATTGACACTGGTTGTAGCTGTTTCATTAGCCACAACTGGCACAAATATCTCGGTTTCTATATTAAATAAAGCGAAAGTTGACTAAGATTCATTCACCTAGATAATATATCTATACGATTTTACCATCAAACTCCCTAGGACGAGTTGAAGTTCGTAGGTTCTCCACAGAGCAGCTTGGAATTAAACCCATTTCACCTTTATGAAAAACAACTCATAAGATACTACATTTATATAACTTTACATCGAAAATAATATTTCTTTCTAACGTGAATGATCTGCTTTTTATTATTATTTAAAAAAATATCTTTGTTTTCTTAAGAATTTAATACTGGTATACCAATAATAATAAGGGTATTCAATTCATCCAAGTGTAAAAATTGTTAAACTTATAAATTTACTTTACATAAAAGTTTGCATGAACGGCCTTATAATTCATTTACTTAGATGCTGTGTAATAATTGAATCTCTGTGCATTAAATGTCAAATATAATAGGTATAAGCTGTCCTATAAGCTTAAACAAACATTTATAAAAATTAGTTCAAAGATGCAGGTAAACAAAATACTTAAATTAATTCAATTTTATCTTTAACTTGGTTTTTATGATTTAAAAATTTAATAACTATTCCGAAAAAAGGAGTGATTGTTGGTGTATAATTTAATAGTCACAACGTTTGGTTAAGTTTATCAAAGAAATTTTATTAATAATTTTCCGCAGCTAAATCCTTATCTTAGGGACAGTTTTTCAGTGCAGGGTTAGAGTTAAATTTGAGTTAACTCACCAAATTTGGTGAGTTAAATCTGGATTAACACACACAATTCTTTTGATATTTTATCTTCCTTGTTTTGTAAGCCTTTTTGCATTCTTCATTCACTTAAAAACTGCTTCTTGACGTAAATATAGACAAATATTTTTCTTGAGTTAACTAACTCTGGCTTAACTCACTACTGAAAAACTGGGCCTTAGTATTAAACATGAATACCCTTAATATAATGTATGTAGTTTATTTATATGTATTTTGTATAAAATGAAAATTAAAAAATAAAACAAGACCAATCACATAATGTACTGTACATGTAGTTATATGACACTTAAACTACAAAGACAGAGGAGAACCAACATACCTTTAGGTTCAGGATTCTTATTCTTAACGGCTTTAAAACGTGCCAGAAGAATCATTTGCATTGCTCTAATCATTTTGATGTTAAGAAACTTTTTGTTTATGATAGTATATAGAACACAATTATTGCGAATGTTTTTTTTTTGTTTTTGCTTAAAGCTTTTTTTTTTTCTTTAAAATGTTTTCTTTTTCAGACTCTTGTTAATATATATTATACAAAATACTTTCACTTAAATACTCGTACAAAGATTTAATAATATATATTCTTATTTCACTTTTATCAAACGACCGTATTTACGCTTTCAAAACTTAAATTAGAATGGCTTATGTGTACATAAATCAGTTTCCCCTTTTAGTTTCTTTTTAAATCCAGCATACTTTGATCGGAGTAAAATGGCTTATTTGAATTTAAAACAGCGTTTATTTGAAAAATGTTCTGGGTAAAGTGACTTATGTCGGCTAAACCGTTGTTCCAAACGAAAAAGTTTTTTTATATTTTTTCTTTTCGTTTGGAAAAGTGGCTTATGTTCTCATAGTTCAAACAAAATCACAGATTTCATTTAGGAAAAAAGGATTATGTCATTTACATTAAAAACTGAAAATGGAAAACCGGCTTAAGTATACATAAAATTTAACTTCAAATAAGATTTTGTTTTGGAAAAGTGGCTTAATTGTACTTAAAATTGTCTTCCTTATTAAAAAACTGAAACTTTAAGTTTTTTTAAAACGGCTTAGTTACACATAAGCCAAAACAAAATTAGACGAAAAAAGAATATGTACTTAAGACGCTTTACCAAAAGCAAATTTTTAAATATGCTGGAATTAAGCCGTTTTTACAATCCTGAAAGTGACTTTTAGATGGAATAGAAACAATCTGAAGACACAGAAATGTAGATAATTTTTCATTTTATTTAAGTGTTAAAAAAAATCATTTTTGGCTTAAGTCGACTTAAGCCACTTTACCTTGTGAGCAGAGATTTCTTATAAGATAAAATTAGTTGGAAGCCATAATCTCAAATTTTTCAAAAGATATTTGAGTCGAAAATAAATTTTTACCAACTTTGAGTAATATTTTTTTTAGGTTTTATTTTTTATAAAAAGAATTATGAATTTGATTTTTTTTTAAATTTTACGATATGTTAAAAACGTTAGTTTTCATTGCACAAAATTATTTTGGAGATAAAACCATTTTTTGTTCGTAAAATATTCGAGATGACAAATATTTTTTTCAATTTTTTTGATTTATAAAAAAAAATGTTAATTGTAACTTTTTCCAAAAATATATTTGTTTTGTATCACGTTACAATATAAAATTGAATTCAATTCACTAGTGATATTGGTTCGTGAGGGTTAACAAAAATTTTCAATTTTTTTTTTTTAAATTTCTATGGTAAAAAAAAACCACCCACGCAATTTTTTTGGGAGTCATTTCTGCATCTTTCTGCATTATTATCTGTATAACAAAATTTATTTGAAGTCGATATCTCTACTTGTTCTTCAGCTATGGACGAAGAAAAAACCGTCGCAAACGTACGGAGACGGACGTACGAACGTAAGTACACAAGCACTCTAAAAATCTTTTATTTCGACTCTAGGGACCTTGAAACGTCGAGAAATGTCAAAATTTTCAATTTGAAAAATCGGACCGATTACAATAACTCCCTATGGGAAGTTAATATAAGTATGTAATAAGTGCACTGGAATTAAACTAGTGTACAGATCTACAGAAAGTTTTTAAAAGAAATTTTCTCTGGTGCTTATTTACGATAATCAACATTTTGGTAACATTAAAGAGAGAAGGTTCTTCTTCAAAAAACCTATCAACTGATTCCTAAATTTAGTATTGGTACACCACAGGTTTCATAAATGTTGAACACGTTGTAGAAACATGCTAGAAAACAAGCGCAGATCCATGTTTTTAATCAGTCATTTAACATAAAGACGAGTGTTTGGGCACTGCTTAAAAATGTTTTTGAAAAGATGTTGACAAGATTACAATAACATAATGTGTATACATCTTAACCTTAAGGACTAAAGTAAACATTTTACTAGATTTTTTGAAAAATATGTAGAACAAGGCATGGTACTAACTAATTTGGAAGAATAATTTCTCTAAAAAATAAATAAGAACAAATTAATGTCAACAAATAAGTTGGCAGGAAACTTTACAGTGGCACTCACAAATGACACGTTTCAGAATTTTTTTTCACTTCAGTTCTCGAGAGATTAAAGGGGAGGGGGGGGGGGTAGTTATGAGTCCTTCATCCCCCCTGAATCCACCATTGTTATGTAAGACGATGTGTCGAAGCTGATTGATGAGTCGCATTTCTTAGTTTTGGCAGTTATATTTTGGTAGATATCTACTTAATAAAATACACCAATTAAATCTGGTTTTGAGCTCGTAGTTGATTAATTTTTTGTTCTGCGATGTTTTCAATGTTTTCTATGTTTTTTGTTTGTTTGTGATTTCCTTTTTCTTATTTAGTTTCCTGCTAATTAGTCTTTTTCTAGTTAATAGGTACTATTTTAATTATAGGTACTGTGCGATGTTTTCTATGTTTTTAATTTTTTTTTTAATTAATATTTTTCTATTGTCAAATGGTCCTTCGTCACGAATAAAACAAGGAAATAACTGAGCGCCAATCAAGGCCATTATAAGTCTCATGTACTACCAATTTAAAACTGTTTCTTTAATTGTAATTGGAGGAATTATAATTATTTCCTTAAAATGGATCAAGCTTGTAAATTAATTTAATGAAGTTAGATAAACAAATCAATCGCAACTGCCCTTTCTAACAATCTTGAATAGCTATATCTCTAAACCATCAATTAGTTTTTATTTTTGATCCCAACCTTTCCCAAAAGTGTAGTGTAGTTGATTTAAAATACTGGGTGAAACTTATTTTAAAAACTATATTATACAAGAGTCTACCTCCATAATCCATATCCATTGCAAAGATTTCTTTTTTACACACACACCAAAAACTGACTTTCAATTCATCGAACTTTGTTTTCTTCTCCATTTACACCTCGTTGCTTTGCAATCACCCACCACACTGCATCGGAGCCGAGTCGAACTAAGTCGGGCCAAGCCCATTTCAGCCCATTCTGCCAATTTTCTGTTTATGCTTGTGATTACTGCCATACCACCACTAAGTATATCAACCACCACCGCCGAGCCGCCGCGCCGCCGTTCCGTTACCGTTGTTGCCGACGTCAAATTGAATTGAACGTTACTTGCTCCAAAATCAGTTACAAATATAAAAATTAAAAAAAAAAACTGTTATGTGCATCAAGTTCTATGCTGCATCTACCTAATGTTGCACTGTACTTAAGTATCTATGAGTTACAGTGGTCTGAATCAACATATGTTGTATCTATTTATATAAACTCTAGGCGCAATAAAATTGTAGGTATGCCTTCTACTACTTATATTGATCATTTTGAAGTTGGCCTCATTTGAAATCTGGCCGGCTGACAATTGCTAGTTAAAGTTATATACTATCAGCAACAGCTGCTGCTGCTGCTGCTGCTGCTGCTGTTGACCGGCACCAGAGTATTGCAGGAGGCGATGGTGGTGCGCTAGTGTATAAGCGCAGAGTGGTAAGACTCAGAACTATGGAAACACTGCACTGCGGTGGAAATCAAAGCAAATTCCAGCTATAGAGTTGCGCAGCCGCGATGAGGAAAACTGTCTGTCCAAGTCCAAACCGAAGTCGAAGAAAAATTTATATCACTGAAGCCATAGATTTATTATTATTTTTGGAGGGAAAATATTTCTGATTTGTAAAATTTGAAGTTTTGGTCATTTTTGGATCACCCTGTTTGTTTTGGATATACCGACTTCATAATTATAGGCTCCATCAGCATTTTCCGGTGAGACTATAATAATTTTTCTTGAAACATAATTCATGACAGAACTCTAATTTTGAATTATTTCTTATTTGACGTTATGTTAAGATACGTATCAAAATGTATGGCATTTTTCTCATGTGAGATTCTACCATATTAAGCTCGGCTATATTATAGAGATATCGATCTTTTTCTCTTCCTTTAGCTTCCATCCCGAAGCAAAGGGGTGTATCTCTACTCTATATATATATAGAAACAAGAATATACATACATACATATATATGTAAGTGTATGGATGGATGGTCAAACTTCAATAGTTACCGAGCCGAGATGTTGTCATACTGTTCGACTGTCAATCATTTGGAGAGTTGGAGAATTGTGACTGTCATTGGACAGAGCGGCAAATGAAGTCCGTCGAGGACGCACAATGCAATGAAGTGAGTTTCCAAGCAAGTGATGGCTTTCTTGTTCGATTGTCACTTTGTGAATAGTGTGTTACTCCGGAGCATTGGAGCTCTGTCTATATCTACAAATCTAGGTATGTATATCTGTCCTCTCAAGAACCATGCTTATAGTTTACTAGCATTTTACTTTAATTTTATATTCTACGTGACAATATACTCGTATGTATTTTCATTTTGGCACTGAGTTTTGTTGTTTCGTTTTCTGTGTGTGCTTTTTTTATCGAGTTTTTGTTTTAAAATTGTATTATTCTCGTAGTTTTGAGGCCTTGGATGCGGATGGAAAATTTATACAAATGCTTGAGTTCCATTTTTGATATGTCATATATTTTTTCTTATTTATTATGATAGATGGTGATGATGATGAGTTGATGGTCACGTGAAGTATAGAGCTTTGAGATTGATACGAGAATTATGTATTAAAGAAGGTTTTATATCTGAGAATTAATTTTTGAACTTGATATTTTATTTAATACAAGTTAAAACAGAGCGATTGAAGATATTGACTTACAGATAATAACATCTGTACTTTTAAAAATAGTTGGTGGGTGATATTTTTATTATATTTAACAATTGAAAAAAAAAACATTGATTTGAAGTAACTTTCAGTCTACAGATTATTGAGCTATTGGGGAGAGTACGATAACTTAGGCGACAAAGTTTAATGACGGATTTGTATGGAACAGTTAAAAACAAGCATTTTTTACTATGGGAGGGGGGGTCTATCTCCCCCCGTTTAGGCGGTAGGGGCAGTTAAAAAAATATGTACATTAAATGCAAAAAAAAATAATTAAAAATTACGGTAATACCCTCAATTAAGTGTTATAGCTTTTTTTAAAGCCAACACTTTTGTCTATTAGCTTGTTTTTAAATCAAGTCAAAATTGTTTTAAAGTCAAAATTTGTGCAAAAAAAAGTTAAAAAAAGGTTTAAAGTGTAATTTTTCAAAACTATCAGATTATCTACCATTTTTTTTTATAATTCATTGCTCTTATTTGTTTTTGATCAAAAACTGAAAACTAAGATGACTTGATGTCTTCTAGTTCTTGAGAAAATTGAAAATTACCAAAACAAAATATTTTAATTAAATTACTTTTTCCTTGCTTGAGTATTAACATAGTCTTATTTTGATAGTAATAATCGAATATGGATTAAGATATACCTAGGGTAAATTAATTTTTCTTAAAACCAGCTTATTTAAATGCAAAAGAAACTTTGCATTCACCCCATCTTGCACCCACCGCACCTTGAACCCTCCCCACCTTGCACACACTCCAACTTGCACCCACCCCAAATCTTATAGTGTGCCCAAGCAGGGGGGTTGCAGATGCCACTGTTGCATACACCCAAACTCGCGCACACCTTACTGTTGCATACACCCAAACACGCATTACGCATACGCAAATATCATTATTACTATCAAAATAAGACCACTCAAGCAAAAAAAAAGAATTAAATTAAAATAGTAGTTGTGGTTATTTTCAATTTTCTCAAAAACTAAAAGACATAAAATCATCTAGTTTTCAGTTTTTGATCAAAAACAAATAAGAGTAATAAATTCTGAAATAAAAACAATGGTAGATAATCTTGAAGTATTGAAAAAGTTACACTTTAAACCTTTTTTTAACTTTTTTTACTCAAATTTTGAGTTTAAAATTAAATTTTTCAAAAACTACGCATAGTTTTGACTTAATTTACAAACTGGCTAATAGAACAGAATGTTGGCTTTAAAAAAATGTATACAACTTAATTGTAAGTATCACTGTTATATTTTAAGAATTTTTTTCCATTTTAAGTAATAATTTTTTTAAATTGCCCCTCCTGCCTAAACGGGGGGAGATAGACCCCCCCCCCCCCTTCCATAGTAAAAAATGATTATTTTTAACTGTTCTAAAAAATTCAGTTATAATATCTTGTCGCCTAAGTTATCGTACTCTTGCCGAGCTATTGTTACAAATTAAAAAAAGCAACATAAAAAACATTAAGAACAAAACATATCATAACCTTAGAAATAGTTTAACCTTCATTAGAAAGTTTTTTTTTTACAAAAAAAGGAAAATATAAAGAAAATACTACAAAGAATGGAAATAGTTTTCTACCTCAAATATCTGGAGAAATGAAATGCTCTACGAGGTCGCACCAACAACATGTTTGTGTATCCAAAGAGTCTGTTTAAAAATAGGTCCTTTATTTTAAAAATATAAAAGCTTACCTGCGAGACAAGTTTATCTTCAAAATTTATTTTTTTTTCAATAAAATCTTTATTTAATAAATTTTGTTTTTCGAATATCGTTAGAGGTGTTTTATAAATTAATTTTATATATACAGGGTTATCCATTTTGCGGTTTCAAAAGTAAACGTTAATAAAACACATATAAAATATTTTTGTTCATGATATTTCTTTTTTATAAAAAAGTTTGAACGTTGAAATTATGTGTAAAACTCTACATAATTTAAATGACTAACACGAGAACTGTTGCAAGCATCGATTCTTTTGAGTTATGTTGGTTTTAAAGTGCTCAATACTTAGAGGTTTATCTGCATAAATACGGCCTTTCACGTAGAACTACAAAAAAAAGTCCAGCCGTGTCAAATCGCATGATCTTAGTGACCTATTGATATCGCCACGACGAGAAATTACGCGGCCAGGAAATATCTCTTGCAATAAAGCCATATTCGCTCGAGTTGTGTGGCTTGTGGAACCGTCTTGTGGAAACCACATATTCTCCAAGTCGTATTCTTCAATAGTAGGCAAAAAAAGTCGGTTATCATATGACCGCATAATGCCCCGAATTGACGGTGACAGTCGTTACATCGTCATTTTTGAAGAAGTAAGGCCCAATCACACCTCCGGCTCAAAGAGCGCACCAAACAGTGACTTTTTGTGGATGTAATGTCCTCTCTTTAATTACTTGAGGGTTCTCATAACCCCAAATACAACAAGATTGTTTATTAACATATCTAGGTGTCCCGACAAATTTTTGTTTGGATTTTCCGAACAAAAGACCTCTCAAAACTTGCGTAATTGGACTTAGATTACAAAAATATATAAAAAAAAATATTCAAATTTGTCTAGGGGGTTGTACCGACCCTAAAAATTTTGACAAATTGATATTTTTATGCTTTTTTTTTCCCTTCCTTAGTTTCTGTTCCTGAGCTACTATTTATTATAAAATATTAACTTTTTGATTTTATTAGGTTTAGAACATATTTGACGTTTTGATTTGCATGCAACAATACGTTTCCAGCGGTTCCAAATTTATAAGGCTTTAA
Source organism: Eupeodes latifasciatus (assembly GCA_920104205.1). Taxonomy (NCBI): domain Eukaryota; kingdom Metazoa; phylum Arthropoda; class Insecta; order Diptera; family Syrphidae; genus Eupeodes; species Eupeodes latifasciatus. The sequence goes on from OV049926.1 coordinate 159,274,164, forward strand.
GCTAAAAATACCCCCAATATGTGACCAAAATTGAATTTTTTTAATTTTTGGTGCATATTGCTATTATCATCATTTTCCTGGAACTTGAAACCACTGCTCTATAAATCTGACACAATTTGAATTAAAGTTTCTATACCTATCCGATTTTGAAGAAAAATTTGTTTATAAATTTGAGGCCTACCTGCACAAATGGCTTAATTTATTGATGTCCTTTAGGGATATGGGTTTTTACCTGTTTCCTACCTGTAAAATACACAACTCAATCCGGTAATAAAGTCGGATTTAAAACTGAAGGCTGTTTTCTACCTGACAAATATCTACAAAATTCAATCCGGTAATAAAGTCGGATTTAAAGCGCAAGGATTTGAAAAGTGGGCGTTTTGTGGACAAATATGGGAAAAACCACAAATGTGGTTTATTGAGGAAACGTAGAGGTTTTTCATTCACCATTTGTTTATGACTAAATGGGTTGTTGAACTCCATAACTTGTAGACCTGATCTTATACAAAAGCCACACTTTGAAGTCATTAGTATTCATTCAAGATCCTCAACGGGTTGTGTAAAGTGCGTTGTAACAGTTTTAAAAGCAATTTTTGTGATATTTTTAAAATAATGACTTCAAGACATAGTGGGACTACTTGTGCTATATTGGGATCATACAAAAAACTTAACGATCGGCAGCTACCAACTACAAGAGATGTCATTAAATTCATTTTGTTTGTAAGGAACGAACTTAAACTTAAATTCAACGGAAAGGATCCTTCCCATGCAGAAATATATGCGATTGTTTTTGAAGAAATCGAAAATATTTGGGCTAAAGCTTCGATTCCAATTGTAACTAAGGAAAGAGTTATTCAATTACTTAAATCCTGTTTCGAAAGGTACAATATTGTGAAGCGATACCCCAAAAGCAAACAAAATGCTAGTTTCGAAAACAAACTGAAGTGTTTTTTAGAGTCATCTTTTTGACGTTGCTTTTCGACGTTGCTGCTTGTAAATGCACTTCATTTGAAACTTGTTCGTGTTTAAAACCAAAGAAAGTTCCCATCCATGAGAGAAGTTTTTTGTTGGATCAAAGAAATGAAAGGAAAATGGTTATAAGCGGGGTTGACAAGAAAGAAACAAATATATTGAAGAAACGACAGCAGAGGCAAATTGAAGAGTCAAAGAGGGAAGCAAAAAAATGGTCTACGCAGGAAACGGATGCGTGCGTGAATCTTCTCCAGAAACACATTCGGTAACAGAGGCATCCCCAACAAACCCCCCTTTGACAGAGGCACCATCGACTTCAAGAGCTTAGCGCAATAGATCGATGTTGCCAACAGTTGCCAAGGTATTTGATCGATACGGTTTATCGACGCGATCTGCTGCTGCTGTCGCTTTTGCTGTTTTGGTCGGCTTGGATTCAACTCTTGTTATAGACAAAAATAAGATCCACCGAGCTGTATCGAAATCACGTAAAGACGCTTTAGAAGATATTGGAGGTATTGCTATAAAAAGCATTTACTTTGATGGAAGAAAGGACAAGACCCTGATAAATGAGAAAATAGGGGCGCGTTATCACCGTAAAGAAATTTTTGAAGAACATATCTCAATTTTGGCAGAACCTGGATCAATTTACTTGGGACACACAACACCAGGTCGTGGGACCGCAAAAGGGATTTTTACTTCCATCACAACCTTTTTAGAGAGTCAAGGTTGGAATTTAGATGACGTGCTTTGCATTGGATGTGACGGAACTGCAACTAACACTGGTTGGAAGGGAGGCGTCATGCAATATTTAGAGGAGTTCTTAAAGAGACTCTCTTCGTCATTTATTCTTGACATAAGATGGTTGCACTTCGGTTCCTAGAGAATATTCTGGACCTATTGGGAAACAATGTACGGATCAAAAATATCTTTATCAGATATGTCAAACTGTATCTACTGGTTTCTGTTCTCCTGAGCTGGCAAACCGTCAACCTGGAAAAATGGCGCACTCGAGATGGCTTACTTTAGCTAATCGCATACTAAGACTTTATGTTAGTACTCTTCGTCCATCAGAGAATTTGCTATTGCTTGTCAACTACGTCGTCAAAGTATACGCTCCAATTTGGTTCCGAATCAAGCGACAGGCGTCTTTTAAGGATGGAGCCAAACATATTTTCCAATTAATTATGTACTCTCGATACTTATCCGAAAATTTGAGATGTGTTGTGGATTCTGTTATAGAAAGAAATGCTTATTTTGCACATCCAGAAAACCTGCTTATCAGTATGTTGTTTGATGAAAGGGACCACATTCGGGAGCTGGCATTGCGAAGAATAAAAAAAGCTAGAGAAGCTGAAAATATCAACAAACGCAGGATATATAAACCACCAAAGATCAACTTCTCTGCTAAAGATTATACCGAAATTATTTTGTGGAGCGAATGTCAGGTAACATCATCCCCGGTTCTTCGACATATTTCTTTTGAAGACCTTCACATCATGGCAAAAGATAAGAGCTTGGAAATTGTTGACTTTCCCTGTCACACCCAATCTGTGGAAAGATGTGTTAAACTGGTAACAGAGGCATCACAGAGTGTAACTGACCCTACTTCTAGAGATGGCTTTATTAAAAACAAGTTGAAATCTCGTGCAGAAATGCCAAATTTTGGACACAAAAATATGTTTAAATTCTAAGGTTATGTCATTAATTAAAAATTATTTCTTGCTTATTTTGTTTGTATGTTTTTAAATAATATTAATAATAAAATACGTTTAAAACTTATTTTTTTTATAGTTTTATTCAAACGGTTAAAGTATGTAAAAACATGAAATTTAAAAATCTTCAAAGACCGGTACTACCCCCAAGATAACATGTTCTTTCAGTTTTTTTGATGTTTTCTTTATCTGTATAAAATTACGCAAATTTAGATACCCCTCTTGATAGTGTAGCTCGAAAAAAAAAATGTCTCATACATCGACGGGACACCATAATATCCACCCAGTGAGAATTGTACTTCATCGCTGAAGATAATTTTGTTCGAAAAATCGCCGTCCACCACCTGTTGTTCGACGTTTCAACGACGCGACCTTGTGAATGGTCAGCTGCTTCAATTTTTATGTGAGCTGAACTTTATGTAGATCCAAATGCAAAATATGCCATATTGTGCTGTAAGACATTCTCAATTCCTGAGAACGACGAGTAATAGACACATTTGGGTCTTCGGCAACACTTTCACTTACAGCAGCGATATTTTCAGTGGTACGAGTGAAACGATGATGCACTGACCTAAAAATATCTGTAACCAATCCAGTCTCTTCAAATTTCTTCACAATTTCTTGCGTATTTGGATTATTATGTAAACCATAATCTCCTCTTAAAGCACGATATGTGGCTGTAGCAAAGTCACCATTTTTGTAGTAGGTTTTAACAATTTATATGCGTTGTGCGATATTTAAGCGATCCATTTTCGTAAATGTCAGACTTTCCAACTGACAAGAAAAAATTGGTTTAAAAACTTAGTTTGACAAATGTCGAATTCCAGTCTTATACTTTTAAAACCTCAAAATGGATAACCCCTTAAAAGACTGTCAGGCCAGGAGAAAAAAACTAAAACAAAATCTATTTATCTATTCTATTTATATGAACGGAATAATATAGTACCAATACAACGCAAGGGTGTTCAAGAATTGACCTGACATGAGCAATATTCAAAATTTTAAACACATTTGGATCATGAAACTCTCGGGAAAACCTTTTGACAAAATCAAGTCTTTTCTTTATAATATAATTACCGTACAAAACGTAATTTTTAGTCTACTACCACACTAATGTCAATAAAACTTTATTCTTCATTCAAACGTGATAAATTAAACACATTGTCTTACTTTTTACGATTTGTACTGCACCATTCCCAGAATTGATTCAGATCTTCCTGTAGCTCCTTACAGTCCTTAATGGAATTAATAATTCGAAATATTTTATCATCATCTGCATAGAGTAGCAATAAGGAATTGTTTTAAACATAGAGAAAATCATTAATGAATAAAATAAACAGCAATGGACCAAGGTGTCTCCCTTGGCAAACACCAGAATTGACTTCTAATTAACATAGACGATAATTCGTAGCTTAATTTTTAAAACCATTTTATGGACTCGCATTAGGTACATTTAGAAACGTATAACATTTCAGAGACTCTTTGAAAAGAAGAAACAACGGATAAGAAACATAAAACACATATTTTTTAACATAAATCATGATATTCCATCAGGAATAGGAGTGAAACATTTATTTAACTTTTGTTGTCACGTATGAAGGCCTCAGAAATCGAAAAATTGATTAATATATATTTTTTTGTCTAAGAAGACATAGGAGAAGTCTACTAAGGTAGTCTTAAAATAATCTGCGAACATGTTCGAAAGAGCGCTTTAAGAATTTTGAAAGTTGATACTAGCTGGATATCCGTTAAATTTACGTTTACTATTAACGTATCTTCAAAATATACGGGGATTTATTTTTAGATCACACTCAGTATTCGCAATTAATTGAGACTACAAAAAGTTTAAATAAGTCACAAAATCGAGTTGCCGATTTTGATAAAAACTAAGCGTCTCATCATTCTTCGATAGATTAATCTTCAACAAGGCCTTACTTTCATTATAAGTTAAAGTTTTTAAATGCGAATTCAACCATAGCAGGCTACTATATAAAGCAACGAAATTAAATAAGATTTTAAAAAATCTTTTAATTTTAATGGAATAGTTAGGACGAGATTGTGGCAATCTTCATGTACAAGCTTTAAATCACATGGGAAAAAGAAAAGATCCAATATTCTTCCATTTCCATTTTTAACACCATTCAACTGATTGAATCCAAAAGATGCCTTTCCATCTATTAAATAGAATTCGAGTGTACTCAAAGCATTAGCAGGGAAGTATACATATACCATAATTAATTGATCGATATCATTCCATATAGGAAATATTAAAGTCAACAATAATAATAATTTCATCAGTGGCAACATTTTCGCAAATATTGTTTCTAGGGAATGCTTGACCAACACATTTCTATAGGGACTACATTTATCTAAAAATATGAACAAAAATCACCTAACGCAATTTCCTTAATTTCCAATTTTGAACCCAATAGACCCAATGGTTAAAGGGGATAATTTGAGAAAGTACTTTTCATGACAAGAATTACTTTTAGAGGATTTGTCAGTTCCTCGCAAGAGGCAGTACTCGCGAAAAAGACTTTGGATGACACAGGCAGGAATCGAACCCAACACCTCTGGCATGACAGATGGCTCGCTCTAACCATCACGCCACGGGTACTACCACGGAATGTAATACATACTTGGTATATATGTATTTCCTATATGTCGCAAGTAAAAATTAAGATACATACTTCCGTCAAACTTATTTTATTTTATACACAATATCAATTGACATATTTTCTCTTACACAAAATACAAACCTAAAAAAAAATACTATCAATAATTACAGTAAAGGTGGTTTTATATGCTAAAGTTTGTATGTAATTTTAAATTAGGAAACAATATCTTAATATATAAAAATCCAGTGTCATATGTATGTTCCCAGTTAACTCTTCACCAAGTCAACCGATTCCGATGAAGGTTGGCATTTTATGTGTAATTTGGTCTTACTTGAGATATAGGATAGTTTATATTTCGATTAATGGTCTTAATAATTTTTAATTAACAATAAACTGATTGTCAATATTGATGTTTGTTATTAATCGTAATTTTCATAAGTCTCGAACAGATGGCGCCTTAAATCAGATTTTTTACAGAAAACTGTCGGACCATCTATCGTGAACTTCTCATAGATGGCGCCACGTTGTAATTCGAAATTTATTTTTTAAAAAATAATATTATAAAGAGGAAAGATTTGTATTTTTGTATGTAACGAATAAACTCAAAAAGTACTGGACCGATTTTAATAATTCTTTTTTTCATTAGAAAGCTACATTATTTGCACCTATTTATGTCTATCCGTGCGAAGCCGGGACGGGCCGCTAGTCATATACTTAAATTCTAGCGATTTCGAATATCTTGACAGAAAACATTATGAAAACAAATGATCTTATCCATTATCTTATGCATACATATATTTTTGGTTCCTAAACCCTTAGAGCCACTTTGCAGAAATATTAAATTGTCAATTTAAAATAAAGAGTTAAATATTTGTTTTACAATGAAAAAATATCTAAATATGACTTTTTAAATAAAAGTTTTAAAGAAAATAGTCTCCTATGTCAAAAACAGAAAACTTAAATCTATAACAAACAGAAAAAAAAAATATATTAACTTCACACATAAGTATTCTCACTCAGTTTCTCGTTTTAGTTTACATTGAAATACCTCATATTCTTGGAAACTAGCTGAAGAGATTCTGAAAAAAGATATGAAATATTCAAAGTGTAAGCTAATTTTCCTTTTGAATATTTTCTGCTGAATTTATGTTAAGGTAAACTAACAAAATATTCTTGTGAAACTCTTTGTAAATTACATATTATGTACATTTTTAAAAAAGTTCACTGTGGCGTATACGTACTTTTTTTTATTTTATTCAATTTTTCACAATTTTGTATCATGTGCAATTAAAATTATTACTTTCGAATCAAAAGACCAGCTGTATGTGAAGTTGTTTAGAAAGCAAGTTAAACTAAATTCGCAAGGTACATATACATACATACATATATGTATCATTTGCCCTAGTTCTTGTGAAATTGAACAAATTAAAACGAAATTAGGTACATTGCGATGTTTTTAAAAAAGTTAAACGAAACATTTTGTTTTCCATTGAAATTATTTTAAAAATATTTTTCGGCGCCAGTAATATTACTCAAGTAAACCTTTTTTCTTCAATTATTTACAAAATAAATTAATTTCATAAAATATTCCAAAATAGAAGACCAAAACTGGGGGACTTTCCGACTAAATGCCAAATCTTATGTATTGAGGGTATATTTGTATGTTCGTTCCTCATTCCATTGATTTCTCTCCTCAATATACAAACAATTATTATTATTTTAATAAGACCGTTTTGTATCTTCATATCATTTAGCACCACAAACTGAAACTGAAAAAAGTATGAAGAAGCAAAATGAACAGAAATTAGAATAATTCTTATTTGAATCTCATTTTCCTATACCTACATACATATATTTGCTTGAGATTTCAATTTAACCTATGAATACGTCTTTGACTAGCTATGAGCTGAACAGAGCAGAGTAGAGCAGAGCTAAGCGTAAGGCAAGGCAAAGCAAAGCAAAGCAACAAGCAATGGGAATGTAATTGCGCCAGATCGCGAGGGAAAATATTTTTCTAACTTTGCTTGCCGTGGGCATCTTTCCTGGTACATAATTTAGCACTTGCGATTTATTCACTTGTTTGTTGTTTTAATAATTTTCGATTCGTTTGTTATTCTTTTTACTTTTTTTTCTTTGCTTGCTGTTTTTGTTTTTGAAGTAAAGTCTATATGTATGTACATTGTATCTACCTAGATACATTATAAAATAGGTGTATAAATTCAATTTAGAAATAGAATTTAGAAAATAATACAACAACAACAACCACAAAATTAAAATTTAAGAAAATAAAAATCAACAAAAATACTTTCAACAGTCAAAGATTTTATTGAATATTTTTAGAATTTGATTTGGTAGTTAATTTTTGTTTTATTTGGTATTTTCCATTGCTAATATTCGAATTCGAAGGAGGTGGATAAATTGTGGTATTTTGTTTGTTTAGTTTGAGCTTATCCATGAGATTTGAAATATTGTTTTTGTTGTTTTTTTTTGTTTGATTTTTTGTTTCAAAGTCGAAGTGTATAATTTTGTATTAAAATTTGAATGTTTATTTTTGTTAGTAAAAATATTAACACTTTAGGATGAAGGGATGTACATAATAGTCAGAATGAAATATTTAAGGTATTTCCTAAAGACATTTATTTATTAAATATTTTGATGAAAACAGGTAATTTATTAGATAAGTTACGTTTGATTGCGTACTATTTTTATGGATGAAGAAGTCAAGTCCTTCAAAAGTCAAATGGTACAATTAGGTTTGAGGTTAATCGGAGTCTATACCTTTTTTTTTGTAAAATTCTCAATTTTTGTATTTATGTTATTTAACCAATTAAATTTATAAATATTTTTGTATTTATTATTACATTGAGTAATATATTTTTTTTTTTGAAAAATGTGAAATAGAAATATGTGACTAATTTAATTATTTTTCAGATAAATTTAAACAAAAGGGTAAGATTTTATGTACAAAAATTCAAATAATACTTAAATATTAAATATTATTTATTACATAACATTCTTAAAATAATTATATAAGCTTTTGAAATGTACATATGTATTGCCTTAATGCTAAAATGAATTTGGAACTGTACAAGACTGTATTAGGATTTTTTAAGCTGAATTCTAAAAATATGCTGGAATGTGACTCCAACAGATAACTTTGAAGTAGACCAAAATCGTTATTTGATAAAAACTTTAAAACTATAAACAAACAAAATAATTTAAAATTTAAGAATCGAAATTGAAGCTGTTTTGGTTTTGAAGACATTAAAACAGTTTGGTAATATTTTTGAAGTTTTAATGTTTTGGACAAAAATCTGTCAACTGTTTTAATAAGAATTGTATTTTCTTAAGATAAAAGAGTTGAAAAAGAATTTTTCTTTAGATAGGTTAGATTTTTGTAGGTTTTATGTTTTGTAAAAAAATTAATACTTCGAGAATTTTAATTCTTAACAAATTTTTAGTTGTTTTTTTTTTGTAAAAAAAATTGTTCATTGAAGTTTTCATCAAATTTTATAAGATATCGAATATAAGACCATTTGGACGTTAAAAATATTTGTTACTTAAAGTTTTCGATCTGCGAAATCATTTTGATAGGATTGATTCCTATTGATTTATACATATGTAAATCATTTTGTTGTTGTATCAGTGTTGAGTGGATTAACATTTACTTTTAGTAGATGGCAATATTTTTTCGATAGTTATTTGAAATAAACTGAAATATACCTTTCTGCACATATTGATGTTATTATCTGGCAGTCCTCAAGAAGTATGAAAATTCTAACTTTTAAAAAATCAGACAAATTACAGTTACCACTCTGTAATGCACCTCAATCAAAAAAAATTTAAAAAGTAAACATTGGTCTGTACACTACATAAAGAAAAATTTTTATAAAAAACAAGCAATTAAGTAACTTTGTCAGGAAGCAGCTTACACTTAAGCCCCTTAACGTTAAAGTCATTTACGATTAAACTTGAAATAAAATAAAATTCACGACTGAGTAGCACGAATTCGCTCATGTATCAAAAAAACCTGTGTAAAGATATTTCCTGTAGTCTAAGATTTAAAATGTACGTATTCGATTTCCCGAAAAATCCTTAATTTTTAAAAAATTGTATTTGAAAATCGTTAGAGCGTTTTCTTTTAAATTAATTTTGTATTTATACAATTTTTTAATATGAGTTTAAAAATATTTAAAGTATGTAGTTATTAAGAGCATTTCACATTTGATTTTTCCTAAATAACTGATAACCAATTTTAGAGATATCGAATTTTGAAAAACAAATTTCTAATGTTTTTTATCGGAAAAGACAAAATGACATTTAAGATCATCAAATATTATAAGGACAGTACAAGAGCTTGGTATTATTATAATCGGCTCATTTGTTGTAGAGACAAATTAAAAAAAAAATAATGTTGAGAGAAGCCAAGTCAAGAAAAAGGCTGGGATGCGACCCACACTGATAACTTCCCATCCCGTCTGTCGATTTGTCTTGCTTAAAAGTTTGTCTTTATGTATCAATTTTTACCAAATTTGCGTACTATTTTTTGTAGATTTTGTTTTTTTTTATAAAAAAACGGACTATTGGATTTTTATAAAAAAATTACTGAAAATCGAAAACAATATTTTCTGTGAAATAAAATAAGTTTGAAGCCAATATTTGTAATTTTTGAAAAGCTATTTGAGTCGAAAGTAAATTTTTACAAGTTTTAGTGTTGTTTTTTTTAGGTTTTTTTTTTTTGTAAGAAAACTGTCAATTCGATTTTTCTCAAAATTTTTCCTATTGTTGAAAACAATATTTCTTATAAGCTAAAATTAGTTAGAAGCCATTATCTCAAATTTTTGAAAAGATATTTGAGTCAAAAATCAATTTTTAACAATTTTTGTTAAATTTTTTTTTCGGTTTTTAATTTTTTGTAAAAAAACTGTCAATTCGATTTTTTTTCAAAATTTTACTGAATGTTGACAACAATATTTTTTGAAAGATAAAAGTAGTTTAAAGCCAATATCGCAAAGTTTTGAAAAGATATTTGAGTCGAAAATCAATTTTTACCAACTTTTAAACATTTTTTTTTTGGGTTTTTATTTTTTGTAAAAAAAACTGTCAATTCGATTTTTCTCAACATTTTTTAGAATGTTGAAAACAATATTTCTTATAAGATAAAATAAGTTTTTTAATTTTAATTTTTTTCAGTTTTGTTGATTTAAAAAAAAAACCGTTAATTGGATTTTTTCCAAAAATATACTTGTTTTGTATCACGTTACAATATATAATATAAAATTAAATTCAAGTCTCTAGCGTCATTGGTTCATGAGATATTTAGGTTTAACCAAAATTTTCAGCTTTTTTTTAAACTGTTATGGTAAAAACCACCCACGCAATTTTCTTAAGATTCCTTTCTGCATCTTTCTGCCTTATTGTCTGTATAACAAAATTTATTTGATGTTGATATCTCTTCTGGTTCTTGAGCTATGGACGACGAAAAAAACGTCGCGAACGTACAGACGTACGGACGTACGAACGTACGACAGTCCATTTATGTCTAAGATATGACTATGGGTGGTGCGACAGTCCGTTGAGAACTAGGGCAAAGTGACTTACAACTCTCTTCCATTCCTGTGGGCAAGTCAGGGATGGAGCGGACCTACAGTTTTATGTGGAATTTAATAAACATCTAATTTGAGAAAGCACTTTTCATGACAAGAATTACTTTTGGAGGATTTGTAATTTCCTCACAAGAGGCAGTACAATAAAAAAAATTGTAGGTGGTTCGGGCAGGGATTGAACCCAAGACCTCTAGCATGACAGTTCTATGCACTAACCATTACGTCCGCCGCGGGTACTACATTTAAGGAAATACATATAAATGTTTGTTTTTTTTGACAAAATAAAATTATTTTAACACAAAAGTTATTTCACTTATAGAAAATGAAGCTTAGATAATTGGTGAAATAGACTTGGTTGGAAATTTTCAGCTTCTAGTTCATATTTGAGAGAAGGGACAAATAACTTCAAACGTCAAATGTCTTCCTTACAACATTTTGAGCATAGAAATATTACTTTTTCGACTGTGTTGTGGCCCTATCCTATATTTGAAAACTATCTTCCGCAAAGAAACCTAAATCTGCAGCTAGCTGTAATGCACACCAAGACACTCCAAAAAAAACCACTAAGGTTTTATATTTATACCGTACAAAATATGAGAGTGAGCAAATTTGTTTATTGTCTAATGTAATATGACCGCTGCTTTAATTTCACTTAAAGTGATTTCGAAAAAGATTTAAAGTTATGAAACCGATCGAAAAATAGAACCCTGAAAACAATTTCACTCGATTCGATTTCGATTCATTCGATTTTGGGAACCATGTTGATAGTCATTTCAATACTACGACAGTTAACCCTCATACGGTCCTCAATGTAACTGACGTAAAAGATCTTCGGGTCAAATTTGACCCATTAGTGTTTTTTTCAAAATTTATGTCCGGTCGTGTTTGTCCGTATAGTATTTGATTAAATAATACAGGTATGGTTAATAATTTAATTTTTTTAAATATTTTTAAGGAAAATAAATGTTATTTAAGTTTATATTTTACGATTTTATTGAATTTTAAAAAAAGTATTTTTACATTTTAATCTTATTAGTACTTTAACAATTAATTTTTTATTGAAGATTGAAAGATGAAAGTATAATCAGTTACTACAATTTGTGCACAAAGTGATAGTCTTAGAATGTTCTTTACATATAAATTTATCGCAAATATCGCAAAATAAACCTGTCTTATTATCCGTTTTTGGACATAACTGACATCGGCTTCTTTTTGTTGTTTTCTTTCTTGTATTGTTTTCCGTCTGAGTTGATGAAGAAGGTTGTGGATCGTTTGGAGATGCACCTCGTATTTTATTTGCGATTTCAAGGGAAAAAGGGGCTCGAGGTAGAGTTTTTCGTTTTTGTATGTAAGAAGTAACAAGTTGCATACCCAGATTTTCCAAAAAGTAACGTCGCTTAGCAAGACAGTTTTCTTTCCAGGCATGGTTAGCCGATTTGAATAAAACAAAAGCATTGTAAGCTGATATATCCACCATGTTACTGAACACCACTTGGGGCCATCGCTTGGTTTTTCTTTTGCAAGTGTAGCAACTTACGGCTTTGTCCAATGTGTCTACACCACCTTTACACTTGTTGTAATCTAATATTATTACTGGTTTTTTATCTGCGCGATCACTTATTCTCGAGTCATGATGAAATGTGCTCAGAAGATTTACAGCTTTATTTTTTTTTTGGAATATAGGACACGATAGTAGTATCCTTGGTAAAGGCAAAATTTGATGACAAAATTTGTCTTCCTTTTACGTTTACAGTTTCTGGTGGCAATTCTGGTTTGTTTTTGCGTATCGTTCCAACCAGTATAATATGTTTCTGCAGCAATATTTGTCCCAGTTGATAAGACGTGAAAAAATTATCGGTTGTTAGGTTATGCCCCTTTAGGCCTATAACCAAATCAAGAACTACACGCATACCTTGATTTCTTTCCGGTGTACTTCCAAGTTCTTTGCCTGTATAAGGTTGAATGTTCCAAGCATAGCTCGTTGCAGAATCACAAAGTACCCAAAACTTGATTCCGTACTTCGCAGGTTTTGATGGAATATACTGTCGAAAAGGACATCTCCCTCTAAATGCTACCAGTTGTTCATCTATTGTAACATTTTCGGATGGGTTATAAAGTTTCGGCAAAATCTCAACCCAATGATTCCACAATTCACGTATAGGAGCAAATTTGTCTAACAAACGTCGTTCACTTCGAGTTTCTCTGTTGTCGAACCTGATAACTCTTGATAATTTTTTTAATGTCTTCAGTGACATAGTTGCTGCAAATATTGGCCTTCCTTTTTGAGAGTCCCATAAACTTTCAGAGATTTCGTTATTCTATCGAAAAACACCAGCCAGTAAAAGAAGTCCAATGAATGCAAACAAATCCGTCCTATCAATGTCAGTCCACTCTTCACCAAATGTGCGTTTACCTTCCATGTTTGTAAAAGCCAATATCATTCGTACCAAAGGAGGTGGAAAGAATAACTCGAAGCTTGAAATTTCTTCTGCTGTGATTCTTGAGGACGAATAACGTGTCAATCCTGGCAACAAGTTTATAACGTTTTCTCTCGAGACTCTTCCGGCAATGTTTTCAAAGGGCTTTTTCGTATAAGTTATTAGGCCATTTTTTGACTTTATCATTTGGCCAGAAACAGATGCAATTTCACCCTCACTAGAGCTGCTATCCGATGAATCAGCTTCCTCAACAAGGTCTTCGAATTCCGAACATGATTCATCTTCATCCGAAACTCTCAAAAAAAATTCACTTTCACTATCACTCATTTTCAATAGGAAAAAATTATTCAAACTTGCAAACAAAAGCATGTGCTAGTCACTAAATGTCAAAAAAGAATTCTATAAAAGCCCCGTTAGTAAAACAATGCAAGTGCACAATAATAACTGAGAACAAATAAACAAGAAAATCTAATTGACACTCTATTTATACAGTAGGGTCAATTTTGACCCGAGGTCCGCGAACGTAAAAAAGCCTGTACGTCCTAAAATAACAAATATTTTTATAAATTTATAAGCTAAATATATTAATTTTAAAACTTTAGAAAAAGCCATGAAACATCAAGTCCCTAAGAAATTTAGTTTAAGAGAAATCTTTATTTTACTCCTAAAATGGGTCAAAAATGACCCGAGGACCCTATAAAGGTTAAGACAATCACAAAAATTTTAATGAGAATTTAAAAAATCAATTAATAATGAACAATTTGTATGTACAAAAAAACTTGTAACAAATCAGGAACAGTAACAAAAATTTCCCTATAATGCCCTTAAATATGAAATAATCAAATTTTTCTATATAACTCTGAAAACTGTGTGACTGCTATGAATACAAAAAAGCAGAATTAAGGGAGGTTTTGGAAATTTTTCTAAAAATTTTGGTTTTACCAAACAGAAAAATCGTAAATTCAACATACATACGACACATTTTCTTATCAAATGTGTAATTTTTGGTTTATGCAATAAAAATTTCATCCAATACCAAAATCGTTTTTGGAATCAAAAATACACCTTTTTTCATCTTAAGATATATTATGAATATCAAACTACGCCACTTTTTCTTCCATTATCCTGACCATTTCTTCAATTCCACTTTATTGAAAACAATTTTAGAGGACTTCCTTAGAACTGTTTAATAATGACCCACTCTTTTCCTTGTAAAAGTTAAGTACCATAAGACTTCTTCTCCAAGCACAAATTTGCAATTTCATCGTGACATAATGTGCCCATTATTGAAGTTTTTCAAATTTCTTTGATCTAATTCTAACTCGCCAATCAATAAAATACATAGCTGTCAGCTACCTTTTAATTATTATTTGAAAATCTTATTTCTTAAGATTATTTTAAATAATTTTGACTCCCGAATTAACCAATTCATCAACAATCTGTTCTTATATTATTGGGGGGCTCAAATTCAATAATATCAATTATGTAGTAGGTAAACCATCAGCGCTGCGCTACTACTTAAAACACACTTCCAATTATCCGTTTCAAGTGCATGTTATTGCTTTGCGCTACTCCACAGACAAGAAAATAAATCCAAACCGATGATATATTATGCCATTCGACTGAACTATGACGACTTGATAAACTTCTACAAAGCATTAGAAGTGAAAGAGCCTACTTAAGCCACCTCAAAAGAGGTCTTATACCGCGGCTTTTAGCGCGGCGGCGAACGCACGGCGACATCGGCGGTGGTGGTGGCGTGCTGCTGCTTATAATACCGCTCTCTTGGTCCTGAACTGAACATAAACATAAGTTTTGTGTTTGGCTTCATTCCACACCTCATGGCACTCGACTCGAATTTGAACTCCATTTACTCACCTCATTCTATGTTATTATGATATCCACCAATCCACCCTGCGCCGCTTCCACTGCTGCAGTCCCCCCCTTACCCCCTTTGCTGGTCTCTTCACTTCGAGTATCATCGAGAACCGCTCAAAAGCCGAAACATTTAGTATAAATGGCCTCAATGGTGTGGTAAATGAATGAATTGGCGGTGGTCTTCGGTCGTTAGTCGTTATTATGAACCATAAGAACCAACCAAGACCAACTCGACTAACATCTTGTGTACCGCTCCGATGCGATCCAATCCAATTCGACCCGACAGACCGGCCCAACGTTTGGTAGGTAGGTAAGGTATAATAGAAGAACATTTTTGACAGGTTCAACATAACTGAACCGAACCGAAAGTAGAACAATGTCAGTGAACTATGAGCGCTTGTTTCTTGTGCTAAAGCTGGAGCTTGGAGCCAGAGCTCTATAGAGCTATAGAATGCCTTATGCCTCGCTGTACCGTAATACGGTTTTTGATGTTGTGGTTTTTTTTTCGTTGTTGTTGTTGCCAGTGGCTGCGTACGCAGTCATAGAGTTAACAATTGAAAATGGCCAAAAGGTGAGAACGGAGTGGGATAGTCGGGAAAACCTGCTTTGGCGGTTTCGAGAACACACCGCTATGGTCGGTTCGGTGCGGCCGGCGACGCACGGCGGCGCAGCAGTGGCAGTGCGGTGGTGACAGCGACGGCGGCGGCGCAGCGCACAAGATGTGTCGGATCGAATTAGTCTCGTTTTCTGCTCACTTAGCACACAGAAGAACGAACCCATGCGAGCTTTTCTCGTTTAGATTCTTGAATCCGAATCAGAATCCATCGTCTTGGTCGTCTTGGTCGTCGAGCTATTTGCATTCCGATTGTCTTTTTCTTGTTGTTAGATATTTTTCTCTTTATATTGCTGCCCGGTTTTTCGCTTGGGATTCTTTATTTGCTTTTAATTTGGTTGCCTGGTTTATTATTGGTTGTTGTTGAATTATAATTGAATCGAATGGATTGTGGCGAGTTGTAAGAGATTTGCTCTTTCCATAGTCTTGTTTGGTCCATTTTCTAAGATGATGGATCTGGTAAATATTGTGATTCTTTACGATGATGATCATGATGAGGAGAGGTTTATTTTTGTATCAAAAAGATACAAACTAGCTGGAAGCTGGAGACTGGCGAAGAGAGTTTGTTTTTGTTTGTTGGCATAATTATGTTGATCTGGACGTTATGGAAGGTGTAGTATACTGTAAATAGTTCTTCTAAATCTATTCGCGCATCGCTCGCGCAATGATCATTCAAAATGACCTGAATTTTGAAATTCTATGCATCAGAGAGGCTTGTTTTGTAGTTGTTGTTGTTGTTGTTGTTTTTTGAGTCAGGAAAGCAGTTAAGCGAGGAATGCAATTTTTGTTGTATCTTATATTATTGTGTTGCCATTTGGAGAAAGCATTCTTGTAGAGAGAAGATTATCGTAAGGCCTATATAGTTTATTTGAAATTGAGTTAGTTATGAAGAGATTATTTGTAATGATGGTTACAGAATATGTTCACCGGAAGTTTATGAGTTGAATAAGGTGAAAATTATGGGTTTGTATATAAATTTTCAGATAAAAGAGGTGTTACTGAGACTAATATCGGGTGATTTTTTAAGAGCTTGAGAACTTTTTTTTTTTAAAAAACGCATAAAATTTGCAAAATCTCATCGATTCTTTATTTGAAACGTTAGATTGGTCCATGACATTTACTTTTTGAAGATAATTTCATTTAAATGTTGACCGCGGCTGCGTCTTAGGTGGTCCATTCGGAAAGTCCAATTTTGGGTAACTTTTTCGAGCATTTCGGCCGGAATAGCCCGAATTTCTTCGGAAATGTTGTCTTCCAAAGCTGGAATAGTTGCTGGCTTATTTGTGTAGACTTTAGACTTGACGTAGCCCCACAAAAAATAGTCTAAAGGCGTCAAATCGCATGATCTTGGTGGCCAACTTACCGGTCCATTCCTTGAGATGAATTGTTCTCCGAAGTTTTCCCTCAAAATGGCCATAGAATCGCGAGCTGTGTGGCATGTAGCGCCATCTTGTTGAAACCACATGTCAACCAAGTTCAGTTCTTCCATTTTTGGCAACAAAAAGTTTGTTAGCATTGAACGATAGCGATCGCCATTCACCGTAACGTTGCGTCCAACAGCATCTTTGAAAAAATACGGTCCAATGATTCCACCAGCGTACAAACCACACCAAACAGTGCATTTTTCGGGATGCATGGGCAGTTCTTGAACGGCTTCTGGTTGCTCTTCACTCCAAATGCGGCAATTTTGCTTATTTACGTAGCCATTCAACCAGAAATGAGCCCCATCGCTGAACAAAATTTGTCGATAAAACACATTTCGAACCGAACACTGATTTTGGTAATAAAATTCAATGATTTGCAAGCGTTGCTCGTTAGTAAGTCTATTCATGATGAAATGTCAAAGCATACTGAGCATCTTTCTCTTTGACACCATGTCTGAAATCCCGCGTGATCTGTCAAATACTAATGCATGAAAATCCTAACCTCAAAAAAATCACCCATTACAAGTTTTATTGATATGGGTTTGCCAGTAATTGAAGTTCCAAAGCATTAAGGTTTTAAAAGTGGGATGTCAGATTTATTGTAACATTGATTTTGCGATAACTGGATGTTATAAGAATTTATTTAGGAGAAGGCGATTTCAAAGTTTCTTTCATTCGAAATAAAAAATATGTATATGGGTTGTGTTTTTAGGACATATAGAACTTTATATTGGCAACATGTATTGTTTGGGATTTCTAGAATTTAAGAAGCCACAGGACCTAGCAAGAAGTAAATTCAGTGAATGGGCACAGAACATAACTGCCGTTGATCTCAATTATCATATGCGATTTTTTTAAGTAATGAAGATCACTTTTTGTTTGGTGGATGCGTCAAGTTACAAAACTACCGTATTTGGACTGATGATTAATTTAATAATGTTAATCCTCAAGTGCTTGTTCAAAAACCCTTTCAACCACAAAAACTGACTGTTTAGTGTGCTGGTGGAATAATTAGTTCGTACTTCTCTAAAAACTAAGCCTTAGGTTTCTTTCACACTATACGGTTTGGACCGTACGGCAAAAAAACCAGACGGCGACATTTTGTTAGAGGCGCGAAGAAAAGCATATACGCTTTCATATTATACGGTCACGGTCTCTAGCCAAATGTTGCCGTTCGGTTTTTTGCCGTACGGTCAAAACCGTATAGTGTGAAACAAAAAAAAATACTGGTGTGTCCAAAGGCTCTGATCTTTGGTCTAGGACTTCTAATCCACTTAATTGTTTCCCTGATGACAGTGCCCATAGCTTTTCATATTCGTTTCTAGATTCTCAAACTTGTTCTTCGGATGTAGACTACCAACAACAGCGTTTGATAATCTCATTAAATTCTAATCTTTACTGTATTGTCCAATGGGGAATCAAGAACCGTGTAAAATTTAATTCTCAAAAAAAAAAAAACAATGCTGTATACTATCGCAAAAGTGTAACCCTCCCTTAATGTCACTATCCATGGGTGGTAATTGTATCGATGAGACTGGACAACTTTCAGTTCTAGGTTTGTATACAACAAACCATTTCTTGAGAGTGATCACTTATTTAACATCGCCAAACATGCTGCAAAGTGTTTAGGTTTACTCTGAAGAAGTTGTTTACCCCTTCTGCTCTGGCTATAATTGACAATGCTTTTATTACTCCAAAACTTAGAGTATAATTCTCATATTTGGGCTGGTGTTCCATTAAAATATTTGAGTCTTTTGGAAAAAATTGAAAAGAAAGCTCTAAAAATGATAGGCGATCGTTGTCTTACTGAGACATTTGCTACTCTTGAACACAGCCGCAAGATATCGTGCATGTCGTTTTTTTTATCGATATTTTTATAAACAATGCTCTAGCGAAATAGCTAGTTGCATTCCTCCCTTAAAACAACTGTAAACTGTAATACCCGTGCATCTAGGAATGCTTAGCAGTTGTTTTAACTTGAGCCCAATTTGTACTGTAAAGTACAGGGATTCTTTCTTTAACCGCACTACACGAATGTAAATGCTTTGCAGAGCCAAAACTTCCCACTCATTACAACGTGCCTAATTGTTCGCACTGTGTTTAGTCATTATAAGCGTATTTATAGCCCCTTAAGTGCATGCACAGTATAAAAAACGTAAAGTGGTTAAAACCGTAAAAAAAAACAATTGCATTTAAGGGATCGTGGAAAAGGTTAATTCAAACTGAAACATCATATTATTTCATTAGGCGTGTTTTCTTGGTACAGCTATCCGTATCCGCAGTTGGAGCTTCCATGTATTACAAATACAACACGCAATTGCGGATAAAACTAAAACTTAAATCTGGCTTCGGATAAAAAATTGACATTTTTTTGAGCATTGATACTCGATCGGAGAAAAATTGAATTTCTTAGGTTGGTAGCTCGGATAATCGCATAACTCAAAGAGTCTCGAAGGCTTTGTTCGCAGAGTGCAACGCACTTTAAGTGCGTTCTTATATTAACTTTCCATAGGAAGTTATTGTAATGGTTCCGATTTGTCAAATTGAAAATTTTGACATTTCACGACGTTTCAAGGTCCCTAGAGTCGAAATAAAAGATTTTTAGAAAGATGTCTGTGCGTGCGTGTGTACGTACGTTCGTACGTCCGTACGTTCGCGACGTTTTTTTCATCGTCATAGCTCAAGAACCAGAAGAGATATTGACTTCAAATAAATTTTGTTATACAGATAATAATGCAGAAAGATGCAGAAAGGGCTCTCAAGAAAATTGCGTGGGTGGTTTTTTTACCATAGCAGTTTAAAAAAAAGGTGAACATTTTGGTTAACCCTAAATATCTCATGAACCAATGACGCTAGAGACTTGAATTAAATTTTATATTATATATTATAACGTCATACAAAACAAGTACATTTTTGGAAAAAATCCAATTAACGGTTTTTTTATAAATCAAAAAAAACTGAACAAAAAAATTTGTCACCTTGAAAATTTTACGATTAAAATATGATTTTATCTCCAAAACAATTTTGTGCAACGAAGAATAATGTTTTTGTCATCTGATAAAGTTTTGAGAAAAATCGAATTGACAGTTTTTTTTATAAAACATAAAAACCTAAAAAAAAATTACTCAAAGTTGGTAAAAATTGAATTTCGACTCAAATATCTTTTCAAAAACTTGAGATTATGGCTTCAAACTTATTTTATCTTATAAGAAATATTGTTTTCAACCTTCCGAAAAATGTTGAGAAAAATCGAACTGACAATTTTTTTACAAAAAATAAAAACCTAAACAAAAAATTAATAAAAGTTGGTAAAAATTGATTTTCGACTCAAATATCTTTTCAACACTTTAAGATATTGGCTTTGAACTACTTTAATCTTTCAAAAAATATTGTTGTCAACATTCACTAAAATTTTGAAAAAAATCGAATTAACAGTTTTTTTACAAAAAAATTAAAAACCGAAAAAAAAAAATTTAACAAAAATTGTTAAAAATTGATTTTTGACTCAAATATCTTTTCAAAAATTTGAGACATTGGCTTTAAACAAATTTTATCTTTTGAGAAATATTGTTTTCAACATTTTATAAAATTTTTAGAAAAATCTAATTGACAGTTTTTTTCTTATAAAAAATAAAAACCTTAAAAAAAATTAATAAAAGTTGGTAAAAATTGATTTGCGACTCAAATATCTTTTCAAAACCTCGAGATAATGGCTTCTAACTTATTTTATCTTATAAGAAATATTATTTTCAACAGTCGGAAATATTTTGAGAAAAATCAAATTGACAGTTTTTTTTACAAAAATAAAAACCTAAAACAAATTAATAAAACTGGGTAAAAATTTACTTTCGACTCAAATAGCTTTTCAAAAATTAAAAATATTGGCTTTAAACTTATTTTATTTCACTCAAAATAAAAAATATTATATTATTTTCGATATTCAATGAAATAAAATCTACAAAAAGTAGTACGCAAATTTGGTAAAAATTGATACATATAGACAAACTTTTAAGCAAGACAAGTCGACAGACGGGATGTGAAGTTATCAGTGTGGGTCGCATCCCATCCTCTTTTCAATTTTATTTAAGTTAATTTTGAATTAATTTTGGAACGCACAAATCAAGGAACGAGTCACACATAGCTTCTTTAATATTTTTCTTCTGTAATGTCGTTTTCTATTTTCGAGATATAAGGTATAACTACAACGGCCCCTTTTTGCAAAAAGTGGGAAATTTACATAAGTAATTTTTTACAAAAGTTGTTTTTGACATAAAAAAATAAGCTTTCAGTATCATGACTTTTAATTTTGGGGTGGAGAAACTGTCACAAAATGAGTTTGAAAATTTTCACTTTTTGACATTTTGCTCGTTATAGTCATACCTTTAGAGTCAAGTCAAATTTGTGAATCTAACAGCTAAAAGATGTGGTGAAGTGAGGAACAAGTGGAAAAATCTCATATTTCATGATCTATTTGAGGCTTGAGATTCAACAAAAATGGATTCGAGATTCAAAAAAATGGCGCTAGAAAGAACAAATTTTGTTTGTAATTTTATAAATGTACCACTTTTTGCCAAAAGTGGCCATATGACAGTTTACGCGGCTGCATGAGTACCCGTATTGTCAAAATTATACTTGAAAAGTCTTCCACATTACACATACGAATTTCAATTTCAATCTTTTGACCCTGCATTTAAATGGGGCACCTATAAGAACTTCAATTTCATGAACGACAACTGACCAAATCTACGAACATATCCCAATATGTCAAAAACTTATCCGAAAGCAAAACCAAATCAAACTTTGAATAAATGCAGATGGATGTGCAAATGGAAATAAGGAAGAAAGGTAAATTAGCATTTAAATTATAAATCAGGTACATAATACAATTCTTTCTTAAAATATGTAGCATCAAGAAAAAAAACCTGGATAAAGAAGGAGACGTAGTCCTTGCTGGACTACTACGCTTGTTTTGTTTTATTATCTGACAGCTAGACAAGTCTACCAACTTAAAAATAAAATAAAACAACTGCAGATGGGCAACTGCGGACACGTTTTTTTAGGAAATCGAATTTGGCTGCAGATAGCGATGCCAAAAAAACACGCCTATTGTTGCATAATATTTTTAAAATTGTGGAAGCAAGCTGACGAGAAAAATTTAAATTACGTTCAAATCATTTATGTATGTTTTTAGCAACTATAAATGGAGTAATTGGAAAATGTATATTGTTCGGAACTATCCTCTTAAATTTCAAGATTAAAGCAGTAGTGAGTAAAAATGTTGAAACTGGACCTGAAGCCTAAGCCACTCAAAAGATGATACCCGGTACGTGCTTCGCTACGTATGTAATATAAGGCATAGAAATAAAAAAAAATAATTATTAAGTTCATTTATTCAAACAAAAAAATATTTTAAATTGCTAGCTATTTAAAAGTCCAAATGACCCAAATGATATATTGTTTATATTATATTTATCAGCAAAGAGTACAAACTAAAAAATAAAAAAAAAATTGGGTACTCTTACTATGGTGGGTCTATATGGATTAGTCTAAAACAATTGGATAAACAATATTTTTTGTTTTTCCATTTTGAGCATGAATAAATGAACAGTTGGGGGTACCGA
The DNA here is from genome assembly GCA_920104205.1 of Eupeodes latifasciatus. Lineage (NCBI taxonomy): Eukaryota > Metazoa > Arthropoda > Insecta > Diptera > Syrphidae > Eupeodes > Eupeodes latifasciatus. Next base: position 159,297,046 of record OV049926.1, read on the forward strand.
CTCTGGAACAGGCAACATACCTAAAGTTGGCCATGTGAAAAACATGATTCCTCTAAATTGACACCACAAACGTGAAGTGTTTGCCCTTGGGCCTTATTTATGGACATCGCAAATGATAAACGCACAGGATATTGTAATCTTTTGAATTCAATTGGCATATCAGTTGGAATCATAGGGATACGCGGTATCAAACACACTTCTCCTTTTGATTTACCAGTTAAGATTGTAGCTTCAATCAAATTTGGCAATAACTTTTTCACTGCCAATCTGGTGCCATTACACAGTTTTGGTGGATTAATATTTTGCAATAATATAATCAAAGAACCAATTTTCAGATTCAAGCAATGCGGTGGTATACCAGGCGGTTCCGCAATGAATTTAAAAATTCAATTGGATAATTCGTTGCCTCATCTTGATTCATAACACTGTCAATTGATTTATATGTCGTGACTACACCTGGCAGTTTCGCTTGAATTTGAAAATTAATGGCATTGATATGAATGTTCTTCGGTGCTAAAATGGCGCGTTCTCTTAACCAATCATGATTTCTGTAATTCTGAAGAATATTCAGAAAAACACATTCAATCAACTCATCTATAGATTGCGCAATTGTACAAAAATTGTTCGGTAAAGTGATCAATCCATTGGTACTGTCGATTGGTATTTTGCCATCACCAATTTCTAACAATTGTTTTGAAAACTCATGGGCAGTTGCATCATTGTGTAGGTGAATACGCATATTAATGTTCAGTGTCAATTTTGGTACATATTTCCAAAGAACTGATGACTTCAAACAGGCGTTTATTTCATCAGCAGGAGTTGATCGAGAAATGACAGGCAATGTTTGACGAAAGTCCCCTGACAGCAATATCAGAGCACCACCAAAAAGCTGTTGATTACCGCGTAAATCTTGCATTGTTCGATTAAATGCTTCTATTGATTTTGTATTCGTCATTGTGCACTCATCCCATAAAATAATTGACATAGCAGAACTTTTGCCATAGCAGAATTTCTCGAAATATTGCAAGTTGGAGTTTCAATCACCTGTACATTCAATGGCAATTTTAATGCAGTGTGCGGTCCGACCACCTTCTAATAATGTAGCAGCAATTCCCGAAGATGCAAGTGCCAATGCAATTTTCTGTTCCGATCGAATAGTCGCTAAACTAAAATCAATGATACAACGAAAGTTTTGCCTGTACCACCAGGTGCATCCAAGAAATATAATCCACCTGCATTATTGGAAACGGCTTGCATGATCGTGTCATATACTTACATGTTTTTGTTGAATTTTCAATTTGGTGATATTACAATTTTGTGATTATCAGATGGCATACGATCAATAGCAGTTTTGAACAATTGAACTAATGCGTTATGCTGATGGAAAAACCTTTGAAGCTTACGAATAATTTCTCGTCTTGTATTTGAAACAATTGTACAACGTTGATCCAATTCACGATTTTCATCACCAATAAAATAAATTTGCAAAAATCGATGATCAGCCGCGGGGTATGGCAATAACGAACCAGCTTGATGATAAATCTGGCCCTGAATCTGTAACATGTATGCAATTTTAGGTAGATGTTGAATCAGAATTTTTAAGACTTTATGATTCAGATTGATATAAACATGGGACAATCCTGTTGAGGTATTTACCTTAAAAGTCGGCATAAAATTATCTCTAATAATTTTAGTAGCACCAAAAGAAGTCATTGGAAATGCCGAATTGTATTGTTGAATATTACTCAAAAACTGCTTCGACGTTTGAAATGTCCCAAAAATAAATGAATACAATGGTTCGGGTGGAGTTTCTAATGTTGGCAATATCACTTTACCATTAGCACAACACATTCCGGGCGTTTCACCTGGAAAGTAAGCCGCATCACAATGTGGACATAATGCCACTTGATTTCCATTACGCGTTCGCTGGCCTATGTTTGGTCGTCTTGTTCGTGGCATTTTACCTTCACTCAACAATATTTTGGAAAATTTAAACACAAAGCAATAACTCAACAATATTTTGGAAAATAGAAACACAACAAAGAAATAATATTATTGCTGATAAAATGAAATGACATATGATGACATTAAGTTTGTTGGACAGAACTAACGTCACTTTTTTTGTCTTCGATTGTTTTGCCAAATCTTCAAAGTTTAAAAATAAGAATATTCTTACATATAAGCAGACCAATCGTCGATTCTAATACAAAATTGATGCTGATTCTTTATTCGATAGATCTTTTTCAAAAAAGAATCTTAGATTCTTCAACTCATTAAAGTTTATTAAACTTGAAATAAAAACAAACAAGCAAATAAGAAAATAAATATACTAAATTCGTTGACCTAACTCTCAACATAATTGAATAGACCAAACTATTTAGATAGATTTATGTCTTGAAGAAATATTTACAAATCTAAACTAAGTCAATCCAGAATGATAGATTCATTCTTTATGATCTTTTCTAATTCATTTTTGTTTTCTTTCTTTCTTTCTTTCTTATGATTTAGCAAAATTGATGTGAAGAGCATATCATTTCAATTAAGTTATGGGATAGGTGTCCATTAGCTTCGAAGTAACCGATCAGTGGATATATTTTCTTATAAAAACTAAACACCATTTCAAAATCACAAATGAGGCTTGAAAAAAAAGCACCGATATAGGCATTTTTCCATAATGTGCCCTCGGGAGGAATTAGAAAATAACGAACGAAAAAATAAACTCGTTAATTTTTTTAAAAGATACAATATTTTTCATGAGTTCTTTTGCTTTGATTTTATCGGTTTTATTTATGTATATAGAATTAAAAAAAAAAGAACAATATTCAAAACAATAATAATTGTATTGCGAGATGAGAAATTCAGTTGAAATGGTCAAAAACATTTGGGTTTTATTCTTTTCAAATATGTGGATATATGGTTTGAGTGAAATATTCGTATCAAATCAGTTTTAACAAATTGTATTCAATTTATTATTTATTTGGTAAATAATAATGAATCTTTTATTTCTTTTTCTTAAATAAAAACATTTTTGGGATGGCACGTTTTTCGAATTTAAGGTGTTTTAATTTTTGTAGGTTTGCCCTAAATTGCTTTGAGATTCTATTTTATACATATACCTATGCATATTGAACAATGATGATAAAGAGGTGTAAGAATTTTTAGTTGGACAATAAAAAATGTTTTAAGATAAACTTTTGTTTAATAGTTATGTGTTAGATGTTTATTGTTTTGATCTGGATATGTCATTAATCACTAAGATGTTTCTTTTTATTTTCATTTAAAAAAAACGTGAGAGATGCTAAGTGAATAGCGATATAGGCAGATTATTAATTGTTAGAAAGTCATAATATATACCACAGAAGTTAAAAGCTTTAATTATTCATTCTTACTTAAAAATTCTTAGTTAATAGTTAAAAGGTACAAAATTAGAGCACGTGCAGAAAAATATGGGCTATTTCCAGAACTGAGTTTTTAAATCATACAAAAATAAAATACACAATTTAATCAGTCGAACTTGCGTTTTAGGTAAAAATACCGAAACAAAACTGAATTTAAAATTTGTTCATATTATACTTGGAGAAATTTGTATGAAAGTTTACAAAACCATTTTGAAGAAATCAATTGGTAATTTTTAACTTCCCATAGGAAGTTATTGTAATGGGTCCGATTTGTCAAATTGAAAATTTTGACATTTCTCGACGTTTCAAGGTCCCTAGAGTCGAAATAAAAGATTTTTAGAAAGATGTCTGTGCGTGCGTGTGTACGTACGTTCGTTCGTCCGTACGTCCGTACGTTCGCGACGTTTTTTCGTCGTCCATAGCTCAAGAACCAGAAGAGATATCGACTTCAAATAAATTTTGTTAAACAGATAATAAGACAGAAAGATGCAGAAAGGGCTTTCAAGAAAATTGCGTTGGTGGTTTTTTTACCATAGCAGTTTAAAAAAGATGAAAATTTTGGTTAACCCTAAATATCTCATGAACTAATGACGCTAGAGACTTGAAATTAATTTCATAATATATATTGTAACGTGATACAAAACAATTATATTTTTGGAAAAAAATCCAATTACTGGTTTTTTTTATAAATCAAAAAAACTGAAAAAAAAAATTTGTCACCTCGAAAATTTTACGACCAAAATATGATTTCATCTCCAAAACAATTTTGTGCAACGAAGAATAATGTTTTTGACATCGTATAAAATTTTGAGAAAAATCTAATTGATAGTTTATTTTATAAAAAATAAAAACCTAAAAAAAACATTACTCATAGTTGGTAAAAATTGAATTTCGACTTAAATATCTTTTCAAAAACTTGAGATTAAGGCTTCAAACTTTTTTTATCTTATAAGAAATTTTGTTTTCAACATTCTGAAAAATGTTGAGAAAAATCGAATTGACAGTTTAAAAAAAAAATAAAAACCTTAAAAAAAAATAATAAAAGTTGGTATATTGATTTTCGACTCAAATATCTTTTCAAAACTTTGAGATAATGGCTTATTAATAATTTTAACTTATAAGAAATATTGTTTTCAACATTAAGAAAAATTTTGAGAGAAATCGAATTGACAGTTTTTTTTTACAAAAAATAAAAACCTAAACAAAAATTTATAAAAGGTGATAAAAATTTATTTTCGACTCAAATATCTTTTCTTGGAGATATTGGCTTTAAACTACTTTAATCTTTCAAAAAATATTGTTTCCAAGATTCAGTAAAATTTTTCAAAAAATCGAATTGAACGCTTTTGTACAAAAAATTAAAAACCTAAAAAAATTTAACAAAAGTTGGTAAAAATTTACTTTCGACTCAAATAGCTTCTCAAAAATTACAAATATTGGCTTCAATCTTATTTTATTTCACAGAAAATATTGTTTCCGATATTCATATATCATTCGATATAAAAATCCAACAGTCCGTTTTTTCCTAAAAATAATAAAATCTACAAAAAATAGTACGCAAATTTGGTAAAAATTGATACATATAGACAAACTTTTAAGCAAGACAAATCGATAGACGGGATGGGAAGTTATCAGTGTGGGTCGCATCCCAGCCTCTTTTTTTTATTGAACGCTAAAGGGGTTGTGAATACCCCTATAATGACTAAACAGAGTGCGAGCAGTAAGGAAGGGAGGACAGGATCATAAATGGTTACCGATGCACATAAGTTTTGAATACCCTGCACATTGTAAGGAGTAAGAAATATTGAGCCTTACAAAGGGTTGCACATTCGTGTAGTCCGGTTAAAGAAAGAACCTTTATACTTCACAGTACGTCCGAAAATGGGCTGAAGTGTAAACTGATCATCTTCACATATGTATGTTCAAAAGAAGTTTAGCTTTTCTAATGAAGATTTTGTTGATCATATTCCTTTTCTTCGTAGGACATAAACATGTTCTTAATTCAAAATTCTAGTTGGATTGTTTCAGGAAAGAGCATTGTTTGTGAAAATATCTGTAAAACAATGATAGGCATGAAACCTTTCGACGATCGTCAAGAGAAGCAAATGTCTCAATAATAGAACGATCAGCTATAATTTAAAGAGTTCTTTTTTTTTCAATTCTATCCAAAAGACTCAAGTACGTTATTGGGGCTCCAGCTTAAATATGAGAAATATACTCGAGCATTGGGGGAGCCTTACGCTTTTGCGACGGTAGACAGCAATAAATTTTCTAAGCGTTAAATTCTGCTGTCAGAATTATAATACGCTGCCGTTAGTATTCCACAGCATCTAAAAAACGAATATAAAAAGCTGAAGATACCTTCATCAGTGAAACAATTTAATGGGTTAGAAGTTTCAGATCATTTATAAGAACAAGAAATAGTTTCTGAGAAAAAACGGAGCTCTGCAGCACACTAGCGTTTATTTATTGGATATCAGATTTAAATCAGGCATTTCAAATATTTGAATGCACAGCATTATTTCAAATTTTTCAAAAAACTACGAAATTTTTGAGTCAAAATTTTTTTGAAGTACCGATATTTAAGTATAAAATATTTTTTTTTTCCTCTAAAAAATTACACAATCTAGTAGATTAAAGTATAGAAAAAGAAACAGACACACGAACGAACACACAGGAATCACTTTGCTAAGTTTGATTCAACTCACAAGTTTGTGTTTGGCCCAGAATTTAAAAGCTTCAAAAGCTAGCATATCCCCCGATAGTGTTACCTAATACGTCTTCTCTTCCTTGCTTGGTGTAAAAATCCCACTGATGGTTCTACTGTTTTGACTTAACACGTTCTTATTTCTGGATGTCTCAATTTAAGTGTAAATACAATATGCATTATAAGTTAATCTTAATTTGTAGGGTGTCAAATCAATTTGGAAAGTCATTTTATTGCAAATTTAAAACTTTTGAACTCGATTTCTTTTAAAAATTAACCCGCTAATGGTGACCTACTGGTCTGTGAGACCGGGTGTGCGAAAAAATGTGACTAACTTTCTTATCCGTTATTGTTTTTTGTTGCCTTTTCGAGTAGCTGCCGCATTGCACGTGCACGTCCCCCACCATCAGCTGACATCAAAACTTTGCAGTGAGCACACGTTGTGTGTTTTTTTGTCCATGAGACCGTGCGTCACCTTTTATGTAAGTAAAATAATAAAGGATTTCAGAGATTTTAAATGAAGAAGGTGGACCTGGGACATCGGGTCTTTCAAGAACTGGCCGGTACTATGAGTGCGGATGAAAAAAAAAAATAAAAAAACGAAGTACTTTCGCCAAAAATGTAAACAATATTTGTTTTTGGAGCACGTAGTGCCATATTGCAGTAGTTGTTTGCCTGAAGAAATTTAGTTTTTTGAGATGTATTTTATTTTCATTTTTTGTTTGGAAGGATACTAATTTTTGTTCATTTTACTAAAGTTCCTAATGTCGAGAGAGCGAAAAACATAATTTTCATTAATAAATATCTGATTTTCAATGTTTTACCTAATTTTAAAAATTGTATTATTAAAAAACTTTTATTTTTGAATGCTCTAAAAAAAAAACAATTTTGTGAATTTGTGTATTGTGATAAAAGATCTTCTGTTGATCTAATATCTTTGTTTTATTGTCAAGGCGCATGTATTTAAAAAAAAACACGAAATATTAGTAACACATATCGAAAAATCTTCAGTTGAAAAACCCGGTTCGTGAGACCGGCGCGGCGCGGCGGCGGCGTCACCATTGATCAAAGTCAAATTTGCGTCACCAATGGCGGGTTAATATCTGTTGCAAAAATTGAAAAATAATAGAGTTTTATGAACTATGTACTTCCAAATTTATTACACTGGTCAACAAGGTTTTATAAAGTTTTTGATGGCCTTATTTCAAATCCGACTTCAAACTCAATCTACAACGTTAATTTTTTGAAATATAACCTTTTATAATTCTAAAAAAAAGTCTATTAAGCCTTTTGAGGCTATGTAAATAAATGGAGTAGTTTTTTTTTCAATAAAAATTGTGATAATTTTCCAAATCTATAATCTCTTTCTTTAATGTACCGATAAAACATTTTTAATTTCTTATGTATTTATTTAAAATCCCTGAAACTAACGCTGCAACATTTATGTTGAAACTTTTTTTTAGAGAAAAATGCATAGCAGTATAAAAACACATTTTAAGTCTAATAAGTTTTCAAAATTATTTACAAAATTCTAAAAATAATGCTCAAAACGGATAGATAGATAGATAGATCTTTATTGTGACTGAAATTCCTATAATCTTTTTTTCATTTTAACCTAGATTGCACAATTTACGGAGATATGGTGTCTTACATTCTACCTTACTACTGAAAATATTATAACAAGCATTCAATTTATATCACAGATTCATTACATTTTGAAGGAAAAGTTACTAAAAAAAAACCTTCATTAGATATTAGAAATTTTTTCATAGGAAGAGAGAAGTGGGTAGTAGAAAACTGTCTTAAGATGTTGTTTACATTTATGTATCACAGAAAAAAAGTATATTAATAAATAAAAATAAATAAATTAATAAATAAATTAAAATAAATTAAAAAATAAATAAATAAATAAATAAATAGATAAATAGATAAAAAATAAATAAATAAATCAACAAGTGAATAACAAATAATTAAATACAAACGAGAAAATAAATAAATTAATGGAAAATGGACACATAAATAATAATTTAATTAATAAATAAATAAAAATAAATAAATAACAAATAATTAAACATGAAGGAACAATTTTAATAAATAAATGCACAAGTGAACAAATAAATACAGAGATTAATAAATAAATATTTTAATAAATTAAAACCAATAAATAAATTAGCAAAGAATATACCTAAACAATTAAATAAAAAAGAGGCTGGGATGCGACCCACACTGATAACTTCCCATAATCCCATCCTGTCTGTCGATTTGTCTTGCTTAAAAGTTTGTCTAAATGTATCAATTTTTACCAAATTTGCGTACTATTTTTTGTAGATTTTATTTTTTTATGAAAAAACTGACAGTTGGATTTGTATATCGAATGATATATGAATATCGAAAACAATATTTTCTGTGAAATAAAATAAGTTTGAAGCCAATATTTGTAATTTTTAAAAAACTATTTGAGTCGAAAGTAAATTTTTACAAGTTTTAGTATTGTTTTTTTTTAGGTTTTTATTTTTTGTAAAAAAACTGTCAAATCGATTTTTCACAAAATTTTATCGAATGTTGAAAACAATATTTCTTATAAGTTAAAATTAGTTAGAAGCCATTATCTCAAATGTTTGAAAAGATATTTGAGTCGAAAATCAATTTTTACCACCTTTTATCATTTTTTTTAGGTTTTTATTTTTTGTAAAAAAAACTGTCAATTCGATTTTTCTCAAAATTTTTCCTAATGTTGAAAACAATATTTCTTATAAGTTAAAATTAGTTAGAAGCCATTATCTCAAAGTTTTGAAAAGATATTTGAGTCGAAAATCAAATTTTACCAACTTTTATTAATTTTTTTTAGGTTTTTATTTTTTGTAAAAAAACTGTCAATTCGATTTTTCTCAACATTTTTCAGAATGTTGAAAACAAAATTTCTTATAAGATAAAAGAAGTCTGAAGCCTTAATCTCAAGTTTTTGAAAAGATATTTGCGTCGAAATTCAATTTTTACCAACTATGAGTAAATTTTTTTTTAGGATTTTATTTTTTATAAAAAAAAACTGTCAATTAGATTTTTCTCAAAATTTTATCAGATGTCAAAAACATTATTCTTTCTTGCACAAAATTGTTTTGGAGATGAAATCATATTTTGGTCGTAAAATTTTCGAGGTGACAAATTTTTATTTTTAGTTTTTTTGATTTATAAAAAAAACCGTTAATTGGATTTTTTTCCAAAAATATACTTCTTTTGTATCACGTTACAATATATAATATAACATTTAATTCAAGTCACTAGCGTCATTGGTTCATGAGATTTTTAGGGTTAACCAAAATGTTCACATTTTTTTTAAACTGCTATGGTAAAAAGAACACCCACGCAATTTTCTTGAGAGCCCTTTCTGCATCTTTCTACCTTATTATCTGTATAACAAAATTTATTTGAAGTCGATATCTTTTCTGGTTCTTGAGCTATGGAGGACGAAAAAAACGTCGCGAACGTACAGACGTACGGACGTACGAACGTACGTACACACGCACGCACAGACATCTTTCTAAAAATCTTTTATTTCGACTCTAGTTACCTTGAAACGTCGAGAAATGTCAAAATTTTCAATTTGACAAATCGGACCCATTACAATAACTTCCTATGGGAAGTTAATAACAAGAAACAAATAGAGAAAAAAATCAGTATATAAATAAATAATAATTAATTAGATAAATGTAACATTCATCTTCTTATATATAAAAATGAATCGCAAAATGTGTTGGTAAGCGCATAACTCAACAACGCCTGGACCAATTTGGCCAATTCTTTTTTTAAAATGTTCGTTGAAGTTCAAGGATGGTTTTTACGGCAAGAAAAATTCCAATAATTGCCGGAAAACCCATTAAAACAGCCCTTTTCTTTCCCATACAAATGTTTTCTTACTAAAACGTAGTCGGCTTTAAGAATTTGACTTCAAGTCATATCAAATTTAAAAAAAAAGAAAAAAAGAAGAAAAAAGTGTTGATGTCGATTTGCTGTTGGTTTTCTTAGATTTTCTGTTACGTTATCTACTGAGTTTGATTTTGTCAACTGATAAACGGCTGAAACAAATCCGTATATCGTGTATTGTTCAGAGTGTTAGTGTTAGTGTTTGTTTAGTTAGTGTTTAGTGACAAAATAATGTATGTATATGTATTTGATATGCCTCTTATAAGACGAAGCAATTAAGGTAGAAGAACCCGAACTGCTACAAAACAAGCTAATTACCGATCTAATCGATCGTCCAATGCATGATGCTTTTAACCAAGAGTTGCATCGAGAAAAACTGTATGATCTCAACACTTTCAAAGAATTAGTTCAAACAAATCTTCCACTGTTGAATGAACGACAGAAGTATGTACATATGTATGTACTCTTATGAAAGTAACAAATGATGAAACTGGAGGGACTTACTTACCTGGTGGTACAGGAACAATTTTTTTGATTTCAATAATAATAGCAACAATTCGCACTCGCTTCGTCGGGAATCGCAGCAACTTTGCTTGAAGGTGGTCGAACAGCCCATTGAGCACTAAAATTGCCATTAAATATGCAAAGCAATGAAACTCCAACCTGCAAAATTTCGAAGAACTCTGCAATGGCAAAGGTTTTGCAGCAATGTAAATTGATTGTTTGGGATAAATGTACGGTGGCACATACAAAATCTTTGGAGGCTTTAGACAGAACCTTAAAAGATCTACGAAGCAATAATATCATATTTGGTGGTGCAATGATTTTATTAGCAGGAGATTTTCGTCAAACATTGCCAGTGATTCCACGATCAACGCCAGCTGATGAAATCAATGCATGTCTAAAGTCCTCCAATTTGTGGAAATATGTCAAAGTGCTTCATTTAATCAAGAATATGCGTGTCGAGTTGCAAAATGACCAATCTGGAAACATATTCTCTAAACAACTCATTGATATTGGCAAGGGCAAATTTCCTATAGACATGTTGACTGGCTGCTTTCCTCAAAGTTTTTGTCATTTAACGCAATCAAAAGATAAACTTATTCAGAAACCAAACCATGATTGGTTCAGCGAACGAGCTACATGTATTGGCTCCAAAAAACATTGATGTAAATGAATTGAACAGGCGAATCGAGGATATATAAATTAGTTGCTTCGGCTACTAACCAAGATGAGTAGTCAATTATCCACCGGAATTTTTAAACTCGCTGGATTTGCCAGGATTGCCAACTCACAATCTTCAATTAAAGGTTGGATCAATAGTTATGGTGTTGCGAAATATCAACCAACCACGTCTTTGCAACGGTACACGGTTAGCGATAAAAAAATTACTAAACAAGGTGATAGAAGCAACTATAATCAAAGGAAAGTATAAAGGAGAAGATGTTCTTATACCGCGCATCCCAATGATTCCGACTGACATGCCATTTGAGTTTAAACGACTACAGTTTCCAGTGCGGCTTGCTTTTGCTATGACCATAAACAAGTCCCAGTGACAATCATTAAGTGTTTGTGGTATTAATCTAGAACACCCATGTTTCTCATATGGTCAATTGTATGTTGCCTGTTCCCGTGTTAGAAAACCATCACATTTGTTTGTCTATGCGCCAAGTAATCAAACAAAAAACATCGTATTTGACAAAGCACTACAATGATAAAGAACTGATTTCTGTTACTAATTATGATTCACATGCTTAACAATAAAGCGATTACTTACTTTTAAATCCTTATATATGTTACATTTAATTATTTTTTATTCACAACGCCCTATTACCAGGGTGACGCGACGCGACGGTTCTGTTCAGGAGAATGTTTATTGTTAAGCCACGACTATAAAATACGTAGGAACAGAAACTGCCACTTTACAAATCTTTATGACAGGACGAAGTCTGTCGGGTCCGCTAGTTTATTAATAAATAAATCAAGAGAAAAAAAATTACTAACACCTTAAATTGTTATCCGAACAATTACACGATAAAATATAACGGTCTTGTAACTTCGAAATTCTTACAGGAACCTTATCAATATTCGCTATTCTATGAAGCTCTTCTGTAGAAAAGTACCAGGGCAGATTAAGCATATTTTTTAATATTTTATTTTGCATTATTTGTAATTTTTGTTGATGAGTTTTGGCGCATTTTCCCCAAATAGGGGAACCATGGAAAATTGTACTTTGGAAAATAGACTTAAATATCATTAATTTGTTTTCTGCACTCATTTTAGACTTGCGATTTATAAAAGGATAAAGTGTTTTTATTCTTGATGCTTAAAAGTTTGTAGGTTTTTGTATTTTGTAAAAAAAGTTGTCAGTTGAATTATTCTTAAAAAATTAAAAATTAACAACAATATTTTAACGAGATCCTTATGTTATGTTCGACTCTAGCCTTAAAAACACAGTATTATGTTTTTCTTATACATTTTTAAGTATATTTAAAAAATCTGAAGAAATAGAAAAATTATAAGTCTGGATTCCAATTCAGGATAACAAAATGAGTTTGATTTTGTTGACTAGTGGTGTTGAAGCAAAATTATATTTTCCTTCAGTACTACAGAGCTCTATGGTCAATCTCTAAAACTGAATTATTGTGTACGATTTTTTTACAATCCTCATCTTTGTTGCCTTTTTAGATGTTAAAGTTTGTATTCTTACTCAAAAACGGTTCCAAGATCCTAACTACTTAAGTCTTCTCCAAATAAAACCCAGTTGTAAATCACTTTCTATTTTAAACGCAGACTTAAAATATACACTATCAAGGATCATTGAACTTCACCATGTAGACAAAAACACAAAGTCCTTGAGAATATTCCAGTAAAAATTCTCTCTTAAATACAAAATAAAATCGTGCAATCACCATATATAATATAGTCTTGCCGACAAAAGCTACAAATTAATAAATCCAATCACGTGTGACAAGTTGCAAACACCACGATCACACCACCATAGCGCTCCACAGAGTGAGTGTCACGAAAAACAATACAAACAAAAACAACAACAATACAAAACAAAAAAAACGCATGCGACAATAACTTACGCGCATTCCATTAGCATATTGCAAAGTGCGGGCAATGCAATGCGCACCATTCCGTCAACATCACAACGGGAAAGAATCCATCAACTTGGCTAAATGGCCACTTTTCATCATAGTAGCGCCCTCTCTTTCCGGTCTAGAGCCATACCGTGAGTCGCCCGCCATTATGGACAAAATATTATAATATCATCATAACATACGAGTACTAAATAAATCCACCGGCCGGCCGGTCAACCATCGACCATCGAGCAACCGACCGACCGCCCGCCCGCCTCCGTAACTTCTCAATTAATAAATTTAAAACCATAAAAACTACATCTAATTTATAATTCATTTACAATTAAATGACATAAATGATATGTTTCGGTGATAACAGAATTACGTTTTAATATTTATTGCGCTATTTTATAGTTAAGCATAATACATACATATTTTCTGCTTATTTATTTTAGTTTAATTTAATTTTCATCTTTTTCTTGTTGTTTTTTGAGTCAAAATTTCAAGTTTTTAGTTAAATTAGCATGACGGCTGACAACAAATTTGTTTGGGTGATGGGCAATCATCTGTGACACGAACCAGAGTAAAATTTAAAAAAAAAAAAAGAAAAGACAAACCGGCCGGTATTATACGACGGCCGGCGCGGCGGTGGTGATTATGGCGATGGCGGTGGCGGTGGCCAAGCTGGGCCGGGCTGGTCTGGGATTCTGTTGGTATAGTTTGCGATGATGATCGGAGGCGCGATTAAATTGTCGTGTTGTGGTGGCTTGGCTGTCGGCAATGTTGTTGTTTTATTCTGACTTTTAAATGACAGTTGTTGTTGTTGTTTTCTTTGTTTTTGTAAATTTTTGTTGACAAGAAAAGGAGATTGAAATTAATATAATATGAACTAAGGGAGTAATAGTCAACAAGGTAAAGTTGAATTTCATGGTCCACCATAAACCTGTAAACAACAATTAAGATTGACAGTTGATTTTATTTTGACAGTTCTCACCTTTCAAAATGCAAATTGAGTTTTATATTTTCACATGAAGTAAAAGTGAAACTGGAGATTTCTTGTTTTAGGTGACAAACAAAAAGGTTTGTGTTTGTTTTTCATTGGAAAATTGAACACAACCAACTTGTAGTCTTCAATAATTTTATCAAGTAATTCGGCAAGATTTCCAGAAATTCTACGTTTAGTGTGCTTTGAACAAAATAATATTCCATCTGAAAATGAATACAAAAAGAGGCTGGGATGCGACCCACACTGATAACTTCTCATCCCGTCTGTCGATTTGTCTTGCATAAATTTGCGTACTATTTTTTGTAGATTTTATTTTTTTATGGAAAAACGGACTGTTGGATTTTTATATCGAATGATATATGAATATCGAAAACAATATTTTCTGTGAAATAAAATAAGTTTGAAGCCAATATTTGTAATTTTTGAAAAGCTATTTGAGTCGAAAGTAAATTTTTACCAAGTTTTAGTATTGTTTTTTTTTTAGTTTTTTTATTTTTTGTAAAAAAAAACTGTCAATTCGATTTTTCTTAAAATTTTATCGAATGTTGAAAACAATATTTCTTATAAGTTAAAATTAGTAAAGTAAATTTTTGAAAAGATATTTGAGTCGAAAATGAATTTTTACCAACTTTTGTTAAATTTTTGTGTTGTATTTTAATTTTTTGTAAAAAAAACTGTCAATTCGATTTTTTTCAAAATTTTACTGAATGTTTAAAACAATATTTTTTGAAAGATAAAAGTAGTTTAAAGCCAATATCTCAAAGTTTTGAAAAGATATTTGAGTTAAAATTAAATTTTTATAAACTATGAGTAATGTTTTTTTTAGGATTTTTTTTTATAAAAAAAACTGTCAATTAGATTTTTCTCAAAATTTTATCAGATGTGAAAAACATTATTCTTCGTTGCACAAAATTGTCTTGGAGATGAAATCATATTTTAGTCGTAAAATTTTCGAGGTGACAATTTTTTTTTCAGTTTTTTTTGATTTATAAAAAAACCGTTAATTGGATTTTTTTTCAAAAATATAATTGTTTTGTATCACGTTACAATTGAATTCAAGTCTCTAGCGTCATTGGTTCATGAGATATTTAGGTTTAACCAAAATTTTCACCTTTTTTTTTAAACTGCTATGGTAAAAAAACCACCCACGCAATTTTTTTGAGAGCGCTTTCTGCATCTTTCTGCATTATTATCTATATAACAAAATTTATTTGAAGTCGATATCTCTTCTGGTTCTTGAGCTATGGACGATGAAAAAAACGTCGCGAACGTACGGACGTACGAACGTATGTACACACGCACGCACAGACATCTTTCTAAAAATCTTTTATTTCGACTCTAGGGACCTTGAAACTTCGAGAAATGTCAAAATTTTCAATTCGACAAATCGGACCCATTACAATAACTTTCTATGGGAAGTTAAAAATATTGAGATCCTTTTACAAAAATTATATTCCACAATTTGCAACACCACCTCCCAAACTATGCCGAGAGCTTATCATTTTAATGCCCTTATGTTTTAGGGGAATTTCGGGTGTCTCCAGGCAGACAAAAAACACGGTGTGATGATGTCCAACAGAGTACATGTCATGCCATGATATAAACTTTATAGCGTTCATTCCGTACGAATATATATCATAGCGAAATTCTAATGTTAATTTGTGTTTTGACAGGGCGTGGTATGGGAATGTCAGCGGAAAAATGCTCGTAAATAATGCCACAAGCACATATCCAGAGTGATCGCACGTTATGATCGCGATGTGACCTTTTTTTTTTCTTGTTTATTGTTTTTTAATTTTATTTTTTTTTGCTTAGCAAGCAAACAAATTATTTAAAAAAAAAGAAGAAATGATTTATTGCTATAAATGGGATATTTGTAAATATACATACATACGTCCATATGTATGTACATATTTAACTATAAATATATGTACATATGTAGATATTTGGAATTCGGTGTGCGGTTTGGGATTATATTTAATTTTAAATTAATTAAGTGGTCACTTTAAATTATTTAATCGCATGAATAGATGGGGGATGGGTTTGTCTTGATTTTATTAGATTGTGAACTTTTGACGTATGACTTGCGAAACTTATTCATCATGTATTTGGAATAATTGGTTGTGTCATTTTTTTGTCTGAATATTTTTGTTTTTAATAAGATTTGGACATTAATTCAAGACTAATAAATAAATGTACATAGGTTCAGCTATTGTTTTGTTATTGTTAATTTAGGTTGATACAACAGAATATAATATTTTATGTCTTGCGTCGAAAAACAGAGTGAAAATAAACTTGGGTCTGTAGATAGTGTTGTAACGGTCGTCGTCATACTGTACAAACATTTTGTTTTAATATTAAGTAGTCCTGTCCTATTTGAAAAAGCTGATGGTAGACCTGGGCGTATACGTACTTTTTTCGTATTAAAAAAATGTAAATCATTCATACAGGAATAACGATGAAAAGCTGAAACAATACGAACAATTCATGTAACAGTGACAAAGGTTGTACCCGTGGCAAGATGGTTAGTGCGTTGGACTGTCATGCCATAGACAGTTTTAAATCCCTAAGCCCTGGTTGTCCCGCATAACTTATTTATTTTTAGTATGGTACACAAATTGATTCCCATAAATATATTTTTAAGTAGGAGTTGGGTTTTTCAATTGGCGCGGGTAGATTTTGGGGCTCCGTGGCGGCTATTTTGTTTTTGTGACATCTGTCAAATCATTTGTTTATTATTGAGTTACTTATGCCAAATCATCATGACAAGTTACGCGATTGAACAGCACGTTCAAATGATAAAAATGATCAAAATTAGTGGTCGTTAACGCAAACGTGGGCGCATTGCGCCCATTTTACGGTAGACATGGTGGCCCTTCACAGTCGACTCTTCAACGTATGATTGCCAAATTTGAGACGACCGGTTCAGTAAACAATCAGCCAATACCCGTACGGTCAAGGAACGCAAGATCGGCCGAGAAGTTCATGACCATAGACAACGCCGCCGTTTGTTCGCTGACTGGGCTTCGAATCGTTTGGAAGAGGACCCCAATTTTGGCCGAAAAATTATCTTTAGTGACGAGGCTCATTTTTGGATGAATGGCTGTGTTGACAAGCAAAATTGCCGTTTATGGAACGACACCAACCCTCGCGAGGTTCACCAGGTGATAATGCATCCTTTCAAATTAAAAAATAATTTTGTTAATATCTCACACACAGCTTGTTTTATTCCATTTCAACATCTACCCGCGCTTATTAAAAAAAAAAACCCTTTATTAAAGCATACATATTTTGTATGATTACTAAAATTAATTATAACAATTATGTCCAATCTTAAAGTCTTAGATTAATTTGTTACTGACGAAAGAGCTTTTTTCCCAGTTATATGAGATAAACCAAACCAGGCACAAAAGTCTTCTTCTGTTTGATTTAAACATTGACAAAATCAGTATCAAGGAGATGATTGGCACAAATTTAAAAAAAAAACTATTATACTTTAATTTTTTTCTTTTCAAAACTAACTGAAGAATATTCAAAAATTCAGGTATACACAAACCCACCGCATTTCTCAAGTTTAAAAAAAATCGTTTATCTCATACTTCTTATTGTAACTTAAACTGTTTCTAATCAAGTTCACACTACTCAAAAACTATTTCAAAAACAATACCAGTTAAAGCTGTTAGTGACTTAATTTCAAGTTATATTTTGAGCACTGATAAATTTTGAATTAACTAAAAATTTAATAGTTTTTAAAATTAAAAATAACTACTTCTCAACTAGAGTTGATCAATCTGTATTCAAAACGTTAAAGCCCTTAAGTCTATTTCTATATAGTTTTTCAGAAAGTGGGTTTTTTAACTTGCAATCTTTGTTTGACCAAATTAAGAACTATATAAAGATATTGTTTTCAAAAATGTTGACTTTATATGTAAATACTAGCGGCCCCTCCCGGCTTCGCACGGGTAGACATAAATAGGTACAGATATTTAAGTTATAAGAATGCTAATTAAAACGACCATGAATTACTAAATTAGAAAACATTTGTTTGTCCTATCATTAATACTCTTCGCAGCGTATGCGATGAAAGACATTTTATGGCTAATTTTTTTACACCTTGCTTCGGTTGGTTTTAATAGGAATTTCTAAGGATTTCTATAGTAATCTAGTTCTAAATATAGCCTATGTTACTCAGTTGTAATGTAGCTTTCTAATGAAAAAAAAAATTATTAAAATCGGTCCAGTACTTTTTGAGTTTATTCGTTATATACAAAAATATAAATCTTTCCTCTTTATAATATTAGTGTAGATGTAGATACAATTATGTCAACAGTACAATGAAGTTCATAATTGGAGTATGTAATACATTTATTAATGTTTTGCTGACAAACTAACTTCTACAGTTTTACATTTACTAAGTTTTCTAAGATGTTTTTAGGTAAGTTCAACCTTAATTGTGTTTTTATTTTTATTGTTTTTGTATTTATTTAATATGGTAAAACGTCTTGAGTCAAAATAAGAAATGTAAATGCAAGAAAAGTTTTGTGGTAAAATATCTCAAGTCAATACACGCGATTTTACTTTTTTGATTAATATCGAACAATATTTACCAAAATCATTTTTGCTTTTTATCTGACAAATAAAATAAATTGATAAGTACATAAAACGGATCATACTTTACTTAAGTTGTTTTACCTTTAACAAAACTCTACGAGATAAATTTAAGCTATTTTACAAAATTTCATAATTATATTGTTTTAAAAGATTTATCAACGAGAGTAAAAAAGAAAACTAGTTTTTGGATAGAATATATATAAAAAAACGATAAAGAGCTTAAACCTAAGTCGACTTGAGAGCCTTTAACTTTTGAGCACAGAAATATTGATTACTTTTTATAATTAATTTCAATTTTCATTTTAATTACAAGTAATACTCGTAATTAATTGACCTTATTTCATTACAATTACACGTTATTGTAATTAAAAAATATACATTTCAATGACTTTGTAATTCTAATTAAAAAAAATGCACATACTAATTTTATGTAATTGAAAATTTTAATACATAGGTTCATTTAAGTAAAATTTAAATTAAATTGGGTGGCGCAACAGTCCGTTTGAGAACTAGGGCCTAGTGACTTACAACTCTCAACCATTCCTGTGTGCGAGTACTTTTGTCAGGGATGGAAGGGACCTACAGTTTTAAGCCGAATCCGAACGGCAAATTTGAGAAAGCACTTTTCATGACAAGAATTACTCTTGGAGAATTTGTCAATTCCTCGCAAGAGGCAGTACCCGTGAAAAAAACTTTAGATGGCATAGGCAGGGATCGAACCCAAGACCTCTTGCATGACAGTCCAACGCACTAACCATCATGCCACGGGTACTACAGGTTTAATTTAAGTAATAAAGAAAAAACACTTTAAAATAACATTCAAGAAAATGGGTTGCCCTATTTATATTTTAATTCAAAACAACACACAAAAAGAACTCAGCATTTCAGGAAATAATTCTGTTATATCGCCTTAAATGTAATTGACGAAAGTATTATTTGAAAAAATAATCGTTACTGCTTTTTTGATCATTACTTTTGTTTTCAATATATAAAATTTTAATTATATTATATTATATTATATTATAATTGTAATAATTGTTATTGCAAATAATTTAAGCTTCTCCATTACAATATAAAGTAATTAAAAAAATCTATGTGGATTTCTATTTCGGGAAAATAAGTAAGATACTAAAAGATTTAAACTGTGTCTAAAATGAAAACATTGGTTGTTGAGAGCTCTGTCTGGGTTTCTCATAGCCTTAATGTCGTATTATTTATTAATTGTAAAAATTCCTTAAAAAACTGAACTTGATGGGGATTTTAATATAAAAAATGCTCGGCATTCAGATACCTTTGAGTGTTTGAGTATGAAACAAAAGATAACAATATAAAACGTTTTTTAATAACCTTGTATTTTATTTTCATTAAAATTGGATATTTAACACTTTCACAAAAAAAAACTAATATTAAAAAATAAAAAAGAGGCTGGGATGCGACCCACACTGATAACTTCCCACACCGTCTGTCGATTTGTCTTGCTTAAAAGTTTGTCTATATGTATCAATTCAAATCAGACTGTTGGATTTTTATAAAAAAATTACTGAATATCGAAAACAAGATTTTCTGTGAAATAAAATAAGTTTGAAGCCAATATTTGTAATTTTTGAAAAGCTATTTGAGTCGAAAGTAAATTTTTACCAAGTTTTAGTATTGTTTGTTTTTAGGTTTTTATTTTTTGTAAAAAAAAAACTGTCAATTCGATTTTCCTCAAAATTTTATCGAATGTTGCAAACAATATTTCTTATAAGTTAAAATTAGTTAAAAGCCATTATCTCAAATTTTTGAAAAGATATTTGAGTCGAAAATCAATTTTTACCAACTTTTTTTAAATTTTTTTTTCGGTTTTTAATTTTTTGTAAAAAACTGTCAATTCGATTTTTTTCAAAATTTTACTTAATGTTGACAACAATATTTTTTGAAAGATAAAAGTAGTTTAAGGCCGATATCTCAAAGTTTTGAAAAGATATTTGAGTCGAAATTCAATTTTTACCAACTTTGTGTAATGTTTTTTTTAGGTTCTTTTTTTAAACTGTCAATTAGATTTTTCTTAAAACTTTATTAGATGTGAAAAACATTCATCTTCGTTGCACAAAATTGCTTTGGAGATGAAATCATATTTTAGTCGTAAAGTTTTCGAGGTGACAAATTTTTTTGTTCAGTCTTTTTGATTTATAAAAAAAAACCGTTAATCGGATTTCTTTCCAGAAATATAATTGTTTTGTATTACGTTACAATATATAATATAAAATTTAATTCAAGTCTCTAGCGTCATGAGATATTTAGGGCTAACCAAAATTTTCACCTTTTTTTAAACTGCTATGGTAAAAAAAAACCACCCACGCAATTTTCTTGAGAGCCCTTTTTGCATCTTTCTGCCTTATTATATGTATAACAAAATTTATTTGAAGTCGATATCCCTTCTTGTTCTTGAGCTATGGACGACGAAAAAACGTCCCGAACGTACGAACGTACGTACACACGCACGCACAGGCATCTTTCTAAAAATCTTTTATTTCGACTCTAGGGACCTTGAAACGTCGATAAATGTCAAAATTTTCAATTCGACAAATCGGACCGATTACAATAACTTCCTATGGGAAGTTAAAAATCATATTTGCATAACAAAAACCTTTAACCAAACCGGAAGCAACTTGTTTGCAATCAATCAATTAAATTATGGCCATGATCTTAGACTGCCAGAGAGTATAGCATTTCATTAAGCCACACAAAAGTCTCAAATTCCAAAAAATCCAATTCCAAAAGCCTAAGTTTCCATTTCCACCCCTTACTAACCATATTATTCACTTTAAAGTAAACAATAACACATCAAAATAGTGATCTAATACTTCACGTTAAAATCGTTAACGTAAACATCAACTTCCGGCGGCGCGCGGTGGCGGCAGCAAGTCAGAAAACGCTAAATGGGAATCACAGAATTGGGATCGATTTTTGTATGATTGTTATATTATTTATTATTCTTATCTACTATCTTTTGTTCAGTTTGATTTCATTCTATTAGTAAAATGTTATATTTTTGTTCTAACTTAACTTCACGTGCCTCATGGCACGCCACCTATTAAGGTAAAATAATGAAATTAAAATTATATTACTCGAACGACATGAGTATGAAGTAGTTGTTGTCGTTTATTTACGTAATTATTACGTATGCGACGTAGTTGCTCCATCTTTGGGTAAACAATATCATTTATTTATTGCGTCGTGCGTCGTCGGTCGGTCGGTCGCTTGGTCGGATATATTCGCTGTCTTATCTGTCTTTGATTTCTGATAGAGAGATAGTGGAGAGTGTCATCAGACGTGTTTCTTTATTGCCTGTAAACTTTACACAGAACATATGGGTAATTATTCTGTCAGAGAACAGGTGTAACGACGACGACCGATGCACGGTGGTGGCAACGGAGTCGGTACGGTGGTGGTGGTGGTGTTGTCGGTAATCGCAACGTTATGTAACATGGTAGATAGCGGCGTCGGCAGCTTGTTTCGTTTCAAATTGTCAATGTCAAGTTCGCCTTCGAAAAACTTTGCTTTTTTCAAACTGTGAAAATTCGCAGAAAGGTGATTCGTGATTAAACTATCAGTGGCAGTGTCTGCTAATAAGATAATTGACTCTGTCTCGCTTGTTGTGTGCCTTCGTGCGCCTCCTTTCCATCGCATCATCTCACAGTGGCAGGCCGATCGGCTTCGCCATCCCCATTGCTTCAAGCGCTGCTGTGTCGTTGCTAGTGCTGATGGTGCTGGTGCTGGCTTCACTCTTCCGCTTGACACTTGTTTGTCATTTTGATAATAATTATGAAATTTGTAGTCAAGTGGCGGTGCACAATTTTTCAACGCGTGCCGAATGTTTTTTTTTTCTTTCTTGGGTGTTTTGGCTTGACTTGGCGCGTTGCGTCGCGTCGGCCACCACCACCACCGTCATCCACGCCACTCACCACCACCAAATGATGATTTATGATGTTGCTAGTTGCTGGTAATGGCGCTGATCTGTTGCTGCGGTCGCTGTCATGTTGTGTGCTGCTGGTGCTGCCGGGATCGGGATGTCGCTGTCGCTGTCGATGTCGAAAGTCGTCGAAGTCGAAGTCGCGATGGTTTGGCTCTGTATGGTGGTTGATGTGATGATGTTGCCAACAATGACGATGATGATGATGATGCCGATGATGGGAATGGGGTGTGTATGGCTAATTTGATTGAATATAGTGGCAATTTGTCACAGACTGTAATAATATGTAGGCGCAGTATCAAAACAACAACATTTCTTATACGGTAAAGTATAATAAGGGCGGTAGTTTTCGAGTTGCTGCAGAACAACATCTCAGTATGGTGTGGTATGTTAGCGGTGGTGCGGTGTTCAAAACCCATGCAAGTGCTTAATGGAATCGAAACAGTTAAATGGAGTGCTACTGTCAAATTTATTAATTGTCGCATTTACACACCGCAGCAATTCCCTGTGTCTGGCTAATTAGCATTTGAATTGACATCTCTCAAGATGACTGTGTGCAAAAGCATTTATCCATATGAAAACATATGTACGGTTGACCTTTAAGAAAAACACGGTTAGCAGCAGCAGCAGCGGTGTGACAACACCAACGCGAAATGTTGCGCGGTAGAGGCAGCGCAGCACAGCATTGCGCGATATACGTATTTGTGCAGTATTATTTCATTATTAATAGTTGGAGACATTTTTCATTGAGTTTATTAGTTTATTTCTATGCAGGAATTTGAATTGATTGCAAGTGATGATTATCAATCACTCGGCATGGGTTTGACGCAAGATGACGCGAGATTGTTTGTTGTTGTTGTTTTTGTTTTTTGTTTTTTTTTTTTTATTATAAAAAAGTTGACATTCTCAACTGACACATTGCTGCTTTGGCGTAGGTATAGTAAAATATCACGTAATGTCTGTATTTAAAATTATTGTTTAAACTAATTGAATTTTTGTAGCTTTATCATAGAATTACAATAACGTGATTTGAGAGTTACAACAAAAATGATCTAATATGGTTTTTATAGTATATACTAGATCATAGTTTGAGATATAAGTAAAAAGATTTGTTTGTATTACTCAATTAGATTAATGAGAAAAGATTAATTTGATAAAAAATAGAAAAATAAACCTTAACATTAAGAACTATTAGTCAGACTAAGGTTAAGTTAAAATTCCATGATGCAAGAATGTTGTTCTTTTGTTTTTATTTCATAAAAATGTAAACCTTAAGAGTATTAATTGCTGCTTTATTTGAGTTTATGTTCTTTTGTGAGGTGGTGCAGATAAAACCGTTCCAAATAAGGCAAGTTAGGTTTATACTACTATGATATTAGTGTTTAAAGCAAACTTCAATTGCATTAAAATATTATGACCTTAAGAACTTCTGATTGTAATAAAGTAAAATTCAGCTGCATTAAAATATTGTGAACTTAAGAACTTTTGTTTCGCAAATAGTATATCAAAAGTAACATTGAAACAAAATTTCGTGAATATCTTTAAGAATTTAATTCAAAATTTTTAAAAATGGTGTCATCTTAATGCAGTGGCGGGCGTAGCGTGGGTTTTTGCCGCCCGGAGCAGATCAAATTTTGCCGCCCCAAATTTTTTTTTGTCAAAGTTGGTGAACACTACCATTTCTTCCATAATGAACTATACTTACAGAGTATCCATTTATTTGTAGGTGATGTATATCGATTATAACCATATTGAAAGTAACCACATTTTAAGGAACCTAACATTCAAATTTGGTTAGTGTTTTAAATTGCATACTCACTATAAAATAAAGCTCAAAAAATAAATTAAGATTAAGAAATTATATTTAATTTTTTAAATCACTTCATTTTGGTTATTACTAGTACATATAAAGCAAGAATTTAATTTTTGTATTCATTTTAATAAGGAAATTTTCGTATATTTTTATTCTTAATGAACATTTGTTTCGATTTTTAAATTAAGCAAATTTGATTTTTTTAATTACATTGTGGCAAGCAACTCAACTGACATTGACTTATGTACGTTACCCATATTTAATAATTTATAAAACGTAGAAAATGTTAAAATTATTTGTCTTCTTTGTTTTTTACACGCAAATTCTTTTTTTATTCTTTCGGTGTCAATCGCATCAGTTTTTTGCATTTCTATGGCTAGAATTCCTAGGTTACTTAACCTTAGAGTATTCATTCTTGACCTGAGATAGTTTTTTATTAGTTTTAGTTTTGAAAAACTCCTCTCACATCCGGCATTGCTTATTGCTATTGTTAAAAAAATACACAGCATAATGGTAATGTTTGGCAAACTTGTTTCTAACTTCGACTGTACTATGAAATTTAATATTTCAAGCGGGTTTGTTCTTTCAAGATCGTTAAGTCTTTCCAGGGAAGATGCAAAGGCTCTTAATCGATCACGTTCTATTTTAAAATCATCGGGAGATACATCATGCTCATTGAATGCAAGTTCCGAATCGTAATCAAAATTTTCAGCCAGTAGCTTGGAAGCTGAAAGAAAGTCGAATTTTTTGGCCAAAATTTGCAATTGGTTTTAATCTCTCCTTGATTTCGACGATGATTTTATCTAAGGAAGAAAACAATTTTCTTCTCAACTCTTCGTCATGAGACAGACAACATCTGTGCTTCCATCACCAAAGATGTACATACTTCATTTTTTTCCTTCTGGGAGGATCCAAGGAAATGCCTAAGCTCTCACACAAATTTCTTGCGTAAACAAGAGCATCATTGACTAATTTTTCACTTGTGTCTTCAAGAAAAGTCAGTAGAGCACTGATTTTAGCTGCACACTGATAAAGGTTAAGACCTTCGGTTTGTAAGTAAATTTGACAATCATTTATTTCATGAAGAACAGGTTTCCAAAAGCCCAAAAAGCAGAGAAAAGAAAAGGATTGCATTGCTATAAGCAAAGTTCCTGCATCTGTTCTCGTATTTAAGCTTTCGCCTGTCTCAGTAAGCTTTTCTATAGAATTTAAAATATCCTCATAGTAAGAGTATGTGGTCTCCACAGAATCCGCTCTTGCACTCCATCTTGTTTCTTGAATCCTTTTCAACGATTTACCAGTAGTCGCAATCAGGACGTCTCAACGATGAGTTGACATTGCAAAAAACACAAAACATCGTTCCAATGTTCCGAAAAAAGTAACTGAGTCGGACTCAGTTGCAGCAGCGTGCAGGCAAACAAGATTTAAAGAGTGATTTGAGCATGGAACGAACTGGGATTTTGGGTTTATGTCTTGAATTCTTTTTTGGACTCCTGTGTTTTTTCCGGCCATAACAGCGGCATTGTCGTAAGCTTGACCTCTGCAATCCATTATATCGAGGCCGTCGGTTTTTAGTTTACAGAGGATCATCTCGGCAATGTCCTCAGCAGTTTTATCTTTCGTTTCAATGAAATCAACAAAGGATTCCACAACTTTTATATGATGATCTTCAATTTTTATATACCGCAACACTTGACTGGTCTGGTCTTTGTGGGAAATATCAGGAGTGCTATCAAAAATTATTGAATAGTATTTCGCTTTTTTCACCTCAGAAATAATTTGATGTCGCACTTCTTCTCCTAAAATGTTTATAAATTCATTTTGAATTTGTGGCGACACATAACTTGTTGATATTTTTTCATTCATTTTTATTCTTACAAGATGCTTACGAAGGACTGGGTCATACTTTGAGATGAGATGTACTAGCTCTAGAAGTTGCCTCTGTTAGAGCTGGTAGGGTCTTCTCTATGGCCACGAAAAGCTAAAGTTTGTTTTGCTAGGAATTTAATGATGTCAACCATTCTAACAAGAATTTCTTGTAATTTTTTTGATTTATTAGCCAAGAGTTTTTCCTCAGTTTGATCAATGGTTTGATCTTTCTGAAGTCTTACTTCCAATTCTTTCCATTTGCAAACATTTATGTTATGTTTTGGACCTGACTCATGGTTCTGTACTTTGGGATTAAGTTTTTTCCAGTTATTGAATCCATTGGTTGAACAGAACATTGATTGTCCCTCTCTGGTCTTATCTTCAAATAAGCAGCAACAATAACAAAATAATGACATTTTAGAGGGAGAATAAGCTAACCAGCTCCTTAATACTTTTTCGCCATTTGTTAGTGTGCGGTAAAACCAATCTTTCGTTAACCGCCTAGATGTACCTGAAACTGTAGATACAGCAGCAAAGTTACTTTGAAGATGCTGCACAACTTCTGGTCCTCGTTCAACAAGAAGAGTTCTAATTCTTGGTGCAATACGGTCTGACCATCTTCCAATGTCATCTAACTCCTGGTAGTGGGTTAAATTCTCTTTCAATGCTTTAGAAGTATAGCTATGATCTGATTCGGAGTTAGATTCTGTGCTATACAAAGTGATGTTTGCAAGGGTAGATTCGTGTTTAGTGCCAAAACAGATTTATGAAAATTGCTCAGGATGAGTAATTTTTAAAGAATCAGGATTTGGTGTTTCCAGATAAGCAGAAGAAGAAATGTTTGGGGTTTGAGACTGGATATGTTCAGAATTAGATGTATTTATTTGTTCAGGATACGAAATATTTATAACTTCAGTAGAAGGGCTTGAAGTGGACGGTTGTGGAATACTAATCGCGGGTAACAGATATTGATTTAAGAGCTCAGTTCTGGGTCTGCTATTGGAGTTTCTGGTTCGGCAACAGCATGAATATTAGTAGCTGACGTAGAGACTGCAGTTTTGGAAATTGGAGGCTGAATGTATTTAAAGATGGCCCCCCGATTTTTTTGTAAATTTTCTTCCCTGGCTTTTTTTTACTTCGGTAAGAAGCTCCACTTTCTCTGATTCTTTTCATTTCCAAAAACTGGAAGGAAATAATTTCAATTGGTTTCAGATTTTTTTGATTTTAAGGACGATGATTTCTGTTTCAGTTGTGTATAGCCATGCGATAATATTATTTGCATGCACATGCAAATTAAACCGTGGTAAGAAAAAGCAAACAATCACTTACAACGAAAAATTTAATGCAATTAAAATTAATGTAAAAATATGTTTTAAAAATGTTTGAAAAATCTATTCAAATAACAGATATTATCTTCCAAGTGAAATCATTAGATATCTTTAATGATTTGTCAAAAAAATTCTTTGAGTGATTTCCAATCGATTGGTAGATACATCATTTACGTTCCTGGCCAAAGGATAACGTGCTTAAAAATCTATTTAAACATTTTCTATAATACGATTCAATGATAGCTATAATCGGCCCCTTACTTATCACTCAATTTTAACAATACAAATGTAGCTAAATACTATATAATGTGTGTATGACGAAAATGTGTGGATCATGTGCATCATGAAATGATAAGAACGAAAAAAAGATATATAAACTTACTTGAAATGAAACCAATGAGGGTAGGTAAAATCAGAACTTATATGGGATTCACTCCTTTTTTAAAATATTGTTTATTGTTTATTATTAATTGTTTATCGTTAATTGTTAATTGTTTCTTTTTTGGGTGGTACTTGAGAGCTGGGGTAGGGAAATAAATTTTGTTTATGTTTGGGAATCGTAATTAAACAAAAACATAAAACACATCACTTATACATCTTTTTTTGTTAAATCATTTCTTAAATCTTTCTTATGTTTGGGAATCGTAATTAAACAAAAACACATCAATTATACATCTTTTTTTGTTAAATCATTTCTTAAGTCGTTAAGATCTACAAAAAAAAATATCTTTTATTTGAACTCAACAACTTAAGAAAACTATCACATTTCACAACGCACATTAATGTTTATTGTTTTTATGAAAATTATAAATTTTTCACTTTAAATTTAAAA
This sequence comes from Eupeodes latifasciatus, assembly GCA_920104205.1. NCBI lineage: Eukaryota > Metazoa > Arthropoda > Insecta > Diptera > Syrphidae > Eupeodes > Eupeodes latifasciatus. The sequence continues at coordinate 159,325,572 of OV049926.1, forward strand.
TTCGTAGTTCACAACCTTCTTCGTTAGTCATCGGACACAAAAGAAAAGAGTTTGAGAATGAATAAACTTCAACTTCTATTTCTAGGATAGTAAAAGAACAAAAACAGACTTGCAGCAATGTTATTGTTTTTGTTTTGCAATGTATTACCGGACTTTTAAAATAAGATCTTCACCCTTGTCATGTTGTGTCAGTCGCTGATTTTCGGTTGCGTTTACTGTTTATCGGCCGCCACTATGCGAAAGCAAATGAAAATAACTTGCATTTTGTAGGTGTTCAAGTGCCAGATACCAGAACAGTTTGGGTTGGTGCGTGAATGTTCATGATCGTGAAGGGTTGATTTCGATGTTTTTCTTTACCCGCCGCGTCGCCGCTCCGCCGCGACGAGTCGACACCTCACCACCCGTCCCAAAAGATATGTGTTCTGCTTGTCAAAGAATAATTTAATGAGGGATTGTTTTGCTGCGTTGCTTATTCAGAAATTTTCCTTGAGATTTTCGGTCGCAACAACCGCTAACCGTGAAGCAATTGTTATTTAAGATTTTGTTGTTTATCTGAATGTGTGATGGGTGGATCGTAATTCGCAAAAGATTTACCATCGTAGATTTTCAGTCTAATGCTTATGTTAAATTTGTGGTTGAATGAAGTTTGTGATGGGATAGGTTCAGGTCGATTGGATGCCACCCCATACGAAATTCTGTTTACCGAAAATTATTTCAGGGTTCTTTTGTTTTGGTTACCTTTTTTTTTTGCCGCCCCTCAAACAAGTGCAGGGTTTTTTGTTTTGGTAACCTTTTTTTTTGCCACCGCCCCTTTTTGCCGCCCCTCAAACAAGTGCCGCCCGGGGCATTTGCCCCCCCCCCCTGCCCCCTCACGCTACGCTACTGTCTTAATGTTACGTATGTGACAAACATATATTTTTTAAATTTGTCTCATTAAGATTTGGAAATTGTTTTTTAAATTCGTAATTATTCCAATGATTTATTGTATAGTGTTACGATAGTGACACTGTTTGCTTTAAGATTGGACAATAATACTGCAAATAGTTTGCACACATGAATAGGTACGAGTACATCACATTTTTTTGCAATGTGAAATGTGACTTACTCAGGGCATTATGTGAGCTGATGATTAATTTTTGTGCGAATTGGGTTAAATGCTTTTCACACCAAACCTAAAACCCGGTTTTCGCGAAAATATCGGTTTGGGCCGAAAACCTACATCGAAAACCCAAGTTTTCCCATATATTTTTGGTAAACCACAAGTTTTCGTAAACCACAAGTTTTATATAAAACCCCTCGAATACTAGTAGAAATTCAAAGTTGAACTAAACAAACAAACCTTTCGAAACATTCAGCGATATAATTAATGTAAACAAAACAGCTGATGGCTGCTGTCAAAACAAATATTTCATTTCGAAATAAATTTGGTCGTGGTAAGTAATATTATTTATACAATTTCCTTACAAAATAAGAATTATTGCTTTTTGTTTTTATTTACAGAATATGGAAAATTTGCCAACGAACGTCAAGAATAAAAGCCCCGGTGACTATTTGCGGCACTGGCGGTTCTCTTATGATCCTCCAAAGTTTCAAACGCTCTTTGTTAAGCGAGGAACCGGAATTCACTATGGCTACTAGCGTGACGACCCCAACGACGAGGAAGACTTGCCCATAGTTCGTAATGACGTTTCCAAGGGATGCTTCTTCGAACTCGTCGCCACAAATATGTTCGACACTTTCGCTTACTACATAGAGAAAGACTTTCCCATAACTCCGGAGATAAGTTCATTTGTGGAGGAGAATAATTATGAAAGAAAGTCTCTGGTGGAGGCTAAGTCGCAGCGAGCTAGGAAAATTTGCGCCAAAACATTCCACAATGTGGGAATCGTTGTTCCAGTGAATAAAACCACAACAGTGGGCTATCGTCCCTTGATGGACAGCGATGCCAACATCAAGAAGATCCTCAGTGCTTTGGACAAGCCAGGCGAGTGTGACTTTGGTACGAATCTTGAACTAGGAATTGACCTTTTCTGCTCCGGCCATAAGGTCCTACACGAATCTTCTCAACACCGCCTATTAGCTGCTTAGACATCCACAATACATGGCGATTCTGAAGACACATTTGGCCAACAGAAGCAATAGTCATGAGCAGTATTTTAGATTGAGTTTGTCGTGAAAGAAAAAAGAAAATGCTTTAAATAAAATTAAAATTAATTTTGTTGTAACAGTTTTGTTTTTTATTGATTTGATCGTATATTTTCGACACAATTAGCTTCTCTTTGGTGAATTGTTTTGACCGGTTGAAGTGAACAAAGAGGATGGCTGCAGCCAAGCGAGCTTGTAGTTCTTGTTCGTTCATGTCGTGAGCCCATTCCACCCGTCCCCAGAACTTCAGTTGAAACTCTTCTTTGAGACGAGCTAGTGTTACGGCCTTATCTGCGCTGATATGCTGCTCTATCACAGCACAGGAAAGTATTATCGACTTAAGGGTGTCGACGGCAAAGAAAAATCCTTAGGAGAATGTTTGTACTTCAAGAATTTTCAAAAAATTGAATCTTGAGAGAATACATACCATATAGAACATCTTCACTGTGTGTAAGGAAGTACTTGGATATTTTCATTTTATCCGCATCCGAGACGGTGGGTGGTGATATACTGGAAGTTTTTTTTGTATGTTCGTATCGAAACGTTTGTTAAACCACTCAATGACGGGATCCCATTCGTTCTTTTGGAGCTCGTATAGATCTTTGTCTTCCTGAAAATCAACTTGATAAGTACCTACATACATAAGGCTAAAGTTTGTATCTTGCATTTCCAGGTCCTTTAGATCATTGTAGAGTATATCGAAAGTTCTGCGGCTCATTCTGAAATGTTGTTTGAAATACTTATCATCGTTTACTAACATTTCACGTTCCCAAAAAGTGCTGGTACGTATCTGAATAAAATATTTAGATATATTACATAGCTTCCTCTTGATTAAATTGTTATAACAAGCTAACCTTTGTCCACATATTTCTTTGTCAATTACGATTTTCAATTGTATCAATTAAAGCTTTTCTTTTCTTTCAAAGTACCAGGATTTGCAAAAGAAAACGACGTTTTTTTATGATAGAGGCTTGAGAAAATGAAAAAAAGTTTAACAAAACCATCATATTTTGTTCAACTTTCTTTTTATGTATTAAAATCAATTTCAATTGGTTAGAATTCATTTTATTTTCACAAAAAATTTGAGAAGAACAAAACTTTTTACTCACACATTTTTTCATCAATACAAAATTTGACAGCCAGTGTTAAACAAATTTAAATGTCAAATGAAAACGTGTAAATGTTCGGTGTGAACGATTTTCGGGTTTTCGAAAACTTTTTACCGAAAACCCGGTTTTGGGTTTGGTGTGAAAAGCCTATGAGAATGAGAACTTTTCTAGGTACCTAATATTTTTGGCAAATATGGTAAGGAAAATTTTTCGTAACTTTTTGTTAAATTTGCTTTAAAAAATAAAATGCACAACTGGGTCGCACAAACTTTCTTATTTATCCAAAGAGTCTGTTTAAAAATATTTCCTGTAGATATTGAAAGATCTAAATGCAAAATAAGTTTTTCTGGAAAAATGTAAATGCCATTTAAATGCCATTTTTTATCAAAAAAAAACTTGATTAATTAATTTTTTTTTTGAAAATTGTTTCTTATGTGTAAAATTTTTAAATATAGTTGTACAAATATTTTTATTTCTTTCTGAGATATCAAATTTCGAAAAAAAAGTAATGTTTTTTTAAATTCAAAAACAAAATAATGACATTTTTGATCATCTAATATTATTGAGACAGTAAAAGAGCTTGTGCATTGAAACCGTTTGATTAGTTCTTGAGAAAATAGAGAAAACAGAATAACCATATGGGTACCTTTCTGCAACAATACAAAAATATTTGTTAACGAAAATTTTATAAAAAATCTATCCGTTCGTTTTTGAAAGAAAGTCGAATTTTCGATTTTTGACAAAAAAATTTGTAATTTTTTTCTAAAAAAATGTATAATGTGAATCGACATAAGCTTTAAGCTTCTGATTTCAAATATTTAAAAAGAGGCTGGGATGCGACCCACACTGATAACTTCCCATCCCGTCTGTCGATTTGTCTTGCTTAAAAGTTTATCTATATGTATCAATTTTTACCAAATTTGCGTAGGTACTATTTTTTGTAGATTTTATTTTTTTATGAAAAAATGGACTGTTGGATTTTTATATCGAATGATATACGAATATCGAAAACAATATTTTCTGTGAAATAAAATAAGTTTGAAGCCAATATTTGTAATTTTTGAGAAGCTATTTGAGTCGAAAGTTAATTTCTACCAAGTTTTAGTATTGTGTTTTTTTTTTAGGTTTTTATTTTTTGTAAAAAACTGTCAATTCGATTTTTCTTAAAATTCTATCGTATGTTGAAAACAATATTTCTTATAAGTTAAAATTAGTTAGAAGCCATTATCTCAAATTTTTGAAAAGATATTTGTGTCGAAAATTAATTTTTACCAACTTTTGTTAAATTTTTTTAAGGTTTTTAATTTTTTGTACAAAAGCTGTCAATTTGATTTTTTCAAATATATATAAATAATTTTACTGAATGTTGACAACAATATTTTTTGAAAGATTTAAGTTTTGAAAAGATATTTGAGTCGAAAATCAATTTTTACCACCTTTTATAATTTTTTTTTAGGTTTTTATTTTTTGTAAAAAAAAACTGTCAATTCGATTTTTCTCAAAATTTTTCATAATGTTGAAAACAATATTTCTTATAAGGTAAAATTAGTTAGAAGCCATTATCTGAAAGTTTTGAAAAGATATTTGTGTCGAAAATCAATTTTTACCAACTTTTGTTCATTTTTTTTTCGGTTTTTAATTTTTTGTAAAAAAACTTTCAATTCGATTTTTTTCAAAATTTTACTGAATGTTAACAACAATATTTTTTGAAAGATAAAAGTAGTTTTATGCCAATATCTCAAAGTTTTGAAAAGATATTTGAGTCGAAAAACAATTTTTACTTTTTAATTTTTAATTAGTTAGAAGCCATTATCTCAAATTTTTGAAAAGATATTTGTGTCGAAAATCAATTTTTACCAACTTTTGTTAAATTTTTTTAAGGTTTTTAATTTTTTGTACAAAAGCTGTCAATTTGATTTTTTCAAATATATATAAATAATTTTACTGAATATTGACAACAATATTTTTTGAAAGATTTAAGTAGTTTAAAGCCAATATCTCCAAGTTTTGAAAAGATATTTGAGTCGAAAATCAATTTTTACCACCTTTTATAATTTTTTTTAGGTTTTAATTTTTTGTAAAAAAACTGTCAATTCGATTTTTTTCAAAATTTTACTGAATGTTGACAACAATATTTCTTATAAGATAAAATAAGTTTGAAGCCTAAGTCTCAAGTGTTTGAAAAGATATTTGAGTCCAAATTCAATTTTTCCCAACTTTGAGTAATGTTTTTTTTTAGGTTCTTATTTTTTTTATAAAAAAAACTGTCAATTAGATTTTTCTCAAAATTTTATCAGATTTCAAAAAGATTATTCTTCGTTGACAAAATTGTTTTGAAGATGAAATCATATTTTGGTGGTAAAATTTTCGAGGTGACAAATTTTTTTTTTCAGTTTTTTTGATTTTTTTTCAAAAATTATACTTCTTTTGTATCACGTTATAATATTTAATATAAAATTTAATTCAAGTCTCTAGCGTCATTGGTTCATGAGATATTTAGGTTTAACCAAAATTCACCTTTTTTTTAAACTGCTATGGTAAAAAAACCACCCACGCAATTTTCTTGAGAGCCCTTTCTGCATCTTTCTGCCTTATTATCTGTATAACAAAATTTATTTGAAGTCGATATCTCTTCTGGTTTTTGAGCTATGGACGACGAAAAAAACGTCGCGAACATACGGACGTACGAACGTACGTACACACGCACGCACAGACATCTTTCTAAAAATCTTTTATTTCGACTCTAGGGGCCTTGAAACGTCGAGAATTGTCAAAATTTTCAATTTGAAAAATCGGACCCATTACAATAACTTCCTATGGGAAGTTAATGAAAGTTTAAAACCTGATAGTAAAAAAAAATTCATAATCACTTTCCAAAAACTTGCGACGAAGTTAAATTTTGGGGGAGAGCTTCCTTAATACGTCGTTAACACTCCCTTAAAAGTCCTCTCGATTTGGACCGGAAAACAAAATTAAGAAGGGCTGAAGTAAGTCAAGTGCATTTTTTGCAAATAACTCGAAAACTATAAGTTTCTTTGAAACAAGTTTTGAGTACTCTTTGTAGCTCACCTAACTTTCTGCGTAAAAGAAGATCTTGAAGCATTTTTTGTCAAGTTGGTAGATTTCGAGAAAAACGATAGCAAAATATTGGAATGTAGTGCATTCAGCAAAAATGTAAAAAAGTCATATTTTAAGGTTTGGATTTTACTTTTTATTTTATTATGTCTGGAAAAATATTATTTATTAGAAAACGAAGTTCGTATCGCCACACCGCAGTATATTTTGTTTGCACTTGGTTTATTAACTCCCAACAAATTTATTTTCTCACAAAATTATCTATGAACAAACTGCAGAAAGTCCAATTTACCAACTTAATTTTTTCGTAAAAAGTTTCTCCTGTATAAATAAAAGACTTTTTAAGCAGTATTTAGGTCGTATTAATAAATCTCCACACCAAAACAGCAATCTTTATAGGTTAAGGAACTAAGACTGTTATAGGAGCTGCTCTGTTGTTAAAAAGTTTTTTACTTCTATAGTTTGAGCACTTTACCAAACTGTAACTTTGCGCTTTATAATAAAAACTAGTTGGTTTACCCGGCTTCACCCGGGAGGTATTCAACTATTTTATATAAAAAAAATGGTTACCTGTAAAGTCGGTTTTACGGGCGAAGATTTTACGTGACAACGTCTTTTTCTCGGTAGAATATTTATTGATATGAATATAATTAAATTGCACAATAGGAACAAGGAATTGAATGAAAATAAGAATTGCACAAATTTTTTAAACTAATAATTTACTTAACACTATCAACATTTATCAATAGTATGACATAACCTATAAACTCAGTTTCTCAACTTTTGTGTCAATCTAACAATTAATCAATCAATCATAGTTTACGATAATGAAATATCAGTGTACAATTATTTACCTTTATTGTTGTAGTTGTTGTAAATGACGAATCTAAGCACTCCACATTTTCACTACAGACACAGCTGACGATACTTTAACCACACGTGTGAACTTATATTATGACGCTTTCTTGTTTTTCCAATGCCAAGAACGTTCGAGAAAGACAAAGACAGAGACACAAGCATGCGCCGATTCAATGCGCCTAATTCTCTAGTGCTGCGCGCGCGGCAGACCGATCATAGTTGAGTGGGAGAGAGACGCAAGGCATTCGGCGGGCCTCTCTCTCGTTCGGTGACTCATCGTAACGTTACCGGGCGTTACACTTTTTCATAAGTGACTCCCAGCCGCAACCTAATTTAAGACGTTGTCACGTCAAAAATATGAGGATGAAAAACTACTATTTTCTTATATTGTATCTTTTTATTTATTAATTTATATATTATCTCTGTACATATTTCTATTGCGGTTATAATACTTCTTTGTAAACAATATGTTTTTGTTCTTTGGTGAGGCGCATACACATATAGATTTTTTGCCGAGCTGACACGGGAGCAAGCAACATAAAATTGTCCGTGGGTAAAACAGGGATTTGTGATGTCAAGGCCTGTAACCTTCAGTGTCTGTCCCTGTGCCTTATTGTAAGACATAGCAAAACAAAGCTTTATGGGAAATTGTAATCGTTTAAATTCGAACGGGTATTCGTTAGAAATCAACGGTATCCTGGAAATGAAAACGGCTGAGCCGGAAAGAATTTAAGCTTCAATCACGTTCCTCTGCATAGTTACTATCCGTAATCTAGTACCATTGCATAATTTCGGTGCATTTAAATTCCTCATAAGTATTATTGGTGCCCCAATTTTCAAGTCCAGTTCATGCGAAAAAAGTCCTGAATACTGAGAATTCAAAAATTCAATTGGAATATAAATAGCATTATCTTGATCAGTCAGATTGTCAATAGATTATCATTGAAAGAATTTTTTTATTTATTCTTGTAACAGAATCGTTTTTAGGTGCTAAAATCGCTCATTCGCATAACCAATCATCCGTTTTCTCTGAAATGTGGGCGACTTGCGGGTAAACATTAGCTATATTAATTCGTCTTGTCCAGTGACGCTAGTTGCAAATGTTGGTTCTATTAGTACTTCACCATCATTATTTAAAATATTTCCATTTCCTATATCCAAAAGAGTTCTTGAAAAATATGCTGCATTATTATCACAATCCAAATGTACGCGCATATTTGTGGTCAATCTTAAACGTTTGACAGAAGCCCACAGAATCGACGATTTTAGGCAAGCATTTATTTCATCACCTTTTGTACTTCTTCGCAGAACTGGCAATGTTTGCCGAAAATCACCAGCGAACAGTATCACACGTCACAACACCTCCCATCGGACGTTCATCAGCTCTAAAATCTCTAAGTGTACGATCCAGAGCTTCAGGCCCACCTTTATTTACTATAGTCGATTCTTCCCACACAATAAACGTCGTTTCTTTAAGCACTTTAGCTAGTGAGTTTTTTGTTTCGAGATACTACAAAATGGAAGCTCTTGGCTTTGCAAATCTAAAGGAAATTTCAAAGTTGTGTGAGCGGTTTTTTCATTCTGTAGTAATGTTGCAGCAATCCCAGATGATGATGCTACTGCTAATGCAATTTTTCCTTGCATTCTTAATTTAGCAAGCAAAAGTTTGATCAAGAACGTTTTTCCATTCCCGCCAGGTGCATCAAGAAAGAACATTTTACCACTGTTCTTCATCACGTTGTCGATTATAGTGTTGTATGTAAGCCGCTGGTCGTCGGTTAATTTTTATTCATATTCTTGAACGAAAATTGAAAGTTGGTTGGCATCATACGTTGTTTCTGGACGATAATCCCTGTCCTGGAGAAATTTTCTGTCACGTTCTTCAATCCGTGTAGGAGATTCCATATCAAAGTATGACATCATTTTTCCTGATATTTTTAGAAGTTGATCTTCAACCAATATTAATGCGTCATTCAAAATTTGTGGCGTGATTGCTAATTCCCGGTTGTTCAAATTATGCCTGTGTTGTTGGAATATGTCAGATGCCATATTTCCTTTGTGTTTAATCCATAATTCATTCAAATTTGATATATGACAAAAGATTATCATGGTTACAAAAAGTTCGCGTAAATTTGATGCAGAGTGGAAAAGAACTGCTTCTGTTAAAGCATCGTCCCAATGTTTTTTATCTTCCAAAAGGCCGAGTGCCTGGCAGGCAGTAGGATATTCAAAGCTATTAATAATTTTTAAATTTTTGAATGATGTTGGTCCTCGAACGTGATGCAAAAGCATACGCAAGTAATAACATTCTGCGTTGCTTGGGTGAACGGTGTACACTCGGCCGAGAACAGTTGGTTTGTTAATGCCAGGATACTGAGCAACTGGTTCTCCTTGCTTCCTTCTACTAAATTTTATTGTTGCTAAATGTATAGTAACTTGGGACTTCAATGTATAATAATGTTTTAGCAAAATCGTCTCGAGTGCAGAGTTCAAAAAACGCCATAATCGATTCTCTCATGTGCATTTTGTTCATTGTAATAAACACGCTGACCATTTTCTAAGTGTACAGCTAATTGAAAAACTGACAGAAAACGTTCGTGGATAGAAAAACCAAATATGCGCCCAACAGCCTCGGATGAACTAATCTTATCTACCATTTTGGAAATTTTGAATTTCATCTCGTGATTCTACTGAAAATTTTGCTTGATCGGAACCTTTATTGATATAGCTGCAAATGTATTGGATAGCTTTTACTGAACTACAAAGTTCTATTTTTATGTGGCACTTGAATATATGGGACACTACTGCATTATATGGTATACAATCCAACGATTATCAATAAGAATAACATGTCCACCTTTCATCTGCAGTGGGCAAGTTTTTCCGCCAACGGCCGGTGATCGACGCCGATATTTAGTTGTCATTTCCTGATTGAGTGTCTTTCAAAAAGACTTTTGGAAATGCCTTGGTACATGGTGCTTTAGGATTTAATCGACCACAGGGCCCATGAATCATATTTTTTCGAACGATATCGTATAAAATAGGATGTTCTTGTTGATCAGGTAACTCAGCAGAAATAAAAGTATCAATATCATTGGGCCGTACTTTATCTTGGAGCCAAACTAAAAGATGAACATGAGGCAAGCCTCTTTTTTGCCACTCGATTGTATACATATATGTAGCACCTTGTTTCACCAAATTTCTTATATTTGGTTATTAAATTAATCAGTTTTTTTTTACTTTTAAATTAAAAACTCGTAAAATAATATCATGTCGATTTGTCGCTTGTTGATTTAAAGATAAAGATGATTTAATTTCTGGCCATTGTGGATTGCAAGTCATTGTGATAAACAAATCAGGGCGTCCAAAATTTCTTACATAAACCATAGCATCTTGTTTACGTTTCTGCATATATCGAGGGCCACCGGTGAATGAAGCTGGTAAAATAACTCGTTTTCCCATTTCTGTAAGATCAGCGTCAGCTTGAATTGCATTGTGAAGAATATTGTAATTTTCGGCTCGTAATTTAGTTTGACTTGCTCTTAAAAACTAAAGCCGATCAGATTCAATTTTAGAGTACATATCGACAAAATACTGACCGACTTTAAATGTAGGCATAAGATCTCCATGTCTGATTTCATTGGCACCGAATGACGTCATTTGGAAAGCAGCATTGTAAACACGAATCATATCAAGAAAATGTTTAGAATCTCGATGAGAACGATTCAAAAGACTTTCTAATTGTTCCGGTGGATCAGCAATTTCTGCCAATAAAACTTTTCCTCCTGAACACCAAAGACTTGGTGGTTCTTTGGAAATTTGTTGTGATATTTGGATAATAATAACAAATTATTCACTTATGTACATTATCGGACTTTATTTATGCCTAAAACCTACTCCGTGATATCCTTTCTCATTTAAAAAAATCTGCATGACAATTGGATAAGAAGTTTCGAAGCCAAACCGTAACAAAGATTTCCTCTTTTGCTTGATTTCAGTTTTATATATATATATTATATATATACATAGATGTTCAACAACGTCAGTTACCAGGCGATCACAACAGCAATGGGTAAGCTGAAATTAGAGAAATCACTCATAGATCTTATAAGTGTCATGCTCAAAAGCAGGACAATAACTTCTAGCATGAGAAGTTTTACTATCACCAGATCGGTGAATCGAGGTACCCCCAAGGTGGGGTCCTTTCGCCTCTTTTATGGAACATGGTAGTAAACGACCTTCTAACATCATTGGAAGCAGAGGGTTTCAGGGTGATTGCCTATGCTGACGACGTTGCAATATCTGTATCTGGGAAACACCCCCCCAGTTCTCTCGGAACTCCTACAAAATGCCTTAAATAGGCTAACAAAATGGGCTAAGCAATGTGGCTTGGACGTCAACCCACATAAAACTGAACTAATACTCTTTTCGAGAAGGTAAAAAATTCCTCAGATTAGCCCACCCAAGATTAAAGGAATACCATTAAGCTTTTCCGACCAAGCTAAATATTTAGGCCTCATTTTAGACAAAAAACTAAATTGGAAGGCAAATATTGATGAAAGAGTAAAAAAGGATACTGTAGCGCTTTTTACTTGTAAAAAGGCCATAGGATCAAAATGGGGCTTCTCCCCAAAAATAACCCACTGGCTTAACACTTCGGTAATCAGACCAATACTCATCTATGGATTTGTCGTATGGTGGACCGCACTGGACAAGATGGTAAATCTAAGTAAGCTCATCAAAGTCCAGCGGTCAGCAGGTATGTGCATCACAGGAGCACTTCGCTCAACACCAACCGCAGCACGGGAAGTGCTTTTAAACCTAACAACTCTTGACATCTTCTCCAAAATGGTGGCAGCCAACTCATGTGTGAGGCTTAGAGCCACCTCTCAATGGAACAGTAACAATACTGGACATACTACTATTCTAGACAATTTCAGATCTATCCCAGATCGCTTAGACTATACCACCCCAAAAATGGTATTCGGTAAAAGCTTTCATGTGTCCATCCCTTCAAGATCCTCCTGGGAAGAAGATAGACCCCTGGAAGACAATGCGGTACACTTCTATACAGACGGTTCAAAGACCGATTACGGAGTTAGAAGTGGTATCTATTCGGAACAACTGAATCTCAGTCTATCATACAGACTTCCCAATCAATGTAGTGTATTCCAGGCAGAAGTAATGGCGATTAAAGAGGCATTATCCTGGCTCAAAGAAAACGTTATATCCTGCAAGGATATACGAATCTTCTCGGACAGCCAAGCCGCTCTTAAATCTCTCGCGTCTGTCTCCACAAACTCTCTAATAGTCCACGACTGTCAATCAGCTCTGAATGAGATGAAGGAACAGTTTAATATTCACCTCATTTGGGTGCCGGGCCACAGAGACATTCCGGGAAATTGCAAAGCCGATGAGCTCGCCAAAAACGGAACACTTCTGCCTAATGTTAGACAAAAACATAACATAGGAACACCACTTGCTACATGCAAATATCTTCTCAGACAATATGCTCTAGAATCAACAAATGTTAGATGGTCACAGAGTACCACCTGCCTAGCAACCAAGCAAATATGGCCAAGCATGGACTTAAAACGGTCAAAAGGCTTGATATCCCTGAGCAGACAAAATATAAGCTCTACAATTGGAGTAATAACAGGACACTGCCTCATAGGAAGACATGCTCTGAGGCTAGGGGTCTACACAAATGACTTCTGTAGAAGCTGCAGGAAACAGTCCAACACCTTCTATGTACATGTCCAGCACTCTCCAATAGAAGGAATAACTTCCTCGGTAATCCCTTCTTCGATAATACCAGTGAACTGGCAGCGATTGACACAAAATGTCTCTCTAACTTTATTAAAAGTACTAAATGGTTTGTTTAAGTTCATTACTCTCCCATGAGTAACCTCATTAGTGGTATCACAACGGACCCTTGAGGTCTAGGTGAGTCAATGACATCTGAACAGCCACTCCAACCTAACCTATACATAGATGTTGGTCAAGGACAATATTTATAGATTATAGGTCAAGGACAGTATTTGATGGGTGACCTTGTCACAATTAATGGGTTTAACACATTTCCAAATCCACTTTCAAGACTTGTGAACATTTTTCTTAAGGAAAATTAATCGTTATGTTATTTAAAAAAAAAAAAAAACACAACAAAAAAACAACCCAAATGAATAATGAACTTTTAAGTTTATTCATAAAAATTTAAAAAATAAAAAAAAAAAAACTCTCAACTCAACTGTAAAGCCCTACGTAATCATTTATTTAAACCTATTTAAACCTAGATTTTAATCTTTATAAATATGAACGTCATATTTGATCTAACTAACCGTGCAATTTATTCAAATAAATGCCACTCATAATACATAATTTATATGTAGATATAGAAATTTTGTATGGAGAGTCAAAAGGCGTGTAAACCACCGCTTCCAATCGCATCAGATTATTTTTTTTTGTTTTGTGCCTGTCGTATTGTTTGTAGATACCTAATTGTTTATTTGTATTTATTTGTTGTTGTAGGTACTTAAAAGTGATACTCTATTCTGGATTGATATAACTTTAACACCTAAGAGAGTTGCCAGGTCAAAAAAAAAAAAACTCAAATCTCTTTGAGCATTGAAAAAAGAGTATCCTACAGTAACAGCCACATAAGAAAACAATGCCTTCCCCAAGTTAATTTCATGTCCAAAAACAAATTTTCATGAAAATGGTTATTTGTCTTGACTCAAAATAAGTTCATGAACCCCCAATTTTCTTCTGTGGTGGTATCAATGAGACATTTAACTTAATGGGTTTCTTAAAATTTGACAGAAAGGGGGCGTGTCAGTGGGCGTTATGATTAAAGAAATCGTTTCAAACTGATTGTTAAGCTTGACACAAATTGAAGCCTTCTACCTAGTATCAGCCATCTTTACTTTATTTGGGGGTGCTAAGATTGGTTGTTTTATTCAAATTTTGTAGATTTTGGCCAAAATCAACTTAACTAACTTGGCAACACTACATTTTACCCTTCAATATGATTATAATATTTTACCTTCCACAAGTGAATATCTATAAAAAGATACAATAGAATAACAACAAACATCGTAAGCTCCCATTGCCACTGTCAAAACAATATTACTCGTCATCGTCGTCATTGATGCGCGATTACGACAGTCGCAGCCGAGTACTCGTATAACAAAAAGCAAACGTTTTATGTAAATATATCTACGTTAAAATTATTATATCCAAATCATCACCATCGCCTGCCGCTCGCGTTCGTCGTCATCATAACGTCGCACTTTATCTACATACGTAAATCGCGGCAATATTTTGCTGTGCTTGCTGCTGTTTGCCTAATGGAAAATTACAATATGAATTGCATGCCAGAGCGATACAAAATACTCGTAGGTACTCGTGTAAATAAAAGTTTTAACTTTTTTTTAAACATTTTTTTTTTCTATTTTTATAATTTTGTGTGAGTAAATAAATGATTTCAAATTAGTCGTGTATAGTTTGGTCAAAGGCCATATGGCTGTGCGCTTGAGTGGACACATTGTCTAGCCAGTATATGTAAGTATACCTCGAGGTAGGTATCGTTTTTGTTATATAGTACCACCTCAGACTCAGGGACACAATAAGGCTTACAACTTAGTCTACATATTATGCACATATGTAGATACTCGTATAGGGGTTTGTTTATCGAAATGATTTTGTCTGAGTTATTTTTGAGCCCAGGTTTAGTCCAAAGTCTTAGATTTTGCTTTGATTTTTTCGTATACCAACATTTTTTTGGATAAAGGGAGTAGGGTGGCTTTCGGGTGGTGGTGGTGATTTAACTATTTATATAGACGAATAAGGAAATATATTATTTTATGATGTGGTTAAAAGAACGCAATTTAGAGCACCCACGTCCCACCCAAGTCCACACAACTTGAAAGGTTTTAAGGTATTTACATGGGCTGATCTCGGAATAATGACAATTGCGAATTCGGTTATGTTTGTTTGAAAAAGCAAAGGCTATAGTTTATGTTTGGGTGGTTTGCTTAGGAATTTTAATTGAAATTTTTACATACCTACGATTATTTTTTGGGCAAAAACGACGCACGGTCTCTTGTCTGTAGACTATCAGGAAAATATAAATTAAAATGACGAATGGGTCGAATGAACTTGTTGTTATAAATAATCTTTTAATAAGGTCTTTCGAACTCTTTGACAGCCATATTGTTGTATGTCAAATTAAGTTCTATGTGGAATGTAGGTAATTCTTCCAAATTGCACTTAATTTATTTATCAATGTCATTCAAAAACATCACTGTAGTTTAATTGCCAAATCACCAAGGAAGATTGAATCATTCAATATCATGTGCAAATTATAAAATTTGTTCACGTAAATATATGTCCGGTGTTTGGACAACCAACATTCAACAGGTTTCGCCCCTTATTACAGGAGCCTTGCATCGTCAGTACGATAATCAACTGACTGAGCTAAACAACCATAAACAATGAAAAAGAGTTCTGAAGCAATTGGAAGAATAAATTATAAATTAGGTGGCGCAACAGTCCGTTGGGAACTATGGGGCCTAGTGATTTACAACTCTCAACCAATCCTGTCTGCGAGTAATATTGTCAGGAATGGAGGGGACCTACAGTTCTTAAGACAAATCCGAACGGCTAATTTGAGAAAGCACCTTTCATGACAAGAATTACTCTTGGAGGATTTGTCAATTCCTCGCAAGAGGCAGTACCCGTGAAAAAAACTTTAGATGACACAGGCAGGGATTGAACCCAAGACGTCTTGCATGACAGTCCAACGCACTAACCATTATGCCACGGGTACTACAGTTGGAAGAAACTGAATTTAATTTTCATCTAAACATCATCTTAAGGAATGAGGTCCGCACTTTTGAACTGATATAAATATACAGTGAGCATCAAAAGTGAGTGCACACAACAAGTATTGTTTTTTATGTCGTTGTTATCAAAACACAGGGCAAAAATATATAAAATTTAATACATAAAACTAAAATGTCAATAAGGCACAAAATATCGATGTTTATAGATTTAAAATAAAAAAATTTCAATTTTTACTAAACAAAGCCTGAAGTTACCAACAAAATTAATGTATTGATAGTCTGTTTGGCTTCCTTAGCTTTTAAGACTGCTTCTAGTCGGCTTCGTAAAATAGCTTCCCAAGAAATAACCTCCAATAAAATTTGAAATAACACCCCATTCATTGTTTTACTTACCTTAATAGGTGATTTCCCTTTGGTAAAATAAATTGATCTTAATTCATAAAATAATTTGGTCTTATTTCACTTTGTCATATAGAGCGACTACTGTTGAAAATTGGAGTTATTTCACTTTTGTAAAGGGACTTATTTCAATATTTTTGTTGAGACTTATTTTATGCCTTTTTGGGAATATATATTTTTTTTCAAATTTGGGGAGTAGTTTCGTGATGCAATAAAATCCTAATGTGGGTAGTTATTTCATTCTTCTTGGAAAGTTATTTCACGGAGCTCCTCGCGTCTTTTAGGCATATATTCCACAAATCGTTTCCTTTATTTCTGCATTAATATTAGTCTATTCCTCATTCCTTTGCTAGAAATTTGCTTCTGACGAATTTTTCGGTCCAAATACTCCCAAAGGCTTTCAATTAGATTTAAGTCCGGTGATTGTGGACGGTGATCTAGACGTTCTATAAAGCAAAAATTCTTTGACAAATTGAGCTGTATGCTTGAAATCGTTGTCTTATTGGAACGTATAAGTGCTTGGTAAATCCAATTTTAAACACTGAGTGCAAGATTGTTGTTCAAAATGTTGAATGAACGCGTTTTTACGTAGGACTCTGTATAGGCAGCTGTCGGCATACTGTACTCGCACTGATGAATTGTCCGGTATACTGGGTACGCCTTACTTCTACTTTTAATATACTGGTTTAAAGATTTTTCTTAACCTGTCTCGAAAACCGCGAAACAATAAAACTACTTAAGGTTAGAGGCTGACCACTACTTTTTAACTTCCCATAGGAAGTTATTGTAATGGGTCCGATTTGACAAATTGAAAATTTTGACATTTCTCGACGTTTCAAGGTCCCTAGAGTCGAAATAAAAGATTTTTAGAAAGATGTCTGTGCGTGCGTGTGTACGTACGTCCGTACGTCCGTACGTTCGCGACGTTTTTTTCGTCGTCCATAGCTCAAGAACCAGAAGAGATATCGACTTCAAATAAATTTTGTTATACAGATAATAAGGCAGAAAGATGCAGAAAGGGCTCTCAAGAAAATTGCGTGGGTGGTTTTTTTACCATTACAGTTTAAAAAAAAGGTGAAAATTTTGGTTAACCCTAAATATCTCATGAACCAATGACGCTAGAGACTTGAATTAAATTTTATGTTATATATTGTAACGTGATACAAAACAATTATATTTTTGGAAAAAAAATCAATTAACGGTTTTTTTTATAAATCAAAAAAACTGAAAAAAAAAATTTGTCACTTCGAAAATTTTACGACTAAAATATGATTTCATCTCCAAAACAATTTTGTGCAACGAAGAATAATGTTTTTGACATCTGATAAAATTTTGAGAAAAATCGAATTGACAGTTTTTTTAACAAAAAATAATAACTTAAAAAAAAATAAAAAAAAGTTGGTAAAAATTGAGTTTTGACTCAAATATCTTTTCAAAACTTTGAGATATTGGCTTTAAACTACTTTTATCTCTCAAAAAATATTGGTTTCAACATTCAGTAAAATTTTTAAAAAAATAGAATTGACAGTTTTTTTTACAAAAAATTAAAAACCGAAAAAAAATTAACAAAAGTTGGTAAAAATTGATTTTCGACTTAAATATATTTTCAAAAATTTGAGATTATGGCTTCTAACTAATTTTAACTTATAAGAAATATTGTTTTCAATAGTAGGAAAAATTTTGAGAAAAATCGAATTGACAGTTTTTTACAAAAAATAATAACCTAAAAAAAATTAAAAAAAAGTTGGTAAAAATTGAGTTTTGACTCAAATATCTTTTCAAGACTTTGAGATATTGGCTTTAAACTACTTTTATCTTTCAAAAAATGCTGTTTTCAACATTCAGTAAAATTTTGAAAAAAATAGAATTGACAGTTTTTTTACAAAAAATTGAAAACCGAAAAAAAATTTAACAAAAGTTGGTAAAAATTGATTTTCAACTTAAATATCTTTTCAAAAATTTGAGATTATGGCTTTTAACTAATTTTAACTTATAAGAAATATTGTTTTCAACATTAGGACAAATTTTGAGAAAAATCGAATTGACAGTTTTTTTACAAAAAATAAAAACCTAATCAAAAAAATTAATAAAAGTTGGTAAAAATTGATTTTCGGCTCAAATAGCTTTTCAAAAATTAAAAATATTGGCTTCAAACTTATTTTATTTCACAGAAAATATTGTTTTTTATATTCAATAATTTTTTTATAAAAATCCAACAGTCCGTTTTTTCATAAAAAAAATAAAATCTACAAAAAATAGAACGCAAATTTGGTAAGAATTGATACATTTAGACAAACTTTTAAGCAAGACAAATCGATAGACGGGATGGGAAGTTATCAGTGTGGGTCGCATCCCAGCCTCTTTTTCAGTTTAAAATTTGTCTGTACGTTTTGTTTTTATCAAAAAAATGTTGAATGTCACTGAGGGTTATTTTTGTAATAGCTGCAATTTTTCTAAAGGATTTAACTTCTTTACACTATTATTTTCTTGGTTTCGAGGTCGAACTATTTAATCTAAATAAACTTTTCATTATATGTTATGGCATTCTGTTTCAAGAAACGGCGTTTTTGGAGAGCTAAGATAGCATGGTTTCTGTTAAAAGCTCATAAATTTGCCACTTTTTTGTTTGTCTTATTAAAGTATCATCTTATAATGCGATCTCATCCAGTAAAGGGTTTTTGTCAGAGTTTAACGCTGAGTGTCACTGGCAATTGTTGATTTTGGGCGCTAACGCGGTACCATCGGTGACTATTTCTTTCAAAACGACAACGTTGGAAACGCCATCAGTGTCAACAAGTAGTGCGATATGTCTATGACTACTAACTTCTTTTGGCCTCAATTTCATGATATGGACGGATACTGACTATGGTCTGGTCTGGTCTCAACAGAAATTGGCCACGTGCCAGAAAGTTCGAGAGATTGGTTATCTCACGGGGAGGTGATGTGAACTGACCATAATAGAGACCGTGTGGATAGACCCCATTTGACTTTTTCTTGTGAGGTTTTTTAAAGTCACAGGTCTATTCAAATAGGTCACAAGCTATAGTGGAGTCCCTATTTAATACAATTAACTATACCGTCGGCCAAATTAATCCTCACTTATGAGCCGAAATCTCCTAAAAAAAAAATCAATATTGGACAAAGATCTCAAAAAAAAAAAAATCCATTATCTTCCCCTTCATTAATTCACGTCATTCCTTACTTAAGCGAATTTTTTGGACTAGGAGGTTGTTGGCTAGGAGGTTTTTAATATGTGAATTTTCTATTTGAAGATTTCGCTGATGGAAATTTTGGTTCGAAAACTTTGAATTTGTTCATTTTAGAATTTTAAATAATTTCTCAATGCGAAAATTAACCATTTTAGATGAAGTCAGAAAGTTATTAACATTTAAAGACATAAAGCTCTTAATGGGAGACCCTGTGCATAAACTTACAAATTGTAAATACTTAAATGTAGAGTTCCTTAATGTTGGGTCACTGTTCATTAAAACTCATAAGACCCTGTTTAATTGTATATTATCCTAAACCACTCACAAATCCGCTGGAAACACAAATTTTAGAGCTTTTAAGAAAGTGTATCTGAATCTTCGGTAAAGTTAAAACATTTTGTATAATTTCTCAATCAATTAATAAAACATCATCAAAACTTAACCTGACATCAAAAGGCACTTTCGTTCGATATTCTTTTTATTCAGCATAATTTAATTGACATTCGTGATTAATTTAAAATTAAGTAAAGTCCAATTTGAACCTTGTCGTGACTGAGACCCAATATAAACCTCCCTCAATATAAAAAACAAAATTAAATACAAATTATTATAAAGTCAAAAACAACCAACAATACACCCAGTGACGATGAAGGGAGACATAAATTAAAACCAATTGGCTTCGGTCCGTCGTTCGGTCGTCAATCTACGTGATTCTCATATTGGCATCAGTGACAATCATACCGTTTTGAACATAGCTACAGAAATACAAATATATCCAAAACCAAGTCATTACACCACAATCGCACACTTAAACATAAATTGAGTTTTGTTTTGTATTTGTTTAAGTGTATAAAACAATTACAAACCTAAAACGAATTTATCACTCCAAGGTTAAATCAGAGATTTCCGCCCAAAGATCACAGAAAGCGCGCTCTCTAAAGCGTTCGTTCATATTCATATCGCTAGTAAACAGTAGGTAAACCTTCGTAAGAAATCGATGTATAGCGCGTGGCGCGGCGGTAGAGGACGTTACTGAGTTGAGTTTCCATTCCATCAGATCGAAGGTGAACCTATTTGAATACGAACTATGAAAACACAGCTTAACAGCAGCGGCGGCTTCGGCGCTGAGCAATGAGTCGACAAAACCTTTAAAATTGAAAAATATTTTATCAGAAAAAATAATTTTGATATTAGTTTTTTTTTTTATTCTTTTCTTCTGTATTTGTTTTGCTTGAGTTTGTTGATTTTTTATTGTATTATTATTTTTTAAGCATTTTTGTTTACAATTTATGATAATTGTTACAAAGTGCAGCGCGTGCATTGCTAGCGTTGACATGCAATAAGAAATGGAAAGACCGATAATCGTGGACAAGTAATGAACACAACCGAATCACTTGATTGTTTTTAATTTGCTTATTTCGACAGGATAGCAATGCCGCTGGCCACCAACTAACATGCTATAGCCATTTTTCAGTTGTACAGTCGACTCCAATTAACTTAAATCAAAAAAATAATCCATATTTGTTTCTAAAGCACAAATGGTGCATTTTCTCATGTAACCCAAATTTGCATTTATCTTTTCTGAAAAAAAAAAACTGAACCATAAGATAAAATGCAAATTTAGCTGTCAAAGTTTACATTTTAAATAAAGCTTATTTTTAATTGTTTTGTCTAAAATTTAGTAGTATTTGTAAAATTTAAAAACTTTTAAATGCCCTTAAAATTTGTCATTGTGTTAAGATATATTTGGTAGCCATAACATCCTGAGTGTACGCTGAATTAAAACAAAAAATAATTAACCGGATTTGACTGTAATTGGTAATGTTGACAAAAAATAACGATTGATACGATTATAATCAAGTAAATGGTTGTTGTATGAAACCGTAAACCACTTTAAATAAGAACATATTTCTATATTAATTTGTTGATAAATTTTCGTAAATGAAAACAGATATAAAATAAATAATTTATGATAAAAATCCTAAATGACCCAGTCACACAATTTCTAGCAATTTTGCAATTGAAAGTAATTTTTATATTAAGCACGTGGTGAATGTTAAGTCGTCCAGGTACAAAATATTCAAAATATTAAGAATAAATCTGACTAATTAATTTTCTCAAACTTGAGCTTTCATAAGAACTTTAAAACAGCCTTTTTGTAAAAATTCTATGATTTCTGTGTACAGAGCCAAAAATCTTTGTTTTAAGCAGATTACAAAATTCGCTTAATGTCTGTTTCATATTTTGAATAATTTAAGAGTAATGTACACATTACATCCAATTGAAAAAAGCCTCTAAATCTTTGCGACTGATTTTAACTTTATTGTAACTTATTTTGTTATGCCCATATTATTGTGTTTCTTCTAACTAGTTTAAGGGCAAAAGAGTTTTAAAGGTTTTAAAGTAAATACAATTTTTGAAAATCTTAAAACTTGAAAAACGATATTTGAATCTAGTTTTGGCACGTAACTAGTTTGGAAGAAACTCGGTAATGTGGGAGTTATATAGTGTTTTCCATAAAAGGCGGATCGATATTAAAGTTGAATAAAATAAGTTATGGGTGATTATACAAAAGTTGGGTAACTCGATGTCATCAATCAGATTAGAGATCAGAGATTTCCATTTTTAACTTCCCATAGGAAGTTATTGTAATGGGTCCGATTTGTCAAATTGAAAATTTTGACATTTCTCGACGTTTCAAGGTCCCTAGAGTCGAAATAAAAGATTTTTAGAAAGATGTCTGTGCGTGCGTGTGTACGTACGTCCGTACGTCCGTATGTCCGTACGTCCGTACGTCCGTACATCCTTACGTCCGTAAGTTCGCGACGTTTTTTTCGTCGCCCATAGCTCAAGAACCAGAAGAGATATCGACTTCAAATAAATTTTGTTATACAGATAATAAGGCAGAAAGATGCCGAAAGGGCTCTCAAGAAAATTGCGTGGGGGTTTTTTTACCATAGCAGTTAAAAAAAAGGTGAAAATTTTGGTTAACCCTAAATATCTCATGAACCAATGACGCTAGAGACTTGAATTAAATTTTATGTTATATATTGTAACGTGATACAAAACAATTATATTTTTGGAAAAAAATCTAACTAACGGTTTTTTTTATAAATCAAAAAAACTGAAAAAAAAAATTTGTCACTTCGAAAATTTTACGACTAAAATATGATTTCATCTCCAAAACAATTTTGTGCAACGAAGAATAATATTTTTGACATCTGATAAAATTTTGAGAAAAATCGAATTGACAGTTTTTTTACAAAAAATAATAACCTAAAAAAAAATAAAAAAAAAAGTTGGTAAAAATTGAGTTTTGACTCAAATATCTTTTCAAGACTTTGAGATATTGGCTTTAAACTACTTTTGTCTTTCAAAAAATATTGTTTTCAACATTCAGTAAAATTTTGAAAAAAATAGAATTGACAGTTTTTTTTACAAAAAATTAAAAACCGAAAAAAAAATTTAACAAAAGTTGGTAAAAATTGATTTTCGACTTAAATATCTTTTCAAAAATTTGAGATTATGGCTTCTAATTAGTTTTAACTTATAAGAAATATTGTTTTCAACATTAGGACAAATTTTGAAAAAAATCGAATTGACAGTTTTTTTACAAAAAATAAAAACCTAAACAAAAAAATTAATAAAAGTTGGTAAAAATTGATTTTCGGCTCAAATAGCTTTTCAAAAATTAAAAATATTGGCTTCAAACTATTTTATTTCACAGAAAATATTGTTTTTTATATTCAATAATTTTTTTATAAAAATCCAACAGTCCGTTTTTTCATAAAAAAAATAAAATCTACAAAAAATAGAACGCAAATTTGGTAAGAATTGATACATTTAGACAAACTTTTAAGCAAGACAAATCGATAGACGGGATGGGAAGTTATCAGTGTGGGTCGCATCCCAGCCTCTTTTTTTTTTAAATAATGGAAAGACCTTTTTTAAGTCACCCAATTTCAGTTCTTCATTTTGACTACAAGTTATTAAAAAAACACAATTAGTTCTTAAAACGTCAGTCCTTTGGCATGTCACAACCCTGAAAACCAACAATTCAGTGACTGTCTATTAAACATTATCATTGATTTGAGAAAACTTATCAATTTACTACAATCTGTGATGTATATAGTTAAATATATACTAAAACTTTCATAATGCAGTGTTCCCACTTTATTTAAAAAATAAGAAATTTTGTGTTCAGTTTTATTCGTCAGTCCGTTCTGTGTTATTTAAATTTAAGATTCGTGCGAAATATCGCCGACTCAACGTCAAATCCCACTTTGAATTTTAATGTTGGTAATAAAGTTAGTTGCGGGTCGCACAATTTGACGGCCACCATAACTGTACCAGAGTTTGGGTTTTGTTTGTTGTCTATACACGTGCTAAGCAAGTCAACATGTCAGTCCTATTGTGAGTCGTTATTTTTTTTTGTTAATCTAAAGTAAATTTTTATTAATACATATTAGACTTTGATTTGTTAAAATGTAGTTTTTTGATATTCGAAATTACAAAAAAACATTAGTCCTGATTATAATCTCAAATTTCGTCTATTTCGCCAGTCCTGGCGTGGCGTCAGACCTGTGTCAGGTATATTGTTATTGTTCTTCATTTCATTGTTAATTAGTACTTTTAAGATGAATATTGTTAGATTTTATTTATATTGTTTGTTGATTACTTAGAAATATTTAGTAAAACTATGTGAAAGTAGTGAAAGATAAGTGAATAACGTCACGTTAAATGTCAAAAGTCTGTTTTGAAAACTGATACAGTAAACTGTGTATAACATATGTATATCAGTACTGTTACCTCGTCAGTCCCCTGGCAGTCAAATTCTGAATTTTTTAAATATCTTACAATGTACTCAAAAAAGTGACTGGCCCGATTGGGGGCAATATATTAATTAGATGAGCTATCATATACACCCGAATTTGTAGAAGTTTGATTTAATAACTATCGTAAAAAAAATATCCTCAAAAGTTACCCAACTTTTGTATATAATCACCCTTATATATTACATCCCTATTAATCCTAATATCGTTAAAATAGCTGCTGCTGTTTCGGTGGGTGGCGCGCATTCGAAAGGTCTAGATTTCGATGACTTAAGCTAGGCATACACGATTAACATGCTCAGCGAACATGTTCGTTTGCGTTAGCCCACACACGACGAACACAACGACGAACATTCATTTCGGGACGATTGTTCAAGAAAGAAGGATGTCTGAAAAACAAGCGCAAGTAGTTGCCCTTATGGCAATTTACTTATGTGCAAAAAAAAAAATAAATAAATAAAATTAGTTTAAAGCCAATGTCTCAAATTTTTGAAAAGTTATTTGAGTCGAAAATCATTTTTTACTAACTTTTGTTAATTTTTTGTTTTAGATTTTCATTTTTAGTAAAAAAAAACTGTCAATTTGATTTTTTTCAACATTTTAACTGAATATTGAACACAATATTTCTTATAAGATGAAATTAGTTGGAGGCCATAATCTCAAATTTTTGAAAAGATATTTAAGTCGAAATTCAATTTTTACCAACTTTTAGTAATGTTTTTTTTTAGGTTTTCTTTTTTTTATAAAAAAACTGTCAATTTGATTTTTCTCAAAATTTTACCAGATGTTGAAAACGTTATACTTCATTGCACAAAATTGTTTTGGAGATAAAATCATTTTTTATTCGTACAATTTTCGAGGTGACAAATATTTTTTTTTCAGTTTTTTTTTTATTTATGAAAAAAACTGTTAATTGGATTTTTTTTCCAAAAATATACTTGTTTGGTATGACATTACATTATATGTATAATACTAAATTTAATTCAAGTCTCTAGCGCTGTTGGTTCATGATATATTTAGGGTTAACAAAAATGTTCACCTTTTTTTAAACTGCTGTGGTAAAAAACACCCACGCAATTTTCTTGAGAGCCCTTTCTGCATCTTTCTGCATTATTATCTGTATAACAAAATTTATTTGAATACGATATCTTTTCTGGTTCTTGAGCTATGGACGACGAAAAAAACGTCGCTAACGTACGGGCGAGAAATGTCAACATTTTCAATTTGGCAAATCGGACCCATTACAATAACTTCCTATGGGAAGTTAAATAGGTTGTGTATGAAAGACTGGCTTCCGAAACCTTATATTTGTTCTTATGTTAATTTATTGAGAGAACTGGAGATAACATCACACGAAGATTTAAAAAAATCTATAAAAGTATGACTTACAGTTGCCATCTTCCGCAATGCTCACTCGACGACATTCATATGAGAAATGAGAATTTGTTCGCGAACATCGCCATACACGACGAACATGACAGCTAACGAACATGAAAAAATCAAAAATTTTCGCCAACAGCGAGCGTTTCGCATACAAGCCCATACACGAGAAAACAAACAGCGAACACGAGCAGGTTCGCCGAACATGTTCATCGTGTATGCCTAGCTTTAGGCACATAAATCAGGCTAAATTTGACCGATGGCGTCGATTATGTCAGAAGTACAGATAGATTACACCTCCATTCCAGAATCTTGAATCTCGCGTGGATTTGTGTCCTCCCAAATCCTGTAATTTTGTTTAATTCATGTCTCCATTTATCCAAAAACTGGGATCGTAATGATAATTTGCTTTAAGTGAAAAGGATATATTTTAACAGAAAGTAAAAGAAACAATTTGTCGGACACAAATTCGCAAAATCAACCCCTCCCCACTGGAAAGCTCTAGTGCTAACAAAAGAAAAGTTATTTTTTTTCTGGTTTTGATTTCAGGTTTCTGAACTCAAAACTTTTCTTCTTTAAAATTTTGTTAGTTTGACATTTGTGTACCCCTGAAAAAGCTTAAATATTGATTCAAGCCATTTACTTTTTCAAACAACTATTTTTTTACCAAACCGTGCATAAAGATGTAACCGCCAATCTACATATTCACGTATTATGCCTTAAAAAAAAACGTATTCATTTTTTAAGTTGATACATTTTGAAGATCTTTAGTTAAACAAACATTTTAATTTTTAAAATTCAGCAACAAAAGAAATTCTGAAACTTGAGAAGTTCTGCACATTTTAACACAATTTTGATTTGTCTACAAAACTCGAATACCGATTGCCAATTTATTCCAAATTTGAAAAAAAGAAATGATTAATTTGGACAAACTCGTTCACATTCGTTAAATTTCAAACGTTACAGGCTTTTGTAACTATTAAAAGATTTAAAATAACATTGCAGAAATGAAAGAATGACTGTTTTTTGGGCTATTGCTTCTTTAAGAGCTAAATTTTATGGCGCAGGAAAAATTGGCAAGTTTAATGTTCTTCTTAAATATGAACAAAACCATATTGATAAAAATTTTAAACAAGAGTATGTCAAAGAAAAAGCGACGTTCAAAGAAATCTGTACGCTTAAGAAAGCTCAATACTACGAAGAAAAAGCACAGATCATAATTGGGAGTAGAAATACTAAAGAGTTTTGGAAAGCAGTTCGTATTTTAAATGGATCAAAGCTTAGGATTGGTATAAACACACCCACTTCGGATTTAAAAATACATTTCCAATCCCTTTTAAATGTAGAGAAGTCAGCTCTACCTTTTCAGTATTGCGTCAATTACATCAACGTTCAAAAAATGGACCAGCCTTTCACAATTACAGAACTAAGAGCAGTACTAGTTGAAATGAAGGAAGCCAAAACGCCTGGAGAAGATCAAATCCCTCACGAATTTTATAAGTATTGTTCTGACGATTTTGCCAACTGTCTTTTACATCAGCTCAATGAATTGTATGAAAATGATTATATCCCTCCATGCTTTGAATCATCTGTTATTCTTCCAGTTTTCAAAAAAGGAAACCAAAATGTGGTTGAAAACTATAGAGGGATTTCACTACTTAATACAATCCGCAAGGTATTTGGAAGTATTTTGTATAAGCGCTTAACCAACTGGGTTGAGGACCATCAGATACTAAGTGAATTTCAAGCTGGCTTTCGTCAAGGATATTCCACTGTGGATCAAATTTTTACACTTAGTACTATTGTCGATATCAAACGCACTCAGAGTAAAAAAGTTTATGCTTATTTTATAGACTTTAAATCCGCATTTGACAGTGTTGATAGAGATTTAATGATTTATAAACTATCGGTATTAGGTCTACCATTTAAAATGTGGAAAACACTAAAAAAAATGTATAAAAATTGCTCAGCAAAAGTTTGGGACGGGACCTCGATGTCGGAAAGTTTTTTGACTCCTATGGGATTGAGACAAGGATGTATCTTGAACACACTACTGTTCTCCCTCTTCCTTGATGATATAGTTTGTTATTTAAATGGTGGGATTGATATACGAGGCAGTCTAATCAAAGTCTTGATGTATGCTGATGACATTGTGATGTTAGCCGACACTCCCATAAAACTTCAGATGATGATTACCAAATTGGAAGAGTACTGCAAAAGATGGAACCTAACCGTAAATCGTGCAAAATCTCAGATAATGGTGTTTGGTAGAGGTAAGGGACTTCGGAGTGGTAATTTTAATTCGAAACTTGAAGGGGTTCCTGTAGAAATATTAGACAACTACAAATACCTCGGCTTGATAATGACGCCACAAAATAGTATGAAGTTTCGTTTAGGAGAAAAACTAAAAAGTTCAAAAAATGCTATCAACTCTACTTGGTTCAGCTGCATGAAAAATAAAAATATTGGTCTACGTGCAAAATATCAGATTTTTGAGGCAACTGCTCAATCAATTATGTTGTATGCAGCCCAGGTTTGGGGCTTAGATTTGTTCTCAAACGAGTACTACACCTGCCCATGTCAACGCCCACTTATATGTTACATATTGAAACTGGACTTCCACCAATATACATCACAACACTGAAACTACATTTCGACTACATCCTTAAAGTGCTTAACATGAATGTATCTCGTCTTCCTAAAATAGTAGCAACCTGTGCCTTGGAAAAAAAATCGTCATGTTTTGAAAAGTGGAAGGAATTGGCTGAGAAAACCGGATGTCCGCTCAATCTAGAAGCGTTTAACTTTCATCAAATGAAATCAGAGTTATACAATATTCTTCGGGTTCTGGATAAAAGTATGCACAAATCATTTATCGAAGAAGCACAATCTCCAATATACAGAGTATATTATCCCAAGCTTGAGCACGATCTCAGCAAGATAAGTTATTTCGGAAATAACGAGAGTATTAATAAAATATCTACCATTTTTAAAAAACGAGGAGAGTTACTACCGTTAAATTTTATACCCCACCGCCCGGATCTCACAATCCAATGTAGTATGTGTAATCTGAATACTGGTGAAGATATAATGCATTTTGTGGGAATATGTCCATTACTTAAAGAAATACGAAAACTATACCTAGGAAAAGCTACTTTCACAACGGAAGAAGTTATTTATCTTTTGAATGGAAATGATTGGTCGGCTCTTTTCAAATTTGTAAAATCCGCATTACGATATCAAAACCAAATTTTAAGAGAAGCATTTTAATTATATTATAGGTAACTTGAGTAACTATTTTGTTAAATTACATTTATATTGTCAATCTGACAGACGGCTTTTGCCATGTCATAAAAGATTTGTAAACCTTATGTATATTCTTATAAATTATTGTATCTAATAAAATCTTATTCTAATCTAAAAAATCCAATCTATTGATAAAAATTGCCCTAAGGATTTACAAAAATCAAAAGCTACGAACATATAACAACCCTGCTTTTATAGCAATACGGGATTCATTCCTGTACTACATGTTTATATCAAAGGCACAATGACTCGCGTTTTCTTATCGTGGAAATTATATTCAATTACATCAGTGCAAAGCAAATGAAAACAAAACAATCATTCTTATATGATTATACACATATGTATCTATACTGACTCACGTGCTGTCACAAATTGACTAACACTCACTCTTTCTTTCTCTCTCTCACTCTCTATTAAATCTCGATGTCATTTTCCTTTCAAAACAAAACAAAAAAAGATACTGACACAACTGACAGACCGACTGACAGATATCTGTCATTAGCAATATGGGCGAAAATGGATAAATTATGTGACATTTAAGAGTACGCTGCTGCCGATGCCGTTGCATATCATTTTGTTTTTGGACTCCACGAAAAATCAACGAAAAACAAAAGCAAACTCATAGAATGGAATCAATTATGGCATACTTATGTACATAACGTACATATATATAGTATATACATATACTCGTACAAGTTGAAGTTTATAAACCGATTGATGTATTATTGTGTGAAAGACAGACGGCGCGCGTCCACCCACTCAATGTATTGCAACCGAAATAACTATGCTGCCTATTTGACAGTCATCATGACAGTTGGTTACGTTACGACGCACGAACGAGATTGTCCGTAATTTTGTCTCTTTTTGTTTTTTGAATTGAAGAATGGTTTTTTATCTGATTAGCTATAAAGTGTGGTTTGCATTCTTTTAGTAGGTAGCTAGAAAGATAGATATTGGGATGGATTTTTTGATGAAGGCGACGGCCGGCGGCGGGCGGTGGTGACAGGATGCGAAAAACGAACGAAGAGAGTGGAAAAACATCAACCATCTATGAGCTTGAGCATATACCTAGATATGTATTTTAAAAAGACCTTGGTTAAAGCTTGTGATTAAACTATTGACTCAGAAGTCTTTGGTTTCAAATTGCATTTGGTCATGAGCGAGCATTATGGTGTAATTTGTTGCAATAATGAAAAAAAATCCAACAGCAGATTGAGTTGCTGCACCACCAGCATAGTACAGCGCACAGCTTAAAATAGCTACAGTTGCAAGAAATAGTGATTGTAATCTTCGAATGTGATGAGGTCATGTGGTTTGACTATTATAGACCCAATCAACACTTTCTGATCAAATTCGTGGGAGCACTAAGTACTCGAATGTTTAAAGCAATACTACAAATTATCCTTTCATTTTTGTGTAGCTTTTTTGTTTTGCACAGCGATGTAGGAGTCAATTTATTTAATTAAACAATTAAATTTGCTTTAACAAAAATTTTGTAGCCCAAAAGAGTTAAAAGCCATATAGAGCCTGCCACGTGATCACTAATGCTTCTCAAATCCTACTTAAAATTTGGGATTCCCTCAATTTTTAGCTTGGAAAATGTTTTGATTTAATAATTTTACATTGACAATTTCATGACATTTACTTGTAATTTTGACAAGGATTAAAAACTAGAAGTTTATTAATATTAAACGACAATGTTCAAACTCACTTCATTCGACTTTGATGTCTCAAAATTGTATTGCGGACATATTGTTGGTAAAAAGAGTGAGGCATGCATTTCAAAATTTGTGTCTAGTTATTTATTAACTTCCTATAGGAAGTTATTGTAATCGTTCCGATTTATCGAATTGAAAATTTTCACATTTCTCGACGTTTCAAAATAAAAGATTTTAAGAGAGATGTCTTTGCGTCCGTGTTTTGTCGTCCATAGCTCAAGAACCAGTAGAGAGATCGACTCTCAAACAAATTGCGTGGGTGATTTTTTACCATAGCAATTTAAAACAAGGTGAACATTTTGACTAACCCGAAATATCTTACGATGTAATAACGCTGAAAACTTAGAGTAAATTTTATAGTATACATTGTAATGTGGATACCAAACAAATATATTTTTGGAAAAAATCCAATTAACGGTTTTTCTATAAATCAAAAAACTAAAAAAAATAATTGTCACCTCGAATATTTTACGAACAAAAGATGATTCACCCTCCAACATAATTTTATGCAACGAAGAAAAACGTTTTTACATTTAGTAAAATTTTGAGAAAAATCGAATACACAGTTTTTTTTTTACAAAAAGCAAAAACCTAAAAAAACATTCCTAAAAGTTGGTTAAAATTGATTTTGGACTCAAATATCTTTTAAAAACTTGAGATTATGGTTTCAAACTAATTTTATCTTATAAGAAATATTGTTTTCAACATTCGGTAAAGTTTTGAGAAAAATCGAATTGACCGTTAAACAAAAAAAACATTACTAAAACCTGGTAAAAATTTACTTTCGATTTAAATATCTTTTCAAAAACTAAAAATATTTATTTATTTATTTATTTATTTATTTATTTATTCGTCTTTCAAGTTACAATACTTTATGGAGACTACATTAAAATCAAACATTATATTTACAAATTGACAGTGGTAAAAACATAGTATTACAACAAATTCAATACATCTTTCTTAATATCTAATCTATTTTTATTAAAATCAATTACAAACTCAAATTCGTTAAAAGCAATACAAGAAGCAGTTATTGGATTATGTTTCGCATAATTTTTGCTATGAAAAGGAACCTGTAGAAAATTACCATTTCTAGGACGCAAATTACGAGATGGAACATACATATTAAACTGAGACAACAAAAATGAACAATTTATCTTACATTTGAGCACATCGTAAGCAAAGAGTACTGAATACAATTTTCTTCTAGATACTAAAGGTTTTAAGTCAATTAAAGCACATCTGGTCTCATAAGGTGGCATATTTGAATAATTATAAAGCTTTCGTAAAGCAAATTTTGTAAATCTCTTCTGAACCTTTTCAATCCTTAAAATACTTGATTGTGTAAAGGGATCCCATATTATGCAACAATATTCAAGTAAAGGTCTTACAAGGGATACAAAAAGAGTTTTTAAAGTATAAGGATCTTCGAATGACTTAGAAGTTCTTGAAATAAATCCCAACATGGCGTTAGCTTTTGAAATAACATTATCAATTTGGAGAGAAAAATTCATATTTGAGTCAAAAATCACACCAAGATCCTTTTGACTTGTTAACCTCATTAAGAACTGATTCTCAATTTTGTAATCCAAACATATCGGATCCTTTATTTTAGAAAACGTAACAATACTACACTTTTTTACATTAAAATTTAAACCATTTATGAAACACCACTTGGTAATATTATCAATATCCAATTGAATTTTACCAGCATCTGATGAAGAACTTACAGAACTAAAAATCTTGAGATCATCAGCATATAAAAGACATCTAGAACTTTTAATGCAATTCGGTAAATCATTTATAAATAAAATGAAAAGGAGTGGACCAAGATGACTACCTTGCGGTACACCGGAAAGATTTTGTATTTCATTGGACAGAACATCACCAATTTTAACATATTGTCTTCGTCCCACCAAATAGCTTCTAATCCATTTTAGGAGATTCGAGTGAAAGCCAAGCAATTCAAGTTTTTTCAAGAGAACATTTTGTTGTACCCGATCAAACGCCTTGGAAAAATCGGTGTAGATTACATCCACTTGAGTACGGTTTTCTAAACAACCAAGACAGTAATTTGTAAAAATTGCTAAATTTGTTGCAGTAGACCTACCACTCATAAAGCCATGCTGATGCAGGGAAATATGGTTTTGAACTAAACTATAAAGTTTAATTTTAACAATTGCTTCAAATAATTTGGGGATTAGCTGAAGCTTAGCAATAGGTCTATAATTTTCCACAGATGCTTTAGACCCAGATTTATGCAAAGGAGTTATCAGAGAATGTTTCCATGTATCTAAAAATACTCCTTGTTTCAAGGACAAATTAAAAATAAAGCAAAGTGGGGTTTTAAGGTGATATTTACAAAATTTCTAAACTAAAGGTGGAATATTGTCCGGTGCGGCAGAGAAACTGTTATCAAGCGACGATAAAGCATTTAATACATCAACTGTCGATAAAGAAAGGTCTCCAACATTAATGTTAGAATTGAAACTAAGTGTTTCATTATAATCTAAACCCAAATCAGAAAAGTTCGATTGGAAAAATAAAGCAAAGTTATTACAAATATCTTCTTAATTTTCAGAAAAAATACCATTGTAAGAAATAATGGAAGGAATTCCAATTGATTTTCTTTTAGTATTTAGAAATGTCCAAAAACACTTCGAATTAGTTTTTATTTTCGACTCAAGAGACCAAATGTATTGTTTATATGTAAATCTTCTTAGGAATTCGTACTCTTTCCTAGATCTAATAAATTGTTCACGAAAAGAATCCGAAATCTTAATCTTTTTACGAAGTTTAGCTACGACATTTTTTAACCTAGACAAACTTTTATTAAACCAAATTGGTCTTTTTGAATTTTTGAATTTTTTTAAAGGAACGAAATTAGCAATGGCATCATCTAATATGTTCCGAAACATAGCAAAAGCCATCTCTAAATTACTGCAATTATAAATAATTTGCCAATTTACGCTTTCAAAATATATATATTGTCTTCAAACTAATTTTATCTCACAGAAAATTATGTTTTCAACATTCAGTACATTTTTTTTTAAATCCAACACTCACGTTTTTTATTAAAAAAATAAAATCAACAAAAAATAGTACGCAAATTTGGTAAAAATTGAATTTCGGTTCTCGATATCTCGTGAATGATAGAAGATATTGACTTTTTTTTAAATCTTAGACTAAATATCAAATTGTTTCTTAGTGAGTATAAGGACTGATTCGGAAGTGAAGCGTGAAGTGTGAATTATGGACCCTGCTTAAAGCTGTCTAGATTAAGAATATCAGCTATTTCACTTTTTTTGGAGGGTTTGCCAATTAATTAGTTGTAAACGATCTTTATAAGATGTTAAGATTACACCAAGGAAGATCGCAGAATGCAAATTGAAGAAATCTGCTTTTTATGGATTTAATCATATAGATTCAATAGAATTCTGACTAGGAAACTTAGCTTGTGTTTCAGTTAAAGGCCTAATGAAGGTGGTGTGTAGGGATTTAGTGAAATAGGGGTTTGACTATTTATAATAACCTTTCATAAAACCAAGAGAGGAATTGTTCTGTTAATAATATAACCAAACTTTTCTCGAAAACTTAGCTATGTATTGCAAACTTCTATGTTACGAATGGAATAGACAGATTTAATGGAAGGGGAAGTTGAAATCGCTACGGGTGAATTTTATAAATAGGCATTTACCAACATTGAGTTCTAAGAAATTTTGTGTCACACCAATTCTGAAATAATTAACAATCTTTGACGTCATCAGCGTAAATAGAGACACCTGAATTATTAATGACGGAAATTGTTAAGAAAAAGACAACTCTATACTGGCGATTGTCTGGGTATGATCTGAGTCATGAAATAAAAATGGGAGGACTATAAAGAGTTTAAAAATCTATATAAATAATAATCTCACGTGTGTGCAACAAAATGTGTTTTTAGGGTTTTAGAGTGAATTTTAGTGTGTGCTATTATTGTGACCTTTAAAAATAGGAGTACTTTTTGGAAAAAAAAATCATTAGACCATTATTGTTAATAAGAAGGTTTTGTCATTAAGGGTGGTAGTAGCAACTATGAGACCAATTTCCACAACGGTTGTAGTGCAATAACTTTTACATGAAATTTTCCATCATAAAACCGCAGACCTTACGAATTCTATCTTTAAAGTCGTAAATCAGTTGTGGAGTAGTAGCATGGACCTTTTATTTTTGAGTCAAACCTTGTTGTTAAACCTTAAGTTTACTGTGAAAAATGGTTTGATTTCAAAACCTACATATTTTTGTTAAAGAGATTTTTAGTCGAAAACCAATTTTTACCAATTTTAATAGCATTTCTTAAAAGTTTTTATTTCTTTTATAAACAAATACAAATTGGATGAATGAAATTAATTTGAAGTC
The DNA here is from genome assembly GCA_920104205.1 of Eupeodes latifasciatus. NCBI lineage: Eukaryota > Metazoa > Arthropoda > Insecta > Diptera > Syrphidae > Eupeodes > Eupeodes latifasciatus. The sequence continues at coordinate 159,360,847 of OV049926.1, forward strand.
AATATTTTCTATTATTCTCAAAATATCTAGAACCGAACATCAATTTTTACCAAATTTGGGTACTATTTTTTGTAGATTTTAATTTTTTATGAAAAAACTGACTGTTCGATTTTTATAAAAATTTACTGAATGTCGAAAACAATATATTCTGTGAGTTAAAAATAGTTTAAAGTCAATATAGTACATTTTTACTAAGTTTTAGTAATGTTTTTTTTAGGTTTTTAGATTAGATTAGATTATATTAGATTAGATAGATTTTTTATAAGAATATTATAAATACATTTTACAAATCATGTTTTTACATATATACAAAAAAATCATTATGACATGACATTTGCCGTCTGCCAGATTGACAATTAACATAAATTATACAAATATTGTAATAAGCTTTTGTAATTACTTATGTGGATTTAAAAAAGAAGTTAATTTTAAATTTTTTATTTTTTTTTTTCAACTTTAAGTTTGAATTAATTTAGGTGGATTATTGTTTGATAAATCAGAAATCTTCGTTCATAATTCTAAATCTATAACTTAACGCGATTTTGCAATATTTGTATAAATTGCCGACATTCATCTCATTCAGCAAGGCAACAACTTGTTCATCCGATAAGAAGTCACTTCCAAAAAAGCTCCTTCTTGTTTCCTTTAAAGTAGGGCATTTTCCCACGAAATGAATAACGTCCTCTCTTTCTCTAAGATTGCACATACTGCACTCCAATGGTAATTCCGGTCTATGCGGCATGAAATTAAGGCTTATAAGTTCGCTTCGGAGGCTAATCATTGTTGAAATCTCGTTCACACTATTTGCATCACTGAAGTAATTTCTTTCAGCAAGATTGTGGTTCAGCCTTCTATAAATAGTTCTGAATAAGGACTCGCAAACTTCAGCTACATAATCTTCTCTACATTTTTCATCTACTTTCGCAATCATATCATATAAGATATCCTTGAAACTTGATATTCTTTCAACGTTTAAATTGAACTCCACGTTACATCCTTCGGTGAGGCAATTCCACTCCCTGTACCAGCTATTTTGATTTTGTACTGCTTTAAGAGCTACTTTCCTGATCAGTCGGGAATCAGGCATCTTGAAAACTTTCAGTAAATAGTCTGCTTGCAGTTTAAGGGTTTTGACGAATAGAGGTGAAAGTCCTGTCTCTAGCATAATAACATAGTTTGGTGTGTTCAATGGCAGACGAAATACTCTTTTCACGTAATGAGTTAGTAGTTTCTCCACTGTGAGAAACTTTTTACATCCCCAAACCTGGGCGCCGTATAAAAGAATACTCTCCGCTGCAGCTTCAAATACTTTATATTTTATACTATTTGCTATGTTGACGTTCATAAAAACTCTTTTCCATGCTATATTTATAGCTGTTTTTGCTTTTTGCAGTTTTTCTACTAGATGCTTTTCCATGTTTAAGTTGCTCGAAAAGATGACGCCTAGGTATTTGTACTCCTTGACGCATTCAATGTCTTCTTAAACACCCACTTTTCATTCGATGCGTTTCGTCTACCTCCTCTTTTAAAAATCATCACCTTGGATTTTTGAGTGTTGACCACCAAATTCCATAAACAACAGTAATTGTAAATCTTGTTTATCATAAGTTGGAGTGTTTCTGGGGAGTAAGCAAACAAGACTATGTCATCCGCGAACATCAATGCTTTAATACGCTCTCCCGCAGTCAACTCCTCCAGGAAGGAAGTCAATTAGATCATTTATGAAGAGCGAAAAGAGGGTAGGACTCAGTGTGCATCCTTGCCTCACTCCTGACGAAGTTGCAAACCAATCCGAAAGTTGCGCTCCATTCCAAACTGCAGCCCGTGTTCCTCTGTACAACTCTTCGAGTATTAAGCCGAACTTCAACTAAAATCCCAGATTGTACAATTTGTAAAATAAGGCACCTCTGTTGATCGTGTCAAAAGCTGCATGCAAAAGCTTTCAGCAAGGCTCCTGAGGACAAAGATATTGTCGATTGTAGAGTATCCGGATCTAAAACCAGCTTGGCATTCATTTAGCATATTTTGCGTTGTAATCCATCTTGTAAGTCGTTTCTCTATCATTGTTGTGAAGATATTTTAAGTTGCATTTAGAAAAGAGATTCCTCGATAGTTCGCTGCATCCAACAAGGATCCTTTTTTGTGTATCGGGAATATTACAGCATTCCTGAATTCATCTACCGGAAGATTCCCCTCAAAAAAATTATTACATAATGTTACCAGATGTTCTTTCAGTGTGACGCTTCCGTATTTGTAGAACTCTACTGGAATGCCATTTGAACCTGCCGCTTTCCCATCTTTAAGTGTCCATAAAGTTTGTTCAAGTTCATGCATACTAAATTCTGGGTCTAAAATTTCGTTCTCAAATCGAGGAACTGCATAATGCCAGGTTTTTTTAGGTTTTAGGTTCTTATTTTTTGTAAAAAAAAACTGTCAAATCGATTTTTTTCAACATTTTACCGAATTTTGAAAACAGTATTTCTTATAAGACAAAATTAGTTTGAAGCCATAATCTCAAATTTTTGAAAAGATGTTTGAGTCGAAAATCAATTCTTACCAACTTTTAGTAATGTTAGGTTTTTATTTTTTATAAAAAAAACTATCAATTCGATTTATTCAAAATTTTACCAGATGTCGAGATAATATCATTTTTTGTTCGTAAAATATTCGAGGTGATTTTTTTTTTCAGCTTTTTTTGATTTATAAAAAAAAACAGTTAATTCAATTTTTTCCAAAAATACACATATTTATTTTTAATCGCATCACAATCTATACTTCTATACTAATATTATAAATGTGAAAGTAACTCTGTCTGTCTGTCTGTTACTCAATCATGCCAAAACTACTGAACCAATTTGCATGAAATTTGGTATGGAGATATTTTGATACCCGAGAAAGGACATAGGCTACTTTTTATCCCGGGAAAATGACGCATTCCCATGGGAAAATTTAGGTGGGCCGATCGCTTTTACGCCTAAACTACTGAACAGATTTAAATGAAATTTTGTAAGGAGATATTTTGAGACTTAAGAAAGAACATGAGTTACCTTTGACCTCGGGAAAACAACGCATTCCCATGGGAAAAATTACTTTCCGGGGAATCTGATCGCTTTCACTCCTAAATTACCAAAGATTTGAATAATATTTGGATTAAATTGGTATTACGGGAAAACAACGCATTCCCTACACTTATGAAATAAGACGCAAACTGTGGCTCCCACCAAGTTCCACAAATAATAATGTTTAACCTAAACTTTTCTATGCTCAACCTTGCCAAAACAAGAGCCACCAAGTTCCACAAATAATAATTTTTAACCTAAACTTTGTTATGCTCAACCTTGCCAAACAAGAGCCATGTATTGTATGTAGGTACAACAAATAATTCACTGGGTCTGTCCTCTACTCCTGATAATTCTGTTTCGGCTGAGGAGCGGGCGAGTACGCGGGTGGGGGTCGCACGCGGTAGACTAGGCAGGTGGTGGTGGCGGTAGTGTGGCGCGGGGGAGGACATCACTGAGTGGGTCTACCCGAACGGACACACACGTGAGGGTACACGCCGTTGTCTTACAGAGAAATCCTGCAAATATTTTATTTGTGGTGTAAATTTAATTGTTTCTTTAATACTTAATGAGTTACTCGGTTCGTCTTTGATCATTTAATTTACCAGAAGTAGGTAGGTAGTTTTAAGTTAGTTTCTTTAATTCTTCTTCTTAAAATGTATTAACCTAACCTAACCTAACCTATGACCATCACACTTAGTATGACCTCATCTCATCTTGGCACAATTCAAACATACGTAAAAAAGAGTACAGCTCAGGTTTTTTCATACTACTATCCAAAAAAACTATCTAATGTGGACGAAGTCGCGGGTAAAAGCTAGTATTACATATAATATGAAATTTAATTCAAGTCGCTAACGTTATTGGTTCGTGAATTCGTGATATATTTCGGGTTAACTATTATTTCGACTCTCGAGACCTTAAAACGTCGAGAAATAACAACATTTTCAATTCGACAAATCGGAACGATTACAATAACTTCCTATGGGAAGTTAAAGATCTGTAATATTCGGGCTACAACACAAATATTTTAAATTGTTCTTGATCGACGAAAACGGTTTCAGTTCTTTCTATCACTTAATTGTCTCTTTTCCCAACATATCAGCTCAAATGCTTTCACCAGTTTTACTATTATCGCCGAATTATCACAGTCAAATGTCAAAAAATTACAGCTTCAAAAAAGGCATCTAGTATACCCAAATAGTTCTCAATTCAACATCTTATGGGAATGGTGTAATTCTGGCCTAAGGGGCCAGTTATAGCTATAATTGAAATCGATCCGGAAAAATTTTTGAATCGATATTCGACGGTGTTTCCCTTTGATTAGAAATGAAAATTATATACTGATCGATCGGAAATCACACAAAGAATTTTTTTTGAGAAAAAAAAAGTGTAATTACGCATTTATTTTTCCCTAAAAATGTATTTTTCTATTTTCCGGGCGGAAATCCATTTTCCTGAACAGCTGATACTTTTATGTTCAAAAGTGAAACGAATCGTTCCACTGATTTGTGTTCCAATTTCACACAATTCCAATGACAGATTTCTGTCAGTAAAAAATTTTTTTCAATGACAGAAATTTCTAATGATAGCTATAAACGACCTGCCAAAAAAATTCCAATGTTTGTTTTCAATGATGAAAACCAATGATAGCTATAACTGGCGCCTAAATCTCCGCAATGATGTTATCTCTTCGTGGTAAAAAGAGCTTATTTTATAAAATTTGGTTTTTATCTAGAGACGAAATAATCTTCCTTTTTTCCTCTAATAGATCTCCTTTTTCGAGAAATCTTTGCAAAACCTAAACTACTAGCTAACCCAAGTTTTCAAGTTATGACAAAACTCAAGTAAATTATTATGATTGTAGCTTAGGCTGTTTTAGCTAGTTGATTTCTTATATCATTTGTCCCTTCAATGGTTAATAGTAAATCCAGCTGCCTTATGTGCAATATTCAAGCTTATCTTAGAACTTATGGTCTTTTCTTCTTGTTAAGTTTTTTGTGATTTCTATATAAAACAAAAATTTCTAACTTATGATAAGAAACCCTTCGAACAATCGAATTCCGATTGGTCCTTACATTTTTCGTATTGAATTTTGTCTTTAACAAAAAATTTAGAATTTAAAAAATTTAAGTTTACCTTGAAATGTTCACCTTTTAAAATGAAAAAAAAAAAAAAAAAAAAAAAACGATTTTAGAAAACATTTATTTATATGTCATCTCATAACTCGCAACACCCTGAGATATTTACAGACACATCAAAAAAGAAAAAGAACAAAGAAACAAATATTGTTATTTTATAAAAGTAAATATATGTATATAAAAATACATTCCAACCAACAAACATAATATTTATTTGCAAAAATAATAAAAAAAAAAAACAAATCTCAGACAATTCAATCTAAATATGGCAGTCAGTGTGACATTGTGGCGCGTCGTTGTTGTTGTCAATATCGCCGTCGTCAAAAGCAGTAAGTATAAAAAACAGATTACGACAACCACCGACGACGACGACGACAACGAGCGACAGCAAGTAACGTCTCAAAGTTTTAACTTATAAGTTCTCGTTCTCGGTTTCAAGGCACATGGTAGCTGGTAGCTGGGTAGCTGGGTAGCTTGTAGTTGGAAGCAGCACAGAGTTTAGAGCTTGTCGATTCGATATGATGGAATGGAATGGAATGGTGAGGGGTTTGGCTAGTTTAGTTGGTTGGTTGGTTGGTTTTGGTCTATAAATAGGTTCAGTAATTCTAAGTGACCGACTACTCTCAAAAGGGAATTATAAAAATGTTTATTTTTTCGTCAGATTGTTTTTATTCTAGTTGTTGTTGTTGTTGTTATCTTAACGCTTCAATATGCGTTGTAATTTGCATAAATTTTATAGACGAACCGAACATTGCCTAATGGGTAGATATTGGGGGAGGTTTGATTGGAATGGGGGTGATGATTGGGTTCGCTTCGGTTTGGCTTGGAGTAGAGGTACCTTCTATTTTATTTTGTTTTTGCTTTTTTTTGTATTTCTATATTAATCCAGTAGCTCACAGAACACAATGGAGGTTTATCAGTTGTTGATCAACTTGTCAAGCTAGCGACTAATTGGAACATTCTATCCTTCGATTTTTTAATAAGGTTCGCTGATGGAGTGAATAAAATTTGTATACGTTTGTCGTTTGCGTTGTATGTCGGCAGTGCGGTCGATGGTGGTGGTGGTGGTTGGATGTGAATGTTTGTGTGTTCGTTTGAATATGCAAAATATTTTATGGCTTTTATAGAATGATGGATGGCGATTGGTTTTATGCTTTTTATTACACACAATTCGAAGGAGGCATATTTTCAGTGTTTTGTTATATTTTTTTTTTTTGTATCTTTTGTTTGGTTTTACGTTTTCATTTTCTAATCAATAAAAAAAAACGTTAGGGGTGAGGGAGTGTTATTTTTATTCCTCATGAATTTTTGAAATTATTTAAGGAAATTTTGCGGAAATAGCTAAGTTTACTGATTGAAATTATGAGACGATATCACGATTTTCTTTATTAAAACAATCATGACATATTATGAGATAAAATATAGCAATATATTAATAGTTTGGTATTAATGAATTCCGCAAAGAATACAAAAAATAGTACAAAATATTCAAAATGTACTTTTGTTTTCAATCTATATATATATAAAAATGAATTGCTATTCGTTAGTCTCACTAAAACTCGAGAACGGCTGAACGGATTTATCTTATCTTAGTCTCGAAATGTTCGTGGATGTCTAGGGAAGGTTTAAAGGGCGGGAAAAATCGAATAATTTCCGGGCAAATCCTAAAAACAGTACTTTTCTATTTCCCATACAAACGTTTTCTAGACTCTAGAGTCAATTTTAACTTTATTGCTATTCAATAAAGTTCATATTAAATTATAATCACTCACTGTTGTCTTAGCAATTTAGGTGTGTTCCTAACGTCAAAGAGTCAATTTCAAGGTTAGGGTTAGGTTAGGTTATAGTGGCTGTTCAAGATGAAAACGGACACACTTATGCCAGTTTAATGGCCCATTGTGATACCACATAAATCTTGAGGCTTCCTCCTAAGCTCAATTGAACCAGTTTGAATCCCTTACGAAACGTGAAAGGCTGATTATGCTGATATGATTTAGATCGTTTAGAACGTTAAAGAAGAATTCTGCTAGGTAATTCTTGCGTTTTCGAGCCAGAGCAAGGCATGTACAGAGAAGATGAAGAATTGTTTCCTCCTCATCCTCGTCCTTACAGCTTCTGCAAAAGTCATTTGAGAATACGCCTAATCTCATGGCGTGCTTTCCTATTAGACAGTGTCCGGTTATGACACCTATTATCGAGCTTATATGCGATCTGCCTAGAGAGAGCAAGCACCTTGAACGTTTTAAATCCAGTGTTGGCCAGATGTTTTTTGTGACTCGACACGTGGTGATGTTGTTCTACCTGGTGCCTGCCCTCCTCACAGCGTCTTGCATTAGCAACAGTTTACAAGTAGCGATTGGTATGCCAAACGTGGTAGGATAGGCTGTACTGTACTGATCCTGGCGAGTTCATCTGCCTTACAGTTACCTGTAATGTCTCTATGGCCCGGCACCCAGCAAAGGTGAATATTAAATGGTTGTGCCATCTCCATTAGAGATGATCGACAGTTATGGACTGTTATAGAGTTTGTAGAGTCAGAATCCAGAGATTTCATAGCGGCCTGACTATCTGAGAAAATACGGATATCAGATGTTGATATCACGTTTTCTTTAAGCCAGGACAAGACTTCTTTTATCGCCAAAAGTTCCGCCTGGAACACGCTACAATGATTGGGAAGGCGGAATGAGAGACTTAATTTCAGTCGTTCAGAGTACACACCTCCACCAACCCCTTCTTTTGTTTTTGACCCATCTGTATAGAAATGGATTGACTCAACTTCCAGGAATGTCCTATCCTCCCAAAAAGATCTGGGAGGTATAGACATCTGGAAATTTCTTTCGAATTGCAGTTGGGGGATGGTGTAGTATGTGTGCTTTGCAATTGATTCTAAATAACTAAGAATTACGGAGTGGCCAATGTTGTTGTTAGTCCACTGCGACGAAGCTTTGAGGCGAATAGCAGAACTTGCAGCTATTTGTTTGCTAAAAATGTCAAGAGGTGTTAGGTAGAGTAAGGTGTCCAGTGCCGCAGATGGGGTCGTGCGAAGCGATCCACTTATACATAGGCAAGCTGAACGTTGGACTCTATTTAATTTATCTCGGTTTATACCAAAGTCAAAGTTCAAATTCAATCATATCTATGAAGGATCTAATGTCGCGTTCCGAAAATAAACAAAAGTGAATCGCGAACGCGACAAAAAATGTAATAAACTATTAATAGTACTGATTTCCAATTAATTTGGCCGGCTTCACGAAACTTAATTTTAGCTAACTTCAGTTGTAACTGTATCAGATTATTTTTTTTAAGTTTGATAAATCTTAAGTTTTGTCACAAACAAAAAAATAAATAAAAAAATCAGAACACGGAAAAAAGTATTACGATTTACGATATTGTGTTACGATCATGGTTACGATATTCTATGAGTGCATCCTTCTATCTTTGTGAGTGACGATTACCGCTACGTGTGCGTGAACTTTCTTTACTTTTGTGATCCTTTGTGATAGTGACATTCCAAGTAGTGTGTTGATATTTTGTGATAGTGACACTTTACTGTTAAGTTACTGTTAAGTGAGCGAGAAATTTTCTCACTTTGATTAATTACGTTACGAGGCCGAGGAGAAGACGACTTGACTTAGGTCGTCACAGTCAATCAAATGTGCGAAGGGCTACCTCACATGCTAACCGCACTGATGACCAGAGAGACAGATCAAGAAAATAGTCGTTAGCTGTGAACAGTGGATCTGGTGGATTTTATTTCCTTGATGCTCCCGAAGGAACCGGAAAAACGTTTTTAATTTCATTGCTTTTGGCGAGGATCAGATCGCGAAATGATGTTGCTCTAGCGTTGGCTTCATCTGGTAAAGCTGCGACTCTGCTAGAAGGCGGACGAACTGCGCATTCTGCCTTGAAATTACCATTAAACATGCAAATCACCGAAACACCAATTTGCAACATCGCCAAAAACAGCGTAATGGCCAAGATCCTACAGTAATGCAAATTAATTGTTTGGTATGAATGCACAATGGCCCATAAGAGGTCACTGGAGGCGCTGAACAGAACATTGAAAGATCTTCGTGACAACCAAAGTAATTTTGGTGGGGCCATGTTTCTGTTGTCAAGTTATTTTTGTCAGACTCTTCCAGTTATTCCCCGATCAACTGTTGCTGATGAACTAAATGCATGCCTAAAATCATCGAATTTGTGGCAGTACGTAAAGACACTCCAATTAATAACTAACATGCGAGTATTTTTGCAAAATGATGAAACTGCAAATGTGTTTGCGAAGCAGTTGTTTGATATTGGAAATAATAAAGTTGCAATGGACACCTCGACCGGATTCACATCACAGATTCAAAAGAGGAGCTTATTCAGCGTGTTTTCCCAGATATAGCGCAAAAGTTCAATAACCATAATTGGCTGGGTGTACGAGCAATATTGGCAGCGAAAAAAAGAGATGTCGAGGATCTCAATGCGACCATTCAGAATTTTCTTCCAGGACAGTTGGTTTCCTTCAAATCAGTCGACACCGTTATGAACCAGGATGACGTAGTCAACTATCCCACAGAGTTTTTAAATTCACTGGAATCGCCTGGATTACCACCTCACAATTTGCAGTTAAAAGTAGGATCAGTTGTCATCATGCTGCGTAACATTAATCAACCTCGACTATGCAATGGAACAAGGCTGGCTGTGAAAAAGCTGATGAATAACGTCATTGAGGCAACAATCATAAAAGGAAAATACAAAGGAGAGGATGTCTTGATCCCGCGAATACCGATAAGTCCAACGGATTTACCATGCGATTTTAAACGCTTACAATTTGCAGTACGTCTGGCCTTTGCGATGACTATAATAAATAAATCGAAAGGACAGTCCTTAGAAGTTTGCGGAATCAACTTGGAGTTTCCCTGTTTCGCGCATGGACAATTATACGTCGCGTGTTCGCGCGTCGGAAAACCGTCTTCTTTGTTTATTTACGCACCGCAAAACAAAACAAAAAATATAGTTTATGAGAAAGCTTTAAATTTAACAAACTGTATTATAACAGTGTGTGTCTGTTAATAAAAATTTAAACCACGAAAACTCTGTGTTTTTAAGTAAGCAACATGATGTGTCGAAAATAATAATAGAACTTCATGCTTAATTAAAAAAATGCTTTTTTATTCAATACGTTTTGCTTGTTTTGAAATTAATTTATACAAAAGTTTAGGTCTTTTATTTATCGATTGAGGAAGTACGAAGTCTGCCGGGTCAGCTAGTAACAATATAATTTTATTGTATTGAAAGTATTGCTTTTTGCCAAAATTTTAAACTTAAAGAATATGTTATATCAAATAATTTAAGAAAATTGTTTAAAAAAGTTCTACATAGAATATTGTTTTTGAAAAGTATTAATTCTTATAATGTAGATACAAAATGATAGTTTCTTTATAAAAAAATAAATAAAAAAGAAGAACTTGTAGAAGTTTTTACTGAGTAAAGTATACCTATTCGAAAATATGTTCAAGCATTACAAGAAATAAACTGTGCTATGTTAAGATCTTACGTAATTCTTAAAAAAATCAGCCAAAACATTTCCAGAAATCATTTTCGAATTTAATCGACGCTTAATATTCTTTATTCTCTTGGAATTTAAATCATTGTTAATTTTTCTTTCTAAGGTTTATAGTCAGTAAAAATGTAACATAATACCATTTTGTTTAAAAGAAACTTCAATGCTTTTAGATTTTTGATTTAAAAAAAAAGACAATGTGTAATTTGCTATTTGTCTTTATTCTTTAAACTTATCCAAGATTTCATTTAAAGTAAATTCTTAAATATTTTATTTAATAACAAAGCTTAATTAACGTACTGCACTAAAGCAAAAGTGTATTGATTTAAACAAAAAACCTTAAAAATTAAATTTTTGAAAATTTTACTCTGCAAAAACGGGTAACTCACGAGGTGGTGAGGAACATTTTCTTTTTTATTTCCCACAAACCCTTTAATTATTATTCTATCAAATCAGTTTGTCTTTTACTTGGTCCCCCGATTCCGTTAGTGTGTCTGTCTGTCCTGGGCCCTACATCCCAAACCAATGGATCGATTAACTTCAAAATTGGAAATTAAGATTCTGAGCCGATTCAAGTTAAGGTTTTTTTTTTAAGACACACACAAATTGTTTGGCCGAAAATTAAAAATTCGAATTTTCTCGAAAATGAAGGAATGGAAATGATTTGGCTTCTTTTAACAAAAAAAAACATACTTTTGTATTGTACCAGGAGGGTACCCCCCATATAATTATCATTTAGTTTTTAAGTTTTCTCAGGGACTAATGAACCGATTTCAATAATTATTTGTTCTACACAAGCTCTTATGATGTCGCAATAATGTTTGATGATCAAAATTGTCATTGCTTTTATTTCTGACTTTTAAAAAAGTACTTAACTTTTTTTTTCCCGAAATTCGATATCTTGAAAACGGTTCATCATTTTTTAACGAAACTGAAATGTAAGTCTATGTAATGTATAACACTCAAAATATTTTTAAACTCAAATTAAAAAAAATGTATATACAAAAAATTAATTTAAAAAAAAAAGCTCTAACGATTTTTAAATAAAAATTATGGCTTATTTTCCATTTGGATCTACACATACTCGTAGATCCATATAAAGTCCAGCTCACACAAAACCTGAAGCCAGCTTACCATTCACAACTCTTAATAGATATAAGTAAATCTACTGTAAATTTCATAATTTTTTATCAAACTGTTTAAATTATGTTGTATTGACTTCATTTTAATTAAATCGTTTTATTGGCAGAAGGTCATTAATAAATTATTTTCAATGAAAACCAAAAATACTTGAGAAAACCTCTAACTTGCGACCAGAAGTTGGTTTGGTCAAAATATCAGCTGGCATCTTATTAGTTGGCAAATGAGTGAGTTTAATCAAACCCTTTTTGACGTTTTGGTGCACGAACTTTTCTTTGACATCAACGTGCTTTGTTCGTGCAGAGTATGCATTGTTAGTCGCCAGCTTAACTGCACTAATGTTGTCGCAAAACAATTCGATTGAGCCAGGTGAGTTTATAAAGAGTTCCCTCTCAAGCATTTTTAACCAAATGTATTCTTGTATTGCTACTGTCATAGACATAAACTCTGCCTCTGTCGTTGAGATTGCGATGGTTGTCTGTTGTTTGGTGCACCACGAAATTGCACCACCTTGCATGGGGAACACATAACCACTAGTTGATCTTCGCTCGTCTTCATCAGTGGCCCAATAGGCATCACAATAACCTTTGAGTTCTGTTTGAGAATTGTTGTATGTTATCTTCTTGTCAAGAGTCCCTTTGAGATAACGTAAGATCCGCTTCGCAGCACCCCAGTGTGCTGTGCCAGGATTATTATTATATCGACTTAAAACGTTGACCGGAAAACAGATATCAGGCCTTGAGACTTGCACGCAAAATTGTAGAGCGCCAACCAGTTGTCGAATGTCGATACGGTACATCCTTCATTTGGTTTTTCTCATCATCGTTGCTCGGACACATTTTGGCAGATATTTTCTGACTGATATCCATTGGTGCAACCGTTGGATTGCAGTCGCTCATTTTAAAACGAGATAAAATATCTTTTATGTATTGTGTTTGGTCAAGAGAAATCGTACCTGTTTTCCTGTTTCTTGTTACGCGAACTCCCAAGACCACTGGAGGACCACATCAACTTCCTATTAAGTAAACATCAGAGCATACAGCCGTTTATAATCGGAATAGGTGAAGAACATTTTAAATTTAACAATATTTTAGTATAATATAGATGGTATTAAATACCAGTTTAAAAGTTTTTTAAATGCGGTAGATATATGCTTTAAGGCATTTCATCTCTTTAATTTGGAATATCCAGCTGCATGCTCGCAGTTTTGGACATTTGTAGAATAGCTATCACTTCTTTGATATTAATATTTCAAAAAATAAAACTTCAAAAATGTTCATATTATCCGAGGAATTAAAAAATATTTAAAAGAATTTAATTTTAATTTATTTTTATGTAAATATGTATGTTCTTAGTTTATTTAGTAGAAACTCGTTGTTTATTTTAAGTTTAATAATAAAACATTTTTATAACGTTTAAACTAAAGCATTTCTTTTATTTAACTACTAAGAATTTCAGATTTCGTTGCTGTTTTTCAAATTGGGTTGTTTCTTTTTTGTTGGTTTCCTGTTTGGAATCAATTTTATTTTTTCAGGAACGATCTGAAGGATTGAAATGGCAATCTATCAAACGTTTTATAAATTGAAAACAATCTACAACTTTGTGAAATAATTCATATTTATTGATGATTTATTTCATACATTTTAAGAAACATTTCACTTACTTTTTCCGGAAATTAATGAAATATTTCCTAAAATTTAAGAAATAATTCATAAATTTAATGATTTATTTCATAAATTTAAGGAAACATTTTAATAAATTTTTTCCAATTTAATGAAAAAAATCATAAAATTTATGAAATAAATCATTAAATTTATGATTTATTTCATAAATTTTAAGAAACATTTTACTTACTTTTTCCAGAAATTAATGAAATGTTTCCTAAAATTTAAGAAATAATTCATATATTTAATGATTTATTTCATAAATTTTAGGAAACATTTAATTATTTAATTTTCGAAATTTATGAAAAAAATTATTAAATTTAAGAAATAATTTATAATTTTTATGAACATTTCTTAAAAGAAAAAATAAAAAGTTTAAGAAATAATTCTTAAATTGTATGAACATTTCTTAAAATCTAAGAAACTTTTCATAAAATGTCTTCAAAAATTTTGGAATATGTTTATGAACAGAATTCATAAAATTTAAGAACTTGTTCTTACTTTTTAAGAAAGATTCATTCCCTTATGAATTCGTTCATATAAAGATTCTTAAATTTAATGAATTTATACGTTGGCTGATTTCCCGCGAATTTTTTAATGCAAAAATTCATTTATTTTATGTACCTTTTTGGTTCAGTGTAGATCCATATAAAGTCCAGCTCACACAAAACCTGAAGCCAGCTTACCATTCACAACGTCGTAGATACAATTTTCTTCAGCGATGAAGCACATTTTTCTGACTCGTTGGGTATGTTAATAAACAAAATTGTCGTATTTAGGATTATGAGAATCCTCAAGTAATTGAGGGCCATTACATCCACAAAAACTCACTGTTTAGTGCGCTTTTTGGTCCGGAGGTGTGATTGTCGATTGGACCTTACTTCTTCGAAAACGACGATGGAACGACTGTCACCGTCAATTCGGAGCCTTATTGTCATATGATAACTGATTTTTTTTTTTGCCTGCTATTGAAGAATACTACATGGACAATATGTAGTTTTAACAAGACGATGCCACATGCCACACAGCTCGAGCGAATATAGCTTTATTGCAAAGAACATTTCCTGACCGCGTTTTGACACCGCATGATCTGTGGTGCTAAGTGAAAGACCATATTTATGCATATAAACGTTTAACTCTTGAGCACTTGAAAACCACCATTCGTCAAGTTATGGCTTAGATAACACCAATTATTTGTCAAAAAGTGATCGACAATTACCTAAAAAGAATCGTGCTTGCAACAATTCGCGTGGTTTTCATTAAAATGATCTAGTGTTTCACAAATAATTTCAACATTCAAACTTTATAATAAAAACGAAATATCATGAAAAACAAATATTTTATACCTATGTGTTTTATTTACGTTTACTTTTGAAACCGCAAAATGGATAACCCTGTTTAACCTTTAAATTAGGTTGATTGCGGGAGAGATGTCGCGCTTTTTAAAAATTCAATGTATTTTTTATAATCTTAAACTAAGCATTATTTGTCTCAAAAAAAGCTTACCAATGGATTTATATTTTACCATCTACAATTTTCATAAAAAAACAAACTTTAAATAGTTTTTTGTTTGTTGCTGGTGACAATTTTAACTCAAAAATAAACTGCGGCAACTCTGCCACACTACATTTAAAAACTTAAGGAAAAAAGAAAAGAAAACAGGAATCTAAAAAATTTCGATATTCAGATAGGGAGCTAAAAATAGGAACAAATCCCGAAACATATCCGATAAAACCAATTTTGTGCCTTACCTTTTTGGTTAAATACTTAACGAAGAAAAGAGGCTGGGATGCGACCCACACTGATAACTTCCCATCCCGTCTGTCGATTTGTCTTACTTAAAAGTTTGTCTATATGAATCAAGTTTTACCAAATTTGGGTACTATTTTTTGTAGGTTTTATTTTTTTATGAAAAAAAGGACTGTCGGATTTTTATAAAAAAAATTACTGAATATCGAAAACAATATTTTCTGTGAAATAAAATAAGAAGCCAATATTTGTAATTTTTGAAAAGCTATTTGAGTCGAAAGTAAATTTTTACCAAGTTCTAGTATTGTTTTTTTTTAGGTTTTTATTTTTTGTAAAAAAAACTGTCAATTCGATTTTTCTCAAAATTTTATCGAATGTTGAAATAAATATTTCTTATAAGTTTAAATTAGTCAGAAGCCGTTATCTCAAATTTTTGAAAAGATATTTGAGTCGAAAATCAATTTTTAACAACCTTTTTTAATTTTTTTTTCGGTTTTTAATTTTTTGTAAAAAACCTGTCAATTCGATTTATTTCAAAATTTTACTGAATGTTGACAACAATATTTTTGAAAGATAAAAGTAGTTTAAAGCCAATAACTCAAAGTTTTAAAAAGATATTTGAGTCGAAAATCAATTTTTACCAACTTTTATTAATTTTTTTTTAGGTTTTTATTTTTTGTAAAAAAAACTGTCAATTAGATTTTTCTCAAAATTTTATCAGATATCAAAAACATTATTCTTCATTGCACAAAATTGTTTTGGAGATGAAATCATATTTTAGTCGTAACATTTTCGAGGTGACAAATTTTTTTTTTCAGTTTTTTTGATTTATAAAAAAAACCGTTAATTGGATTTTTTTCCAAAAATATAATTCTTTTGTATCACGTTACAATATATAATATGAAATTTAATTCTAGTCTCTAGCGTCATTGGTTCATGAGATATTTAGGTTTGACCAAAATGTTCACCTTTTTTTTTAAACTGCTATGGTAAAAAAACCACCCGCGCAATTTTCTTGAGAGCCCTTTCTGCATCTTTCTGCCTTATTATCTGTATAACAAAATTTATTTGAAGTCGATATCTCTTCTGGTTCTTGAGCTATGGACGACGAAAAAAACGTCGCGAACGTACGGACGTACGGACGTATGTACGTACACACGCACGCACAGACATCTTTCTAAAAATCTTTTATTTCGACTCTAGGGACCTTGAAACGTCGAGAAATGTCAAAATTTTCAATTTTTCAATTTGGACCCATTACAATAACTTCCTATGGGAAGTTAAAAAGGTACAAAAAAAGTGGAGGACCAGATAGAATAATATGCTTGAGTGCGTCATCTATCCCGACACGGCATGCATCTCTCCCGCAATTACGCTAGTATACGAGTATATAATGCTATCTCATCCCCTATCTAAATACCCGGTCTAATGATTGATATGGGCGTAAAATTTAACCCAGGTTTCCAAATTTTAATGGAAATTGGGCATTATCCTTTGATTGTCAGGAACAAAATCTTATTTAAAAAAGAGGCTGGATTGCGACCCACACTGATAACTTCCCATCCCGTCTGTCGATTTGTCTTGCTTAAAAGTTTGTCTATATGTATCAATTTTTACCAAATTTGCGTACTATTTTTTGTAGGTTTTATTTTTTTATGAAAAAACGGACTGTTGGATTTTTATAAAAAAATTACTGAATATCGAAAACAATATTTTCTGTGAAATAAAATAAGTTTGAAGCCAATATTTGTAATTTTTTAAAAGCTATTTGAGTCGAAAGTAAATTTTTACCAAGTTTTAGTAGGGCAAAGGGGGTAATTTTAAACGACTTTGCATTTTTTTATTTTTTTTCACTTGTAATGTTTGTAACAGCTTAACTATGCAATGTCGAACATTTTTGTTTATGCTACTTAACTTTGGATTGTATTATCTATCAAAGAGTAGTAATCTTAATGGCGCTTGTTTATTAGTTTTCATAAAATTTGATGTTTACATTTACCCCCTATTTTTTATAATTAAACGAGAAAAATGGGTTAAATGAACACGGTACCAGTCGTCCTACCATTGTGGTAAGGGGTAACCAAGTTATCTGTCCTTATATATGTAGGTACCTACTAGACCAAGGAGATCATCCTTATCGAAAGGGTAACCAGCACGAGATTTGAAATAAGGCACCTTGCTATAGTGCCCTCTACGTCTGACGAAAGTGCTGGTTTTCTGCCTCTAGATATAATGATAGTACGATTTTTCCCTTCACCGATCCTCTGACTTGTATGATGGAGCTGTGGTTTTTGGTTAATACGACGTGGCATCTTTTTGATATAAAATATTGTTAGATCAACAATTTTACAATTATCCCAAATTGTTCACTTTTACCCCATTTTGGTGTTTACATTTACCCATAATAGGAACATAATGGGATAATTGTAAACAGCCAATAACTTTTAAATTTTGTTACACAGACAAATAAAAACATATAGCATGCATTTATGCTTATATTTCACTTTCTTAAAGATAAAATTTAACTTACTTCGATCGCCTTTGTTTGTTTTGCAACGATTTTAATTAGCAATAAAAAACTTAAAAACGCAGAAAAACGAAAGACTCGTGGCAACTAACAAAACATAAATAACCCTTTTACAGATAAGTCCTTCCACGTCTCAATATGATCTAAATATAATGTCTTTTCAAATAATTTCATGGCATGCTTCAAATTATAAACGGTTTTGAGAAAATTAAGCGTGTTTACAATTACCCCTGTGTACAATTACCCCCCCTTGACCCTATTGTTTTTTTTTTTAGGTTTTTATTTTTTGTAAAAAAAACTGTCAAATTGATTTTTCTCAAAATTTTATCGAATTTTGAAAACAATATTTCTTATAATATAAAATTAGTTTGAAGCCAATGCCTCAAATTTTTAAAAAGATATTTACGTCGAAAAACAATTTTTACCAACTTTTGTTAAATTTTTTTAGGTCTTTAATTTTTTGTAAAAAAACTGTCAATTCGAATTTTTTCAAAATTTCACTGAATATTAACAACAATATTTTTTGAAAGATAAAAGTAGTTTAAAGCCAATATCTCAAAGTTTTGAAAAGATATTTAAGTCGAAAATCAATTTTTACCAACTTTTGTTATATTTTTTTTCGGTTTTTAATTTTTTGTAAAAAAACTGTCAATTCGATTTTTTTCAAAATTTGAATGACTGTTGAAAACAATATTTCTTATTAGATAAAATAAGTTTGAAGTCATAATCTCAAGTTTTTGAAAAGATTTTTGAGTCGAAAATCAATTTTTACCAACTTTTTTAATTTTTTTTTTAGGTTTTTATTTTTTTGTAAAAAAATTGTCAATTCGATTTTTCTCAACATTTTATAGAATGTTCAAAACAATATTTCTTATAAGATAAAATAAGTTGGAAGCCTTAATCTCGAGTTTTTGAAAAGATATTTGAGTCGAAATTCAATTTTTACCAACTTTGAGTAATGTTTTTTTTAGGTTTTTATTTTTTGTAAAAAAAAAAACTGTCAATTAGATTTTTTTTTCAAAATTTTATCAGATGTTAAAAACATTATTTTTCTTTGAACCAAATTGTTTGGGAGATGAAATCATATTTTAGTCGTAAAATTTTCGAGGAGACACATTTTTGTTCAGTTTTTTTGATTTATAAAAAAAATCGTTAATTGGATTTTTTTTTTAAAAATATATTTGTTTTGTATCACGTTACAATATATAATATAAAATTTAATTCAAGTCTCTAGCGTCATTGGTTCATGAGATATTTAGGGTTAACCAAAATGTTCACCTTTTTTTAACTGCTATGGTAAAAAAACCACATACGCAATTTTCTTGAGAGCCCTTTCTGCATTTTTCTGCCATATTATCTGTATAACAAAATTTTCGATATCTCTTCTGGTTCTTGAGCTATGGAAGACGAAAAAAACGTCGCGAACGTACAGACGTACGGACGTACGGACGTACGTTCTAAAAATCTTTTATTTCGACTCTGGGGACCTTGAAACGTCGAGAAATGTCAAAATTTTCAATTTGACAAATCGGACCCCATTACAATAACTTCTTATGGGAAGTTAATAATACAGAAAATCATTAAATAAAATATTACACAATATTTTTATACAAATCTGATCACAATTTTAAATTTTACAAAATTTACTTGAATGTGGATTTTGTTTACTATTTAAATCCGCATATTATTTGTTTTATTAATTTGTTGGTGTATTTTATACCCATCCCCGTTTGACTATATGTGAGCACTCCACCCTTCTATATGATTAAAAAAATATATTAAAATATATTTTTATTTAAATACTCGTAGATCGCATGAATAATAATTTTAAAATTTTATTTATTGTTATTGTATTTTTTTATAATAAACCACAAAGCTAATTTCACTTAATTTTTTATATTTCTAAAAATTGCTTAAAATACAATAAATCAATTTTCCTTCATCACACTTTTAAATTATAATAATATTTATTTTATTTTTTCTATTTAATATCTATGTATTTAGTAAAAAAAATGTCATAAATTGTCCAAGTAGAATAATTCATTGGTTTCTTCCATAAATTAATTAATATTTTTTCCTGTGCGTTTGTTTTGTTTTGTTTTTATTTTACATATTTTGAATGAGCATTAAATTCAATGCGAATGCATTATACATTTATTTACCTACGTTATGTTTGTATATATGCATAGTTTCCAATGCCTATTCCATAATGTAAATAGGAAAACGTACATATATAAAAATAAAATTGAGGCCACTCGTCGCGTCGCGTCGTAGTCGTTGCTGTCGTCTTCCAAGCACTTAATATACGAACAAATGACACCAACGTTAAATAGTGGAGGTGGCATATAATACGAGCATCTTAAAATTAAAAAAAAAAGTCTTCTATACTTTATTATCGTTTTGTTTATTCCTCCATCTGTATATGAGAATACATAAATATATAAATTATACACTCTGCTAATTTTACCTTCTTTCAACCCTCAACCATCATACCACCAGGGGCCACCCTTTTTTTTACATACATACTTATATCCCCATTAATTTATGTTTAGCTGTGTAATTTTGTGTGTCAAAATATTATATAGGTACATCAAATTATAGGTTGGCGCTTGCCACCAGTTTGGAGCTTTCAGGCTAAATGAATGTGCACTTCTAATATTAAACCAACAACACCATCATCAATCTGCTACTCTCTACATCATCTACTGAGTTCAGGACCGTATCAGTCCATTCTGTGTATTTAGTGGCACATATCAGGCCTCTTTACACAAAAAATCTCATTTTAACACAATTGTTAATTTTGTAATAATAGTTTAATATCAACAAGTGACAACTAACAAATTTAAGAAATTCACACAGTCCTCGAAAATATGTGACGTTTGTGATGATCAAAAGGCCTGTTTTGAGTCGATGCGGCCTTGACGTCCGAGCTTCTGTGTATTAAAAATGTCAGGGGATGAGATTTGATGGCTTCATAAATATCAAAGCTTCCACTTTTAATTATTTTTTAATAATTTGTTTTAACCACTGTGACACATGAGTTGACATATTGTCAATGAGGTAACAATAATGTGGGGACATTATGTTTTTTTTTTTTGAAACAAATGTTTATCATATTAGATTTGGTTAGTTCAAAAACAAAACAAAAATTTATAAAGTATGTACATATGTGTGTGTTTCTCTGTTCTAATGAGAGGGGGTTGTTTTATTTTGTGTGTGTTATAATTTAGTTGCGAAAACGAACGGGGGTAAGAAACTGAATTGATTTATGTTTATCTGGCAAGCTTTGTAAAAAAGTTGTATTCTTATTTTTTCTTTTTATTAATGAAGAGCAAAAACTTGAGACATTTTGGTGTGGGCATTTATATTTAATTGCCGTGAGTGGGTAATCTATTTTGTAATGTGACCCCGACTAATTTATAGCTTTGCCTATTGTTATGCAAATTAATTTTGATATAATAATTTTGACAAACAAATTTTTGGTCTATAAAAAAGACTATAAAAAGATGAATATAAAATTTCTTATAATAGAAGGCGTTTTTTGTATCATCTTAATAATCAGGAAGTATTGTTGTTTTTTATATGAAAGTGAAATTGAAATGGAAATATGCAATATAAATTAATTTCAAGCTAATTTAATATAATTTACAAAAATCTGTCATGTTTTTTTCGGATTAAAGACAAAAAATGGGCATGAATACAAAATTTTGATTTTCTATCTATAATAGGAGGATTATTTACTATAAATAGAAAGGTACAAAGACTATGTAGGTAAATAGTAAGCTTGTAAAATAAAGATGAACTTTTCTATTAATAAATGCAAATTAAGGATGAATTATGTTGAATCAGTAAGATACTTAGCAACTTAAACAGGGGTATCCATTTTGCGGTTCCAAAAGTAAAAGGAAAAAAGAGGCTGGGATGCGACCCACACTGATAACTTCTCATCCCGTCTGTCAATTTGTCTTGCTTAAAAGTTTGTCTAAATGTATCAATTCTTGCCAAATTTGCGTTCTATTTTTTGTAGATTTTATTTTTTTTATAAAAAAACGGACTGTTGGATTTTTATGAAAAAAATACTGAATATAAAAAACAATATTTTCTGTGAAATAAATAAAGTTTGAAGCCAATATTTTTAATTTTTGAAAAGCTATTTGAGCCGAAAATCAATTTTTACCAACTTTTATTAATTTTTTTGTTTAGGTTTTTATTTTTTGTAAAAAAACTGTCGATTCGATTTTTCTCAAAATTTTTCCTAATGTTGAAAACAATATTTCTTATAAGTTAAAATTAGTTAGAAGCCATAATCTCAAATTTTTGAAAAGATATTTAAGTCGAAAATCAATTTTTACAAACTTTTGTTAAATTTTTTTTTCGGTTTTAATTTTTTGTAAAAAAACTGTAAATTCTATTTTTTTCAAAATTTTACTGAATGTTGAAAATAACATTTTTTGAAAGATAAAAGTAGTTTAAAGCCAATATCTCAAAGTCTTGAAAAGATATTTGAGTCAAAACTCAATTTTTACCAACTTTTTTTTTATTTTTTTTAGGTTATTATTTTTTGTAAAAAAACTGTCAATTCGACTTTTCTCAAAATTTTATCAGATGTCAAAAACATTATTCTTCATTGCACAAAATTGTGTTGGAAATGAAATCATATTTTAGTCGTAAAATTTTCGAAGTGACAAATTTTTTTTTCAGTTTTTTTGATTTATAAAAAAACCGTTAATTGAATTTTTTTCGAAAAATATAATTGTTTTGTATCACGTTACAATATATAATATAAAATTTAATTCAAGTCTCTAGCGCCATTGGTTCATGAGATATTTAGGGTTAACCAAAATTTTCACCTATGGTAAAAAAACCACCCACGCAATTTTCTTGAGAGCCCTTTCTGCATCTTTCTGCCTTATTATCTGTATAATAAAATTTATTTGAAGTCGATATCTCTTCTGGTTCTTGA
Organism: Eupeodes latifasciatus; assembly: GCA_920104205.1. Taxonomy (NCBI): domain Eukaryota; kingdom Metazoa; phylum Arthropoda; class Insecta; order Diptera; family Syrphidae; genus Eupeodes; species Eupeodes latifasciatus. The sequence goes on from OV049926.1 coordinate 159,383,641, forward strand.
GCTATGGACGACGAAAAAAACGTCGCGAACGTACGGACGTACGGACGTACGGACGTACGTACACACGCACGTACGGACGTACGTACACACGCACGCACAGACATCTTTCTAAAAATCTTTTATTTCGACTCTAGGGACCTTGAAACGTCGAGAAATGTCAAAATTTTCAATTTGACAAATCGGACCCATTACAATAACTTCCTATGGGAAGTTAAAAATAAGCCATAAAGTGCCATAAGACAGTCCTAATTCCTGAGAACGACGAGGAATCGACACATTCGGGTCTTGGGCAACACTTTCACTTACAGCAGCGATATTTTCAGATTTTCAGTGGTACGAGTGAAACGATGATGCACTGACCTAAAAATATCTGTAACCAATCCAGTCTCTTAAAATTTCTTCACAATTTTGTCAATTACTTGCGTAGTTGGACGATTCTGTAAACCATAATCTCCTCTTAGAGCACGATATGTGGCTGTGGAAGAATCACCATTTCAATTATTTTTATACGTTGTGCGATCCATATTCGTAAATGTAAAACTTTCAACTGAATCAAAAAATGGTTTAACAACTTAGTTTGACCGATGTCGAATTCCAGCCCTTTACTTTTGAAACCGCAAAATAGATAACCCGTTATATGCAAATTTTATTGATAAATTTAAATTGAATTCTATCAACGTTTGAAGTTATGTACTATTTGTAAACTAGAAGAAAAAGTCGAACATTTTACATTGTATTACTTAAAATTAAAGAGTTTTCTAGCTAAATTGGCAATCGTTTTAATGTTTTTTGATTTTTGTCAATAAAGTCAACATTACACCGCAAAATGCTAAACAAAATAGCAATACAACAACAAAAAAAGTAATAAAAATATAAAAGTTATGTATTTTTGTGCCAAATATGGTGTATTGACTTTATTTGGCACTTGTATTTCTTTCAGTGGTTTTATACATTTTTTCTTACCTATGATTTTTTTCAAAATCCAACTTCCAACTGTAGTATTGAATTGGCTTAGAGCCTTTTTGCACACACATTTGTCCAGAGCAATAGACACAGAGTGGTTTCCAAAAACAGAAAAACAACAGCCAACAGCAATAATAATATAACATATATTAAAACATAAGCATTTACTACTAAAATTTATACTACATTATGTATATACGACTTTACCTACGAAAAGTTAAAGTTTATGTACATATAATATAGCAAAGAGTGTAATGCGATTAGGCTGAGATAGATGTTATAGCATTTATTTGTCATTTCTTAAGTCACCTTGACTAAGTGTTTATGCGTTTAGAGATAGTGGACATTTATTTGAGGTTTTGGTACAAAAATCATGGAGTTGAAGTTAGGGGGTAAATGAAAAATTGGTGGACTACGCCGCGCCGCCACCGTGGTGGTAAATAGTGTTAGTTGTAAGTCTTAACTTGGTTAATAGTATTTAACACATTTTGAATGGTGAAAGCTACAACGTAATGATGTATAATCTGGTAAACAGTTTTTACTATATTTAAGTGTTTTTAACTTTTTTTTCAGCAAAAGTTGGAAATGGTTCAAAATGAAACCATTTGTTCTTGGATATCAATTATAAGAATCAAAATACCAAATTAAGTTTTATTTAGATTATTCGAATAGAGGTACTTCTGGGATTTTTTTAAAAGTAGCAAAACTGTTTGTATTTCCAAAACAACTATCATATTAGATATTCAGTTCGAAAAAAATCCTACAAAGCTGAACACAGTTGGCAAGCTTCCTCAACAATTCTTCAAAAGGACCCTAAATTTTGAGTTTGGAAAACAATTTTAAGAAGTGATGAGAGAGGGTAAAGTGCGTACATGTTAACCAAAAACTAAGTTTTTTTCAAGAACGGAGTTGATGGCATACACATTACAACTCATGTAGCTCTGCACAATTATGATTGTATATTATATTGCTGAGCAAACAATGGAATATTATTTTCAACATTGAAATATTTTTTTTTTGTATTGCAAAATATTCTCTAATCCAAAACAAAGTTTAAGAGTAGTACCTTAAAAAAAAAATATTGAAAAAAGTGGGTAACCCAAATCCGTCCGTCTGTCTGCTTGTCCTCACTCCTGAGGCCCAAGCCGCATTTGGTCGATTGAGTTCAAACTTAATAATTAAGGTTTTAAACTGTTTCGAGCTGGGCGTTTTTTTTTTTAACTTCCCATTGAAAGTTATTGTAATCGGTCCGATTTTTCGTTTCAAGGTCTAAATAAAAGATTTTTAGAGAGTTGTCTGTGCGTACGGCCGTTCAGGAAGTTTTTTTCGTGGTATATAGCTCAAGAACCAGTAGAGATATATAGACTTCAAATAAATGTTGTTCTACAGATAATAATGCAGAAAGATGCAGAAAGGACTCTCAAAACATTGAGTGGGTGGTTTTTTTACCATAGAAATATAAAAAAAATTAACATTTTGGTTAAACCAAAATATCTCACGAACCAATAATGCTAGCCACTTGAATTAAATTGCATATTACTCGTATGTATTGTAACGTGATACCAAACAAGTAAATTTTTGGAAAAAATCCAATTAACTGTTTTTTTTATAGATCAAAAAAACTGATAAAAAATAATAGTCACCGCGAATATTTAAAAAACAAAAAAAGGTTTTATCTCCAAAACAATTTTATGCAACGAAGAATAATGTTTTTGATATTTGATAAAATTTTAATAAAAATCGAATTGACAGTTTTTTTTTACAAAAAAATAAAAACCTAAAAAAAAAACATTACTAAAAGTTGGTAAAAATTTACTTTCGACTAAAAATATCATTTTAAAAATTTTAAATATTGGCTTCAAACTAATTTTATCTCACAGAAAATATTGTTTTCGATATTCAGTACATTTTTTATAAAAATTCAAGGCAGTTTTTTTTTTATAAAAATTATAATCTACAAAAAATAGTACGCAAATTTGGTAAAAATTGATGTTCGGTTCTCGATATCTAGTGAACAATAAAAGATATTGACTCCAAATTAATTTCATTCATCCAATTTGTATTTGTTTGTATAAGAAATACGAATTTTCAAGAAATGCTACTAAAAGTTGGCTTTCGTCTAAAAATCTCTTTAACAAAAATAGATTTTGAAATCAACTTATTTGATCATATGCAAACTTTTTTAACAAAACTCGATAATTTATGCTGCTTTTAAGCAAGACAAATTGACAGACAAGATGGAAAGTAAATCGAAAATTCGAATTTTGTCAGAAGCTCATTTCTGACAAAATTCGAAATATAATTTTTTTTTTCTTGACTTGGCTTTTTTTAACAAAAAACACATATTATTGTATTGCCCCAGAAGAGTACCCCCCATAGAAACGTTATATTGTTTTTAAGTTTTTTCAAAAACTAATGAATTGACTTTAATAATGTGTTTTCTGCACAACTCTTATACTTTCTCAACAAGATATAATGATGGCTATGGTTTTCTTAGGTTTTTAAAAATCTATTAACATTTTTTTTTTCAAAATTCGATATCTCAGAAAGGGGTCAACATTTTTTAACGAAACTCAAATATTTAATATATATTTATAAGGCTTAAATAACTGCATACCAAACATTTTTTAAAACAAAATTTTATACATTTTATTTATACAAAATTAATTCAAACAATCGTTCTAACGATTTTCGAAGAGAAGTTTAGGTAATGAATCAAAGTTTTTTGATTAATTAGATGACAATAAAAGTTTTGAATACAAAAATTATTTTGTAGGTACATTTTAAAATATAATAATATGAGAAACATTTTTAAAAAGACTTTTAGGATACACCATCAACTTCGTGCGACCCGGTTGTTCATTTTATTGAAAGTTACAAAGGACCAAATATAAATGTTTTTTTTTTCTAAATTTCTAAGATATTTTTTTTTTCTACTATCACTATCACTATCTTTTTTGTGGTTCTCTTCAAAACATTTAAAATAAGGTCTAAGTCGGACAAAGTATCGCCTAGTTCCAAAATTGTTCGTTTTTTACCAATTTTTTTGAAGTGTTTCAGTATTCTTTAAGAATTAAATGATGCTTGATCCGATATTCATGATGGTGCAAGGTATTTTTACTTGCGACATATAGGAAGTATATGGCAAGTTTTGCATTCGTGCAAAATTTCGAACTCGAGATTTTAATCAAACATGATATTACGATGGTAGAGAAGTCGAAAAAAGTGGGTCCCGTGATTCCGTCCGGTCTGTTTTGTCTGTCTGTCCATGCTCCTACAGCCTAAACCATTGGGTCGATTGAGTTCAAACTTGGAAGTTAAGGTTTTGAGCAGATTCGCGTTAGGCGTTTTTTTCATTTTTTTTTAAGATCAAAACTAACAGTGGCCCCCATACAATTTTTTGATCAAAAAACGAAAATTCGAATTTTCTCAAAAACAAACCGATAGATTTTTTTTTAATTTTCTCTAAAATTTTATTTTTTAATTTCGCTTCTTTTAATAAGAAAAACATATTTTTGTATTGCTCAGGAAAGGCACCACTCATAGAACCGTTTTTTTGTTTTTTAATTTTCTCAGCAACTTATGAACCGATTTCAATAATTTTTTTTTTGAATAAGCTCTTATATTGCCTTAACAATATTTGATTATCAAAAGTGCAATTTTTTATTTTTTGGATTTTAAAAAAAATATTGAATTTTTTTTTTCAAAATTCTATATCTCAAAAACGGGTCAACATTTTTTTACGAAATTCAAATGTAGAGCGTATATTTACAATCACTAAACAACTGCATACCAAAAATATTTTTAGAACAAAATTAAAAAAATTTATATATAAAAAATTAATTTAAAAAAAAAACCGCTCTACCGATTTTCAAAAAAAAAAATTGAAAAATCAAGGGTTTTTTGATTTATAAAATGGCATTTAAATTTTTGAAGACAAACTTATTTTTCAGGTAAAATTTTGAATCTTAAAATAATTTTTTTTAAATTATTTTAACTGTAATGTAACCCCCTCCCATCTCACCATGTCTTTACATAAAGCTGAGCACGCCAATGAACTATTCCATATTCGTTTTAGACACCTACCTAACTACACAACCAATAGGCGATCGCTTTACAATTTAAACATACATGTTTTTCCTCTTTCTTATCTTCAGATAATTTATTTTCCATCCTGGTTCTTCCAATATAAAATTAAAATAAGGCTATCCAAAGGAAAAAGCTTTGAACGAACTAGTTGAATACACAAACAATTGTTTTCGTTAAGTATGCTTACAAGTATTTTTCATTTCCGGGATGAGTTGTCCTAGGATGAGTTGTGTCTTGGGATGAATCGCGCGGTTTTTTTGACAAATCAAATGGCATTTATATCTTTGAACATAAATTTATTTAACAGGTATATTTTTAAATCTTATATATGTAGGTACTTTTTTAAACAGACTCTTTGCATACAGGAGCAAGTTCGTGCGACCCAGTCGTGCATTTTATTTAATATTCAATTGGATAAGTTGACCTGAAAATTTTCATTTTCGACGTTTCAAAGTCATCAGAATTTAAATTTATCCTCTTAAAAGGGATTCCACAATTACGTATGATCGGGATAACTTTTCAGTTTTCCATATTTCATAAACGAGCAGAAGTATTGCATTCAAATACGTTTTGTCTTTCAGTAAAGATGTATAGATATGAATTCCAAAAAAGTTAAGAGGTTTAATTATAGTAATTTAAGAAAAATTTAAACATTTTGTTATGTGTTCCAATATTTCACGTAAAAATAATGTTATCGAAAATAAATATTAATATTTACAATATGACAATATTAAGAAAAAGAATACATTAAAATTTTTAATAGATCACAAAATTGAAAATATATTTTTAAGTTTAAATATTTCGAAATCGAAAATAAAGGTTTTAAGCAGATTTCCATTAGACGTGTTTTATTTTTGTTAAGAAAAAAATAACAAAAGTTCCCACACAAATCTGTCAAATTACAAATTCTAAGTTTTTTTTTTTAAAAAACACAACGTCTTTTTATTGTTAAGTTTATTTACAGTATTTTACAATACAGAATTTTGATAAGAAAATCCCTTTTTAAAGAACATATCATAATAATTTTTCATTATATATCATTTTCTAATATACTTCTCTTTAATAATAAAATACGTACCTATGATAATTCATAAGTTATAGAATTATCAAGAAAAACAAACCAAAATTTTGAGATTTAGTGTTTTGCTCATACAGAATTTTAAAATGAAGAATTTTGGGATACAGTATTGTGAGATATAGTATTTTGACAATTCAGCATCTTGAGATGCAGTATTTGGAAATACAGAATATTACACACATAGTATTATACAGAATTTTGACCATACGGTATTTATAAAAACAGCATATTCACACGCTCCTTTTTTTTCTAAAAATATCTTTTTTTTAATTTTAAATTATTTTCTGGAACCGATGAACCGATTTAAATAACTTTTTTTTTCAACAAACTCGAAGTAATAGTTAATGATAAAAAATGTTATATTATTTTTTTTTTCTCAAAATTCAATATTTCAAAAACTGGTCAAAATTTTTTAACGAAATTTAAATTTTAAACGTATTTCTATAAGCACTACAAATCTGCATACCAATTTTCCAAATTCCCTATAAAAAGCTCAAACCTTAGGTTAGGTTAGGTTAAAGTGGCTGTTGGTTGGGACGTCCAACACACTTAGACCAAAGAATGGTCCGTTGTGATACCACATGGATCAGTTAATCAGCTTAACTCGTTGAACCAATTGGAGCTTCGAATGAAGCGTAGGAGACAAGTAATGTCTGAATTTTTTAGATCGCTGGTATCGTTAAAGTAGTAGTTTCCAAGGTGGATTCTACGTCTTTGTGATAAGGCAGGGCATGTGCACAGAAGATGAGAGATTGTCTCCTCTTCTTCTTCGTCCATGCAACTCCTACAAAAATCATTTGCAGGGGCTCCAAGTCGAATAGCATGCCTTCCTATTAAGCAGTGCCCAGTCAGACAGATTAATTGCTTTGTGCGCCTGGCGCTAAGATTAGGCCAAATTAATTTAGTCGCTACACAGGTAGTGGTGTTATTCCACCTGAAGTTTGTTTTCTCTATGGTATCTTGCCTTAGCATGAGTTTACATGTAGCTAAGGGGATACCTATGCTAGCATTGTGAGCCAGCAGAGGTAAAGTTGTTCCGCTTTTTGCAAGTTCGTCAGCTTTGCAATTTCCTGGAATGTCTCTATGGCCCGGCACCCAGAAAAGGTGAATGTTGAACTGTGTAGCCATCTCCGTAAGAGATGATCGACAATTTAGGGCTGTTAATGAATTTGTAGAGACAGAGTCTAAGGATTTTAACGCAGCTTGGCTATCCGAGAAGATGCGTATATCATTAGTTGATATAACGTTTTCTCTAAGCCAGGATAGGACTTCTTTTATAGCCAGGATTTCAGCTTGGAACACGCTACAATGATCGGGTAGACGAAAGGAGAGACTTAAGTTAAGTCTATCTGAGTATACGCCTCCACCAACCCCATCCTCCGTTTTTGATCCGTCTGTATAAAAGTTTATAGGACCATTGTTCAAAAATGATGTATTCTCCCAAGAAGACCTGGGAGGTATAGTCACTTTGAAGCTATAGTTATTAAACTGAGGATGGGGTATGTTGTAGTCAATATTACTGTTTATAGTTCTGAACGAGTTCAAAATAGTGGTGTGGCCAATTCCATTATTGATCCACAGAGAGGAAGCCTGAAGCCGTATGGCAGTACTAGCGGCCGTTTGTTTGCTGAAAAAGTCCAGCGGTATTAGATGGAACAGAACATCTAGTGAGGCGGAGGGGGTGGAGCGAAGTGCTCCTCCCATACACAGGCAGGCTGTTCGTTGGACTTTGCTGAGTTTATCGCGATTTGTCGCTGTATCGTCCACCATACCACTACTCCATAAGTAAGGATCGGTCTTATGACCGAGATGTATACCAATGGCCTTTTTACAGGAGAACAGGGCTACTGTGGCCTTGTTTATTCTCTCTTGAATATTAGGTTTCCAACTTAATTTCTTATCTAAAATGAGACCCAAGTATTTTGCTTGTTCAGAGAATTTAAGTGGTACACCATTTATGAGGGGGGGTCAATGTGTGGGACTTTGTATTTCCTTGTGAAGAGGCAAAGGTCGGTTTTTTGTGGGTTAACGCCTAGTCCACACCGACTAGCCCATCTGGTGAGCTTATTTAAAGCGTTTTGTAAGAGTTCTTTTAGTATATTGGGATGTTTACTCGTTACTGCAATAGCTACATCGTCCGCATAGGCAAACACTCTGTATCCCTCTCTTTCTAGAGTAGTTAGTAATTCATTTATTACTAAATTCCAGAGGAGAGGGGATAGGACACCACCTTGTGGCGTACCTCTGCTGACACCCCTTTGTGTAGTAAAATCGCCCAGTTTTGAATTGATAATCCTGCTTATCAGCATTTGATTAATCAATTCGCTGATCGATTTATCTACCTTCAGAGATGTCAATACACGTGCAATTGCAGATGTGTCGACATTGTTAAATGCACCTTCTATATCTAAGAAGGCAACTAAGGTGTACTCTTTATGATGGAGGGAATATTCGATTGTACGTACTATACTGTGTAGAGCCGTTTCAACTGATTTCCCTTTGTTGTAGGCGTGTTGAGCCTTTGAAAGGAGGGACTTATTAATACTTGCCCTTAAGTGGATATCGATCAAACGTTCAAAAGTTTTGAGAAGGAATGATGATAAGCTGATAGGTCTTAGGTCTTTAGGGTTAACGTGGCTGGATTTTTCAGCTTTTGGAATAAAAACAACTTTAACTTGTCTCCAAGACATCGGGATGTATGCCAATTTAAGGCATCCCTTGAAGATGTTTTCTAGGATGGGTATTAGAAAACTTGCATTTTCTTGCAGTTCGGCTGGAATTACACCATCCGGACCAGCAGATTTATATTGCTTAAAGCTGTTAATAGCTCATTTGAGTTTTTCCCTAGTGACTAGACCTTGTGGGGGATGTAATGTATTGCCACCATTATTAAGTGCAATGTTATTAATAATATTAGAGCTACCAGGAAAGTGAACGTCTAGTAGCAAGTTGAGCGATTCTTCGCTTGAATTGTTTCAGAGGCCGGAGGCGTTTTTCAAGCAGATTGGCATGATTGGATTTTTGGAGAGGATTTTGCGCAGCCTGGATGCTTCGGAGCAATCTTCCACGTTGCTACAGAAGTTTTTTCAGGACGATCGTTTGGTTTTCCTCAGTTCTTTTTTATATATCTTCAGTGATTCTTTATATGAATCCCAGTCAGACATGTCTCTAGAAGCTTTCGCTCTGTTAAAGAGTTTTCTGCAATCTTTTCGAAGTGGATCCAGCCCTGAGTTCCACCAGTGTGGCTTCTTTTTACCTCTTACTTGTATAAGAGGGCATGCAGTATCTAGAGCTTTGTTTAGGGCTAATGTTAGATTATTGACTTTGTCGTCAAGATCTTCAATGTTGGAGGGAGTATTAAAGAGTTCAGGTTTTACAAAACTATTTAACTCCATACTGTATGGTGGGCGTTAGCGTCACTACCGATGATGAGGCCGATGTTGAGCCTTTGTGCTTCAGTTATCAATCTCTCCAGAGTGTCACCCGGGAGAGGGCCAAGATGGTCGTGGTCAAGATACGCCGACGCCAGCCAGAATGTTCCTTTGGCTGTTTCCAGACTTGCGGCGGTGATATCTCGATCGCTGAAATTAGGGAGTAAATATACATTTAGGCTGCATTTTACTAATATGCAAGATCTGGGTTCATCCTCACCTGATGCATACAGCACGCAGTATCTGGGAGTCCTGATTCCTCGAACAATGGATTTAACAATCCAGGGTTCTTGAATCAGGACAATATCTTCATCGCTGCTGGATAAGCGAAAGCTTAAACCTTAATTTACCGCGTTTTTTTTTAGTTTTTTTGCTTATAAACAAATTATCAGCTAAAGGTGTTTACGGTCAGCGTAGTAGGTTTCTTTCCATCCCACCTTTTTTTTAAGGTCCATTTTTATAACTAAAAAAGAGGCTGGGATGCGACCCACACTGATAACTTCCCATCCCGTCTGTCGATTTGTCTTGCTTAAAAGTTTGTCTATATGTATTAATTTTTATCAAATTTGCGTACTATTTTTTGAAGATTTTATTTCATTGAATATCGAAAATACGAGTTATATTTTCTGTGAAATAAAATAAGTTTGAAACCAATATTTTAAATTTTTGAAAAGCTATTTGAGTCGAAAGTAAATGTTTACCAAGTTTTAGTACCTATTGTTTTTTTTTTAGGTTTTTAATTTTCTGTAAAAAAACAAAATTTGTCCTAATGTTGAAAACAATTTTTCTTATAAGTTAAAATTAGTTGGAAACCATAATCTCAAATTTTTGAAAAGATATTTGGGTCGAAAATCAATTTTTACCAACTTTTGTTAAATTTTTTTTTAGGTTTTTAATTTTTTGTAAAAAAACTGTCAATTTGATTTTTTTTCAAAATTGTACTGAATGTTGACAACAATATTTTTTGAAAGATAAAAGTTGTTTGAAGCCAATATCGCAAAGTTTTGAAAAATATTCGTGTCGAAAGTCAATTTTTACCAAGTTTTATTAATTTTTTTTTAGGTTTTTATTTTTTGTAAAAAAAACTGTCAATTCGATTTTTCTCAAAATTTTTCCGAATGTTGAAAATAATATTTCTTATAAGATAAAAAAAGTTTGAAGGCCTTAATCTAAAGTTTTTGAAAAGATATTTGATTCGAAATTCAATTTTTACCAACTATGAGTATTGTTTTTTTTAGGATTTTATTTTTTATAAAAAAAACTGTCCATTAGATTTTTCTCAAAATTTTATCAGATATCAAAAACATTATTCTTCGTTGCACAAAATTGCTTTGAAGATGAAATCATATTCTGGTCATACAATTTTCGAGGTGACAACATTTTTTTTTTTTAGTTTTTTTGATTTATAAAAAAACCGTTGATTGGATTTCTTTCCAAAAATATATTTGTTTTGTATCACGTTACAATATATATTATAAAATTTAATTCAAGTCTCTAGCGTCATTAGTTCATGAGATATTTAGGTTTTACCAAAATGTTTACCTTTTTTTTAAACTGCTATGGTAAAAAAAACCACCCACGCAATTTTCTTTAGAGCCCTTTCTGCATCTTTCTGCCTTATTATCTGTATAACAAAATTTATTTGAAGTCGATATCTCTTCTGGTTCTTGAGCTATGGAGGACGAAAAAAACGTCGCGAACGTACAGACGTACGAACGTACGGACGTACGAACGTACGTACACACGCACGCACAGACATCTTTCTAAAAATCTTTTATTTCGACTCTAGGGACCTTGAAACGTCAAGAAATGTCAAAATTTTCAATTTGACAAATCGGACCCATTACAATAACTTCCTATGGGAAGTTAAAAATACTGTTTTCTCATTTAAAACAAAAGTTCAGCATTCAGCAGTTTAATTTAATATAAATTGTTAAGTATAAATTAAATTTTATTAAAAAGTTCCTGTAATAAAAGTTATTTTGAAAATATTATTTCAATATTTTTTTGAACTTAACACACAATAACTTTACCTATGAAAATACTCATGTATATTATAATCATTTAAACTTTCGCATTAAAATAAGCTTTTTCTATAAATCTGTTAACTTGTATCAACATTATCATGAAAGCCTGAGTATAATAAGAAAATAATGCATCGAGCATATTATTAATGAATAAAAAACTTTATGAATAAAATAAATAAGTAAAAACATTAAACAGAATCAAAACTAATTCAATACGTTGCTTTGAGGCGAAATTATACGAATCAATCTATTTTGAAATTTTTAAGAACTTCGTTGATAATAATTTAATTTAAAAAGCAAAATTATAAAATCGATTTTTCAACCTCTGACCTCTTTTGATATGAATCTAAATATTTGTTTTATAAAACAACCACAATTTCTAAGAAAATTCTAATAACTGTGTCAAAGTGAAATTAACATTCAAAAGCTCGAACCTAATGATTAACATTTTTTATCAAAACTAATTTTTCCTAAATCAAAAATTATTTCAATGGAATATTATTCCCAGGTTATACACAAATTCCGATGAATGCCAAATTCTGGGAAGCCCAAAAATAGAGTTCTCAGCCAGTCTGTGTTTTTATCGCAGGTTTTTGGATATACTGGATTAGTATAACAAAACAGTGTTAACAAGCTTCTCTATAACCACCATAATTGTCAACATAATATATAATGATCCACCTCCCACTATCGCTTCAAAAAAAAAAAAACCACCCACGTTGCGTTGTTTTGAAATGTCATAAAATATAATACACAATAACACAATCCCAGTAATATGCCTGATGCTTGTATTATAATATTAATTTATTTGAATTGTACGTCGACGGTCGCTCGCCGTTGCCGACACCACCGCGCGCCGCCGCCATCATTTGGTGTTAATTTTTTGTGCGAACTCTGGTCACTAATTTGTCATTTGGCATATCAATCTTTTTTAAGTTGAGACACTAAGAGTGGTGTAATGAATGTGTTTTTGTACAATAATTTGTCAGATCAGCCCATCAAAGCTTTTACTCTCTTTTATTTTTATGAAAAATAAAAAAAAACAAGTAACAAAAATTGGCACCATCCAGCAGGCGTTAAAAAGGTGGCTAAATGATTTAAATAAATCAAAACCATGGACGCAATTAATTAGAACCATGATTAAGAGGACGTTCTTTTTTTTTTTGTTTTGTTGGTTATAATTAAGAAGTAGGAAGACAGAAAAAAAATCGCAATGATTTGGAATTTTTATTGGATTTTAAAAGATCTAGGTACGCGTGTGATTGGGATGTGATTTATTAACTCTTTCTATTTAAAATATAACTTATTCTATGTTTCACTTAAAAAATGCATTTTCATCCAATTTGAGATTGGAAAGGAAAATTCATAAAATTCCACACAAGTATTAAAAATATCTTTTTTCAACCGCACATGGAGAATGTGAATTGCTTAACCCAGCTCTGTTTTTTCCTATCATTTTGATATTCAAAACTTTAAAACCAATGTGCATCGGTATTTCCTCTTTAATCCTTCGCTATTTTCCTAAAGCTCTGTCTTTAAACTTTAAATATGTTAAGGGTATTAATAACCCCTTGAGTGCACGTTAATTATAAAAAAAATATCATTTAAAGATGATAATGTGAGGTTTACCTTTTATGTAAATGTTCCAAAAAAATGCTTCCAATCTAAGAATTTAAATTTACAAGAACCTGTCCCAAGATTCTTACATTAATATTTCAAAACTGTGATTTACAATAATTCTGACATGCAGTTTGGATTTCGGGAAAACTCTCGAAACTGATGAAGTTTCAACACGACATCGGTACAACCTTCTGGATGTCAAAATTCTATTGGATAAATGCTCGAAACTAGAATGTATAGCGTTTTGACTTCTGACCAATCTATCTCCGACAACTGTGAAAACCTCCTCTTTTGTGATGATTCCTTGACCCACTGTACATCAATGTGGCCACTTATATAGCTGTAGGAAAAGTCCCATATTCTCGAAAGCCAGCTGGGTCTTTCACCGTCTCTTTTCGTTGATGAAAAAAAGCACTGATGGGTTAAGTCAACAGACCAAGATTATGAATTTGTTGAGACTAGTAATTGGTTACAGCTTTTTCGTTTGGTATTCCAACTCTTAAACAGTCATGAATCCGTCATGAAGTCTTTGAAAGGAAGATACTAAAGATCTGCACTTGATTTATCTTCAACAGGGAGCGTCAAAAACAGGATATTCAGAAAGGAAAATAACAACTACTTACTCAGTTTGATTAAGAAACTATTAGGCAACTCAACCATATATCCGAACAAGCTTTTTAGAAGGTTGACAAACCGTAAGCTACTACCCAAGCATAGGTACATCAGCAATATAGACAAAAGGTATGAAGACATGATAAAATCAATAAAGAAGATGCCACTGTATTCTTTATAGTCCAAAATTTGTCAAAAAAAATATACGCCATTACTAAAACTTTAACCCTACACGTTACCTTAAAAACGCATCGAAAAATTAAAATTCACTACGAAAACTATGGACTCTTTTCAGCCACAGATTACAAAACTAAGGCACTTTTAGGTCTTCGTGGAACACTTTCTATACGAGCTATCAGAAAATGTATACAATTTTAGAGCCACTATCAGTCTCCTTCACCATCGACAGACGTAACTTTGAGGTAGTCAAGGACTTCGTCTACCTAGGCTCCGTTGTAAACTCAGAAAACCACACCAGCTCTGAGATCAAACGAAGAATAACTCTTGCTAACCGCTGTTTCTTTGGGCTAAGAAAGCAATTGAGTAGCAAAGCCCTCTCTTGAGGACCAAAGTGTCGCTATATAAGACACTCATCATCCCCGTCCTGCTATACGCTGCAGGAGCATGGGACTATGACAAAAGCGGATGAAAGCACCTTGGGTCGTTTCGAGAGAAAAGTTTTTCGTGCGATCTACGGTCCCGTATGCATCGAAGGGGAGTGGATGAGAAGATGGAACGACGAGCTTTACAGGCTGTACAGCAACGTAAACTTAGCCAGAAGGGTAAAAGTCGAACAACTAAGATGGCTGGGTCACGTAGAGCGCATGGAAACCAATGCTCCGACCCGAAAAGTCTTCGAATCTACATCCACAGGACAGCGCAGTAGAGGAAGACCTCGAATCAGGTGGCACGCACAAGTGGAAAGTGACCTCACCCAACTTGGAGCGCGAAACTGAAGACATCTAGCTAGGGACCGAGCTAGATGGAGAAGTTTGTTGGGTGAGGCCCTAGTTCATAAAGGACTGTAGCGCCACCTTAAGTAAGTAAGTAAGTATCAGTCTCCTTAACATCGCATACAAAATTTTCTCTGCCGTAAAATGTGAACGTCTAAAACCCATTGTCAACAAACTCAAAGGTCCTTATCGTTGTGGTTTTAAACCAGGAAAGTCCATATTCGAACAAATATTCACATTTTTACAGATCTTGGAAAAAAACCCAAGAACATCAAATTTAGATTCACCATCTTTAAGAGTATATGGACTTCAAGACCACATATGACAGCATCTACAAGGACGAATGCTATAGAGCCATGTCTAGTTTTGCCACCCCTGCCAAACTCGTCCATTTGTGCAGGATGGCCATTGAGAATTTGAGATGCTCCCTTAAGTTTGGAAACAACTTAATAGAAACTTTCGAATGTCAAAAAGGCTTTAGACAAAGTGATGCGCTGTTATACGATTTCTTTAACATCGTCCTTGAAATAATATTGCAGAACTCCCACGTCAAAACTAGAGGCACTATATTTCTAAAATCTGTCCAACAACTCGTATATGCTGACGACATTGACATAATCGGAAGAACTTAGCGTGATGTCAATGGGACTTTTATGAGTATTGAGACAGATGTGGCAAAAAAGTACTTTTTGTCATCTAGCAAGAGCCTAAAAAACCGAAGTTTCGGACAAAACGTCACTATCGACATACCTAGTTAGTTAGTTAGTTAAAGACTTTGTGTACCTGCTTCACTATAAATGCAGAAATCAATACCAGCACAGATAACAAACGAAGAATTACTTGTTTCTATGGGCTAAAGAAAGCAATTGAGTAATAAAGCTCTCCCTAGCGCAACCAAAGTTTCGCTATATAAGCTTCCGGTGTTTAAGAGCCAACCCAACTGAGGAAAACCGGAAAAGGTTTAAACAAGCCATTAAGGAATGCAAAGCCCATATTCGAAGGACCAAATTCCACCTTACCAGATAGTGTCATGGCTCCCCCAGTTCTTGAACGCGTAAATGATTCTATGGGACCAATCTATTTTCGTACTCGTACTGTGGCGAGAGTTTTTAAAGATCTTAACATTCATAAATCCGTCCGGTCCGGATGATATCCCCGCTATTATTCTGAAGAAGTGTTTTTCCATGCCAGCAAAACCACTGCGTAAGCTTTTCCATCTATCCTATTCTTCTTGGCTCGTTCCGAGTAGTTGGAAAACTGCATTTGTTCAGCTAATCCCAAAAAAAAGCGAATCTTCATCCCCCGCAAATTATCGACCGATAGCACTAACGCTGATTAATTATCAGCTTAAGAAATATCTTGAGGAACGGAAGCTTCTTAATGACCGGCAATACGGCTTTCGCAGCAATAGATCCACTGTTGATCTCATGGTTCATCTCACCGAACAGTGGAACAAATTTTTACATCGTTTTGCAGAAAGTAAGATTACTGCACTTGATATTTCAAAGGCATTTGATAAAGTCTGGCATCTTGCTCTCTTGTCAAAAATGGGAACTTTTGGTATTGACGAATCTCTTCTTCGTTGGATTATAAATTTTCTTTCGAACCGTTCAATACAAGTTGTTTTAGACGGATTCAAGTCTGGAACCCACAAAATAAATCCTGGTGTACCTCAGGGCTCCGTTTTGTCTCCGACCCTTTTCCTCATTTTTATAAATGATCTCCTGTCTGCTACTTCTAATCCAATACATTGTTTCGCTGACGATAGCGCTCTTAGATTTTCATATTCGTTTCCAGATTCACAACCCGAAACTTGAATATATGTAACTCTCATCTCTGGGCTGGTGCTCCAGTGACTTATGCCCATGAACAGTATTCAAAGAAGAGCTTTTTAAATGATTGGTGGCATTAACATCATTAACGGACTTTGATCTAGTGAAATAGCCAGTTGCACTCCTCCCCTTAAATAATTTAACCGTAATACCCGCGCTTCTAGGAATGCCCATCAGTTTACCCTTGAGCCCAACTTCGGCCGTACTATGAAGTACAGAGAATCATTTTGTAGCCGTACTACGTGTATGTGGAATGCCTTGCCACGATCTATCTTTCACTATCATTGCAATGTTCAGGAATTCAAAATCAATGTACACCGGCACCTCCTATCTAACCCTTCCCTCTTTTCCTAATGCTGTGTCTTTGAAATATTAAAGGTATACAAAACCCTTTTAGTATTCGCTTATTATAAAAAAAATAAGACCTTCACCATCCCTATCCTGCTATCCGTTCATAGTGTGGGCTATGACAAAAGCGTATAAAAGCACCTTGGGTCGATTCGAGAGCAAAGATTTTGGAACAACGAAATGTACGGGCTTTAGAGCGACGTGGACTTTCCTCTAATGATAAAATAATGGGATGGCTGATCCACTCATGGTAACAATGCTCCTAGGTCACACAGGACTGAAGCGCCACTGCATGTAATTATTAAGTAACGATACAAATTTCAAAAATAGTTTTAGAAAATTAGGATATTAAAAAACAAAAAAAAAATTAAGTTTAGACCATAATTTTGAAAACATTTTTGACAAAAATAAAAATTCTCTAACTAGAGGAAAACACTTTGTATGGAGAAGTACCTTAAAGTTTAATTTTAAACTTATAATTTGTAAATGTCACATGTAATCAAAAATATCCACCTCATTAAGTAAGAACTAGACAACTAAGACATAAGTTCTCACTGACTTCTAGCTATATTTACTAACCAATCAAGCCTTACAAATTTTACACCAGAAAATAGCTTCGTTAGGTACATATGGAATATATTTATGTACATTACATATATACTTAACCTTATTTTTATATTTAAATATTTTTTTATTGTGAAATTACATTTTTAGATGAACATTTTATTTGTCTTAAAAAATTCTTTGCTCGCTTAAAATAATTCAATTTCAAACTATTTTCGACCTGTCAAAATCAAAATCTATAAAGCTACCTGTACTAATTCATATATTTCCCCTATAACATTTGCATAACATAATTCAGCTAAATAATATTTTCTCTGACGCTAATCTGAATTTAAAATTATATTTAAGAAAAAAAAAAAAAGAATAATAATATTAATGTCCCTGACCGGGCGCCAAATAACACTTCAAAAAATAAAACATTTGACAAATATTTTCATCTCTCCTGCGCCAGATTCAAATTCATATTCACATTCATTTTAAAATACTTACAACCTACAAAATTTATTCAAATCGATTCAAAATTCGAAATTATTGATCTAAATTTGTTCAAATTTTAATTTTACAAAAAATCCAATCAGTATAAATATAAATAATATACACATCCACTAAAAATGCTGCTGCCACCGCAATATTATACCTCAAACGATGATCATGATAATGTTGATGATGAAACAATTTCCTTCTGATCGTTCTGATCATCATCTCCTCTATTTTTGTATCGCGCGAAAATAATTTGGCAAGTACTTAACTTACGGTCGATTTTTGCTTCTATTTTGTTGGTTTAGTTTTATATCGGTGGGGTGAGTTGGTGGATGATAATTTTACCTCTTTCCGTTTTAATATAATTTTTGACGCATTTCAAAAATTCACCCCTCTCCACAGAGCGAATATATGGCAAATACCAAACAACCCATCATCGTCTTCATTTTCTAGCTTTTTTGGCATCTGGCACACACAAATTGTGACGTTTGACGTTTCGTGTAAACAAAATATTGCTCTGCCTAATTTTCAAGTGCACACATAACATAGCGTCCTCGTCGTCGTGTAAATTTGCCAAAGCAATCGAGAGATGGCTACTAAAGAGATCTCACTGCTGTCGTTTTCATTTTCACCTCTCTCTCTCTGTAGCCGATTGCAATTTCAGATGCGATACCACTGTCCTGTGCCTGTCCGCATTTCACTGTCCGCTGAACGCTGTCCTGTCCTGTCCTACCTTCATAATCATTATCATCTTCATCTTGCTTGATCGTGCGGCAGAAAGGCACACCAACATCAACATCATCATCTTCATCGCGCATTCGAATCATTCGAATTGAGGATTCTCGAGGCGGTAGAAAGGCAACAGAAACAGCACTCAAAACTATAGAACTTTATAGGGAACGATCGGACTGGCAAGCGAGCGAGCGGAGCGTTTAGTGCTGCGTTTTCGAGATATCTGGCGGATTGGATTTGGATTTGGATTCAGATTCAGATTCGAATTGGGATTCCTTTCTGTTAGCTGTGTGATTTTTCATTGAGTTATTATTAGCGGTAAATATAGGAAAAATTGTATCTTTGAATAAAATAACAAAACGAATCTATTTCGGATGTTATTTATAATAAATTTGTTGGATTTCAACCAACAAAATGGTTTAATTTTTGTTTCTCTCTTCTTCTTCTTCTTCTTGTTTTTATTTTTTGTAATTTTAAATTTTTAGTTCATTTTTGAATTGGTTTGTGCGCTTCGTGCTTCTATTATATTTTATATCGGCTATAAGTTAAAGGAGAACACACCACAAGCATTTTGATGAACTATTTGGGGCCTCAAATAAAATTTAAATAAAATTATTGTGTACATGGTTTTTATGGGGAAGATGATGGATGGCGAATGTATTTATGAATAATCTTTTATTTGATTTGTTGTTTTTTGATATATTTTTATTTTCGTGTATTTCTGGAGGTGTCATTGGGTTTTTTTTTTCTTGGTTTTTGCTTTGAAATGTTTTTCATTTGAAGTTATTATAGCAAGATATTTGATAGTGCGCAAATTTATTGCAAAACATTAAATAATTACGGTTAAACTGATAGAATTTTAAATTTTAGATTTTTGTTTATTCCTTTTAAGTTGATGTAAAAGATTATTTTTTTATGATAAGTTTCTTGGAATTTTAGTTTTTTAAGAAAATAAATTAATTTGTTTCAACTTTTTGTATCTGATTTAAGTATAGCTTTTATATCAGCACAACATAAGATTATTATAACTTACACGCATAATTTGTATATTTATAATTAATTTGCTGAAAAAAAAAATAAAATCATACGAAATCCGTGTTTGACTATGTACTCGTATAAGTTGTTGATTTCAAAATATCATATAATCAAGTCATTTAAAATCGGAAAGATTGCGAAAAATATTTTAAAAAAGAAGCAGGGATGAGTTTTACACTTCCAAGTTCCCTTAAAACTTTTGCCTTAACCAATACCCAATTTGTGATTTTTTAAATTTCAAAAGGTATGCAATCAATAAGCTGGTTTTAGTATTTAGTATTTTTATTCAATTTGAAAGCTTACACAGTAAGATACAATATCTTATAAACTAGTGAAAGCTAAATAAGAGTTTTAATGAAAATCTACAGTATTAACGTTACTTTAAAATTTCAGATGAATATATAATGGGTGATTTTTTTGAGGTTAGGATTTTCATGCATTAGTATTTGACAGATCACGCGGGATTTCAGACATGGTGTCAAAGAGAAAGATGCTCAGTATGCTTTGACATTTCATCATGAATAGACTTACTAACGAGCAACGCTTGCAAATCATTGAATTTTATCACCAAAATCAGTGTTCGGTTCGAAATGTGTTTCGCGCTTTACGTCCGATTTATGGTCTACATAATCGACCAAGTGAGCAAACAATTAATGCGATTGTGACCAAGTTTCGCACTCAGTTTACTTTATTGGACATTAAACCAACCACATGAATGCGTACAGTGCGTACAGAAGAGAATATTGCGTCTGTTTCTGAGAGTGTTGCTGAAGACCGTGAAATGTCGATTCGTCGCCGTTCGCAGCAATTGGGTTTGTGTTATTCGACCACATGGAAGATTTTACGCAAAGATCTTGGTGTAAAACCGTATAAAATACAGCTCGTGCAAGAACTGAAGCCGAACGATCTGCCACAACGTCGAATTTTCAGTGAATGGGCCCTAGAAAAGTTGGCAGAAAATCCGCTTTTTTATCGACAAATTTTGTTCAGCGATGAGGCTCATTTCTGGTTGAATGGCTACGTAAATAAGCAAAATTGCCGCATTTGGAGTGAAGAGCAACCAGAAGCCGTTCAAGAACTGCCCATGCATCCCGAAAAATGCACTGTTTGGTGTGGTTTGTACGCTGGTGGAATCATTGGACCGTATTTTTTCAAAGATGCTGTTGGACCCAACGTTACGGTGAATGGCGATCGCTATCGTTCAATGCTAACAAACTTTTTGTTGCCAAAAATGGAAGAACTGAACTTGGTTGACATGTGGTTTCAACAAGATGGCGCTACATGCCACACAGCTCGCGATTCTATGGCCATTTTGAGGGAAAACTTCGGAGAACAATTCATCGCAAGGAATGGACCGGTAAGTTGGCCACCAAGATCATGCGATTTGACGCCTTTAGACTATTTTTTGTGGGGCTACGTCAAGTCTAAAGTCTACACAAATAAGCCAGCAACTATTCCAGCTTTGGAAGACAACATTTCCGAAGAAATTCGGGCTATTCCGGCCGAAATGCTCGAAAAAGTTACCCAAAATTGGACTTTCCGAATGGACCACCTAAGACGCAGCCGCGGTCAACATTTAAATGAAATTATCTTCAAGAAGTAAATGTCATGGACCAATCTAACGTTTCAAATAAAGAATCGATGAGATTTTGCAAATTTTATGCGTTTTTTTTTTTAAAAAAGTTCTCAAGCTCTTAAAAAATCACCCGATACAATTCAGAAAAAAAAAGATAATTAATTCAATCAGTTGTTTCAAAATAAAGTTTAAGTTCTTTTTTCATTTTTATAGTGCTATTTATTCTTCTTATGTCTCTGGGCAATGAATTCCATATTCGAGTTGAGTGTACAAAAAAAATGACGTTCGGCAGCTAAACAGTTAAAAAGAGGGAGAATCAAGTGGTTATTTCTACTTGATAGGAATTGTAGTTCATTAAATAGATCTACAAATTGACTGGTTAAAAGGATATCCGTAAGCAAGACCATAGCGCGAAAATTCATGAAGTTGTCGATTGTCATATTGAGTAATTTTGGGGCAAGGTGAGATACTCTATCGTAGCGGCGTAATCCAAATACATATCTTACGGTGCTGTTGAAGGCTACCTTGACTTTCCTTTTACTAACATAATCCAGCTTACCGAACAATTCACAACCGTATGCCAGCAGCGGAAGAACTAGACTATTGGGGAGCATCAGACGTATATTAGTAGGAATGAAGTTTTGTGTTTGCCATAGCGCACGGAGCACACCATAAGTTTTGCTAACTGTATAAATTACATGATCCTTCCATGACAAATTTCTATTAAAAATAACCCCAAGGTTCTTTGCCGACTGTACAAATTCTATTGAAGAATCGTTTAAGGTAATCGGAGGAAAATAGGAGAGGTCATGAATATTATTAGATACTATTAAACACTTAGACTTTTTGGGATTAAGTATTAGATCAAAGTTTTGTGACAACTGTACGATCCTTGCTAAATCTTCATTTACACAGGTTGAAAAGTGTTCGATAAGCCCCAAACGACAACTAACATACATTTGAACATCATCCGCATACATGCGGATAGAGCAGTGTTGGATAACTGAAGGAAGTTCATTTATATAGAGCGAAAATAATAGTGGTCCCAGAATTGATCCCTGGGGAACTCCACTAACGAGTGGTAAGAAATTGGACTGAACTTTGTTTAATTCAACCGCTTGCTGTCGACCTGTTAAATACGAAGACAGCAGTTTGACAGCAGTTAACGAGAATTTGTGTGACCGAAAAAGTTTTGAACACAACTTTGAGTGGTTAACCATGTCGAACGCCTTAGAAAAGTCAAGTAGAATGAAAAAAGTTACCTTATCTTCATCAATTGCTTTTCTTATATGTTCAGAAACACTTATAAGAGCCGTAATACAGTTGTTTTTCTTACGAAAACCAGATTGCTTAAGTGTGAGTAAGTTCTCACGTTCCAGAAATACACTCATTTGCTTCTGCATAATTCGTTTAAAAACATTAGACAAAAATGGTAGTATTGAAATTGGCCTGAACTCGTCACCTTTTATGGTTTTGGGAACAGGAATAATTTTAGCCATTTTCCACTGGATTGGAAATACTCCGGTTGTTAAGATAGCGTTGAAGATAAAAGTTAGATAAGGAAGAAGAACGGGTAAAAGCAACTTTAAAAAAGAAGGGTGAATTTGATCGAGACCTATAGCATTTGACTTAATTGATAAAATCGCTTCAACCACATCCTCAGCTGTTATATTATTAAAAGAGAAAACATCCTCGTTTTCAGAACTTCTTTCTTGTAAAAAGTTGTCTTGTACATCGGAGATAGCGGAAAGTTGTGCAGCGAACTTCTCATTAAGTGAGTCAACATTAACTAATTCGGGGGTTTTACATGCGATTTTACCTATTCCCAAATTTTTTAAGTTTGTCCAGATTGCTTACTATTTAAACTTGAGTTGAACTTATTAGAATATAATTAAGATTTAGCTCTCCGAATTTCAAGAACAGTTTTATTCCTTAAAGCACGGTAGATACTATATATCTCCATCAGTCGAAATCTTTTCCAACGGGCATATGCCAGATCACGTTGCTTTATTAAATCCCGAATCGTATTTGTAAACCAGGGTTTATTGCGTGGTATGACATGTTTTGTTTTAAGAGGAACATGTTTGTCATAGAGACTTAAGATGTTGTCGTTGAGAAACTGAACCTGCTCATGAGTTGATGAAGTAAAGAAAATGCTTCTCAAATCTATAGTATGCACATCTTGTTCGAGCAAAGAATAGTTAATGTTTTTGAAATCCCGATACTCAAAAACTTTGGTTGAGCTAACGACTTGAAAGTCAAAAATTAAAAAGATCAGATCATGCTTTGAATATGCCGGTGCAGAGAGCTGGTTATAAAAAACAACATTATTTATATCACTTACAAGAAAAAGATCGAGTAAAGTAGGCTCATAATTTGAAAAGTGAGTTGGAACAGTTGTATTCACTGAATTTAAGTTTAATGTGAGAAGTTCATCAACAAAATGGTTTTCGCTCAACAAATTGCAATTTAAATCACCGCAGATAACAGTTTTTGGGTTTGAGATTGATATTTGTTCAATAAGTGTTATAAGGGATGAGATACAAATGTTTCTATTAGGGCGATATACTGTACCGATAAGCATCTTTTCCAGATCCAATTTTTGGCAACAAGCTTTGGGCATTTATGTGGCAAACACGAATACCACTTCCTTGTGCACTTAAAACGTGTATCATAGTGCGTAAGTCATTGATACCCATTGCAATTATTGAGATGAAGTTTAAATGAAAATAAAACTGAAAAAGAACGTAAAAACTACAAAAATAAGTTGAAATGTAATTAAGAAAATTAAAAATTGAATATATAGAGTAAAGAAAATTAACAAGAGAAACAAAAGAAAACAAAATATATGAATAAATCTCTTTGTATAATAATTTGTAACATGCATTAATGAGTTGAATTGGCACCCCTGCTGGTTAATTCGTAGAGATATTTGAGGTGTTAAACGAATTAAAAAGTACCGTTGGCAGCATTTAAAAAAATGTTTAAATTCAGATTTTCTAACTAAAAGGTGATTTTTTAAAAGCTATAAAAAAGTTTTTCAAAAAAAAACACATAAAATTCAGAAAAATACATTAAATCTTTATTTAAATCGATAAGTACGGTCCATATAATTTAATGTTTGAAGATTATTTCATGCAAATGTTGACCTTGACTGCGCCTCAAATGTTTCATCCGCTAAGTCCAATTTTTGCATACTCGTTCCAACATTTCGGCCGGCATCTCACGAATAAATGCTTCAATGTTGTCTTCCAATGCGTCAATTGGAGCGGGCTTGTCCGGTACCGAACGTGAAATAAAATGTTCACCGAACTCGCTTCTCAATAAGTTCATTGTTGCACGTGCTTTGTGGCATGTGGCACCGTCTTGTTGAAACCACATGTCATGCAAGTCGAGCTACTTTCTTAACAGAGCTCGCATTTTGATAATAAAATTCAATAATTTGCAAGCGTTGTTCATTTGTAAGACGATTCATGGTTAAATTATAGACCAAACATGAAGATGTTTGACAGTGAAAAAAAACACGAAACGTGCGTCAGCTGTTTAAACCAGTATTGCCAAAAAGATAATAGCTACAAAATCACCCTTTATTTTAACACATGTTAAAAACGTACATTTTTGTAGTGTAAGATTATTCTGTAAGTAGCTTTGTTTGCTTTAATTTCAAACGAATCAACAAGTATTTATTTAAAATAAAATAAAAAATCAACTACAACAGTTTTTTTTTAAATTCTTTTCTATACATTTTTATATTCTTGCTTGTAACCAAATTTATTTGAAATCGATGTCTCTACTCGTTTTCTAAATTTGGCCGACGAAACGTGTATCGATGATATGAACCACAAAAGTACGACATCTTTCTAAAAACTCATGACTTAATATTCTAGGGAACTTGAAACATTTTGAAATGCCAACATTTTCGATTTTATCAATTGGATCGATTACAGTAACTTCCTCTAAGAATGTAAAGGGTGGTTAAATTTTAAGGGCCGATGTTGAATGTGAACTAAACCTAAACGTCAAGTTCTGTTCTGCATTTTATTTGACATTTCCTAATTTCAGACTAATTCAATTTGAACCAAGGTAAGATACACAATTGAGCAACGCGTTAAAGTTATTCAGGCTTATTATGAAAATGGGCATTCAAATCAAAATGCATATAGTACACTTCGTGAATTTTTCGATCAACTTAATCATACAAATGTGCGTACAATTGGAAAAATCGTGCAAAAATTCGAGAAAACTGGGTCTGTAGGAGATGTGAATACACCAGTGCATGCTCGTACAGCTCGTACTGCAGAATATATTGCTCCTATTCACGATAGTCTGGCTGAAGAGCCGTCCATCTCAACTCGTTGTCGTGTCCAACAATCGCACCTTTTACGCTCTTCGTTGATGAATATTATGCATAAGAACTTGCATTTACACGCTTAGAAGGTGCAATTTATTCAAGAACTAAGGCCTCTTAACTTTTTCAAGCGTCGTCAATGGTCAGAATGGTGGCAAGAAATGGCAACAGTAGATGATTAATTTTGGAAGGAAATTATCTTTATTGATGAGGCACATTTTCACCTCAGTGGATTCGTCATTTCCGCATTTTAGTGAATGATAATCCAAGAGTAATTGTGGAAAAACCTTCTGCACCCACAAAGAGTGACTGTTTGGTTCGGTTCGGTTCGGCATCAACGGGCCGTATTTCTTCCAAAATGAGTCTACTGTGAATGGTATTCGCTATCGTGAGATGATAACGAACTTTTTATATCCCGAATTCGCAGATATTGACATGGGCGACATCTGGTTTCAACAGGACGGTCCCATACTTGGCACACAGCTTACGAAACAATGACTATTTTACGCTACAAATTCAATGGCCGTGTTATCTCACATAGTGGCGATGTCAGTTTGCCGCCAAGATCATGTGAGTTAACACCATTGAACTTCTTTCTTTGGGGTTATTTGAAAGAAAAAGTGTACGTCTATAAGCCAGCAACAATTCAAGAGCTTAAGGATGAGATAATTCGGTACATTACGGAAATAGAACCTCAATTATGCCACATTACCATCGAAAATTTTGACCATCGGATGGAGGTGTGCCACCGAGGTCGAGGCAGCTATTTAGCCGGTATTTTGTTCCATACATAATTGAATAATACCAATATTATCACAACAAAAGAAGTGACAATTATTTTTTTAAATAATTTGCATTTTATTCAAAATCAACATCGGCCGTTAAAATGTAATCACAATTAAATAAAAAAAGTGCGTATACGCCCCAGTGTACGATTAATTGTTTCTTTTCGTGTTTATAAGACCAAATTTAACTTAGTTTTAATTTTTGTTATCTTAAAAGAAGTAAAGTCGTCTTGACTTTTAAATGTTGTGAAAAATGTGCTAGTAATTTTGAATTGGAGCCTTTTCTTATCGAACTTTTTAATTGATCCCTTTAAAAATAATAACTAACATTTTTGGAACAAATAAATGAAATCAAGCTTTAACAGGCTAAATTTTTTCAAAATAAATACAATTATCTTACAATTACCATATATGTACATATATGTATTCTAATTTGTCCTTCTTTTCAAAATACTGCAGGACATAAAAACCAGAAAGATATCCGAGTTTCATGTAAAATATTGATCTAGAATGCTCATGTCAACTCAAAGTGGTAATCAACCAAATCCGATTGGGCTATCGTATCAATCCTGCATTTAGCAAAGTAATATAAAGGTCTGAAAATAAATTCATTAATTTAGACTCTACTCAATATTGCATACATTCATATCAAAAAAAAAAAATCATAAGTTGATGCATTAAAGGTTCAATGGATTCGAGTCAGATAATGTACCAAAAAGTGAAATCCCAATGATTATTATGAGGGCTATAAACAACCATCTATTAAATGAAATATAATTATTATTAATAATTTTTGAAGTAAGAGCATAATGATTTGGTCGAAAATTTACCCTGCATCGCAAATCATAAATATAAAAAGGAAAAAATTAGACATCGAGTTTGAAATGTTACTTTAATTAAATTCAAAGTGGTCTTTCAAGACATGCTAATTTTAACCTTACAATTAGTATTAATAAACATAATATGAATCCTCACATTTGTTTTTCATTTCTCTAAAACCGATGCAAACAGAAACCATATTCTTTACAATACTTCAAATTCCAACCATCTTTTGCTGACTAATTATCTAAATTATGCAGGTACCCATTAACCCTCATATTTCAAAAAAAAAATATTAAGTAGAGATTTCAACATGCATATCTATGTACATCCATATACCTACCAGTACTGTAACATAACCCCATTTAATCAACTCATCCAATATTATATGCAATATTATGTTGAGATCATGATTTTTCAGCTTCGCATGTGCACTATGCATGCAAACTCGCATTTGCAACAAGAAGTACTTACTTAAAAAAAAAAACATTAAACCAGCATCCGTCGACGACGAAGTATATTTAAGCAATTTTCATCGCTTGTCGACAAAACTGTCAACAAGCTGCAGCCGATCATGTAATGCACCACGAAGAATCAAAAACGCAAAGCGCGTGGTGTGCGTTAAATTGCCTCGACGTGCACCGCCCGACCCACAACGTCACGGAAAAAAATTCCTCTTTTTCGAAACAAACATAAAAATCAAAATAAAAAACAAGTGCCTATAAGTAAAAAATCAGATCCATATAACGATCCTACAAAATGAACATCAACAACAACTCAACATCACCTAGCAACTGAAATTATAAATGACAATCTAAATGGCCTGCTCATCTTATTTTGCAGGCCTGCCTCATAAGCTGCCAAAATACACGGATCTTTATACGAGTATAAGAGGAGAGGAGTCAACTCGACAACCGAGCATCATCAACCACAAGCAACCAACCAACCTTCAGCCTACCCCTCAGCAAGCGACAAATCAAAAAAAAAAAACAACATTTAAACCGATTGAGAACGCTTCGTTACGCACACTTATCCACCGGTATGCGCGCGTACGGTACCCAGTATCTATATCTGGATAATTCGCGAACATAAGTGTAAACAACAACAACAACAACAAACCAACAACGACGGTACACCACCATCAGCACACAGCATACAAAAGAAGCCCAAGTCATTTTAGTTGAGTTTGCATATAGCAAAAGCCTCCGCAGCGCAGCGTAGAGACGACAGACGACGACACAACATCCAAAACAAGAAAACCGAGCTGATGACTGTGAGGATGGCGACGCGATGCGACGAAGTAAACGAAGAAGACTACGACTACGACGACCACGTCCTAAATACCCTTCAGACAAATTAATCAACAAATGAAATCCACCCAACAAGGAGAAAACAAATCCAGCCAACAAAGTGAATCAAAAACGGTCCCCTTATCCTCATCTGCGGTACTTTTAGATACACTTGGCGAAAACTTAGCGAAAAAACAGCGAAAAAGGCAAAAACAAGACTTGTGTCTCATTTTATTTGCTCGTTGTTGTTTTTTTTTGAAGAAAAAACAATAATTCCAAGAAGAAATCTGGTTTTTAGTCATTTTTGTTTTTGCTTTTGTTGTTTTGTTGCGTTTGCGAGTGTGAGTTGTGCACCCGACGTGACGAAGATGGATGCAAAAACACAGCCAAAGAGGACAAAAATAACGAAAAAACAACGCCATCGCCATCTCCATTCAATGTGTGTGCGCACGCCAAGCGAAGCGACTAATTTTACAAATTAAGCCAAGAGGAGCTCAAACTCTTAACAAAAATAAAAGAAAACAAAAACTTCGAAAACAATTTAAATAAACTCGAAAAAGAACTGCGAACTTATTTGCTCTTATGTTGATTAAGAGAATCCACCAGATGGCAGTAGCTGTCTGTAGCTAATGCAACAGAGAGAGAGTGAGTGGGTAAAAGAGAAGAAACGACAAAGAAAAAAAATGCATAAAACCGCTAAGTGGATTCGGTTAGCGGGATTAATGATTTAATTGATTATGATTCGATTGTGCACCATGAGAGTGCGAGTGGAAAAGGATAGCCATCCAGCCATTCTATGCGACCAACAACGCGACGCGAAGCGACGATGCGATGCATGGCGGCAGAATCAGCATCACAGCATCAGCATCAGTGAAGCCAGAGTGGTGGCAAATAATGATGTAGAAGCTGATGAGGGTTAAATGGGGGATAAAATAAAAACGTGTTCACAGCAATGTAAACAGGAATGTTTCCACGTGATCGATCTGGAGTCGAACCCCAAGGAATTCAGCTACCGAAGTCTTACACTGTATAGGTACTTTTTTTTGTTGTTTTCATAAATCAATGATTAATAGTATAGTGGAATGATTTTTCAATGAAGTCCATCCAGAGATTTATAAGTTAAATACATAAAAAGTCTGAGTAGAAATATCAGGAAGTATGATGAATAGGATTTTGAAGAGAATGATGATGGCTTCTTTTTTGTTTTGTTTTAATATGACAAGACAGCCCATGGGGAAAATTTCGAAAATTAATATATTTATATGTATTACAGGACTCACCAATCAAATATAATTGACCATTATTGAACACTTTATCCTCAAACAGTGAACATTTTATGATATCAAAGTTTGGCCAAATGGCGCCCAACGTGAGGTTCCATTGTTTTAAGAATTTGGAAAACTTAAATAGATCTACTTAAGACCTCTTTTCTAAAAATCTTAAATTATTTGAACTACAAATTGTTGCTTAGAACAATTTTATAGAGATTTCATAACAAAAAACAACTTGTTTAAATGGCGCCCAACGTGAAATATTTCTTTATTTTAAAATGTCTTTTTATATTACATTACATTACACACTACTAAGCACATAAATGTACAGAGTAGAGAACACAGCACCTTGCGCGACTAGACTATATAAGGTGATAACAACACAAGACATTAATACAAGACAGAAGGACAGAAGAGAAAGAACAACAGAAAGAAAGAACACATGACAACAGCACGCGGTAGGTTTCGAGACGGTCCTCCATCTGAGTACTAACCACGCTCACTGATGCTTGATTTCGGTGATCGATGGGAACCGATGCTTTATCAGTGACTAGGCCGTTGCCAAATCTTTTTATATTTTTTGAAAAAAAAAAAAAAAAAAAAAAAAAAAAAAAAACGGGAAAATAATCAAGAGTGGAGCAACTGAACAAAACGATTCTTCTAAAAAGTTATTAGAAAATTACGTAATAGGGTGTGTCTTCGAGAAGCCGTTCTATACGAAATTTTTGATGATTGTAAGCATGGTTCTGAAAAACTTTGCTATCACGGAACCTTAATTTAACTAGGTTTTGTAAGTACTAACTATATTTAAATGGCACCCAACAAAGGGTGTATAAGAAATCTTTGAAGTGATAACGAATTTTGCACAGTTAAGGATATATGAAAACCTTTGAGAGCTTGAGTAGAAATATCAGGAAGTATGATGCATAGGATTTTGAAGAGAATGATGATGGCTTCTTTTTTTGCTTTGTTTTAATATGACAAGACAGTCCATGGGGAAATTTAATATATTTATATGTATTAAAGGACTCAAAAATCAACCATAATTGACCATTATTGAACACTTTATCTTCAAACAGTGAATATTGTATAATATAAAAATTTGGCAAAATGGCGCTCAACGTGAGGTTCCATTGTTTTAAGAATTGGGAAAACTTAAATAAATCTACTTAATACATCTTTTCTAAAAATTTTAAATTATTTGAACAACAAATTGTTACTTAGAACAATTTTATAGAGATTTCATAACAAAAAACAACTTCTTTAAATGGCGCCCAACGTGAAATATTTTTTCTGGGAAAATAATTAAGGGAAAAGCGACTTAACAAAACGATTCTTCTAAAAACTTACTATAGGGTTTTTCAATTAGCCCGGGTAGATTTTGGCGCCCCATGGCGGCCATTTTGTTCAGGGACATCTGTAAAATCTTTTGTTTATTAGTTGTTTATGCCAAATCATCGTGGCAAGTTACACGATTGAACAGAACGTTCAAATTATAAAACGTTATTATCAAAATGAGTGTTCGTTAAGGCAAACGTCGCGCGCATTGCGCCCATTTTACGGTAGACGTGGTGGCCCTTCACTGTCGATTCTTCAACGTTTGGTGGCCAAATTTGAGACGATCGGTTCAGTAAACAATCAGCCAACACCCGTACGAATTTTGCGTCGGGACTTGTGTTTATACCCGTACAAGATCCAACTGACCCAAGAGCTCAAAGTTCATGACCATAGACAACGCAGTTTGTTCGCTGACTGGGCTTCGAATCATTTGAAAGACCCCAATTTTGGCCGAAAAGTTATCTTTAGTGACGAAGCACATTTTTAGATGAATGGCTGTGTTAACAAGCAAAATTGCCGTATATGAGACGACACCAACCCACTCAAGGTTCACCAGGTGATAATGTATCCTCAAAAAGTTACCGTTTGGTGTTGATTTTGGATTGGTCAGTACTTTTTTGAAAACGACGTTAGTGAGGCGGTCACCGTCAACAGCGAGCGCTACATAACGATGATAACTAATTTCTTATGGCCCAAATTGAACCATATGGACCTAGACGACATGTCCAGCAGGACGGCGGCGCTACGTGCCACACAGTAAACGCCATGATTGACATTTCAACATCTACCCGCTCTTATTGAAAAACCCTTTAGACAAATACGTAATAGGGTGTGTCTTCGAGAAGCGGTTCTATAGAAAATTTTTGATGATTGTAAGCATGATTCTAAAACACTTTGCTCATACGCAAACTTAATTTATTGAGATTTTTAAGTACTAAATATGTATATTCTAAATGGCGCCCAACGAAAGGTGTATAAGAAATCTTTGAAGTGGTGATAACAAATTTTGCACAGTTAAGGATATATGAAAACCTTCGAGAACTTAAATTAGACATAAGATTATATTATTTAACATTTTTGTAGAAGTGTGATGAAAAATTAGGGACAGGAAATTCGGTAGAATGTATAGCTCTTCCGAATCACCTAGAGGAGACTTTGACTAATCAAAAACGTATTCGTCAAATTGTCCTATTTTACATTATATTAAAGTAATAAATTATGGATTTTCGGAAGTAAAACCTCCTTGACTGAGTAGCATATCAATTAGTTGATATTTCGAGTTATTTTTATAGGATGTCAAAATACCAAAAATCAACCCAGCGACATCATACGACAATGGCCAGCACAATAAATTATTTCCTTTTATCTTAAATGTAATTCAATTCAAAACAAAATCTAATTTCAATTTGTTAATAAACACCACAAAAATCTCAAGTCGTTCAACCGACCGACCCCTAATCGTGGTAGCACGCCCAAAAAATATACCGCCAAAATCACACTCCAACATAACACCACCGCATAATCTAGCAACACCAAAATACCTACCGCTGGCGCTCGTAAGGTCAAAATAGAGATACAATTTACTATAGAGTTAACTCTTCCAGAGCAACCTGCTGCCATCCGGAATCAATTTTGTTGTTGGCAGAACAAATCATCATTACACAGCCTCACAACGCGGCGGCAGCAGCGGTGATCCGATCATGCTTACCGCCACATGTTGTGCAGACACAGATCCATACACAAAACTATGCCTAACATAACAACCAACACTTTTGACCAAAGATCCAAAGTGTAAAGTCAATAAATTTTATAACAGCGGACTTGGTCAAAAGCTCGCCTTAATTTCGTGTTTATTTTGTTTTGGCATCTAATCCGGGTATTTATGTTCGGGGTTAAATAAATTGAAATTTAATTCAAATTTCGAGATAATTTGATTGGGGAAACAATATTTATTTTTGTTTTCTGTCAAATCGATAACCGGATCGTTTGGTTGCCATACTCGAAGGTTTACAAATACACACCTCCGCGTCCGCGTCCGCTTCGTTGTTGCTCGACCATTTGACTTATGGGACATTCGAAGCTTTGTTTAAGAGTTAAAAGTCAAACAACGATCCAGGTGTTGAGATGTTGAGAGACCATATGTATATTTAGAGGAGTTTTTGATGGGTAATCATTTTAGGGATTTAGCGTTTTTGAAGTTTATATTGTTGTGAGATAATATAATTAAATTTTAGCCGCACAATAATAATAATTATAATTTGACTGCATGCTGGTTTTTTATTCCTTATCGAATATAATATGAATAGCCAGTAGCGCCACCTACTGAGCAATAAATCGTCTTCTTGTTTTATGAGATTATTAATGCGCGTATAAACAAATAACAATAAGAATTCAATAAAATTAAAGAGCAAATTTTTTGTCGAATATTGTGATTTTTATTGTTATAAAACTAGAAACAAATTTATTGTCACATTAATCGGTATGTGATGGTTATGATATTTGGACCGGTATATAGTATAAGTGAAACACAATTCCTCCGAAAAATCTGAAAGTATCGATGAATAATTTTGATTATTTTAACTATTGATCGCGTCATATATTAATAGCGTGGGAACTAAAATTTGGAATGTCTGCTAATTTCATGCGAAACAGGTTAAAGCCAAAATAAATGACTGAATACCTTTCAATCTTGTTTTATTTTTATTTGTGCAAAATTTTGTGGCAAAAATAAAGGCACAAAAAAATATATACTGGGTTTTTGGACTTTTGCAAATGAGGAATAAATCTTTTGTCAATAACATATATTTCAAGGTAATTTGGAAATTTGATATTCTTATGCAAATTTAAAAGAGAATATACATAGATAGTTATTTTATAGACTTTTGAAAGCTTTAATAAGTAGAATTTAACACTCATACAATCGAAGGTAAACATTTTCTATAAAAAGTTTTAAATCTGTTTTAAGATTACGTGCACTTTATTTCACTATTTCATTTTAATTTAAAAATCTGATAAGAAAATAACTGTTTTTATATTATACATAGAAGACTGAAGATTTACCTACACCAGGGAAAACAAACCTCAAAATTATTGATTTTAAGAATATATTAGTCTACTTTCTCCTACAATTTGATGTATCAACGTTAAATTTATCAAGAGCTCATAAAAATAACGTTTCTTACTGATTTCACAATCGAATAAACCGATAATAAATAAATGACCCTAGCAAAGAACACATAAATAAATCAATAAGCTACCTTTCTAACAAGTAAAGAATATGTATTGTAGTCTGCTTTTATGCTAACGAAAGGATGTCTCAATTCAGATAGTTTATTAATATTTTGCTATTAGAGATTTTACTGCTGACGTTTTACAGTAAGTTAAGATAAGTAGAGGATTTTAATTATCCGACATTTTGTTTTGTTTGCACTGCATTAACAAAATATAGTGACTTAAATTTTACTATGTTGTAAAATAGAAATAGAACGATGTGAATCTGACATCTGTAAGAATTGTATTACCAAGTACCCTTGGAATGGAAAGCGTTAGACTGTCATGCCACGAGTCTTGGGTTCAATCCCTGCTTGTGCTTGTTTTTTCCACGGGTACAGGAATTGAGAAATCCTCCAAGAGTAATTCTTGTCATGAAAAGTGCTTTCTCAAATTAGCAGTTCGGATTCGGCTTAAAATTGTAGGTCCCCTCCATTCCTGACAACATTACTCGCACACAGGATTTTTTGAGAGTTGTAATTCACTAGGCCCTAGTTATGAAAGGACTGTTGCGCCACCTAATTTATTTTTATTTATTATTTCAGAAACCATTTTTAAATCGAGATCAATCGACATTACTTTATATGAAAGATAATTTTCTGCGAATATATATATAGGTAGAATTTCTGGCATATGACCGCCAGAGCTAGCTCGAGCGCAGTCTAATCTGAAAGCCCAATTTTCAATAACTTTTTGAAACATTTGTCGTCGTATGTATATCGACCATAACGCGTTATCGGTGCAGACTAATTGATTGTAAAGTCCTGGCCAAAATCCTTTTTTAAAGAAGCTGGGACTAATTATTCTACCAACCTATAAAGAACACCAAGCAGTCTGTTTTTTTTTAATGTAACAGGGTTTCAACGTACCTATATTTAAGAATCATCATCAATCAAAATACGGCAGTTTTTTTATCAGAACCATGATTTTCAAAATAAATAATCACAGTTTGGAAGCATTGTTCGGGCGTCAGTCTATTTGGGTTTAAATGTCAAACCAAAACTCAACAAAAATTAATAACTTGACAGCTGATAAAATGGCCGCCAGCAATAGAGTTGCCAACTTAAAATACCTCTAAGAAAAAAAGGATTCCAAAGCGACTTGAACAGCTTGGGCTCTAAAGGTCATGTTGAATAGATAACAACGTCCTTCTATTTTTTTGCTTGGCGTCAATGTTTTTATAAGACCTGCGCCTCTTGTTGAACAACAATGAATTTTGTTTTACTTATAATAAGAAGTGTCCCCATAGACGAAAAAATAATATAGTTGTCAGATTTTGATTTGAGTATTGATAAATTTGAAAATTTCGTCCTTAAAGTTAGTAGCATTTGTACAGCGACATGGAATGAAGATTTTAGGCGCCAGTTATAGCTATCATTGGTTTTCATCATTGAAAACAATCATTGGAATTTTTTGACAGGTCGTTTATAGCTATTATTAAAAATTTCTGTCATTGAAAAATTTTTCCTGATTGAAAGCCACCGAACAAATTTTATACTGACAGAAATCTGTCATTGGAATTGTGTGAAATTGGAACACAAATCAGTGGAACGATTCGTTTCAATTTTGAACATAAAAGTATCAGCTGTTCAGGAAAATGAATTTCCGTCCGGAAAATAGAAAAATACATTTTTAGAGAAAAATAAATGTGCAACTAAACTTTTTTTTCTCAAAAAAAATTCTTTGTGTGATTTCCCATCGATCGGTATATAATTTTCATTTCTAATCAAAGGGAAACACCGTCAAATATCGATTCAAAAATTTTTCCGGCTCCATTTCAATGATAGCTATAACTGGCGCCTTAGGTCTAATGTTGAAGTCGAAGTTGCTGTGTTATACTGTATTCAAAGACACTTAAAAGCAGCAGCTGTAAAAAGAGTGTGGTAGTTGTCACAGTTGATGTGTTGACCTGTTTCTCGCTTTACTACAGAAACAAAGAAATCCTATTCCTTAAGTTTCGTTTACATTAAGTTATTCAACTAAAAAAGTGCTGCCAAATACACATATGTATGTTAAGTAAAACTCATACATTTTCTGGATGAAACCAACTTATAAAAAAATGATTTCTGTTGATGAAACAGCTGCACCTGATTTTTTAAACTTTCATCGATAGCTGTAAAATTTGTTAAATATGAGTATGTTACTTATTCTGATTTCAAGTCTTTCTTTATTTTACGTTCTCTTAGTTTAGTTGCTAAGCTTAAGATTAATTTGACCTGTTTATTTATTGTTAACTTCCCATAGGAAGTTATTGTAATGGGTCCGATTTGTCAAATTGAAAATTTTGACATTTCTCGACATTTCAAGGTCCCTAGAGTCGAAATAAAAGATTTTTAGAAAGATGTCTGTGCGTGCGTGTGTACGTACGTCCGTACGTCCGTATGTCCGTACGCCCGTACGTTCGCGACGTTTTTTTCGTCGTCCATAGCTCAAGAACCAGAAGAGATATCGACTTCAAATAAATTTTGTTATACAGATAATAAGGCAGAAAGATGCAGAAAGGGCTCTCAAGAAAATTGCGTGGGTGGTTTTTTTTACCATAGCAGTTTAAAAAAAAGGTGAAAATTTTGGTTAACCCTAAATATCTCATGAACCAATGACGCTAGAGACTTGAATTAAATTTTATCTTATATATTGTAACGTGATACAAAACAATTATATTTTTGGAAAAAAATTCAATTAACGGTTTTTTTTATAAATCAAAAAAAAACTGAAAAAAAAAATTTGTCACTTCGAAAATTTTACGACTAGAATATGATTTCATCTCCAAAACAATTTTGTGCAACGAAGAATAATGTTTTTGACATCTGATAAAATTTTGAGAAAAATGGAATTGACTGTTTTTTTACAAAAAATAATAACCTAAAAAAAATAAAAAAAAGTTGGTAAAAATTGAGTTTTGACTCAAATATCTTTTCAAGACTTTGAGATATTGGCTTTAAACTACTTTTATCTTTCAAAAAATATTGTTTTCAACATTCAGTAAAATTTTGAAAAAAATAGAATTGACAGTTTTTTTACAAAAAATTAAAAACCGAAAAAAAAATTTAACAAAAGTTGGTAAAAATTGATTTTCGGCTTAAATATCTTTTCAAAAATTTGAGATTATGGCTTCTAACTAATTTTAACTTATAAGAAATATTGTTTTCAACATTAGGAAAAATTTTGAGAAAAATCGAATTGACAGTTTTTTTACAAAAAAATAAAAACCTAAACAAAAAAATTAATAAAAGTTGGTAAAAATTGATTTTCGCCTCAAATAGCTTTTCAAAAATTAAAAATATTGGCTGCAAACTTATTTTATTTCACAGAAAATATTGTTTTTTATATTCAATAATTTTTTTATAAAAATCCAACAGTCCGTTTTTTCATAAAAAAAATAAAATCTACAAAAAATAGAACGCAAATTTGGTAAGAATTGATACATTTAGACAAACTTTTAAGCAAGACAAATCCATAGACGGGATGGGAAGTTATCAGTGTGGGTCGCACCCCAGCCTCTTTTTTTTCCGCTCAGCCGCTCAGCCGCTTACTGCGTGGCCGCGGCCTTAGACAAACTTTTAAGCAAGACAAATCGATAGACGGGATGGGAAGTTATCAGTGTGGGTCGCATCCCAGCCTCTTTTTTCTCTTGCGTTTCAGAGTTATATTGTATTTTAATCGATTTCTAAACTCTTATAAGCCTTTAAAGATATTCGATCCCCTATTTAGTGTGACTGTCATGCGTCAATCGATTTCTTCTGATGATATAAAATGTGTCTTATTCCAAAATTAATGAAACATT
Organism: Eupeodes latifasciatus; assembly: GCA_920104205.1. Taxonomy (NCBI): domain Eukaryota; kingdom Metazoa; phylum Arthropoda; class Insecta; order Diptera; family Syrphidae; genus Eupeodes; species Eupeodes latifasciatus. Next base: position 159,421,885 of record OV049926.1, read on the forward strand.
ACTTCAATCTCACCTATTACAATTATAATGTTAGGAATTTCTGTTGGGGTCATAAATCTTCTAACAAACGAATTTTCAAAATTTACCTAAAAATGAAATATTGATCGTCATGCAATCAACCGCTCCAATCAACAAAAAAACAACTAAATAATTCTTTTTTAGTTTTAAAATCAAGGGGGAGACAAGGCAAGAAGCACATTTCAATTAGGTTGGCCTTTTTTTTGAAGATCGTTGACCGATTGGAATGAACAGAACATTAGACGAGTACGATCAGTTTTGTGAACCATATAAAACGCTAAAACTTTTTTTAACACTATTAAATGCGCGTCGTATAGCAGTATTTTTCGTTTATGTTTTTTTTCGTTGTTTCACCCAAAAAAATAAAAAAAAAAAAAACAGTTGATAAGGTCACCGGCGCGCTGTGCGGCGCGGCTAACCTAGCTGCCTTAACTTAACAAGCAACGGCAAACCGCTTGACTTGACGGCACATTTGCATAAAACGTGCGACTGTATCGAGTTATGGTGTATCCCCAAACGACCAACAGAGAGAAAGAAAGAGATAGAGATAGATTGAAGCGCGGATCGGATCGGATCGCATTGAATTGCTAATTCGAGCTTCAGTTCGAGTTTCCATCGTTGTTGTATTTATTTATATACCTATTATGTACGTTTGTTACAACTTTTCGGTCTTTTGCTTGACGCGAATGGTGAGTGATTATGCCATGTTTTCATATCTAATTAATTCTTTAACTCCGGCGAGTGTGGTTGCTGGTTGAGTGTCAACAACACCGTGCACACACACCGGCCGGCTGCGGCTACGGCCGTGGTGACAACAGGGCTGTCGTTGGAACAGGGATGTGGAGGCATGAGGAGTGAAATAATTAAATTTATTGTTTCAAATCTTAGACATACCTACAATCATACATAGAGGTCGGAATGAGTGTATGTCTGTGAGTAAGTTTGTGGTTTTTGGTATTTGGATTGGAAAACGGAGAATTTTCGAGCGCGGCAAGTTTTTTTTTATTTCTTTCAATATATGTATGTATGTTAGGTAGGCCAGCTTAGCTTAGAGTTTCTCATTGGTGTTAAAGATTTATTTTTTGGTCATAACAAGAACTGGTTGATGGAAGTTAATGGTTAAATGGTATTTGGTTGATAAATCAAAATGTGGTTTAATGAAGTGTCGTCGGATCGAATGATGGGGCCAATAAAGACAGGCTATAGGTAGACACAAACATAAATGGTTAGATAAAAATGTGTGATATCTTAGAGGTGAATGAAGGAAGATATCTTTTAAATGAGCTGCTGTGGGCTTGTGATTGAAAGTAAGGTGGGCAGCGACAAAGAAGATGATTTTTTTTTAAACTGAAACAAACACTAGCTTAATAAATAACACAAGGCCGTAAAAGTCGCTATAAACACCGCACGCCGCCTTCGCTGTCGGTAAGACGTGATTTAAGTAAGGAAAGAAGGGGGAAGAAGAAGGAGGCATATTAAAACAAAGCTTATTTTTAATACATCAGTAGTATGTATTTTGTTGGTTTTGTTAATTTATTACCCTAAATAACGAAAAAAATCGAAGCACAAAATTTAAGAATTCAGACTTTTTGGGACAGCTAAATGTTAAAAGTCAAAAATATCATAACCTTTCATAGCGAATTAATTTTGCTCTAAACATTAAAAGTGTTTCAAAAAGCTACTAAAGAAAAAGGGTTATCAGAAAAATATACATTTTTGTACTCAAATTTTGCTTCAGTTTCCTATTTAAAAAAAAAAGTAATAAAAAATTAAATTTTTGAAGAGAAGAACGATATTGTACCATCTTTTTCTCGTTGCAAAAGCCAATATTCGAAATTGTACACATGCATAAGTTTGTTTAACACACTAAGAAGGAGACTGGGATATGACTCAAAATGGTAACTTCCAATAGGTTCGCGTGAAAATTGCACCTGATATTTTTTATTTATAAAAAGACTGGGAGTCAATTTAGAAATATTTTCGAAGCTCTTATGTATATTCAATGGACAAATTTATGAATTCATTTATTACTTCCGTTATATCTGTATGCCTTAGAGAATAACATTTTTGAAATGTGGCAAAATTTTTAGAAAATTAAATTGGAAACTTAAAAGATCTAATATATTGGAAAAAAAATGAAGACATTGACTTCATATCAATTTTAGCTCATGATAAACATTGCTGTAAGCATTTGGTTTTAAGTAAAATCCAGTTGTCAGTATTGTTTATAACAGTAAAATAAAAACCTGAGTAATATACATACCTACTACTAAAATTGAAAAAAAAAAGATTTTCAACTTAAATATTTCGAAAACAAATGAAGGTATTGACTTAAAAAAAAAGAAAAACTAAAAAAAAGAAATAAAAACTGGTAAATATTGATTTTTGACATAAGTGCCTTGAATAAAGAAATATGCATGCAGCCTTCGCAGTACTTTCATCGAATATAAAAATTGTTGTTAATAATTTGTAACAATTAAAGACATTGATTTAACTTCTTGAATATATCCTTGAAGAAAATAGCTAAAATTCAAATTAATAAATTATCTTGTTTACAAAGACTTTAAAAGAGGCTGGGTTGCCACCCACACTAAAATCATTTTACCCGTGTCATAGTGTCTATTTTTCTAAATTTTCAACAAAATAATAATAAAAATGTATTGTGAAAGATACAAAGTTTGAAGTCCATACTTGGGTCAAAAACCCTTTCTTAACAGTTTTCTGTTGTTTTTGGAGGTTTTCGTGTTTAATAAAAAAGCTGTCAGTTGAATTTTAACTTAAAGTTAGCAACAATATTTTACATATAAATAAAAATAAATAAAATTTGATTGCAATAGGTGTTCTTGAATTTTTAGTCAAAAAAACAATTTTTATTAATTTTAACAGTTTTTGTATTTCTTATTTAAAAAATATTGGTTGGATTTTTCTTGGAACAATATTTAAGATAAAAAAAAACAAAATTTTGGATAGAATGAAATAATTTTGAAGTCAATACCTACCTTCATGTGTTCTCGAAATATTCGAATTTTGTGTAGGTTCTTATGATTATAGTGTTGGATTTTTCAAAAAAAAAGATAAAATTAGTTTTGACAAGATATTCAAGTCGCAAATCAATATTAAGCAACTTTTATTGTGTTTTGTGTGTTTATATGTTATTGTTAAAAAAAAACTTTACTTCGTTTTTTAAAATTTTGTTAGAATGTCAAAAAAGTTATTTTTCATTGCATAAAATTATTCTGGAGGGGGTGTCATTCCTTGATTAAATTCTTATCAAAATTATACTTATTTAGTATCACGTCACATAATATAATGTAAAATTTAATTCAAGTCGCTAAGTCCTAGTTCTCAAAGGACTTTTGCGCCACCTAATTTATTTATTTTATTTTTCTACATTTTTATGTGTTATCTGTATAAAAAGGGGCTGGGAAGTTATTTGTGTGGGTCGCAACACAGATAACTTCCCATCCCGTCTGTCGATTTGTCTTGCTTAAAAGTTTGTCTATATGTATCAATTTTTACCAAATTTGCGTACTAAAGGGTGTCACAAAATTAACGCATGATTTGAATTAAATAGAAAACGCTGTTTTTAGTCTTTTGATAGTTATATTTTTACTGACTCGTAAAGTACATAGGATAGGGTTATGTATGGAATAACACATCGGACAAATGGCTTCCACGGCTTTGCATGCACATGCGCACTCTTTTGTTGAAATTTTCCATGACCATTCTGCATAAATGTGGCTGAATTTCGTTGATGCAGCGTTGAATCTCCTCCTTTAATGCACGGGTGGTTGTGGGCTTGTTGACATAGACTTGTGATTTCAAATAACCCCATAAAAAGAAGTCTAATGGTGTTAAATCACACGATCTAGGAGGCCAATTTTGATCACCGAAACGAGAGAGTACACGACCTGGAAATGTCTCATGCAGTAATTGAATTGTTTCACGGGCTGTATGACATGTGGCACCGTCTTGTTGAAACCACATATTGGACACATCAATATCATCCAATTTTGGCAGAAAGAACTGTGTAATCATGTCGCGATATCGAGCACCAGTAACATTCACTGCTTGACCAGCATCATTTTCAAAAAAATATGGCCCAATTATGCCTCCAGCCCAAAATCCACACCATACAGTCACGCGTTGTGGATGCATTTGTTTTTCGACAATCACATGTGGGTTCTCCGAACCCCAAATGCGCCAATTTTAGCGATTGACAAAGCCATCAAGATGAAAATGTGCTTCATCGCTTAGGATGATTTTGCTCGAAAAATCAGGGTCCATTTGTTGATGTTCAATAATCCATTCAACGAACTCTCTTCTCTGTCCATGGTCATTAGGCTTCAATTGTTGTGTTAATTGAATTTTGTAAGCATGAAGACACAGATCTTTGGTGAGTATACGCTGTAGAGAGGTTCTTGAAATTTGCAATTCTTGTACACGACGTCGAATTGAGGTTCCTGGATTGTCAGCAACACTCTCACGCACTGCTTCGACATTCACATTTGAACGGCTTGTTTTTGGACGACCAGTGTGTTTGGCGTCTCCAACGGATCCAGTCTCCATGAATTTTTCAATTAATCTCTTCACAGTTGACGAAGTTAAAACACTATTCCGACCATATTTTGTATGAAATTTTCGAACTGCAGCCGCCAAGCTTTCACTATTTTTGAAATATTCTTTAATAATGAAGACACGTTGTTCTCTCGTGTAACGCTCCATTTTTAATAACCCTATACTGTTAGCTGTCAAATTGCTTTTTTTTCAGGGTTGCCAACACTTCACTGCACAAATGGCGGCAAATTCAAATCTTGCGTTAATTTTGGGACACCCTTTATTTTTTGTAGATGTTATTTTTTATGAAAAAACGGACTGTTGGATTTTTATAGAATGTTGAAAACAATATTTCTTAAAAGATAAAATTAGTTTGAACCCAATGTCTTAAATTTTTGAAAAGATATTTACGTCGAAAAACAATTTTTACCAACTTTTATAAATTTTTTTTAGGTCAATTCGATTTTTCTCAAATTTTTATCGAATGTTGAAAACAATATTTCTTATAAGTTAAAATTAGTAAGAAGCCATTATCTCAAATTTTTGAAAAGATATTTGAGTCAAAAATCAATTTTTAACAGTTTTTGTTAAATTTTTTGTAAAAAAACTGTCAATTCGATTTTTTTCAAAATTTTACTGAATGTTGACAACAATATTTTTTGAAAGATTAAAGTAGTTTAAAGCCAATATTTCGAAGTTTTGAAAAGATATTTGAGTCGAAAATCAATTTTTACCAACTTTTAAAATTTTTTTTTTGGGTTTTTATTTTTTGTAAAAAAACTGTCAATTCGATTTTTCTCAAATTTTTGTCTTTTGTTGAAAACAATATTTCTTATAAGCTAAAATTAGTTAGAAGCCATTATCTCAAATTTTTGAAAAGATATTTGAGTCGAAATTCAATTTTTACCAACTTTGAGTAATGTTTTTTTTTAGGTTTTTATTTTTTATAAAAAACTGTCAATTAGATTTTTCTCAAAATTTTATCAGATGTCAAAAACATTATTCTTCGTTTCACAAAATTGTTTTGGAGATGAAATCATATTTTAGTCGTAAAATTTTCGAGGTGACAATTTTTTTTTTCAGTTTTTTTGATTTATAAAAAAACCGTTAATTGGATTTTTTTCAAAAAATATACTTGTTTTGTATTACATTACAATATATAATACAAAATTTAATTCAAGTCTCTAGCGTCATTGGTTCATGAGATATTAAGGGTTAACCGAAATTTTCACCTTTTTTTAAACTGCTATGGCAAAAAAAACCACCCACGCAATTTTCTTGAGAGCCCTTTCTGCATGTTTCTGCCTTATTATCTGTATAACAAAATGTATTTGAAGTCGATATCTCTTCTGGTTCTTGAGCTATGGACGACGAAAAAAACTTCGCGAACGTACGGACGCACAGACATCTTTCTAAAAATCTTTTATTTCGACTCTAGGGACCTTGAAACGTCGAGAAATGTCAAAATGTTCAATTTGACAAATCTAACAAATTACAGTAACTTCTATTCAAGTTATTTCTAACTCGAATATTATAAAAAAATGAATCTTACTCTGCGGATCGCTCAGTAAGGTAATTTTGTTTTTTTTTTTTTAATAATAAAAAGCTTACCGTATACAAATGTCTGTGTCTTCAAATGTCTTTAGATCAAGTTCAAAAGTTTTACAAAAGTTAAATAAAAACGTTTCAGAGAGCAAGAATAGCAATACAAATTAAAACAACAAGGTCTAATATTTTTGAATATTATAAATTTAGAACAAATTTTTTGAAACTAGAACTAAGAATTGGTATTTTAATATTTTAATGGTGCTGAATTTAAGTCTTTTGAAACCTGAAACATTTTAATTATTGATGCAGTTTTTGCATTATAAACCAAATAATTACCCTGTACTCGGACTTCAAAATCGTTGTCCTCCCATTTGATTCTCCCATAAATATGATTAACAACATATTTGATATTTCAAAGCCTTAGTAGATGGCACAAAACATATCATCCCCATTAAGAACTTACACAAAAACCATAAACCACCGTTTTGCTTTGGGCAATAAATCTTTTCGCAAGTTCCTAAGTTAAATGAAATTAATATAAAATTATTAAAAAAAAAAACAACAACAATTAAATTTACTTCGGATATTTAACAACAAATTCTTCTTGAACAATAAAAAAAGAATCAACCACCTTTTTGATGTTAAATAATATTGTTTTCCTCCCTTATAAAGATCTTAATATCAACTAACTTACATAAAGTCTATACTTATATATGTATAGGTACCTTACCTATAGGAGTGTAGTCATGTTAATATGAACCTTCTTATAATTAACTTTACAGTTGCAAACTCAAATCTAATTAAAAATACACCGATTGGAAAAGCTTCTTGATAGTTACATATATAAAATATGTATGTATTGTGTGTAGGTACCTACATATGTAAATATACTTATATCATGGTCGTTGTTGTCGTTTGATGGTTGCCATCACACACAAAAACCACTACAACCGCATATTATCATCATCATCATCCTCGATACTTGGGTAAACAATCAATAATCAAAAGATAGATTCCAAAGTATCTATAAGCTATAGGTATACCTCCCTATCTACCTACATACATACATTGTAGGTATGTTATGTGAGGAAGAGTATCTTAAAATCAGAAGCAACAACAACTTGATGAACAAAAAAAAAAACTAATATAGCCTCTTAGTTAAGCACACTGCCCACCCACCTATCTCCACCACCGACCGCCTCCACAACACACTTCCAGAACTTCTCCCTCTACATCTCGCATTAATATTGAATTATTTATCCAAAAATATTCCTCCTGATGCTCTAGATTTTGAATTCGTACCTCAAGATTGACTCTCAACAACCGACCGAACGACCGACCGCCCGCCCACCTCGTGCGCCTCATACAAAAACGACGAATTGAATGTTGTATCCTATGTATTTATTTTCACGGCACATTTTTTGATGAGAAAAATAAAATAAAACAAAATTTAACAACAAAAAGAAAGAAAAATTTATTTTTGGTTTAGGAAAACTGAAATCTATTTTCGTAAAGCATTTTCATTGAATGTACATTCAACCAACAATAACAGATACAAATTAGGGAGTATCTCATCTGCTCCTTAGCGAGCAAAGATTCTTGTGTATCTGTATCTATAGCTTACCTACAGTTTGTACATTTATATCTTTTTGTTGGTAATTTTTACTTATTTTTGTATGAAAAATCTTGGAAAATAAATTAAGATTCTTGCTGTTTCTTCTCTTCGTCTGGCTGTTGATGGTGATTCTGATTCTGATTCTGGTGCTGTGCTGGGCTGTGATGCGATGTTGGCTTTTCAATTCCCCTGGAACTCAAAACGAACGAAAACCATCATCATCAGCAACAGAAGCAGCATCAGCAACAGCAGAAGCGGCAACACACCTCTCACCGAAATCAAGCTACGACTTTTTATAGATGGTTTTTACTTTAGGTATTTTGTGCTATGTCTATGATGAGGAAAATTAAATAGTGAAAAGCGTAGTCTAACAACATAAAACAGCAACAACAACAACAACAAAAACAAAAAAAGAAAGGCATCACACTACCAAATCGTATCTTTTATGAAACAAAATAAAAAAAGAAATGGAAATGAAAGTATCTTTGGCAGATCATCGTATTTATGGGCGAAAGAGGAAAACAAATACACATCACTCTGATGATGGTGCCTTGCTTGCTATATGCTGCAAACTCTTTGCAATGAGCCAAAAGAAAAATCATAATTTATCATTTAAATATAACGTAAAATTGTGTGATGAAAAGCAAATTTACAGTATGTACAGCAAATTTTTGAACTAATTTTTGACACGTGTAGGTAATTTTTTTTTAAGGATCCACAAATTCTTTTAAGAGACCGTCATCTAGATTTAAGAAAAATACGAGAAAATGGTTTAAAAAACGGTGAGCAGTTTTTTGAAATAATTTGTGTGGATAGAGATGCAATTTAAAAGGTCTGACTTCAAATTATGATTTTTACTTTTTTTTTTAAATCATTAACCGGCAAGTTAAGAATGTTACTTCTATATTCTCAAAAAATGACTGAAACTACTTATCTGTTCGAAATTTTATAAGAAATGCACTTAATCGATTGAATCAAATTTGGTATTATTTGAGAGGTAATTAACATAATCTTTAAATTATGTTTTTTCATTTAAGAAATTAAGATTTCGAAATAAATAAACTTAAAAAACTCGTAAAGTTCTGGTTTTAACTCAGTTCTTCATAAAAAAATATTTCGATCATCAATTCTAATTAAAATTTTAACAAAAATGTTATTCAGCTATTTTGTATTATTATATGAAACAGAGAATTTTTTAAATTTCCTGGTAAATTAAAATTTTATTAAGTTCTCTGAGCCACAACTCATTATACTCTATTTGTGATTACCCTGTGTTTGAGAAACTAGCATATGGACTTTTTAATCAAATGTTTGTGTTTATCAATCTATATCTATAAAACGATTGTAATAATTGTATATTTTTAGCGATCAACTATTTGCTCACCAATAGACTTTGAGTGCATGAAGTAAGCAAACTTACCGGAACTGAAGCACAATTGGACAAAAATGGTACCTCAGTGATAATAATAATAAATTAAATAAATTTGAACAAATAATTTAAGATATCAAGTCTCCAGTTCCTTTAAAAAATGCCCAAGCAATCATTTCTAGATATAATTAAAAATAGCTTAATTTTATTCCGCAACTCTTTAACTATCATATGCTACTTGAAAAGTATCAAATTCAGAATTAAAAATTTTAGCAAAAGTAAAAAATTTGAATTCAAACTAACAGCCTTATTACGGTTGTCAAAGATCAATTAATTGACAATTGAAACATTTTGTCAATTAATTGATACATTGGTATTATGAACGCGAGTTGGTCATTTTTTGATCCATTGTGAACAAAGAATCTATTGTGAATAGTGCCTATTTGCTTTTGACGTTTCAATTTCATTTACAATTTTTCAACGGACTGCTTTTGTTTCGTGTGACGAATTTTATTTTGGTTGATTTGGATTAAAAATGTAAGTAGTTTGCAATAAATTAATGGTGCTATTCAATTTTAAGTGTTTTCTTTACGTAGGAGTAAAATTGTAAGTAACAAAAATCAGCTCCCCAGATTGGTAGAACGGATGGAAGAGAACCCAGACTTCGCTAAGGGTGTTTATTTAAAGCCACTCATGTTGATAACTTGTTTTGTCGTTGATATCTAAAAATACATTAAGGAAGGCTTCTTTCGAAAGTCTAAAGTTTTGAATTAATCTAAAAGCGAGCCAAATTAGATTTTGTAATGTAACTAAAAAAGATCTTTTATCTACATACATATGTTCATTGTTCAGCCAAATCCATCGGATTTGAAGCATCGCGTGTTTTCTTCGAATCTTTGCTTGCTCCAAAGTATTTTCTTCTTCAATGTCATTTTCACCGAAAAATAGTTCAATAGTAGTACCCGTGGCATGATGGTTAGTGCGTTGGACTGTCATGCGAGAGGTCTTGGGTTCAATCCCTGCCTGTGCCACCTTAATTAAAAAAAGAGTTTACACGGGTACTGCCTCTTGCGAGGAATTGACAAATTCTCCAAGAGTAATTCTTGTCATGAAAAAGTGCTTTCTCAAAATTAGCCGTTCGGATTCGGCATATAAATTGTAGGTCCCCTCCATCCCTGACAACATTACTCGCACACAGGGATGGTTGAGAGTTGTAAGTCACTAGGCCATGGTCCTTCATGGACTGTTGCGCCACCTAATTTATTTAATTTAATCAATTCAACACTTGCCTTAGCAGTGTTTCAAAAGCTAAAATCGACTTGATTAGACACCAAGACCTAACCGGACGTGCAGCAGCTAATAAAACTGGCCGAAGTCTTAATGGAATTCATTCTTACTTAGAAGAACAGCAGCTTGAAGACGACCAATTTTAAAGTTTTTGTCTGATTATCGTCTTTCAACAGTTTAAAGTTATTAAATTTCAAGAAATCTTAAACGATTAAAACATAAGAAAAAACCGATACATGACGAACAACGGAAAGTTATTTTATTAGAGTTTTTCAAAACTCAAATAATCTGTGAAAAGTAATAATATCAAAAGGTTTTTTCAGACGATAAAACTATTGTATATTCACGATTTGAGAAAATAAAAAGGTGTTAAAAGCCTGATCACAACAGTGAAGCAGATGTTGCTATATTGAAAACTGTCACTTATTATGGAACAGTTGGGTATAAGGTAAAAATATTGATAAAACGACTATTCACTCGCTACGCATAATAAAAGACTTGAAAGGTTTTTTTTACTGCCAAAATGATATTGTTAAAATGTTACAACATATTTAACAGCATTTTGAATAAAATAAAATGATTTAAAAAAAAATGTCTTCAGAACGAAAAAAAAAACATCGATTTTAAATGCATTTAATTTTTTACAAAATGTAATATTATTTATAGAAATAAATAATTTGTAGCCCAATTCAATACCTTAATTTGCTAACGAGATATTTGAGTCGAAAATCATTACTTTAAAAATTTTGAGTAGTATTCTGGTAGGATCTTTTTTATAAGAAAACTGTCAGTTGGACTTTTCTTTAAAAAAAATACCTAACGTTAATAACAACATTTTTCATTTCCGTGATATTCAAGTCAGACTTGTCTTCAGTAGTTTTTTGTGTAGGTTACTATTCTTTAAAAAACGCAAAGATCGATTAGAATTTCCTAAAAAATTTCCCAATGTTAAATGAATTGTTGCCAAGTTGTTCAGCCGAAAATCAATTTTTATCAATTTTTAATAGCATTTTGTTTAGATTTTTATTTGCTGCAAAAAAATTTTAAATTCGATTTTTCTACAAAAATTTCTAAATTTCAAAAACTTTATCATTGAGTTCAAAACATTTCAACATTTTCAATTCGACAAATTGGACCTATTACAATAACTTCTTATTAACAATTATATTTTCTAAATAATTCTTCGAAAGCTTACAAAGAGTAGTTTTTTAACTTCCCATAGGAAGTTATTGTAATGGGTCCGATTTGTCAAATTGAAAATTTTGACATTTCTCGACATTTCAAGGTCCCTAGAGTCGAAATAAAAGATTTTTAGAAAGATGTCTGTGCGTGCGTGTGTACGTATGTTTGTACGTCCGTTCGTCCGTACGTTCGCGACGTTTTTTTTCGTCGTCCATAGCTCAAGAACCAGAAGAGATATTGACTTCAAATAAATTTTGTTATACAGATGATAAGGCAGAAAGATGCAAAAGGGCTCTCAAGAAAATTTCTTGGGTAGTTTTTTACCATAGCAGTTTAAAAAAAAGGTGAAAATTTTGGTTAACCCTAAATATCTTACGAACCAAAAACGCTAGACACTTGAATTAAATTTTATTAAGTATATAGTAAGGTGATACCAAACAAGTATATTTTTTAAAAAAAATCCAATTAACGGTTTTTTTTATAAATCAAAAAAACTGAAAAAAAAAAAATATTTTTCACCTCGAAAATTTTGCGAATACAAAATTATTTTATCACCAAAACAATTATGTAGAAAGAAAAATAACGTTTTCAACATCTGGTAAAATTTTGAGAAAAATCAAATAGACAGTTTTTTTATAAAAAATAAAAACCTAAAAAAACGTTACTCAAATTTGGTAAAAATTGAATTTCGACTCAAATATCTTTCAAAACTTTGAGATTATGGCTTCCAACTTATTTTAACTTATAAGAAATATTGTTTTCAACAATCTTAAAAATTTTGAGGAAAATCGAATTGACGGTTTTTTTTACAAAAAATAAAAACCTAAACAAAAAAATTAATAAAAGTTAGTAAAAATTGATGTTCGACTCAAATATCTTTTCAAAACTTCGAGATCTTGATTTTAAACTACTTTTATCTTTTAAAAAATATTGTTTTCAATATTCAGTAAAATTTTGAAAAAAAATCGAATTGACAGTTTTTTACAAAAAATAAAAAACTTAAAAGAAAATTTAACAGAAGTTGGTAAAAATTGATTTTCGACTCAAATATCTTTTCAAAACTTTGAGATATTGGCTTTATCTTCTAAAAAATATTGTTTTTAACATTCAGTAAAATTTTGAGAAAAATCGAATTAACATTTTTTTTACAGAAAAATAAAAAACTTAAAAGAAAATTGGTAACATATTTTATAAAGCTTTCACAAATAATAAGGTTGTAATCTTAATGTGAATTATGAATTAATAAATATGAATATGAATATGAATATGAAAAATTGATTTTCGATTTAAAAACAAATATTGGCTTCAAACTTATTTTATTTCACAGAAAATATTGTTTTCGATATTCATATATCATTCGATATAAAAATCCAACAGTCCGTTTTTTCATAAAAAAATAAAATCTACAAAAAATAGTATACGCAAATTTGGTAAAAATTGATACATATAGACAAACTTTTAAGCAAGCCAAATCGACAGACGGGATGGGAAGTTATCAGTGTGGGTCGCATCCCAGCCTCTTTTTGTTTATAGAAATGAAGCTGCAAATATTTAAAACTGTAAATAAACAGAACTACTCTACTACAGAACGGAGCTTAAGCTAAGAAAATCGAGACAAGTTACTAAAAACAAAAATATTAAACATGCTTTATAATTGTTTAACTTTTTATAATGTTCTGGCACCAATTGTTTACAAAATAATAAAGTTAATCAGAATTTCAATTTTTAGCAGTGATATTCAAAAACGTGAAGTAAGTACAAAAATTACACTAAACGAAAATTAGTTGGGCCCCTTTTATTATTAAAGAGCAATAAGCTAATTGGTGGCTTTAATATACTTTTGAATAAAAGTATTAAAAACTCAATTTTGACGGATTATGAGGTTCGCTGAGTCAGTTTCAAAACAATCTTTTTTTTTTGTTTAAGCCATCAATTCTCAGATTTTTGTTTAGCAATCTAAAAATCCACCAGTAAAAATGTTAAAACAAACATAATTTTATATTCAAACAGAGCGGCAGCTCGGCGTGTCAAAAACTTTATATCAGATAAAAATGCCATCAACACCTGTTTTCACGATAAGCCTATCTCTCTTCAAAAGATTATACGCTAGTAAAATTTTCCATATTAGATAAATGTTCTATGCCACTTTATGTATGTACATAATTTTAAACAATTCTTGTTTATTTTAAACTCCTTTATGTACAAATAAATTTTAAGTTAGCTAAAAAAAAAAAAATACATATTAATAAAACAATAAACCTGGTTTGAAACGAGGTGTAAATTACATTAAATGACGTGTCACTCAGACGCTAATTTATTTAATTTGAACCGAGTTTCATAATTTATTGCTTTATTATACACCAAAAACAACCCATCAGAGCATAGTGCAAATGTAGGTAGGATAGCAGCTATAAGGTACGAGTATATCTCTCTAACTGTCAGAATAAAATTGTTTTCTATATCTTTTTTAAATGATAATAAATACAAAATGAAATAAAAACAATATACCCAACAAAACATGAATTGAGTAAAATATTGTAGATACTCAACTCGACTCCAATAGTATAGAAATCCTATAATAACCCCAACAGAGTGGATAATTTATGTGTTCCTCGCCGACAAAAGCCCGTAACAAATTAACACAAATGTTTAAACAAACAATATCTATAAATCTAATTCGCTGCTGAAAGGTAGTATAATATGTTTTACGAACGTTCTAAGTTTGATGGTCTTTTTTTGGTTTGTTCTTTTTCTCTGAATCAACCTAACTTGACTTGACAGTTAATAGTCAAAATGTATTTCTAGATATACAAGAAAACTGAAGACTTGAAACAAAAAAAAAAAAAACAATATCAAGAACAAGCTTTTCCGGCTCTTTAATGGGTTCTTGGGTTTTTCTGGTATTTAGAGGCTCGCACTCCATAGGGATCCTGCAGAGTCAATGCACGGAATGAAAATATGTCTCTATTTTATTGAGTTTCTTTTTTGTTGTCTTTTGGGATTGTGTGACATCTGACATTCCTCGCTGTTGGTGAGTTTTCAGGTCTCAGATTAAAATCACTAAGATCGAATTCCAGTGAGATCTTACCTCCATTAAATTATCTTTTCTTCAACTTGACCGTAAAGTATCTTTTTCCTCTGTTCTTCTTTTTCATCGTTTTCGTTGTCGCATCTTATCGTGGGAAGATGACGTATTTTTGGGATTTTTTTTTTTTGGGAGACTGGGTTTGGTCATCTCAGCTCAGATACATAGTTCGGGGGCTTCTTGGATTTGTGTACACGCACCGTGACATGCGTGTCGTGTGTTCGTTCATATTAAAAGAGCTTAAGTTAGAAACGGGATGAAAAGAATGCTTTAAAGATGATATGTGAGACTTAGAGGGGAACAATAACAAAAGTTTAAAGTCGTTGACACAGTGGATCTCAGGCGGCCCTACAACCATGTCGACGATGATACCTAAGTTTATTGATGACCGGAAAAAGGAAACATTACTATCGTCCCACCCGCCGCCGGCCGTGGGACTGCTAAAGAGAGATCTTTTATGTTTGTATATATTTTAAATGGGATTCCCAAAAAGAAGACAAATCCAATTTGACCATTTCACGCAGTCTTATTTGTACTGACGTATGGTCTCAATGTTTCTTGTCGCCACTTTGCTTTGTTGTTCTTCTTTAGATTGATATGGGTGGGCTCTGGATTTACTCTTTTAAGCTCAAATTCCTATACAAAATGGAACTTTTTTCTGTCTGTTAGTTTTATGTAAGTAAGCAATTTTTGTTTATCAAGATTTGCTTAGATATGGGAATTTTGTTGGCTGGGGATTTTTCCAAAAGCAAAGGCAAATAATTAATTATGTTTTTATTTCTGGAATTTCCACTTTTGAACTTTGAAGAACCCCAAAAGGCTGTTGACATTCAGTGACTCAATCTCTTACTCTGCTTAATTCTTGGAGGTGCAGTGTTAAAAATTATATAAACAAAGACAAGAGAGTCATAAATTATTCTCAGTTTATTTCATCAATTGACAATTTTACACCGATGAATGTCCTGTCCACGTGCGCCGCCCGTTGGACAAGATTTAGCAATAAATCATTGAGGATTGAGCCTTTGGCTTTGGTCCGGTTTGTGTTCGGGCTTAAAGTTTATTGTTTTAAGTATTACAAGTATGGAAGTGAAAACAAGCTACTGAAAAGGGGTTATTGCTCTGAATTGTGCACATAAAGGCATTTTTAAAAAATTTAACGAGTTTGTTTAGAACTAGACGTAGTTGGCTTACATTTTTGTTCAATTTTTATTGGGACTAAAAACTTAGTAGAAAAAGATTATTTGATTCTTTAAGGGACTAGTTATATAGCTATCATTGATTTTCATCATTAAAACCAATCATTGGAATGTTATTGACAGGTAGGTTACATTGAAAATGTAATTTGAGTACAAATATCCTGATTGGAATCAGTGACGGATTTAGGCTTGCTGCCGCCCTAGGCCCCGTTCGATGCGCCGCCCTTATTGTTAAATTTTATTTCATAAATTTGTATCCAATATTTTTTTTTAAATAACTTTATTTTATTGTAGTATAATTTATAAATACAATTAGTTCACATGAAAGATTAATAAGTTATAATCCTTAGATAGACAAATAATAAATATTTTTTTTTATATTAATTCAAAAATTTTCAAATTTGGATAAACATCTAGAAGACTCCGGGAATGCAATACATGGCATCTTCTATTTTTGCTAAGGAATCTTTTAATTGATAATGGAAATTAATACATTCATTGTCTAACGTCTCTTCCAAATAGTCAGGATACTTATTGACTAATTTATTGGCAAGATTTTTCAACTCGTTTGTATCTATTTCACATTAATTGTCGAAAAAATTGAAATATTGGTAAAGTGTTTCAGATGCAGTAGTGTTGTAGACTAAGAGTGTCTAAAATAGAGTAATAAACATTTGTGCGAACATTTTCTGGTCCAGAAAAAGGTGGTCTTTCATTTACCCGTGAGTCATCTGGCTGCATTTTTCTAGTGGCGACGAGTAGCATAACGATAATAATC
Organism: Eupeodes latifasciatus; assembly: GCA_920104205.1. NCBI lineage: Eukaryota > Metazoa > Arthropoda > Insecta > Diptera > Syrphidae > Eupeodes > Eupeodes latifasciatus. The sequence continues at coordinate 159,438,520 of OV049926.1, forward strand.
CTGAACTCCAGACAGTGCTTTAGTTTTTTCTTCATATTCAGAAAATTTTCTGTCTCTCATGTCTACAGATCTGCACAACGGATGATAAATCAGCTTGAGATTCTTGAAGCTTCTTACTAGCAGCATTTAAACGACCTTAAATTACATTCCATTACATTGTAATTTTCGCTGCAATCTCGTAGCTTCAGATCGCGTAATCGGTTTCTCATCTCTGCTTTCGGCAATAAATTCCAGTGCATCAATTATTGCAGACCACTCTTTTTCTTATGCGTAACATGCATCATGTCGAGCAGACCAACGAGTTTGAGAAAGACTCTTAATTCTTAAATTTGTACGCTGCACCAAGATTTACCAACGATAAGCAGATATAGTAAAGAAATTGTATAGTTCTTGTAAAGTATTTCTAGAGATTTTAACAATACATCCTTAATATCTTTAGCTTTATGGCCGATATTTGGTAGAAATTCTAGAAACCTTTTAACAATTTCACCGTTATCACGTTCATGCATATCGTATAATTATAGTAAGCTGATCGACAATTATACCAAAATACTTAGCAGATTGCACTTCACTAGAAATTTGTTGTAGTACTTTATTTTGAATCAACAGTATAATTTCTTCATTGATTTTTTTAGATAAACACGATGTATTCCCACTACCAGGGTGTGCATACAATTTTAAATGTTCAGATAAAAATGGAACAAATTTAGCAATACTGTTCCTAAAAAATTCTCATTATGAGGATCTCCTATTCGTTCTGAATTTCCTCGAAATGGCAGGCCTCTTATTGCTAGTGATTTAATAATTGCAATTGCTCGGTAAAAAATTTGTTTCCATTATATCTTCATCGAATTGTTTTATTAGATTTTGATCAACACGCCCGTGAACTACTGCTCAAGCTTTAAAATGACTAACTTTAGTTTTGTGAAAGACAGAATTTTCATATTCTTCGATGCGTGCTTTTGATTTTTTCCAGTCACGGAATCCTTCGTCAGTAAAAGCATTCATTTCACCACTTCTACCAAATAATAAGCATGGAATACAAAATACAGAGCCTTTAGTTTCTAAATAAATCTACCACTCACGGCGTTGAATCTCTCCATTTTTGCGTACGTAGATATAAACTTTTGAAACAATACCTTGTTTTATCACTATAAACATTTCTAGAATTTTTAAAGTCTGCATCATCAGTATTATTAATCCCTGCAGATACAAAAACAAAGAGATGAGGTGAGATTTTTCCATCTTACAGTTCTGTTTTGTTTGTTTTCGCAATTTCAAATTTAACGTAGATTTTCTAGATTGAATTTTTAAATTGGCAAACAGAAGTTATGATCTTGTAAGCGTTCCGAAACTTTAGACCGAAGATATATTTGTGCCTTTCATTAAGGTATGTTTAAATGTAGAAACGCTTTCAAGTGTTAAGCATTTCATAAATTTAGCCGCCCTTCAAATTATGCCGCCCTAGGCCTGGGCCTCATGGGCCTAGGCGTAAATCCATCACTGATTGGAATCAAGTACTGCTTGATGAGAACCAAACATTTGAGGTCAGAGTTGATCATTGAAAGTGAAACCCACAGTTGAAAATACAAAAAAATGGGAATTTAACAATGAGCTGTTCATTGAAAATTATTTCATCATTGAAAAATTAAAAAAAGATGCTGGGATGCGACCCACACTGATAACTTCCCATCCCGTCTGTCGATTTGTCTTGCTTCAAAGTTTGTAGGTTTTGTGTTGGGTTAAAAAAGTTGTTAGTTGAATTATTCTTAAAAATTTTAAAATTACCAACAATGTTTTTCATATAAATAAATAGCTTAGTTTGAAAATCTAGATTTATTAAAAAGATTTTTAGTCGAAAACAAATTTTTACCAATTTAAGTAGTATTTCTTAAATTTTTACAAATTGGATGAATGAAATTAATTTCTGAGATATCAAGAACCGAACATCAATTTTTACAAAATTTGCGTACAATTTTTTGTAGATTTTATTTTTTTTATGAAAAACGGACTGTTGGATTTTGATTAAAAAAACTATTGAATATCGAAAACAATATTTTCTATGAAATAAAAAGAGTTTGAAGACAATATTTTTAATTTTTGAAAATCTATTTGAGTGGTAAGTAAATTTTTAGCAAGTTTTAGTATTGTTTTTTTGTTAGGTTTATATTTTTTGTAAAAGACCTGTCAATAAGATCTTTCTTAAAAATTTACTGAATGTTGACAATAATATTTTTTGAAAGTTTAAAGTAGTTTTAGGCCAATATCTCAAAGTTTTGAAAAGATATTTGAGCCGAAAATCAATTTTTACCAACTTGTATTGATTTTTTTGTTTAGGTTTTTATTTTTTATTAGAAAACTGTCAATTCGATTTTTCTCAAAATTTTTCCAAATGTTGAAAACAATATTTCTTATAAGTTAAAATTAGTTGGCATCCATAATCTCAAATTTTTGAAAAGATATTTGAGTCGAAAATCAATTGTTACCAACTTTTGTTAAATTCTCTTTTAAGTTTTTATTTTTTGTAAAAAAACTGTCAATTCGATTTTTCTCAAAATTTTACTGAATATTGAAAACAATATTTTTTAAAAGATAAAAGTAGTTTAAAGCCAAGCCCTCAAAGTTTTGAAAAGATATTTGAGTCGAAAATCAATTTTTACCAACTTTTGTTCAATTTTCTTTTAAGTTTTTATTTTTTGTAAAAAAAACTGTGAATTCGATTTTTCTCAAAATTTTACCAGATGTTGAAAACGTTATTTTTCTTTGCACAAAATTGTTTTGGTGATAAAATAATTTTGTATTCGCAAAATTTTCGAGGTGACAAATATTTTTTTTCAGTTTTTTTTGATTTATAAAAAAACCGTTAATTGAATTTTTTCAAAAAATATACTTGTTTGGTATCACGTTACTATATACTATATAAAATTTAATTCAAGTGTCTAGCGTTTTTGGTTCGTAAGATATTTAGGGTTAACAAAAATGTTTACCTTTTTTTAAACTGCTATGGTAAAAAAACCACCCACGCAATTTTCTTGAGAGCCCTTTCTGCATCTTTTTGCCTTATTATCTGTATAACAACATTTATTTGAAGTCGATATCTCTTCTGGTTCTTGAGCTATGGACGACGAAAAAAACGTCGAGAACGTACGGACATACGGGCATACGGACGTACGGACGTACGAACGTACGTAAACACGCACGCACAGACATCTTTCTAAAAATCTTTTATTTCGACTCTAGGGACCTTGAAACGTCGAGAAATGTCAAAATTTTCAATTTGACAAATCGGACCCATTACAATAACTTCCTATGGGAAGTTAATAAAAAACAAGAGAATATTTCGGAGTTAAATAATGTATTTTCTTAAGTAAACACAATCTACAACTTATCAGCTTCAAAACGACACCAAACATTCAAAATTCGACTCTCTTACTCGCTTTTAAATCTCGAAACTAAATTGTCAATGATGAAAACCAATAATACCTATAACTGACCCCTAATGGTTATTATGCGAGCCACTTAGGTTGTTTTAAAAAAATTGTTGAACAAAAATCTCGTTAGCATTGAGGTATCTTAGAACAAAAAAAAAAACAAAATTTCTGATTTTTGGAACTAGTGTTAGGTCTTAATGTCCAAAACCATGAAGAACGTTCTAATGTGTTTATTTTCTAAGAAACTTATTTTCATTCAAAACGAAACTATAACTCATCGTTAAAACTAACATTTTAAACATCTTCGTAATGATTCTTGTCTCTTTTTCTACGATTATTATTTTAATGAGTCATACTCTAGTGAAATAGTCAGTTGCTATTCTTTTCTTAAACTATTGAACCGTATTACGTAAGCCTCTAGGAATGCTTTGCAATGAACTATTCAACTCAACTTCGGTCGTACTGTTAAGTACAGATATTCGCTTTTTAAACGTACTACACGAATGTGGAATGCTTTACCACAATCTTTCTTTCTCCTTTTCATTGCAATTTACAGGAAATTATATTCTTTATTTGTATTGCTCAACGTTGTGGCAATTTTATGGCTCAACGTTCTCTGCCGGAATATGTGAATGTCTAAAGCCCATCGTCAACAACCTGATAGGTGGTTTTAGACCAGAAAAGTCCACAGCCGATCAAATATTCACATTACGCAGATCCTGGAAAAAACCAAAGAACATCAAATCATTACCAACCATCTTTTCATCAATTTCAAGGCCGCATATGACAGTATCTACAGGGACGAGCTATTTATAGAGCCATGTCTAAATTTGGCATCCCTGCCAAACTCGTCCGTTTGTGCATGATGACCATGGAGAATTCGCGTTGCTCCATAAAGTTTGGAAACAACTTAACAGAACCTTTCGATGTCAAAAAAGGTTTTAGACAAGGGATGCGCTGTCATGCGATTTTTTTAACATCGTACTTGAAAGAATAGTACAGAGCTCTCACGTCAACACTAGAGGCACTATCTTTCAAAAGTCTGTCCAATTACTAGCATATGCTGATGACATTGACATAATCGGAAGAACTCAGCGTGATGTCAATGGGGCTTTTGTGAGTATTGAGGCAGAGGCGGCAAAAATGGGTTTAACGGTTAATTAGAGCAAAACAAAGTACATGCTGTCATCAAGAAAGGACTTACAACACCGACGCGACGTCTCGGTCAAAACGTCACCATCGACAGACGTAACAGACGTAACTTTCGCTAACCGCTGTTTCTTTGGGCTAAAAAAGCAATTGAGTAGCAAATCCCTCTCTCGAGGGACCAAAGTGTGGGTATATAGGACCCTTATCATTCCCGTCCTGCTATACGGTGCAGAAGCATGGACTATAACAAAAGCGGATGAAAGCACCTTGGGTCGTTTCGAGAGAAAAGTTCTTCGTGTGATCTACGCTCCCGTATGCATAGAAGGGTAGTGGAGGAGAAGATGGAACGACGAGCTGTACGGGTTGTACAGCGACGACACGTAGACATAGCCAGAAGGGTAAAAGTCCAACGACTAAGATGGCTGGGAACCAATGCTCCGGCCCGGAAATTCTTCAAATCCACACCCGCAAGACAGCGCAGTAGAGGAAGACCGCGAATCAGGTAGCGCGCACAAGTGGAAAGGGACCTCACCCAACTTGTAGCGCGAAACTGGAGACATCTAGCTAGGCACCGAGCTAGATGGCGAAGTTTGTTGGGTGAGGCCCTAGTTCACACAGGACTGTAGCGCCACCTTAAGTAAGTAAGTATGGCACGTTTGAAAATTAAACTGGTGACATTTAGCTCAATCCAAAGTCCCAAACAAACCTTACTGAAACGTAACTATAATTAAGAAAAATAAGTTTCAAATAACTCAAACTTTGTGCCATAAAATTTTAAAAATACAGTAGACGCTTGATATACAGTGATATTGGAAGAGTGAACTATCCAGTATAGTGAACACCCAAAATTTTACATGTACTACTCTAAATAGTGAACATTTATTTTTTCTCATGTTTAAACAAGAATATTATAAAGGTAATACGTCTACAGCATGTCGACTGCCTTTAAACAAATTTTAACTTTAATTCATGTTTATCTCACACTGAATCACAAAAGGAAGTAGTCACTTGACTCAGTAGAACACAAGTTCTTGCTGTGTTCTTACTTTTGTACAGCAATGTACATAATTGTAATAAGTATGTATTATGATTTTTTTTTGTTTTTAGCTGTTTCAACTTGATTAATTGTTAGTTTATTGATTAAATAAATATAATTATCTTCACACTGAACAAAATGTGTATTTTTGATCAAATTTAACTTTGGAAAGCGTTTCTAGGCTCCCGCTCGAAATAGTGAACAATCTCGAAATAGTGAACATGGCTGGTTTTTATTACTTCACTATACCGAGCGTCTACTGTATATTGATATTGATTGATACTAATATTATAAATGCGAAAGTAACTCTGTCTGTCTGTCTATTACTCAATCACGCCTAAACTACTGAACCAATTTGCATGGAATTTGATATGGAGATATTTGGATACCCGAGAAAGGACATAGGCCGATCGCTTTTACGCCTAAACTACTGAACAGATTTAAATGGAATTTGGTAAGGAGATCGTTCGAGACTTAAGAAAGGATATGCGTTACTGTTGACTCGGGAAAACAACGCATTCCCATGGGAAAAATTACTTTCCGGCGAATCTGATCGCTTTCACTCCTAAATTACCAAATATTTGAATATTTGGATAAAATTGGTATTACGGGAAAACAACGCATTCCCAACCCTTCTCATAAGTTGAGATTGAAGGTTGGTGTTTCAGTTCTGTTATTGAGAAATCTTGACGCATCAAAGTTATGTATGTAGGACGAAATATTATAAAAGCTATAATCATGACTGGATAGCAAAAGGAAAAAATGTGTTAATTCCCCGCATTCCGATAATTCCAACCGATTTGCCGTTTCAGTTTAAAACAGTGCAGTTTCCTCTGAAAGCAGCATTTGCAATTACAATAAATAAAGCTCCGGGGCAAACGCTGAAAGTTGCAAGTGTAAATTTGGAAAAAAACTGTTTTTTTCATGAACATATGTAGCGTGATTACGAGTCTCAAACCAACAAAATCTTTACGTTCTGGCCAAGAACGGAAAAACAAAAAACGTCGTATATAAAAATGGATTTCAGTAACCTATCTTCTTCTTAAAATGTATTAACCTAACCTAACCTAACCTATGACAATCACACTTAGTATGGCCTCATCCCATCTCGGCACAATTCAAGCATACGTACAAAAAAGTACAGCTCAAGTTTTTTCATACAACTATCCAAAAAACTAGTACCCGTGGCATGATGGTTAGTGCGTTGGACTGTCATGCCAGAGGTCGTGGGTTCGATCCCTGCCTATGCCTTTTTTCACGGGCACTGCCTCTTGCGAGGAATTGACAAATTCTCCAAGAGTAATTCTTGTCATTGAAAAGTGCCTTCTCAAATTGGCCGTTCGGATTCGGCTTAAAACTGTAGTTCCCCTCCATTCCTGACATCAGTACTCGCACACAATAATGGTTGAGAGTTGTAATTCACTAGGCCCTAGTTCTCAACGGACTGTTGCACCACCCGATCCAAAAAACTATCTAATGCGGACGAAGTCGCGGGTAAAAGCTAGTTATTATATAAATTCTATTAATAGTTTGGGTGACATGCCAATATTTGGCCCTATTTGGAAATTACCTTGGGTTCTAAGACATTTCCTCACGGCATTGTCGCATTTTTTCATTTGGTCAATGTGTAATTTTTTGGATGCTTTCACATTTTTATTCTTGCGAAAATTCTTTGGCGATAGGTTAAAAGGTCTGAAGTAATAAAACTGTATTTTAGATTTTTGATTTTTCGTAACGGCCTTTTGTTATCTCTTTCATTTAACACTATCAACTTGAGCATATAATAACTGCTAAATATCGTATTTAATTAGTCTTTAGACAATAAGACGAAAAAAATTTGTTTTGATATTCACGGCTTAAGTTCAGTGATTCTGTGTGACGAGTTTCTAACTTAAGCCATTTTTGCCTTGCGTCAAAAAATTAGACATACTGACGTTTATAAATTAAGAAGTCATAACATCTTAAGTAAACTTCAGAACACTCAATTTGTAGGTTAACCAAAATTTTTCACCAGTTGAATTTGACTAATGTTTTTGTGGCTGTTTTTGGCATTTACTAATTTGGTTTCCAAGTTTTGGGTCATAAGAAGCAGCTATTTAGGGACCGATTTAGTGTTGATTTCTTTCCAGGAACAGTGCCAGGGTAAATTCTATTATTATTTGTGCAAATTTCAAGCTTAAAGTAGAGGAAAAAACATATTGATTATTTAGTACAAAAAAATAGAAAATTTTAATCTGGCAACGCTGTTGTAACAATAATTTTATTTATTAATTTCTCTGTAGCCTTCCCTTGTGTATGATACCATATACCAAACCAATGCTGCTGTTGCTGCTTTTGGTCCCATATTTCTATACTAATACTAAAGTTGACGCTGCGCCGGCCGTGTCGAGCCGAATTGCAGTCCTTGTTGCTTGTTGGTCATTCGTCTCACTATACACACTACAAGCTACACTACCGCCGCGCCGCATCGCGTCGTCCATCGATGCAATTTTGAAACCTTGTATTTTGTTGCCAGTTGCCACCATATTCCCTACTGCCATCGCCATCACCATCAACATCCTTCTGCAGCTAAATATTTCTCGGTTTCGCCTCCCATATGCCGATGTCAAGCTGATATGAAGCCCTGTGTTATGCTAACGCTAAGTCGAGTGCTGATGCCCCTGCCTGCCAGTTGTTCACTACGGTGCCAGTGCCAGTGTTGGGTCGGTCGGTCGGATCGGTGTATGCTGTGTGTTGTGTTGATGTGCCAGCGCAAGAGAGAATGATTTATGTTCGATGTGAATAATTTTCGAATAATCAGCTTCGATTTGCGGACTATGTTTCTCGGACCGTTTTCTGTCTGTTGGTCGACTATGTAGGGGGGGGGGGGGGTTGGACGAAGGGAAGGGTAGGGGTGTGTATCATCAGTTCGATGAAGGGAGCAATATATGGACATGAAAGACACACCACCTCACTTCCACCTGAAACAAACGATTTATACGCGACGAATTGTTGGTAGGTATAAACGGACGATGATGATGATGACGATTTTTGGGGGTTTCATGGAACAGGGGGGTTGAACAGCGAGTTGGGTCTGGGGGTGCAGTAGACATTTAGTCAAACGGTATGTACGTGTGCACACAAATAGTCCCCGCTCGGTTGATTTCATCTGCTTTCAAGCTGCTGCTGCTGCTGCTGTAGCAAGCTACGGCCTGACCAGGCCAGGCCATTCCAGCCCCAGCCGTCTGCCATCTCCTGCCCCGCATACGAGTATTAACGTTCTTCATCCGTTGAGCATGGTGTTTGAATATTTAGTTTTATAGGTGAAACATAAGCATGTGAAGTAAGTGTGGTGGATAATACATTATTATTATTATCATTATTTTTCTTTTATTTTATTTTCTTTTTTTTCTGTTGTGTTGTGTGTTTTGTTTTTATTTATTGTATTTTTTATGATTTCTCTGTGTTTCTTGGAGATTTCTTTCTTTCCTTTGCTGGAATTAGTTCATATGATTTTGTTGTTGTTGTTGTTTTTGGTTGTTAGTCGCGTCGCGCCGGCCGCCTGTGTCTTAGCTCAGTTAAGTTTGTCCTCTTTGATTTCTATTTTATTTGCTGTTTTCTGCTTTATTGGATTTTCTTTATTTATAGGTACTTATACTTACTTACACACAGTATATGATTTTGTGCATGTACATATGTATGTATGTTTTTCTCATAATTTAGGTTTATTTCTTTTTAGGTTTTATAGATTTCGATCAATACACACACACACACGCACAGAGTTTTGTTAAAGTGTCATAAATATTTGTATAGTATGATTATTTAATTTAGATGTTTTTTGTTAAGGGTATGCAGGAATTTAATTTGATTTTTGAATAAATTTAAAAAGTATGTTTAATTTTAAGAGAGTGTTGCTGTGTTTGAACATTTTTAATAACTTTAAATTAATATTATTTCAGAAAACACCTTTTTTAAATTTAATTAAGTGACATTTCATAGGAAATATTTGTACATAAATTGGAAAAATGGCATGTTAACCAAATTTTAAAATTGTTTGTCCTTAGCATAGGTTTTTCAATATTAAGTGCATTCCCTGGATAGATCCTGAGAAATAGTGTTTTTAACTGTTCCGTTGTAATAGGTTCAAAACCTTTTGAAAAAAGAGGCTGGGTTGCGACCCACACTGATAACTTCCCATCCCGTCTTTCGATTTGTCTTGCTTAAAAGTTTGTCTATATGTATCAATTTTTACCAAATTTGCGTAATATTTTTTGTAGATTTTATTTTTTTATGAAAAAACGGACTGTTGGATTTTTATATCGAATGATATATGAATATCGAAAACAATATTTTCTGTGAAATAAAATAAGTTTGAATCCAATATTTTAACCTTTTGAAAAGCTATTTAAGTCGAATGTAAATTTTTAACAAGTTTTAGTATTGTTTTTCTTAGGTTTTTATTTTTTGTAAAAAAAACTGTCAATTCGATTTTTCTCAAAATTTTTCCTAATGTTGAAAATAATATTTCTTATAAGATAAAATTAGTAAGAAGCCATTATCTCAAAGTTTTGAAAAGATATTTGAGTCGAAAATCAATTTTTGTCAACTTTTATTAATTTTTTGTAGGTTTTTATTTTTTATAAAAAAAAACTGTCAATTCGATTTTTTTCAAAATTTTACTAAATGTTGACAACAATATTTCTTATAAGATAAAATAAGTTTGAAGCCTAAGTCTCAAGTTTTTGAAAAGATATTGGAGTCGAAATTCAATTTTTCCCAACTTTGAGTAAAGTTTTTTTTAGGTTTTTATTTTTTATAAAAAAACTGTCAATTAGATTTTTCTCAAAATTTTATCAGATGTCAAAAACATTATTCTTCTTTGCACAAAATTGTTTTGGAGATGAAATCATATTTTTATCGTAAAATTTTCGAGGTGACAAATTTTTTTCAGTTTTTTTGATTTATGAAAAAACCGTTAATTCGATTTTTTTTCCAAAAAAATACTTGTTTTGTATTACGTTACATTATATAATATAAAATTTAATTGAAGTCTCTAGCGTCATTGGTTCATGAGATATTTAGGGTTAACCAAAATTTTCAACTTTTTTTTAAACTACTATGGTGAAGAAACCACCCACGCAATTTTCTTGAGAGCCCTTTATGCATCCTTCTGCCTTATTATATGTATAACAAAATTTATTTGAAGTCGATATCTCTTCTGGTTCTTGAGTTATGGAAGACGAAAAACACGTCGCGAACGTACAGACGTACGAACGTACTATTTTCTAAAAATCTTTTATTTCGACTCTAGGGGCCTTGAAACGTCGAGAAATGTCAAAATTTTCAATTTGACAAATCGGACCCTTTACAATAACTTCCTATGGTAAGTTAATAAATTCAAAACACTATGATTCGATAAAGTGAAACATTTTATATTTTAAATAATTGGAACAAAAAATCTTTAAATTGAATAAAACAAACCAAACATTTGCTGTTCCTATTCATTTGTTCATAATTTTCAACCAAATTTTAATTATTTAAATTTCTGACTATGCTTCAAAAGGAAAAGAAAATTGTTCTTAGCTTTAAATTTTCAATAAGTCCGCTTACATGACATTTTTATCACTTGAGCAGGAATCGTTAAGCTAAAAACCCCCTTCAGTGAAAGAAAGACCCTGATGTTTTGACATGTCTTTTAAGTGGGTCTTAGATTAATTGCTTTAAAACGTTCAAACAAGTAATATATTTTTCTTAAATAAATTGTTTGAAATTTTGTGTCTCCTCATCTAACTCTAAAGTATCCATCCGAGTATTTTATTTGATTTTAACCTAATTAAGGACAAATTCTTTAAATTCATCATGTCATTTTAAAGATAATACATGTACTTATTACATTACTTGACATTATAAATAAATATTGCAATAGAAATTACATTTAGAGCATAATTTTCATATTGGGTCACTGTGGCGTATGTGTAATTTTTTCCTCATATAAATTATTGAAATATGTTTGTGTTAAAATAACAAAATAGTACAAAGTTTAAAACATAACCAATCCATTGGAAACATCAAAAAACGTTCTTATTCATTATGAATCACTTGATATGAATTTCTTTATAGTTAATTCAAGCATACACACAATTTTAATCACTTTGAAAATCTCCTACTTTCCCGAGCAACTGGCAACACTATTTTTTCATATCAGCTATTAACTTTATTCACTTCCATCACCATCTCCACCCTCACATCCACCCATTATAGCTTCCAATGTTAAGATAAATGTACATAAGTAGGTATAGGTATCTAAAGTAGTATTTGTTGTTGTTGTTTTCTACTATTTGTTTTTTTGTTTTTTTTTTTTCTTTCAATTGTATCTAAGCTAGGTATCCAATAGATAGATAGATACACTACACTCGTGTATTTATTTCATTTATGCGCACTATCGCATCGCTTCGTTTGGCATCTCAGTTTAGTTCACAGCTTTGGGTTGGGGTGGCGGGATGGTAGGGTGCTGCTGCTGGTGCGGTACAGAGCGGTACAGTGCGGTGGCAGAGATGTGAACATTTAATTGTATTCTATCTTCTCTATAAACTGTGTGCATTGAGTAGATACAACTGTAGTGTGTATAAGATTGTTTTCGTTTTCCTTTTTGTGTTGATATTTTCTCTTTATTTTGGATGATTTTGTCTGCTTTTAGCTCATACATAATACACACGGTTTGTTGTGTTCTCTTTGATTTATTTACATTTTTTCTTGTACTTGTTTTTATATCTTCTCATTTGTATTCTCTCTTTCACACTTTTTTTTCGTTTTTGTATTTCATCTTCATCTTGTGTTTTTGATTTTGTGATTTTATTTCGTTTTGTTTTGCTTTTGTTTTTCTTATCGTTTAGGGAAAAAGTGAGGTTGGTAGCTAAAGTACGTGTATAACAAAAACAAAAAAGACACGCTCCCGTCGGTCGTCGTTGGTCGGTGCGGTGCGGTGCGGCGGCGTGGCGTGGTGTGGCGCGGCGTAGCTTGTCCCGCTCCTGATATTGTATCTTTGTATCTTTGTTTCTGTTTTTCAGTGATTGTGTGTTGTGATTTTCATGTATGGAATTATGCGGTTGTACACTCGGCTAGTTTGAGTGTCACACTCTGATCCGAAAAGTCGAACTAATACAAATGTAATGACATGATAATTTATTAAAGACAAAGAGGTCGTTTTTTTTCAGTTTTAGTTCAATGGGGGGGGGGGATTAATATCGTCAAGGGGGGAAAGTGCTGCCCTGCTCTGCTTGAATCGGAAAGGGGGATGACGAAGAGGGAGCGGGAGTGGAAGATGGAGCAGGAGCACGGTGCAGTGCTAAGACGCGCTGCAATTATTGTATATTTGAAAAGTTTATTTAGCCAAGTAACCGACCGTTCAATCGGTCGGCCGTATTCGCGCAGTTTTAATGTAAAGTCACTTAGCCGGGTCTGATTGTGTGTGCCTGTGCATATGGGGCTTTTTGAGAATTTGGTGTAGAAATAAAGATACGTACGATCGAGGGGGGGTTGTGCTGCGTGGCAGTAGAACGTGGGAGGGTTGGTTGGTTGGTTTATTAGACTTAGACTGATATGGTGGATGTTTTTTATTTATACCTATTTGTTATTTTAATATTTCTTTTTTATGTTTTGCGTTTTGATTTTCTTTCGTACTTTTGCAGTTTTTCGTAGTAGGCATGTGTTTTTTGTTTTTGAACGCTTAGATATTTACCTAAAACGATTGATTTTGACTGACTTGGTGGGTTTTGGCCAACTGCATGGTTGTTTTTGCCACAATTGTTATTTGTCAGTTGCTAACACAATGATGATGACGGTGTATGAGGACGATGACGACGGTGTAGGTGGGAGGGAGGGTGAAAATGGTGCGAATGATGCGGATAGTAGAGGTGGAGAAGGGGTCGCAGAAATGTATAAGTTAGTATCTATCGAGCTAAATTTTTGCGTACGCGTGAGACAACTACCTCGGCGACTACAACGACAGCGACGACGACGACGACGAAAAGATAGGTATGAACAAACGTGAACGAAGTGATTTGCTGGTTTATTATGTTTTCAGCACGGATGAGCTATATTTATAAATTCATACGTAATAGCGAGGGATAATTGTAGAAAACTTGTTGTTTGGATAGTTTAAGTAGGTACGTTTGTGTGATGCTGTTCCGTTTTTAGAAAAGTACTCAATATATTGGAATTAAATTGAAGTGACGGTAGTGAGTGGAGGCGAAGGGTGACGGCAGAGGCAGCGGCAGCGGCTATAATATAGCTACAGCGGCAGTAACAGCAATAGCAACAACAGAGCAGACGGTATGAGCGGTGGCGATTTACGAATTGTGAGTTGTGAGTAGCGGCTATGTAGCAAGTTGCGGCGAGTAGCGATGGCGATGGCGGCTCGGCTGTGGCAACGTTGGAATGTAATGTTTATATGATTTCTTTAAATGGACGGACTGTATAGGTTGTGTGTTGTTTTTTTTAAATACCTATCTACTTATATGTAGATTTGTTTTTTTTTTTTGTTTTGTTTTTATTATAGGTTGCGATGATAATTGTATGTTTTTTTGTTAAATGTTTTTGAAGGAGAGTTAATTTTTGATATTTTTTTTATTTTCTTCTGCTTATAAGTACCTACCTAATATATAAAATAGATATGAAAATATTTGTTATGAAAAAAGAGACACGATCTTTTTTCTAGCCAAGTTGAAATTACGATATAGATATCTCAAAACTAACCTATAACTTTACTCATGTAGATAGATAAATATTTATAAAGGGCCAAGAAATTGTATATTTGTTCTTATCTTTTTGATAGTTTTATTGCTTGCGTAATGAAAAATTTTGTTTTCTTTTTGTTGGAAAATTTGTTGCTGAACTTGAATGGTAGCAGATATGAGTAATTTTGAGCTTTCCTATACAGAACTACTTTGTTAGGTACGTTTGATTACTGTTTTTCCGAAGAATTAAGGGTTTCAGGGAAAAAGCTGATGCAACGTATTCTGGCACAAGTATAGAGTTTCTAGTAAAAATGTTAGCAAAGAGTGCAAGTAGGTATATTTGTAGGTACACATGTGTTACGTACATAATAACTAAAAAACAAATCAACTCCAAATATGTAAAATTTGAAAAATAAAATATATGTAGGACTTTAGAGTTTAGGCTCGCTTTAGTTGGAAATTAAAAGAAAGATGAAATTTTATTTATTTCTTGGAGCGTACTGAAAAATTGTATATTTTTTTTTTAGAAACAAATTTTGACTCTTATAAAAAAATATCCATGAAATTAAGCAATTAACACAAAAAATATATCTAAAATTGACTCATTACAATTTAAAAACATCAATTTTAAACAGCAATATTTTGCATAGAATGAAATAATTTTGAAGTCAAGTTTTTGAGACATACATACATACGAATCGAACATCAGTTTTTACCAATTTTCTGTAGTTTTTCTTGTAGATTCTTATTTTTTATAAAAAAAAAAACAGACAACATTTTTCTAAAAAATGAAATGAATCAAAAATTAAAAACAATGGGCCATATTTATATTTCTTTGATGAGTTCTGATTTTGTCTCTACTAAACTAAACACGGGTTTACGCTATTCATAGACATTTCAAACCCCATTTTTAAACAATAGCCTGGAGTCTAAAAATAAACACGACGGAACCTATGTTTAAGCTGTTTTTCACTCTTTAAAACGTCAAAAATAAAAGAGGCTGCGATGCTACCCACACTGATAACTTCCCATCCCGTCTGTCGATTTGTCTTGCTTAAAAGTTTGTCTATATGAATCGATTTTTACCAAATTTGCGTACTATTTTTTGTAGGTTTTATTTTTTTATGAAAAAGAAGGACTGTTGGATTTTTATACAAAAAAATACTGAATATCGAAAACAATGTTTTCTGTGAAATAAAATAAGTTTGAAGCCAATATTTTTAATTTTTGAAAAGCTATTTGAGTCGAAAGTAAATTTTTACCAAGTTCTAGTATTGTTTTTTTTAGGTTTTTATTTTTTGTAAAAAAAACTGTCAATTCGATTTTTCTCCAAATTTTTCCGAATGTTGAAAACAATATTTCTTATAAGTTTAAAGTAGTAAGAAGCTATTATCTCAAATTTTTGAAAAGATATTTGAGTCGAAAATCAATTTTTACCAACTTATGCTAAAGTTTTTTTCGGTTTCAAAATTTTACTGAATATTGAAAACAATATTTTTTGAAATATAAAACTAGTTTAAAGCCAATATCTCAAAGTTTTGAAAAGATATTTGAGTCGAAAATCAATTTTTACCAACTTTCATTAATTTTTTTTGGGTTTTTATTTTTTGTAAGAAAACTGTCAATTTGATTTTTCTCAAAATTTTTCCAAATGTTGAAAATAATATTTCTTATAAGATACAATAAGTCGGTAGCCTTAATCTCAAGTTTTTGAAAAGATATTTGAGTCGAAATGCAATTTTTACCAACTTTGAGTAATGTTTTCTTTAAGTTTTTATTTTTTATAAAAAAACTGTCAATTAGATTTTTCTCAAAATTTTATCAGATGTCAAAAACATTATTCTTCGTTGCACAAAATTGTTTTGGAGATGAAATCATATTTTAGTCGTAAAATTTTCGAGGTGACAAATTTTTTTTCAGTTTTTTTGATTTATAAAAAAAAACGTTAATTGGATTTTTTTCAAAAAATATACTTCTTTTGTATCACGTTACAATATATAATATAAAATTTAATTTCAGTCTCTAGCGTCATTGGTTCATGAAATATTTAGGGTTAACCAAGGTTAGGTTAGGTTAGGTTAAAGTGGCTGTGGATACAAAAACCACACACTTAGGCCAGAAGAAAGGCCCATTGTGATACCACATGAATCTAGAGAATTACTTCCCACTAGTCGAACCATTTTGAGCTTTTTATAAAGCGAAGGAGATATCTGATATCCTTTTTAGCTAGTTCGCTGGGATCATCAAAAGAGTAATCTCCCAGATGAAGTTTGCGTCTTAGTGAAAGAGCAGGGCAGGTGCAGAGGAGGTGAGAGATTGTTTCTTCTTCTTCCTCGTCCATGCAGCTCCTGCAGAAGTCATTTGAGGCTACACCAAGCCGTATTGCGTGTCTGCCTA
Organism: Eupeodes latifasciatus; assembly: GCA_920104205.1. Lineage (NCBI taxonomy): Eukaryota > Metazoa > Arthropoda > Insecta > Diptera > Syrphidae > Eupeodes > Eupeodes latifasciatus. The sequence goes on from OV049926.1 coordinate 159,455,247, forward strand.
TAAGACAGTGTCCCGTAAGGAAACCTATTAGGGAGCTAATATGAAGTCTGCTTTGCGATAACAAGTCTTTAGAGCGCTTTAGGTCCAATAAAGGCCATATTAGTTTTGTGGCTGCGCATGTTGGTAAATTGTACCACCTAGAGTTTGCTATCTCGAAAGCTGTTTCTTTTAGCAGAAGTTTACATGTAGCTATCGGTATACCTATCTTCTCCCTTTCAGGTGAAATAGGTAAGACGGTTCCATTTTTAGCGAGTTCATCGGCTCTACAATTTCCTGCGATGTCTCTGTGGCCCGGCATCCAGCATAGGTGAATGTTAAATTGCTGCGCCATCTCCATAAGAGATGATCGACAATCGAGGGCCGTTAGAGAGTTGGTTGAGACACCGTCAAGAGACTTGATAGCAGCCTGACTTTCAGAGAAGATGCGTATATCAGAAGTTGATATCACGTTTTCTCTTAGCCAGGAGAGAACCTCTTTGATCGCTAAAATTTCCGCTTGGAAGACGCTACAATGATTAGGGAGGCGGAATGAGATGCTTAGATTAAGCTTTTCTGAGTACACACCACTACCAACTCCCTTATTTGTCTTGGATCCATCTGTATAAAAATGGATGCTTTTGTCATCCAGGAGTTTTTTATCTTCCCATTCATCCCTGGATGGAATGGATACCTGGAAGTTTTTACCAAATTGGGGTTTTGGGATAGTGTAGTCTATGTACTTTGGTATAGAACCAAAGAGGTTCAGAATGATGGAGTGCCCAACATTGTTGTTGGTCCACTGAGATGAGGCGTTGAGTCTTATGGCTGTACTCGCTGCCACTTGTTTGCTGAAAATGTCGAGGGGTGTCAGATGGAGGAGAATGTCCAACGCTGCTGAGGGTGTGGTTCTCAAAGCCCCGCTAATGCAGAGACATGCAGTGCGTTGGACTCTGCTGAGTTTGTCGCAATATGTGACTTTCTCCAGTGCAGTCCACCACACTGCAAACCCGTACATAAGTATTGGTCGGATGACCGATGTATATAGCCAATAAGTTATGCGAGGTTGAAAACCCCATTTGTTTCCTATGGCTTTCTTGCAATGGAAAAGAGCTGCTGTAGCTTTTTTTTTTTTTTTTTTTTTTTTTTTTTTTTTTTTTTTTTTTTGGGTTAACCAAAATTTTCTCCTTTTTTTAAACTGCTATGGTAAAAAAAAGCCACCCACGCAATTTTCTTGAGAGCCCTTTCTGCATCTTTCTGCCTTATTATCTGTATAACAACATTTATTTGAAGTCGCTATCTCTTCTGGTTCTTGAGCTATGGACGACGAAAAAAACGTCGCGAACGTACGGATGTACGGACATACGGGCGTACGGACGATCGAACGTATACGTACACACGCACGCACAGACATCTTTCTAAAAATCTTTTATTTCGACTCTAGGGACTTTGAAACGTCGAGAAATGTCAAAATTTTCAATTTGACAAATCGGACCCATTACAATAACTTCCTATGGGAAGTTAAAAATGTGCATATTTATAGTTCTTTCATACGAGTAAGTTCTGATTTTGTCTTTACTAAACTAAACACCGGTGTACGCTATTCGTAGACAATTTTAACCGATTTTTAAACAATGCTCTGGAGTTTAAAAATAAACAAGATAGGACCTACATAATGTTTAAGCTGTTTTTAACTCTATAAAACGTCAAAAATAAAAAAAAATAAACTAATTGAGAAAATTGTATTACAAGATATTTTATTTGAAAATATAAAAACACAAACTGAAATACTAATAGACTTAAGCATTTTTAAAAATTTTATTTTGCTGGATGTTGAAATAGTAACCGAATCATCCCCTTTTGAAAGGGATGACGACGATTTTTATGAAAGTTTCGATAACAAAAAACTGCCAAGTTTATTTTTAACCTTCTAAAGATTGAACTTCAATTAAATGTTTTCCAACATCTGCGAGTTGTCAAGTTTTAACAGAGCTAAGATTATTCACCAAAAGAGACATACATAGGTAATGTGATGTTTGCTACTGTACGTATTTTTAACACACAAGGATAATATTTTTTTACAACAGGAGACTTTCATGGAATTTTTCAACCAACAGTCAGCAGAAGTCTTTTTTAAGGATTTCAAAGAAATTGGATTTCCCTGTGGTAAAAAGGAAATTGTACTAGAATTCTAGTAGATTATACCTTAAACCAGCTTCTAACTAAACCAAACTGCCAAATTCTATATGAATAGGGGCTGTGTCTTAACTGGCTGTTAAATTTAGACTCTAGTTCAATTAGACTTGGGTTTAAGATTGGACTATGAATTTGCCCCAGTATGTTTTATAAGATAAAATTAGCTTCAAGGCTGTAAATTTAGTTAGATAGATATTTTATTTTATTGGCAAAGAGAAAGTTACAAAGTTTACAATAATTTTAAGTCATTGCACAGCACAGAGATATGATATCAAATTGTATCTTATGTTGCGTTATAAATAAACGCAACAAGTTCTTTTTACATTTAATTTTCACGTTTAATTTTACATTTTTACATTTAATTTTCACGTTTAATTTTAATTTTTGATAAAACCGATGCATTTTGCATCCAATTGTCACTGATGTTTTATTTACTATATTCGATTTGACAAATGTCACAATCCTTCTACACGAGGATGAGAGAGAGCGGGACGGCCATAGTCCTTCTGACCATGGTTCTCTCTGTCATTTTCGTGAGGAAAAATAATACCAAGTTTAGTTTCAGATTCCGATAGAAGGATGGTTTCCATTGAAGTGAAACCAAACCAGATGGACGGTCTGGTCGATACGTAAAGTTTCATGAGAAGTCACTCCAAAGGGAGAATGGCCTACGGCCCAACTTAAAATTTTATGAAAATTGTAAACTTATATTTTTTAGTTAAATTCATTTTGTATATATTTAATTTCTTTTATTTACATTGATAATTTTGTTTGTTTAACGTTGATATTATTAATTATTTGTAAAACTCTAAACAAATTGTATGGACTGATGGACGGTTAAGTTTCGGGTAACTTAGTTCGGGGTTTAGTTAACAGATCCAAAATTGTTACTAGTTTGTTTTTCTTTCCTTTCGCGCGATTGTTTTAAAGTTAAAGTAAAAGTTAAGTTAAAGATTTTTCTCAATCTTAAATTTCTTAGTCTTTGTTCGATATCAAGTAGTCAGTGGGGGTGGCTGAATGCAGCTCCTGGAATCGACGTGACCTGGAAGTGAATCCAGCGGGCGGCGAATTCCAGGATGACTGGCATTTAGCTGTGAGAAAAGAGCGAGTAAGCGGGATCGCGAGAATTTCATCACAAGTTGAGATCAACAAGCCGATCTCCGATTGGCTGTTGATGATGTGATTGAAATCCGCCACTCCATATTGGCTGAAAGCTAAAATTGGCGGGAGATGAAAAGAAGAGATAGGACAGATCTTGGAATCTGGCCGTCAATTCTTACCAAACATTGAAAGTGATCAGACAGAAAGTTTTTTTGATTTCGAAACAAAGATCGAGTGAAATAAAAAGATTGAGAAAAATCAGAAAAGGTTAATAGTGTCGTGAAACAAAATAAGGAAGAGAAACTAAATTAGAAAAAAAAGAAAAGGAAAGGAAAGGAAAAAAGGAGCAAGTTGGGGATCATAGTGGAGAAATTTGCAAAGATAAGTAGAAATTTTGTTTTGGTGTTAGCTCATTTTATTTTTGTAATTCTTTTGTTGGAATCCCAAAATTTTACTTGTGGGAATTAAGACCTTAACGGTCCATTGTCCATACAATTTTTTTTTTATCTAATTTCGAAAAGATCCGGAGTTTTAGTCCTACTAGTGTAAGGTTTCTCCGGCATATTAAAATAAATATAATTGTCAGAAAAAGTATCCATTTGTTTCTTTTCTTTTTATAGTGGTTGTATTTTCTTTCGTTGGTGTTTTTATTTTCGGTGTTTTCAGAAAAAGGTTTGCAATTTCCTTGTTTCTTTTTTTTTTCATTTCAGGAAAAAATTGCTGGCGCCCTTTTACTTACTTAATGTAAGAACGCCCCTGTGGCAATTTCTAATTGAATAAATAATTTTGATATCAAGTGATATCAAATCATTTTCACGCAACTTAATTAATCGAATCGTCGATTAATTTTATATTCGCTGAACCCACCCCATTCTGAGCTCGTCGTGGTGGCAGCACTTAATTTGCTGCCTGTTGCAATTTTTGCCTCTTCGCCGCTGTTGTTTGACAGTTCGGCATTATTTACCTATTTATATTACATTACATTACATTACACACTACTCAGCACATAAATGTACAGAGTAGAGAACACAGCACCTTGAGCGACTAGACTATATAAGGTGATAACAACACAAGACATTAATACAAGACAGAAGGACAGAAGAGAAAGAACAACAGAAAGAAAGAACACATGACAACAGCACGCGGTAGGTTTCGAGACGGTCCCCCATCTGAGTACTAACCACGCTCACTGATGCTTGATTTCGGTGATCGATGGGAACCGATGCTTTATCAGTGACTAGGCCGTTGCCTACCTATTTATATTTCTATCGTGGTTAAATTCGTTTTGTTTAAGTTTGTTTTAATTTCGTTTGATTTTATTTATTATAAAAGTAATTTTCGGGCAAATAAAATTGCAACACTTACTATACTGAAAAATAATAATTATAGTTTCTAAACAGCACGTGTATATCTTAATATTATAAGTTTGAAGGAAAACAATGCAAAGAAAAAACCTTCATTCGAATTTTGTTTATAATTATATCACAGATAGGTTATGCAAATTTAGTTGTAGCTAAGATATTCGAGTCGAAAATCAATTTTTAACAAATTTTGGTAAAAGTTTTTTTTTAGATTTTTTTTGTAAGAAAACTATTATACTAATGGTTTTTTCGCAACATATTCGACATTTTAAGAAATATTTGGTTTTAAGCAAATGTTTTTTTTTTTGAATTGCTATAATAAAAATAACACCCCCTTAATTTGTTCAGTAAACAATTTTGAACTCAATATCTCTTCTGGTTCTTGAAATATGTATGGCCGACGAAAAAAGCTTTTCGAACGTACAGAAGTACGAACGTAAGTACACACGCTAAGACACACATCTGTCAAAAACTTGTATTTAGGTTTTGAGGACCTTGAAAAGTCGGAAAATGTCAAAATTTTCAATTCGACAAATCGGACCGAATAAAATGCACAAGTCACACCTACATTATGTGTGTATTTATATAAATTTAGGTAATTTTTCATTAAAATGATTCTAGTTACTTTAATTTTTGAAATGTGGGTTATATTTTTATAAGGTTTTAATTTTTGTTCTTTGCTAATAAAAATGTTGCAAATAAAATTAAAGAAGTTTGAAATCATTATTTGAGTCACAAATTGATTTGTAGCAATTTTTAAAAATTATTTTTAGTATGGCTTTAATTTGTGCAAAAAACTGTCGATTTAATTTTTTTTTAAAACTTTACCAAGTTTAAAAAGCATTATTTTTCTTAACATCCAGTTATTCGGAAGGTTATAGTATTTTTAGTTCTCAAAACATTCGAACTTAAAATTTGTTTTTATTACAAGTTTTCGAGTCAATTTTTTTTTCAATTCATTTAATTTTTGTATAGCGGTGTTATGAGTTTTTTTTTTGTGAAATCATTGAGATCGAATAACAATATCATTTTTTTGTTTAATTTATAAAAAAAAAAGATTACTTTTTGTACGTCTCAATGAAATTATCAGTAAAATAAAATTGATTTAAAGTCGATTTCTCTGCTCGATTTCGAGATATGGAGGACAGTAGCAGGAATCAAATCCGCGCTCAAAAACCTCTCATAAAATGATGGATTCATATTCTAGGAACTTCGTTATGTTTATTTTATTATCTTCTTTGTTTTAAGTTAAGTTTTTATTTACCAATTCAAAACTTCCGACTTATCGCTGGTAGAATTACTTAGCAATATTAACTTAATATTGTTTTTACTTATCGTAAGCGCAACTAAAACAACATGTCGTATAAATATCTTCTGATTTAAGCAAACTATTAAATGTTACACTTAGGCGTATACGTACTTTTTTTTGTTTGATATATTGCATTTTTAACGGATCTGTCCGCAATTTTGTGTGTTGCTTTGTTTTATTTATCCCATCACTACAAAAGAAAAGAATTGGAAATAAGAGGTAAGGAAGAAGTTAACATTTTGGTTAAGTTTATGATTTTGTGAAAAAAATGAGAGGCTTTGTCAACACTAAGAATAGTTAGCAATTAGAATATTTTTTTAAAGTTGTGTGAATTTCACCTAGAATGTATTATATGCATATACATTCAAATCCGATACAAAAATATGGGACTTTTACGTTCTTAAAACATACTAACCTGTGTATTAAAAAAAATTTAAGACTAAATAACTTCAATTTACGTAAACTTAATCAAGCCTAAACCAATGACACTTACTCAACAGAAGCATATACCTATGTATGTACTATGTATGTAATATAATCATTAAGGTTAAATAATTAAGTAAGTCTATCTTGATTTCAGTAATCTTTTTGAAAAAAATATTAAAATGTAATTTTTCTTAAAATTTGAACTCACTTACGTGATTTTTGAATTAACAAACCAACAAAATGGTAATCCTCAATGTGTTTTTTTTAAGTTTAAAATATTTTGCTTGTTTACTTCTTCAATTATTATCTATTATTTCAACATTATAAATTCTGAATTCAATTTTGTTTTCGTCTTTTTCTTCTGTTTTTTTTTTTAATTTTTGTACACTGACAAAAGTATTATATTATGTACCATATGCACGTCCATATGTACATACATTGTACGTACAAACATCTATTGCGCTAAAAATATAATTCAATCAAAGGCAGCTATAAGATACAAACGAACTTCTTATAAGCACACAATATACCTAATAAAATAAAAAAAGAAAGCACATAAGAAAAACAAAATAAACATTAACCAACCTGATCCATCCGAAGAGCTCCCAAAAGACAACGGCGAAGACGACCAATATAAGAAGAAAAAAAAAACATAAAATAAAGAAGAAGTATAGAAGAAGAAGCACATTATTATAATATTATTGCAACTATGTGTATCTATTTTATAGCAGATAAATATATAGATACAAAGATACAAATGAAAACAAGGCGCTATAGAGGTCGCCATATGTAAGTATCTTTTTTTTTTGATGCTGATGAATACGAATAAGTACGTTCGTTCAGCAAAGCGCAAAGAGCCAATTATATGAACAGAAAACAAAATAAAACAAAATCTCTTTTTTTTTAAGAAAATAGATGGAAATGCGCAAACTAAACCAACTGATCCATAAGTAGGAATGGTCGAACCAAAACAACAACAACAGCAATAAAAAGGTGGATACGGATACACAGCAAGCAACAAAAGCAAACACACAACCATTTTTTTTATAGATACCTTCATACACATCGATATGCCGTACCATTTTGCGTACACAAAATCGCGTAAATCTGAATGCTCGATTTGTCTATTGACGCTTAACATAAGCTAACCAAGCAGGCAGTTGACTCTGACTCTGACTCTGCCTCTGACTCTATGTATAACCAGCCTCAGTCATAGTTATAGCCACTATCTAAGGAGCAGCCTTAGATGCCTAGAAACGGACGAATGCATAAAGATTGCTTGCTAAGCATTTATAAGCCGCGCTTCTTAGGCAGGACAGACAAGCGCACATACACACGGCACCATTGCGCAGTGGCTTAAACATAGAGAGCTGCCTCAGCATCAGTTTCAGCATCAGTCTAAGTCTCTTAGCATCTGTATAGATAATTTCTACACTCTTGAGCAGTTTATTGGTTTTCTTTTATTTTATTATCTTTTTTTTTTTTTTGTTGATTTTGTATTCCTGCTTAAACCTTTTCTGAATAGAAAATTGCGAGAAAGTTATAAACAACGAATTAAGTAGAAAAAAGAGACTAATCTAAAGCAAATGATGAAAGGAGAATGAAGGTAGACGTAAGCAGGAAAAAAAAAAGGTCCTTGATCCTTTTTGTTATTTATATCGAATCGATTTGAAAATGGAAGGAATTTCAAACATAACCTAAGCTTCAACATATACGATTTGATTAAACTTTGGGTCAAAATTATTGCAACAATATTCATTTGAAATGATTCTTAGGACTAAAACTAAATAAATTTGACTTAAAACAAATTGTAATGAAAAGGACTTAAATTGACGTTTTTATACCATGAAGCGATTAGAAAGAAAAATGTCAAAAGTCTTCATGGAAATTTATTAGTTTGGCTTCTAGATCGATCTTAGACATACAACTACGTATACACAGAATTTTAAAACAAAAGGATCTTAACATTTTGGTAAGCGATGTTTTTGTGATGTTAAGTGATGTTTAAGTGATGTTACTAATAAAAAGTATTTCTAAAGTACCAGAATCCAAGAGTGCTGCTATCTACTTTAATAAAGTAATTGTGGAGGATCAAAAAAGGTTTGCGCACCCATTTTACTTAAACTGATGATTATCTCAGAAAAAGATCGAACGGTTTAACAAAAATTAATCTTCAACGCTTACAATTCGATGGAAAAGCAAGATACGTTATATTAAGACCATATTTATACCATAGCACATATTTTAGTGTAAATCGTTTTCCCTTTATTAAATTAAATGATATTTTTATAAACAAGATTCATCTGTTACTTTTGAAGCTGTCAACTTATGACATGTGACAAGTAAAAACTACGGCGTTACTTACAATACATACACGCTTCAACAACTCATCGAACTTGTTAAAAATCACTACCAAAAATTGTTGAATAAAATTAGTATAGTGAAGAATCGAAATTTTTTGCATTGCTCATGAATAACTGAGAATTTTTTGCAGCTCTAGCCCGAGTTTTGACAAAAAACCAGGTTTGTCGATTTCTCCTCGATTTTTTGTAAAAGCATTCCAATTTCATAAAGACTAAGGTTTGTAGGCTTTTAAAGTTCAGTTAGAACAAGAACTCAGGCGGGTCTATCATTAGCAACGTCCGTCGTATATTAACTAATTGGTTATTTGAAAAGCATCAAACTGTTGCGGATGTCCACACAAAATAAAATGCACTACTGGGTCGTACGAACTTGCTCATGTATCCAAAGAGTCTGTTTAGAAATATTTCATGTATTTTAAGATTTAAAAATGTACGTGCAAAAAATTTTGTTTTCAAAAATTTAAACGCAATTTGATTTCTGAAAAAATTCTTAATTGTTTTAAATTTTTATTTGAAAATCATTACAGCGCTTTTTTTTAAATTAATTTTATATATTTATAAAATTTTTCAATTTTAGTTTAAAAATATTTTCGGTATGCAGTTATTGAGAGCTTCTTAATATTATATTATATGACATTTCAATTTCGTAAAAAAATGATGAGCCATTTTTTAGATATCGAACTTCAAAACAAAACATTTTAAATTTTTTTTTAAAATCAAAAATAAGAACAATTTTTATGGGGTGTATTGTTATTTTTAGTCCTGAAAAAAAAATGAAAATAAAAAGCCTAATGCGAATCGGCTCAAAACATTGGTTTAAAAAATCGAAGTCAATCGACCTAACGTTTGGGTTGTAGGGCCCAGGACAGACAAACGGACGGAATTGGGGGTCCCACTTTTTTCGACTTCTCTACCATCGAAATGTCATGTTTGATTATAATCTTGAGTTCGAATTTTTTTACAATTGCAAAACTTACCAGTTCTTTAATGTCACAAGTTAAAATCATCATTATCTATAGTGATTATGTCGGAGGCTACATTAATAAAAAGAAACGTCGCGTCGTAAACGTTAAACTCCAAAAATCCAACAATGATGTTTGAAAAGCTTCTACATCCTGAACATCTCACTATTTGATGTAATTTTTGTGCTGGTGGTGTGATCGGACCTTACTTATTCGAAAATTAGGCTAGTGAAACTATTGCGGTAAAAGATTACTTAAATAAAGAAGGTTTATGCAAATGCATCACAATCAATTCTTTGAAGATGTATTTCATTAAGTTATCGAGAGCAAACAACCGCAAATATGTGAATTAGTTATAGAAATATTCATGAAAAGGATTTTTATTAGCACATACTTAAAGATAGTTTAATTTTCCTAAAAAAAATACTTGTACTTTCTTTATATCAAAATGAAACCTTTTATTAGAAAATTCTTTAAAATCCCGCGAAAATGTTGCACGCATGTTTTAGCAAATTTTTCAATTTTTCTGTAAAGATCAAAAGTGTTAACAACATAATTTAAATTTAAAAACCTTAAGTACAAATTAGCAGCATAAAATATTAGTACAAAAAGAGGCTGGGATGCGACCCACACTGATAACTTCCCATCCCGTCTGTCGATTTGTCTTGCTTAAAAGTTTGTCTATATGTATCAATTTTTATCAAATTTCCGTACTATTTTTTGTAGATTTAATTTTTTTATGAAAAAACGGACTGTTGGATTTTTATAAAAAAAATACTGAATATCGAAAACAATATTTTCTGTGAAATAAAATAAGTTTGAAGCCATTATTTGTAATTTTTGAAAAGATATTTGAGTCGAAAATCAATTTTTACCAACTTTTGTTAATTTTTTTTTAGGTTTTTAATTTTTTGTACAAAAGCTGTCAATTCGATTTTTTTTCAAAATTTTACTGAATGTTTACAACAATATTTTTTGAAAGATTAAAGTAGTTTAAAGCTAATATCTCAAAGTTTTGAAAGGATATTTGAGTCGAAATTCAATTTTTACCAACTTTTATACATTTTTTTAGGTTTTTATTTTTTGTAAAAAAATTGTCAATTCGATTTTTCTCAAAATTTTATCAAATATTAACAACAATACTTCTTATAAGTTAAAATTAGTTTGAAGCCATTATCTCAAATTTTTGAAAAGATATTTAAGTCGAAAACCAATTTTTACCAACTTTTATTAACTTTTTTTAGGGTTTTATTTTTTGTAAAAAAACTGTCGATTCGATTTTTTTCAAAATTTTACTGAATGTTAACAACAATATTTTTTAAAATATAAAAGTATTTTAAAGCCAATATCTCAAAGTTTTGAAAAGATATTTGAGTCGAAAATCAATTTTTACCAACTTTTATTAATTTTTTTTAGGGTTTTATTTTTTTTGTAAAAAAAACTGTCAATTCGATTTTTCTCAACATTTTTCAGAATGTTGAAAACAATATTTCTTATAAGATAAAATAAGTTTGAAGCCTTAATCTCAAGTTTTTGAAAAGATATTTGAGTCGAAATTCAATTTTTACCAACTTTGAGTAATGTTTTTTTTTAGGTTTTTATTTTTTATAAAAAAAAATGTCCATTAGATTTTTTTCAAAATTTTACCAGATGTCAAAAACATTATTCTTCGCTGCACAAAATTGTTTTGGAGATGAAATCATATTTTAGTCGTAAAATTTTCGAGGTGACACATTTTTTTTTTTCAGTTTTTTTTTTATTTATAAAAAAAACGTTAATTGGTTTTTTTTTCAAAAAATATACTTGTTTGGTATCACGTTACAATATATCGGGTGATTTTTTAAGAGCTTGAGAACTTTTTTAAAAAAAAAAAAAAATTTGCAAAATCTCATCGATTCTTTATTTGAAACGTTAGATTGGTCCATGACATTTACTTTTTGAAGATAATTTCATTTAAATGTTGACCGCGGCTGCGTCTTAGGTGGTCCATTCGGAAAGTCCAATTTTGGGTAACTTTTTCGAGCATTTCGGCCGGAATAGCCCGAATTTCTTCGGAAATGTTGTCTTCCAAAGCTGGAATAGTTGCTGGCTTATTTGTGTAGACATTAGACTTGACGTAGCCCCACAAAAAATAGTCTAAAGGCGTCAAATCGCATGATCTTGGTGGCCAACTTACCGGTCCATTCCTTGAGATGAATTGTTCTCCGAAATTTTCCCTCAAAATGGCCATAGAATCGCCAGCTGTGTGGCATGTAGCGCCATCTTGTTGAAACCACATGTCAACCAAGTTCAGTTCTTCCATTTTTGGCAACAAAAAGTTTGTTAGCATTGAACGATAGCGATCGCCATTCACCGTAACGTTGCGTCCAACAGCATCTTTGAAAAAATACGGTCCAATGATTCCACCAGCGTACAAACCACACCAAACAGTGCATTTTTCGGGATGCATGGGCAGTTCTTGAACGGCTTCTGGTTGCCCTTCACTCCAAATGCGGCAATTTTGCTTATTTACGTAGCCATTCAACCAGAAATGAGCCTCATCGCTGAACAAAATTTGTCGCGAAACACATTTCGAACCGAACACTGATTTTGGTAATAAAATTCAATGATTTGCAAGCGTTGCTCGTTAGTAAGTCTATTCATGATGAAATGTCAAAGCATACTGAGCATCTTTCTCTTTGACACCATGTCTGAAATCCCGCGTGATCTGTCAAATACTAATGCATGAAAATCCTAACCTCAAAAAAATCACCCATTATAACATAAAATTTAATTCAAGTCTCTAGTTTCATAGGTTCATGAGATATTTAGGGTTAACCAAAATGTTCACCTTTTTTTAAACTGCTATGGTAAAGAAACCACCCACGCAATTTTCTTGAGAGCCCTTTCTGCATCTTTCTGCCTTATTATCTGTATAACAACATTTATTTGAAGTCGATATCTCTTCTGGTTCTTGAGCTATGGACGACGAAAAAAACGTCGCGAACGTACGGACATACGGACGTACATACGAACGTATACGTACACACGCACGCACAGACATCTTTCTAAAAATCTTTTATTTCGACTCTAGGGATCTTGAAACGTCGAGAAATGTCAAAATTTTCAATTTGACAAATCGGACCCATTACAATAACTTCCTATGGGAAGCTAATAAAAGTGAACACCATTTTTTTTATTGACCACCCTGTATATTATTTAATTATTAAATATTCTTCTATCATGAACAAATATATGCATACAAAAAAAATATTAAAAACTAATGCAATCATCCTCTTTAAACTCAAATATACATAAACAAAAAGTCTGACAAAAACAAAACATATTCATATCATTTCTGAGTCCAGTTAAAATATTTGTGTCATTTTATTTCTAATTTGTTGAATATTTGTTTGAAAATGTTGAACCATACTTTTTTGTTTACTTATTTTTATTTTTTTTACAAAGCTTTTATGTATACAAAAAAGTATACATAATATATATAATAAATATAGTACCAAAATTACACCACACAAGTAGAATATGCACTGACAAGGACAACACAGAGAGCAATAAAGTTTAATTTTATATAAAACTTTTTACTATATTCAAATACATACACACATTACATATTTTGTATGTATATAAATACTTTTTCTTTTTCCCAAATGCAAAAGAAGAAACTCTGTATTTTCTAAAAAAAAAACAAGAAAATAAGGAATTACAAAAAAACTAAAATTAAAAACAAAAAGTAAAAACGAACAGAATCCACAAAAACTTCACTGATGGGGCAATGGGAAACCATTTCCACAAAATATCAAAACTCCAAAAACTTCCAACAGTACTCATATCTCAACCCATTCCTACTTTATAGCCAGCCTGATGCAAACCACAACCACCACACCAGTTAGCTAGCCATACCAGCCAGCCAGATATGTATAGTCAGCCAAGCCAATGCCAATCCGAAGCCAACCATCATAGTCATCATCATCGTCATCATCGTCGCACCCATCCACCCACCTAACACCCCAAATCTACATGATGATCAAATGTGAGCACATTAAAAACTTTTCACTTTGCATCAACAAAAATCCCCCACAATCATCACCAGTTCTGTTTCTGTACAGTCCACAGCCTTCCTTCGTCCACAAGTACATATGTATATACGCATCTAGATATACAGTGAAAGAGATGTATCTCAATATGTGCGCTTTGGCCTACCTAACCCCGGAGCATATACTCAGGACCAAGATACGAGTACAACACACAGAATCGCATGGAACGGACTACGGAGGATAGTTCGGATTCAGAGAGTCTCGTTGTTCGGGCCAGAGAGATACAAACAAAACAATTCAAACAGATATTATTCACCTAGCCAAGCATATAGAGAGGCATGCCTCTGGTTATTATTACCTTACTACCTATATACAGCTACTCTGTAGAATTTGTATCGATGGAGTGCATCTGTGCATAGTTGCATCCACAAAAACGAAAACGAAAAAACATACTCGTACAAAAGTTATGCACCTAGTTGTGTGTGCTACAGCTAGGCTACCCCTTACTCCAAGTCCAGGACCAGGACCATCAGCCGATCGAACTTGGACAAACTTCACACTGAAACTAGAGTTAAATTGCACTGAGTCGAGTTGAGGCTTGCCCATGGGAAAAGCTAGTATATTCCAAATCGTACCTATGATAGCTACCTTTTTACATACATATGTATATAATACCTTGTTGGTCACATAGTTTAGTATGAGGGTATATGTGCCTAGGTTTGGATACAACAGCAACAACAACAAAAACAGAAATAAAAAGAAATATGAAAAATAGTTTTGACGACTGTTTATTTGTTTAGGCTTAGATGTTTTTACCGGGTGGTAATTTCAGGTAATTTACTTATCTTTTCAACTTTAAATGTGCTCAAAAGTTGGTGAGGTTGAAATGAAAAATGATTTACATCTATAAAAAAGAAATGCAGCATAAATATTTCCAAACAGGGTGTTAAAAGGTTTTATTTATTTTCTGAATATATTCTAAAAATATTATCATACCAATATTATAAACGAATTGCATTTCATATGCTTTTTTTCCAAAATTTTGGTCAACATTTTTGGAATTAAATAATCTTCAATTTAACCCATAACTACCGATTTTTATAAACTTTGCAATTTCTTCAGTCGATTTTTGGAGTAGAGAATTGAGTGTTTATATTTTTCGTAAGGTTTTGTACAGATTTCTTCAGAAAAACCAAATGTCATTAGTTGTCATTATTTTCAGAATCTCATAAAATTTTCTTATCTCATAAAATTATACATACAATAACAACATCGTACGAAAATATTCAAATACAGTATTTAAAAGATAACATAACTTCATCCGTTATTGGGATTGATAGACCACCCGGTTTCAGCAAGGCGACATTTTGTAAAGAGTTATCAGATCAAATAGGGCAAATTAAAAAAAAAAAAAACGAAAATGTAAGTGTTATGGGAGATATGATTATTAACTTAAGGGACAACAACTGGAATTATGTGAAGGACTATTTGGACATGATGGCATCAAAAGGATTAATAAACGTAATAACTAAATACACACGAATTGATCCTAGAAATGGAACCAAAACTTTTATCGACCATATTCTACTTAACAAAGTTAACAGCGTAATAAATGCAGCTGTAATTGATAATGGTATTACCGATCACCGAGAAATTATCTTTTATGAAAAAAGTATTTTCTTCATGCATCTCTAGCTCAAGAGTTAACCAGCTTATTAGAGAAGAAAATTGGAGAGAAGTTTTGGATGAGGAAGATGCAATAGAAGATGAATTATAGATTATTTCAAAAATTTGATAATATATACAAAAAATCAACATACCAGCGAAAGACAGTTAAAAAAAGACAAAACAACCCATTGATAACAACAACATTAATAGATCTATATAAAAGAAGAGATATTCTATACAGAAGATGGAAAAATAATCGGAGAAATTTATCGTATGAAAAAGAGTATAAAACCCTACGTAACGAAATCAATAATGGCTGAATTACAAACACGCTTCAGATTCGCCTGACGTTTACGAGCTCAGCCATAGGAATTCAATGCATGCTATCACAATGGAGCTGCGACCTCACGTTTCGTTTGACAATCGTAAGGAAAAGAACGTAATGTAACGTAATGTGACTCCAAACGGAAGCTCTAGTTCAATTATCTGAACATTTGCTTTGTCTGACAGCTCAACAGCTGTAAAAAATGTCAACAAACAAAATATTTGCTCTTTGGTGGGATGAAATAATAGAAATGTCATTCAAAGCAACCTCGAAGCAGGCCCACCGTAACGCAGACGAAGCCGAAGATGAAGCGTGTATGTGATTCAGCCATAAACACATAGAAGTACAAAAATCAAACCATTACCAGAACAAGTTTATACAATTTAAGACTGATTCGAGGAAAACATGGGGTCTAATTAACGAAATACTAGGACGAAAGAAAACGAATATCGACGAAACATTGGAAAAAAAATTTAAAACAGAGATGACAATACTATCAATGGAACTGGCTGAGTTTTTCTCTTCTCAGACAGAAAAAATAATTCATAAATGCAATATAAAAACGTCAAACAACATCAATGACACAGTGGAAAGTTCAATATTTTCATATGCAACTAATGTCACTGAGATAGAAAACATTCTCAATACACTTGGAGAAAATAAGGCTCCAGGAATTGATGGAATCAGAGCAATTGATATAAAAAGCTATAAGGATGTCTTTGCTCCTATTCTATGCAAATTAATTAATTTGAGTACAACTCAATCAAAAATTCCATCTACCTTAAAAACAGCAGTTGTAAGGCCGATTTACAAAGGAGGAGCAAAGGACCAACTAAACAACTATAGGCCTATATCAATTCTTCCAGTTATTGAAAAATTTTTGGAAGGTGTGATTGCCAACAGGTTGCAAGGTTTTGTTGACAAACATGCATTGATTCATAGAATCCAGTACGGTTTTCAGAAGGGTAAAAATACAGGAAAGTTACTTTGTGAGTTTGCGAATTGTGTCAACGCAAGTTTAGATAAGAGACATCACGTATAATAGTAATCTTCATAAACTTCAGTAAGGCGTTTTACACATTAAATCACTCAAATCTTATTGTAGCTCTAAGAAGAATTGGAATTCGTGGCTCTATGGCTGATTGGCTGACATTATATCTGCATAACAGAACTTTTTGTGTTAAAATCAAAGATGCTGTGAATGAGAAAAAAGTGATGAGATATGGAGTTCCGCAGGGATATAAACTCGGTCCAATTTTGTTTGTCTTATACACTAACGAATTGCTACGACTCTTCAAACAGAGTATTCCCTTCGCTTTTGCTGATGATACGGCTATTGTCGTTCGCCATAGTTCTCTTGATACGGCAACAAAGATAATTCAAGAAGAATTCAAAATGGCAGTTAGATGGTGTCACGACAATTTCTTGGTAATGAATGCATCAAAAACAAAAATGATGCATATCAGAAGTCCACAGTTTAAACCGACAAACCAAAAGATTTATTTACAGAATGATGAATGCCCTAAAACGCAAAAAGAATGCATCGAATTGGTATACTTGCTTGGGGTAATGCAGCTAAAACCCACATTATCAAAATTCAAAACCTCCAAAATGCAGCTATAAAACAAATTAACAACAACTATCGACAAACGTATGACACACTTTTTAAGCCACTACAAGTTGAAGATTTTTTTAAGATGACAACCATAATAGAATACTTTGATGACAACCGATTCAAACAACCATTTCAACACCAACTCAATACCAGAAGTCGTGCACAAGGAATGTTACAGATACCAAGAAACTACAACAACTACGGAAGACGTAAAATTCAACACACCGTACCAAGTATAGTCAACGGACTACCAAGAGAAATTGCCATGATTCAAAACTTTTAAAAACGAAAAAAAGGAGTAAAAAAATATTTCATTAATTTTACAAATTAAAATTTTATATATATTTTACTATAATCGATACTTATTTTTTTTTTAATTGGAACTTTGAAATTTCATTTTATATAAAATCGTAAACTTTGCTTACTTTTATTTTAATACTAGCGGCCCGTCCCGGCTTCGCACGGGTAGACATAAATAGGTACAGATATTTAAGTTATAGGCATGCTAATTAAAACGACCATGAATCACTAAATTAGAAAACATTTGTTTGTCCTATCATTAATACTCTTCACAGCGTATGCGATGAAAGACATTTTATGGCTAATTTTTTTACATCTTCGGTTGGTTTTAATAGGAATTTCTAAAGCTTTCTATAATAATCTAGTACTAAATATAGCCTATGTTACTCAGTGATAATGTAGCTTTCTAATGAAAAAAGAATTATTAAAATCGGTCCAGTACTTTTTGAGTTTATTCGTTACATACTAAAATACAAATCTTTCCTCTTTATAATATTAGTGTAGATAATTGATAGACATTCTTCTGCAGATAAGCTTCGGCTTCGCAGATACTATTGTAAAACCATATTCGGATAAATAAAAAATAAAAAAAAAAGAATAATGCTAAAAGTCATCAAAAAGTTACATAAGGTGGACCAAACAAAACGCAAAATTGTTCACCTCCGAAAAAGACCATATTCTAACTTGTAGGAATACGAAGGAAACAGTTAAGTCGCTGTCCTTTGGTTTGGCTCGCCCCAAAAGTAAAAATCTCATTCTCAACTTCCATTACAGTGGAGGTAAATTATTTCTGAACATGACTATTTTTCAAATTAACACTTTCGATTTGAAGTGATTTTTTTTATGCGGGAGAAACTCATTATACCGGGAGAACATAAATATTGGGTTAAATGATTTTCGGGCAAAACTCACAATAAGGCTGATTGTATTTAACTGACAATGCTAATTAGCCTTAAATTTTAAAACTTTAATGTAATAAAGAACTTCTTCTCGAGAGGACTTATATTTTTTATTCTAACAAAATAAGTAAAATAAATAAAAACCCTCAAAATTTAATTTGTTTTTTAATCTTGTTTCATTGAAAAAAAAAGAATATGTAGTAATAAATGTTATTTATAAAAATAATGATTCTTTTAAAATTATGGCACGTTCGAGTTCATAACTAACGCATTTATTATTGACTTGGAAAAAAATTCTATCATAGGTGAAATTTTGTGAAGAGTTTCATTTTGCTTGGTAAACACTTCCCAAGAAGTACCTTAAATTTGGAATTTAGCAAACTATTTTAGAAGGGGTAAGAGGTTATGGAGTGCGGAATTTATTTAATTTGCAAAAATTTTTGCAGGTGAAAATCGTAGCTATTGTTATTATAAACAAATTAATCTTTACCTTTCTTATTTAAATTTTGAAGTTTTTTGTCCGTACAATTTATTCAATCGAAAATTTTGAATATTTCTGAAGTTTTAAGGTCTCAATAATTTAAGCCCACAGTTTTTTTTTTTTTTTAATGAACAATTTTAAACAATAATTCTATAAACTTCAACTAAATTTTATATTAGACATTAAGACGTTATAAATTTAAAAAAAGGCTGGGATGCGACCCACACTGATAACTTCCCATCCCGGCTGTCGATTTGCCTGGCTGAAAAGGTTTACAGGTTTTCATGTTTTGTTAAAAAAGTTATCAGTTAAATTATTCTAAAAAAATTAAAAATCACCAACCACATTTTGCATATGATGAAATAGTTTGATTTCAAAATCTACTTTTGTTAACGAGATTTTTAGTCGAAAACCAATTTTTACCAATTTTAGTAGCATTTCTTAAAAGTTTTCATTTCTTAAATAAACAATTACAAATTGGATGAATGAAATGAATTTGAAGTCAATACCTTCTATTTTTCACGAGATATCGAGAACCGAACATCATTTTTTACCAAATTTGCGTAATATTTTTTGTAGATTTTATTTTTTTATGAAAAAACTGACTGCTGGATTTAAAAAAAAAATTTACGGAATGTCGAAAATTATATTTTCTTTGAGTAAAATTAATTTGAAGCCAATATTTTTAATTTTAAAAAAGATATTTGAGTCGAAAATAATATCATTTTTTACGAACTTTTAGTAATGCTTTTTTAAGGTATTTATTTTTTATTAAAAAACTGTCAGTTGATTTTTCTCAAAATTTTACCGAATCTTCAAAACAATATTTCTTATAAGATAAAATTAGTTTGAAGCCAATATCTCAAAGTTTTGAAAAGATATTTAAGTCGAAAATCAATTTTTACCAACTTTTGTTAATTTTTTTTAGGTTTTTAATTTTTTGTAAAAAACTTACTGAATGTTGACAACAATATTTTTAAAAAAATAAAATTAGTTGAAGGCCAATGTCTTAAAGTTTTGAAAAGTTATTAGAGTCGAAAATCAATTTTTACTAAGTTTTAATAAATTTTTTTAGGTTTTTATTTTTTATAAAAAAAACTGTCAATTCGATTTTTCTCAAAATTTTACCGAATGTTGAAAACAATATTTTCTTATAAGATAAAATAAGTTGGAAGCCATATTCTCAAATTTTTGAAAAGATGTTTGAGTCTAAATTCAATTTTTACCAACTTTGAGTAATGTTTTTTTTAGCTTTTTATTTTTTATAAAAAAACTGTCGATTCGATTTTTCTCAAAACTTTACCTGATATTAAAAACGTTATTCTTCGTTGCACAAAATTGTTTAGGAGATAAAACCATTTTTTTGCCGTAAAATTTTTGAGGTGACAATTTTTTTTTTTAGTTTTTTTGATTTATAAAAAACCCGTTAATTGGATTTTTTCCAAAAATATTCTTGTTTGATATCACGTTACAATATATAACATAAAATTTAATTCAAGTCTATAGCGTTATTGGTTCGTGAGATATTGAGGGTTAACCAAAATGTTCACCTTTTTTTTAAACTGCTTTGGTAAAAAAAACCACATACGAAATTTTCTTTAAAGCCCTTTCTGCATCTTTCTACATTATTATCTGTATAACAAAATTTATTTGAAGTCAATATCTCTTCTGGTTCTTGAGCTTTGGATGACGAAAAAACGTCGCGAACGTACGTACACACGCACGCACAGACATCTTTCTAAAAAATCTTTTATTTCGACTCTAGGGGCCTTGAAACGCCGATAACTGTCAAAATTTTCAATTTGACAAATCGGACCCATTACAATAACTTCTTATGGGAAGTTAATAAACTCAAACTTTTACAAAAATAAAATAAACGACTGAGTCGAACCGAACGTCATTAAATTTCTGAAAAAAAAACTTCATTTATTAATTTGTTTTCTACGATAATCATTTGAGCTTTATTTTAAAATATTTTGTTAAATTAAAATTTTTTTAATGTTTTTGAAATGCATTTATTTAGTTCATACAAATAAACGTTATAAAGAAAAGGTGGTTGATCCGTATTTGAAATATCAAATTTTGAAAAAAAAATAAGCTTATGTTTTTTAAATATTCAACACAAAAATTATATATTTCTTATCGTTAAATAATGTTTAATTTAAATTTATAAATTGATTGAAAATTTCAAATATTTATATTTTAGGTCTTTGAAAAAGGTATGAAAAAAAGAATAACGTAAATCAGCTTTAAGCCTTAATATCCAGGTTTGAACTCAATTGACCCAATAGTTAAGGGTGCAGGGGCGAGGACAGACAGACTCGCCTGACCAACATTTTTAGACGTCTCTATCATGTTTGATAAAAATCTCATATTTAGTTAGTATATGTACATACATATGTACTTTGCAATCACGAAATCCAATTGTCCGCTTTTTGTACTAGAATTGAAACCAAAATGATTATTTAGTTGATTTAATGTCTCTAATATCTCCACAGAAAACGGATTCGACTTTAGTTCTTAATTAGGAAGTTATCAATGTGAAATTTGCAGGAATTATTTTTAACTATACGATGTCCTTGTTTTTGGCCCTGTAGTTACTTTTAAGTTTACCCCACAGATGTTTTATTATTTTTTAATCAAAAAATGTTTAAGGATCATCCATTAAGTGTATTGTATTATAATAATATTCTCTCTACAACATTAAGGAGTGCGTTAAATCCTATTATTTGATATATTTCTTCGGCAGAAGGTATAATTTTGATAAATAGAGGCCGGATTTTGTCCACCTCACATAATTTGTCTATAATTCAAAAAATTGGTCAAGATTCAGAAGCACAAAAAACTATCCTATAATCATAGTGCTTCCATCAAAATCTTTTAACTGTCTTCTTTGCACATTTGCAATCTGCGGCAAAGATCTGCTATTCTGAAATTTTGTCTAAAAAAAGTCCATTTTTGAATCTAATTTTCCTGTTGTATCAATACAAAATATGAATGTTCAGCTCATGTTTTAAAAATTTTCATATTTCCGTTTATTTTTCTAAAGAAAGAAGAAATGTTTTGATTGTTCAATAAAATGGTTTAAGTCTAAGTAATGGAAAAATAAGTCTTGCCAATTGTTGCGCTGATTCTTTAGACTAAGAAAGCAAATAAGCAGTAAAGTCTTCTCTAGATCAACTTAAGTAACCCTGTTTAAAATTATCATCATTTCGGTCCTGATGAATTTTACTGAGACGTGGGACCTATCAAGCTGTTATAGAATCTAAAAATAGTGCTGTAGATGTTTCATATGTATACAAACATTCAATTACAGTCCCTGGCCATATTATTAGACGCACTGCAGAATTTTTATAATTATTTGTTAGATTATACGCAATATTTTTAACGTTCACGAATGGATGTATGGTTACATTTTCATGCAAGATGGAGCTCCATGCCACACAGCCCGGTCCATAAAAACTTATTTGAGGGAAGAAAACATTGCTCTGTTGGACTGGCTGGAAACAGTCCTGATATGAACCCAATTGAAAACGTGTGGGAGCTGTTGAAGAGGGAATTAGCTAAAGATGCGGTCACTTATTGAAAGAGTAATTCACGTGTGGAATCACCACCCACAAATGTAGGAAACAGTCAAATCATGCATTGACAGTATGCCGCGCAGAATTGAGGCTCTTATTAAAGCAAAAGGAGGTTCAACAAAATATTGAAAAAAATTACAAAAATAACAACAACAAAACTGAAAATATTAATTTAAAAAAAAAATCTTTAAATCTATTGCTTTATTTCTAGGAAGTAGTTTATATTCAATATCCGAAAACCTGATTAAAATAGCTGGAAATTAAGATTTTGCATAAAATCTAAGTGCGTCTAATAATATGGCCATGGACTGTAAGTTACCCATAACTATTAAGTTAATCTAATAAAAATAACATTTCTTAACTATGTTTATTAATAGAACTTTGAATCAATAATTTTCTTGCAACCTGTTCTCTTCTTTCCACAACCTCTTCCAACTTATTTTTTTTATTTTTTTTTCAAAAACTAAAGCAAGTTTCCTCTTTTTACCTCCTGTTTTGTTAAACATTTACATAAAGTAGCACTTTAATACATTGTTGTAACGATATCTATCATTTTTCTATTATTCTTGTTTGCTCTTTTTTTCGTGTTACTTTATTTTCTTTAGCTCCTTGATTGACATCTTGATCAATAATAATATCACAACAAAAGAGGCAACTAACTAAATTGTATCAGACGACATACAGAAGCAAGTGGCTGATGGTGGTTTGGTTTGTTTTTTCTGTATGTATGTATGTATGTATGTGAATAAAGAGCCATACAAAACGAAGTCAACAAATTTATGAAAATTCGCTAACAATGGTATCCAACTGGCGTTATGGCGATGGCGATGGCGATGGCGGTGGCGATGACTATGGAGTTAGTGATGGTGACAATGATGGTGATATTTTTACTATTTTGGTGATGTCATGAAAAATCTGCACTCACTCCCTCTACCGACGACGACGACGCGACGCGGCTGTCGAAGTTATTATTTTACCTCATGAGATTGTTGACGGCTCTGGAAAAAAGGGTTCTTCACAAATCGGACTAAAAATCTATGTTGATATTAACAAAATAAAAGAAAAACGGTAGACGAAAATTGTGAAACAAACACTCATGCTGGTGACTTGTCGTTGTAGTCGTCGTTCGGTCGGTCGTTGTTAGGTTCATATCGACTCGGTGTCGAACTTACTCCATCTCCAACCGTAACCATAACCGTGATTGCATAAAGCGCACACGTTGTTAGTTGGTTGGTTGTTTCAGGGTATGGTACCGTTTTTTCAATTTTTTTTTTTATTATTTCACCTCAACTTTGAGAAATATAATAAATTTATTTTGTAAGTAAACAAACTCAAAGTAAGACCCACAGTGATTGTGGGATGGTGGCAAGGTACTATAGCGCGGTGGCAGGTCGACGCGATATGTTGGGTGCCAGAGCACTAGCACCAGCACCAGTACATCGTATAATCGGCGGCATAATAATACGCGGGGGCGAAGGGTGTGTCTCTTTCTTTAAGTAATTTGTTACGTAACATAAAAGCAAGAGTTAAATAAAAACAAACTTTTGTGTTGTATGTCGTAAAATATTAGCAGAAACAAAACTGAAGTAAATGGTAACAGCATTAGTCACCATTACCATATTCCATTCAGACTTAAATGCGTTATGGTTTTCCATAAATGTGGTTAAGTATAAATACATTATACCTACATACATACATATTTACAGAGTTGTGTATATACCTATTGTGTAGTTTTCTTATCGACTTTGAGGAATGACTGTATTAACGAAGGTATTTCGACATGATTTGAAGTTATTAGGTGTGTTTGAGGTACCTATTAACATTACAGAAACATAATATGTTTACATAGAGCATTTAAGGGTTTAATATTATAGGAGTAGAACACTTTTCATATAAATTAGTAATTTGGAGGGTATAGTTTGTCCAAGGAAAAAAATACATTACACTTTTATCCGTAGTGTCATGTTATTTGTGTTACTAAAAATCTCAGAGTAATAAAAATAAGCTTACAAAATTACAAACAAATAAATCACGCATACGCCTCAGTGGTCTGGAGAATATTTTCCTATTGTTTTCTATTAAATAGAAATAAAACATGATGCTTAGTCGATCCTTGTTGCTGACGTTACTTAATTTTTTCAGAATTATAGGTGGGAAGCATTGTTTTGTGTTGAAAATTAATAGAAAAACTGAAAACAAAAAAAGTAAATAGAACAAGAAATATCGTTTTAATTTTTTAAAGATTGAAAATTCTTGTCATTGGTCCGATTTTTTATTTTCAACATTTTGATATTTCTCGACGGTACCAAGAATATAAATTAAGTGTTTTGAGAGGGACTTATCTGTGTCTCCGTGTGTATGTAAATTCATTAGTCCGTACTGGTATCACTATCAAAATAATTGTATAATACGGTTTCAACATCTGGAAAATTTCCAATACAATTAAGACACAAAAAGAAATTTAATCCAAATAATTCATAACAAAACTAGTTTGAATTTATTTTTCAACACAAATATCTTCTAATTTTGTTTTTAAATAATTATTAAAAATAATATTTTTGAAAAATACATATTTTTTTGAAAATCTAATTGAAGGGCTCCTGAAATTAAATTCTATGAAATTAGTTTATCGTCTGGATTCTTTTTTCTAATATCTGGCACGTACTTTATGCCAAAAGCAAAGTGCGAGCATTAGAAAAGGTTTACAATTTCTGAATTTTTATATTATTAGAAAAGGTAGAGTTTGATAAAGCATTCAACATTCGCGTAGTGCGGCTAAAGAATGAATCTCTGAATTAGGACGACCGAAGTTGAACTCAATAGTATATTGAAAACTATTTTGGTTGCTATGTTTTAGGAGAGGAATGCAACTAGCTATTGTGCAAGAGCTTAACACTTTGAAATAACGGTAAAAAAGGGTGAAATGGGACATAAGTAATTTGACGATGATATTATGAATGCTTTCAAAAGGCTTAGGTGGGAATTATACTCAAGTTTTGATCGTGTACATGTAAGACAGAAAACAATTTAAATGTGAATTAGGGTTATTGCAAAAAAATAAAAAAAACGCTGGGATGCGACCCACACTGATAACTTCCCATTCCATTTGTCGATTTGTCTTGCTTAAAAGTTTGTCAATTTTTACCAAATTTACGTTCTATTTTTTGTAGATTTTATTTTTTTATGAAAAACGGACTGTTGGATTTTTATAAAAAAAATTATTAATATCGAAAACAATATTTTCTGTGAGATAAAATAAGTTTGAAGCCAATATTTTTAATTTGAGTCCAAAATAAATTTTTACCAAGTTTTAGTATTGTTTTTTTTTTTAGGTTTTAATTTTTTGTAAAAAAAAAAACTGTCAATTCGATTTTTCTCAAAATTGTTCCTATTGTTGAAAACAATATTTCTTATGATTTAAAATTAGTGAGCCATTATCTCAAATTTTTGAAAAGATATTTACGTCGAAAAACAATGTTTACCAACTTTTATAACTTTTTTTCGGTTTTTAATTTTTATAAAAAAAACTGTCAATTCGATTTTTTTTCAAAATTTTACAAAATGTTGACAACAATATTTTTTGAAAGATTAAGGTAGTTTAAAGCAATATCTCAAAGTTTTGAAAAGATATTTGAGTCGAAAATCAATTTTTACCAATTTTAAATTTTTTTTTGAGTTTTTATTTTTTGTAAAAAAACTGTCAATTCGATTTTTCCCAACATTTTTCAGAATATTGAAAACAATATTTCTTATAAGTTAAAATAAGTTTAAACCATAATCTTAAGTTCTTGAAAAGATATTTGAGTCGAAATTCAATTTTTACCATTTTTGAGTAATATTTTTTTTAGGTTTTTATTTTTTTATAAAAAAAACTGTCAATTAAAATTTTCTCAAAATTTTACTGAATGTTGAGAACAATATTTTTTGAAAGATAAAAGTTGTTTGAAGCCAATATCTCAAAGTTTTAAAAAAAAGATATTTGAGTCGAAAATCAATTTTTACCAACTTTTATTAATTTTTTTTAGGTTTTTATTTTTTTGTAAAAAAAATGCCAATTCGATTTTTCTCAAAATGTTATCAGATGTCAAAAACATTATTCTTCGTGGCACAAAATTGTTTTGGAGATGAAATCATATTTTAGTCGTAAAATTTTCGAGGAAACAGTTTTTTTTCAGTTTTTTGATTTATAAAAAAAAACCGTTAATTGGATTTTTTTCCAAAAATATTATTGTTTTGTATCACGTTACAATATATAATATAAAATTTAATTCAAGTCTCAAGCGTTATTGGTTCATGAGATATTTAGGGTTAACCAATATGTTCACCTTTTTTTTAAACTGCTATGGTAAAAAAAAACACCCACGCAATTTTCTTGAGAGCCCTTTCTGCATCTGTCTGCCTTATTATCTGTATAACAAAATTTATTTGAAGTCGATATCTCTTCTGGTTCTTGAGCTATGGACGACGAAAAAAACGTGGCGAACGTACGGACGTACGTACACACGCACGCACAGACGTACGTACACACGCACGCACATACATATTTCTAAAAATCTTTTATTTCGACTCTAGGGACCTTGAAACGTCGAGAAATGTCAAAATTTTCAATTTGACAAATCGGACCCATTACAATAACTTCCTATGGGAAGTTAATAAAAGACAAGAGAATATTTCGGAGTTGAATAATGTATTTTCTTTAGTAAACACAATCTACAACTCATAAGCTTCAAAACGACACCAAACATTAAAAATTTGACTCTCTTACTCGCTTTTAAATCTCGAACCTAAATTTTCAATGATGAAAACCAATAATACCTATAACTGGCCCGTAATGGTTATATGAGAGCCACTTGAGTTGTTTTGTTTTTCTAATGTGTCATACTCTAGTGAAATAGTCAGTTGCTATTCTTTTCTTAAACTATTCAACCGTAATACGTAAGCCTCTAGGAATGATTTGCAATGAACTATTCAACTCAACTTCGGTCGTACTGCCAAGTACGGAGATTCGCTTTTTAAACGTACTAAACGAATGTGGAATGCTTTACCACAATCTTTCTTTCTCCTTTTCATTGCAATTTACAGGAAATTGTGGCAATTTTATGGCTCAACGTTCTCTGCCGTAATATGTGAACGTCTAAAGCCCATCGTCAACAACCTGATAGGTCCTTATCAGTGTGGTTTTAGACCAGGAAAGTCCACAGTCGATCAAATATTCACATTACGGCAGATCCTGGAAAAAACCCAAGAACACCAAATCGACACCCACCATCTTTTCATCGATTTCAAGGCCGCATATGACAGTATCTACAGGGACGAGCTGTATAGAGCCATGTCTAGTTTTGGCATCCCTGCCAAACTCGTCCGTTTATGCAGGATGACCATGGAGAATTCGCGCTGCTCTATAAAGGTTGGAAACAACTTAACAGAACCTTTCGATGTCAAAAAAGGTTTTAGACAAGGTGATGCGCTGTCATGCGATTTTTTAAAATCGTACTTGAAAGAATAGTGCAGAGCTCTCACGTCAACACTAGAGGCACTATCTATCAAAAGTCTGCCCAATTACTAGCATGTGCTGATGACATTGACATAATCGGAATCGTGATGTCAATGGGGCTTTTGTGAGTATTGAGGCAGAGGCGGAAAAAATGGGTTTAACGGTTAATGAGGGCAAAACAAAGTACATGCTGTCGTCAAGAAAGGACTTGCAACACCGACGTCTTGGTCAAAACGTCACCATCGACAGACGTAACGCTCGCTTACCGCTGTTTCTTTGAGCTAAGAAAGCAATTGAGTGAAAAAGTCCTCTCTCGAAAGACCTTATCATCCCCTGTACAGCGACGTAGACTTAGCCAGAAGGGTAAAAGTACAACGACTAAGATGGCTGGGTCACGTAGAGCGCATGGAAACCAATGCTCCTGCCCGGAAAGTCTTCGAATCCACACCCACAGGACAGCGCAGTAGAGGAAGGCCGCGGATCAGGTAGCGCACACAAGTGGAAAGTGACCTCACCCAACTTTGAGCGCGAAACTGGAGACATCTAGCTAGGGACCGAGCTAGATGGAGAATTTAGCTGGGTGAGGCCCTAGTTCACACAGGACTGTAGCGCCACCTTAAGTAAGTAAGTAAGTTTCTCAAAAAACCAAGTTTTTTGTACATCGTAAGTGGTTTTTTTTTAAAATAATTTTGTATGTATTAAATTTTTCAATTTTAGCTTAGTAACATTTTTAGTATGCAGTTATACAGTTTAACAACTAATTTTGTTAAAAAATGTTGACCTGTTTTTGCGATACCAATTTTGGATGAACTTAGTCCACGTTCAAATCAAAACGTTTATTAACAACCCTAAAATTCGGTCTACCATTTTGGAAAGGGATGGTTTACTTTGATAAAAAATATGATAATGACATTCGTTACTCCCAAAATACTTAACTCTAGCCCGTGTGGTACAAAAAATTAAGTTCTTGTTGTAATATTCAAATTCTACAAAAGATCAAATGATAGTGTGAAAGCTTTGTAGCCCTAACATCTAGTGCATATACAGTTGTCATAGAAAAAAAAAACCTTTTTTTTAACAATCACTCCAATTAGTCAAAGAAAGGATAACTTCGTCATTTAATCCTCATCTTCAGTTTCGTCCTTTTTAATAGCAAAATATTAATTATTAAGGTGTTGTTTAGGTTGGTTCTTTGAATAATTTTCATACTTCTTAAGCACTTACTCTACTCTGTCAATAGCGATTGACTTAAGTGATTCTTCGTTTGATCTTAAATTTTTTTTCACAAAATTTTTGTCTTCGTATCTTTCTCTTTGACTTTTGAGGTTTATAAGGTCCTTAGAGAACTTCAAAGTAATATTTTCTTATTGTTATATCTTGTCCCCATTAGTCAGTATACATTGTACTATTAGTATTGTCAAATTTGTCTAGGGATGAAAAAACCAATCGACCGAAAAAAAGATAAGTACAGGTGGAGTAAAAATGTAAAAGAAAATCCCACTAAATTATGGGATGTCTGTTATTTATAGACATCTTGAATCTCAGAGATCTAAAGGCTCGCCACAGTCGCAGATGCCAGAAAGAAGGCTTTTCATCCTTAAATTTTAAGGATTAATTTTCTAAAGGTATTTTTTGTACCGTATATTCTTGTGTTTCAGTCTTTTGAAATATAATAGAAAAATCCAATGACTTGGGTGGTTTGGTGGTCTGATGCTTCTGTGTGTTTATTACACAGCACCACAACTAAAGAAACACCTTTTTTAACAGCAATAAAAATGCTAAAATCAAACTTCTTATTGTCTCTATACATAATGTATGTATGTACAAGGTATATCGTCGTTGTAGCCGTGCGTCGCGTCGTCGTCGACGACATTGTCGTATATAGTACCCGTACACCCTCTGTTTAAACACTTGAGTCTGTTTCTGCTGCTGCAATAATCATGTTTCTTCGCCGTAGTCAGAGTCGTCGTCGTCGTGGTGTCGTCGAAAGGGTGGTAAATTTATTGTGGGGGATGAGTGGAATTGTCTAAGGAGACACACTGTTAATAATACTTCACCCGTTTAGCCGCTTAAATACGCTGTTGTGTCTTTCGTTGTCTGTTTTTTCTTTTTGTTTTATTGTTGTATATTTATGTATGTGTCGGTATTTAAAGGTTGAGGGCGGGTGTAGTGCATACAACAATTGGTATATAGAGTCTTAATTATTTTTGTTCTTTCAGTTCTTTGGTTTGATTTTTTCCTTTCCATAAATTTTTGTTCAGTTTCCATTCACTTTTGGTTTGCCTTTTTTTTGACTTTTCTGACTCTGATGATGATGGTTTGTCGTGGCTTTTTGGGGGGGGTTGTTTTTTTTTGTTGTTGTTGTATTCTTTTGTTCACTCATTTTTGTCTCGTCGCTTCGATCGCCTTTTTATGCGCCTGCAAGGAAAAAAAATCGTTTTGTTTTAATTTAAACTTTTTATTCAGCGTTTCCATTTTGAATACTTCATAATTTGAGCAGTGATGGGTCGATGGGTCCTTACTGCCTTAGCTTATGGAATATTTCCTTCTTAAAGCGGAAATGTTTCTTTTTTCGCGTTCAAGATTTTGAATGTTTAAAATATCTGTTTGTCATTTTTGCACGTTTTCAAAAGTAATACCACTTAATAGATGCCAAATATATTTCAAACCTGTCAATTTAAAAACTATTCAAATAAAATCATTCAATAATACCATCAACAATCAAAAAATTGACAAAAAACAAAACATTGATTTATTGTAGTAGATTAGTATCACACAAAATCCTGCTATGCATACATATTTCAATGATATGACCAAATATATAGAACTTTAAGTCAAAATACTGACAAATTCATCAAATGTCCTTCATAACTTTAAGTGCTAATTTATTTTTGGCACATTCACACCATCTCGTGTTATAGTAACTGTCATAAGCAGTGGCAGTTGGCTGGCAGTTTGCGACACCCACATCATGCTGAGCTTAAATGATAACATCAGGGATAGCTGCTATCGTTGACTATGTTTTATGTACCGTATGTACGTACATATGTACATACATAAAATGAATACATTGATTATTTCGTATTTCGTTTATCGATCTAATCACATTTTGATTTTTAGTTCTCTTTTTGTGTTGATGATGGGAGTGGAGTTGACTGTTGAGAGGCATTTTGATTTAAATGGTGGTCATATCAATCAATTTTTAACAACAACAACAAAATCAAAAATGATGTACTGTAGGTATTTTGATTCAATTTTTAACAATTTAAATTCGAGTATAAAAATATTATGAAAACAAAATTTTGCTCGTATTTTTATAACGATTCCGGTTAATTGGCAAATCAGAACATTTTTACCATTTATGAGCTAAAATGGAAATAGTTTTGTTGATTTTATTTTCTATAGTAATTAATTCATGAAATTTTATAATTGGAATGGACGAAAAGTTTAATCTTTAGTAGCGTGTTGAAAGTCCAACAAAATCCCCTTACTGGCTGTTTTTCCACAAGCATTTAAATTTTAAACAGGATGAGAGTGGGCTTGAGGTGCAAGTTGATCATTTTAAACAATTATTTTGAAACAATAAATCTAAACATATGATACGTTATTTAAAGGTATTTTTGAACTCTACGTTTAGTGAAAATAACTGACTGTAGATTAATTCCTAGCGAATTTTATGTTTTTTTTTTATTTGCGTCATATAGGAACCATAAGGCAAGTTTTACATTCGTAAAAAAATTTGAAGTCGAAATTTAAATCAAACATGACATTACGATGGTAGAGAAGTCGGAAAAAATGGGTTCCCCGATTCCGTCCGAATTTAAGACTTTAAGCCGATTAATATCAGTAGTCCCGATAAAAATTTGTTGGACAAAAATCGAAAATCCGAATTTTCTCAAAAACGAACTGATTGTATTTTTTTTAATTCTCTCTAACATTTTTTTTTGTCTTAATTTGGCTTCTTTTAGTAAAAAAAAATATTTTTCTATTGCTCCAGAAGCGTAACCCCCATAGAACCGTTATTTTTTTTTTTAAAGTTTTCTCAAGAACTAATCAACCGATTTCAATATTTTTCTTGCACAAGCTCTTATACTGTCTTAAAAATATTTGATGATCAAAAATGTCATTGTCTTTGTTTTTGATGCTTAAAAAAATATCAAACATTTTTTTTTCGAAATTCGATGTCTTCATCATTTATTTTACGAAATTGAAATGTAAACAGCTATAAATAACTTCATACCAAACATATTTTTAAACTAAAATTGAAAAAAATGTATACATCTTATCTTTTACAATAACTGAAGAAATGGTACTTGCCAAAATCGTAAGTCTCAAAGAGAACTTTAGCCCTGGTCCTGATGGCGTCCCATCAGTTGTTCTAAAAAAATGTATGCATTCTTTGTCAAAGCCTCTAACTGCACTCTTTGAACTTTCTCTTTCCCAAGGTGTGTTTCCTCATATATAAAAAGATTCATTTATATTTCCCATTCATAAACAAGGCAATAAAACGGAAATTAACAATTATAGACCTATTGCGAAACTTTCATGCATCCCAAAACTTTTTGAAAGCCTAGTTTATGATTCCGTTTATTTCCATTGCAAGCCCTTATTCTCCCCCGCTCAACATGGTTTTCTTAAATGTAGATCCACTACGACTAACTTAATTGAGTTTATATCAAAAGTTTTGTCAGCCCTTGAGAATGGTAATGAAGTTGATGTTGTATACACTGATTACAGTAAAGCCTTTGATAAAATATCCCATAAAATAATTTATCTCAAACTTAGAGCCCTAGGCTTTCCATCTATGTTTATAAACTGGATAGGCTCCTACCTTACCAATAGAACTTATAGAGTCCTCTTCCGTTACTCAGTTTCCAGTCCCATACATGCAACTTCTGGCGTCCCACAAGGTAGTCACCTTGGCCCCCTTCTCTTCGTCTTATCTGTTTATGATGTCTGTCTTAAATTAAAAAACTCAGATATCCTAATGTTTGCGGATGATAAAAAAATTTTTAAGATTATCTCAACTCCATCTGATTCCTTACTTTTACAACATGATCTTAATATCTTTTTTGTTTGGTGCATGCATAATTTCCTAGAGTTAAACGTAAGTAAATGTAAACAAATGACCTTTTCGCGCAAACAAATCCCATCTCATAGAGTATACTTCTTCCTTAATGACGCCGTCAACGAAGTCGATTCTATTAGAGATCTTGGTATTATGTGTGACAAACACCTCAATTTCCATTCCCATTTTGACCAAATTATTAATAAAGCTAATAGATCTCTCGGTTTTATTAAGAGATAGTCAAAAGAATTTTCCAACCCCTATGTAACTAAAGCGCTTTACATTTCCCTAGTCCGTCCTCATCTTGAATATGCATGCCAAGTATGGTCTCCCTTTTATGAAAACCATTCCCTCAGAATTGAAAATGTTCAAAGACGTTTCGTTCGATTTGCCTTACGTGGCCTCCCCTGGGATGATACATCCAACTTGCCTCCTTATGCCGATCGATTAAAACTGATAGGTTTGCAACCCTTATATATTAGACGCAAAAACGCTGATATATTATTTGCTCACCAATTGTTAATGGGCAATATAGATTCCCCGGCACTCCTGAGTGATATTCATCTTAACACCAACCCTCGAAATCTACGATCTGTCTCCCTTTTCTATATCCCTCATCACCGCACTAATTACGGGCACTTTAAACCAATGTCCAGAATTCTTCGTCACTGCAACGCTGCTATGCTAGTCTTCGACTTTAACATTTCCAAATCCCATCTGAAAGATACCTTTTACTTTTTCCCATTTTGAGTCCGAATTCCTCGTCCCTTTTAATTTTAAGTCTAATAAAATCAAAATTGTTAATTCTTGTACATTAAAGAGCATTTATGTGAGCCTTAGGGCCCACATGAATTAATGTTGCAAACTGATAACAAGAACAAGAACAAAAAAAAAAAATATAGTGTTAAGTTAAGTTAAGTTATGTTAAGTTATAGCTTGTATTAAGCTGAATAAATAAATATAAAAATATTAATTAAGCAATTAAAAAAAAAATCTAACGCTTTTCAAATACAATTTTAAAAAATTAAGGTTTTTTGAGAAATCAAATATCATTTAAATTTTTGAAAACAAACTTTTTTGTAGTTACATTTTTAAATCTCAAAATACAAGAAATATTTTTAAAAATAATCTTTGGATACAAGATCAAGTTCGTTGGACCCAGTCGTGCATTTTATTTTATGAAACAATTGTTATAGTTTTTTTGTTTAATATAACACCAAAGATGCTATTTAAACCACATTTAACTATTATTCAATTTTTAAATAAAAAAAACGAAACAAACAAAAATAGATTCTTTAAAATATTTTAAAAGAAAAGGGTGTTAAAAAACTTAAACTTCTACCAGAAACCGCGTCCCAATACTGATGTATTTATAAAAGTTTGTTCAAAAAGTTGGTTGGTTGGTTGAAATGATTCAGGTTAATCAGTTCAGTTAAGTTAGACATTTATTTTTGCTTCATTTCAAACATCAGAATTTAAAGGTCCTTGTTATGTTTTCGCTATTATCCGAAGCTATCAAAACTATATGAGCTATATTTCTGTACAAACTTTCAAACTATTATTTTTATGAAACCAGAAATAAAGAAGAATATACAGTTTTAGAAAATCATATTTTCATAGAAAGTATCTTAAAAAAAATTGATGAACTGATATTGGTTTTCAAATTATCTTAAAAAAGTTGGTTAAAACAAAAATGAGCAATATTGGAACGTTTGGTCGAAACGAAAAAACCTTCAACATCGAACTCCTACAAAAAAAAAATAACATTTTACATTTATTTTAACATTGACATTGCTATTGCACATGCCAGGCAGATAGGACTCTGTTCTTATTAATAAGTTTGAATTTAGTTTTTACTGGCTTTAGCACAAAAACGATTCTATGGCTAAATTTTATATAGGGCGGGTAGATGTTGTGTTTAGATGTCTTGGCGTTTGCTATGTGCCACATAGCGCGCCGTCCTACTGGAACGACATGTCGTCTTAATCCATATGATTCAATTTGGGCCATAAGAAATTAGTTATCATCGCTATGTAGCGCTCACTGTTGACGGTGACCGCCTCACTAACGTCGTTTTCAAAAAAGTACGGACCAATTACGCCGCCAGCCCAAAAATAAATCACACCAAACGGTAACTTTTTTAGGATGCATTATCACTTGGTGAACCTCGCGTGGGTTGGTCTCGTCCCATATACGGTAATTTTGCTTGTTAACACAGCCATTCATCCAAAAATGCGCCTCGTAACTGAAGATGATTTTTCGTCCAAAATTGGGGTCCTCTTCCAAATGATTCGAAGCCCAGTCAGCGAACAAACGGCGTTGTCTATGCTCATGAACTTTGAGCTCCTGAGCTCCTGGGTCAGTTGGATCTTGTACGGATGTAGGCCCAAGTCACGACGCAAAATTCGCCAGTTGAAGTCTGCGAAAGGCCAAGTTCTTGCGCACACAGAGGAATAGACTACCTCGGGTTCTGCTGTACACTCTCACGAACCGCGGCGATGTTCTCGGCGGATCTTGCGTTCCTTGAACGTACGGGTGTTGGCTGATTGTTTACTGAACCGATCGACTCAAATTTGGCCACCAAACGTTGAAGAGTCAACTGTGAAGCGCCACCACGTCTATCGTAAAATGGGCGTAATTCGCGCAATGCGCGCAACGTTTGTGTTAACGAGTACTAATATTGATAATAAAGTTTTATCACTTCAACGTGATGTTCAATCGTGTAACTTGCCATGATGATTTGGCATAAACAACTGAATAATAAACAAAAGATT
The DNA here is from genome assembly GCA_920104205.1 of Eupeodes latifasciatus. Lineage (NCBI taxonomy): Eukaryota > Metazoa > Arthropoda > Insecta > Diptera > Syrphidae > Eupeodes > Eupeodes latifasciatus. Next base: position 159,491,180 of record OV049926.1, read on the forward strand.
TGACAGATATCACCAAAACAAAATGGACGCCACGGGGCGCCAAAATCTACACGCGCCTTTCATCATTTCACTAGAATCAGAATTAGTTCATGTAAGCGATACTAAATACAAAAAAAAAATAGGCGGATATAACGCCCCTTTGGTAGATAACCTCATATTTTCCATTTTTGTCTTTGTATTCAAATCGATTCTGCTTAATTTCATTGTTCTATATTACTTAGAAGTGTTAATTTTAACTTAACATGCTTCGTTTAAGAAAGTGGGTGTATACCACATCCCCTGAGTGCATAATTTTTGTGCCTAGATTTTTTTTTGTGTTTTCTTATGTACACTTACCACTCTTCAGAACTTCATTATTCTACAACACGAAGAAGTAGTATTTTGAGATAATGCCTTGTATATTTTTATGGGTGGATACCACGCCCCCTAAATCTAAAATACAATTTTTTTGATTTTTTCCTTTTATTGCACCACAAGAACTACCTTTGTGCAAAATTTCAGACAGTCAGTCAGTTACGTGCTGTGTCTCAGAAAATCTTTTGGCTACGGAGCTGTAATAGACAAGGTGCATATCATCTACCATTGTAGCAAGTGTTGCAAATTTCTTGATTTGCTTGATTGGTTCTTTAGCAAGAGAGGAGATATAAATCAGCTGAGATTGTTCCTGTAAGTAGTTAGTAAATATTAGGACTGTTAGATACAGGAGCAAGTTCGTGAGACACAGTCGTACATTTTATTTTTATTTTGATCAACTTAGGGGGTTAATTCAAGCCTTTTACCTTTTAGTTAAAGTTTTTGACCACTTTGCCTCTAAAACCATCTTGAATTTAAAAAATAAAAATGTAAGGCCACGTGATTTTTTAAATTCAAGATGACAACCAAGACCAACCAGGCCGGTTGAAAACTTTTGCGTTTAAACATTTTTTTCATAAGAACAAAGCAATCCAAAAATTTGAAATGGCGCCCAAAGCATCTAATTCTATTTTAACATAGTTCATTATTGCGAGTTTCAGTGAATACAGAAGTTTAAGTGGCAAACCAAATTAACTTCCGTTAAAAATCCTTTAGTGACAAGAATTCAATACAAACCAAAATAATGCGTCACAGCAATTTATTCATCACTCCTTTAATTTCAAAGGATTGTTGAAAACTAATCAATTTGATTATATGATTAAGAAATCTTCGTATTTGATAGTTTCGTAGCAGAAAACACCCCAATTGTAAGCTGTGGTACGTCAACTTGGTTGTAAATGGGCTTCCCAAATTGAGAAACTACAAAAATTGTAAGACTGAACAGACTTTTTGAATAAGACATCAATACGATGCAACCCTTCTCAAAAAAAATATAAGGGTTAAAAGAGTTAAAAAAGAAAAATCAGAAAATTGGAGGGGCGTGGTTTACATATGTATTTTTCAAAAGGATACATTTTTAAATTTATTTAAAATTTCATGCAATATTAGAGATGTTTTTAACATTTATTACATTACATTATGCACGCTATCAAAGGGTTGTGTATAAAATAAATTAATTGACCTAAGTAAAGCATTCCACATTTGTAAAGTGCGGCTAATGAAAAAATATCTGTATTTTCCAATGAGTTCGAAATTTTACTTGTAAACTGATTGGCATTTCTAGAAGAACTAATGAATCTTGTGAAAGGAAAATAGTGTTAAAAAACAGTCAGATATGAAACATTGCTCAAAAGATACAAATGATTCCGTAGGTCAATGGTCACCTATTATTTTTTAAATTGCCTTTAAATTATTATTGAAAAAAATATTAGAAAATTGAAATAATTTTTAAATTGTATTTGCTTTTAAAACATGGAACTCAGCAATCCTCAACAATGGGTTTATTTCAATCATCTTAACCCATTTATTACCAATTTAAAATTTAAATTTTAAAATTTTGATATCATAACTTTATTAAATAGTGTCAAAGGAATACAAAAATAATTTTTTTTATTTTTAGAAGAAGAAAGAAGAACATATGGTTGCTAATTATGTGTATGAAACTTCTTAAAGCATTCTTTTTCGACACACAGAACTATGTCGCAGAACTCGAAAACCCATCTGATTCGCATGTGGCAGTGGCATACTCTGCATCTAAGAGACCTTCAGATAAAGCAACACTCGTAGATATGGACAATTTTGATGTTGAAGTTTGGAGAGTTTTATACCTTCTAACCTAAGATAATATCGAGCCATATCTCTTTGAAATGAGGGCAAGTGATTTTCGGAATCATCTGCGACTTTATAAAGTTTCCAAGCGTTCACCAAAGAAGAGCTAAGCCTTGACGTAAAAAGCTGCCACCCCCACTTTTTGCCTCGGATTTCGATTTTATACACATTGACACACTGATCGTGTAAGTCAACGCCGCCCGCCCATATTTCGACTTTTTGTTTTTTGTGTATCAGAAAAATATTAGAACTGTTCATCGTCATATCAGTACCTCTTTTAGACCAGCGTAGCTGGCTATGAGATTGCCCAGATATTGAGGCTCTTATCACTGATAAAGGAACTTCATCCTCGCTATCGAAATCCTCATTTCTATTAGAAGATCTTTATCCAAATTTTCTGCATCTGTTTCATCCTCGTTTGTATTGAAATGAAATTGGTGGTATAAATGCAATGTCAAACACAGCGTTTCGATCATTTCCTTCGATTGCATTTTAAAGATTATTGTACCCAAGCGGGTAAACCTAACTTTATGCGTACTTACCTAGCGTAAAAATAAATGAACACTTGATTTTTCACTTTTATCTGATTTTATGATAACTTTTTAAATTATTTCAAAAAAATAATAAGAAAATTGATAAAACGAATATTTTTTCTATTGCAAAATACGGGCCAACCTCTGAAAAACCAACAATATCGCAATCGCACCTGACGCGAAGTAATAAAAAAGACTACGGTTTTGGTTTGTTTACAATAAACTGCACTCGTACTTGTTGAAAACATGTCAACAAACAAAAAAAAATTGAATTTCATCCAAACAAATTTCAAGAAGGACAACGGTAAATCAATAATGTTGTTTAATTTTCTGTACCCAAGCGGGTAAATTGGTAGTAAATGGGTTAAGATATTGAAAAACGAAAATCTTGAGACTGAAGGACCTCAATATACTCGTAAGTGTCATATTACACGACGAACGTTACAAACATAACATGTTGTGAAAGGAAAAATAGAAAACCTACGTTCGATTTAAAATTCTCAGAAAAATTCAAAATTTCACAGGAGTCACAGCTTAAAAGTCATAATTTTAAAGCATATTTTTCATAACAAAACGTCCGATGCAAGCTAATTTTCAGATTCTTTGGAAGGATCCAATAGTCCAAAAGAGGCTGGGATGCGACCCACACTGATAACTTCCCATCCCGTCTGTCGATTTGTCTTGCTTAAAAGTTTTTCTATATGTATCAATTTTTATCAAATTTGCGTTCTATTTTTTGTAGATTTTATTTTTTTATGAAAAAACGGACTGTTGGATTTTTATAAAAAAATTACTGAATATCGAAAACAATTATTTTCTGTAAAATAAAATAAGTTTGAAGCCAATATTTGTAATTTTTGAAAAGCTATTTGAGTCGAAAGTAAATTTTTACCAAGTTTTAGTATTGTTTGTTTTTAGGTTTTTATTTTTTGTAAAAAAAAACTGTCAATTCGATTTTTTTCAAAATTTTACTGAATGTTAACAACAATATTTTTTGAAAGATAAAAGTAGTTTGAAGCCAATATCTCAAAGTTTTGAAAAGATATTTGAGTCGATATTTGGTTTTTATTTTTTGTAAGAAAACTGTCAATTTGATTTTTCTCAACATTTTTCAGAATGTTGAAAATAATATTTCTTATAAGATACAATAAGTCTGTAGCCTTAATCTCAAGTTTTTGAAAAGATATTTGAGTTGAAATTCAATTTTTCGGTTTTTATTTTTTATAAAAAAATCTGTCAATTAGATTTTTCTTAAAATTCTATCAGATGTCAAAAACATTATTCTTCGTTGCACAAAATTGTTTTAGAGATGGAATCATATTAAAGTCGTAAAATTTTCGAGGTGACAAATTTTTTTTTTTTTTTAGTTTTTTTTTTTATTTATAAAAAAACCGTTAATTGGATTTCTTTCCAAAAATATACTTGTTTTGTATCACGTTACAATATATAATATAAAATTTAATTCAAGTCTCTAGCGTCATTGGTTCATGAGATATTTAGGGTTAACCAAAATTTTCACTTTTTTTTTTAAACTGCTATGGTAAAAAAAAACACCCACGCAATTTTCTTGAGAGCCCTTTCTGCATTTTTCTGCCTTATTATCTGTATAACAACATTTATTTAAAGTCGATATCTCTTTTGGTTCTTGAGCTATGGACGACGAAAAAAACGTCGCGAACGTACGGACGTACGGACATACGGACATACGGACGTACGGACGTACGGACGTACGGACGTACGAACGTACGTACAAACGCACGCACAGACATCTTTCTAAAAATCTTTTATTTCGACTCTAGGGACCTTGAAACATCCTGAAATGTCAAAATTTTCAATTTGACAAATCGGACCCATTACAATAACTTCCTATGGGAAGTTAATAATAGATACATACATACATATGTAGGTTCTACTCAAAGGACCAAATCAACGAAGTTCTGTTTTTTCAATCAAATTACCATATAGAGCCATCTCGTCGAAAACCCACCCACAAAGAAAAGTTCAAAAATATCAATTTGCAATTTGTTTTTGATTCGGTGGTTTTTTTTTTGTTTGTCATTGTCGTCATTCGTTTTTGTTTCCTGAGTTTTATATTTTTGTTTGTCTCCTGCTGAAATTTTTCCACTTCCCTTGAAATATGCTACCAGTGCAGCAGCTTGATATGGCGATGCGATGCGATGGCGAAGGCGATGGCGATTGGCGTGCAATCGCTTTATTATATTTTTATCGACCTTTGTTGTGTTTCCATTTTCAGCGATTTGATTTCGAATAAAGTCAAAAAAAATTCAATTGGGATAACGCTCTTCTTCATCGGATTCTGTGTTTAAATTTAGCGATAATTCGTTGTTCTTTGGTCTTCTTCATCTTCTTTTCGATTTTTTATTTTGTTTCTTTAATTTTGTATCCTCTATTTCTGATCATCGAGGTCTTATTTTATTTACTTTTTATATTTATATTGATACCTACTCACTTCAGAGATTCAGATTCAGATTCAGAAATAAATTCTTTTATTGGAATTTATTTAACGATGCTATTCTGCTTTTGAGCTTATCGAATTCGAAAACAACGAAACAAACAAAAACAATTCACCTTCGTGCACTATTGACTGCCAATTTGTTTATTGTGTGCGCGGCACTGCGCTGCGCTGCGCGCGGACTGTAAGCGGACTTGTTGCTCAGAGTCTGGGACTTTGGCTTTGCTTTGGAACTTTTTTGTCTGTTTTTTTAAACTGCATGCTGTGCTGTGATGGTATTGTGTGAATATAAACACGCTCCTAAAGGGGATGGCGAGTGTGGCGGTCGGTCGGTTGGTGGGTTGGTTGGTCGGTCAGGTAGTCGATGATAACATACTTGAATCTTTAAGGTATGCTCGCAATGTGCCACCTTAGAAGCCAGGAGTGGCTAAAGGTGAGCGACACATACTTAGATTAGTCAAAGCGTGAAGGTGGCATATCATGTTGATGATGATGATGATGATACATAGAAGGTATGCCACAGGTGGATTGGTTAGGTCCGAAACTGTTAACATTCTTGTTTGAATTTCGATTAAACTGCAATTAATTCACACCTGTTTTAGTAGTTCTGGTTTTTTTTTCTGTGTTTTGTTGCTGCTGTTGTTGATGCTTTTAAATTCAATAAAATTATTATTAGCATGACTCTTGGCTTGTTGCACTTCTATAAACATAAACAAATCGTGGTTATAATTATGGTAATTTGTATATTTTGCAGCAATGCATATAGATAGGTAGGCAGTTTATTGTAAAGTGTAGACCGGGGTCAGTGATGTTGATGTTAAGAGTTTTGAATCCAAATACATTGAACGGTATGACGACGCACGACGGACGACGGACGACGTAATATCGTTAAGTGAGTTGTAAAATCCTGGCTAATAAAAGTTCATGAACTAATAAAATGTAGGCGTAATCTTTAGGATTCGGTTGATTATTATTTTTCACGCGAATGGCGTGATGTCTGAGATAGTTGAAAAAATACAAACAAATAGTGTTAATTTGACGATGGGTATATAATGTAGAAGTAGGAGTAGGTGCTTAAACAACCACAAGGTGTGCGATAATCGATAAAGATTAACGGCATTTTATTTTATGACTATGGTAATCATGTGTAAAAAAGTGCAGAATTTGATTTTATAGTAGGTATTGAAACAACTTTATTGCATCTTGGTTGATTAATTTTCCACCGTTTAGGCTTTTAAATTATTTTACGATTTGTTACTTAAGTTAATATTAGGTAAGTTTTTAGTTAAGTTTTCGTTACTTATGAATGAAACAAGGAAATAACGCGTTGCATATTGTCTAAATACATTTTATTTGTCATTTAAAAACTTAAAAAGAAGCCGGGAAGTGGGAGTAATTGTAATCAAATTTCAGTGTCCAATTTTAACAGTTTGTAAGTAAAAGCATAAAATAAATTAGGCGGGGCAACAGCTCGCAGCGTACCAGCGCCTAGTGACTTACAACTCTCAGCTATTTATGTGTGCGACAAATATCAGGGATGCAGTTGACATAAAGTTTTTATGCTGGATCCCAACTGCTATTTTGAGAAAGCACTTTTCATGTCAAGAATTAATGTTGGAGGATTTGTCAATTCCTCGCAAGAGTCAAAACCGTGAAAACAAACTTTAGGTGGCACAGGCAGAGATTGAACAAAAGACTTCTGGCATGACAGTCCTCCGCACTTTTCGTCACGCCACGGGTATTAGACATAGAATAGTTTCAGAGAAATTAGAAAACCGCTAGTAATTTTGAATTTAAGAAATCAAAGATACGAGACAAATTCATAACTTTCCTTAAATTAAAAACTTGTAACCTGTATTTTTCATATTGATTCAAATTATAGTCTTAAGACCTTTTAGAATTGTGTAATCAAAAATTGAAGCTGTTTTTTTGCCAAGTTATTTGGATATAATTTTTGAGTTTTTATTACTTTTTCAAAAATCTGTCAATTGGATTTCCATAAAAAAATTAAGTCTTTAGCATTTATGAGATTTTTGAGAACATCAGAAATGTTATATTTTAAATTGCTGAAAATTCAGGTCGATAATTTTGAATTTCCTGTGATCATTCATGAGATAAGGAGGACAGAAAAAGATATCTAGAACACTAACAAAGGTGCGTAAAGAGTGTTATTTTTTAGAAGTATAGTAATTTGAAATAGTAAAACAAGCAGTTTGTTTTTTAACTTCCCATAGGAAGTTATTGTAATGGGTCCGATTTGTCGAATTGAAAATTTTAACATTTCTCGACGTTTTAAGGTCCCTAGAGTCAAAATAAAAGATTTTTAGACAGATGTCTGTGCGTGCGTGTGTACGTACGTCCGTAAGTTCGCGACGTTTTTTTCGTCGTCCGTAGCTCACGAACCAGAAGAGATATCGACTTCAAATAAATTTTGTTATACAGATAATAAGGCAGAAAGATGCAGAAAGGGTTCTCAAGAAAATTGCGTGGGAGGTTTTTTTACCATAGCAGTTTAAAAAAAAATGTGAAAATTTTGGTTAAACCTAAATATCTCATGAACCAATGACGCTAGAGACTTGAATTAAATTTTATATTATATACTGTAACGTGATACAAAAAAGTATATTTTTGGAAAAAAATCCAAATAACGGTTTTTTTATAAATCAAAAAAACTGAAAAAAAAATGTGTCACCTCGAAAATTTTACGTCTAAAATATGATTTCATCTCCAAAACAATTTTGTGCAATGAAGAATAATGTTTTCGACATCTGATAAAATTTTGAGAAAAATCTAATTGACAGTTTTTTTTATAAAAGTTGGTAAAAATTGAATTTCGACTCAAATATCTTTTCAAAAACTTGAGATTATGGCTTCAAACTTATTTTATCTTATAAGAAATGTTGTTTTCAACATTCTGAAAAATGTTGAGAAAAATCGAATTGACAGTTTTTTTACTAAAAATAAAAACCTAAAAAAAAATGTTTAAAAGTTGGTAAAAATTGATTTTCCACTCAAATATCTTTTCAAAACTTTGAGATATTGGCTTTAAACTACTTTTATCTTTCAAAAAATATTGTTGTCAACATTCAGTAAAAGTTTGAAAAAAATCGAATTGACAGTTTTTGTACATAAAATTAAAAACCTAAAATAAATTTAAGAAAAGTTGGTAAAAATAGTTTTTCGACGTAAATATCTTTTCAAAACTTTGAGACATTAATTAATTTCACAGAAAATATTGTTTTCGATACTCAGTAATTTTTTTATAAAAATCCAACAGTCTGTTTTTTCACAAAAAAAATAAAATATACAAAAAATGTTACGCAAATTTGGTAAAAATTGATACATATAGACAAACTTTTAAGCAAGACAAATCGACAGGCGGGATGGGAAGATATCAGTGTGGGTCGCATCCCAGCCTCTTTTTTTTTAAATTTATTTCATTCGAAGATAATCTTTTGTCAACTTAAATATGATTTCTGTTATATTAGAGTCTACAAGGGCGGATCCAGACTTTTAATCAGGGGGGGGGATGTCACACGCTCAACATATAGACGAGTTTTTACTCACCGATTAAAAATGTTCTTTAATGTTCTGTAAAGGGGGCTAACACAATTTTAATAACATAATGACAACTTTAGTTATTAAATTATTTTAGAACGCTGTTGTCCAGCAAGCATAGTCTTACTATTTAATTTGGTCAACTCTCTACATATGAAAGCATTAGAAGATTCCAACAGTTTTCTAAATATAGGTACCATATTTAAGAGCAACATACAATAGGTTTTTGTTGCTTTCACGCAGAAATGTAAGAAAATGTTTTGAAAATAAGCTTTTTCAAAAAGATTATATTCTTTTTGACGTGACAACGTCTTAAATTAGGTTGCGGCTGGGAGTCACTTATGAAAAAGTGTAACGCCCGGTAACGTTACGATGAGTCACCGAACGAGAGAGAGAGGCCCGCCGAATGCCTTGCGTCTCTCTCCCACTCAACTATGACCGGTCTGCCGCGCGCGCAGCACTAGAGAATTAGGCGCATTGAATCGGCGCATGCTTGTGTCTCTATCTTTGTCTTTCTCGAACGTTCTTGGCGTTGGAAAAACAAGAAAGCGTCATAATACAAGTTCACACGTGTGGTTAAAGTATCGTCAGCTGTGTCTGTAGTGAAAATGTGGAGTGCTTAGATTCGTCATTTACAACAACTACAACAATAAAGGTAAATAATTGTACACTGATATTTCATTATCGTAAACTATGATTGATTGATTAATTGTTAGATTGACACAAAAGTTGAGAAACTGAGTTTATAGATTATGCCATACTATTGATAAATGTTGATAGTGTTAAGTAAATTATTAGTTTAAAAAATTTGTGCAATTCTTATTTTCATTCAATTCCTTGTTCCTATTGTGCAATTTAATTATATTCATATCAATAAATATTCTACCGAGAAAAAGACGTTGTCACGTAAAATCTTCGCCCGTAAAACCGACTTTACAGGCAACCATTTTTTGTTGTCATTTCTTCTTTTTATGAGGTAGTTTTTTCGGACTCAATTTTCGGGAGTCTATTATTGCTATCAATCTGTTTACTCGTAGATTGGAGCTGAAGCTAGAAAATATTTTGATCTTAAAAGAGTCAACAAAACTTCAAAATTGTAGAGAGAAAAATGTTTGGTTGATGAATTTAAGGAAATAGGTGCATTTAAGTACATCATTTCTCTGAATATAAAATAAAAATAAATTAAGGTTATTTGTTTAAAAATATTTCTTATAAATTCGTGTTTACGAAAAGCTTTTCAGAAAATTTTAATTTGCATTTTCGAGCTCCAGTTTCTGACAGTTGCAAGAAATACGATTCTTTTAATTTAAAAATCGAGGCTGCAGATGATCCTTCTGAAAAGCAGAGAATAACGAGCGAAAGAGATTTACACCACCGAAAAGCTGAATCAGCTAGAAGTGGGATGCAGTTGGATTCGAAACTTAACAACAATGAATATGCAGTTATAGCTTTCGATTTGATGAAAACCCTGCCGACGCCAGTTATTTCCACAGGGGTAGCTTACTACAAGAGGCTGCTATGGACCTATTGCCTTGGTATTCATGACCTTATTACAAACAAATCGTATATGTGCACCTGGAATGAGGGCATAGCTTCACGTGGTCAGCAGGAAATGGGGTCTTGCATTATGCATTACGTGAAAGCGAATGTCAAGTGTAAACACTTAATTATGTATAGTGATCAATGTGGTGGTCAAAATCGGAACATAAGAATGAGCACTATTTGCACATACATGGTTAACAACTCTACCTTTGAAGTTGACCAGATAGAACATAAGTTTTTAGTATCTGGACACTCATTCCTACCATGTGATAAAGATTTCGGTCCACTTAGTCAAAATGACAGCAGATGACTTTAAAAGCATTTCTTTGATCGAGAAACTAGTGACAATCAGAATCAGAAAATTGAATGGCTTAAGATTCAATGGCTTCGTTTCCAAAATGAGAAGTCATTTATAATTCAATATAAATACTCAAATAATGAAGATGTTTTATATCAAGAAGTTGACATTTCAAAGCGGAACTCCAGTAAATTCGTAGATGTGGAATTGAAGCCACTATATCCTGGAGGAAGATTTATTGCAGCTGCAAAGTTTAAGGACCTTCAAGAACTCAAGGAATTCATACCTCCTATAATGCACTCGTTTTATAATAATTTAAAAACAAATACAAGAGCCAAAGATGAAGACATCCAGGAAGAAGAAGAAGAATGAAGATTTTCAATTAGTTTGTATAGTTTTTCAAAACGCTTTTATAATAATATTGGTATTATATAAATGGCCTAACCCTCAGTTTATTTATTTATTTTTTTTTTTTTTTTTAATATCAATTAGAGTTTACAATCTCAAATAGACTAATGAAATTTTTAAAATATTCATTGAATCATTATAAAATTAAAGCTATGTATATACAAAAAAATTACAATTATTTAATTACATTATTCAATTTGTTAAAAAGTACAAGTTTAACATATTTTTGAATGAGTTTCGACTCAAATGAAAATTGAAATCTATATTATGTGATACATTATTAATCTCCCAAACACTGCGAGTTATGGGTTCATTAAACGCATAATTTACTCTATGAACGTTTTCCCGGAATAATGTTCGAATTCTTAGTTCTCTAGAAGGAGCGTAAAGATCAATAAGCGATAATAAATAAGGACAATCAATATGATATGATAAAATATCTCTGACAAAATTTATGGCAAACATCTTACGGCGGTTTTCTAATGTCTGCATACCAATAAGCTGACATCTAACGTTATACGAAGGCATTTCAATGTTCCAGCCTAGTTTGTGTACTACAAATCTTGTAAATTTTTTTTGGACATTTTCTATTCTTGTAATATGAACATTGTAATGAGGATTCCACACTACGCAGCAATGTTCAAGGATTGATCTAACATAAGCCACATAAAGAGCTTTAAGTGTGTAGGGGTCCCTAAGACCAAACGAATTACGAAAAATAAAACCCAACATAGAGTTGGCTTTGTTCACCAAGAATTCTGTATGTTGTACAAAGTTTAGCTTGTAATCAAAAATGACTCCAAGGTCTTTTTTAATAGAAACTCTATCAAGGACATGACTTTGCATATTGTAGTCGTAAACGATAGGTAACAAACGACGGGTAAACGAACAACATTGACATTTGGATATGTTTAGAGCTAATTGGTTTATATTGCACCAGTTGATAAGATTGTTTACATCATTTTGGAGAAGTGTACAGTCAGTTAAGTTTTTTACACGTCTAAAAAATTTTAAATCATCCGCAAACATAAGACGCATTGAGTTTGTAAGGACATCAGGTAGGTCATTAATAAAAATAAGGAACAGCATCGGACCTAAATGACTCCCTTGCGGAACGCCAGAAGTTACAGAAAAGGGATGAGAGGTAATGGAATCAATTGAAACAAGTTGACTGCGCCCAGTAAGATAAGCTGTCAGCCATTTTAGCATGTTGGAATGGAAACCTATGTTCTCTAATTTTTTTAATAAAATTTTATGATGCACCCTATCAAACGCTTTTGCAAAATCGGTGTAGATAACGTCCACTTGGTAACCCTTTTCTAATGAATTGAGAATACAATTCGTGAAAATGGTTAGGTTAGTGGAAGTTGATCTACCGGGTACAAAACCGTGTTGGTACGGGGATATGATTTCTTTTAATAAAAAATTCAATTTATCGCAAACAATTTTTTCAAATACTTTTGGTATCGAGGACAATTTACTAATAGGTCGGTAGTTTGTTATTTCCTGTTTTGGACCACATTTGTGAATAGGAGTAACAAAGGACGTTTTCCATTCTGGCAAAAATACACCAAATGTTAACGAACTATTAAACACAAAATACAAAACTCTAGACAGAGCGACGGAACATTTTTTTAAAACAATAGGTGGAATTTCATCCGGACCAGAATTTTTGTCTAAAAATTGGTATCAATAACAAAATTTTAAATGAATTCCAAAATGGCCTAAGCCACTTTTTTTTCCTTATTTATTGTTTAAAACGCTCTTTCTGTTCGTAACTAAACGCATTACTATTAACCACAAACAAAAAAACAAATAATATTCATCAAAGATTAATAAAAAAAATAAAATATTTTAAAAACATGTTTTAATTTTAATTCTGTTTTTCTCGGTACGATTTTTTTGGGCTTACGCCGTTTTGGCGCTGAGCGCCTCATATGTACATACATCGGTATACATATTTTCCATTTTTTCTGTTTTTGTTATGCAGTGGTTTAGTGATTGTAAATATACGTTTTAGATTTGAATTTCGTAAAAAAATGTGGACTTTTTTTCGAGATATCGGATTTTGAAAAAAAAAATCAATATTTTTTTCAAAAATCCAAACAAAAAAAATTGGACTTTTGATAATCAAATATTGTTAAGGCAATACAAGAGCTCATTATTGAAATCGCTTCATAACTTGCTGAGAAAATTAAAAAACAAAATAACGGTTCTATGAGCAATACCTTTCCGGAGCAATACAAAAATATGTTTTTCTTACTAAAAGAAGCCAAGTTAAAAAATTAAATTTTAGAGAAAATTAAAAAAAAAATTCTATCGCTTTATTTTTGAGAAAATTCGAATTTTCATTTTTTTACCAAAAAATTGTATGGGGGCCACTGTTAGTTTTGATCTTAAAAAAAAAAATGAAAAAAACGCCTAACACGAATCTGCTCAAAACCTTAACTTCCAAGTTTGAACTCAATCGACACAATGGTAAAGGCTGTAGGAGCGTGGACAGACAGACAGAACAGACGAACGGAATCGCGGGACGCACTTTTTTCGACTTCTTTACTATCGTAATATCATGTTTGATTAAAACCTCGAGTTCGAAATTTTTTACGAATGCAAAACTTGCCATTTGTATGTATGTCCTATAATATGTCGCAAATAAAAATAAGAGGCAAGAGCACGATAACTCAGGCGACAAAATATTATAACGGATTTCTTAAGAACAGTTAAAAACAAGTATTTTTTACTATGGGAGGGGGGTCTATCTCACCCGTTTAGGCGGGAGGGCCAATTTAAAAAAAATTATTATTTAAAATGGAAAAAAATAAATAAAAAAAAACGGTAAAATTTACAATTATGTTTTATACATGTTTTTTGTTCTATAAGCCAGTTTTTAAATTAAGTCAAAACTATGCGTAGCTTTTGAAAAATTTAATTTTAAACTCAAAATTTGAGTAAAAAAAGTTAAAAAAATGTTTAAAGTGTAATTTTTCAATACTTCAAGATTATCTACCATTGTTTTTATTTCAGAATTTATTGCTCTTATTTTTTTTTATCAAAAACTGAAAACTATGATGATTTATGTCGTTTAGTTTTTGAGAAAATGGAAAATAACCACAACTACTATTTTAATGTAATTCTTTTTTTTTGCTTGAGTGGTCTTATTTTGATAGTAATAATGTAAGGTGCGAGTTTGGGTGTATGCAGTAGTGGGATGTGTATGGGGGGCATGCTGCCCCCCCCTGCGACCCCCTGCTTGTGAACACTATAGGATTTGGGGTGGGTGCAAGGTGGAGTGGGTGCAAGGTGGGGAGGATGAAAGGTGCGGTGGGTGCAAGATGGGGTGCATGCAAAGTTTCTTTTGCATTTAAATAAGCTTGATTTAAGAAAAATTAATTTACCCTAGGTATATCTTAATCCATATTCGATTATTACTATCAAAATAAGACTACGTTAATACTTAAGCAAGGAAAAAGTAATTTAATTAAAATATTTTGTTTTGGTAATTTTCAATTTTCTCAAGAACTAGAAGACATCAAGTCATCTAGTTTTCAGTTTTTGATCAAAAACAAATAAAAGCAATGAATTATAAAAAAAAATAGTAGATAATCTGAGAGTTTTGAAAAATTACACTTTAAACCTTTTTTTTAACTTTTTTTGCACAAATTTTGACTTTAAAACAATTTTTTTCAAAAACTATGCATAGTTTTGACTTGATTTAAAAACAAGCTAATAGACAAAAGTGTTGGCTTTAAAAAAGGTATAATACTTAATTGTAAGTATTACCGTTATTTTTTAATTATTTTTTTTCCATTTAATGTACATATTTTTTTAAACTGCCCCTACCACCTAAACGGGGGGAGATAGACCCCCCTCCCATAGTAAAAAAATGCTTGTTTTTAACTGTTCTATACAAATCCGTCATTAAACTTTGTCGCCAAAGTTATCGTACTCTCCCCGTTTCCCTCAATAAATCAATTTTCAAACGAGCTGTGCGATAAAGTGGCCGTCTTCTTGAAACCACAGTTTCTGCAGATGAACAAATTATAGTCAGTAACCATTGCTCTTTCGGTTACCATTAACGTTCTAACCGTAACGTTCTGGCCATAACTGTTTTTAAAGATATACGTACCAATTATTCATCAAATCTACATATTACTAGGTGATCCTGTGGCTTCAATACTTGAAATGCAAAACTAAGCTACAAATTAACCATTAAAAAAGTTAAAATAGTGTTGCCAACTTGAAATTCTATAGGTACCTCTAAAAAAAAAAAAACACACGCAAAGAGACATCTTTTTTAAAAACGAGAGATTTTTATTCTAAGGATCTTAAAACGTCGTCAAATGTCAAAATTACATATATTCAAACGGATTACAATAACTTCCAAATGGGAATTAAAAAAAAATCATAAAACATTAATTGATGAAATTCAGTTGGAAAATTCTTTGAAGTTTTCAAAAAAAAATATCCTCAATTTCCTAAAAAAAAAGTATCCAGTTTTTGTTCTTGTTTTAAATATAAAAATCTGTTGATTTAATTCGAGACTTCTTAAAGTTTTATTATGCGTGAGTATTATTAAGAAATAAATCAATTGAAACTTAATTGGACACCAACCAAAAAATCTTTATGTTTGACAAAAAAAAATGTACATGTATTAGTATTTTTTATTTCTTTAATTTAATAATTTATCATCATGCATAAAAATATAAGCAATAAATTATAATCCATAAGAAAAATATCAATTTTCTTTAAAGAAAAAAATAATAAAATATTTTTGTAAAACTATCACGAATTCCCTATCAAGAGAATTATCTTGATAAATAAATCATGAACCCAAAACAAATTAGTTATCATCAATCAAAACCGTATGAATAAGTTAGTTAGTCTCGTACACAATGTTCAGTACATACATATCTATATATACAAGTCAAAGTCAAGTCAAGTCGTCTTAATGGATGTCGGAATTAGTAAAGAACAAACACACACCCTAAAAACCCCAGAAGCATCTTAACTATAATAAATAAGCTCAAGCTAAAAAAGACAACAGCAAAAAAATCCCTCCCAAAGAGACAAACTAACAGCAACAAAAATAAACAATAATGCAAGGAATAAAATAATAATACATAATACACAAGTTTATATTATATTTTCCGAGAATACTCAAATAAAATACTAACAGATCGAGCGAAAACATCAATCGATAGCGATCGGAACGAAACCAAAAGATCTCGCACACAAAGTTTACCTCGTCAACGCCGGCCGCCGCGCGCCGCCGTTGCAGTCGTCTTCGTCGTCGTCGTCGCGTCATCGGTATGACTTCTGAGAGTCTGATGTTTTGTTCCAGCAGTCAGCCGTATCCCCGTCATCATCGGCAGCAAAATCGCGATCATTATGAAACAAAACTCTTCAACAAACAACAAAATTATAAATTCAAAGAAATGTCAAGAGATAATGGAATAAAGCATAAAAGCCGCAAAGTAGCAACGCCACCAGCACCACCACCACCACCACCGTTCAATGTCCAACGTCGAACGCCGAACGCCAAACGTCACCGCCACCCCCTGAAGCAATTTAATATACGAGTTAAGCGCGGGGATATGTCTATAGGTAGGTATGTTGAACCGATCCCCCAACTCCATCTAAAAAAAAAAAAACAAAAACAAAACTAAGAGATACACATTATGAGACTCTTCACTCAGGGATCAGGATCCTGGATGGTCATATTGATCTCTTTTTGTTCTCTTTGTCTTTTCGAGGTATTAAAATGATTTTAGGATGTTGCTACAAATCAAGGAAAAGACTGAAAAAAGGTTTTTAAAAAATACAAAAGGTGAAACCAAAAACAAAAACAAAACAACAAAATGATGAGCAACAAACAAAATGTGCATACACACAACAAACGCATAACAAAATCAGAAAGAGGGCAAAAAGGACATCACATACAGGCGGGCGAAAGCAAATAAAAAAAAATAAAACAAACAAACAAATAATCTTGCTTAAAGGAGCACCAAGTGACTTTAAACTCAGCAGTAAGTGGGGAAAAAGGATATAATGTCTCTAGAACTTTAATAAAACAATAACAACAAAAAAAAACTCCTACTGCAAGTTGAAGACAACAAAACCACATTTACAAAAGAGACGAAGACGAAAACGAAAACGAAGACTAAGACGACGACGACAGCAACAAGGACAGTGAATATATAAATTTAATGACGAATATCGTGCTAAAAATAATTTAAAACGAAACGAAGGCACTTGCCTTTATAAACGAAGTTGAATTGGGCAAGCATTGACAGTAGGTGCTACGCAGACCAAGTGGGGTTCGGGCAGTCTATAAATGTATGTACATATGTTTGTATGTCTGTAGGTATTCAACATCACCCTGGCAAGAACAAAGAGTAGGAATATTCCTGCTTATAGAAGTTTATTTGAGCCAACCAACCCAAGAAAGGCCAATAGCCACCATCACAAAAAGCTGATGGAACGACGACCAACGACCGACAACGAGAGAAGACGGTATAGGTATGTATATTTCTTATGTTTGTTTCTTGTGTGTCTCAGAAGCAGCGCCTGCAAGTGGACCTTGACCATCAGGACATATTCAAACTTATTATATAGTTCACACACAAGAATAAACCACCTGCAAGGCCTTCTTCTTCTTCGTCGACTTCGTTTTTCTTCGTCCGTCCATCGGCCAACGTCCAAAGTCATCGTGCGTCGTGTCGGTCGTCTAAAGTAAGCATTTTTTGGCTTCTATCTAAATACCTATATGTATAACATGTGAGGATACGCACATTTTACTCAGACATATGATTACAACAAAAAAAAAATATCCCAGGGAAAAAATTGAATCCTTAATAATTTAAGTGCTCTTGATTGCCAGTCGAATCAAATTACAGTTTTGTTTTTACAAACAAATTCAGCTCAGTGCGACAGTTATTCACTTGGAGCAATACCTTGTGTGGGAATAAAATGTTGGCGCTTAAATTTCAAGCTTTGATTTATGCAAAAATGCTCTCAAGTTAAGTTAAATCAGTTAACAGCTAAATACAAGACAACTCACATCCCAATCGTTTAAGGCATATAGGTGAAAACTAGCGACTTTACATCCCTGTTGAAAATAATAAAGTGGTGTTAAATTACACGATCTTGGAAATCAATTCACCGGTCCTCTTACACACCATTGCTTCTTCAATTGATAAACGAAAAAGTCTATTCATGTTAAAATTCTAAACCAAACTTAAAATGAATCACTTGACAGATGACAAAATGGCCGCCAGTTAAAATAGAATTGCCAACTTCAAGTTCTGTGCTCAACAAACACCCGTTATTTCTGACAAAAAAAAAATATGGTCAGTTTTTAAAGTTTTTGGTATAACTTGAAAATTATATCGGATTTGAGAATTTCGCTTGAAAAAAATTCTCTTCCAAAACTTTTTTTTTTATATTGTGCGCGCACTAAAAGGGTTATGAATACCCTTATAATGATTAATCACAGTGCGAGCAATTAGGAAATGAGGATAGGATTAGAAAGGAGAAACCGATGCGCATTAATTTTGAATGTCTCCACATTGTAATGAGTGAGTGAAATATTGAGCCTGGTAAAGCATTCCGCATTCGTGTAGTGCGGCTAAAGAAAGAATCTCTGTACTAAACAGTACATTCGAAATTGGGAAAACTGATGGGCATTCCTGGCAGTACGGGTATTACGGTTGAATTGTTTAAGGGGAGGAATGCAGCTGGCTATTTCAATAGAGCATATTGTTTATAAAAATTACGATAAAACAATGACAGGCATGAGACCTTGCGGCGGTGTTCAAGAGAAGCAAATGTCTCGGTAAGAGAACGATCTCCAATCGTTTTTAGAACTCTTTTTTCAATTCTATCTAGCACCAGCCCAAATATGAGAGTTATACTCAAATTTTGGACGCATAAAAGCTTTTTAAATTATAGCCACATCACAAGGGGTAAACAACTTCTTGAATCGTTAGAGAAAACCTAAACACTTAGCAGCATTTTTGGCGATGTCAAATATGTGATCACTCAACAACAAGTGATTTGTGTTGCACGTACCTAGGACTGATAGTTGTTCAGTCTCCTCGATGCAAGTACCAATCATGGAAAGTGGCATTGGGGGAGGTTTACGCTTTTGCGACAGTAGACAGCATTGAGTTTTCGAAGCAGTAAATTCTTCACGGTTTTTGATTACCCATTGAACAATGCTGTCAAGATCAGAATTTGATGAGCTTATCATACGTTGTCATTGGTAGTCCACATCCGAAAAGCAAGGTAGAGAATCTTAAAACGAATATGAAAAGCTGAAACAATTAAGTGGGTTAGAAGTTTCAGACAAAAGATCATTTATAAAAATAAGGAAGAGCGTCGGAGACAAAACGGAGCCCTGTGGCACACCATTGTTTATTTTGTATATATCAGATTTAAACCCGTCCAATACTACTTGAATTGAACGGTCCGAAAGGTAATTTCTAACCCAACAAAGAAGAGATTCATCGATACCAAAAGCACCCATTTTCGATAAGAGAGCTTGATGCCAAACTCCATCAAATGCCTTTGAAATATCAAGTGCAATAATCTTACTTTCTCCAAAACGATGTAAAGATTTGTTCCATTTAATAACTTTCAAAGCTTAAGACAAAAATTCAAGCGGAAAAGTTTACAAAATCAATCAAAAACAAAATGAAAAACTATGCATTTTAAGATCATTACTAAAATATTATTTATTTAATACACATTTTGTTCAGAATTAAGACTACAATTTTAGTCATGTTAAATTAAACAAAAAGTAAAGAGCCAAAACTTAAATATGGAAAATGATGAAATTTTTATTTTATTGAAAATTGATGCAAAAATAAATAAAAATAAAAAATGGCGGCTCAATTAAAGATGTCTAAATCAAAAGCTGAAAAAAGGGGGACCTCATTTAGAAAAAAAAATAAGGCTCTAAGAGCGGTTTTGTGTGTGAATTAAAGATACAACTTTTAAGCTAAATGAATCATCTAGAATTCTAATTTTACGAGAACCGCTTTATTAAACAACAATGCACCAATTCAAAAATCAAGAAATGAAAAATTGAAACAATTTTACAACAAGTGCTAAAGCATACCAAAAAGAAAGGTCCGTCAAAACTTTCCAGACCTAGATATGTTTCATAACCCAAAAACTGTTTTAACTTACGACAAGAACCAGGACATCCAGAACATGCACATCATAAACTGAAATTCTGTAAAACCCTGCATAAAAGTTTTTATTTAAGAATTTTAATTTAAAAATTCCCTAAAAAATTGTTTGATTCAATACCTTTTCCCAATTAAACGACTTTACAGTCTTATTCAAAAACATTTTAGTTAAAAACATGGAAAAGTTGTTTTAACTCTTTTTTTCAATAATTCCTATACAATTATAATTTACAAAACATGATAACAAAAATTATCTGATCAAAAAGTGGCGCCCAACAAAACAATGCATGTTTTAAAATTTGAATGTGTACCTAATTGGTTTCGAATATTACATTGGAAAAACATAACATAAAACGTTGGAAATAAAATCTAATAATTTTCTATTGTTGAAAATCTAAACACCCCCTTTTTCTCCTTCTTCCCTACGACTTTTATGGCATTTTACTCTTTGCATGTTTATCGGGTATAATATGTACTTCTACGTATGATGGTGAAAAATTTAGCAAACATTCGATCAAAAAAGACTCTCGACTTGAACCGAAACAAAATCCAGCGGAACGCAGGACATCCCTACGACAAAACACACACACACACAGACAAATAAAAGCCTATACAAACACCAACAAATCCGCACATACGAAAGATTTGACCAAATGCAGACTATATGCAAATCCATGTGTGTTGCACATTTTTTGATATAAATACATACTATTGAGTGCCATGCAATACTCGTACCACATCCCCCGTCATCGCTCTTCCACACAAAAACACACATACACTGAAGTTTATACCTACTGAAAAATTCGTCGTTGTCGTCGACAACACTACCTGAACAAAACTCCCTCGATCACCTACCATAGCCGCCCTCCGCCCTCCGTCATCCACCCAACCACTCCTCTAACACCACCATCGTCAATCCGTTTTGGTTGCAATTTATTATTATTGCAACGTACTTAGTTCACTCCATTGCATCACCTCTCTCTACTTTCATCCCCAAACCCCCGGGAATATGGGATTATGTTGCGTATTCAGTACTTCATTGCACTCGTGTGCATTGCTGCTATATTGCTATCTGTTCGTCGTCGTCGCTCGTTTGTTGTTCGTAGCCAAGGCAGGCAGCGCGCAGAGCAGCCAGTGTACAGTATAGTGAATGTGCAACATCGTCCTTTCCCGCCAAAAAACCAAAAATCCATTTTACCTCTCATTCTGTTTTGTTTTTTTTTTCCTGTTTCATTCAGTTTTTTTTTTTGTCTTTGCATTATTTTTCGTTCCTGTTTACTACCACAGCAGGTAGCGTAGCAGGCAGCAGCAACAGCAGGCAGGTAGGTATATTGTATGCGATTGTGTGAGTGGAGAGCATGAGATTTTCCAGGCCGCAACTTGTTTTGTTGGAAAATGGCCCAAACTTCGAACAAACATAGTAAGCCCGGAGAGATAGTTCAGTATTTTAGTTTCATTGTTGACATGTCCGTCTCTG
This sequence comes from Eupeodes latifasciatus, assembly GCA_920104205.1. Taxonomy (NCBI): domain Eukaryota; kingdom Metazoa; phylum Arthropoda; class Insecta; order Diptera; family Syrphidae; genus Eupeodes; species Eupeodes latifasciatus. The sequence goes on from OV049926.1 coordinate 159,512,844, forward strand.
AGTAAAAGTATCTAACCGGGTTTTCAAAAATTTTCAATAACCCCAAAAACGGTCAACATATCAAAAACTTTTATGTGATTGAAATTTGTTTAACAATTTAGCATATGATAAGTATTCTTCCAGATAAAGTTGGACCATCTTTATTTTTAACATTTGAAAGATTTTTCCATACAAAGGAAAAAATTTTGTAGTTTTCTTTTCCAAACAAAAACATAACTAAGTGAAACATAAATAATGCGAATCTCTCAGATAACAATCTATCTAGAGGTTATTTTTGAACCTTAACTAATCAACAGTCAACGTCTCTCTGCTAATTTTAACCAAACAGACAGGATTTCATTACGGAATATGAAGATCGATGGTGATCAATAATGGGAATCTGGTAGATAACAACCTATCTAATGGTCATTTTTAAACCTTAACGAATCAATAGTCTAAGTTTTCCTGTGGGTGTAGGCTCACAATAACTGTCAGACTTCATTACGGAATATGAAGACTCTTTGATGCCACGATGAACAGGGAGCTTTATGAAACCAAAACTCAATCAAATTATAAAAATTAACTCCCTTAAAGTTTAGGCCTTGAATTAAACTATTCCCAACCTGGCCCACAGAGTGAGTTAACCCAGAGGGAGAACACATTAGGTTTGATGGCGCTCACTTCGTCACTGTTCCTGCTGTTGCTGTTGCTGCTCCTGCTGCTGTTGCTGTTGCTACTTCTGCTGTTATGTTGTGGTCATGTGGTGTACAGTGTACACTATATGCACATACATATATAAGTTTATAGATGAACGAACGAATGAATAAACAACACAAAACGCGAAAATCTGCGTGTCCACCATAAGGGGATCAGCTTCAGCATCAGGCAAGCAAGCAGGCAGCCTAAACAAAAAAAAATCCAATGAACAGTGCAATGGCAGAAAGAATGGAGCACAAGAGTTATATGGTACAGAGACGAAAGGTATAAGCAATATGGGTACCTATAGGCACTGGGCTGGACAGAGCATGGGGTATGATATGGGAATCCTGTATATAGTTACATATGGTAGGTAGATATGCAGTATGCACCCTCGGGGTGGTGGTAAGCGGTGAATAGGCATTTTGTGCCGATAAACGCCGCCAGAAGAATGTAATAACACTGCATTCGTTTGGATTTGTGCCCAATCTCGCTACCAGTCTGTCAGTGATATCCCAACTTAGCCTGGTTTGGTCATATACACAAAACTATACCTAACTCTTCTTGTACCTATATAGTTCGATTGCAACTTGGAAATAAAGTATAAAGTAGAAAGGAAGGTATAGGTACGAGTACACATATCAGTACCTCCTATACCCTGATGATGGTTCTGCTTTAGTTGCTATTGCTGCTGCTGCTGCTGGACGATGTATTATCTCTGATGGTATTGGCTATGGACATGGACTGGACATGGACAACGACGATGATGATGATGATGATGATGATGATGCCTTTGGTTGGGAATGAAATTCGTATTTTGAGTGTATGAGGGAAGCTTCTATACACATTTTATTGATATGTACAGACCCTCTGTATACATACGAGTATATTCAAAAGTTGAAAGTATTTAAATATTTATACATAAACGATATAATTCAGTCATATTATGTTATTTGTAACAAATATTATGAAATATTAGTGTCGAACATTTTATTGGGTTTGACACGTATATGTCACATAGGTTAACCACTTGCTGTTCACAATTTATTCATTTATCAGGAAATATTTATTAAGTCACATGAAATTATATTTAGAGGGGTATTTCCAATTAGTTGCACGTTGGGCGCCATTGGATTTATTTTTTTTTATTTATAGGAATTCAGTTAAAATATTTATTTGATTCGTTTAATATATAAAATTACAATAAAAATTGTTATGTCAACTGAAACCCTAACTCCAACACACACAAAAAAAATAGAATACTCTTTACTAAGAATCCGATTTCAGGATGGTAACACCTTCTATTTATTCTTTTACTTTGAATGTATTTCAATGATTCAAAAATGTTATCACAAATGTAGAAAAGACGAAAAAACAAACAAGTTTCACGTTGGGCGCCATTTTTTCAAAAAGCATTTCTTTAGTTTTGCTCTTTATATAAGTTTAACCTAGCAAATATTTGTTTGATGTTTTTAATATATCGACGGTGAATAGCAAAATTGTTCCAAGTCCTTAAAAAATCCTATGGAGTTAACACAATTTTGCTTTCCGTAGACGATATGTACTATAGGACAATACCGTAGAAATAGGTAGATCAATCTAACTCTATCCCAAAAAAAAAGAATATGTACTTTATGAGTAATTTACTCCGAATGGTCTATGAATTAAGGAATTATCAAGCAAAAACATTTACAAGTTTCACGTTGGGCGCCATTTAATTTGTTAACTTTCATATCCATCCAACAAAGAAACAAACATTTTCTGAATTTATCTCCTTTTTAAAAATCTTCAGCAACTATGTTATTGACTCTTGTCTCCGAATTCATTAATAATAATATTTTGAACTGGAAGGTATCTAAAGATCACTCTTTTTCTGATCATAGATACATCCAGTTTGACTTTATAAATGAACCACCTTGCCAACCGATCTTTCGAAATCTGAAAAGAACAAATTGGCCAAAATATAAGAGAACGTTAAATAGTTTAATAAAACCTGAACTTTTTAATACTCCCTCCAACATCGAAGATCTTGACGACAAAGTCAATAATCTAACATTAGCCCTAAACAAAGCTCTAGATACTGCATGCCCTCTTATACAAGTAAGAGGTAAAAAGAAGCCACACTGGTGGAACTCAGGGCTGGATCCACTTCGAAAAGAATGCAGAAAACTCTTTAACAGAGCCAAAGCTTCTAGAGACATGTCTGACTGGGATTCATATAAAGAATCACTGAAGATTTATAAAAAAGAACTGAGGAAAACCAAACGATCATCTTGGAGAAACTTCTGTAGTAACGTTGAAGATTGCTCCGAAGCATCCAGGCTGCGCAAAATCCTCTCCAAAAATCCAATCATGCCAAGTTGCTTGAAAAACGCCTCTGGCCTCTGGACCAATTCAAGCGAAGAATCGCTCAACTTGCTACTAGACGTCCACTTTCCTGGTAGCTCTAATATTATTAATAACGTTGCACTTAATAATGGTGACAATACTTTACAACCCCCACAAGGTCTAGTCACTAGGGAAAAACTCAATTGGGCTATTAACAGCTTTAAACCATACAAATCTGCTGGTCCGGATGGTGTAATTCCAGCCGAACTGCAAGAAAATGCAAGTTTTCTAATACCCATCCTAGAAAACATCTTCAAGGGTTGCCTTAATTTGGCATACATCCCGATGTCTTGGAGACAAGTTAAAGTTGTTTTTATTCCAAAAGCTGGAAAATCCAGTCATGTAAACCCTAAAGACTTAAGACCTATCAGCTTATCATCATTCCTTCTCAAAACTTTTGAGCGTTTGATCGATATTCACTTAAGGGCAAGTATTGATAAGTCCCTCCTTTCAAAGGCTCAACATGCCTACCACAAAGGGAAATCAGTTGAAACGGCTCTACACAGTATAGTACGTACAATCGAATATTCCCTCCATCATAAAGAGTACACCTTAGTTGCCTTCTTAGACATAGAAGGTGCATTTAACAATGTCGACACATCTGCAATTGCACGTGTATTGGCATCTCTGAAGGTAGATAAGTCGATCAGCGAATTGATTAATCAGATGCTGATAAGCAGGATTATCAATTCAAAACTGGGCGATTTTACTACACAAAGGGGTGTCAGCAGAGGTACGCCACAAGGTGGTGTCCTATCCCCTCTCCTCTGGAACTTAGTAATAAATGAATTACTAACTACTCTAGAAAGAGAGGGATACAGAGTGTTTGCCTATGCGGACGATGTTGCTATTGCAGTAACGGGTAAACATCCCAATATACTAAAAGAACTCTTACAAAACGCTTTAAATAAGCTCACCAGATGGGCTAATCGGTGTGGACTAGGCGTTAACCCACAAAAAACCGACCTTGTCCTCTTCACAAGGAAATACAAAGTTCCATACATTGACCCTCCCCTCATAAACGGTGTACCACTTAAATTCTCTGATCAAGCAAAATACTTGGGTCTCATTTTAGACAAGAAATTAAGTTGGAAACCTAATATTCAAGAGAGAATAAACAAGGCCACAGTAGCCCTGTTCTCCTGTAAAAAGGCCATTGGTAATAAATGGGGCCTACAGCCCCGCATTACACACTGGCTATACACGTCGGTCATAAGACCGATCCTTACTTATGGAGTAGCGGTATGGTGGACGGCGCTAGATACAGCGACAAATCGCGATAAACTCAGCAAAGTCCAACGAACAGCCTGCCTGTGTATGGGAGGAGCACTTCGCTCCACCCCCTCCGCTTCACTAGATGTTCTGTTCCATCTAATACCGCTGGACTTTTTCAGCAAGCAAACGGCCGCTAACACTGCCATACGGCTTCAAGCCTCCTCTCTGTGGATCAATAATGGAATTGGCCACACCACTATTTTGAACTCGTTCAGAACTATAAGTAGTAATATTGACTACACCATATCCCATCCTCAGTTTAATAACTATAGCTTCAAGGTGACTATACCTCCCAGATCTTCTTGGGAGAATACATCATTTTTGAACGATGGTCCTATAAACTTTTATACAGACGGATCAAAAACGGAGGATGGGGTTGGTGGTGGCGTATACTCAGATAGACTTAACTTAAGTCTCTCCTTTCGTCTACCCGATCATTGTAGCGTGTTCCAAGCTGAAATCCTGGCTATAAAAGAAGTCCTATCCTGGCTTAGAGAAAACGTTATATCAACTAATGATATACGCATCTTCTCGGATAGCCAAGCTGCGTTAAAATCCTTAGACTCTGTCTCTACAAATTCACTAACAGCCCTAAATTGTCGATCATCTCTTACGGAGATGGCTACACAGTTCAAAATTCACCTTTTCTGGGTGCCGGGCCATAGAGACATTCCAGGAAATTGCAAAGCTGACGAACTTGCAAAAAGCGGAACAACTTTACCTCTGCTGGCTCATAATGCTAGCGTAGGTATCCCCTTAGCTACATGTAAACTCATGCTAAAGCAAGATACCATAGAGAAAACAAACTTCAGGTGGAATAACACCACCACCTGTGTAGCGACTAAACGAATTTGGCCTAATCTTAGCACCAAGCGCTCAAAACAATTAATCTCTCTGAGTAGATTGCACATTAGCTACGTTATAGGTGTCCTGACTGGGCACTGCTTAATAGGAAGGCATGCTATTCGACTTGGAGCCCCTGCAAATGATTTTTGTAGGAGTTGCATGGACGAGGAAGAAGAGGAGACAATCTCTCATCTTCTGTGCACATGCCCTGCCTTATCACAAAGACGTAGAATCCACCTTGGAGACTACTACTTTAACGATACCAGCGATCTAAAAAATTCAGACATTAGTTGTCTCCTACGCTTCATTCGAAGCTCCAATTGGTTCAACGAGTTAAGCTGATTAACTGATCCATGTGGTATCACAACGGACCATACTTTGGTCTAAGTGTGTTGGTCGTCCCAAACCAACAGCCACTTTAACCTAACCTAACCTATGTTATTGATTTGTCTAGAAGATATGACAGTAAAAAATATCAAATGGCGCCCAATGTGAAACAAATAAACTAACAATTTTTTTGCAGTAACGTTGAAATCGGTTTTGAATCTTTTCATTAAGCAGGAATTAGAAAACGAGAACTTAGAAATGTAATGTGTGAAGTTTTGAACCAATTTTTCGAAATAAACTGTTTTCACCCGTTAAGTTGAACTAAGTGTTTTCCTAAGAACGATAATTGGTTCCATTTGTTTTGTTCTGCAACCAGGATATCTATTATGGAATCCATATAATAGCTTTATTGTGAAAAGAAACCAATAAAAACCCAACTTCATCAGAACTGTCGGTCGTCTTACTCGTTGGACACTCATTACCTCCCACGTTGTTGATCAACTGTCAATATTTTTGTATGCACAAAAACAAAAGATAGAACCGGTTGTAACTTTCTGCTGCACCTCGTTTCGCATTCCTCTTACTCCTTCTTCTATAGCAGAGCCAGGGCATACGAGCCCTATGAGGATTTAATTTAATTTACTTTAGCAGAAAATTTCTTGTCATCGTACATCGTTTTTTCATTTTTCAAGAGTAATTTCATTCGGTCATATTCTGTCAAAATATAACCCCCATCCCGCAGACTTGCTGAAATTACCTGAAGGCATATAATCGCCATCAGTGCTTATAGACATTTTGTCAAGGCAGACCTCTTTAAGCGGATTATATTTTGTCGATTCGAAATTCAAGCTAAATTCACGCACGTCCTTCTTCCATCGAGTAGTGTCTTCCCTGGAATTGCAAAAAAAAAAAAAAAAAAACAGTTAATAAATAAAACAAAAAACAAAGAGAAACAAAAATTAAATATGTACGCAACAAAAAGAAAGGAGTAAAACAAAAAAAAATATAAAGTTGTTTACTTGAAATCCAATCTGCCTCGATTATTATCGATATCACTATCGATACACGCAATGGCATCGATTGCAGCAACACAGTAAGAGCAACAGCAGCAGAATCAGCAGTAAACATCGCACAAGAGCCTCGCTCGCCTTCCTGCTTTGGGTCGGTCTGCTCACCATCACCAGCACCACACCAGCTTCAACTCCAACTCCAAGCTCCAGCATGCATCGATAATGGGAAGGGGGAGAGCCTTTGTGACCAAAATCTGGTTTTGTCGTACGATTACTCGGTTGGGTGTGTAAATTGTGCACACTTCGTTGGAGCTGTGCCGGGATAAGTCTCCTGCAAGATGACTACGACTTCGACTACAACGACGAAGACATCAATGAAACGAGCGCGGAGCTTGTGGCGCGACGACGCAACAACAAATGCCACACTGACAGGTTTCCAGTTTCTGGGACTATGCAACTGGGAGACTGGAGTTGGGAGTTGGAATTGGGAGTGCAAATGCGCGAGCAAGAAAAACCACAGACAACAGAGAAGCTGCTGCTGTTACTGTTGCTGCTGCGTAGGTGCTATAAGGTATTGCACCAGCACCAGTTAGTGGCGGACGACCGTCGACGACGGAGATGCAGATGCAGATGGCGGTACGGTGCGGTGGTGTAAGCAGTGTAGTATGAAGGGAATTTCTCGATCTCTTGTCGCGGAGCCTGTTGTAAGCCGGGAATCAGGTTTGGAAGAGAGAAAAAGAGCCATAGTCAGAACAAGTCGAACCACCATGTGACGATGGCCGTTTCCAGTTGGACGGGATTGAACTTCCACATTTTTTATACTTCTTGATTCTTTCATCTTCTGCTTTTTCTTGTTCTTCTTTTGTAAGCGGGAAGAGAGTTCGAGTCGAGAGGTGCTTCTTGCCTTTTGTGCATCTTCCGTGGACCAGATTGAACGAACTACCAATTCGTCCTCTCTTTTATGTCAACGCGATGGTTCTTTTACACCGAAGACTGTGAACAACACACAAAGTCGACGTCGCTCGTTGTCGCGTCGGATGGCCGGTCAGTGGTCGGAGCAGAGAATTGGTGAGATTTGTTTTTTTTTTTTAGATCGGTTTAGGAAACGGGCCTTATCAGGTTTTGTTGGCCGTCAAATTTATTTAAATGTGTACATGTGTACGGGTAATGTAGTGTGGCGAGTGCAGTATGATGACGCACAGGGTGTTTTAGCTTTATTTTTGTTTGCATCAATTTTCATCCTACGTACATTATGCATCGCATCGCACTCAAAAATAAAACAACAACAAAAAATAAAAGAAATCTTATGGAGGACAACGACGCGTAAATGCGAGTTAATCATGACGCCTCCTTTTTTTTGTTTGTTGTCGTTTTTGTTGTCGTTGTTGTTGTTGTTGATGGTGCTGTTTAAAGTTTTATACAAAGCTTGAAAGATTTGTAGGCGAAGGTGAAGGTAATTGAGGAAGGAACGGTTTTTTAAGCGGGAGAATTTATAATTTATTGTTATTTTCGCCGTTCGTTGTTCGTTTTGTAGACAGAATAAAATATTTGCATTCCTTTTTTGTTGGTGTTATTGAATTGGCATTGTTGTGGTGTTGTTGGAGGATTTTAGGGCCAGAAATTCAATACTGTCTGCAAAACAAAGCCTCTACAAAAATAGATTAAACCGTTACTTGATTAAAGTTGACAACCTTCAGGAGATTTTTCTCTAAAATTTTTAATTTGACTTGAATAAGTTTTGTTGACACTGTGGGATCCACGCCCGCCACTTGGTGCCCTTTTTCTTTGTCTTGCAATAATTTAGGGACATTGATATTGTCCATGATATACATATGTTAAAAAAAAAAAAACATTCACCTATCAAAAAGTTAGTAGGCTTATATGTAGTTTGTAATACTGGTCGACAAAATTAGGTTCTTTTTCTGTCAAACAAACCAATCATTTTTTAAAGGATTAAAATATGCTCCTTAAAGATTATTAAATACATTTAACCTAGAATTCGTCAAGCAATTTCTTCCAAGGTCAAATCTCATTCTTTTTAGTTTCAAATACCTTAATCAGAGTGTCATATCCTTGCGGTAAGCTGCTTAGTAACATGGCAATCAACCAACAACCAACTAACGAAAGGTTTATCCTCACCTGAGGCAATTAATTCTTCAAATAAAGTTTTCATTCTCCGGATATGTTCTTCCATGTTGCCATATTGTAATCTTAAGTTCCATATTTTCGGCATAATTTTTTACTTTATTGCTCTTAAATCATTGCCTTTTCATGGTAATCTTTAAGCTTATTCTAAGCTTTTTGAGCTGTATTGGCTATACGTAAATGATGCAGTTGATTACCATGTACTGCTAAGCAAAGAAGTGTTCTTGCTTTATTAACCTTGACAATAACGTCACACAAGCTATCTCTCCTTAATAGGACTTCATGCTTAAATTTCCATATGTGTTAATTATCGGTCCCCAACTTGGTAACTGAAGTTCTCAAAGAATCTGCCATTATAAAATTTGCTCGGTCTATAACCTATTAAATATATGGTAAAACACAACATATCAATTAAATATAAACTAATGGGTGATTTTTTTGAGGTAAGGATTTTCATGCATTAGTATTTGACAGATCACGCGGGATTTCAGACATGGTGTCAAAGAGAAAAATGCTCAGTATGCTTTGACATTTCATCATGAATAGACTTACTAACGCGCAACGCTTGCAAATCATTGAATTTTATTACCAAAATCAGTGTTCGGTTCGAAATGTGTTTCGCGTTTTACGTCCGATTTATGGTCTACAGCGATGAGGCTCATTTCTGGTTGAATGGCTACGTAAATAAGCAAAATTGCTGCATTTGTAGTGAAGTTGGTGGAATCATTGGACCGCATTTTTTCAAAGATGCTGTTGGACGCAACGTTACGGTGAATGGCGATCGCTATCGTTTAATGCTAACAAACTTTTTGTTGCCAAAAATGGAAGAACTGAACTTGGTTGATATGTGGTTTCAACAAGATGGCGCTACATGCCACACAGCTCTCGATTCTATGGCCATTTTGAGGGAAAACTTCGGAGAACAATTCATCTCAAGGAATGGACCGGTAAGTTGGCCACCAAGATCATGCGATTTGACGCCTTTAGACTATTTTTTGTGGGGCTACGTCAAGTCTAAAGTCTACACAAATAAGCCAGCAACTATTCCAGCTTTAGAAGACAACATTTCCGAAGAAATTCTGGCTATTCCGGCCGAAATGCTCGAAAAAGTTACCCAAAATTGGACTTTCCGAATGGACCACCTAAGACGCAGCCGCGGTCAACATTTAAATTAAATTATCTTCAAAAAGTAAATGTCATGGACCAATCTAACGTTTCAAATAAAGAATCGATGAGATTTTGCAAATTTTATGCGTTTTTTTTTTTAAAAAAGTTCTCAAGCTCTTAAAAAATCACCCGATATAAGATGATTTTGTAAAGTTACATATTTTTGTCTTCTAGAATCGTTTTTGGTATCTTGCTGTTTCTTGGAAATTCTCATTATTTATGAGTCTTTGTTTGACTCTATAAATGAGGTTTTGAGAAATTTTGAATTTTGCGCTTTCGCGGTATTGAAAAATAATTGTTGTAGTTAGTTTTAAGTGCTGATTTCAAATCCAAAACAAGAGGCTGGGATGCGACCCACACTGATAAATTCCCATCCCGTCTGTCGATTTGTCTTGCTTAAAAGTTTGTAGGGTTGGGTTAAAAAAGTTGTTAGTTGAATTGTTCTTAAAAATTTTAAAATTACCAACAATATTTTTCATATAAAGAAATAGTTTAGTTTGAAAATCTAGTTTTGTTAAATAGATTTTTAGTCGAAAACAAATTTTTACCAATTTTAGTAGCATTTCCTAATTTTTTACAAATTGGATGAATGAAATTAATTTGAGAGATATCAAGAACCGAACATCAATTTTTACCAAATTTGCGTATTATTTCTTGTAGATTTTATTTTTTATGAAAACACGGACTGTTGGATTTAAAAAAAAAATACTGAATATCGAAAACAATATTTGCTATGAAATAAAAAAAGTTTAAAGCTAATATTTTTAATTTTTGAAAAGCTGTTTGAGTCGAAAGTAACATTTTACCAAGATTTGGTATTGTTTTTTTTTTAGGTTTTTATTTTTTGTAAAAAAAACTGTCAATTCGATTTTTCTCAAAATTTTACAGAATGTTGAAAACAATATTTCTTATAAGTTAAAATACGTTGGAAGCCATAATCTCAAATTTTTGAAAAGATATTTGAGTCGAAATTCAATATTTACCAACTTGGAGTAATGTTTTTTTATGTTTTTATTTTTTATAAAAAAAACTGTCAATTCGATTTTTCTCAAAATCTTACCATATGTTAAAAACGTTATTTTTTGTTGCACAAAATTGTTTTGGAGATAAAATCATTTTGTATTCGTAAAATTTTCGAGGTGAAAAATTTTTTTTTCACTTTTTTTGATTTATAAAAAAACGTTAATTGGAACTTTTTCAAAAAATATACTTGTTACAATATATTATATAAAATTTAATTCAAGTCTGTAGCGTTTTAAGTTCATGAGATATTTAGGGTTAACCAAAATTTTCACCTTTTTTTTTAAACTGCTAATGGTAAAAAAAAACCACCCACGTAATTTTCTTGAGAGCCCTTTCTGCATCTTTCTGCCTTATTATCTGTATAACAAAATTTATTTGAAGTCGATATCCCTTCTTGTTCTTGAGCTATGGACGACGAAAAAAACGTTGCGAACTTACGGACGTATGGACGTACGGACATACGGACGTACGGACATACGGACGTACGGACATACGGACATACGGACATACGGACGTACGAACGTACGTACACACGCACGCACAGACATCTTTCTACAAATCTTTTATTTCGATTCTAGGGACCTTGAAACGTCGAGAAATGTCAAAATTTTGAATTTGACAAATCGGACCCATTACAATAACTTCCTATGGGCAGTTAAAATTACCCGTTTCTAACATTATTTTTTTTGACATATTTCATTCACTGATTTTATCATTCTATGTTTTTTTTTACTTTCCCAATTTGATTCCAACTATCGTATCATATCTCGAATATTTTACTTTCTAATAATTTGCCATTTGTAAGTCGTGAATTACTTGTAACAGTTTAAAAATAAATTTATCGTGAACTTGTGAAGCTTTTTATTTGCCGATTGAGTTCGAAATTGGAAACTTAGGTTTTAAGCAGATTCATGTTAGACGTTTTTATCATCTTTTTAAGACTAAAACTAATAGCAATTCCAATACAAATTTCTTTGGTCAAAAATCGAAAATTGAAATTTTCTCAAAAACGAACCGATAGATATTTTATTAAATTTTCACTCATTTTTTTTTTTTCTTAGCTCATACAAAATATTTTTGTATTACTCCAGAAGAAAACCCAACATAAAACAGTTATTTTGATTATAAGTTTTCTCAAGTACTAATGAATCGATTTCAATTACTTTTTTTCTGCACAAGTTAAGAACTATTGTCCTAATAATGTTTTATGATCAAAAATGTCATTTTTTATTTTTTGAAAATTTGCTATCTCGAAAATGAGTCAACAAAAAAAAAACATTCTAACGATTTTCGAAAAAACAATAAAACCAACTCCCGCAGAAGTCGAATGAATGGACATTTGGTGTTAATTTTGTATGGCAAATTAAACTTTGCATTTCAATTTGTTGTATGTTTTCTAAAATTTCCGTCATGCAAATTTCCAAATAAAACAAAATTAAAAATAATATTTTTAATATTTTGGTTATTTTTAAAGAACTTAAATATTAATGTATGAACAACCTTATCTGCGATTTAGGAAAAAAAAACAAAAACACTTGTTGTATAAAAATAAGAAAAACAAAAATACTTTATGCTTAGCTCCCATTATTTATTTATTTATTTATTTATTTACATCATTTAGAGATTTTAAATCTACAGTTAGACTACCGAATTCGAATACATGATAATACATCGAGATGGACTATTATCTTATTACATTCAATAAAATATTTTTAATAAAATAAAAAAAAAAAAAAAAAAAAAATAACAATTTGACAACAGTAAAATGATATTGTAAATTTAAAAATCAATTAAAATGAAAATACAGTAACAATCTATTTTTCAAAGAAGATCTACTCAGATGAAAGTCAAATTCAATTTGAGACACAATAAGATTAGTTTCACTGACACAGCGGGTTATAGGTTCATTTTTTGCATAGTTAACTCTATGATCATCTTCACGAAATAAAGTACGTACTCTTAGTTGTCGCGATGGAGCATATAAATTAATTAAGGACAAAAGGAATGGGCACTTAATATGGTACGATAAAATATCACTTATAAACATAACCGAATACATTTTTCGTCTATTTACAAGAGATTGCATACCTAAAAGTTGACATCTCGTAGTATATGATGGAGTTTCGATGTTCCAACCTAATTTCAGAATTGCGAACCTAGTAAATTTTTTTTGAATCATTTCAATTCTGTTTGAATGAATATTATAGAATGGATTCCAAATAACACAGCAGTATTCTAATATTGATCTGACATAAGATGAATAGAGCGATTTAAGAGCAAAAGGGTCTTTGAAATCTTTACTATTGCGTTTAATAAAGCCTAGCATGGAATTTGCTTTGGAAACACTGAACTCTATATGCTTGACAAAGTTTAATTTAGAGTCGAAAATTACGCCAAGATCTTTCTTTTCACAAACTCTATCAAGAACATGGCTATTAATCCTATATTCGAAGAGAATTTGGGAAAAGTTACGACAAAAAGAAAAACATTCGCACTTAGAGGCATTTAAATATAATTGGTTTACAGAGCACCATTCCGATAATTTACGAAGATCATTTTGCAACAGATGACAATCCGTAATGGACTTTATACATCTAAAAAACTTTAAATCAACAGCAAATAGAAGTTGAATAGAATTTTCGAAAATATCAGGTAAGTCATTGATAAAAATTAGGAAAAGAAGTGGTCCAAGATGGCTACCTTGGGGAACACCTGAGGTTACCAAAACTGGACTTGAAACCATATTTTCAATTCTAACAAATTGAATACGATTCTTAAGGTAAGAGTCCAACCATTTCAAAAGATTTGAATGGAAACCAAAAGAAATTAATTTTCTCAACAAAATTGAGTGATTTACTCTATCAAAAGCTTTCGCAAAATCTGTGTAAATTACATCAATTTGGTGACCTTTTTCGAGTTTATTTAAAATAAAATTGGAGAAAATAGAAAGATTGGTGGTTGTTGATCTTCCCGATATGAAACCGTGTTGAAATGGTGAAATCTGTTCTTATATATTATATATATTATATATATATTATAAACATATTTAATAAGGCCCATACACTACGCAAACACGTTTATTCAAACGTTTGTTTGAGCAAACATAGTTTCGCCACACACTACACAAACATGTTTGAGAGATATTAGTTGCGTGACGTTTTTCATCTTAATCAGACCTACCTTCGGACACGGAGCAATTAGTGATTTAGCATGTGCAGCTTTGATTTATTGCCTTGGCTATTAAAACTCTTATAAAGTTCAATGAATTCAGTCTAAAAAATTTGTTCCTCATCCTCATGTTTATTCATGTTAACTCTATGAAAATTGGCATCGGTTTGAGCAAAATTCAATACACACCACACAAACATGTTTGTGCAGGCACGGAAAATTCAAAATTTTTTGATTTTGTTCAAACCACTTGCGCAAACACGCATCATCGCTACACACAACTCAAACAGTTTGCACAAACATTTTTAAAACAACAAAATACATTCGTTTGCTCAAACAGTTTGTCTAATGTATGGGCCCTATAACTCAAATATTATTGAGTTTCTTCAAAACTAGTTCTACGTCAAAACTAGATTTAGAGGGTTTCGAGTTTAAAGTTTTTCAAAAATTTAATTTTGATGTCAATCAAATATACAATATACAAATACAATTTCTAAAATACTTAGAACTCGAAACGATTTTTAAACTATGTAGCTTAACTATACAACTATTTTTAAAGAAACTAAATAATATGGACGCAAGCGAATTTGAAATGTTTTCGAAATAAATTAAAATTCTTAAGTAAATCAGATTTCAAAAGTTAAATTTTCCTCATAAATATAAAGGGTTTAAGGCGTCACTGGTGTTATTCTTCTTGTTTCTTGATTGATCCGATTTCACTCTAATTTTTGTGTATTTCTATCCAAACAATGTGCATTTTAGGAAAGAGAGTCTAGAAACCTTACAAAAACTGACAACATGTCAACAAAATTAAATTTAAGTTCAAAATATTAAATTATTGATCAATTTCAATTGCTCACAGAATTTTATAAAAACTTGTCGAAAATAAGTGGATTTGAAGAAAATCCACCTATGAATTTGAACTTTTCCAAAATGGACTTGATTTCAAATATCATAAAAATAGCGAGCATAATTTTTGAAACCCGTTTTAACCTAATATTAAAACAAAATTCTCTAAACTCTTTCAAAAACTCATCAAAAGTTTTCAAAACTATCTAAACGATTAAATCATTAAATTAAGTTATACATAATTAACAAATCAAAAAATTAAGAAACCAAAACAAAAAACGTAGTTTAAATAATCCTTAATTAATAAGGAAACGCCTTTTTATATGCCTGATTGATTTTAATCTCATGTTGAGGTAATCAGAAAATTTATTAACAATTTGTAATCCACGATTCTGAGCGCCTCATTCTTAGCGAGCGCTGTAGTCAGTTGGTGCGATCAACGTTTTTTTTTTTAATCCGACAAGTTTGCTGCTGCTCGCACTCACAGAAATTCCTTCCGAGTCGTGCGTCGTCGTCGTGGAGTGCAGCACACATCGCACTCATACATTAAGCCCCAATCACTCTGATTCATTCAATTTGTGTTGCATCTTCATCAGTTAGTTGATCTTTGGGCAAAGATCTGCTTCCTCCAGATAGCAGAGAGTGCCTCAGCATACAGCATCATCGCATGAAAACGTAACGTTGAACAACGACAGGGCATTTCCCTCTAATCAGGCATGAAAAATCAACCACATCTGGAGTGATCATAGATATTCTCCACCGATAGGGCCTCATATAAACACCACTCGGTATCGGTGGATCGGTGTATACGCATACTCTCACATCACGTGCTGCTGTGGTTTGGTTGTCCCGGCTTCAGCTTCAGCTCCGGCCCCAGTTCCAGTCCCCAGCCAGAGCACATTGACGACATTTTCTCATTGAAGATCTCTGATCGAGCGAACTAGCAAGCGATGGGATCGGTTCGGCTCGGCTCGGCTTGTGCTGCTCGAGGGAAACATGGAAAACTACACGAATTTCAACACTTGAGCAGGGAATGAGATCCTCGCTCTTTATCCCCTTGTTACGTCGTCGTCGACACCGATACGTCGTCGGTCGCTTCGATTCCCTCACCCAGCCACAGCGCCAGCATTCAGCTTCAGCATTTATACTGATCTTGTGGCGCACATAGAATACCATTTAAGGTGCGTGCAACAGCATCAGCCAGAAGTATCAGCGACGCGGAGCGGTGAAGCGCGGTAGCCTAACCACATGGATGCTTACATTTTCTCGTAAGCTAAATTTGGAATTTTCCAGACACTGAAATCGAACTTTTTTGCGTTCGATCGGGTTCGTCGATCGTCGATCGCAATGAATTGAATCCATTAGCTGCTGCCTACTTTTTTCCCAATCGCTTTATAGATATTTACAGGCACAATATATGGTGGAATGAATTTACACGAAAAAAGAAATGAAGAAATAAGTACGAGTACTTTACAACTGTATACTCGTAGTACGCGCCATTTTGAGGAAGTGATTGAGATTGAGTTCGACAGAGATTTTTACTTTCACTTCTGCCCCGAGGGAGCTGTCAATGTTGGTGATATGTCTTATGTGTGTAAAGAGCAGCGATCCAACTTCAACAACAAAACTAACTACCTATGACATAATCCCAGATGTGGAACGCAGCATCAGCCGCAAATATCTTTCTTATAGGTAAGGTACAGCAGTATAAGCGCAGTAGTAACAGACATAACAACCTCAACAAACCACCACTGTAGTCCGGTGGGTATTTCTGTTATTTTTGTTTTTAGTTGTTGTTGTTGTTGTCAAATGCCCAAATGTAATCACTTAACTGACGCGCGGCGAGGCAGCTGATAATTTGTGTGCGTTACGCTCGCTCGACAATGATTTCGCGTGACGAAATCGACCGCGATATCATTTCAGCATGAGAGACCTCAAGATTTGTGGATACTGCAGTTGAGTATATGTAACTCTTTTATGGGCTCATAGAATGTTTGATATGTTTTATTTTGTATAGATATTTGATTTATGGGTATGTATAGGTATGATGTTAGCTGGTCATGTTTGGTTGTGCAGTTAACAAGGCGATTATTACTGAGGAGTATTAAAATTGTTATGGGATTCAGTAATATTGATGAAGATTAGAAAATAACTAATAGACGTTAGTCGGCTTATTTAGTTGCACAAATATGGAAGAATTTTTAAGTAGTCTTAGCGTCAGTTTCCAGTAGTGACAAATTTTTAAATTTTGTGATTTGTATTCTTTTTTTGGGAAAATATAGAGACATTGGGGCAACGTTGCTGTTCTTTATAAATATTTTAATCTTTTGACGAATTTAGCATTTAATTGTTTATTAACATTTAACTTAAATTAAAATCTGCTTTAACTTTTAATAATTTTCTAAGCCAATATGACTTATGAGTTCTTGAAGTTTCAAATTTATAAATCAGTTTCCCAGAATTAAGTTTGTTGACGTTGTTTTTTTTTTTTTTTTTTTGTTTGATGTCTTGAGATGCAGTTTTATGGAAATAGCTAGTAAATTGCTTAGTATTTAGAAAATTGCTAACTATTAACCGACTATTATGAAAAATGAGGATAACATAAGTATGAAAATATGTCAAACTAGATTCGAATCCTTAATATACCAATCCAGAAAAAGAGGCTGGGTTGCGACCCACACTGATAACTTCCCATCCCGTCTGTCGATTTGTCTTGCTTAAAAGTTTGTCTATATGTATCAATTTTTACCAAATTTACGTACTATTTGTTGTAAATTTTATTTTTTATGAAAAAACGGACTGTTGGATTTTTATAAAAAAAATTACTGAATATCGAAAACAATATTTTCTGTGAAATAAAATAAGTTTGAAGCCAATATTTTAACCTTTTGAAAAGCTATTTAAGTCGAAAGTAAATTTTTACCAAGTTTTAGTATTGTTTTTTTTTAGGTTTTTATTTTTTGTAAAAAAACTGTCAATTCGATTTTTCTCAAAATTTTTGCTAATGTTGAAAACAATATTTCTTATAAGTTAAATTTAGTAAGAAGCCATTATCTCAAATTTTTGAAAAGATATTTGAGTCGAAAATCAATTTTTACCAACTTTTGTTAATTTTTGTTTCGGTTTTTAATTTTTTGTAAAAAAACTTTCAACTCGATTTTTTTCAAAATTTTACTGAATGTTTACAACAATATTTTTTGAAAGATAAAAGTAGTTTTATGCCAATATCTCAAAGTTTTGAAAAGATATTTGAGTCGAAAATAAATTTTTACCAACTTTTATTAATTTTTTTTTAGGTTTTAAATTTTTTGTAAAAAAAACTGTCAATTCGATTTTTCTCAAAATTTTTCCGAATGTTAAAAACAATATTTTTTATAAGCCAAAAAATAAGTTTGAAGCCTTAATATCAAATTTTTGAAAAGATATTTGAGTCGAAAATCAATATTTCCCAACTTTGAGTAATGTTTTTTTAGGTTTTTATTTTTTATAAAAAAACTGTCAATTAGATTTTTCTCAAAATTTTATCAGATGTCAAAAACATTATTCTTCGTTGCACAAAATTGTTTTGGAGATGAAATCATATTTTGGTCGTAAAATTTTCGAGGTGACAAATTTTTTTTTTTCCAGTTTTTTTGATTTATAAAAAAAACGTTAATTGGATTTTTTTCCAAAAATATACTTGTTTTGTATTACGTTACAATATATAATATAAAATTTAATTCAAGTCTCTAGCGACATTGGTTCATGAGATATTTAGGGTTAACCAAAATTTTCACCTTTTTTTTAAACTGCTATGGTAAAAAAACACCCACGCAATTTTCTTGAGAGCCCTTTCTCCATCTTTCTGCATTATTACCTGTATAACAAAATTTATTTGAAGTCGATATCTCTTCTGGTTTTTGAGCTATGGAAGACGAAAAAAACGTCCCGAACGTACGGGCGTACGGACATACGGACGTACGAGCGTACGTACACACGCACGCACAGACATCTTTCTAAAAATCTTTTATTTCAGCTCTAGGGACCTTCGAGAAATGTCAAAATTTTCAATTTGACAAATCGGACCCATTATAATAACTTCCTATGGGAATTTAAAAATTAATTCAAAAGTGTCCTTACTTCCACAAAGTTCCCAAAATTTAAAGTGGAAATATCATGAACACTGAAAATAGTATCTCCAATTTTAGTACTTTTTCCATCTCACCAAACTTTTTCTGGATCCACACGAATAAATTAACTTTACACCGCTATAACTTTAGATTAAATCGGCGTGATTACCCCCAATCCCAACTTCGGTCGTACACGTACTGTTACTGTCAGATACAGATATTCGTTCTTTGGCCGTACTATGCGAATGTGGAATGCTTGACCACACTCTGTCTTTTCCAATCATTGCAATATTTATTTTTAAATATTCGAAAGATACAGCAGTTAGAAAAAGGAAAGAAAAGAGAAAAAGAGAATGGGCACACAAATTTGGGTTGCTACAAAAAAAAAAAAAACAAATTAAGAAATTGGTGGAAAAGGACAAGGTAAAACTTATTGATAAAGTTATTCAAGAAACAACGAAATTTTATAGGATTAGTTATTGGACGTTATCGATATTCGCTTGAAGATATGAAAAACGAAGTTTTGACAACGTTTTATCAAGACAGTTGGTGTAAATGGCGTAAAGCAGAAGCTAAGAATGAGCTCGACCAATCTCATCACGATAAAACACCACTAATAACAAAAGTAAAAGTTTTTCGAACAACATAATTATTAACTCTCTCTTTGCTTAGAAGAAGGGACAAAAAACAGTAATGAATGTTTAGAATTCGTTGAATTGGACATTTGCTCATAAGCATGTCCATTCTGGCCCCAAAATAGTTGAAATTGCTAGCTTCTTATCAGTTATCATCTTAAATAAAGGTCCTGAGAGGCGCGTTAGTGAAATGGTTAAACAAGCAGGGATTCATTTCATAGTTTTAAGCGGACTTCAAACTCTAAACGGGTTTTTCTCAAAACTATGTTTTTCAAAATTCCTCCATAGTATCTCAAAAACATCTTGACCGAATGACTTGAAATTTGTAGCGTAGGTACACTTAGCACAAGTAAACGCATAGAAGAACGATTATAAATCAAAAATTCCCAAAATTTAAAAAAAGAGAGAAATTTGCAACTTTTTTTCAAATGGCTTCCAAAAGTCCAATTTTTGGTATATTCATTAAGGCTTACAGATTAAAGTTCCGCTACTTTTTACTTGCAACATATAGGAACTATAGGCAAGTATTGCATTCGTAAAAATGATCTAACTCGAGATTTTAATCAGACGATACCGTCTGTATGTCTGTCTGTTCTTGCCCCTACCGCCCAAACCATTGGGTCAATTGACTTCAGACTTGTAAATTAAGGTTTTTAGTCGATTCGCGTTAAGCGTTTTTTTGCATTTTATTTGAGACCAAAAATAACAGTAGTAGTAGTTTTTTGGCCAAAAATTGTAAATTTGAATTTTCCCAAAAACAAACCGATAGATTTTTTTTAAAACTTTCTCTAAAATTTTGTTTTCTTAGTTTGGCTTCTTTCAATAAAAAAAGATATATGTTTGTATTGCACCGGAAGTATACCCCCGATATAATCATTATTTTGTGTTTAAGTTTTCTCAAGAACTAATAAACCGATTTCAATAATTCTGCACAAGCTCTTATACTGTCTCAATAATATTTGATGATCAAAAATGTCAAATTTAAAATATTAAACATTTTTTTCGAATTTCGATAACTCGAAAATGGGTTCTTATTTTTTTTTCGGAGTTGAAATTAAAATAACTTCATATAAAATATTTTTAAAATAAACCTGAAAAATTTTATATATTAAAAATTAATTTAACAAAAAATGGATCTCACGATTTTTAAATAAAAATATGGAAAAATTAAGTTTTTTTTTAAATTAAATGGCATTTAAATTTTTGCAAAAAAACGGTACATTTTCGCATTTTTAATTACAGGGAATATTTTCAAACAGACTTTTTGGATTTGCACTTTATTTTTTTTTAGATAAGCCAATCAGCCTGAATTGTGAAGGTAATCCATGTTTTCGAAGCGGGAGTATTCAAAATGCTCTAACTCATGTTCTTGACAATACTTTAAAATTTATATTTATAGTGTCAAAATATTTATTTAATAAATGATAATGATCTTAAAGCTCTATTATTTTCTTGTCGTAGAAAAAATCCTAAAAAACAGGTCGTCTTATTGGATTACCCACTATTTAAAAAAAAAAATGGGGGAATTTCACTCAGTACCGTTCTAAAACTTGTATATACAAAAAATTCCTCTACTTATTTAATGTGCCCCATGGATTCGACAATTTTCTAGAAATCTAAAAAAAACACATTAGTTAAGAATTCTATATTTTGAAATTTCTATAAGAAATGTTGCTTTAACATGAAATGACTTTAGGTAAGTACCTACATATAAAAATAAGATCAAATTGTTTAATGCTCTGCATTTTAAGTTTTATTGTAAGAACTCCTAATAAAATTCCGCATTTATTAAAATGATGGAAGCTTTGAACATTACAAATAAGGTTAAACATATTTTTAAAAACCTTTAAGTATTTTACCAGAGTTCTTCAAAATTTGATAAGGTTTCATTATATTTAAATTTAGCTTTAATTTGTTGTGTTTAATACCCGTTAGTGCGTTGGACTCTCATGCCAGAGGCCTTGGATTCAATCCCTGCCTGTGTCATCTAAAGTTATTTCACGGGTTCTGCCTCTTGCGAGGAATTGAAAAAATTCTACAAAAGTAGTTGTTGTCATGAAAAGTGCTTTTTCAAATTAGCCGTTCGGATTCGGCTTAAAACTTTAGGTCCCCTCCATCCCTGTCAACATTACTCGCACACAGGAATAGTTGAGAGTTGTAAGTCACTAGGCCCTAGTTCTCAACGGACTGTTGCGCCACCGAATTTATTTATTTATTCACTTCCCATAGGAAGTTATTGTAATGGGTCCGATTTGACAAATTGAAAATTTTGACATTTCTCAACGTTTCAAGGCCCCTAGAGTCGAAATAAAAGATATTTAGAAAGATGTCTGTGCGTGCGTGTGTACGTACGTCCGTATGTCAATACGTCCGTATGTCCGTACGTTCGCGACGTTTTTTTCGTCGTCCATAGCTCAAGAACCAGAAGAGATATCGACTTCAAATAAATTTTGTTATACAGACAATAAGGCAGAAAGATGCAGAAAGGGCTCTCAAGACAATTGCGTGGGTGGTTTTTTTACCATAGCAGTTAAAAAAAAAGGTGAACATTTTTTTTGACCCTAAATATCTTACGAACCAAAAACGCTAGAGACTAAATTTTATATAATATACCATACCATACAAGTATATTTTTTGAAAAAAATCCAATTAAAGGTTTTTTTTATAAATCAAAAAAACTAATAAAAAATTGTCACCTCGAAAATTTTACGAATACAAAATGATTTTATCACCAAAACAATTTTGTGCAAAGAAAAATAACATTTTCAACATCTGGTAAAATTTCGAGAAAAATCGAAGCAACAGTTTTTTTTTACAAAAAATAAAAACCTAAACAAAAAAATTAATAAAAGTTGGTAAAATTGATTTTCGACTCAAATATCTTTTCAAAACTTTGAGATATTGGCTTCAAACTGCTTTTATCTTTTAAAAAATATTGTTGTCAACATTCAGTAAAATTTTGAAAAAAATCGAATTGACAGTTTTTTTACAAAAAATAAAAACTTAAAAGAAAACTTAACAAAAGTTGGTAAAAATTGATTTTCGACTCAAATATCTTTTTTAAAAATTTGAGATATTGGCTTTAAACTACTTTTTTCTTTTAAAAAATATTTTCGTCAACATTTAGTAAAATTTTGAAAAAAATCGAATTGACAGTATTTTTACAAAAAATTAAAAACCGAAAAAAAAATGTTTACAAAAATTGGTAAAAATTGATTTTCGACTTTTTAAAAATTACAAATATTGGCTTCAAACTTATTTTATTTCACAGAAAATATTGTTTTCGATATTCAGTAATTTTTTTTATAAAAATCCAACAGTCCGTTTTTTCATAAAAAATAAAATCTACAAAAAATAGTACCTACGCAAATTTGGTAAAAATTGATGTTCGGTTCCTGATATCTCTCAAATTAATTTCATTCATCCAATTTGTAAAAATTTAAGAAATGCTACTAAAATTGGTAAAAATTTGTTTCGACTAAAAATCTATTTAACAAAACTAGATTTTCAAACTAAACTATTTCTTTATATGAACAAAATTGTTGGTAATTTTAAAATTTTTAAGAATAATTCAACTTACAACTTTTTTAACCCAACACTGAAACCTACAAACTTTTAAGCAAGACAAATCGACAAACGGGATGGAAAGTTATCAGTGTGGGTCGCATCCCAGCCTCTTTTTACTTGCGACATATAGGAACTATATATGGCAAGTTTTGCATTCGTGCAAAATTTCGAACTCGAGATTTTAATCAAACATGATATTACGATGGTAGAGAAGTCGAAAAAAGTGGGTCCCGCGATTCCGTCCGGTCTGTTTTGTCTGTCTGTCCACGCTCCTACAGCCTAAACCATTGGGTCGATTGAGTTCAAACTTGGAAGTTAAGGTTTTCAGCAGATTCGCGTTAGGCGTTTTTTTCATTTTTTTTAAGACCAAAACCAACAGTGGCCCCCATACAATTTTTTTGGTCAAAAAAACGAAAATTCGAATTTTCTCAAAAACAAACCGATAAATTTCTTTTAAATTTTCTCTAAAATTTTATTTTTAAACTTGGCTTCTTTTCATAAGAAAAACATATTTTTGTATTGCTCAGGAAAGGTACCGCTCATAGAACCGTTATTTTGTTTCTTAATTTTCTCAGCAACTTATCAACCGATTTCAATATTTTTTTTTTCTAAATAAGCTCTTATATTGCCCTAACAATATTTGATTATCAAAAGTGAAATTTTTTATTGTTTGGATTTTTAAAAAAATATTGAATATTTTTTTTTTCAAAATTCTATATCTCAAAAACGGGTCAACATTTTTTTACGAAATTCAAATGTAGAGCGTATATTTACAATCACTAAACAACTGCATACCAAAAATATTTTGAGAACAAAATTTAAAAATTTTATATATGAAAAATTAATTTAAAAAAAAACCGCTCTAACGATTTTCAAACATTTTTTTGAAAAATCGAGGGTTTTTTGATTTATAAAATGGCATCTAAATTTTTGAAGACAAACTTATTTTTCAGGTAAAGTTTTGAATCTTAAAATAGTTTTTTTTTTTTAATTATTTTAACTGCATTAAATGTAATCCCCTCCCATCTCACCAGATCAAATCCTGTGCGTGAGCCCGAAAGAGTGCATTACATTGACAAAACTTTTATTATATTCAGCCCTATCATGAATTCCATCGTAACCGGAAATTTTTACGAATCCCGAAAAACTGTATCATGAAATTTGTTCGTAGTGGAAAATCTCATACAATTTTGCATTACGAACGGATTTCATGATACATTTTTTCGGGATTCGTAAAAATTCCGACTACGATGGAATACATGATAGGGCTGATTACTATCTTTTATCCAAATTAGATAATGCATTTGGTACATATGTATGTATTGTTTATAACTATAACTATTGTAAATACCAATTCATTTCCGGGATGAGTTGTCCTAGGATGAGTTGTGTCTTGGGATGAATCGCGGGGTTTTTTTGACAAATCAAATAGCATTTAAATCTTTGAAGACAAACTTGTTTTAAAGGTATAATTTTAAATTTTATATAGGTGCTTTTTTAAACAGACTCTTTGCATACAGGAGCAAGTTCGTGCGACCCAGTCGTGCATTTTATTTTAATTTGATTCAGATATTTTATATGACTACTATTAATTCATGGTTAATGAATCTAAAATGTTATTTTTATACCCGTTCTTAAGAACTTTCAATTTGTAATACTTCGTTTTGCTGAAAACAAATTTTCTTATCGATGACTATTTGATAAGGTAGGTACTTCTATTTTTAGATATTCTCAAACCCGTGCTTTTTTTCAATAATTAAAAATTAATTTTAATGGTAAACGGTAATTCTATACCTCACTTTAATAAAACATCTGCTTAAAGTATTTGAAAATTAGTCCGAAAATTAGCTGCATCTCAATGTCAATCGTCTGCGTCATCACTTAACTCTAATTTCCCCCAATTCATAATCACAGCATCAGCCACTCAACCCATCCTAAAATTATCCATCTTTTTGTTTGTAGCGACTCCACCGCACGGTAAGGTGAGTCTTTATAATAATATTGGAACACAAAATATCATTTCCTAGACAGGATCTGTGTATAAATTTAAAAATAGTAAAAAGATATCTAAAATTAGCAGACAACATCCTCCCCCAACTCAGACAAAATACTTACCTATGGATACTTTGTGGAAAAGGGAACACAAGGACCAAAGTTCCAAAAATACAATCCCCGAGAAAAACAAATCTCAAAGTACACAAAAATGCACAGCACCAAAATAATTCCGGTCTTAAAAATCAGGAAATCTGTTAAGCACATGTTTACTACAAATACTCGACTGAGACTCGTATACTTGCTTCCGATTGTGTCGCATGGATTTGTTGACTGCAGTTGAATCCTAAATTTAGCCGCAAAACACACGCCGCCGATGACAACAGACGTCATATCGACGAAGTGACTCAATTGTGGTGACATTGCAACAGTAAAACAATGTGGTCTGAGAAGCAACACCAAAGCAATCCTCGAAGAAAAGTCAAACAAACATACTCATGACTTAGGAGATGCCATTGTCCCTTAACTTTGGAGTCGATCATGTGTGTTTTGGTGTTGATAAAGGGAGTAATATCAGTGCGGTGCGGTGGTGGTGAAGCGGGAGAACGATCAATAAATCAGTGCACCATTCATGGCACAGAAGCGTAACGTTTTTGGGAATTTCGACTTTTGTTTTTTCTACATGGGGATGTCTGCCACATAATATTCATTTGGGTTTAAATGGAGTAGTGCACTTTAAGGGGGGATTCCCCCATCGCATGCCTTATCTGTGAGATATTTTTAAAATTTATTATACTTTCGAAATAAAATTATTTTAAGGAGGTGGGGGTAGAGGCAAGATGTAGTTAAAAACATACAAGCACAAGGTTACAGTGATAAATCGTTTGAGAGAGGGGTTCAATGATCTTTTATGATATGATGGGGGAGTCGATCGAATGGAGTCTGCTGGTAATAAAATTGTAATAGGGGGAAAGTGACTTGGTTTAATTTTTTCGGGGGTCTTCACACACAAATAAACATATTTAGTAAGATGTCTTAAGAACAGAAAAGGTTTGGTTTGATTTTACACGATGATATCATTTTAGAAACGGATATGCAACAATTTAGGCTTATCTAATAGAAAAATCTAAAGAAAACTCACCAATATTTGGAAATTGAATGTTACTAAACAATTGATTTCCCTTAGAAAAAAATTTAACCAAATGTACAGTCAATCCATCATGATAAGTTTTTGAACGA
This sequence comes from Eupeodes latifasciatus, assembly GCA_920104205.1. NCBI lineage: Eukaryota > Metazoa > Arthropoda > Insecta > Diptera > Syrphidae > Eupeodes > Eupeodes latifasciatus. The sequence continues at coordinate 159,539,259 of OV049926.1, forward strand.
TTAGGTTTCAGAATTATTGTATCGTAATCAACAGAAAACTACATACATTTAATCGATGGGTTTCTAAGTAATAAAGAATTCTTTTAAAGGGGGATTCTCTTCAAAAAGTTATCAACGGAAAACTATTACAAATGGACACAATCCAATTTATCGCACTGGATTTTGATGAAATTGTGAACAATATAGAAAACCTCGAAAAAATTAACAAAAACAAAAATATTGCCAAATTTAGTAATAAAACCAATTTTTATTGAATAAAATAAAAACAAAAACGAACACAATTTTCTTTAATTTTGTATTTTTATTTATTATCTTTTGTTTACTTTTGTGTCACAATATTAGTTTTAATTTTAGTTTAATATAAATATAAATGTATACGCGAAGCGTTTCGGACTATATGTCCATCTTCGGGCGTAGAAAGAGAACTGACTAAAAGAATTGGTACAAGACTCTCTATCAGAAACTTTATATCTAAAAAGTATACGGCTTAAAAAAGGTTGAAATACTATTAAATAAGGTTTCAAGACGTCATTATTACTGATGTGACATTGACATCAATCAACAAGTGGTTAATGTTACCGTTGTGACACAAGTTTTAAAGTGTGTTAACTTCAAAGAAACATGTCAGGAAACATTGAAACGTAGTTTTTCTGGTGCGGACGCTTTGAGTAACATTTCTGAAATGTTTCTTTGTTTAATAAAGGGTTATTTTTTAGCTGTTATCTTATTGGCAACACTGGTTTAAACAGCTGACGCACGTTTCGTGTTTTGTTTCACTGTCAAACATCTTCAGTTTCACCTTTAGACTATTTTTTGTGGGACAAGCCCGCTTCAATTGACGCATTGAAAGACAACATTGAAACATTTATTCGTGAGATACCGACCGAAATGTTGAAAAGAGTATACCAAAATTGGACTAAGCGGATGGACCATTTTAGGCGCAGTCAAGGTCAACATTTGCATGAAATAATCTTCAAACAATTAATTATATTTACCGTAATATCGATTCAAATAAAGATTTAATGGTATATCTGAATTGTATGTGTTTTTTTTTTTTTTTTTTGAAAAACTTTCCTATAGCTTTTAAAAAATCACCCTATACATGTGTATCCAGTTTTGTGCATGAAAATGGACTGTTCGGAAATTTCAGACACACTATCGGAATTTCTTATTTTTTTTTTTTTTTTAATATTCGTCAAGTTGATCTCTAAAAACTTTTTTGATTTAAAACATTTTTATCAACTGGATAACATATACTCTTCACAATTTTTGCAATATTTTATATCCATATTAAAAACCAATCATGTACTTTTGACTACTGTAAATGCTTGGGAAACAAATAAATTTTATCATCCAGAATAGAAAACAGAGAAATATTTCAAAAAATCTTTCACGAGCTTCCAGACCAAAGAAAACATTTCAAGAACATATAAATGTGTCCTTGGTCGGTCTGGCTGGATAATTCATTAAATTTGTCATTTAAATTGATGGTTTCCTAGCGTTAAATCCGATATGTTTTCAAATACAAGCAAAACATAACTTGAAAAAAAAAGTCTTGGCTTTCATTTAACAAGGGAATAACAAAATGTGTAGTTTTCAAAAATTGACTATAATTATTGCTTAAAGTGCGTCCAAACCAAAGAAACATTAAAGAAACATTTAAAAAACGTTTCAGAAATAGAGTAAAGGTATCTTAAATGTATATGAAATGTTATTTTTTTGTTCGGAATCTCGCGAAACATTTCTGAAATATTTCTGTTTTCCAAGCATTTGGCAACGAGAATTGTCTCCAATTGATAAAAATAAATGAAATAAAAAAAGTTTTCTGGGATCCACTTTTCGAAAAATTTTAAAATAAAATCAAAAAAGCCGATCCTTTGACTCAAATTTACAAAAATACAAATTATGAAGAGGATCAGGTAGAATAAAAATAAAAAAAAAAAAATTAGATACTAAAATGGGAAATAAAGAAATATTTCAGAAATGTTTTTTTAATTTGAGCAATTCAGAAACGTATTTTTAACAACGTTTCCTGAGGTATGAGGGCTTAAGAGATGATAGATAAAAGTTATGATCAAGTACCTATGTATGTAACTCATAAGTGTTGAAATCGCCAAAGGGTGAACTTCGTTCATTTTCGAGATCAAGTTCGAAAACCTAAAATATTTGAATACCAACATCATAAATACTTCCCGCAAAAATAGTTTCTACTGGAATCAAATCTAAACTCTTTTCTTGCCCGCAGATACGGCTGTTTGGCTATCTAAAAAATAGTATATTTTATTGTTTTAATATTTTTCAAAAACTAAAACATATTTCTATATTTCGTTTGTTGAATTTGAATAACAATTGATAAGAAAATTGAATTAAAAAAGTATAAGTAAATAATGTAAAATTAAAATTATGTTAAAAAATACATTTTTTCTTAATTTTCAGTTTGAAAGTTCTATTCTTTCTGATCTATGAACAGAAATAACTTTATTCAAAAATATCACTCAAAAATGGCTTTAAGAAAAGTTGTATCAGAATAATGTAGGTCTTGCAGTTGTTTTCCAATCGTTTATTTTGTATTTCAAATCGGAGAACATAGACTCTCAATTCTAGGATATTTTCCTTTTGGTTCAATTTAAAAAATTGCTAAGCTAAGCGGCGCAAAAGTCCGTATAGAACGAGGGCACAGTGACTTACAATTCTCAACCATTCCGGTGCGTGAATTATTTCAGGGATGGAGGGGACCTACAGTTTTGTGTGCCGAATTCGCAATACATTGAGAAAGCACTTTTCATGACAAGATATTACTCTAAAAGGATTTGTCAATTTCTCGCAAGAGGCAGTACACGTGAAATGACAACACCACTGGCATGACAGTCCTACGCACTAACCATCATGCCACGGGTACTATTTAGGTTTCAAATTATAAAACATGTTGTTTTGAAATGACTTTTAGTTTAGCTAAAACGAAAAAAAAAAATAGTGTAACGCTTGAATTTACTAATAAATTATGACTTTTAGTTTAGTTGAAACAAAATTTTAGAAGCTTTCACTTATGATTCTATTGCGATATGAGGTCATCTTCTTACAGTACTCCACAAGCTGCATTTAATTCTCACCGTTCAGGAGTCGTTGTATTTCATTTTCTTGTAGAACATTTTTTCCAAAAACTGCCCTTCTTATTTTCTTTAGAATCGGACATTCACCTAGAAAGAGTTAACTATAAATTCGTTAAATTGTTGTGCAAATCTTATCTACTAGACTTTATCCCATACTTCTTCTTTTTTTTATGCCTAGCACTAGTTTAGTATTTTATTCATGGAACAATTAAGAATCGCCCAAATTTTTCAATATCAATGGGTTCAAGAAATATATACTACCTTAAGAAAAATAAAATTGTAAAGCATTTATTTTTATGCTGAAATAAGCACTTAAAAATGAGTGTTCTAAATTGTTATAACTTCTATAGTATTTTTGTATTACAATACTTATTTTGATCAAAAATACATATTTTGTTGTTATTTGGTAAATGGCAATTAGTATATCACCCAAACGTCTATCAATTTCTTCTACACTCTTCCTTCTATCACTCGCTTTATTCCTATCCCACGATTTTATCCATAACGCCTTAAAATTCCATTTTATCCCAACCTCTATCAGTTAAAACAAATCAATCAATATACACTTGATCCCTTTATCGGGGTCAAATATTCAAGTGGTCACCCTCTCCGCTCAATATATGTATGTTTATTTAAACATATACTCGTACAAAATATATAAACACTTCCCGACTTGAAAAACAAAACAAAAACCAAAATAAAAGAACAACTCATTTCATTCCATTATTTCAACAAAAAAAAAAGAAGATTCAGGAACTTTTATTGTACATAAGTAAAGGTTCAAAGAATTATACTACGAGTATACTCGAGAACAGAACATACATAAATACGATTTCTCTATTCAAATTTTCAGGGCATTTGACAGCAACCAATTTATAAAATTAACTCAACCACTCCCTCCCCTTCACACACATAAATACACTCTTATACCTACGCCCTCAAAAAATGTACTAAAAATTTGTCTCATCTCGCGTTTATAAATTTTTCTGTCCGTCTGATGTCTGATTATTTGATTCTGTTTCTGTTTCTGTTTCTTTTACTGATTCTGATTCTGATGATTCTGAATGTGATTCTGGATTCTATATAAAAATGCCACTGACCATCTAATGAGCCATAATTTTTCTCTACATGAGAATTATCTCGGTATCTTGTGAAAACTTTGCCGCCAACAAAACAACACTACACTATACATTATACTCGTATACGCCCTGATGTGGTGCTCCTCTGTGCGACTACAATAGGATGTTAACCCTACAAATTCAATTAAAGTCCAAACAATCCCAGACATCATAGTAAGTAAGTAGACATCGCATAAGGCCGGCATAGCGAGGGAGATTGAAGCAACTTTAAATACAAGACAACAAGAACAAAAAGACGAAGAAAACAATAACAACAAAAACAAAAACAAAAACAACACAACCTCTGCCAAACGAAGAATCACTCATGATCCAAATGTGAAGAGTTGGAGTTTAAATTCGGATTCGGGAAATTCAAACGTTATGAAGCAACAAAAATATCAGAAAAATAATATCAAAGGAACTCCTAGGTACCTTTACCACTCTTCTCCTATTCTCTCAGCTCTGTATAGCTCCAGTTGTTTGAAAATATGATGAAGAAGTCTCTTATTGTATAGAGGGCGCTTTTTGGAAACGCACAACATCAAAGTAACTAAAGGCAGCAGCATCGCCAGCATCCATATGATTCATACACAGCCATACAAACATGTATTGTACAGGGATAGAGATACTTCTTTTTATCGACCTTTGTGTTTTCTTGTGGATGTGGATGGCTTCAAGACCGGCAACAAAAACGACGACGACCGCGACGACGGCAGCGGTGGTGGTGATGGTGGATGGATGATGAAGCTGCGAATAATATTTACCATCATGATTCAGAATCGTTGTCGTCACATGAGCCTAGAGTGCTTTCTTCGTGATCTTTTCTAGATTTCCCTTAGCGATTATGGTTCTTGTTTGTACCAATGCAGTTCAGGTGAATTTCTCCAGGGTATCTTTCTTGTTTGTTTTAAAATCATCACGAATTCTGATATGCTTGATTAAAGACGTCTACCCACTCAAAATCATAAATCCTGAAGTTGAAAATAAAAATGGAATAATGAAATATTTAAAACAAAATACCCAAAATAAAAATACTTAAGTGAACTACTGAAAAAATAAAAATTAGAACAATACAAAATACAAATAAAATAAAATAAACAGAATAAAATAAAACATATCAAATATAAATAAAATAAGATATAAATAAAAAGGGTGGATGAAAAAAGTTTGCGCCAATGTCTTTATTTGTTCTCAAGACATGAAAGTCGATAATCATTTTTTTATAATTTTCTCAAGAAAACTGTCCGTCGGATTTTTACTTTCTACGCACATGCGAACTACAGGGTGATTTTTGTTGCTATTTTCTTTTTGGCAACACTAGTTTTGACAGCTCACGTACGTTTCGTGTTTTGTGTCACTGTCAAACATCTTCAGTTTGGTTTATCAAATCGTCTAACAAACGAACAATCATTGCACGTTATTAAATTTTAGTATCAAAATGCATGCTTTGTTAATAAAGTTCATGAAACGATTCATCCATTTTGTGGTCAGTTTTATCGACCTACCGAGAAAACGGAAATCCACTTTTTTGTCGAAAAATCGTGTTCAGCGACGGAGCTCATTTTTGGTTGAATGAATACGTGAACAAGAGGAACTTCAGTATTTTGAGTTCAGGGCAGCTAGAGGCATTGGTAGAGCTACCAATTTGTGCCGGACTCTAAAATATTTTTTGTGGAGCATTATTACTCTATAGTCAAGCGCTGGAAGACAATATTGAAGCATTTATTCGTGATAGACCGATTATGCCAAAATTTAAATGAAACAATATTCAAAAATTGAATTATATCGACTATACTATCGATTCAAAAATAAGTTTCATGCATTATTCTGAATTTCATGTGATTTTTTTTATTTTCAATAATTCGTAAAAAATCAAATTATATATGAAAAGTATTGTATTTAAAAAAAAAAATTTGAATTCGAAATTTTAATCAAACATGTAGAGAGGCAGGTAGAGAAGTCGAAAAAAGGATTGAGCGATTCCGTCCGTTTGTCTGTCTATTCTCTTCCATTCCGAGCGGATCCCCGAAAAAGGCGAATCTTCCTCACCCTCTACTTACCGACCTATTGCACTTACGTCCCTTCTTTTCAAGGTCATAAAAACGCTGATAAATTATCAGCTCAAGAAATATCTCGAAGTTCGAAAGCTTCTTAATGACCGACGATACGGCTTTCGTAACAATAGGTCCACTGGTGATCTCATGGTTCATATCACCGAACAGTGGAGCAAATCTTTACATCGCTTTGGAGAAAGTAAGATTATTGCACTTGATATTTCAAAAGTATTTGATAGGGTTTGGCATCAGGCCCTCTTATCGAAAATGCGTGCTTTCGGTTTTCATGAGTCCCTCTTTCATTGGATTAGTAATTACCTTTCGAATCGTTCAATACAAGTTGTATTGGATGGATTCAAGTCTGAAAACCACAAAATAAATGCTGGTGTGCCCCAGGGCTCTGTTCTATATCCAACAATCTTTTTCATTTTTATTAATGATCTCCTGTCTGCAACCTCTAATCCAATACATTGTTTCGCTGACGATAGTACTCTTAGCTTTTCATATTCGTTTTCAGATTCACTTCCCTCTTTTTTGGATGTGGAATTGCAACGGCATAATATGATAAGGTCATTAAATTCTGACCTAAACAGCATTGTACAATGGGGATTAAAAAACCGCGTGGAATTTAATCCTTTAAAAACCCAATGCTGTCTTGTATCGTTAAAGCGAGATATACCCCCCTTGCCATTATCCATAGATGGCACTTGCATCGAGGAGACTGAACATCTTGATATTCTCGGTATGTGTGTCACCAACCACCTTTTGTGGAACGATGACATACGTGACGTCGCCAAATATGCCGCAAGATTTTTGGGTTTTCTAAGGCGATGCAAGAAGTTTTTCTCTCCCTCTGATCTGGCTGTTATCTTCAAGACTTCAAGACGTCCAAAGCTTGAGTATAACTCCCATATCTGGGCTGGTGCTCCTGCAACTTACTTAAGCATCTTGGACAGTATTGAACGTAGAGCATTTAGATTGATTAGTGATAATACCATCATAAGATCAAAAATATATTTGTTAGTATCATATACACTCCTCGTCAACTGAATACGCACAAACAGTTTTTAATATACTTTATCCATTTTTCCCCAAACAGTGATGGTTATTATGCCATCTGTTGATGCTAACTATTCCCTTAAGATGTTAAGCAGACAATTCCGAAAGAATTATCCAAAAACAACCGTCAGTTTTTCTTCAACCACTTGCAAAGTGTTTTATATGCTCGTAGGAGTTTTTTTTTTAGTCAACTGAATAGGTACAACGCCATTTTCTTCGTTGTTTTTAAGTTTTTTGGAGTGCTTGACAGTTTAAATTAACGATTTTAGTGTTTTCAGTAAAATTTAATTCTTGATTTCAAATTTTAAGAAAAATGGGTAGATCTACGTGTCTTAACAGTGTTGAAAAAGCTAAAATCGATTTACTTAGAGACCAAGGTCTAACTGGACGTGCAATAGCTGATAAAGTTCGCCGAAGTTTTAATGTAGTTTATTCTTACTTGAAAAATAAAGATGCATACGGCAAAAACATGAAGGGAGGTTAGAAAACAGCAACAACAGCAGCTGAGAGACGAAGAATTTTAAGATGTGCATCAAATTCTTCTGATTCTGTGGCAAAAATAAAACAAAAAGTCGGCGTAAACGCAAGTTGCTCAACAGTTTTAAGAGTAATCAACAACTCAAGCCATCTTAAACGAATTAAACTTAAGAAAAAAAACACCACTTGACGAGAGACGGAAAATGTTGCGATTAGATTTTTCAAGACTTCACATGAGTTGGAAAAAAGAATGGTATCACGTGGTTTTTTCAGATGAAAAAAAGTTTAATTTCGATGGCCCTGATGGGTTCAACTTCTATTTTCACGACTTAAGAAAAGAAAAAAGATTTATAAAGCGCCATCATAGTCGTGAAGGAGGTGTCATGATATGGGGAGCAGTCAGTTATTATGGAACAGTTGAGCTCGAGGTTGTAACATCAAAAATGACAGCAGCTGGGTATAAAGTAATTTTGGAAAGAAATGTTCCTAAATTTTCTAACATCTTTGGACCCATAAACTGGACCTACCAACATGATAATGCGCCTATTCACTCAGCGCGCATAATAAAAACATGGATAGAGGAGCAACAAGTGCAGTTGCTTCAATGGCCGCCGTACTCACCTTATCTAAACATAATAGAAAATGTCTGGGGATGGTTAGTACGCAAAGTTTATGAGGGTGGTCGTCAGTTCGAAGACAAAGAAACATTAATTTCTGCAATCAAATTAGCGTGGAGTGAAATTTCGTTAAATTACATTAAAAAGCTATACGATTCCATGCCGGATCGAATTTACGAAGTAATTAAAAACAAAGGTGGAAGTACCCACTACTAAACTTAAACAAAAACTTGTTTCATTCCATTCCAATACCAGTTTTAATTTCTGTACCTATTTAGTTGACTCAAAAAAAAACTTCTACTTTGCATAAGTTACACTTTGGAAGTGGTTGAAGGAAAACACTCACGGTTGTTTTTGGATAAAACTTTGAAATTCTGTTATTTATATGTTAGGAAAATGTTTACCATCAACAGATGGCATAATAACCATCACTGTTTGGAAAAAATGGATAAAATATATTCAAAAATGTGTGTGCGTATTCAGTTGACGAGGAGTGTATGTATAATATAAAATTTAATTCAAGTAGCTAGCGTTATTGGTTGGTGAGATATTTTGGGTTTACGAAAATGTTTACCATTATTTTAAACTGCTATGGTAAAAAAAACACCCACTCAATTTTTTTGAGAGTCCTTTCTGCATCTTTATCTGTATAACAAAATGTACTTGAAGTCGATATCTCTACTGGTTCTTGAGCTATGGACGACACGCACGCACAGACATCTCTCTCAAAAGATTTTACTTAGATTCTAGGAACCTTGAAACGTCGAGAAATGTAAAAATTTTCAATTCGACAAATACAATAACTTCCTATGGGAAGTTAAAAATCGCTCTTACGAACCGAAAAACTATAAACTAAGGTTGTTTTTGGTAAATTAAATGGAATTTAAATTTTTGAATATAGCATTATTTTGTTTTAGTAGTACCCGTGGCATGATGGTTAGTGCGTTGGATTGTCATGCGAAAGGTTTTGGGTTCGATCCCTGCCTGTGCCACCTAAAGTTTTTTTCACGGGTACTGCCTTTTGCGAGGAATTGACAAATTCTCCAAGAGTAATTCTTGTCATGAAAAAGTGCTTTCTCAAATTAGCCGTTCGTATTCGGCATATAAACTGTAGGTCCCCACCATGCCTGCAATAACTCGCACACAGGAATGGGTGAGAGTTGTAAGTCACTAGGTCGTGGTTCTCTACGGACTGTTGCGCCACCTAATTTTATTTATTTATTTATTCATTATTTTTTCGGTATGTTTTTAAATCTTAAAATAAAGAAAAAATTACTAAACAGAATCTTTGAATACAGGAGCAAGTTCAGAGTTCAAGTTCAACAGAGTCTGTAAAACATATTAAATATATTTCTAGTCGAAATGTCAGCTGGTTGAGATATGCCGGCAAAAAAGATATTCCCAACGTATGTTAATTTGAACACAAATAGTTTCAGGTTTTAGTTGCTCTAAAACGTGTGAAAATGTCGATTTTTTTTAAATTAAGATGCCTTTAACATGTAATAGAATTTTTCCCTCACAAAAAAATACATTTTTAGTGATAATCCTTAAAGTTCTAACGAAAGATATACCGGTTCCTCTATTTTAAATTTGTGTGAAATTCTCCTTTTGTTTCTCTTATCATGTGAATTCAGATCAAAAGTTTATTTAAAAGAAAATATTATAGAAGATATTTCAACAAAATTCTTAAGAATAAAACATTTTTGTTTTCTTCTGTAAAAATATGTATAAATATGTAACGTGGACAAAGAGGTGGAAAATATCTGGAACACCATATTTGCTGATTATGGTGGGATGGTGTAAAGTATGGTTGCCACAAATTAAAACATAATTTCTAACTTAAAAAAAAATTAAAAAGTAATTTCTAAGTTAAAAGTTTCAAAAGTCAAATCTACGGCTTAAAGTTAGGAATAGTTTAGGAATTTATTGAGGTTTTAAGTTCAATTATATATTTATTGAGCAATCAACAAGATTTTAACGTCTGCAATAGATCCGAAGTGGGACTCAAGCAGTTATGTAAGTTATTAAACTCATAAAATAAATGAAATACTTTCAAAATTTAAACTAAAAATGTACGTTCTGTTATTAATATTAGTCTTGATACTGTAGGGTTGTTTTTGAGTACGATATCCTAATGTCAATATAGTTTCTTTTGTTTCGAGTGGCAACCATGATGGTTAGCTGTTGTAGTTGAAGAATGAAAATAAAAAGAAGCGCGCATTGCGCGATGTATGTTCGCTTTTCTTTGAGTTTTCTTCTCATTTTGATTACATATCTTTTTCTATTTTTCTATGTCTTTTTTTTATTTGAATGACAAAAGAATAATTTCAATTTTTTCTATTTGATTTTTTTTTAAAGTTATGTTTGTTTTTATTGTGGTTGTTTTTACCTTCTCTCATCGCCTAAACTAGACTTTCATTGTATAACTAGTATCTATACATAAAGTCAAACAATAGAACCTCTATAAAATGATGGAATCTCGTATCTTTCAGATGGGAGAGACGAATTAGAAACAAACTGAAAAGTTAAACAATACGTATTAAAAAAAAAAAAAAATGTAACAATTTTTTGAAAGCAGTTGGTGTCTAATAAAAAAACAAAATAATGTTCATCATCACTTGATGATGATGGTTTTCCAAATGATTTAACAATTGGTGTTAAAATATGCATAAGTAGTTTAGAATAAAGTCAAACAAATTTTAATTATAAATGTCTTTTAAATTTAATTCAAATCAAAACTATAGAGAAAAATATCGATTTTATCGATTCTGATTCCTAAACGTTGATATTTTTATATTAAGAATCTTATAATCGAAATGCAATGGTAAAACATTTTACAAATCTGTCAACGTAAGAAATGAAAGCAAACTCTTTGGTGAACTTACATATGAGTTGATGATCAACATCTGAAATGTTTTTTATTTTTTATGAATTTTAGATTTGAATTGATTTCTTGGAAAACAAAAATATATTAACAAGAACCTACAATGAGATAATAATATAAAATTCTCAGCAGGTAACCAACGAATTCAAATCTTGATATTCGCAATAATTGAAAGCTTAAAGAAAGCAACGTTTTGCTAAAAAATCTTACAAAATTGTTATTTTATTCCTATAGGAATTAAAAAAGGTGACATTTATAAAATATTTACTCGAAAGACAAAAGCCACGGGTGAAATGTGAAGGAAACCAAAGCAAAAATTAAGGGTAGACAATTTTGAAGTTTATCACGTTTCTATCTGTCAGATTACGACAAATATAGACTGTGATTTCAACACCCCCTCCCCCGCCCACCATGTCGACAATATTACACAATTTGATAACTATAATATCGACTTTTGGGTTTTGCTTTCGAAAAGCTGGTGGCACCAACTTGAAATGTGGCCGGTCAACTGTCATTTGCTTTAAAGTGACAGTTGTTTCAAGAATTCATTGCATATTTGTAAGTACTTTTTGTTCATTTGTAAGTTTTCAACATCTGTTTTTTTTTGGTAAAGTCATACTTAGTACAGTAGGAATTTATATGAATAACAAAAACAAAATCGGCAATAGAATCACTGCCGATAAAAGTAAAATCTTGTTGTTGATAAAGATTTGACTTTTATTCGATTATCGAAGGCAATATTCTAGGTTTTAATTTTTAGAAGTTGGTACGTTTGGTGCTCGATGGCTTGAGAGTAGTGCTCAACATACAAAACAATATGACATCACTCAAGATAAACTCTAATACTTCGACAGAACTTCCTTTTAATTTATTGCAATTTTATTACTGGTGTATTTTTTAATCAGTTGACGAATTAAATTTGTCTAATATTTTTTGTTTGTGTATGCATGTTTTCGATTCTAATTAGTCTTAAAACATTTTGTGGTGACTCCGGGTGCACTGTTGTCCGCTACTTATCAGAATAAAACTTTAAATGCAGCAGGACTTACCTCCTGCAAAAAAAATGCAGATACAAAACTGTTTCAATATTTAAGTTCTCTGCGCTTCCTTGTGTTCTTTCTTATTATTAATTGTAGCGATTGAAGTCGATATCTCTACTGGTTCTTCAGCTATGGACGACGAAAAAAACATAGCGAACGTACGGAAGTACGAACGTACGTACACACGCACGCATAGACATCTATCTAAAAATCTTTTATTTAGACTCTTGTTACCTTAAAACTTCAAAATTTTGAATTTGACAAATCGGACCGATTACAATAACTTCCTATGGGAAGTTAATAATTCACAAAATGAAAAAATAAAAAATGGATCGCTTAGTCCAACTTTGGTATGGTTAGGTTAGGTTATAGTGGCTGTCCAAGATGGAAACGGACAAACTTAGGCCAGTTTAATGGCCCATTGTGATACCACATGAATCTTGAGGTTTCTTCCTAAGCTCAATGGAACCAGTTTGAGTCCCTTACGAAACGTAAGAGCCTGATTATGTTGATATGATTTAGATCGCTTAGATCGTTAAAGAAGAATTCTCCTAGGTAATTCTTGCATTTTCGAGCCAGAGCAGGGTATGTGCAGAGAAGATGAAGAACTGTTTCTTCCTCTTCCTCGTCCATGCAGCTTCTGCAAAAATCATTTGAGAATACGCCTAATCTCATGGCGTGCTTTCCTATTAGACAGTGTCCGGTTATGACACCTATTATCGAGCTTATATGCGATCTGCTTAGAGAGAGCAAGCACCTTGAACGTTTTAAATCCAGTGTTGGCCAGATGTTTTTTGTGACTCGACACGTGGTGATGTTGTTCCACCTGGTGCCTGCCCTCCTCACAGCGTCTTGCATTAGCAACAGTTTACAAGTAGCGATTGGTATGCCAGTACGTGCCAAACGTGGTAGGATGGGCTGTACTGTACCGATCCTGGCGAGTTCATCTGCCTTACAGTTACCTGGAATGTCTCTATGGCCCGGCACCCAACAAAGGTGAATATTAAATTGTTGTGCCATCTCCATTAGAGATGATCGACAGTTATGGACTGTTATAGAGTTTGTAGAGTCAGAATCCAGAGATTTGATAGCGGCCTGACTATCTGAGAAAATACGGATATCAGATGTTGATATCACGTTTTCTTTAAGCCAGGACAAAGACTTCCTTTATCGCCAGAAGTTCCGCCTGGAACACGCTACAATGATTGGGAAGGCGGAATGAGAGACTTAATTTCAGTCGTTCAGAGTACACACCTCCACCAACCCCTTCTTTTGTTTTGACCCATCTGTATAGAAATGGATTGACTCATCTTCCAGGAATGTCCTATCCTCCCAAAAAGATCTGGGAGGTATAGAAATCTGGAAATTTCTGTCGAATTGCAGTTGGGGGATAGTGTAGTCTGTGTGCTTTGGAATTGATTCTAAATAACTAAGAATTACGGAGTGGCCAATGTTGTTGTTATTCCACTGCGACGAAGCTTTGAGGCGAATAGCAGAGCTTGCAGCTATTTGTTTGCTAAAAATGTCAAGAGGTGTTAGGTAGAGTAAGGTGTCCAGTGCCGCAGATGGGGTTGTGCAAAGCGATCCGCTTATACATAGGCAAGCTGAACGTTGGACTTTATTTACTTTATCTCGGTTTATACCTTTTTCTAAAGTAGTCCACCATACTGCCACACCGTACATTAAAATCGGTCTGATTACCGATGTGTATAGCCAATGCGTGATTCTGGGTTGCAAGCCCCATTTATTACCGATGGCTTTTTTGCAAGAAAAGAGAGCTACAGTAGCTTTTTTGACTCTTTCCTCTACGTTGCGTTTCCAATTTAGTTTTTTATCTAAGACAAGACCCAGGTATTTAGCCTCGTCTGAGAATTTTAATTGGATTCCTTTAATATGGGGAGGGTCGACAAATGGATCTCGATCGAATCGATTGATCGAAAATAAGACCAAATCAGTTTTGTGTGGGTTAACACCCAGTCCACACCGATCAGCCCAAAGTATTAGTCTGTCTAAGGCATTTTGTAAGAGTTCTTTTAACGTGTTAAGATGCTTTCCTGAAACTGCTACAGCAACGTCGTCCACATAGGCTATCACTCTGAAACCCTCCGCATCCAGACTAGTTAGGATTTCATTCACCACTAGGTTCCAGAGGAGAGAGGATAGAACACCACCTTGCGGTGTCCCTCTACTAACGAATCGTCTGCCAGAAGAGTTGCCCAGTATTGAGTTAATTATTCTGCTAGTAAGCATTAAATGAATTTACTCCCGAAGCGAACTCTCTACATTTAGAGATGTTAGTGCAGATGTGATTGCAGATGTGTCCACGTTGTTAAAGGCACCTTCGATGTCAAGGAAAGCAACCATAGTGAACTCTTTATGATGGAGGGAATATTCGACGGTGCGTACTAAGGTGTGTAACGCTGTTTCCACCGATTTACCTTTACAGTAGGCATGTTGAGACGATGACAGAAGTCTTGTATCAATACTTGCCCTTAAATGGATATCAAGTAATCTTTCCAAGGTCTTAAGAAGGAATGATGATAGACTTATAGGTCGTAGATCTTTAGGATTGACTTGCGAGCATTTACCTGCCTTGGGTATAAAAACAACTTTAACTTCTCGCCATGCCGAGAGAACATGGACCAGGTAAAGACAGCTGGTAAAAATTGTCTTAAGGATTGGTGCAATTAGGTCAGAAGTCTTTTGTAGCTCGGCTGGTATTATTCCATCTGGTCCTGCAGATTTAAATGGTATACTTTTTCCAAAACTTCATCCAGTATCTCATGAATAAATGCTTGCCACTATGGATATGAGCTTTAACACGGCTATAGACAAAATATTCTAAATGCGTTAAATCGCACGATCTATGCAGCTAATTCACCTACCACAAACGTTATATAAACTGTTCACAGAACTCATCTCTCTATTGACCCATTGTTACGTGTGCTGTGTGACATTTTGAAACTACATTTAATACAAGTCAAGCTCTTCCATTTTCTACAAAAGAAAGTATGTTATCATCGCATAGCTCACCATTTCCATTAATGTTACAAAACGCATAGGTTAGGTTAGGTTAAAGTGGCTGTTGGTTTGGGACGACCAACACACTTAGACCAAAGTATGGTCCGTTGTGATACCACATGGATCAGTTAATCAGCTTAACTCGTTGAACCAATTGGAGCTTCGAATGAAGCGTAGGAGACAACTAATGTCTGAATTTTTTAGATCGCTGGTATCGTTAAAGTAGTAGTCTCCAAGGTGGATTCTACGTCTTTGTGATAAGGCAGGGCATGTGCACAGAAGATGAGAGATTGTCTCCTCTTCTTCCTCGTCCATGCAACTCCTACAAAAATTATTTGCAGGGGCTCCAAGTCGAATAGCATGCCTTCCTATTAAGCAGTGCCCAGTCAGGACACCTATAACGTAGCTAATGTGCAATCTACTCAGAGAGATTAATTGTTTTGAGCGCTTGGTGCTAAGATTAGGCCAAATTCGTTTAGTCGCTACACAGGTGGTGGTGTTATTCCACCTGAAGTTTGTTTTCTCTATGGTATCTTGCTTTAGCATGAGTTTACATGTAGCTAAGGGGATACCTACGCTAGCATTATGAGCCAGCAGAGGTAAAGTTGTTCCGCTTTTTGCAAGTTCGTCAGCTTTGCAATTTCCTGGAATGTCTCTATGGCCCGGCACCCAGAAAAGGTGAATTTTGAACTGTGTAGCCATCTCCGTAAGAGATGATCGACAATTTAGGGCTGTTAGTGAATTTGTAGAGACAGAGTCTAAGGATTTTAACGCAGCTTGGCTATCCGAGAAGATGCGTATATCATTAGTTGATATAACGTTTTCTCTAAGCCAGGATAGGACTTCTTTTATAGCCAGGATTTCAGCTTGGAACACGCTACAATGATCGGGTAGACGAAAGGAGAGACTTAAGTTAAGTCTATCTGAGTATACGCCACCACCAACCCCATCCTCCGTTTTTGATCCGTCTGTATAAAAGTTTATAGGACCATCGTTCAAAAATGATGTATTCTCCCAAGAAGATCTGGGAGGTATAGTCACCTTGAAGCTATAGTTATTAAACTGAGGATGGGATATGGTGTACAAAACGCATAATCTTTGAAAAAATACGGCCCAATGTTCTCGCCAGCCCATAATCCGTACCAAACAGTGACTTTTTTCTGGATTTATTGGTAGCTCTTATAATGCAATCTTAATATGTACGTCGGTAATTCCTTGTTCACATAGAGCTTCGTTACTGAACACATGTTTTCGATACAAAAGTAGATCCTGGGCTAAATTCGGCATTGTGGTGATCTTCAATTTTTTCACCACCTGTATTTTGAAAGGACTGACACCTCAAACCATCCACAATAATTTCCACGTAGTGGAAGTAGTAGAAGTAGAAGCCCAATTGCTGCTAACGGCGGGTGCAAAATCGATAATTCACGGTCATCTCAAAAACTGGCCGAAACAGCTGCGATATTTTCCTCAGTTTGCACTCAACACGAAGGATGTAAGTGTTTTGAAAACTAATTTTGTAAGTTTGGTGCTAAATTTAATCGCAATAGCCCGAATAAAAAAAGCATTTTGAAAAATAAAATTCAATAATTTGCAACCGTCAACTAACATCATCAGTTCGGTGACACAAAACATGAAACGTACGTGAGATGTTTAAACTAATGTTACCAAAACTCAAAGAAAGAGTTTTTGTCAAATAAGTTCCTGTTAATGAAAGATCTGAGTTAATTGTGATGAACATTATGTTTGTACATAGCTTAACAGATCTGTACATTTAGTTCGGTTAGGAAAAAAAAACACCAGGTTTTCTAAATAATCTACTTATTACTCCATTGATTTTTTAATTATTTTTACTAACTTCATACAATTAACAACTTAAGCAATAAATACAGTGTATCATCTAGGTCATCTATACAAAAAATCAAAACTTCACAGTTCATCTTCAAAAAAATTCAATCCACAATTTCAAACAAACTTACGAATAAAAAAAGACTTAAAACATGAACATTTTTATCTTTTTTCCTAAATCTTCGGTCTGCTTTCTTCCTCTTGTCCTATTTGTATTTTTCAATCATTCTCCCCATTTAGAATTAGGAATCGTTTAAAATATTCAAAGAATGTCTTTCCCAAAAAAAAAAAAAAAAAAAAAAAAAATTATACTAACATGACAGATTCCCCTCTTCGAAATTTCCCATATAATATTATTTGTCTTCATAACTTAGGATAGTTTTCTAAATTCGTTTTGTTATGAACTTCTTAAAACACACAAAAATAGAAGAAAAGAAATCTACATATTCAAATTCAGAGTCACACTTTAAATGTTTGGGCATCAATAACACATCAAACCAACAACAAGTTGCTATACATTTTGTATGTAATGCCCCTGCAACACAACTTGCACCCATAATTTCGTTTAGTAAAATACCAAAAATTAGTGAAAAAAAAAAAATTTAATATACAAAATTTAAAGAAACAACAACGGAAAAAATAACTTCGAACTATGATACGTGGTAATAAAATTTATTGTTGGTGGTTCCTTGCTGCTTATTAAAAGGCCAACAACAACAACATAAGAATAAAACACTTCACTTACCTACATATACAATAGATAGGTTGATTTGTATAACATATGGGTAAGAGGAGGCTAGAGGGCTGATGTAGCTCTGATGTAGTATAACCATTGAAACTTCAGCATACCTACATAGATGGACTTGCGATAAAGGTACATAGAATTTTTCTACAAGGAACTACAAACTAGAGGACCTAAACCTAGTTGAGTCTTGAAAAAATCAAATGAATGAGATATTTCTGGGATGCATTCGCATATAGAACCCCCAAAGACAAGAAACCGAACCGCGCCAGGCTCCAAAGAATGTGAACATTTATAAACCTAAAGAGAGGGAGGAAGGTAGGTAGGTAGGTAGGTAGCAAAAGAAGAATAAGCAGTGCAGTTTTCAGCTGATGATGGTGGAGCTAAAGCTAAAGCTGGAGCTATCCAGTTGTTGTTGTTGCTATTGTAAGTATCTAAAACAGCACCAGCCAACAAACAGCACTAGCACCACACACAGGACGACATATACCTACTCGTACCAACAAAAGGTCAATCACTTTTGTACTCGAGAGGCTACGCCGAGCGGTGTGGTGTGAGAGGCGAGGTGGCCGTGGCACGGTGCGCGCGGTTTGTGTGTCTCATTCTATCTGTGTATCTAGTATTCAATTCGTATATCCAGAACTACTTAACGAAATGATTACTGCTGCGCTGGAAATTTTCTATGCACATCCAGATACAACAGATAAATGTACGTCGAGTGGAGAGTCTAAAGACTAAATCCCAACAACACCAACACCAACTATGATGATGACGACGACGATGACTACGACGACGACGCCGATGACTATACGACGGATAGAGATGATGATGATGGGGCGATGCCTGATGTTGGAAGCAAAATATATCCAACGAAACGACGGCAAATATACGACTATGACTACGACGACGACGACGATGAGGCTAAGATGAAGACAAAGAAGCAGCAACCATCAGCAACCGGGAACTTTGGGATAACAGCTAGGAACAAATATATCCAACATATATGTAGCACCTTTAAGCAGATAGGCATAAATAGAGAGAGAGTTGATTCTCTGATGATGGTGGATTCGTCGGATTGAAGTAGAAAATTGAGGGCAGAATATTGTCTGGTGAAGCGGGGGGGGGGAGGAAAATATCGGATATATAGCACATAGTCGAAATGAGAACTACATAGCTTAAGCGAAATACATCTACCAGCAATTCGGTAAGATTTTATTTCTTCTATCTATCCATACCCAAACTTAGATAGTATGTGGCGAAGAAAAGCTAAGCCATAATATATTGAACTTAATAAAAACCTACGTTAAAATTTATATATGTAGGTGAAGAAAGAATGGAAAACTTTTACATTTTTAAATACAAAACCGTTCCTGTAATAAAAATTTCAAAAAATATGTCTTGCTCCATCCAAGAAATTTGAAAACAACTCTGTAAAGTCTTTTAACTACCAAAGTTGTCAATCTGACCTTCATAAAGAACTACTTTTAGTCTTGATGCATTTTGTATTGGTACAACAGAAGTTAGGCTAATTGTTAAGATTTCCATATCTTGAAAAAAATATTAATCGTTTTATTTTAGCGTGTAATTTAGAATCTTCAAGAAAAATAAACTATTTCTGTCAAGAGGTTTGACACAGACTATTCGCTAATGATGTCTTAAAGACACTTTCAAAGTTGAATATCTGCGTTTACATAGATATGTTTCCCCAAACTTGTCATGGTGTATGTATGTCTATTGTCAAAATTTGTATCTGCCCGAACTTCAGAAAAACTGAAAATACACATTTATTTCACATAGTTTTCTTACATTCAATCGTAAGTCCTTAGCTTGGTACATAGCGTAGACTTTTCAGGATGTCCATAATAAAGCCTTATGTTAATATTCTAGGCTAGATACTTTTAGAATATTTTAGAGTCACAGTTCTATGAAAATTATCTTGTCGAAGTAGAAATAGATTAATGGGGGAGTGAAAAAGAATAAATCTCCTCAAACTTATAATTGGCGCCCAACGTGAAACTTTAACTTTAATAAAATGTAAGAAGTTACATTCTTTAAGATTGTTTAAGATCGTGGTGTTATGCAAACTTACTTGTCTAAGCAGAACAAGGTTATCCGGAAGTGAAAAAGAATAAATCTCCTCAAACTCATAATTGGCGCCCAACGTGAAACATTAAATTTAACAAAATGTAAAGTTACACTGTTTAAGATTGTTTTAAAGGCCTGGTTTTATAAATACTTACTTCTTGAAGCAGAAATAGATTATCTGTAAGTGAAAAAGAATAAATACCCTCAAATTCATAGTTGGCGCCCAACGTGAAACTTTGAAGTTAACAAAATGTAAAAATATACATTCTTTAAGACTGTTTTAGAGTCACAGTCATATAAGTACTAGCTTCTGGAAGATCAGAAAGATATTATGCTGTAGTTAAACAGAATAAATTTATTCAAACTCATAATTGGCGCCCAACGTGAAACATTAAATTTAACAAAATGTAAAGTTACACTGTTTAAGATTGTTTTAAAGGCCTGGTTTTATAAATACTTACTTCTCGAAGCAGAAATAGATTATCTGTAAGTGAAAAAGAATAAATCTCCCCAAATTCACAGTTGGCGCCCAACGTGAAACTTTGAAGTTAACAAAATGTAAAAATATACATTCTTTTAGACTGTTTTAGAGTCACATTCATATAAGTACTAGCTTCTGGAAGATCAGAAAGATATTATGCTGTAGTTAAACAGAATGAATATATTCAAACTCATAATTGGCGCCCAACGTGAAACATTAAATTTAACAAAATGTAAAGTTACACTGTTTAAGATTGTTTTAAAGGCCTGGTTTTATAAATACTTACTTCTCGAATCAGAAATAGATTATCTGTAAGTGAAAAAGAATAAATCTCCTCAAATTCATAGTTGGCGCCCAACGTGAAACTTTGAAGTTAACCAAATGTAAAAATATACATTCTTTAAGACTGTTTTAAAGTAACAGTCATATAAGTACTAGCTTCTGGAAGATCAGAAAGATATTATCCTGTAGTTAAACAGAATAAATATATTCAAACTCATTATTGGCGCCCAACCTGAAACGTTCAACTTAACAAAATGTAAAAAGTTACATTCTTCAAGAATTTCTTCTGGATGCTCTAAAAGATATCAACTGGTAGTAAAAAAGAATAGGTCTGCTTAAACTCATAGTTGGTGACAAAAAAAAACTTTCAATTTAATTTTAATTACTAACTCAAGAGTTCTGAAAAAGAAAATATTGCAATAAACTCATAACTGTCGCCCAATGTGAAATCTTCAAATTAATAAACTACAACAATTTTCATATTCATATCTTATTTTAACATACTTCCTGAGCAATTAACAAAAGTTCATACCTAAATATTTGGTTCAAGCGTTACACAAGTCACATAATTTTGTTTTTAGAAATTGTTTAAGAAACAAAAAAATCAAAACAAATTACCTACCAAATTCCTTATCCCCATTTGGTATAGGTAATATAATTTCCATTTAAAACTCATTTTTCTAAAAATACCAAAATAGCCAAAAATATCCGAAATAAATTAAAAACAAGAACAAAAAAAATAACATAACCGAAGAAAATAGAAAACCCCTTGTAGATACAAATATAGCTGAAGTATATTTTTCTTATTTCAAAATATTTCCAAACCCATAGATATACAATCTCAATACGATACTGATCGGTGTATGGTGTAGTTTTTTTTTTTTTTTTTTTGTGTGGCATCACATCATCACTCTTCTTCGTCATGCTGCTGCCGCACTGTGATTTGATTCTGAATCTGAATCTGATGCGGGGTGTTCCTGGGCCTATTTTTTCGAATGTGCCGCATCGTAGTATCAAAAAGTACAAGTGTTTCATCTATACAATTTCGAACTCATAGTTCATTGTTCAATGTTTCAATCAGATCGGAGGCATATTCTTTACATACATATACACTAAGATACTCCTATATCTGTGTAAATTGTAAACCAGCAGCGATGGATGGATCGAAAACCAAGATCGGAATTCCGACCGAATTCGACCCGTGCGTCGACTGCCTGACGACACGACAAGGATCGAACACCATGACTATGACGAAGACGACTGCGACGACGATAAAGACAACGCACCACTATGGATGATGTTGATGCTGATGATGATGATGATGATAAAAGAGAGGGAGAGAAGAAGAAGAAAAGCGGGAAAAATTGTTTTCCACAAATTTTTCATTTGACTATAAAATATGTAAATGCTGCTATTATTGGGACGCCATATACTCGTACGTGGCAATCTGTGGTATTTTTAAATGCATGAAGGGGCAGGCGCGATCGGTCTAAAATATGCCACAACAACAATGAACAATTCTGATTTACGCATCCAATGGATGCTAAGGCTGACGAGTAGCCCGACGACGCACGACGCGACGGAAAGACGGAGACGAAGATGAGATGGAGACTCGCAACATTGGGATGTGAACAGGCGAAATAAATTCTCCGGCCAATGAGTCAATAATTTATATTTAAATTTGTATTTTCAAATAAAAACCAAAACAAAACTGTATCTTTCGTGATGCTGTGCTGCTGCAGCTGGCACTTATTTTTTGTTTAGGGTATTCTGAAGAATTTCCTTTGAAAACCACAAGTTCCGTAGGTGCATTATAATTTCGTATAAAAGCTCTATATTTAGGGAGAGTGATAAAATTTAAGAAAGTTGGAATTAATCAGTGATGGCAGTATCTGAGTCCGACTGGACTAAAGCGATCATTTTCATTTTTAACTTTATGTACTCAAGCTTCTGGTTGATCCTAATAATAAAATTGAAAATTAAGCATCTGCTTCTTGACTTTTGTGGCATGGAATGTGCAATGTGCACTCATATTCTTTTAGTCAGAGTCAGAGTCAAAGTCAGACCCACCACCATCGCCATCGACATCGCCTTTGACTTTGCCATTGCCATTGCGATCGCGATCGGGGGGAATTTAAGTGGACTTGGAGTGCACTCTCCATAGTACAGTGATCCATTCCGTCCGTCTTCCATCGTACATTGCGGTCCATTGGTCCATCGTTTTATGGTACATCGTGCATCGTCGTCTTCATCGTCGTCATCGTCTGTCCTGTCCATTCTCTGTGTGTCTGGGATCTGGAAGTCTTGATGTAACAAATTACAAGACCAAGGAGATAACTTGTCCGAAGCGGCATCCGATTTAAATCTCTGCGCGGCTGTAAGAACACTCCGCAGGGTAAAATCAATTAATGGAATCTTTCTTCATTATTTTTATTTTTATTTTATATATTTCTTTATTTTTGTTGTTGTTGTTGTTGATTTGTTCGTTGTTTTATTTTAATTTTAACCGTTGTCGCCACCGCTGCTGCTGTTGTTGCTGTTGCTATTGCTGTTGTTGAATGTTTCTTTGGTTCTTTATTGAGATACTTTTGCAATACCACTTCTCGTCGGACACACTTAATGGAATAAAATTCCTCCAGAGTTCATTGCTGGTCTTTTGTATCAATGTTAACTACTAGTAAGTTAAGTATATCTGTAGAACTTGATTCGCGTATATAGAAGTTCATGTTTCTTTATTTTGTTTTTATTTATTGTTGTTGTTGTTATTGCTGTGTCTGTCTGATGCGGTTACTATTGTTAATGGTTGATTCTTTCTTTTACTATATTAATTGATTGTTCTTCGATTTTGCTATAAATATATAACATAAGAACAATATAACTTTTACTTCGGTCACAGTAACTTAACTATTAGTTTTCCGTAAAATTAAATTCAAAGGTATAGTTAATGGTCTTCATTAAAGAAATCTAATCAACAACTTAACTAACAGTCTTCTTAAAGCCCTTTACTATATTCATCTTTCGTATGTAGTGTAAAATGAAAAGATTTCACAATTGTAATTAAGGTAAATCTTTTATACAGCCATGGGACAGCCTTTATCTAGGTATCCTCATTTCGATTTTTCATAAAAGCTGAGGGAAGTTTCTTAATCATAGTTAAATAAAAAAGTTATAGGAAAGGTTGTTTAAAAAAATTCATTCAGAGAAACAATTTTTACAGTTTAAAATTTTACATTTTTTGCTTTTTTAACTTTATAATTAAGCTTATTAAGAAAATGTTCAGAGAAAAACAGATTTTCAAAAAATTGTTAAGATCCAACACAGTTTAAATTCTTTTTTGCATTTATATTTCTGGTTAGGTAAGTGTTTCTGCCTAAGACACAATATTTTTCCATTCTTTACAATCCCAAACATGCTTGGTTTTTCAATCAGAGGTTCAGTTTCACTTGCACTCTCGAACCTGGGGTCTACCATTTAAAGATTTTCCTATCCAGAACGTTGAATTTCTTGGCTCCTTGAAGCTGAGTTAATGTAAAGGTTAATTTTTCAACCTTGAAGATTACTTCATGCAAATGTTGACCTTGACTGCGCCTCAAATGGTCCATCCGTTTAGTCCAATTTTGGCATAATCTTTCCAACATTTCGGCCGGTATCTCACAAATAAATGCTTCAATGTTGTCCTCCAATGCGTCAATTGAAGCGGGCTTGTCTGTATAGACATGAGCTTTAACATAGCTCCACAAAAAATAGTCTAAAGGCGTTAAATCGCACGATCTAGGCAGCCAATCGACCGGTCCCGAACGTGAAATAAAATGTTCACAGAACTCGCCTCTCAATAAGTCCATTGTTGCGAGTGCTGTGTAGCATGTGGGCACCGTCTTGTTGAAACCACATGTCATGCAAGTCAAGCTATTGCATTTTGGGCAAAAAAAAAAGTTGGATATCATCTCACGGTAGTGCTCACCATTCACAGTTACGTTACGATTCGCATCGTCTTTGAAGACGTACGGTCCAATGATGCCACCAGCCCATAAACCGCACCAAATTGTGACTTTTTCTGGATGCATTGGTAGCTCTTGCAATGCTTCTGGCTGATATTCACTCCAAAATCGACAATTCTGCTTATTTACGTACCCATTGAGACAAAAATGAGCAGGCGATGAACTTTCTTAACAGAGCACGCATTTTGATAATAAAATTCAATAATTTGCAAGCGTTGTTCCTTTGTAAGACGGTTCATGGTTAAATTTTAGACCAAACTGAAGATGTTTGACAGTAAAACAAAACACTAAACGTGTGTCAGGTGTTTAAACCAGTGTTGCCAAAAAGATAATAACTAAAAAATCACCCTATATTTGATATGTGCTCGAACAGAGGACTTAAGATCCATTAAATATTCTTTTTTTTTAAATTAACACAATAACAGTTATTTGTTTATTTATTTATTTATTTCGTCAATCAAGTTACAAACTTTTTATAGACACATTAATAACAATAGAATATAATATATACATAAATCTTCGATATTTAAATAATAATAAAAAAAAATAACTGTTACACTAGACTCAATACATTTTTCTTAATTACATTTCTATTTACATTAAAGTCAATAGCTGAGTCAAATTCATTGAAATTTATACAAGCATTTGTGATTGGATTATGTCTAGCATAACTTGTACTATGGTAAGGAACATGTAAAAAATCGCCATCTCTTGGGCGCAAGCTACGAGCTGCAGCGTAAATATTAAACATTGATAACAACGTTGGACAATCAATATTAGAACTGAGGACATCATAAGCAAAAAGGACAGAATATAATTTTCTTCTCAAAACTAGAGGTTTTAAGTCTATAAGAGTACATCTAGTCTCATAACATGGAACATCTGAATTTTTATAAATTTTACGCAAAGCAAACTTTGTAAATTTTTTCTGAACCTTTTCAATACGATAAATGTTCGATTGAGTGTAGGGATTCCATATAACGCAACAATATTATAACAGCGGTCTAACAAGAGATAAGTATAGTGTTTTTAGTGTATAAGGATCATTAAAAAGTTTTGAATTTCGAATTATGAAGCCCAACATTGAGTTAGCTTTGGAAATGACATGATCTATATGAAGTGAAAAACTCATTTTGGAGTCAAAAATCACTCCTTGGTCTTTCTGACTATCAAGTCTCTGCAAAGAATCAAAACCAAGTTTGTATTTAAAAAACAAGGGATTTAAGATTTTTGAATAAGTAACAACACTACATTTACCGTTGTTAAAATAAAACCCATTTAATTTACACCAAAAAAGTACTTTATTTAGATCATTCTGGACATTTTCCGCATCTTCAAGACATCTTATGCTGCTGAAGAGTTTAAGATCATCAGCATACAAAAGACATTTTGTGTGTAGAAGATATTGCGGTAGGTCGTTAATAAAAATAATGAAAAGGAGCGGTCCAAGATGGCTACCTTGTGGAACGCCGGAAAAGTTCATTTATTCTTTAGAAAACACATTACCAATTTTAACATATTGTTTTCGCCCAACTAAGTAACTTTGAATACATTTAAGAAGCACAGAGTGAAATCCAAACAATTCAAGTTTTCTTATTAGAATATTATGTTGAACACGATCAAATGCCTTCGAAAAATCGGTATAGATAGTGTCAACTTGTAATCGTTTTTCCATACAGTCAAGGCAGTAGTTTGTAAAAATTGATAAGTTTGCCACTCATAAATCCGTGTTGGAATTCAGAAATATAGTTCCTAACTAAAGAATATAATTTGTTTTTCACTATTGCTTCAAATACTTTAGAGCTTTTAGACCCTGCTTTATGGAGTGGAGTGATTATAGAAGACTTCCACGTGTCTAAAAATATTCCTTGGCTTAAATATAGGTTAAAAATGTAGCAAAGTGAACCAGCAAGGTTGTATCTACACTCCTTTAAGAGAATTAGTGGGAAATTATCAGGTGCTACTGAGTAATTATTATCAAGGGAGGATAAAGAGGCTAGCACATCATAAACAGATAAATTTAGAGCATCCATATCATTAAAAGAATGATAATGCGTCATTCCATCGTAATTTAAATTTAAATTTATGAAGTTTGATTGAAAAAATGAGGCAAAATTATTGCAAATTGTATCTATATCCTCAGATGAGAGCCCTTTGTACGAAACGTTTAATGGAATTCCAATCGATTTTCGTTTTGTATTTAAAAATGACCAAAAACATTTTAAATTAGTTTTAATTTTCGATTCCAGAGAGCAAATGTACTGCTTATATGTAAATTTCTTCCAACGGTTTATGCTCTAGTTAAGTAGCCAGCTGCATTCCTCTCCTTACAGTTCACCCGTAATACTCGCGCTTCTAGGAATGCTCATCAGTATACCCTCGAGGCCAACTTTGGCCGAACTGTCAAAGACAGAGATTCGTTTTTTAGCCGTACTACGCGAATGTGGAATGCCTTACCACACTCTGCACAAACCAATGTGCACCGACATCTTTTTTCAAACCCTCTCTCCTCTTCCTGTGCACACTGTGCCTCTGCAGAATAAGGGTAGTAATATACCCTTGAGTGTGTGCTTATTATAAAAAAAAAATAAAAAAGAGGCTGGGATGCGACCCACACTGATAACTTACCATCCCGTCTGTCGATTTGTCTTGCTTAAAAGTTTGTCTATATGTATCAATTTTTACCAAATTTGCGTACTATTTTTAGTAAATTTTATTTTTTTATGAAAAAACGGACTGTTGGATTTTTATAAAAAAAAATTATTGAATATCGAAAACAATATTTTCTGTGAAATAAAATAAGTTTGAAGCCAATATTTGTAATTTTTGAAAAGCTTTTTGAGTCGAAAATCAATTTTTACCAATTTTTGTAAAATTTTTTTTTCGGTTTTTAATTTTTTGTAAAAATGCTGTCAATTCGATTTTTTTCAAAATTTTACTGAATGTTGACAAATAAAATGTTGAAAGATAAAAGTAGTTTAAAGCCAATATCTCAAAGTTTTGAAAAGATATTTGAGTCGAAAATCAATTTTTACCAACTTTTATACATTTTTTTTTAGGTTTTTATTTTTTGTAAAAAGAACTGTCAATTCGATTTTTCTCAACATTTTTCAGAATGTTGAAAACAACATTTCTTATAAGATAAAATAAATTTGAAGCCTTAATCTCAACTTTTTGAAAAGATATTTAAATCGAAATTCAATTTTTACCAACTTTGAGTATAATGTTTTTTTAGGTTTTTATTTTTTATAAAAAAGACTGTCAATTAAATTTTCCCAAAATTTTATCAGATGTCAAAAACATTATTCTTCGTTGCACAAAATTGTTTTGGAGATGAAATCATATTTTAGTCGTAAAATTTTCGAGGTGACAAATTTTTATTTTCAGTTTTTTTGATTTATAAAAATAAACGTTAATTGGATTTTTTTCAAAAAACATAATTGTTTTGTATCACGTTGCAATCTATAATATAAAATTTAATTCAAGTCTCTAGCGACATTGGTTCATGAGATATTTAGGGTTAACCAAAATTTTCACCTTTTTTTTAAACTGCTATGGTAAAAAAAACACCCACGCAATTTTATTGAGAGTCCTTTCTGCATCTTTCTACCTTATTATCTGTATAACAAAATTTATTTGAAGTCGATATCTCTTCTGGTTCTTGAGCTATGGACGACGAAAAAAACGTCGCGAACGTTCGGACGTACGGACATACGGACGTACGAACGTACGTACACACGCACGCACAGACATCTTTCTAAAAATCTTTTATTTCGACTCTAGGAACCTTGAAACGTCGAGAAATGTCAAAATTTTCAATTCGACAAATCGGACCCATTACAATAACTTCCTATGGGAAGTTAAAAATGTGAAATTTGAAAAATAAACAATGTCTCAGATTTAATTAATATAATTCGCCAAAAACTTAACAAAAACATTGATATTTTTAAACTAAAATGCATAATTTCTTAACTTGCGCCCAACGTGAAACCCACAATTGTTTGATTTCTCTTACCATATTTTCATTATTAAATTTTTAAAAATTTGTTAAATGACCTAAAATAGTATAAAGGGTTAAGGCTGTCATTAAAATTAGACTTAGTTGTGTTTCACTCACAGGATTTTAGAAATGAAACCATCTTTAAGGAATTTTGAACGAGTACAAAATTCCTTGGAATTAAATCACATAAAACAAGCAAATGACTTCCAATAGGTCCAAATAATCAACTGCCATATTTTCCCTTTCAGCAAACATTCTGACATGTTACTCAATTAAATATCATTAAACGTCTATATGAAGAAGAAGGTGCCTATGTTTATCAGTCACGACCCTGAGATGCATTCACTCCAGACAAAATTGAGACCTTAAAGGAAACACGTCAAAAAGCTGCTACAGCATGCATTTCAAGTTGTCTCCCAAATTCATATTTCTTTCAGTTGAATTCAGTTGAATCCTTCCACAGGCAGAAAATGATGACCACATACATACCTATCACTTTTTCTTCCTTCCACCTCCCAAAAGATAACTATACATATGTATGTATATATGTATATGCAATCCCTTTTTAACTATCTTATAGGTAATACCTCTATTCAAATCCCATCCATCAAACAACTGCCATCGCAGATAAACTCAAAATGACTTGTCAATAAGTTTTGAATTCAATTAAAAAAATCCTTTAACTGCTGTCATCATCGTGTGTGCCGCCGCGCCGTGCGTCGTCGTCGTCGTCACCGCATCCATTGGGGCTTCCTAAAAGAATAAAATTTAAATTAAAAAATAAAAGAACAACAAAAAAAAAACATAAAAATTATAAATATTTTGACACCTGCCACTTTGCCATATGTAGATGCATCAAGATATACAAAAAAGCAATAATATCAAGCCCATCACGTACGTGTGTAATTGAAATATAACAACAACACACAAACACCCATACTTTTCTCTTTTCTTCACTTCTTAATAGCGGAATACGAGTATACTGAATACCTGAACTGAACTGTGCGCGTTAAAAAATTGAAACTCAAAAGACACAGCGGAAGTGCATTTTGCTTATGCAGGTCGCGTGCATCCATCAGTGTACGAGCATAGTGTATATAGTGTATCCAGAATCAGAGAGTTCCAGAGTTCCAAAGCCAGCCAGAGATTCATTCAAACGAGAATCCAATATTTAAATCCGTTCAGTTATGGGTACAGCAGCAGAGCGCAGCGACACAGATACACACACACACACATACATTGGAAAAGCAGAAGAAAAAGTAGGTACCTCTGTTTGTGTGTGGAGTATCTGTGTGTAGAGCGTTCGACTCTCTTTTCATTTTTAAAGTCCATTTATGCTTTAACAAAAGATTTCCTCAAAAAACAAAAACCCACAAATAAAAAGCCAGCAATCCACCAGATTGCCATTTTAATTCAATGCATCGATGTATCTTTTAACTTTTCTCATCATCATTATCATCATCATCATCATCATCGTTCGTCGTCATCCTCCTCCTCATCGCTTTATGAGGTCTCTGCACCCCCTACTCCTCCCTAAAAGCCTCCCCCTCCAAGGGGTAAAGCGTCGAGCTTCAGCCAAAGGCAACTCGGTTCATAATATGCTGATGATGATGATGATGAAGAATGTGAAGAAATAAAAGGCAAACGGCAACGGGCAACGGGCAACGGACAACAAAACAACAGCAACACCAGTGGTTGATGTTTTATATTGTATAGCGGTAGAGGTAGCATAGGAGGCGGGAGGCTGAGATGGGGGCTCGGAATTATAACGATTGTCTAATTGCGAACGTTTTGCGAATGTGTGGAAATAAATTGTGTTATGTTTTTTGTTTCGCTAAGTAAAACAGCACAAACAAACAACAAACAATAAAAGACAACAACAAAATACGGGACAACAAAATAATATTCCAAAAGAGAAACAAACCATCGAAAGAGAGAGACAGAGAGAGAGAGTTATTATTTTTTTTTAAATATATATTTTATATCCAACGACGAATAAAATATCCAACATGGAAATATCGAGGTCAGTCCAGGTCATGCCACTTTAAAGCGAGCAATATTGTGTGTATACAAAGTGGCAACGATGCGATGCGATCGATGGCGATGATGGTGTGGTGGCTGATATGGTATAGAGTTGAAGTTGGAGTTAGGATTGGAATTGTGAGTTTTGTGACTTGGGCTTGGGACTTGCGACTTGCGACTTGGGAGTGGAGACGAAGAATTGTTGTTGTCGGGCGAAAATATAGTATAAAAGACGCAAAGAGGTGAGCGTGAGCAAAAGCATAAGCAAGCATGGATTATGCATGGGTCGCATTCGTATAACATATAGAAGTCGTCGTCGCTGTTGTTGTTGTTGTCGTAGCCTCGCAGCGCAGCTCGCAGAAGTATGCGAGGAGCGACAAAATGAGGAGCTTGAACTAAATGCTGCCACAGTTGGCAAATTAATTACACGCGTCCATTGAAGTGAAGCATCAACGATATATCATTGGGGGATATCAAGTGTTTAGGGTTACCGTGGTGCGAGATGTTGTGTATGATTGTTTCTATTTCAACAACGGGATTTGCAGGTGTGTTTTCTCTCTGTTAATTTCTTAAGTGCAAACTTTTAATAGGATTTTTCTCTTTGTTCTATATTTGAAAATATTTATACATATGTATATTGAATACACCTAAGCCCGGAACTACATGTCCTACGCACTAGAAGAGTTATGACTACTCTTAAAATGATTAAACATGGTGCGGGAGTTAGAAAAATAGGTAAGAACTCTAAAGATGTGTTTTTTTTTATGATTTATTGGAATCTTAGGGAAATATAGGAACAGGTGAGGCATTGCAGATGCACATTCCTATGTTTTAGCTTGAGAGAAAATCTCTGTTCTTAGCTGAGCCTGAGTTGAAAGATACATGGGCTCTAGGTTAAACTAATGTTTGTTTTGCTGGAATCAGTGAAATTGCCTAAGGGGAGGATTGCTCGACTCCTTTAATTCTCGAACTAAAGGGTCGGTAAGAAAAACGACAGTTTTAAAAGAAATTAAACAGAGTGTTACGAATTTCATAAGATTTCATGATGAATTTTTTTCTAACAGTGACTTAACAGAGCACTTTTTCTGAAGCTGGAACTTCTCTGAACTTTTTAAGAGAGATTCATTTGTGTTGGATAAATTAATTTTGTAAATTTTTAAATTTCTTTGATACAAGTGTACCAACAATTAAATAAAAATGACGCAACAGTTCGTATAAAAGCAGGGCCCAGTGACTTACAACTCTTAATCATTTTTGAGTGTGTGACATATGACAGGGATGGAGGAGACCTACATTTTGTATGCCGAATCCGAATGGCTTATTTTAGAAATAACTTTTCATGACAAGAATTATTCTTGTAAGATTTATCAATTCCTCGCAACAGGGAGTAACCGTGTAAAAAATTGTATGTGGCACAGGTAGGGATTGAACCCAAGCCTGTGGCATGACAGCCCTCCCCCAACTATCACCAATTGTAAGCAGTGTTTAAATAAGGTCGAACTTCTAAATGGTTTTGAAAAGTGAACCTTTGATCTAGTCGATGTGTTGCTCTAAAAATTTTAGTCAAAGTCCGATCTAGGAAATAATAATATGGTCCAATTACCTAATCTAAAACATTATAAAGGGGTTTTTCAATTAGGGCAGATAGATGTTGAAATGGAATAAAACAAGCTGTGTGTGAGGTTTTAACAAAATTATTTTTGTAATTAAAAGGCGCATGTGTGCCATTAAGTGTGGAAATATGACATCATTCAAATGCCCGCCTCGGCTTCTTACGGTGGCACGGATCCGAGTGGTCCAATTTTTAATGACTCTTCCACATAGATCCGGCTGAATATGAGCAGTGGCATGTGTTATGTTCACCTTAAGGGCATCGTTCGATTGTGGTATATTACCTGCGACTTCAAGAAATCCCACAGGAAAAAGTCTAGCGGAGTCAAATCGCATGAATTTGGTGGCCAATTCACATCACCCCTGCGAGAGATAAACTTACCCTCAAATCGTTCATGCAAAATATCAATCGTGGCGTTTGCTGTGTGGCACGTAGCGCCATCCTCCTGGAACCACATGTCCATATGGTTCAATTTGGGCCACAGGAAATAAGTTATCATCGTTATGCAGCGCTCGCTGTTGACGGTAACCGCTTCACTAACGTCGTCTTCTAAAAAGTACGGACCAATTGCGCCACCGCCGGCTCAAAATCCACACCAAACAGTAACTTTTTAAGGATACATTATAACCTGGTGAACCTCGCGTGGGTTGGTGTCGTCCCATATACCGCAATTTTACTTGTTAACACAGCCATTCATCCAAAAATTCACCTCGTCACTAAAGATGATTTTTCGGACAAAATTGGGATCCTCTTCCAAACGATTCGAAGCCCAGCGAACAAACAGCACGCGTTGTCTATGGTCATGAACTTTGAGCTCCTGGGTCAATTGGATTTTGTACAGGTGTAGGACCAAGTCCCCAAGCAAAATTCGCCAAGTTAAAGTCTGCGAAAGGCCTCGTGCTCTGCTGTATACTTTCATGGACCGCGGCGATGTTCTCGGCGATCTTGCGTTCCTTGAACGTACAGGTGTTGGATGATTGTTTACTGAAACGGTCGTCTCAAATTTGGCCACCAAACGTTGAAGACTCGATTGTGAAGGGCCACCACGTCTACCGTAAAATGGGCGCAATGGGCGCATCGTTTGAGTTAACTAACACACATAATAAAGTTTTATCATTTGAATGTGCTGTTGAATCGTGTAACATGCCATAATGATTTGGCATAAACAACTGAATAATAAACAAAAGAATTGACAGATGTCACCAAAACGAAATGGCCGCCACGGGGCGCCAAAATCGCGTCAATTGAAAAACCCTATTGATTGGAATAATGGCTTCAGGCATACTACCTACCTGCATAGTGGCTGGCTGCGAGACGATAAAAGTTACGATTTGTTCTTGTGGAACCATAAAATTCCATTTTAAGAATCTTGATGGATTATTAAATCACTTCAAAATCAAACGAAGTCTCTCGACAGGGTCTCTGTTCTTTATTGAGACCGGAACTAGGTCTTTTCATCAGATAGTTGGGATATTTTAGGCTGTCTTTAATTTGAAATAATTCCAACTTTGGATTAGCGTAGTCGAAAAAAATAGATGGCAACCCTTCAAATGCAGGGCATCGCATCATAATCACAGCCAATACACACAATTTACCTTACATTATGCTCATGCTTTGGACTCTCTGTAAAGATACTGTATAGTTCGCATAACCAAACACACTACCACCATCATTACCACCACCGCCCGCCCTCCGCTTATGTTGCACGAACATTTGATGCTCTATGCCACCGTGTGACTGGATGAGGCGCGCGCGCGCACAAATACAAAATAAAACAGCAACGACATAATAACATGGAGCAGAGTATAATCCAAGTATACTCTTACTCCACTGCACCACTCAAGAAAGACCCAACTTCACATCTTATCGCGTCTGGTCCTCGCATATATGTACATAATGCTCTGCCTGACGTTGTCGCATTGCAACTTGCAAAATTTCCGTTTGTGCAACTAAAACAGCGGCGGCGGCCGGTGCTGTGGCGCGTTTGCGCAGTGGATGATGGCAACGTTTGAAGACAGGGCGAGAAAAATAGAAGAAAGAAAAAAAAAAAGCGACAAATGGAGTCAAATGGAATGGAAACTCAAAACGGTATTATGTGATGTTCTTTCATTTATTTAAAAAAGTTTTCTTCTTCTTCCTAGAGTGTTTATATGTTGCAAGTATATATGTAAGTAGTATAGGCTTTTAGTTGTTGTGATTGCCGCAGCTGCAATATAGCGCTTTTTAAAATTTTTCTCCCCACCTGAACAATGTGTGCATAAGTATAGATTGGCACAATGCACTGCACATGCATGCCTCATTTCATAACTGTTTTCATCTTGGATTCAGATTGTAGTTTGAGGAATGCGTAGCTTACCGTCGTCGTTGCGTCGTTATCCTCGCCACCACCGCCACAAAGCTGCGGACAACGTCAACATCAACGACTGTAATGGCTCTGACTACGACATCGAGACCGACGACGAGCAACGACGGTGAGCATACGCACCAAAGCAAAAACCTGTGTATTGCAAAGGTTCACCGGTTTCAATTGAGCTCTATGTGCATAACAAATAACAACTGTTCAATGTGTAATTGATCGATAATATACGAAAACGCCGCCGCCACCGCCACCGCTACTACCACCATTATTACTCTGCAGAACTGCACTGTATTATAATACAGTAGATGGGTATTTCTCTGTTTCGTTGCAGATTTTCCCTCAAATGTCGATCGTACTTGGTCCCATGCCCATCGCTTTAACACAAGAGTGAAGAAACACGCAAACAATCGCCAGCAAACTGATCTATCGAAACTATTGATCTACCATCACCTATCTTCTTATTTGCTGGATATTTTATGGGCACAGGGTGCCTATCAACCTCTGGACCAAACATTAGTGTCTCAGAAATAAATTAAACAAAATGGCCGCAAGAACTGTCAAAATCTTTATACCGATAAGAAATTGTAGTTAGTTACTTACTTACTTAAGGTGAGACTACAGTCCTGTGTGAACTAGGGCTTCACCCAACAAACTTCTCCATCTAGCTCGGTCCCTAGCTCCAGTTTCGTGCTCCAAGTTGGGTGAGGTCACTTTCCACTTGTGCGCGCCACCTGATCCGCGGTCTTCCGTAGATTACACGAAGAACTTTTATCTCGAAACGACCGCTTTTATCATAGTCCATGCTTCTGCACCGTATAGTAAGACAAGGATGATGAGGATCTTATACAGCGACACTTTAGTCGCTCGAGAGAGGGCTTTGCTACTCAATTGCTTTCTTAGCCCAAAGAAACAGCGGTTAGCAAGAGTTATTGTTCCTTTGATCTCAGCGCTGGTGTTGTTTTCTGCGTTCATAGCGGAGCCTAGATAAACGAAGTCCTT
Organism: Eupeodes latifasciatus; assembly: GCA_920104205.1. Lineage (NCBI taxonomy): Eukaryota > Metazoa > Arthropoda > Insecta > Diptera > Syrphidae > Eupeodes > Eupeodes latifasciatus. The sequence continues at coordinate 159,575,067 of OV049926.1, forward strand.
AACTACCTCAAAGGTACTTCTGTCGATGGTAACGTTTTGACCGAGACATTGGTGTTGTAAGTCCTTTCTTGATAACAGCATGTACTTTGTTTTGCCCTAATTAACCATTAAACCCATTTTTGCCGCCACTGCCTCAACATTTACAAAAGCGCCGCTGTTGACATCACGCTGAGTTGATTGTTTTAAATGCAGTTCTCATTTGACGTTTATCAAATTGGTATGAGTTGCACTGAAGCCAAGAAACTTAAGGTTAGTCTTTGTTTTTCCTTCTTATACATTATCACTCTCTTCTCTCTTTCACATTAAAAGAGTCAAAAAATGTCAGAAATTAGGCTAACTTCGTATTTAACTTTCAGTTTTCATTCTGACTTATCTTGTGATGACTGGAACAGCCATTTTTAATCTTTGACAGTTTCTTTTGATAGAATGTGACTCAGACAATTTTCACTTCTTACTTTTTTTTTGTGAAGGACTAATCTGTTTGGCCTTTAAACCTACAACACCCTGTATAGCCTCGAGTATCTTATATGCACTAACTAATTGCGAGATATTTATTACACTCTTGCGCAGTGTACCTAGATATTGTACCTACAGCATTAGAGTGGCAGCAATCGATGGATAGTGTTATGGATGTCGATGGTGTGTGCATAGCATAGCATGGAATAGCATAGCCCATCAGGCTGAATGGCGGGCGGCCTCGATTTATCTCTCGCTCTTCTTGTCTTTTGTTGTTGTGGTGAAAGTAAAGAGCCATTGTGAAGTACCTACTCCCGATCACTGACCACAAAAGAAGCGTTTCCTAACCAATTGCTTCGCTTTGGTTTGGTTGGTAAGGCTTCCTTATTTTCCCCCACAAAATAAAATCTTCCTCTCGTCCGTCGCTTGGCGGCGGCGCGGCCGGCGCGGCGGTGGCGTCGTCGCTCGTCGTCATAGTCGTCATTTCTACGGTCGGTCCTCGCGGAATAGTTTGTGCAGCATTCATTTCTCTTTATTTTCCGATGTTTTGTTTTTATTTTTTTTATGTTTTGGAATTTCTTTTCAATGATTTTTGTTTGTGTTTATTTGTACGAGAAGAGTAACCAATAATATAATAACACCATCGTCAGTCAGTAAGTTACAGTAACAACACCATCCCAACAATAAGCTATATGAAGTGGTTAATAAGCCTTAGTTCCATCATCAAAGCCAAACAGACTTCTCTCACTCTGGATTTCATTATTATTATATGGATGAATACAATGGGTTAAAGTTTTAAGCAATTTATTAGGTAAAGTACTGTTTGAAAAATTGTTTCATAAAATATTTATATTCAATCAAAATGAACACTCTGAAATTAAATATAGTGGTCTGTCAGTCAGTCTACACTTCTATTATAGCTTTAGTTTAAACCAATAAAAAAAGCCTGATTTGCTCAAAATTTAAAACTTGTAGCTCCTATGGAATAATAAACTATTTTAATTTACTTCAGCGACCTGTCAATTTTTACCAACTGTCAAAATAATTGTTTTACAGAATCCAAAATCAATCAAAATCCAATTTGAAAAAAAACTAAGGTCACAAAAAGAACCAAAATGGTTATTGTTTTACCATTGCAAAAAAAAACTCAAAAAAAAAATTGTGTATTTTAAATTATGATTTTTCAATGTTTCAGAATTTTAGTTTTGAAATTTAAATCTCTAGGAACTATGTTGGAACTTAAACTATTACAATTCTAATTTAATTTAAATTAAGTCTATCCACAATGGTTGAAACAGTTGATAAACAATTTTGATGCTTTTTCTGCACAGCACTGTAAAAAAGCATCTGAGCGCCAGAAAATGTTATTAAATGGGAAAAATGAGCATTGAAAAGGGGGCCAGGGCCAGGGCAAGCAATACAATAATATAAAACTATAAAGTAAGTAGTAAGTAAGTTGGGTATATAAAATGTGAATTATAAGATTGACGCAAAATAAGGTAAGAAGAAAAAAAAAAGAAACAGAAAATATAATAATTATAGAAAGTATTAGTTTAGCTTTCATTATATTATTACCTTTTGATAGTATTGTATTGTTACGTCGTTATAATATGAAATGTTTGCTCTTATACCTCTGTACCTCTGTACCACGCTGCGTAACCTACCTAATATGGTACATCAATTATTTGTTGTTGAGTGTGTATGATGGTGTAAAAGATGTAAAGAAGGTATCACGTCAGTCAAGTGAAGGCAATATGACATAGATATTGTTTTTTTTTTGTTGTTGTCTTACTTAAGTTTGACTTCATAATGAAGACATACATAATAATAAGTCGGAACTGGAATAAAATTATTATGATGATATTTTTTTTTTTTTTTTTTTTTTTTTTAGTTCTTATGTTAAGAGATTTATAGAGTTATTATGAGTACCTTAGTTGAGTACTGTTTTTAAGATTACAAAAATTCTTAATAATTTTGAAACACCCACATGGTGTTGGAGAGGTCATCTTAAATAAGTTTTTATTTTAACAAGTGTAACAGATATTGGGATTTTGAACACAAAAACTGCAATGAAATTGAAAATTTCGTGGGTGGTTTTTTTACCATAGCAGTTTAAAAAAAAAGGTGAACATTTTGATTAACCCTAAATATCTCATGAACCAAAAACGCTAGAGACTTGAATTAAATTGTATATAATATACTGTAACGTGATACCAAACAAGTATATTTTTGGAAAAAAAATCCAATTAACGGTTTTTTATAAATCAAAAAAACTGAAAAAAAAAATTTGTCACCTCGAAAATTTTACGAATACAAAATGATTTTATCTCCAAAACAATGTTGTGCAAAGAAAAATAACGTTTTTAACATCTGCTAATATTTTGAGAAAAATCTAAGTGACAGTTTTTTTATAAAAAATAAAAACCTAAAAAAACATTACTCAAAGTTGATAAAAATTGAATTTCGAATCAAATATCTTTTCAAAACCTTGAGATATTGGCTTTAAACTACTTTTATCTCTTAAAAAATATTGTTTTCAACATTTGGAAAAATTTTGAAAAAAATTAAGTTGACACTTTTTTTTACAAAAATTAAAAACTTTAAAGAAAATTTAACAAAAGTTGGTAAAAATTGATTTTCGACTGATATATCTTTTCAAAAATTTGAGATTATGGCTTCCAACTAATTTTAACCCATAATAAATATTGTTTTCACCATTGGAAAAAACTTTGAGAAAAATCGAATTGACAGTTTTTTTTACAAAAAATATAAACCTAAACAAGAAAATTAATAAAAATTAGTAAAAATTGATTTTCGACTCAAATACCTTTTCCAAACTTTGAGACATTCATTGGCTTTAAACTAATTTTACCTTTCAAAAAATATTGTCAACATTCATTAAAATTTTGGGAAAAATGGAATTGACAGTATTTTTACTAACAAAAAAAATACTAAAACTTGGTAAAAATTTAAAAACTTGTTTTATTTCAAAGAAAATATTGTTTTCGATATTCAGTAGTTTTTTTTTATAAAAATCAAATCTACAAGAAATAGTACGCAAATTTGGTAAAAATTGATGTTCGGTTCTTGATATTTCTCAAATTAATGTCATTCATCCAATTTTTAAAAATTTAAGAAATGCTACTGTAAGAGACTTCATCTCTTACGATCATTTCTTTAATTAAGATTATTTGAAAGAATATATATTTCAAACACATGGCAACCCATTTACGATATCATGCACTTGCATAAATTTAAAGAGACAAGCTTTTCGAAATATTCTTATGTTTTATAAAACATATGTTATTATGTATTTTAAGAGTAATCTCTCAGCTTATGATAACAGAACTATCGAATGATATTCTTATGTTCTTACTATGTATTTATTTGGTTTTTACTGTTTTTGCTTCTTCTAAGCTTTCAAACAATGATATGTATGGTTTTTACTGTTTTTGTTTCTTCTAAGCTTTCAAACAATGATATGTAAATTTTAGTCTGAATAAAGATTTTAAACGATTAACATGTTTTTTTATGTAAAGTCTGCATGTTAGTTTTAATTTTGCTTGTTTTTTATATACGCTTTTGCATGCTTGCTTTTATAAAATAATAATTTTAATTGAAGAACGCTTACAATCTATCAGAAGTGAGATAAAGTCCTCGCCTTTAATTAAATCGTGATTGCATGTTTTAACGATTAATTAATGTTTAAATTTTTTTGAATTCTTGCACGTAAAATTATTTTTAATTATGAATGCAAATGCACATGCTTTGAATTTTTTGCAAACTGCAAAAGTGCAAAAACTTAAAGAAAAGCTAGCTGAGATGAATTTGGCTACTCATGGTACAAAGACTACTCTTAAGGCCCGTTTAAACGAAGCCATCGAATCGCTTGAGCCTGATCAGGTGGAAATATTTTTCCCTGAGGCTGATGAAGAAGGTGAGACAAGTGCTGATGACGAGTCGGTAAATGATGATGATGCTGTGTCGCAGCGTCTAGAGAGGCTTCGAGAATTAGTGAAGAAAAAGGAAGAAATTGTTGCGTTGGAAAAACGTTTGGCTGAACTCAATGCTAACAGCCCTGTCCGTGAGTTTCCGCGTACTGGTTCTTTTCACTCGTCACGTGACATCGAAGATTCATTGCCTTTGTTCAGTGGTGATGATAATTACCCCATTATTAAGTGGATTCAGAACGTCGAGGACGCAATGGTCACTTACCACTTGACTGAGTCTGAATCTTTCATTTATTTTAAACGACTCCTCAAAGGTACCGCTAGGTTGTTCTTGCGGTCAAGGTCGTTTCGTTCATGGCAAGAACTAAAAGTTGCTTTGATGTCCGAATTTCATCATCACACAACCGCAACAGACGTCCACAATACGTTGCGAAGTCGAAAGAAACGCAGAGACGAAAATTACCAGCAGTACGTATTGGCCATGCAGGAGATTTCTTCATCTGCAGAAATTGACGAGCAGGACTTGATTGCGTATATAATCAAGGGAATCCCAGATTCATTATTTAACAAGCAGCTTATGTTAACTGCAAATACCATCGCTGAGCTAAAGGGAATTCTACGCAAGTATGAAAAAATGAAGTCAGAAATGCAACCATCAACATCCTTTTACAACAGACCTGTACCCAATTCCAAACCTTTGCCACGTGCCGAAACAAAGGTTAAATGCTACAACTGTAATGAAGCTGGGCACATGTCAAACAACTGTCCTAAGCCTCCACGAGAAAAAGGTTCTTGTTTCCGTTGTGGACAAAAGGGGCACATCGTTACCAATTGCCCACAAAAATCTTCGGTTCTGGTTGTCCAGAATGAAAATTTATCTAATGAAACTCCAATTTCAACTTTGATGACCGATTTTCATGGAGTCTTGGAGTATGAGCTTGCTTCTGCGAATCGTGAGGCCGAAATTTTTGGAGTTCGCATGAACATCATGACAATCATTGATACTGGAAGTCCAATAAGCTTTATCCAGCAACAATATGTGCCACCATTTTTAATGACGTCACTTGAGCCATCGCCTTGCAGTTTTGTTGGTATTAATAATTCCAAATTGGATATCTTAGGTAATTTATTATGTAAAGTAAAATTTTATGCTAATTATGTTAGTTTTTGTATATATGTTGTGAGTGACAAAACAATGAACGATCCGATCCTATTAGGTCGAGATTTTTTAAGAAAAACAAATATTAAGTTAATGATTGGAAATTCTAATACTAAATTAGTAAACGAAAGAGCTGAGGTTAAAGAACAAGACAAAATTGAAAATGTTATTAATTACGAATTAATTGAAGATTTGAATAATGAATTTTATGATGAAGATTCTAACGGAAATTTTGAAGATTTAGATTTTGACGAACAAATTTTAAAAATTGATTTATGTAATAACCGCGACGAAACTCGTTCTTTAAAAATTAATGAAAAGTTATGTTATGATGATAAGATGAAATTAGAACGTTTAGTTTTCGGGAGTTTTACGACTAACGCAAAGTATTCGGATAACGGTTATGAAATGAAGATAGTTTTGACTAATCCTAACAGTTTTTTCAATTGCGCTCCTAGACGTCTACCATATGCACATAAGATTGAGTTGCAGAAAGTTTTAGACGAATTGCTTAAAAATAACATTATTCGTGAGAGTAACTCACCGTTTGCGTCTCCGATAGTGTTGACAAAAAAAAAGACAGGTGAAGTTCGACTTTGTGTTGATTACCGCCATTTAAACAAAGTCACGGTCAAGGATAATTTTCCGTTACCTCTTATAGAAGATCATATTGACCGTTTGAGAAACAAAAAATTCTTCTCGTTACTCGATCTTAAAAGCGGTTTTCATCACGTGAAAATGGACGAAGATTCAATTAAATTTACATCTTTTGTAACACCTATGGGCCAATTCGAGTACCTTCGAATGCCATTCGGGCTTAAGAACGCCCCTGCCGTGTTTCAGCGCTACATTAACAAAATTTTCAAAAATCTAATTAGCTCTGGCAAACTTTTAATTTACATAGACGATTTGTTAGTCGCTACGGAAACAAAAGAGGAACATTTTCTAGTCTTGAAAGAGGTTTTAGATGTTGTCTCAGAATATAGTTTACAGCTACGCCTAGACAAGTGTATTTTTATGTATGAGCAAATAAAATATTTAGGGTATGAGGTTTCATCAAACGGAATAGGTCCAAATGTTGACGGCTTAAGAGCCGTAGCCGATTTTCCTATACCCACAAATGAAAAGAAATTACACTCGTTTTTGGGTTTGTGTTCATATTTTCGAAAATTCATTAAGGATTTTTCTTTGTTGGCTAAGCCACTTAACGATTTATTGAAAAAAGACACAAAGTTCATGTTTGGTGAAAAAGAATTAATTACTTTCAACACATTGAAGCAAACACTTCTTGACGCTCCGATTCTGAGTATATACAACCCTACCGCTGAGACAGAGCTTCACTGTGACGCCAGCAGTTTAGGTTTTGGTGCGGTACTACTACAGCGTCAAGATGACAAAAAGCTTCATCCCATATTTTTTTTTTCTAAAAGATCCACGGATCAGGAATCAAGATACCACTCTTACGAGTTGGAAACTCTTGCAATTGTATATGCGCTTCGAAGATTTCGAATTTATCTTACAGGGATCCGGTTTAAAATTGTCACTGATTGTAGGTCATTGACTCAAACCCTAAGTAAAAAAACTTTAAATCCTAAAATTTCTCGTTGGGCTTTGGAGCTCCAGGATTTCGATTACGTCATTGAGCACCGAGACAGTAAAAGAATGGGTCACGTTGACGCTTTAAGTAGGTGTCATAACATTTTAATTGTTGAGCCTGAATCTTTCGAGCATGCGCTTGCTGCATCGCAGCAAAAAGATCCAATTATAAGAAGGTTAGTTGAAATGCTTGAAAAAAGGGAAAGTTCGTCATATGAACTCATAAACGGACTAGTCTACCGTAAAATTAGCAAGCAAATATTGTTTTATGTTCCAGCTTCAATGGAAAGAAATGTTATTCAAACCCACCATGAAGGTCTATGTCACCTTGGTGTTGAAAAATGTTTCAATTTTTTAAAGAAAACATACTGGTTTCCTAATATGAAACACAAAATCAAACAATTTATAAGTAATTGCTTAAAGTGTCTGCATTTCTCTCCACCTTCTGGGAAAAAGGAGGCAGTCTTACACAACATACCTAAGGGAGACAAACCATTCGAAACTCTCCACATTGATCATTATGGTCCATTACCACCCTCTGCTACGAATAACAAAAAACATATACTTGTAATAGTTGACGGATTTTCAAAATATACAAAACTGTACGCAGTTAAAAGTACCAAGACTAGGGAAACAATTCAATGCCTTCAATCTTATTTTGGATTTTATAGTAAGCCAGCACGTATCATTTCAGATAGAGGTAGTTGTTTCACCTCTATCGAATTTTCAGATTTTTGCCATAAGTATAGCATTCAGCACATTAAGGTGGCCACGAGCTCGCCTCAATCCAACGGCCAAGTGGAACGCATTAATAGGTGCCTTACCCCTATGCTTTCCAAAGAAAGTCAAGGTGATTCAAGTAGTTGGATGAAATTTTTACAAAAGGTTGAGTTTGCTCTAAACAACACAAACAACAAGAGCACTGGTGAATGTCCAAGTATGTTACTTTTTGGTGTTTGCCAAAAAGGTGAAGTTATGGACAATTTGAAAGAATACCTAAATGAAAATATTTTACAGAAAGAATCTAGAAATTTAAAAGAGTTACGCGAAAAAGCAAAGGAAAGAACCGTTGAAAGTCAAAACCGAAACAAAATCAATTTTGATAAGCGCCACAAAAAACCGTTGCAATACAAAGTCGGCGATTATGTATTGATTAAAAATGTCGTGAATACTCCAGGACTAAATAAAAAGTTCATTGCAAAATATAAAGGTCCCTATGAGGTTAAAAAAGTCCTGCCTAATGATCGTTACCTTATTAAAGACTTAGAAAACACCCAGATATCTCGTGTCCCGTATGAAGGCGTATGTTGTCCTGAAAACATGAAGCCTTATATTCAAACATAAATCAAATTTGCAAGTCAATATCTAATATCGATTAATTTTCTATTTTTTTGTTGTAGATTTATTTTATTATTATTATTATTGTAAGCTCTTACCAAAATATAAATTTTTAAAATAATATCACATTAAAATATAAAATAAAAAAAAAAACGATTTTTTATACCATCATCGTATCTTAACAAAAGATAAACAAAAATGTACGAATTCGAAAATATAACAAAAAAAAAAAATGTAAAAAAAAAGAAAACAGGATTTTAATTTTCAATATTAAATCTGATGTAACTTTAATAAATCAAAATTTATTTTAAAAGAATTCAAACTCAAATAAGAATATGATATTAACAATTCTAATGTTATTATGCTAAAAGAAAATGTATTTTAAATGTATTATTATAATTCAAATCAAAAGAAACATTATTACTATGTAATTTCAATTTAAAAATGTATTTTAAAAATAGTGCATTTCATGGAATCGTAAATCGAGGACGATTTATTGTCAGGATGGTCGAGCTGTAAGAGACTTCATCTCTTACGATCATTTCTTTAATTAAGATTATTTGAAAGAATATATATTTCAAACACATGGCAACCCATTTACGATATCATGCACTTGCATAAATTTAAAGAGACAAGCTTTTCGAAATATTCTTATGTTTTATAAAACATATGTTATTATGTATTTTAAGAGTAATCTCTCAGCTTATGATAACAGAACTATCGAATGATATTCTTATGTTCTTACTATGTATTTATTTGGTTTTTACTGTTTTTGCTTCTTCTAAGCTTTCAAACAATGATATGTATGGTTTTTACTGTTTTTGTTTCTTCTAAGCTTTCAAACAATGATATGTAAATTTTAGTCTGAATAAAGATTTTAAACGATTAACATGTTTTTTTATGTAAAGTCTGCATGTTAGTTTTAATTTTGCTTGTTTTTTATATACGCTTTTGCATGCTTGCTTTTATAAAATAATAATTTTAATTGAAGAACGCTTACACTACTAAAATTGGTAAAAATTTGTTTTCGACTAAAAATCTATTTTTAGATTTTCGAACTAAATTATTTTTGTATATGAAAAATATTGTTGGTTATTTTAAAATGTTTAAGAATAATTCAACTAACAACTTTTTTAACCCAACCCTACAAACTTTTAAGCAAGACAAATCGACAGAAGCGATGGGAAGTTATCAGTGTGGGTAGCATCCCAGCCTCTTTTTTTTAATAATTTGGAACACTTTCAACGGTTTTTAAAGATTGCTAATTGATTATTATTAGTACCCGTGGTTAGTGCGTTGGACTGTCATGCCAGAGGTCTTGGGTTCGATCCCTGCCCATGCCATCCAAAGTTTTTTTGACGGGGAATTAACAAATTCTCCAAGAGTAATTCTCGCCATGAAAAGTGCTTTCTCAAATTAGTCGTTCCGATTCGGTTTTAAACTGTAGGTCCCCTCCATCCCTGAGAACAGTACTCGCACACAGGAATGGTTGAGAGTTGTAAGTCAATTAGGCTCTAGTTCTCAACGGACTGTTGCGCCAACCAATTTAATATAATTTAATTGATTATTATTCTATTTTGGCACATAAATTTAAGCAAAAACGCAAACATTCCAAAGTATTAAAAAAAAAAGAGGCTGGGATGCGACCCGCACTGATAACTTCCCATCCCGTCTGTCGATTTGTCTTGCTTAAAAGTTTATCTATATGTATCAATTTTTTCCAAATTTGCGTACTATTTTTTGTAGATTTTATTTTTTTTTATGAAAAAACGGACTGTTGTAATTTTTAACAAAATAACGGAATATCGAAAACAATATTTTCTGTGAAATGAAATAAGGTTGAAGCCAATATTTGTAATTTTTGAAAAGCTATTTTTTTTTTAGGTTTTTATTTTTTGTAAAAAAAACTGTCAATTCGATTTTTCTCAAAATTTTATAGAATGTTGAAAACAATATTTTTTAAAAGATATGATTAGTTTAAAGCCAAATCAAATCTCAAATTTTTAAAAAGATATTTACGTCGAAAATTAATTTTTACCAACTTTTATACATTTTTTTTTAGGTTTTTATTTTTTGTAAAAAAACTCTCAATTCGATTTTTCTCAAAATTGTTTCTTTTGTTGAAAACAATATTTCTTATAAGTTAAAATTAGTTAGAAGCCATTATCTCAAATTTTTGAAAAGATATTTGAGTCAAAAATCCATTTTTACCAATTTTTGTTAAATTTTTTCTCGGGTTTTAATTTTTTGTAAAAAAAACTGTCAATTCGATTTTTTTCAAAATATTACTGAATGTTGACAACAATATTTTTGGAAAGACAAAAGTAGTTTAAAGCCAATATCTCAAAGTTTTGAAAAGATATTTGAGTCGAAAATCAATTTTTACCAACTTTTATTAATTTTTTTTTTTTTGGGTTTTTATTTTTTGTAAAAAAAACTGTCAATTCGATTTTTCTCAACATTTTTCCTAATGTTGAAAACAATATTTCTTATAAGTTTAAAGTAGTAAGAAGCTATTACCTCAAATTTTTGAAAAGATATTTGAGTCGAAAATCAATTTTTACCAATTTTTGTTAAATTTTTTGTTCGGCTTTAATTTTTTGTAAAAAAAAACTGTCAATTAGATTTTTCTCAAAATTTTAGCAGATGTCAAAAACATTATTCTTCGTTGTACAAAATTTTTTTGGAGATGAAATCATATTTTAGGCGTAAAATTTTCGAGGTGACAAATTTTTTTTTCAGTTCTTTTGATTTATAAATAAACCGTTAATTGGATTTTTTTTTTCAAAAGTATACTTATTTTGTATCACGTTACAATATATAATATAAACTTTAATTCAAGTCTCTAGTGTCATTGGTTCATGATATATTTAGGGTTAACCAAAATGTTCACCTTTTTTTTAAACTGCTATGGTAAAAAAACCACCCACGCAATTTTCTTGAGAGCCCTTTCTGCATCTTTCTGCTTTATTATCTGTATAACAAAATTTATTTGAAGTCGATATCTCTTCTGGTTCTTGAGCTATGGACGACGAAAAAAACGTCGCGAACGTACGGACGTACGGACATACGGACGTACGAACGTACGTACACACGCACGCACAGACATCTTTCTAAAAATCTTTTATTTCGACTCTAGGGGCCTTGAAACGTCGAGAAATGTCAAAATTTTCAATTTGACAAATCGGACACATTACAATAACTTCCTATGGGAAGTTAAAAAAGTACGTATACGCCCTAGTGAACTATTTAAAATAGATTTAAAGCAAACGAAATAATGACAAAATGTTAAAATTTAAATTAAAATCAAGAACAATTGAAGTAGATGGTCTCTCCAGGGCCAATTTCAGATCACTTTTTTGAGAGTTTAATGTAATGAATCGTTTTACAATCATGAGGCCTTTTGCCCATCAACTTACATAAGAAGACCTAATGAATATAGTGCGATCTACAATTTGTTGAAAATATTAGTTTCACCATTTTGAGACGTGTTTTTGGGCATTTAAGAGTATGTTGATGCCTAGCAAAATGAGATTGTTTTTTTATTTTATTAATATTTATTTGAAATATTTTTTTAAGCATTTTTTTTGGGTTCATTTTTTCGATTGAATTTAAAATTTCTAAAGATATTGAGTACACCCTAGATAGATTATCAGATACATTAAATATTTTTTTTAATAGCATATTAGGTTTTCCAATAAGAGGTTTCATTTTAAATAGCCGGGCACCTGTAGCATTTGAAGCTGTCATCTTTTGATATTTGAAAAAATACATTATTATAACGATAACTAAGCATTCAAATTATTAAAATTCACTACAAACTGGTAAACATTTTTCAGTCACAGTTAATAGTTTTGCAGGAAAAGTTTCCTGAAAATTTTATTTCTATAAGAGGTGATCACAATTGGCCACCGAAACCTTGTGATTTAACATTTTTAGACTTTTTACTTTGAACTTAGGTGAAAGGTAAGGTTCTAGAAAATTTTCGAAAATCAATTCTAGATCTTAAAAAACTAAACCCTGAAGCTACTGGAAAATTTCGTGATAAAAATATCAGAATTAAACCTCTTTTTGGAAAACCCTGTTATAATAATGACTTGTTCTGTTTATTTGTAATTTTAATCCAAGAATATTTGAATGACAGAAAGTATAAAATTTTCATAAGGAAACTTTGAAGTTTGAATATATATTTTTTTAAGATTCCGATAGGACCAAAATGATTCATATTTAAGTTGGAACCACAGTCGCTTACAACTTTTCCAAATAGTTCATAAAAATATTCTTGAATTTTTTAGATATGCGTCTTTCTCTTATGTCTGAAACTATTCACCAACGAATGGGGAAATTTATGCTGTCCGAATAATGTTCAAAATTTGCAAACCGCTTTTAAAAAACAAGTTCAAATAAAAACAAAAGTTTATGAGTGGAGTGAAATTGTTCAAAGAGGGTGGAAAAAGCGTTGAAGACAAGGCAAAGCAGGGCCAACTACTAACACCAAGCGATGAGCACGCACATCAACAACACAATATCATAGAATTGGTGATCCTAAATCGTCGATGGATAGTCCAAAATATTAGTTGAAAAGTGAAAGTATCAGTGAAAACCATTTCGAGTGACGTTTTTGGTCTCACGAAAGGGATATCTCGATTGATGCCTAATACGCTAAATTGGTACTCGTAATTCATGATCGTTTCATTATTTCATATTCGCCTGACTTAGAACTATGTGACTTCTGATTATTCGCTAAATTTGAGAGACCGCTGAATGAAATTTTGAATCGATAGAAGAAATAAAAATAGATAATTAAAGGCTATATCGGAAGAATGTTTCTGCAACATGTTTTGAAAGTTGAAAGCAATGTTGGTATTGGTGTATTGCATATGCAGAAGGGGCCTACTTTGAGGTCGATGAAATCAATTTAGAAGAATAATTAAAGGTTTTTGGATTCATAGTAGTAATTGAAATGGTGGCCACGAGCAGTCTAGCTCGGTGACACAATTAGCGCTGAGTTGCGCCGTTTTGATACCATAAAATACTCGCTTGACCTATAAAGTTAAAAGAGGGATTATAAAGAAAAAATACGCCTCAAATCCACTTTGTTGCGTTTAGAAAGGAGATCAGATCTTTGATATCCAGTTCTGAGAGCTCGTTGAGGTCGTTGAAGAAGGGCTTTAACAATGTTTTGGCTCTCGTTTTGGCTAGGGCAGGACACTTGCATAAGAAGTGAAGAACAGTTTCTTTTTCTCGCTGGTCCTCACAACTACGACAGAAAGTATTGTGGGGGATGCCCAGCTTAGATGCGTGTTCTCCAACAGGCCAGTGTCCGGTGCATGTAGCAACGACCCTGGCTATGTCTTGCCTGGGTCTGCAAATAAGATTATTAGTACGGGATTTGTTGTAGGTGGGCCATATCCTTCTAGATATGATACAGTTGGTTAAGCTGTTCCACCTGTGGTTTGATTCAGCGAGGAAAATTGAGAAGATCATGCCCTTCATAGCACCAAGAGGAATGTTGACTCTTTCCGCGAGTGAGCTATGAAGGGCTGATCCTTGCCTAGCCAGCTCGTCAGCTCGTTCATTGCCCTCAAAGCCTCTATGACCCGGAAACCAGATGAGAGTGACCCTGAGTCCAATGTTCATGCCCGCTAACTCACTTCGGCATTGTTGAACCAATTTGGAGGATGAAGTGGACGAGCCAATCGCTTGAAAAGCCGCCTGACTGTCCTAAAAAAATAGCTGTATTGCGGTTTTGATTTGGATCTAGTTTTAGTAACTTGCATGCTTCCTTGATCGCGAGTAGTTCAGCTTGAAAAACACTAGCACAGTCAGGAAGTCGCAAAGACCTGGAGACATTTAAAGACTCGGAGAAAATTCCTGCACCGACCCCACACTCCATCTTCGAGCCGTCAGTGAAAATAGTTGTGTCGAAGCCTTTCGTCACTAAGTCATCATCCCATTCATTTCGAATTGGGATGATAACTTTAAAACACTCTATATGAAGATATAAATCTTTCGTACGTATCACCCTCCAAAACCCATTTGTTTACATTGTTGTATTTGTAATGTGGACGAATTCAACGAGAAAAATTGACGCGTTTTCACGCATACATAGAATCAACTAATGAGTTTTTAGGGGAAATTTCATAAATTAGAAGAGAAATCACACGCATACTTAAATGAGTTTATGAGTCCGATTTCCGGTTTAGCTTGTAGGCAAACTAATATGGCTACCGAGGATTTATATCTTTACTAGAGTGTTTTTGATTTTGATCATAATCAATCTTTCCTTGAAAAATTTCTCAAAATATAATCATTCATGTTCAATTCAATCATCATACCTATACCCTAATCGGGCTAACAACCAAGTTGACTCATAGAAATACTTTTTTCCCAAAATTTCTCCAAAATCCCAACGTGACAGTTGGTCTTAACAGTTTGTTTGTAATAACAAATTTTGATTTAAATATAAACTTCAATCATACTTTTTTAACACGAAATTTAGTTCTCTATATACATACGAGTATGTACATATATATGTACATATGTATGTAGTACCTATAAATGACAACGACTATTGTTTCCAAAGAAACTTGACTTTAAACCTGACAAATTGGCAGAAACGATGATCATTACAAAAACAACAAGAATGAAAAGGAAAAAAGCAACCCATTTCGTGGGAAACTTTATTGTTCATTGTATGTATATTAAAAATATTTCAACGCATTCGAATCACGTTTTTTAAATAAAATCTTACTATGTACAGTTTATGGCCAAGAAAATAAAATGTAGGTATCTGTATGTTTTTTTTTTTGTTCCCAAAAGCTTTAAACATAGTAAATAAGCTTCTTCCGGAAAAAATGAAAACCGATTTTTTGTTTTCGTCTCTTGACAAAATGTGTGTAAAATTTAGTTTGATTTATGTATGTGATGTTGCTGTTTTTCTTCTGGCCAAAAGGGAGTGTTTAACAGGGTTACCTTTGTGACATTTATTTTAGGAAACATTTTTACAGATTCTGCCGAAATTTGAGACTCTTAGCAGACCACGTTAAAGGTGGTTCAAACTCACGTCTAATGGTGTTTGTTGCTGGTTCAACTATCACCTATTAAAGTTTGGCGATTTATCATTCAAACCCAAGACGCCTGGCAAGCCTATTCCGTAGGTGACCTGATGTTGTAATTCCAAATAATGTTTACCTGCCCACCAGCAATGGTCCAAAAAAATAAAAAAAAAAAAAATACAGAAATTTTATTTTTTGAAGACAAAGAAGTCCAAAAAATTTCACCTCTTTAATATTTTTTTTTTCTTTTCTTCTTCTTCTCTGATAAAAGAAAAAAACAATAAATCAAAGAACACGTAAGATGTGTGCAGACAAAAACCAAAATTAACCACCAAACATACCTAACAAAAAAATAACAGAAAACAAAAACTGGCCAAAGCAACACACAAATTAAATGAAGAAGAAGTAAGCAGCAGCCAAGTCAAAAGGAGATCCCAGAAATTCAAATGATGAAATCTTCAATTAAACAATTTCAATTGGATTATTATTGCGGGAGCAGTTCAACTCCACAGTTGAACTCCAGTTGACTCGATTGGCGTTTTGGCGCGATCATCATTCGTCGTCGTGCGTCGTCTAGAGCTTTGCTCGAAGTTGATGGAGATGGAGACTTTGTAAAGGTACACTCCATGACAGAGAAGTGATCTGGTCGAAAAAGGGGCGACCGGAGGCCGAAGACCGGAGACCTCGCACCGTGGAATGCGTGTGTTTTTGGTTGGGTCTCGTTTTGCTTCAAATTGACACGTTTTCTGGCCTTTTTTAAGATTTATTTTCTTTTTTTTCCACCGACTTGTTTTGATTTTTATTTCTCTAACCGTGCCAGTCTTGAATATTCAAATTCCAATGATATAAGCCAATAACACGGACATACGCTGATGTTTTTTTTTCTTTTTGTTTATAGCGCTCACTGTCTTGATGTCTTGACTTTCGATCTGACTTAACTCTATCACACCGATTGTTTTTTTTTTTCATTCCAAATAAAATTTGAAAAAACAAAAAGAAAAAGATCATCAAAGAATTATCATAATCACGATCATCATTATTTACATATATGTATTTTGTTAGAAGATATTTTTATTGTTGAAGATTTCTATTATAACAAATTGAAAAATAAAAAAAAAAGTATAATTTGACAATTTTAATAAAAACATCTGCAATAACATTAGCGAAGAACCACAAAATTGTTATTATCAAAATAATATTTATGAATCTAATAAATTTAAATTTGCGTGCGGTCACGTTTGATTTTTAGGTGATTTTATGTTTATTTTTATTTTTGTTTTCTGTCAATTTTGTTGGGAACGAATTTGGAATTGAAAAAGGCGAGACAAAGAATTATATTAAACAGCATCAGTTTTTGTGATCACTTTTGGGTGGCATTTTTATAAATACTTTAAAAGGTTATAAGTCTGAGTATGAATCATTGAATTCAAATTAAATGGCACGTCCTTTGTGTCACTCTTTTGAACTCTTTTTTTTAAAGAGGATTATTTGGAAATGGAATCAAGTCTGAACCTGACTTAACATTTTATTCAGATCAATAAGATTTCGGGATGATGCTTTGTTCAGTAGGGAATGAGATGAAAAAAAAAAAAACATTGACAACACTGACAAACAAAATTTCCGATGACATTAAAAGCAATGTGTTAAATTTTGGTTTAAGTGTGACGCAGATACCAACATCTTGGAGGTTTTTTAAAAAATAGTTTCATGAACTTGCAAGTGTAAGCTTTCAGAACTGTAGACGAAAATACGTCATTTATAAAGTCATTTGGTTTTTTTCGTAAGTTTTTTCTTTGACCTTACTTAAATATAGGTATGAGGACTGATCAAAAAGTTCTGGGACTTTCTTTATATAAATTAACTAGCAAACCCGGCGAACTCCGTTTCGCCAGCAGATGGCTTCGTTTTTTGTAACATTTAGTTTGGGGATTAAGAGGGGTTGGTGATAATATCCCCCAAGATATAATCCCCAAAGGAAAACCCCCAAATCCATAATCCCCAAAACGAAATCCCCAGCAGCAAAATTCCCAAAGAGAAAATACCCAGAGCGAAAATCCCCAAGTGAATATCCCCAAAACAATTATGTTCAAGTAGTGAATCATGCGATTAATTCGCGCGCGCAATTTAATCGCATGATTCACTACTTGAACATAATAGTTTTGAATATATTAAATTTCATTTATATTGCATGAAATGCATCAAGCAAAAGATTTGTAAACAATAACATCGTCCATTTCAATTTTTATTCCAAAATTAAAGAAATACTCGACACTACAAAACAACACTAAGACAGCACTAAACAAGCACTACGAATACAATGATTCTCTATCAATACTAAAGTCAGACTGAGAAGTGCATGCCTTCATAGTGATTTTTTGTTTAGAAACTGTTTATCATTATCATTTATAAATATCACAATAAGAGAATTTCATAAGAGTTTTTCTTAAAACTGCATGCATAAATGAAGATATGCACGGATACTGGGGATTTGGAGATTTCGTGGGGATTTTGGAAAAATAAATTATTTAGTTGGGGATTTTGTCCATTTGTCTTATGTCTCTGGGGATATTATCAAAATGGATTAAATTTGTTTGGGGATATTATCCCGTGGGGATTCTTTTTTTTGGGGATTCAATACGACACCCGATTAAAAGATGAAGACAAATTATTTTTTTTGTTTTATATTTGAAAAGGAAAAATTTTATTTCATTTCACAACAGTAATGAATTCATTTCGATTACAAAAATGAAGTGTAATTTAGTTGAACTTCTCTAAGTAAAAAATGAAAGTGAATCCAAAGTAAATACTGAATCGAAGCGTTATACCGTTATATTTGTCCGCAAATTATCCGTTTCATTGAAGTGCTCTTTGGTAAACCACATTTTTTGTTTTTTTGGTCTGACGTTAACACAAACAAAGCGGATGGTTTTCCAACTCGTGAACACGCAACGTATAGCTGCCCATGTGAAAAACAATGATTTTCTAAATTTATCCCGCAAACACTAAGCGATTGGCCTTGCGACTTGTTAATTGTCATTGCGAACGCTAGGCGAACCTGAAATTGCAATCGTTTGAAGTCAAACGGAAGATCAGTCGGAATTATTGGTATTCGAGGAATACATACATTTTCACCTACGTACTTTCCGTTAATAATGCTTCAGTCAAATTCGGCAAGTTATGTGGAACAAATCCTGGTAACTCCAGAGAATTCAAAATCTCCGTTGGATAATTTACAACATCATCGGGATTTGTTATGGAATCAACGGATTTGTATGTCACCAAATCGCCAGCGATTTTTGATTGAATGGTGAAATTCAGTGCGTGTACATCATTATTCTTTGCGGCGAGAATTGCTCGTTGACTTAATTAAGCATAATTCTGATAATTCTCACTAATGTATCGGAAAACATTTTCAATAACAGCTAATTGAGAGTTTACAAATCGGCAAAAGTCGTTGGTAAGATCATTATGAAGTTGAACTCTCATATTAGTGGTTAGCGATAAAGTTTTTACGTTATTCCACAAAAGTGATGCCTTCAGGCAAGCATTCAATCCATCTGCAGGCGTTCCGCGGGAAATTACTGGCAACGTCTGCCTGAATTCGCCTGCCAACAATATCATCAAGCCGCCAAAGATGTTGTTACTTCGTCGAAAATCCTTCAGTGTGAAGGTAAGTGCTTCAAGTGATTTCTGATGTGCCATCTGATGTGCATTAACAATTTTCCCATTGCACTGGATCGGGAAATATTGCATGTTGCAGTATCAATTGTGTTTAAATTGAGTGGCAACTAAAGCGCAGAACGTGCAGTACGACCGCCATCTAGAAGAGTTGCCGCAATTCCAGATGATGCTAACGCCAAAGCTATGTCACATCTTGATCGAATAGTGACCAAAATCAATGAACTGACAAATGTTTTCCCTGTTCCTTCAGGTGCGTCCAGGAAGAATAAACCACCAGTATTATTGTCCACCGCTTGCATTTATGTTTCGTGTACTTGTTTTTGCTGTTCATTCAGCAACGGCACATTATTTCCAACGAATTCCTGCAATGTATCAACATTGTATTGCAGCTCTCGATTTGGTTTAATGCATCGTGCATAGATCGATTTGGCGCAATCATTCCTACTTCAATCAGTAGCTGTTTTGCAATAGTCAAGCATTGATCCTCAATCAGAATCATTCCTTCATGGTAGATTTCATACGTTATTTGAAGTCGATATCTCTGACGTTTCTAGAGATATGGTTGACAAAAGTAAACTTTGGTTTAGAATAAAGGGCCATTGAAACGTCAAAAAATTTAAAAGTTTTCAATTCCACAAATCGGAACTTTTACAAAGGCTTTCTATTTGAAGCTAAACGGAGTTCACCACTTTTCTGTTGAAATTTTTCCTGAATTTTGTCTGCTAAAAACCTCACGGAGCCCGAGACCTTTCCAACGAATGCAAAACCGTGGAAATCGGTTCGTGTGTTCTGAAGTTATAGCGTCAGGAAGGAAAACCCGACTTATTTGTATATAATAGATTTTTTAAAGTTACAAATTAAAAAGCTGTACCCCCTTCAAAATAGTCTCCTGAAAAGGCACTACACTTGTACCAGAGCTGTTTTCACTACAATTTTTTGTATGACCTTAACATCGTCAAACCTTTTTCCTTTATGAGACTCTTAATTTTTGGGAACAATAAGAAGCCTGACAAATTACTATTATGGTATTTTTCTAGCAAAATTCGATTCAAATGCACGATGTCAATTACCTGAGAAACATGAACGCCTCGACATCAATCAAATCTGTTGGGCGTGCTGTACGAGGATCGTCTGCGATTGATGTACGGCTATCTTTGAACCTTTTAAATTTATTATTGATGACACTTTGAAGGACTTAAAATGCATCGTTAAGAGCTTTTAGTATGAGATGCAAATGCGTAGTTTTTTGAATCTTCCATCGCGAATAAGACTAAGAAATCGCAAAAAACCATCAGAAAGTCGATTTACTAAAATAACAGTCATTTCGATCGTCATGTCAAATATCTGAAAAAAACATCTGTGCTCGGGAAAATTTCTTTTTAACAGTGTTATCCCTTTATATGTATATGTATTTCTAAACAAATGTTCATAAAGATGTGTTAAGGATTAAATTGCCTTCCACTCATTTCTTCACCAAGTTCAATCAAAATTGTTAAAACGTTAATGTTAAGGTCAATTAGCTTACTCATTAACCGAATTTAATTCAAAAGCATTTTCTTTCAAACAATCGAAAACAAATAAAACATTTATTAGAAAACAATTTTATAATTCAAACTGGCTCCCAATGCAAAGAACTTGCTAACCAAAAACTTGAAGTCAAACATCTTTTACTTCCCAGACATTAAAATTGGGTTTAAGTCAATTTTAAAACAGGATTCCAAAACCAAGATGTGTCAAAATTGTTGGGCTTGAAGATGTTATTGAGGTTAATTGTAGGTCATTTTAGGCATTAGGCACAATTGAAAACAAATACAACATTTTAAAATCATTCAAAATGGCGCCCAATGCAAGGACCTTGTTAGTCGAACATTTGAATTCATGCTTCTTACTTACTTACTTTAGTTGGCGCTACAGCGCATTATGCTCCTGGGCCTTAAGTAATAACATTCGCCAGCTTACTCGATCTCTAGCTTGCTGCCTCCAGTTTCGAATACCAAGTTGACGTGCGTCAGCCTCAACTTGATCACTCCACCGGAGATGAGGCCTGCCTCTGCTTCTTATTCCCTCAGGCAAGTCGCTGTACAGCAGATGTTACTTTGCCTGTCGACACAAACCTGACCATAGATCGTACGCAGAACCTTCCTCTCGAAGATACCAAGAGATCCTTCATCCGCTTGGGAGAGGGTCCATGCTTCTGCACCATACAGCAAGACTGGGATGATTGAGGTTTTGTACAGTGTCTCTTTGGAACTTTGGAACGCGATAAGGCTTTATTTCTCAACTGCTTGCTTAGGCCAAAGAAACAGCGATTAGCAACGGTAATTCTACATTTGATCTCCGCGCTGTTGTCATTTGCAGTGTCCAGATAAACAAATTCGTTTACCACCTCAAAGTTATACCTGTCAATTGTCACGTTTTGACCAAGTGTGAATTGACTCTATTTGACGACAGTAAATACTTCATTTTGTCCTCGTTAATGTCAAAACCCATTTTCTTCGCCTCAGACTCGATATTAGAGAAGGCACCCATCATCGATGACATCTGCATATCCAAGATATTGTGTGGATTTTTGAAAGATGGTGCCACTTGTATTGGCGTTGGTGTTGCGCACCACTCTTTCAAGAACAATATTAAAGCAGCTACATGATAGCGCATCGCCTTGTCGAAGTCCTCTAGTGGTTTCGAAGTTTTCGGTCGAGTCTCTTCCAATTTTAACGCAGCAACGAGCATTTTCCAACGTCATCCTGATAAGTCGTATCAGTTTGGTAGGGATACCAAAACTCAACATTTCACGGTATAGTTAGTTCCTGTCTACACTGTCATAAGCTGCTTTATAAAATCGATGAAAAGATGGTGTGTTTCGATGTTATGTTCTTGTGTTCATTCCAGGATTTAGCGTAGAGTGAAAATTTGGTCGATGGGAGATTTTTCCATTCATGCAACTTATTTGTATGTAAAAAAGAATTACGTTTCATAGCTATTTGCATATAAAAACACCCAAAAACTAAATTATACTACTATTAACGGGGTGAAGTCATCAAATATAGGAAGATCGACTGCCAAATAATTGACTTTTGGTATCAATTGAAATACAAACCCGCAATCCGTATATTGATGAAAAATTATGCCCTTGTGAATAACTCTATTTTTTTTAGTATTCTGTTTAAGGACTAACATTATTTGGAAAAATAAATACAAAATAATTTCAACTAAACTGTTTTTTGAAGAAGATGGATTAAATATTCCTGTTTTTTTTTCAATTATGTTTAGATTCATAATTTCGTCTTTTGAGCCACCTTTAGTGGATGGTATTTCTATTTTGATTTTTGGTTAAGTGACCATCACAATACCATTTAATAAAATAAAAAAGAGGCTGGGATGCGACCCACACTGAAAACTTCCCATCCCGTCTGTCGATTTGTCTTGCTTCAAAGTTTGTAGGTTTTCGTGTTGGGTTAAAAAAGTTGTCAGTTGAATTATTCTTAAAAATTTTAAAATTACCAACAATATTTTTCATATAAAGAAATAGTTTAGTTTGAAAATCTAGTTTTGTTAAATAGATTTTTAGTGAAAAACAAATTTTTACCAATTTTAGTAGCATTTCTTAAATTTTTACCAATTAGATGAATTAAATTAATTTGAGAGATATCAAGAACCGAACATCAATTTTTACCAAATTTGCGTACTATTTCTTGTAGATTTTATTTTTTTATGAAAAAATGGACTGTTGGATTTTTATAAAAAACCACTGAATATCGAAAACAATATTTTCTGTGAAATAAAAAAAGTTTGAAGACAATATTTTTAATTTTTGAAAAGCTATTTGAGTCGAAAGTAAATTTTTACCAAGTTTTAGTATTGTTTTTTTGTTAGGTTTTTATTTTTTGTAAAAAAACTGTCAATTAGATTTTTATCAAAATTTTACTGAATGTTGAAAACAATTTTTTTAAAAGATAAAAGCCAATATCTCAAAGTTTTGAAAAGATATTTGCGTCGAAAATCAATTTTTACCAACTTTTGTTAAATTTTCTTATAAGTTTTTATTTTTTGTAAAAAAAACTGTCAATTCGATTTTTCTCAAAATTTTACTGCATGTTGACAACATTATTTTTCAAAAGATAAAAGTAGTTAAAACCCAATATCTCAAATTTTTAAAAAGATATTTGAGTCGAAAATCAATTTTTACCAACTTTTATTAATTTTTTTGTTTAGGTTTTTATTTTTTGTAAAAAAACTGTCAATTCGATTTTTCTCAAAATTTTTCCGAATGTTGAAAACAATAATTCTTATAAGATAAAATTCGTTGGAAGCCATAATCTCAAAATTTTTGAAAAGATATTTGAGTCGAAAATCAATTTTTACCAACTTTTGTTAAATTTTCTTTTAAGATTTAATTTTTTGTAAGAAAATCAATTCGATTTTTTTCAATATTTTACTGAATGTTGACAACAATATTTTTTGAAAGATAAAAATAGTTTTAAGCCAATATCTCAAAGTTTTGAAAAGATATTTGAGTCGAAATTCAATTTTTACCAACTTTGAGTAATGTTTTTTTTAGGTTTTTATTTTTTATAAAAAATCTATCAATTCGATTTTTCTCAAAATTTTACCAGATGTCAAAAACATTATTCTTCGTTGCACAAAAGTGTTTTGGAGATAAAATCATTTTGTATTCGTAAAATTTTTGAGGTGACAAATTTTTTTTTCAGTTTTTTTGATTTATAAAAAAAACTGTTAACTGGATTTTTTTCAAAAAATATACTTGTTTGGTATCACGTTACAATATATTATATAAAATTTAATTCAAGTCTCTAGCATTTTGGTTCGTAAGATATTTAGGGTTAACCAAAATTTTCACCACCTTTTTTTTAAACTGCTATGGTAAAAAAAAACACCCACGCAATTTTCTTGAGAGCCCTTTCTGCATCTTTCTGCCTTATTATCTGTATAACAAAATTTATTTGAAGTCGATACCTCTTCTGGTTCTTGAGCTATGGACAACGAAAAAAACGTCGCGAACGTACGGACGTACGTACACACGCACGCACAGACATCTTTCTGAAAATCTTTTATTTCGACTCTAGGGACCTTGAAACGTCGAGAAATGTCAAAATTTTCAATTTGACAAATCGGACCCATTACAATAACTTCCTATGGGAAGTTAAAAAGAGAAAGGAAAAGCAATTCGACACAATACCTAAACAAACATTCAAAAGCTAATAATTATAGTTTTTTCTGCGAAACGAAACATTTTTGAAAGCCTCCTGACGTAACTGCGATACAATTTTTCAAAAGTTTACACCTATAATCGTGTATTAAAGTTTTTAATTGTCTGTTAAAATAAATAATTGCCTTGTATTTTCAAATCCAAATTCAATGAAAACCAAAAAATCCTCATGATAAAATATGCGTGAAGCAAAAAAAAAAAAGATAATATTTTCCCTCACTTAATAATATCACTGAAAAATTAAATTAAAAAACAAAAAATGAAAACGAGAAAAAAAATTTAAACAAAAGAAAAGAAATTCAATCCCCGTCAAAAAAAAAAAAGTACGTTGGTGTCTACCTAACAAAAAAAAATTGTCTCAGCCATGCGATGATGAGATGGCGGGCGATGTGAACAGCTCCTACCGGCTTTTCCCTCAACTAGCTTCGGATCTGGCCTAAATCAAATTAGCATTTCATAAAAGAGAAACAGAATAAACATTCCAAAACAGGGAATACGAATTCAAATTATTGTTACGCCTTATAGCCGAATGAATTAACAAACAAACCACACTAAGTGCAGTCACTCAATTCAAACCATCAACCCGTCAGCTATATACCTCTACCTTACCTAGCACTGTGACGCCGCGCCATATCAGCCTTTCGCTGGCTCTCGCTTTGGCTTTGGTTATCACAGTCCACACTATCGAGCACTGAGCACGGAGCACTGAGCAGAGCTAGAGCACCGAGACCGTTGTTGCAGCCGAAAAGACCACTGACAGACGACGGACAGGCCATCGCTGTAGCAGCAGCAGCAGCAGCAGCAGCGCTCCACCATACCTACACCTGATAAGCTGTGATGTTGCCATGTTGGTTGCTTGGTGGAAATTGGTGGAATCAAAAACGAAGACGAAGAGGCTATCAACCTGGCATTTCCATCATCATCGTCATCATTATCATCATCATCATGATCTTCATTATCATCGCCGAAGTTAAAGTTGTAGTCGCATTCGTAGTTGTTCCATCTTTGCCGGTCTTTTGATGGATTTCCTTCATGGAACGATTTTCATGTGCGCACCACCGCACCTACTGATCCCCTTATATTGCTGGTGGCCGGCTTTTTGCCATTGTACTATCTTCAACTTCAAGACTCTGTGAAAATGAGGGAAAAATTGTTACTAATGGATACGTTCGGATGCGGTTCAGTGGCTTTCTAGGCAGATAGGCATACACATGAACGCTTACACACTCTTCAGGTAGGTGAAGATATATACATATAGCCAGAGCAACCAAAGTATAGTTGTTGGAGTTGCGCGTCTTACTTGACTTACTTGAGCTCCAGAAAATTGGGTGCGAGGAATCGAAATGTTTGTATAAATCTATATTAAGGTGAATTTCATCAAACAAATTTCCGTCGGCGTTTATCAATGAAAAATATAGGAAAATGGTTAAAAAGTAAACATTTTTGTTAGATTAGAATTAGATGAGCTTTGAAAAATAAGGGAAATCTTAAAAATATAAGGAAAACATTTGAAAGCCATCAGATTTTCAGTGCTGAGTTGAAATATATCCAATGGAGTTATGGTACTGTTACGGAAACTCTTCTCTATCATCAATTATTCATAAGTTAATCCCCTGATTTAAGGGAGCTCAAATTTTAATCAAAGTAAAAACTATAGAAGCTTTGTTTATTATTACTTAAAATAATGTATTCCCACAAAAACTAGATGAGATTATTGACCTCTAATACTGCAAACGACTTCATAAATATTTGAAAAGTTGATATAGGTGTATAAAACTAAAATTCTGCTCCTAAGTCGTGATTTAAACCTGATTAAAATGTTAGTCTTTAAATCCTTGAGCAATAAAATCTTTAATCTTCTTGATTGAACAGTTTTCCTTTAGAGTTAGAGCTCTTTCTGGAAACTTAATGTGTAACTAACAGTTGTCGTAGAAGAATAAAATTGTTATCACTAAAAAATGATTTGAATACAATCTAAAAATTCAATTACCTTGATCTGCTTCGTATTTTTAGTTTTTTTTTTCAATAAATAAGGACCTTTTCAACTTGTCTGGAGTGTAGCCCAATTGTTGTTAGGGGTCATAAACTGTTTAGTTTCCACGACACTATTTTTGCTAGAAAGTGAAAATTCAATAATCAACTACTTTTTTCATCTTTTAAACACAAAGTTCTTAAATATTTCCATGGCCGTGAAATTTGCGTAGCAGGAAAATATGAGCTTAAATCTTGGACTTCCTTTTGTCAGTAAATGAGAAACTTACATACGTTATCGCCAATACCAACAAAAGAAACAAGTAAAATTGCTGTTAAAAGAATAAATTTAAATAAAATTATTTTGTCAAACTGCTTTATTCAATGACAAGTGGAAACCCAGCATCAAACTCTTCACAACCCTTGTATAAGTTCTAAGGTTCCTTGTCGACTTATATCTGTTACCAGATTTTCTCTGGCACTCATCTTTTGAATAATATTTTGAAAACCCGATTAAGTAAGTAAGTAAGTAATTCATTTTATTTACACATTAACTTACAATTAAATTACAAAAATGAATTTAAAAGCTATGGCTAAGCCGTCAGCCTGGTTAACAAATTTTTAAATGTGTATTTGAATATAAAAATTAATTTTCAAAACAAAAATTTAGAAAAACAATAAATATTTAAACGTATTTTGAGATTAATAACATTCTATATTTATAAATAGATTTTAAATAATTACTTATTTTTTTCCACTCGCAGGTGTTTAGTAGATCAATAGTCTCTTTCATGGATAATGAATGTTTTCCGAAGAAAATCAACCTTTGTGGTCTGAGTATTGGGCATATACTTATAAAGTGAAAGCAATCCTCTTTCGCGTGTAGATTACACAGGGAACAAAATTGGTTGAAGCTTCCATTGTAAGGGTTGCCATTTAAAGAGAGAACCTCACACCTTGCTTTAAATATCAATGATATTTCACTATAGTTTAGTGAGTCATAAAAGTAGTTTCTTTTGTTCAAGTTGAAATTAAGTTGGCTGTATAGTATCCTGCTTTCAGACTCACGAGCCATTCTGATGAACGTATCACGAGTGATGTCTTCATGTTTTTGAATAATGCGGTATAGTTGATCTTTCAGATTACCTATGTTGCATAAATCAATTTGAAAGGTTTCTCCACAAGTGTTACCAAGAGTTTGCCACCTTGCATACCACCAGTCTTTATTTCTCATCTCATACAAAAAGAGTTTCTTTGAAAGTCTGGATTCACCATATTGACTGCATACCTTAATTATGAACTCGGCTTGTGATTTAAGTGCATATGTTAAGATTTTTGGCAGTCCGGTTTCTAGGTAAATAGCGTAACTAGGTGTATTTTGGGGCAGGTTAAAAAGCTTTTTTATGTTCCTATTAAATGTTTCAATTTCTGCATACTCATACGCTCCCCAAATTTGTGAAGCGTAACAAAGAGTTGATTTAACCACTGAATCAAATATTTTATATTTCGCAGATAAACTTATTCTCTTGTTTGAAAACACATTTTTCCATGAAAAGTTGAGCAAACTTTGAGAGCTTTTGGCTTTTTTAGTTAGATGTTGTTTGAAATTTAAGTTTGAGTTCAGTTTAACTCCCAAGTATTTAACATTTTTAACTGATTCCAGTAGATGCCCATCATACTTCCATTGTCTTTCAGTGTGAACTCTTCCGGATCGTGCAAAAACCATTATCTTTGACTTTTCGGTATTGATTGTCAGTCCCCATTTTTTGCAGTAACATGATAAGCGATTAATCATTAGTTGCATGTGTTCCGGCGATTCAGAGAGTATGACTAGGTCATCTGCATACAGCAACACATTTATTGTGACATTCGCAATCCTTATACCTCCAGGCAGTTCATCTACTATGTCGTTTATAAATAAGGAAAACAACAGTGCACTAAGAAGACATCCTTGCTTCACACCTGTATTTGTGCTAAACCATTCAGAATAAGAGGTGCCATTCCAAACTGCTGCAGTTGTATCCGTGTACATATTTTTAACCACATTAATAAATTTTGAGGATATGCCAATTTGGGAGAGCTTGTAGAAAAGCGCATTTCTATTAACAAGGTCAAAAGCTGCTTTGAAGTCGACAAAAAATGAATATATTTTTTTGTTCCTTGCATAAAAACGCTTTGACAATGGATGAAAGTGTAAAAATCTGATCAGTCGTTGAATAATTCTTTCTAAAGCCTGCTTGTAGCTCTGTTAGAATACTTTTCATTTCTACCCACTTTTCCAGCCTTTTTACCAAAACACCGCAAAATATTTTTGATATCACATTCATGAAAGAAATCCCTCTATAATTTTCCACAACGTCAAAAGAGCCCTTTTTGTGTATGGGAAATATCACAGATTTTTTGAATGAGGAGGGTATTTCGGCTGTAGAGAAGATTTTGTTAAAGAGAATTTGAAGGTTATTCCAAAATGTAGGTGTTGCATTTTTGAAGAATTCGTATGGGATACCGTCTTCCCCTGGAGCCTTTCCATTTTTCGCATTAAATATCACGGATTGTATTTCATCAATTGATAATTCAACGTCTAAAATTTCATCAAGAGTTAGTGGTTCAGCATAGAAGAACGTCAAATTATCATCGTTGGAGAGAAGAAGTCTAAAATGTGCTGCAAGATCTTCAGCAGATACACCTACGCCAATCTTAAAACTCATTCCATTGATTTCCCTTGCAATTTTCCAGAATTCTTTCGAGTTTTGTGTTCGACCTAATGTTAAGGCTTGTTGATTTTCAAATTCGATTTTCTTTTGAAAACACAAGTTTTTGTAATATATATTACTTTCAACGTACCAATTTTGTATACAATCATTATTCGTAGATAGATCGCAGGGCTCGAAGAAAACCCGATTATAAACGAAGTAATTCCTATAAAATGACAAATAACTTGTCAATTTGACAGCTGTGTAAACCCATCATAATTATGATTATTGATGTGTAAACCAATTAAAGAAAACAAAATATTAATGTATTATTCTCTCTTGGTAAAATCCACCTATTTAACAGTGGTATCGTGTATCATGAACCGCCAACGCCTTAAGTTTGAACTCCCCATTTAAACTTGCTATTAGGTCTATCTATATGTCTCGAAAGATATGTATAGTAGGTACATACATACATATATCTTCACAATACCTATCCATGTAATTTCGTAATGAATTCAGTCGTCATCATGGTTGGTTAGATCTTTCTGTTTCTTATAGTTACTTATATCTACATTCTTATAGCTCAAAGCTCAGCGCTGAACAGTGATCAGAGAGTTGAAGACCTCCACTAAACAATCCAACAATCCGTTTTATTGCTGATGTTGCTCGACCAGAGTGGTGTTCTTATTCTTGTAGCGGCACAGAAGATGTACTCTCTATGGATGGATAGAAATATAGAAGAAGAAGTACGAGTCGAGTATTCTGTGACGATGATGATGGTGATGGCTTTCGGTGGTATTTGTTTCAAAAGATGTTTGTTTCGACAATTCTCAGGAATTATAGGTGCCCCGGTCTTAGAGCACCACATCACATCACCATTCACCGCACTGGCATCGAAACCAGCGCAGCACACCGCACCGTCGCCGTCGCGTCGCTCGTTCGACCGACATCGGCACTAGCCGGCCGCGGCCCCATCAGCATTAGACGCAAGACGATGCTATGCGATGATGATGGTCGATTGTTACTATTGCCGGTGTCATCACCACTTTTTCTTCATTTTCTTGTAACGCAGGTGGGAAACGGTTTCTTTATCTCACAGTATGTATCTTTTTTATTCTAATGCATAGAAGAACAAGAAGAAAATGCGACGAGGAAACGATGAATAATGGTATCCATTTATTTGAATTCAGTTTGAAACACAGTTAGTTGGGGAAATGGCGGAATGCGCACATACTCATAGATAGATACACCGATACCTAACCTCCACGAGTTATAGGTACATCTCCTATCTTCAAGTCCTATACCTACCTAACCTATACCATAATGATATTGTGATGACATTGATTTCGATATACTAAGTTATAGTTTGGATATGGTTGGGTTCTGCTGTGACTGTGCGGGGGTGGTGTGTTTATATTGCATTTGGACTGCAGCAGCAGTAAGAGCAGCGATAATGAGGTTTTGAAATATTCTGCGTTGAAAATATATCTTAATACCTATACCTACCTTCAGTCCTAATAAAAGTATGAATGTGGGTATAGAACAGTGGCAATTAGTTGTCGATAGAATTTACACTCGGTGTCACGCAAATTTAACGGTGAATGTGGACTATAACACACAACTATCATTGGAACCGTGGAATATAATTAAATGAAAGGCATCAACAGAGAGAAAGAGAGATGTGATTTGAAAATTGTATAAACAAGAGTTATAGGGTAATTTCAAAAAACCGTTGGGAAATTGTAAAATTAAGATACTAAAAGTGTGTAATTAAATATTTTATTTGTTTGTTTTTATTTTTAGCGTTTCTATCTGGTAACCATTTTTTTTTTTTTAAGTATAAGGTCAAGTGAAACTAAGAACTTAAAATGAAGACTTGTTACTGGGGAGATGAGATTTTAAATCTTGAAAGGTTTAAATCATGAATTCTTTAATATATTTGTTGACAAAGTAGAATGTTCGTTAGTAATATATGATTATCAAAAATTACTACCAATAAAGAGTCACAAAATACGCTACAATTACGGTTGCAGCACAATATCCTTTTTATGAAATTATTATCCATGACCAATGCGCACATTTGCGGCTATACGTTTTTTTTGTGATTGTGATAAAACATTTGACTCTTCGAGAAATAACACCGTCAAGGGAATTGGCTAACGTCGAATTGATTAACCACATATCAAACAAATATTAAATGTCTCTGAAACAGTTTGTTCTAAGGGCGTGCGATTAATTGGAATATATTTTGAACTTATCCACTTCCCAATTTATGTACTTCCAATTTATGTACTTATATGATAACTTCACATTTGTAATCAGTATCAGTTTAGAGCTTTAAATTGGCAAAACTATTTTAACAAGAGGTTATTAAGTTAGATGTCAAGTGATATCAAAATAAAAGCTGATGTCCCACAGGGTTCCGTTTTGTCTCCGACACTCTTACTTATTTTTATAAATGATCTTTTGTCTGAAACTTCAAACACACTTAATTGCTTCGCTAATGCCAATACCCTCAGCTTTCCATATTCGTTTTTAGAATCTTATACTTGTTTTTCGGATGTGAACTATCAACTGCAGCGGATGAAATGCTCATTAAATTCTGATCTGTACAGTATTGTCTAATGGGGAATCAGAAACCGTGTACAATTTAATGCTTGGAAAATTCAATTCTGTCTTCTGTCACAAAAGCATAAACTTGCCTCGAGGAGACTGAATAGCTTTCAGTTCCAGGTATTTCACATCGCCAAAAATACTGCTTAGTGTTTAGGTTTGCTCCGACGATGCAAGAAGATTTTTACCTCTTCAGATCTGGCTATAATTTACAAAGCTTTTATTCGTCCAAAACTCGAGTATAACTCTCATATTAAGGCTGGTGCCCTAATAACGTAGGTACTTCAGTCTTTTGGATAGAATTGAAGGCGATCGTTCTATTACAGAGACATTTGCTTCTCTTAAACACTGCCTCAAGGTTGCATGTCTATCATTGATTTAGCGATATTTTCACGAACAATGCTCTACTGAAATAGCCAGTTGTATTCTTCCCCTTAAGAAATTCAACCATAATAGCGGTACTTCTAGGAATGCTCATCAGTTTACCTTTCAGCCCAATTTCAGACGTACTATTAAGTATAAGGATTCTTTCTTTAGCCGCACTACACGAATGTGGAGCGCTTTCCCAGGCTCATTATTTCCCACACATTACATTGTGCACAAATTCAAAACAAATGTGCTTTAGCATCTTCTTCCTGTCTTCTCTTCCTAATTGCTCGCAATGTGTTAAATCATTATAAGGGTATTCATAACCCCTTTAGAATTCGCTCAATATAAACACAAATTTATTTTAAGTTTGATTTAGCATTTCCAGAATTAAAGCCACATGATCACTTAGCGAGGCGTAGATTCAGTTAATAAGTGTGAAAACAATATTGCCGTTGATCTAAATTTTCAAAGCCGATTTTGTTAAGCTAAGTAGATCACTTTTGGTTGAACAGATACGTCAATAAATAAAGCTGCTGTATTTGGAGTGGCGATACTTCTCAGGTGTATGTTATAAAATACAGTTACGTTACATCCACAAAAACGGACTGTTTGGTGTGATTTATGGATTGGTGGAATAATTCTTTTTCCAAAACGTTACAGTCAATCGTGACCGCTATAGAAGCATGATTACTAGCTTTTTCGTTCATCAATTGAACAATCTTGTTGCAAGAGCTGTGGTTTCAACAAGGGAGCGCAACATGTCCCACAACTAGTGCCACACTTGCTTTAATAATGAAAAAGCTTTGAAACCTCGTAGTTTCAGGTGACGGACCCGAGAATTCGCCTCGAAGACTTTGCGATTAAACGCCACTTGACTATTTTCTGTAGGGATATTGTATTGTGAAGATGCGAGTCTATGTTGATAAGCCCCAAGCAATTTTAAAAACTTCAAAAAAACACCATTTATAAAAAAAAATCCATTTCAAGTTTGGATTTTCTTCTCATTTAGCTGAGTAGTTGAGTTTGAAATAGTGTTAAGTTAGAAGAAGATCAAATTAGGTGAAGGAATTCAGAGGTACTTAAGTGAGCTTCAAGATCACTTTGACAATTTGGAAATCCAGTTTAATTTGGAATTATTTTGATTTCATTCGATGGAAACGGACCCGAGTCAAACTTTGACAAAGAATATATTTAATTTTAAGTCGATTTTACAGAAATTCCATCTTGGACTCTTTTTTCCACTTGTTTTTATTAAAGCCTTGTTTTGATATATTCAAAATTCGTAAAATGCAGTTCTGTTTGATTCCTTTTCTGAACTTTACTTTAAATGAAGAAGTCGACTTTGATCTTTGGGTGGTACTGTTGCAGGACAATTTTTTAACCCGATTTTCGATTTAACGAAGAGCTTCGACGAAATTAAGTAGAACGCAGCTCATTTCAACTCGATACAGGCTTATAAATGATATAGAAATGAGTTTCAAGACAATAGCATTTTTTAATTTGCGATCTAACACCTTCTTACTTTAGAAGCCATTCAAACATATACCCAGTTGGAAAATTAAGAAAATCTACTGCTAAAAAGTATTTCTTATTCCAACAGAAACAAAATGTATTAATAATTTTTTGTTTATATAAATTCGCCTTAATTCAAGAGTCAAAAAAAAATCGATTGGTATTCCCAGGTGTATGAATTACCTTGAGTCAACATTTTTAAATGTATCAAGTATTTGTGATTCCTTCGCACACTATTTTGAATCTAGTTACGCTAATTCGAATGTAAGTTCAGCATGGACAGCCGAATATTTGTCTTTTGAATGTAAGACAGATATTGGTTGTTTAGAATTAAATATTTCCGAAATTGAAGATGGTCTCTTGAGTTTAAATGATGACAATAAACCAGGTCCAGACGAAATTCCACCTTACTTACTTACTTAAGGTGGCGCTACAGTCCTGTGTGAACTAGGGCCTCACCCAACAAACTTCTCCATCTAGCTCGGTCCCTAGCTAGATGTCTCCAGTTTCGCGCTCCGAGTTGGGTGAGGTCACCTTCCACTTGTGCGCGCCACCTGATTCGCGGTCTTCCTCTACTGCGCTGTCCTGTGGGTGTGGATTCGAAGACTTTCCGGGCCGGAGCATTGGTTTCCATGCGCTCTACGTGACCTAGCCATCTTAGTCGTTGGACTTTTACCCTTCTTGCTAAGTCTACGTCGCTGTACAGCCCGTACAGCTCGTCGTTCCATCTTCTCCTCCACTCCCCTTCGATGCATACGGGACCGTAGATCACACGAAGAATCTTTCTCTCGAAACGACCCAAGGTGCTTTCATCCGCTTTTGTCAAAGTCCATGCTTCTGCACCGTATAGCAGGACGGGGATGATAAGGGTCTTATATAGCGACACTTTGCTCCTTCGAGAGAGAATTTTTCCACTCAATTGCTTTCTTAACCCAAAGAAACAGCGGTTAGCAAGAGTTATTCTTCGTTTGATCTCAGCGCTGGTGTTGTTTTCTCCGTTTACAGCGGAGCCTAGGTAGACGAAGTCCTTGACTACCTCAAAGTTACGTCTGTCGATGGTGACGTTTTGACCAAGACGTCGGTGTTGTAGGTCCTTTCTTGATGACAGCATGTACTTTGTTTTGCCCTCATTAACCGTTAAACCCATTTTTGCCGCCTCTGCCTCAATACTCACAAAAGCCCCATTGACATCACGCTGAGTTCTTCCGATTATGTCAATGTCATCAGCATATGCTAGTAATTGGACAGACTTTTGAAAGATAGTGCCTCTGGTGTTGACGTGTGAGCTTTGCACTATTATTTCAAGTACGATGTTAAAAAAATCACATGACAGCGCATCACCTTGTCTAAAACCTTTTTTGACATCGAAAGGTTCAGTTAAGTTGTTTCCAACCTTTATGGAGCAGCGTGAATTCTCCATGGTCATCCTGCACAAACGGACGAGTTTGGCAGGGATGCCAAAACTAGACATGGCTCTATACAGTTCGTCCCTGTAGATACTGTCATATGCGGCCTTGAAATCGATGAAAAGATGGTGGGTGTCGATTTGGTGTTCTTGGGTTTTTTCCAGGATCTGCCGTAATGTGAATATTTGATCGACTGTGGACTTTCCTGGTCTAAAACCACACTGATAAGGACCTATCAGGTTGTTGACGATGGGCTTTAGACGTTCACATATTACGGCAGAGAAGATTTTATAAGCGATGTTAAGTAGACTGATTCCTCTATAATTGGTGCAGTTTAGAGGGTCTCCTTTTTTCAGGATCGGGCAAACAATACTGAGGTTCCATTCATCGGGCATGCTTTCTTCCGACCATATCTTACAGATAAGTTGGTGCATGCTCCTAACCAACTTATCTCTCCGAAATTCCACCTATTGTTCTTAAAAAATGTGCTGCTTCTCTAGCTGAACCACTTTTCTTAATTTTTAATAGCTCTTTAAAGAACGGCGGATTTCTTCCATCATGGAAGAAATCATTTTTAAACCCTATTTACAAATCAGGGTCTAAACAGCAAATATCCAACTACCGTCCGATTTGTAAATTGTCATGTACCTATTCCAAAACTTTTCGAGAAATTGATACATATATGAAAAATTAACATTTTTAGTTAAGGAACACATTTCACCGTTACAACATGGTTTCGTAGCAGGAAGATCAACAACGACTAATCTTTCTATTTTCTCCAATTTCATTTTAAATAATCTCGAAGAAGAACATCAAATTGATGTAATTTATACCGATTTTTCAAAGGCATTTGATAGAGTAAGTCACTCTATTTTAATTAAGAAATTAAAAAACTTTGGATTTCATTCTATGTTTTTGAAATGGTTGGAATCTTATCTTAAGGGTCGAGTTCAATTTGTTTGCATTGACGAAGTTCTCTCAAAACCAATTTTGGTTTCATCTGGTGTGCCCCAAGGTAGCCATCTTGGATCACTTCTTTTCCTAATTTTTATAAATGACTTACCTAGTATTTTCCTTAATTCTAGTCAACTTCTTTTCGCCGATGACTTAAAGTTTTTTTCATTGCATAAAATCTATTAATGACTGTCATCTCTTACAAGACGATATTTCGAAATTATCCCAATGATGCACGAAAAACCAACTATATTTAAATGTCAATGTTTTTCTTTTTGCCGCAACTTTTCTGAAACCATCTTTGAATACAAAATTGAGAATCAAGTTCTAGAAAGAGTAAGGGAGAAGAAAGATCTTGGTGTTGTTTTTGACCATGGTATAAAGAATACAAGGTATGCTGTATATGAGATGATAGGTCGCCATCTTGTATTCGTGTGACGTCATTGCGAGTGACAGCCAGTTTTGTGCGGTTTTTACTTCTTAATGTTTTGGTTGATTTCATTTGCGAAAGTATATACATAGATAGTGTGCTCTTGAAAAATATAAATAATTGTAACTTCTTTTTAAATAAACAAACTATTTACATAAATGTAAATATGCCAAATTATTGTTGTGTGAAAAATTGCAAAAGTTATTCAAACAACAAAAACTGTGAAGACCTGAGATTTTTTTGCTTCCCAAAAGATCCAAATCTGAGTTTGGCTTGGGTTAAAGCTTGTGGAAAAAAAATATGTTAATACCAGCTTTGCACGAATATGCTCGTTGCATTTTAAAGAAGACGATTATTGTCTTAAAGATAAACTTATGAATGTGCCATTGCCTAAATCAAAACTTGATCCGAAAGCCGTACCACTCAGAAACATACCTAAAAGTTGCAGTGACAATGCGCTTGCTTTATCAAGGGCTCTTAGGGCGGACAAAAGGAACAACCGAAGAACTGTGGCAAGTTGCCTCCAGCATTATGAAGAGAAAGAAAATATTTCACCCAATATGCAAGAACAAAATATGCAGCATGTTGTCGAGATGGAAAATTCAATTTCAACTCATACAGATTAGGTTCATTTTTATATTAAAATATTAAAAAGCATTGTGTTAAATCAAAATTTTGTTATATACAGAGTTGAAATGGAGTGTAGCAGACAGCTTCAAATAATCGAGTTGGAGAAACAGTTGCAGCTTTGCCAAAAAGAAAAAAACAATTGGAAGAAGATAACTGCAAGCTCCGCAACCTTGAAAGCTCTGTTGCATCTATTTTTACTGATGGCCAGATCAAACGACTAAAGAATCCCAAGAAGAAATTGAACTGGACACTGGATGATATATCGTCAGCGATTTGTCTACATTCTGCAAGAAAAGCAAACCTCATTTACATGGGTTGATGCAATATCTGAAGGTGATCTGCACAAACCATCTCCAGAATTTATGGAAAAAATTGTTGCTCTTGAAAACATATTTATTAAAATCAATAGCAATAAGATACATGTGATAAGTGATTACTTAAAGTTTCACTTAACAAACTGTGATGATGTAAATTTACCTGAAAAGGTTAAACTTTTGTTCTTTAGATGTAGACTTTATTTTAGAATAAAGTCTTTACATAATACTAATAACGAAAAAAAGAAACAAACGTACAAAAAAAAAAAAAAACTATTACTTAAAAGAGAAATACCTAGTTTATCTTCTTATTTCAAAGTTTTACATCTATAGAAATTGAAAACCGAACTCAATTCACCCACTAAATATTTATAAGAAAATGGGATTTCTATAGTTTCGATTTCCTCTTTTCCTTTCCTATATCCACATATTCTACAAGTTTCCGAAGTGGCTACAATTCCAATATCTGTTGACTTGGTTACCTTGTTCAAGGGCATTCTTGGTTGTAAATTCTACAAAACAAACAAAATTGGTTTAAATAGAATTTCATTATTTAATTTAATTATTAATTATACCTTGAGAAGATCAAATAATAATAATAATAATAATAAGATAATTTCAATTCAAGCAATTGGAATCCTGAGAATTTTTGTTCAATAATCGTTCGCACTTTTTCTTCATGAAATGTTTGGCCATCTAAAACTATAGATAATTAAACATTAATCAAATTTAACAATATGTTTAACCAGATTATGAACCACCTACCGTAATAACTCTTCCTTCAACCAAAATAATACAATAGGCCAGGGATTAACTAAGCACTTAAGAATCACTAAGGACCTTTTTAACATTATCAATTTGAGGTGATGCTGGTCTTTGCAGAACATATAATAATATAAATGAAATAAATTATGAATGTTTTAATTCTCAATAACAAATAAATTATTGTTTAGTTTTTTTCGATCTGCCGATTGAGAACCAAAGAATATCAAAGAATATCATAAATAAGAAAATTCACTCGCAATGACTCCACGATTCAGTCGACCAGAACTGTCAAGCATACCTTGTATTCTTTATACCATGGTTTTTGACCATAAACTTAACTTTGTTAAGCACATTAAATTTAGTGTAACCAAGGCAAATTCCATGCTCGGCTTTATCAAACGCAATAGCATAGACTTTAAAGACCCTTTTACTCTCAAATCGCTTTTTACCTCATATGTAAGACCAATCTTGGAATATTGTTGTGTAATCTGGAACCCTTTTTATAACATTCAATCTAAAAGAATTGAAATGGTCCAAAAAAAATTACAAGATTCACTATTCAAAAATTTGGGTGGAACATCGAAACTCCATCATTCAAAACTAGATGCCAACTTTTAGCTATTCAATCACTTGAAAATAGACGTAAAATGTTTTCTGTGATGTTTATAAGTGATATTTTATCATATCATATCAAATACCCTTTTTTGTTGTCTTTAATAAATTTGTATGCTCCATCGCGACAACTTCGAATACGTTGTTTGTTTCGTGAAGATGTACACAGAGTTAATTACGCGAAAAATGAACCTATAACCCGCGGTGTCAAAGAAACAAACTTAATTTTAAATTGTATTGATTTTGATTTTCAATTAAGTAGATCTTCTTTGAAAAATAAACTATTATTGTATTTTCATTTTAATTGATTTTATATTTTGATTATGCATGAACAAATAAATTATATATTTTTATTTATATTTTATTTTTATATACTTTTCATATTAATTATATTTTAAGTATTTATATTAAACTTAAGTTTATTTAATAAATTATACACATGTACATATTTATCTAGTAGTCTAATTGTAGATTTTTAAATCTCATATTGATGAATAAATAAATAAATAAATAAATTAAATTAATTGTACCAATTTTGAAATTTATGAAATCTCTAATCGGATCTTAGTTAAGAGTTGTGTGTGTCCTATATTGTTTTATATATATATTCACATTTGTATATGTAGACAGTGAATCAATTATGTCCTGAAAAAATTCCCTTTGACCAGTCTAAGAAATTTATAGCCCTGTCTTTATTTTAAGATCGCAAACAATTCAACCAACCGTGTTTGGTATTTATTTATTTCATTCTTAATCGTACTGCCTTTACCTTTAGAATGGACCTTACAGATACAAAAAAAAATAATTAACCTCATCTTTTGCCATATTTTTGAAAAGAAAAATAGTTTGTTTTTTTTTGTATGTTTTATTTGTTCCTATAACATACTAACCGATACGCCCGGCGATGGTGGTGATGGTGCGCCAGGATCATGGTCATTTTTATGAATATGTTTTCGATACAAAAACAAAAACAGAAGAATACGAAAAATATTGAATTGCAGAAGGCACGCAATCGTTGAATTCCTTTTCACCTATAAACGAATTATTACGATATGAAAAGAAGTCGAAGTCCAATGAGATCACACTAAAAATGTGACAGCGTTGTTTGTTTTTGCTGGTAAGAAAAAATTAATAAATATAGAAATCCTGCCTATACCTCTTAAAAAAGAAGAATTTTGTTCAAGAGTTTGACGTGGAATTAAAAATTCTTTGGTTTTACAATAAATTTTAAAATCCCCCCGTCTCAGACTAAAACCAAACTTGATTTATCATTACGTATGGTTCTTATATTAGACAAAATGTAAGTTTATTTGTTTTTATGAACCCTTATAGACCCTTTAGAGAGCCTACTTGTTTATTTTATCGAAAGGAAAATAATATAAGGAACAAGATCAAGGAGCTCCACAGCAGTTGTCATGATTAATAAAATTATTGTTTTTCTTTTTTTATTGTTTATGCAGAAATATATGTACATATGTATGTTATATGTATACATTTATACAAATTATACAAAGTATGCGTGAATGGTGAATTAATAAATAATGGCACACTCTGCAACATCCATTGAAGTCCTTTATTTTTTTTTTAATTTTGTCTTGTGTTTTTTTTTTTAATATACCTACACTACATGTAATGCAATTTATAAACATGCCAAACATACAAAATTATATATTCTTATATAAGTTCTTAATATTAATATGATTCTTCCTTTGCTTTTTATGTGAAACGATTAATAATATTGAACTTCACGCTACAGACTCCGTGCAACGTTCTGAAATGTTTTAAATTTTTATTTTAACGTAACTGCTTTATAAAAATTTACATCATGATGCCTGTTCAAGAAACGTCTGTTAAAAAAACTCAAATTATAATACACAATTTTCATTTGAACATATGTATGTACATTATGTATTACATATAAAGGGTGGTTAAATTTTAAGGGCCGATGTTGAATGTGAACCACACCTAAACGTCAAGTTTTTTTTTTGATTTTAATTTGACATTCCTCAATTTCAGACTAATTCAATTCGAACCATCGAAAGATACACAATCAAGCTTATTTTGGCGTTCAAATCAAAATTCATACCTTACACATGATTTTTTTGGTCAATTTAATCGTCCAAATGTGCTTCAAATCGGAAAAATAGGGCACAAATATGAGATGTGGAAATACAAGTGGATACTCGTACAGCTCGTACTGCAGAAAATATTACTGCGTTCCACGATAGTGTGGCTGAAGAGCCGTCCACCTCAATAACACGTTTACAAGGTTCAATTAACATAAGAACTAAAGCCTGTTGACCATTTCAAGCCTCGTCAATGGTGAGAATGGTGGCAAGAAATGGTAACAGTGGATGATCAATTTTCGAAGAAAATCATCTTCAGCGATAAGGCCTATTTACACCTCAGTGGATTCGTCAATAATAATCAGAATTGCCGCATTTAGGCGAATGATAATCCAAGAGTGATAGTCAGAAAACCAATGCACATATGTACAAAGAGTGACTGTTTGGTGGGATTTATGGGCTGGCGGCATCATCGGGTCGTATTTTTGACAAAATGAAGCCGGTGCGTGTGGCAATTACTGAGAATGATATTCGCTATTGTGGTATGGTAACGAACTTTATATAGCTCGAATTGGAAGATATAGATGTAGACGATGTGTAGTTTCAACAGGACGGTGCCACTTGCCACACAGCTAACAAAACAATGGCTCTTTTGCGCGACAAATTCAATGGACTTATTATCTCACGTGATGGCGATGTCAATTGGCCGCCAAGATCATGTGATTTGACATCGTTGCACTTCGATAGAATCGGTATAAATAATCGATATAAATGATGAGACGTCAAAAGAGTCTTCGCAGAATTACAATGCCAAACCGTCAATTCTGTTTAGGCATTGTCATATTATTGGAATGCTACTTGCTGTTCATGTTCACTTCTACACAATGTTTGCTGAAATTGGTAACATTTGGTACTAAATTAGTGAAATAATAAATGCAACGTATCAATCATTTGGAAAACTAAACTAAAGTAAAGTTGATTGGTAGTAGATCCTAATATGATATGCCAATTTTTAAAGGTACAAAATAAGGAAAGCGACAAAATCAATTTCTTGTTCTTACTCTGCTAAAAAGACTGTTAGATGAGAAAAATGTACGTTCGATGGTTTTTAGAAAATATATAACGTAATGTTTTGACAGCTTTTTTGAAGCTATTTCTGTTAGTAAGGACTTCAGGATAGTACAATCCAGTGAATTAATTATTGTAAAGAGTTATTTACTTTCCATAGAAAGTTATTGTAATGTGTCCGATTTGTCGTATTGAAAATTTTGACATATCTCGACGTTTCAGGGTCCCAAGCGTCGAAATAAAAGATTTTTGGAAAGATGTCTGTGCTTGCGTGTGTACGTATGTCGTCCGTACGTTCGCGATGTTTTTTTCGTCGTCCATAACTCAAGAACCAGAAGAGATATCGACTTCAAATAAATTTTTGTATACAGATAATAGTCCAGAAAGATGCAGAAAGGGCTCTCAAGAAAATTTCGTGGGTGGTTTTTTTACCATAGCAGTTTAAAAAAAAGGTGAACATTTTGTGTAACCCTAAATATCTCACGAACCAATAACGCTAGAGACTTGAATTGTCTTTATATTGTATATTGTAACGTGATACCAAACAAATATATTTTTTGAAAAAAATCCAATTAACGGATTTTTTTATAAATCAAAAAAACTGAAAAAAAAATTTGTCACCTTGAAAGTTTTACGAATAAAAAATTATTTTATCTCTAACACAAATTTGGGCAACGAAGAATAACGTTTTTAACATCTGAGAAAGATTTTGAGAAAAATCGAATTGACAGTTTTTTTTATAAAAAATAAAAACCTTAAAAAACATGACTAAAAGTTGGTAAAATTGATGCTCGACTCAAATATCTTTTCAAAAAATTGAGATTATAGGTTCAAACTAATTTTGTCATATAAGAAATATTGTTTTCAACATTCGTCGAAATGTTGAGAAAAATCGAATTGAGTTTTTTTCATACAAAAAATAAAAACCTAAAAAAAAATTGATTTTCTTTTCAAAAATTTGAGATATTGGTTGAAATAAGTTTTATTTTATAAAAAAGATTATTTTCAACATACTGTAAAATTT
The DNA here is from genome assembly GCA_920104205.1 of Eupeodes latifasciatus. NCBI lineage: Eukaryota > Metazoa > Arthropoda > Insecta > Diptera > Syrphidae > Eupeodes > Eupeodes latifasciatus. The sequence goes on from OV049926.1 coordinate 159,617,962, forward strand.
TGAGAAAAATCGAATTGACAGTTTTTTTACAAAAAATAAAAACCTAAAAAACCATTACTAAATGTTGGTAAAAATTGATTCTCGACTCAAATATCTTTTCCAAAATTTAAGATTATGGCTTAAAACTTATGTTGTCTTTTAAGAAATGCTGTTTTCAACACTGGGTAAAATTTTGAGAAAATCGAATTGACAGTTTTCTTAAAAAAAAACCTAAAAAAAAACAATACATACTTGGTAAAAATTTACTTAGAGCCCCCGCAGACTGCAGACTTTTTATCGGCCGATAGTTTGGTCGGCTTCTAAATCAGTATGGAGAGGAATGCATATGCGCACACTACAGCGATTCAGTATCGGCCGATAAAAAAGTTTGATAGGCTACCCGATTACATTCAAACTAATCTGTAGGCCAACTATCGGCCGACTGTTTAATCAGTATTGGCGCATACACGCCTGCGCATACATACATGACGATTGTTTAGTCGGCCGATACAGCGTTGCCGTTTGGCCCCTTTTTTGCGTTTGATCCCCGTGGCCCCGACTTTTTTAGAAATTGCCCAATTGGCCCCTTTTTACGATAATAAAATAATTTTCAAGATAAATTAAGATATTTTTTATCTTATCCACTCTTTAAGTAAATTAATTAAAAATCTGTAACGAAGTTTCATACTGAACTTGAACTTAAATCTGCCGGTTTATACTCCGAAAAAAATCGGAAAAAATTTAACTATGTACAGTTAGTTTCCAGTTTTCCAAACCTGGTATCCAATTCAGGAATAGTCATTGAGGAATACAAACTCCTTGAGATAAAATCCGAGGATAAGGCTTTTCAAAGCACATTTCAAATCAATGATATTGAAGAATTCTGGTATGAAATAGGGAAATGTAAAAACAATTTAGATGAATTTATGTTTCCAAATGTATACAACTTTGTTACAAACATTTTTACTCTGCCCCATAGCAGTGCCTCTGCCGAAAGAGTTTTTTCAAAGCAGACCCTTATTAAAAATCAGTTGACGAATAGACTGAATGTGAAAACTTGCAATTCGATGATGTCGGCTCTTAATTTAATTGAAAACAAAAATAAGTTGGAAAATTGGGTTCCAAAAATAAATCTTGTTTATTCATACAGAAAGACAATATTTAAAAAAAAAATGAAAGACTGAACTTCCATTAATTTATTTATGTATTTTGCATTTTGAATATGGCGTCGCCCAAATCACAATTGTTGATTCGAGAATAATCGGCCGACTGTTGGATAGTCTGCGCCCTGTTCACCAACCAAACTGTTTGGTGGGGTCGGTATGCGCACTTTCAGCCCAACCCGACCAAACTATCGGCCGATAAAAAGTCTGCAGTCTGCGGGGGCTCTTAATCGACTTAAATATCTTTTTAAAAATTAAAAATATTGTTTTCGATATTTAGTAAAGTTTTTATAAAAATCCAACAGTCCGTTTTTTTCATAAAAAACTAAAATCTACAAAAAATAGTAGGCAAATTTTGTAAAAATTGATGTTCGGTTTTCGATATCTCGTGAGCAATACAAGATATTGACTTCAAAATAATTTCATTCATAGAATTTGTATTTTTTTTATATAATAAACACTAATTTTTAAGAAATACTACTAAAATTGGTAAAAATTGGTTTTCGACTAAAAATCTCGTAATAGATTTCGAAATCAAACTATTTCATTATATACAAAATATTGTTGGTAATTTTAGAATTTTTAAGAATAATTCAACTAAGAACTTTTTTAACAAAACACGAAAACCTACAAACTTTTAAACAAGACAAATCGACAGACTAGATGGGAAGCTATCAGTGTGGGTCGCATCCCAGACTCTTTCTTCTTTAGTAATGATTCAGGCTCAAAAACCGGAGCAACCAATAATTTAATGCACTAAAGACAATCTTAATAACTATTATTAATATTTCAAGCGATAATATCGTAAAGTTTGACAGTTTCCTTCCAGCAAGAAGTAGTAGGCACACATAAACAAACTTTTTGGGTTTTAGCAGATGTCATTTAGGTCAGAAATCGAACTCCGTGAAGTCCTAAGCCACTGCATACTATTCTATTACCATATTGTCTGGTCAAAATAAAAGCATTAAATGTCAAAATAAAACCCCAAATATCCTTTGTCTTGCTTTGTGGATTAATTTTTAAATTTACTACCCTTTGAATACAAATTTGTACAAAAGGATCTTATCTCCTATAAACATATTAAGTAACGTACGTTAAATAAAAAGTCCTAGGTACTTTTTCAAGCTGTATCCTTATCAGATCAATGTGTTTACTAAACTCTATCACCTTGCTGTTCCATTTATTCTATTAGTCTATTTCAGACCCGTACATAGAAGTTGACTTTAATATCATAACATTAATTATCCGCGTTTTATTAGGAAATTATCCTTTTTAACCAATTAATAATAATAATCTACTAAAAATATAAAAATCCTTGATCACATCCTTTTCGAATAAAATTAACCAAAAACAACTGCTCCCTGAGCATTCAAACAATAAAGAAAGATCAGCTGTAATAGAGGAATGTACAATGTACATATATACAACAAACACCATGCACTCTGCCAATGAGAACGAAAACGAAAAAGACGCATAATGCGGTACGCTGCGCTGCTGTATAAATGTCCTTCCTTTCTCATTTTTTCGGCTTTCGGCAGATGTTGCGAACATTTTACCTAGTTTCATCTTCTCCCGGTCCCGCTGCAGTTAGTAAGCCTTACGCGTCTTCTTTCCAGTTGTCTGTTTGTTTGTTTGTTTGTCTGATCCCTAGATTGTTGCTATATATACACACAATACCTACGATGATGACGACGCACGACGCGACGGAACGCAACGCTTCAATTGAAACATAAATCATCCCCTTTCCTTAAAATTCATCATTACTGTCATACATACCCCTACAGCATAACAAAATATAAGTAGATGCAGACAGAACCAATGTACCTTCAAAAAACCGCACCACACCATCAACACCAAATAAAATGGGATTTTCATGACCTGTTATACGCTTAGTGAAAAAGAAAAAGAAAAAGACACACATAGAAGCATAATTCCAACTTCTCTCCTTATCAAACATAAGTTCACCCCCACTTTTTATATTATTTATATCTTTAACTCCTGTAGGTTTGTGTTGTTCTTCACTTTTTTGGTCGAGCAACTAATCTCTTCTCATAAAGAAAATCAACCCGTGGCACGAGCCATCTTGAGAAGATGCCTTTCAGTGTTTCTACTATACGTGAAACGTGAAGTGATTCACTATGCCTACTCACTGATCGCTTGCAATCGCAAAGTCACAAGGCATCATCATCAGTTACGTTACCAAACGAACACAGCCTAAAGGAGCCTTTTACGATCATCATCGTTGAGAAGTACAAATATTTCCACTGCGCAGCTTGAGTTGTATATCATCGGTTAATTATTTTTTGGGGCTATGATCTCTCAAGCAACAATACCAAACAAACAGAGCGAAGCATGTATATAATAGTGACTGTGACAGCAGATTAGACAGAGATGGAGATTATCAGAGTTGTTGCACCTTACATATGTTTAAGACTTCAGATGGCACGTACACCGCCGCCGCCGCCGAGCCGAGCTGTAAAGTCGTAAGTCATTGAATATTTTTGTTTCTGATATTTTTATGCTGCACGAATGCACCTTTCTCTCAACACATTCATATACATTTACGAAAATCTACTAATACCATCTTAAGTGATGTTAACTACCGGCATTTGACACCGGTTTAACCAAGGCTTTGAAGAATGAAAACAAAAATGAATTGTAGTTGTCGTCAGAGGGCGTAGTAGATGAATGCGTGAATTTTTGTTGTTTTTTTTTTTTTTGGAACAGGGTTGGAATTGTTTTATATTTCTGGATAGAGCAGGTTATTTGTTTGCCCTCTACTGCTAATTATACATTGTTTTGCGTGTTAAACCTCACGTTACCACGGGGCATCGATGAAAAAGGTAGGATCATTAAATTGGTTTTCTCTAATTTTTTTTGACGCATTTGTCAATTTTGGCATGAGGCACTTAAAAATTAAATTTAGTTGCGTTACAGATCGAAATGACCCAAGACTCAGGGACCTAGAACTGTCGAGCATTTCTCAGTCTGAGACGGAGGAATTACGGCCTTATTCAGAACTTGAGAAATACTTTTGTCAATTTCTTAAAATAGGTAGAAGCTATGAAAATGCTTTTAGGTGGCACAAATAGGAATTGAAGCCAGAACTCTACCATGGCAGCCCTTCGCACTACACATTACGATACTGATCCTACAAGAGGTAGTTCTGTGGGATAAATTTAGGAGGACACTTATCACAGTCTTAGGTACTTCACATAATGTCTCGGTCAAAGAATTTGACATAAACTATCCAGAACTGTTATAATTTGTTGAAAAACCTTTTCGCGTAACCGCATTATCTCTGGAGTTTTATAAAGGAGTCCCCAAGTGTGGGTTTAAAATTATGTACATATGTTCGGAAGGTCTCAATTTGCATATTAAAGACTTGGCAGCACTAAAAAATGACATTTTGACACCTTTCAACTTGGGGCTAGTTGAAATGGAGAATAACACGAGAAAACTGCGATAGCGGAAGTCTTGCAAACATTGTTCGCAAAATTCAAAGCTTGATCTTCGATTTCTTAGGGTTGCTATAACACCAAACAACAGTCAGTTTTTTTGTGACTGTTTCCAAGATTTAAACGATCGATCACCTTGAAATTTGAGGCTGCTTTCTTTTTTTAGAAGATCACTTTCTCCGAGCCTGACATCTTCTTCATCTGATCTTTTTATATACGTCTATATTCTATAACATTTTTTACAGCACTTAAATTTTTTCTTTATTTATTTATATATATTAAATTATTTAACTCAATAGCTCAAAAAAACATTAAATGTGACTTAAAAATATCTCTACTAGAACATTGGAAAAAATCTACATTTTCATTTTTACACACTTAATTTGCCTGTCTTAAACAACGGGAAATTGGCTCATTTAAGCCATAATTTACTCTGTGTTGAGGAACACGGAAGGTATCAAACACTCTTAAAGTATACCCCGGACAATTAAAACAAACCTTACTTAGCAAAAATGGACAATCAATTTTAGAATTTATTAAGTCTCTAATAAACATTGCATCAAAATATTTTCGTCGAATTTCAAGACTTTGTAGTCCAAAAAGCAAACATCGGGCATCATAATGAAGGTCGAGGAATATTTTTAAATTTTTTCAAGTCTATTTGAGTGAATGGAATAAAAAGGATTCCATACTATACAACCATATTCCTCACGTATGAGAAATACAGGCTCTTAAGAGTGAAGGGATCCTTAAATTCCTTCGAATTTCTTCTAATAAATCCTAACATAGAACTTGATTTGGCTACTAGATAGTCTATGTGACTATTAAAATTGAACTTAGTGTCAAATATTACACCTAGATCCTTCTTTTCTTTAATTTTATCAAGAGTCGTTTTTCCTAAAGAATATTCAAAACATAAAACAAAATATTCATAAGTGCAGATATGATTTCTAGTATGATTCATCTGGGAATGGAAACGTTTATCCCGAATAGGGTTAAAAGTATTAAACCCAAGGTTAAATCATTGTTCGATTCGAGCTGCAAAGAGGTTATCAAGGAGAAAGAGGTGAGCTTCTGGTGTTTCAAAGCCAACCCAACTGAGGAAAACCGGAAAAAGTTTAAGAAAGCCAGGAAGGCCTGCAACGCCTATATTCGAAGGACCAAATTTGTACATGACCAAAAATTACGGCGAAAAATACTGCAATGTCCAAAAGCAGTAAGAATTTTTGGTCTTTCGTAAAAAATATGAGGAATTCTTCCTCTTCCTCGGTTCCTACGCTTGTTGTCAATGACACTCCTTTAGTTAGCTCTATTGATAAAGCCAACTTATTTGCAAGGCAGTTCGCCGAAAATTCCACCTTACCAGATAGTGTCATGACTCCCCCAGTTCTTGAACGCGTAAATGATTCTATGGGACCAATCTTTTTTCGTACTCGAACTGTGGCGAGAGTTCTTAAAGATCTCAACATTCATAAATCCGCTGCCCCAGATGGTATCCCCGCTATTATTCTGAAGAGGTGTTCTTCCACGCTAGCAAAACGACTGCGTAAGCTTTTCCATCTATCCTATTCTTCTGGGCTCCTTCCGAGTAGTTGGAAAACTGCATTTGTTCAGCCAATCCCAAAAAAAAGCGAATCTTCTTCCCTCGCAAATTATCGACCGATAGCACTAACGCTGATTAATTATCAGCTTAAGAAATATCTTGAGGATCGGAAGCTTCTTAATGACCGGCAATACGGCTTTCGCAGCAATAGGTCCACTGGTGATCTCATGGTTCATCTCACCGAACAGTGGAACAAATCTTTACATCGTTTTGGAGAAAGTAAGATTATTGCACTTGATATTTCAAAGGCATTTGATAAAGCCTGGCATCTTGCTCTCTTATCGAAAATGCGTGCTTTCGGTATCGACGAATCTCTTCTTCGTTGGATTAGAAATTTTCTTTCGAACCGTTCAATACAAGTTGTTTTGGACGGATTCAAGTCTGAAACGCATAAAATAAATGCTGGTGTGCCCCAGGGCTCAGTTTTGTCTCCGACCCTCTTCCTCATTTTTATAAATGATCTCCTGTCTGCCACTTCTAATCCAATACATTGTTTCGCTGACGATAGCACTCTTAGCTTTTCATATTCGTTTCCAGACTCACTCATTAAATTCCGACCTACACAGCATTATACAATGGGGAATAAAAAATCGTGTGGAATTTAATGCTTCGCATACGATACAAGACGCAATGCTGTCTTGTATCGTTAAAGCGAGATAAACCCTCTTTGCCACTATCTATGAGTGGCACTTGCATCAACGAAACGGAAAATCTTGACATCCTCGGAATGTGCATCAGCAACCACCTTTTGTGGAGCGATCACATACGCGATGTTGCCAAAAATGCCGCAAGATGTCTAGGTTTTTTGAGACGTTGCAAGAAATTGTTCTCTCCGTCTGATCTGGCTACAATCTACAAAACCTATATACGTCCAAAACTTGAATATAATTCTCATCTCTGGGCTGGTGCTCCAGAGACTTAATTAAGCCTTTTGGACAGCATTCAAAAAAGAGCTTTTAAAATGATTGGTGACATTAACATCATCAACTCGTTTACGTCACTCGAACATCGACGCAAGGTTTCTTGCCTCACCCTTTTTTACGGTTATTTAAACGGACTATGCTCTAGTGAAATAGCCAGTTGCATTCCTCCCCTTAAACAATTTAACCGTAATACCCGCGCTTCTAGGAATGCCCATCAGTTTACCCTTGAGCCCAACTTCGGCCGTACTATGAAGTACAGAGATTCTTTTTTTATCCGTACTACGCGAATGTGGAACGCCTTGCCACGCTCTATCTTTCCCTGTCATTGCAATGTTCAGAAATTTAAAATCAATGTACACCGACACCTCCTATCCAACCCTTTCCTCTTTTCCTAATGCTCACACTGTGTCTTTGGCATATTAAAGGTATACAAAACCCTTTTAGTGTTCGCTAATGATAAAGAAAAAAAAGTGATGAACGGCGACAGAATGTAAGACTCTGACACTTAGATAAATTTAAAAATAGCTTATTGTTTACACACCAATCATATAAATTGAATAAGTCTGTTTGCAACTTTAAACAATCTGATACATTTTTTACGATGCAGTACATTTTCAAATCGTCAGCAAACATAAGACATTGTGAATGAACAAGAACATCTGGAATATCATTGACAAGTAGAAGAAACAACAAAGGGCCCAGATGACTTCCTTGGGGGACTCCGGATGTAACCATAATAGCATCAGAAAGCCTATTGCCAATACGAACGAATTGGGTTCGATCACTCAGATACGACTCAAACCATTTCAATAGATTAGAGTGAAAACCATACCCCCGAAAGCTTTCCAAGCAAGATATGATGATCAACTCTATCGAATGCTTTGGCAAAATCAGTATAGATCACATCGCACTGAAAACCTTTCTCCATTGTTGTAAGCACAAAATTAGAAAAAAATTATAAGTTTTGTGTTAGTAGATCTACCACTTACAAAACCATGTTGCATTGGAGAGATCACTTCTTTTAATAAAAGTATAAGTTTCTTACAAATCAACTTTTCGAAAAGTTTTGGGATACAATTACTTAAAATGTCTTTAATAAAAAGAACGCATTGAGCTTGTCTGCGGCTTTTAAGGGTTTTCAAATCTAATAACTCACATCTTGAAAAGTAAGCAGGCATTCCGTCGGACCATCTCAAATTCCTTAACGCGAATCGCGAGAACCTTTTTTGTATCCTTTCTATTCTTGCAATACCATTTTCGTAAAATGGGGACCAAACCACACAGCAATACTCTAAGATAGGCAACACTAATGAAAAAAAAATTGCCTTCAAAGTATAAAATAAATAAATTAGGTGGCGCAACAGTCCATGAAGAACCAGGGCCTAGTGACTTACAACTCTCAACCATCCCTGTGTGCGAGTAATGTTGTCAGAGATGGAAGGGACCTACAGTTTATATGCCGAATCCGAACGGCTAATTTGAGAAAGCACTTTTCATGACAAGAATTACTCTTGGAGGATTTGTCAATTCCTCGCAAGAGGCAGTACCCGTGAAAAAAGTTAGGTGACACAGGCAGGGATTCAACCCAATACCCCTTGCATGACAGTCCAACGCACTAACCATCACGCTACGGGTTCAAAGTATACTCATCTTTAAAAACGCTTGAAGTTCGTTTGAGGAAACCTAACATGGAATTAGCTTTCGAAACAATTAAATCGATGTGGGCAGAAAATGTGAGTTTGCAATCAAAGATAACACCAAGATCTTTCACCTCACTGACACTTGAGAGTGTTACCATTCCAAATTTATAATTATAAAAGTTAACGGAGTTAACGTTCTGTAAGCACTAAAAATTTTACATTTTGATGTGTTTAGTTCGAGATGATTATACGAGCACCAATTTAAAAATAAATCAATATCATTTTGAAAGTTTAAACAATCACTATCTGAAGATATTTGACTAAACAATTTAACGTCATCTGCAAACATCACAAACAGTCACAAAAATTGAAAACGCCAGGAATATCATTTACAAACAAATCGAACATAAGTGGTCCCAAGTGACTACCTTGGGGGAGACCCGACTCCACCTCTATACAAATTGATGCAAAACCATCAATCTGGACGACCTGTTTACGATTTGAGAAGTAGGACCTCAACCATTTCAAAAAATTCCCAGTTTTTCAAGTTTATGCAATAAAAGTCAAACGCCTTAACAAAATCTGTGTATAGGACATCGACTTGCTTTTTGTCTTCCATAGATTTAAATTGGGAAAAAAGGCACAAATTAGTCGAAGTTGATAGGCCACTAATAAATCCATGTTGTTTTGACGTTATTGATCCCTTAACAGCAAAAAATAGCCTCTGGGTCACTAATTTTTCAAATAACTTTGGTACAGCGGAAAGTTTTGATATTGGCCTGTAATTTTTAACGAGGTGTTTAAGGCCACTTTTTTAAATTGGATTAACAAACAATAATTTCCAATCGTCAATAAAAACACCAGATGATAAAGATTTATTGAAAATAATTTTAAGAGCGTAGCAGAGAGACGAGGCACATTTTGACAATAAGAGCGGGGGAATTTTATCCGCTTCAGCTTTTTTAGTTGAAGCGAGTTCAATCAGACCATCAAGAACGTCTTGTTCTGAAAAACACTTTAAATCGAAATCAGTGATAGGGGAAATATTTGAGTAAAAGTCATTAATATTTAAAATAACATCAGTATTATAATTCGATTGGAAGTATTTTGCAAATAGATTGCAAGAAGATTAAATATCGCTTGACTTTTCGTTATCAAGTTCCATTGCTGTTGGCAAAAATGAAGTTTTACGTTTGGAATTTAGAAAGACCCAAAAGGATTTGCTATCCTTTTTTATATTGCTTTCAGTAGCACTTATGTACTGATGATACAAAAATTTGTTCAAGAAATCAAATTCTCTCCAAAGCTGAACAAAGCGAGCACGAACCTCTGAACTATTTGATGGTTTTGAACGCTTAAATGCCTTATTTTTTACATTTTCTAAATTTTTTAGCCTTTCATAAACCACGGAAGCTTAAAAGAAGATTTTTTATTAAAACCCGGGACAAACTGTTCATGTTCAATGCCATCAAAAATAACTTCTTCTTGTTGTTTATAAAACACCAAAAATATTTGGAATTGTTTTTAAGACTTGTTTCAAATTTAAAAATGTAATGCTTATATAGAAATTTACTGAGATAATCGAACTGCTTTTGAAGATAGCAATATTTTTGATACAATGTTTCATTATTTTTAGAATTACGGAATAATTTAAATGATTTAGTTTTGCGGTTATTTAAATTAATCAATTCCTTGTTAAACCATGGCGGTTTATTTGGATTTTTTAAGCGAATTTTTGGAACATATAAATTAATTGCCTCTTTTAGCTTAGAAGTAAACTTTTCATATAAGCTATATTTAATTCCAAATTGCTTAAAACAGACAGCCAATCAAAAGTACACAGGTGATTTGACAATGACATATAATCACCATTTATATTTATAATCATAACCACATTTTTCACGGTAGAACGAATAAAAAGTGTCTTTCTATCTTGAAGCATGCCTGACCTGATGATATTGGCATAATTCTGTAGCTACTCGTATTGACTATTGCCTTAATCGTTAAAAAAATAAATAAATTAGGTGGCGCAACAGTCTGTTGAGAACTAGGACGTAGTGACTTACAACTCTCAACCATTCCTGTGTGTGAGCACTTTTGTTAGGGATGGAGGGGACCTACAATTTCAAGCCGAATCTGAACGGCTAAGTTGAGAAAGCACTTTTTATGACAAGAATTACTCTTGGGGAATTTGTCAATTCCTCGCAAGAGGCAGTACCCGTGGAAAACAACTTTACATGGTATATAGGTAAGGATTGAACCCAAGACCTACGGATTAACCATCATGCCATGGGTACTTCATCGTGTTTTTTGATGACGAAATCAACTAAATTCCGGAGTTTTAAAAATATTTGAGTTTATACCAAAAATACTCCATTTACCAAGATCGGAATCTTTCGTACGTTTTACTCTCCAAAACCCGTTTGTTTACATTGTTGTATTTGTAATTTTGACAATTAGACCATGAATACATGTGAGCACAAACAAAAAAAAACGATGCCGTGGGCTAGCGGCACTTTGCACAGCAAAAACAAAATGGGATGGTTAATAAGTTTTTTTCAGGTTTTTCTTTTTACTTTTTTTCGATAAAAAAAAAGTCAGTTTTAAGCTTTAATTTTGCAGTAATTTTGTTGATAGCGAACCAATGTACATTTTTGTCTTGAAAAAAGCATGTTCAACATCAACTTATTATAATTAATTCACTAATTTAGAATAATCACTACGAAATTCTTTAAATTTCATAATTAACCTTGAATTGTTGTATCAAAGATGCGTTCGAAGAACCATCAAGTTAAGGGTGCGAGCGCAATTTTTTTATTGAATTCTAATAAATTTTCGTTAATGAACGGCTCAAATATTTTTTTTGCAAGTAATTAAAATCTGTATAAATTTAATCAATCCAAGTATATTTATAGTTTGTTTTTAATGATTTAAGCTTGCAACTATTTTTCAATTCCATTTTGATTAATAAATATTAAATTAAAAAAAAAAAGAAGTTATAATTAGATTATATACCTTATCCATAACATTCTTGATTGATGGAAACATAGATGTTTTTGCTATCAAAAAAACTATGCATCAAAGGAACACCATTTTTTTAAAAAGTAATCTGAACGATTATAGCGAACCTGTTGAATAAATGCAGAGCAAATAAAATGCAAATTTTGACATGTATCACAAAATGAAAACGTTTTAAAATCGTTCTGAATTCATGCACAACTCATTCAATAGATCAAGTAATCGACATTAATGTTTATTGTTGACGTACAGAAGTTTTTTTTAGTGAATTCCCACAGTTTAACGCAAAATATAATTTTCATTCATTCCTTAAAAATGTTTAGTTAACAAACTTCGAATATACTAATTACTGTTTGAAGGGTATGTTTATAGTAAAAGTGTTGCTAATAATAAAAAAATGAATGAGTTTTATCGGGTGATTTTTTAAGAGCTTGAGAACTTTTTTTTAAAAAAACGCATACAATTTGCAAAATCTCATCGATTCTTTATTTGAAACGTTAGATTGGTCCATGACATTTACTTTTTGAAGATAATTTCATTTAAATGTTGACCGCGGCTGCGTCTTAGGTGGTCCATTCGGAAAGTTCAATTTTGGGTAACTTTTTCGAGCATTTCGGCCGGAATAGCCCGAATTTCTTCGGAAATGTTGTCTTCCAAAGCTGGAATAGTTGCTGGCTTATTTGTGTAGACTTAAGACTTGACGTAGCCTCACAAAAAATAGTCTAAAGGCGTCAAATCGCATGATCTTGGTGGCCAACTTACCGGTCCATTCCTTGAGATGAATTGTTCTCCGAAGTTTTCCCTCAAAATGGCCATAGAATCGCGAGCTGTGTGGCATGTAGCGCCATCTTGTTGAAACCACATGTCAACCAAGTTCAGTTCTTCCATTTTTGGCAACAAAAAGTTTGTTAGCATTGAACGATAGCGATCGCCATTCACCGTAACGTTGTGTCCAACTGCATCTTTGAAAAAATACGGTCCAATGAATCCACCAGCGTACAAACCACACCAAACAGTGCATTTTTCGGGATGCATGGGCAGTTCTTGAACGGCTTCTGGTTGCTCTTCACTCCAAATGCGGCAATTTTGCTTATTTACGTAGCCATTCAACCAGAAATGAGCCTCATCGCTGAACAAAATTTGTCGATAAAAAAGCGCGAAACACATTTCAAACCGAACACTGATTTTGGTAATAAAATTCAATGATTTGCAAGCGTTGCTCGTTAGTAAGTCTATTCATGATGAAATGTCAAAGCATACTGAGCATCTTTCTTCTCTTCTCAAATACTAATGCATGAAAATCCTAACCTCAAAAAAATCACCCATTACGTACATGTTTTTGTTTTTCTTAATAAAGGGTGTCCCAAAATTAACGCAAGATTTGAATTAAATAGAAAACGCCGTTTTTAGTCTTTTGATAGTTATATTTTTATTGTACATAGGATAGGGTTATGTATGGAATAACACTTCGGACAAATGGCCTCCACGGCTTTGCATGCACATGCGCACTCTTTTGTTGAAATTTTCCATGACCATTCTGCATAAATGTGGCTGAATTTCGTTGATGCAGCGTTCAATCTCCTCCTTTAATGTACGGGTGGTTGTGGGCTTGTTGACATAGACTTGTGATTTCAAATAACCCCATAAAAAGAAGTCTAATGGTGTTAAATCACACGATCTAGGAGGCCAATTTTGATCACCGAAACGAGAGAGTACACGACCTGGAAATGTTTCATGCAGTAATTGAATTGTTTCACGGGCTGTATGACATGTGGCACCGTCTTGTTGAAACCACATATTGGACACATCAATATCATCCAATTTTGGCAGAAAGAACTGTGTAATCATGTCGCGATATCGAGCACCAGTAACAGTCACACAGATCTTTGGTGAGTATACGCTGTAGAGAGGTTCTTGAAATTTGCAATTCTTGTCCACGACGTCGAATTGAGGTTCCTGGATTGTCAGCAACACTCTTACGCACTGCTTCGACATTCACATTTGAACGGCTTGTTTTTGGACGACCAGTGTGTTTGGCGTCTCCAACGGATCCAGTCTCCATGAATTTTTCAATTAATCTCCTCACAGTTGACGAAGTTAAAACACTATTCCGACCATATTTTGTATGAAATTTTCGAACTGCAGCCGCCAAGCTTTCACTATTTTTGAAATATTCTTTAATAATGAAGACACGTTGTTCTATCGTGTAACGCTCCATTTTTAATAACCCTATACTGTTAGCTGTCAAATTGATTTTTTTTCAGGGTTGCCAACACTTCACTGCACAAATAGCGGCAAATTCAAATCTTGCGTTAATTTTGGGACACCTTTAAAATAAATACTTCCATAGATTACATTTTATAAATGCAGAATATAGAAGAAAATATACATAAACAATAGTTTTCAGATATAAAGCAGAAGTTAGTGTAGAAAAATATTTTTGAGAAAGCCAGTAATATTCTAAGTATGTTCATTAAAAAAATTTCCGCTTCAGCTAGCCTTCATCAACTTTTTCGGAACAAAATTAGCATTAATAGCAGCATTTAGTTGGTATTGTGTGTAACCATATTGCCTATTTCTATTCCTTAAAGATGCTTTAGACAAAGCAAATTATTTTTAAAACATGGTTCCCTCAAATTTTTATTCCAAAATCTAACTACAAACAAAATTCTAACTCTAACATAGTCCCTCAAAAAGAAATTTTCAGGAATATTTCTGCAACAAACAAAACTAAAAACTGGTCTTGCAATTATCGAACTGCTTAAATGATGAAAATACTACTCTAATTGAGGAATCTGAACTAGCTAAAGTTGGCAATGGAACTTCACAAGTACGCTTCTTGTAGCATTGTCTGTACAAAAAAAATACGGAGGCACCCGCCTATTGTTTCCATCTGAACTTCTAACTTCGCCAAAAAAATGCTCTAAGCAAACTACAGCTAAAAAAATTGTGTGTTTTCTTGTTTTACAAAGTATTGAGTTACACTTTGTCCATGTCCAATTTTACTTAACCAGTTGCAGCGCATATTGCGTTCGCAAATAATTTAAGTAAACAAAATACAGCACTAATATGTATTTGGTCAATTTTATTTTATAAATAATATACATCAACAATATTTATTTGGATTGAAATTAAAAAGCTATACAAATCTTCCAATTTAAGACCATGTCAGCACTTCAGATTCTGTTGGTAAGGATTGTTTAGTTTTTGAACGAGGCCATGAAACATTCAAAATAAAGCATTTAGATGGGGCTGATTACTATAATGAAGCATTTTGATGTGCCGAAACACTAAATATGAAAATGTGTTTGGTTTTTTGCATCATTTCACGCACACTTTCTCACATTTAGTGTTTAGTTAGCTTGTATGCAAACCGAAATGTCAGTCTGAGATTCCGATCTTGGTAATGGAGTATTTTTGGTTTATACTCTCTAATTCCATAAATAATAAGGATCAATTCAAGTTCAAATTAATTTCTTAAGGCCGTACCCATTTACATCAGGCTTATTTCGTTTGAAAAAAAAAAGTTATGAGACAGATCAGACGTGGTCAGCAACTTAAGTGCTTGACGACAAGTTAAAAATCTTCAAATCAAATTCTTAAGTCTGATTTTCCAGTACGTGATTAAGTTAAGCGTATTTAACGATCTTGAAAAGTTAGCTCGAATTCTTTTTCAAAAAGTCGAAAAATCTCACACGTCACATTAAAAACACTAAAACTTCTTATTGTTAGAAAAAACCACAAAGCCCTTCTGGCCTTAAACTTATCCAGTAAAGTAAATCCAGTCCCGTGTGGGTCCCAAAATATTTTACCACCTATTAACAAATATTAAATTTCTTGATGCATGCCGTCTTTTCAATCCAAGTATCGTGTACCTACTTCGTCTTTTTGGGTATCTTAAATGAACCTATAGCTCCGAGGTGCATCCTGTTTCCGTCGAAATTTTTCGGCTGACGCTTAAAGTCTAGTCCACACTCATATAAAAATATAAATTATTTAAGGTTTTCTTCATCGATCGTTTACACTGCGTCCGTTGTCGGCCGTCTCGTTGCCCGTTGCTCTGAAGCTGAACTGTGCTAGTGGCGATGGCAATGGCGCGGTGATGTTTCTGGTAGTGGTGGTGGCGGCAGCTATTTGTGTTGTTGCTTGTTTATTTGTTGACGTCGTATTATGTGGAGAACTGTCAAAAATTGTATTATTATGTGAGTATGTGCATCTTTTCCTGTTCTTTTGTTTGTTTGTCGCACACCGATCATCGAAGCGATCATCATCCGATCCGATCATCTTTTTTTTTTTTCTTTAATTTTTGGTTTTGTTGGAATTGGAATGCATTGTTGTCAGGCAGGGGCAGCACCTTTTCTTTTGGGAATCTTGCATTTTAAAAAGATATTTATACTTTAATGTTGTCCTTGTTCTTCTTCGTCGTCTTGGTCTTGGTCTTAGTCTTGGTATAGTTGATTTTTTTATTTTATTATTATTTTATTTTATTCTTTGTTAAGTTCGAGTTTTTCTTATTTTGTAGGTTTTAAAGATCATTTCGAGAGACAGATGTGTGCTTACCGATGACGATCTTTTTTTTTTAACTTTTTTTCGGAGGAGAAAAGATACATGTAAGTAGGTACGAATAAGGTTCCATATACTTCATATTTCTCCTGCATATTGTTGTTGTTTTAGTAGTGTTTCGAGGAGTGAAGTGGAATATTAACAATGCCATCATGGCCACTATATTGTGTTGTGACGCATTGATATTCATCGATTTGTTTTTGACTATGTTGTAGATACATATGAGATGGATGGATGGACTGAGATTTTGGATTCGGAATCGGATTGGATATGGATAGGTTGTCAAGATTTCGAGCGAGTTTATTTTTGTTGTACATGTTTTGAGAGGTGATAACTGCCATGTGGTATATGTGAATAGTTGCTATAGCGGTTGTGCGATGTGGTTTTACAAAGGAGCTATAAAGAATGGAATGTTTTACTTCTTTTCTGCTTTAACTTCAAGGGCATTTAAGATAATGACATTGAAATTATTATCTGTCATGCATATACTATTGTATTCATGTCACTTCGCTCATTCGCTGACTGCTGTTGGGTTGAGTTGAATGAGAAGAAGAATTTTGTTGAGGTTGTTTTGGAAGATAAGATCAGTAGGTAAGATAAATCTTGTGGTTTTGACTCAATTAGCATATGTATGTAAAATTATTTTAATACGATCTTAATTTGTCATAAAGGTAGGAAGATAAAATAACAAAGGACCTCGATTCATGGATTTGTGGAATTTTTATGAAATAGAACATGGAATGTCCCCATGGTTATCTTTTTAGTCATAAATAAAAAAAAAAGGTTTTTATAAAAATCAAGAACTCGATGAATGTCAAGGAGTTGTTACTTAGAATGTTCGGAATTTATGAATGTAGTCCAGTGTTGGCAACGTCAAGCAACCATACAATTTGACAGCTGTTAATAAAAGAATATTAAAAGAGACATAGGAGAACTTTCAGATTTTAACAATACATTTCAAAACAATGAACATTTCACTCTGAGATATTAGGACCCCACATTATCAAACACTTATGTAGCTTGTTTGACATGTGAAGCACCTTCAATTGTTCAATTTTCCCCGAATTTTTTCGTTTCTATTTTCAGGGTTGACTAAATTTGAAAACTGTACTTGTAAGCGAAAATAATTCTATGGGAAGAATTTTCTTTGTTGTTGTTGTACTACTTTAAGATCTCGATATTCACAAATCTGCTGGCCCAGATACTATCTAAATAGGTGTTCTTTAACGCTGGCAAAACCACTGCGTAAGCTTTTCCATCTATCCTAATGTAAAAGTCTCCTTTTGAGTGGATGAAAAATATCATTTGTCTAGTCTGGCCTTAAAAAAGGCAAATCTTCTTCTCTCTCTAACTTTCGTCCAGTTGCACTTTCCAAGGTCATGTAAACACTGATCAAGAAATATATCCTGAAGAACGAAAGCTCTTTAATGACCGGCAGTACGGATTTTGTAGCAACAGGTCCACTGATGATCTCATGGTTCATCTCACCGAACAGTGGAACAAATTATCGTTAGGAGAAAGTAAGAATATTAAGCTTGATATTTCAAAGGCATTGGATATAGTTTGGCATAAAGCTCTCTATTTTTATAAAAGTATCTTTTGTCTGGAACTTTTAACCCACTTAATTGTTTCGCTGATGAAAATACCCTCAGCTTTTCTTATTGGTTTTTAGATTCTCATCCTTGTACTTTGGCTGTGGACAAACGCCACAGGCAGCATTGTCAAATGGAAAATCAAAAACTGTGTAGAATTTAATGCTGTCTTAAAAGCGTAAGTGTCTCACAATGAAACTTTTATGGGTGGTACTTTCAACGAGGAGACTGAACAACTCTAGGTATATGTGCATAACAAATTATCTCTTGTGGAGTGATCGCATAAATGACAACGCCAAAAATGCTTGTAAGTGTTTAGGTTTTCTCCGACGATACACGAAGTTTTTTAACCCTTCTGATTTGGCTATAATTTACAAGGCTTTTATCTGTCCGAAACTCGAGTATAATACTCATATTTGGGCTACTGTCCCAATAACTTGAGTCCTTTGGGCATAATTGAAAAGATGATGATAAGATGATTTACAAAATAGCAGACATGTGCTTTAAAGTGAAGCTCTAAATCAAATTTCGATACGATAATTTCAGCAGTAGTTCCAGATTCTTGAAGATAGCTAAGATTTCAAGGGAAAATTTATTCACGATAGAGCTTACTGAATATTTTTCGAGGAAACATTATAAAAAGAGAAATTCACGATACTTGAACATTTTCCCAGGCAATCAAATACGAACCAAAAATTTTCCCGGAATTCAGCCAAAAAGGACCAAATAGTTATGTTTAAATTTTTTGAAAAAAGCCAAGTTTTGAAATATTGACGATGGTGTCCAATGTGCATGCTTAGCTCAGCAAGCCCCTTAATTGATTTTTTAAAAAGAGGCTGTGATGTGACCCACACTGAAAATTTCCCATCCCGTCTGTCAATTTGTCTTGCTTAAAAGGTTTGTAGGTTTTTGTGTTTAGTTAAAAAAGTTGTCAGTTGAATTATTCTAAAAAAAAAATTAAAATTACCAACATCATTTTGCCTATGATGAAATGGTTTGATTTCAAAATCTAGTTTTGTTAACGAGCTTTTTAGTCGAGAAGCAGTTTTTACCAATTTTAGTAGCATTTCTTAAAAGTTTTTATTTCTTATAGAAACAAATACAAATTGGATGAATAAAATTAATTTGAAGCTAATATCTTCTATTATTCACGAGATATAGAGAACAGACCATGAATTTTTACCAATTTTGTGTAGGTTTTAATTTTTTATGAAAAAACTGACTGTTGCATTTATATACAAAAATTACTAAATGTTGAAAACAATATTTTCTGTGAGATTAAATTAGTTTGAAGTCAATGTTTTTAGTTTTTGAAAAGATATTTGAGTCGAAAGTAAATTTTTACCAAGTTTTAGCATTGGTTTTTTAGGTTTTTTATTTTTTGTACAAAAAACTTTCAATTTAATTTTTCTCAAAATTTTATCGAATGTTAAAAACAATATATGTATCTTATAAAATACAATAAGTTTGAGGCCATAATTTCAAATTTTTTGAAAAGATATTTAAGTCGAAAATCAATTTTTACCAACTTTTAGTAAAGTTTTGTTTAGGTTTTTACTTTTTGTAAAAAAACGTCAATTCGATTTTTCTCAAAATTATACCAGATGTCAAAAACTTTATTCTTCGTTGCATACAATTATTTGGGAGATAAAATCATTTTTTGTTCGTAAAATATTCGAGGTGGCAAATTTTTTTTTCAGTTTTTTTTTTATTTATAAAAAAACCGTTAATTGGATTTTTTTTTCCAAAAATATACAAGTTTGGTATCACTTTACAATATATAATATAAAAGAGTCTAGCGTTATTATGTCGTGAGATATTTTGGGTTAGCCAAAATGTTCACCTTTTTCTTAATTGCTTTGGTAAAAAAAACACCCTCTCAATTTCCTTGAGAGTCTTTTCTGCATCTTTCTGCATTATTATCTGTAGAACAAAATTTATTTGAAGTCTATATCTCTACTGGTTCTTGAGCTATGGACGACGAAAAAAAAGTCGCGAACGTACAGACGAACGAACGTACGTACACACGCACGCACATACATACATTTCTCTACAAATCTCTTATTTAGACTCTAAAGACCTTAAAACGTCGAGAAATGTCAAAATTTTCAATTTGACAAATTGAAACGATTACAATAACTTCCTATGGGAAGTTATAATAACCGTATATTCTTAAATAATAGTTTCCCTAAGAAATTCTAGAAATAAAACATATGTACATCGCATAAAATATATCAAGTGTCAGCAGTCTTTTTTGTTTTCTAAAAAAAGGCCCTAAAGGTGGCTTTCACTTTTTGACGTTTAAAAATTACATCCTTCGTCTACTCTGTACATTTGGATTAATTTAATTTCAGTTTCCTTTTTTTTCAACCACACAAAAAAACGCTGTTAATCTTGATTTCAATTAACTTGTTTATATCCAACTTAAATAATTACCATAAAAGATCAGCTTAAACTTATCCTTATTCAAAACAAACTACCATCTTTAAATTTAG
The DNA here is from genome assembly GCA_920104205.1 of Eupeodes latifasciatus. Classification (NCBI taxonomy): domain Eukaryota; kingdom Metazoa; phylum Arthropoda; class Insecta; order Diptera; family Syrphidae; genus Eupeodes; species Eupeodes latifasciatus. The sequence goes on from OV049926.1 coordinate 159,638,396, forward strand.
ATATAATCCCAAACTACCACCTTTATCGAGTTGAGTCACATAACAATTGTTATTAAAAATAAAAACAACCCTCGAGATCAAATCGATCGAATTATAAATATCGCATCGGGGTGATCATCAGCCGTGTCCATATCAAATGTCTGCGTGTTTGCGCGCTAATGATCACCATCATCATAACTTTTATTTGTATATATGTACATACACAATACACTGAACTATGGCTATAACCTCTCTTAAACGGCTCATCATTTCTTTGGCTACGGTACTTTGTATAGACAACACATTCTCATAGCTCGTACACGTTAAACGTACCTACGCCTCGATGCAACTGTAGGTAAATTATAGCAAAACAATGATCATAGGTGGTTGATGATGAGTTTACACGTGGTAATATAGGGGAGAGACTGCGATGCGCCGCACTGGTGATCATGTGAGATACGACATGCGATAACCCGAGCAGATTATGTGGTGCTGATGACGCTGGTAATGGTGGTATAGGTGGCGGCACTGGCGAACAACACCGCCACCACCATCGTTGCGCTCGCCACGCCATCCATCGCCACCACCACCGACCGTGGCATCATGGTATGACCAATGAGTTAGATTGTTGGCAGACTTTCCTGCGTTTATTGGATTTTTTCTACCCGCAGCGAGCGATAATCCTATCCGACCGATCGACCGATCCACCGACCGCCTAACAACAAAAGACCGTAAGGGATAATTTATAGTTGCTAATTGGTAAGGCCTCTGGGTGGCGCTTGGAAGTGTGTTAAGTTAAAACAACAGGGGTGAGTTAGGTGAGTGGGTAGGCGTTTATTAGCCTTTCGTACGACAGTTGATTTGGAAGATATGTTGTTAAAAGTTTGTTGTTTACCAGGAAGATATCTTTCACTCAGCCCACATCAACACAAAAAAGCAGACAGATAGTGGAAGGAAGACAAAATCAAATTCCACCCGCATAAAAACGGTCACAACAACAAATCTTAGCAGACATACATTTACTCATACCTGAATGCTGGAACATCAAATAACAACAACAATAAAGACCCATCAAACATATACACATTAGGGTGCTCCAAACTTCAATTTATTGAAAGCTTAAAAAGGCTCAGCCTTATGTGTTAAGATTCATTGGGAGCAATATTTTTAACTTCCCATAGGAAGTTATTGTAATGGATCCGATTTGTCAAATTGAAAATTTTGACATTTCTCGACGTTTCAAGGTCCCTAGAGTCGAAATAAAAGATTTTTAGAAAGATGTCTGTGCGTGCGTGTGTATACGTGCGTTCGTACGTCCGTACGTCTGTACGTTCGCGACGTTTTTCGACCTCCATAGCTCAAGAACCAGAAGAGATATCGACTTCAAATAAATTTTGTTATACAGATAATAAGGCAGAAAGATGCAGAAAGGGCTCTCAAGAAAATTGCGTGGGAGGTTTTTTTACCATAGCAGTTTAAAAAAAAGGTGAAAATTTTGGTTAAACCTAAATATCTCATGAACATATAACGCTAGAGGCTTGAGTGAAATTTTATATTATATATTGTAACGTGATACAAAAACATTATATTTTTGGAAAAAAATCCAATAAACGGTTTTTTATAAATCAAAAAAGCTGAAAAAAAAATTTGTCACCTCGAAAATTTTACGACTAAAATATGATTTCATCTCCAAAACAATTTTGTGCAACGAAGAATAATGTTTTTGACATCTCGTAAAATTTTGAGAAAAATCTAATTGACAGTTTTTTTATAAAAAATAAAAACCTAAAAAAAAACATTACTCAAAGTTGGTAAAAATTGATTTTCGACTCAAATATCTTTTTAAAATTGATTTTTGACTCAAATATCTTTTCAAAAATTTGAGACATTGGCTTCAAACTAATTTTATCTTTTAAGAAATATTTTTTCACCATTCTATAAAATTTTGAGAAAAATCGAATTGACAGTTTTTTACAAAAAATTAAAAACCGAAAAAAAAAATTAACAAAAATTGTTAAAAATTGATTTTTGACTCAAATATCTTTTCAAAAATTTGAGATATTGGCTTCTTACTAATTTAAACTTATAAGAAATATTGTTCTCAGCAATAGGAAAAACTTTGAGAAAAATCGAATTCACAGTTTTTTTTACAAAAAATAAAAACCTAAAAAAAATTTATAAAAGTTGGTAAAAATTGTTTTTCTACGTAAATATCTTTACAAAAATTTGAGACATTGGCTTCAAACTAATTTTATCTTTTAAGAAATATTATTTTCAACAATAGGAAACACTTTGAAAAAAATCGAATAGACAGTTTTTTTTACAAAAAATAAAAACCTAACAAAAATTTAAAAAAGTTGGTAAAAATTGTTTTTCGACGTAAATATCTTTTCAAAAATTTGAGACATGGGCTTCAAACTAATTTTATCTTTTAAGAAATATTTTTTTCAACATTCTATAAAATTTTGAGAAAAATCGAATTGACAGTTTTTTGTACAAAAAATAAAAACCTAAACAAAACAATACTAAAACTTATAAAAATTTACTTTCGACTCAAATAGCTTTTCAAAAATTACAAATATTGGCTGCAAACTTATTTTATTTCACAGAAAATATTGTTTTCGATATTCAGTAATTTTTTTATAAAAATCCAACAGTCCGTTTTTTCATAAAAAAATAAAATCTACAAAAAATAGTACGCAAATTTGGTAAAAAATTGATACATATAGACAAACTTTTAAGCAAGACAAATCGACAGACGGGAAGGGAAGTTATCAGTGTGGCTCGCATCCCAGCGTCTTTTTAGTTTAGTTGTTTCCGGATTGTGGTGGAATTTTTTGAAACCACTGATTTTTGACATAACATTACACATGCTTTGCTCATCTTATTTGTAACAGAGTCTTAAAATACATTTAAAGATGATCATCATCCATATACGGCAGTTTTGTTTATTGAAATTTCAATTCCACCAAAAGTCAACTTCATCATTAAAAAATTGAAAATTGGAAAATTTCATGTGGCTTAATTTTTTGAAATGCCAAACCAAACGTTAAATAAATCACTTGACAGCTGACAAAATGGCCGCCGAGTAAAACAGTGCTACCAACTAAATGTTTTTCACCTTTTAAAAAACACCCGTTAATAACGTTGATGAATGTACCAATCTTATTTGCTTTCCTGTTAATGACTTTTCTCCACGATTTTAGTCAATTTTAACATAGAATAGGTGCCAGAAGATAAAGTCTGATTTTTACCAAACTAACAGGATTGTAGCCATAAGAAAATGTAAATTGTTTTTCTCAATACATATATGATCCACCCTAATACACATGTTACCAGAAAATGCAAACGATTTCTAGAGATAAATTAATCTGACAGCGATGAAAAAGACCATTGAATCCAAAGAATGCATCTATGGGTGAATCTTTTCGTTTCGTTTCGTTCTTTTCTTTGATTTTTGGTATTTGTATATAGAGACGAGAATTCAATGGTCTCTTGGTTACAAATCGATGCAGATATACCACACGTGGGATACCTTTACGACGGCGGCGTATGGTTGCCATGTCTTCAACTAGCTTAACAAGCTCCAGAGACCAATATAAAAATATTTGTAGCCCAAAATCGAAACCCGAAAAAGTAGCCCAAATAATAGCTCAGTTTGTTTGAACACAGCTCATAGAAGAAAAATGTCTATTCAAAATAGCGTTTGTCATGGATATGTTTAATAATCAATAAAAAAATGTTGTTTTGATATACGAGGTGTGTTCAAAAAGTACCCGGAATTTTCGTTTTTTCAAAAAAATATTTATTTGTTCGTTTACATCAATGTGGCCCCCTTCAAAGTAATCAAGATATAATACACTTATGCCAGCGTTTTTTCCAATCTTCGAACCACTCTTGATATTCACTTTTTGATATGTCCTTGAGCATTCTCAGCGATCCGGCCTTTATTTCTTCAATCGAGGAAAAACGCCGTCCTTTCATGGGTCTCTTCAACTTTGGAAACAGGAAAAAGTCGAACGGAGCCATATCTGGTGAATATGGAGGTTGGGGCATGACGTTAGGTCGGAAAAGATCTCACCGATGCATTTGATGTCAAAAAAGGTTTTAGACAAGGCGATGCACTGTCATGCGACTTCTTCAACATCGTTCTGGAAAGAATTGTGCAAAACTCAACCGTCAACACTAGAGGCACAATCTTCCAAAGGTCCATCCAATTACTCGGATACGCAGATGATATTGACATAATTGGAAGATCAAAGCGTGATGTCAGTGGAGCGTTTTTGAGCATTGCGACGGAAGCGAAGAAGATGGGTTTAGTTGTCAATGAGGGCAAAACCAAGTATATGCTGTCATCAAAAAAGGACATTGAACAACGACGTCTTGGACAAAACGTCACCATGGACAGCTATAACTTCGAGGTAGTTAAGGACTTTGTCTACCTAGGCACCGCTATAAACACAGGCAACGACACCAGCGCTGAAATCAAACGAAGAATAACTCTTGCAAATCGCTGCTTCTTTGGACTTAGAAGGCAATTGAGAAGTAAAGTCCTCTCTCGAGCATCTAAAATCACCATCTATAAGACACTCATCATCCCGGTTCTCATTTATGGCGCTGAGGCCTGGACCCTGTCAAAGAAAGATGAGAACGTCTTAGGATGCTTCGAGAGAAAAATTCTTCGGGTGATTTTTGGTCCCGTACGTATAGATTTAGAATGGAGAAGAAGATATAACGACGAACTGTACGGGCTGTACAGCGACACTGACCTAGTTAGCAGAATAAAAGTCCAACAGCTTAGATGGCTGGGTCATGTAGAGCGAATGGACATCAACGCTCCAGCCCGGAAGGTCTTCGAATCCAATCCCGAGGGACGGCGCAGTAGAGGAAGACCGCGACTCAGGTGGCGCACTCAGGTGGGTGAGGACCTCAACCAACTTGGCGTGCGAAACTGGAGACAGCTAGCTAGGGACCGAGCTGGCTGGAGACGCATGTTGGTTGAGGCCCAGGTCCGCCCCGGACTGTAGCGCCACCTTAAGTAAGTAAGTAAGTAAGGCATGACGTTATGACCCTTTCAAGCAAACTTGGATCGTCGTTGACGTCATTTAACAGCTCCTGAGCGATGTTCATGCGATTTTGTTTTTGGTCAAAATTCAGCAGTTTCAGCAAAAATCGTCGAGCTAATAAAAACACGTCAAACCTTAGCAACTACCACAGACAAAGTAAACAGTGAATACAGCTGGAAAAAAGTTGACCTTCGGACTCTCCAGACCCGCGAAATTTAAAAATTCCGGGAACTTTTTGAACACACCTCGTAATTTATTTGTGTGAAGAAAAATATCGTCCAAGATTACATTTGGGCTACTTATATCCCAATTATTTTTGAGCTGTCATGCTAACTTATAGACAAATATAGCTCAGTTTTCAATAAATAGCCGACCTTGGCAACCCTAACACGACTAGAAGTCTATAAAACATTACTTAGGTTGCATCAGAACAAAACTATAATATCGCATCCGACATTTATGAGTATAGTGTTGGGCCAGAGTGTAAGAAGTATTCCTATCCTACCTATGTACCAGGTACCTACCTAAGCAATCTATGTGTAAAGTTGTGAAATACCTGTTTGCTACCACACATATTTTCGATATCAAAATTCAAAAGTTTTTTAGATACATACTATTTACATATGCTATAAGACTAAGGAATGTTGTATTAAAGTGTGTGTGCAGTGCATATATGTCTGTGTGGGATGAAGGTGTGTAGATGAAAATTCCTGCAATTAGCTCAAAAAATTATAAACCAAAGAGTACCTCTAGATCTAGATTCACATACTTTTCAAAGGTTGAGATGTATTTTGGGAAAATTTGTATCTATCTACCTGGAAGCGCAGATAAGAGTTATCTTTGTATAAGTACACGGTTTACAGGTCTTGTCTGAACGGATATGTGATACTTTCACATGATGCATCACCGGCCGGCGAGGAAGTCATTCCTCTTACACAGCCTTTAAAGGTTAAGGTTATACCTTATAATATTTGTTTCCAAATAAAAACCCCTTTTGAATGAATGGAATCGGGAGTGTGGGAATTTTCTGTTTAAATTGGTGGCTTCTTTATTCTACTGTCTGGTAAAAAAATAAAAGAACACAAACGCACTTGTTGTTACCATAATTGACATTTATCCTGAAAAGGTTTACCTTTGATTATTAAAAATGTAAATAGAGGAAAATATACATCGTAGTTTAAAAATATTTAACTCCACTGATTTCAATGTTTTATTTTCGTCCCTTTTTCTTTTTTTTTTATTTTACATTCACTTTGAGAAATTGACATAAATCCAAATTTGACTTTGTGTGTAATTAACATTTTGAGAAATATGCATTTTTGCTTTTTGAAAGTGTCATATAACAACAGCTTGTGGGCTTATTATTTCATCTTTCTTAAGTCTAGAAAAGAAATGCCTTATTTTAACCTTTATATAGGGTCCTCGCGTCATTTTTGACCCATTTTAGGAGTAAAATAAAGATTTCTGTTAAACTAAATTTCTTAGGGACTTGATGTTTCATGGCTTTTTCCAAAGTTTTAAAATTAATATATTATATTATATTTATTTAAAATTAATTTATTTATTTATTCGCGGACCTCGGGTCAAAATTGACCCTACTGTATAAATAGAGTGTCAATTAGATTTTCTTGTTTATTTGTTCTCAGTTATTGTTGTGCACTTGCATTGTTTTACTAACGGGGCTTTTATAGAATTATTTTTTGACATTTATTGACTAGCACATGCTTTTGTTTGCAAGTTTGACTAATTTTTTCCTATTGAAAATGAGTGATAGTGAAAGTGAATTTTCTTTGAGAGTTTCAGATGATGGTAAAGGGTAAACGCAAATTTGATGAAGAGTGGACTGACATTGATAGGACGGATTTGTTTGCATTCATTGGACTTCTTTTACTGGCTGGTGTTTTTCGATCGAATAACGAAAGCTCTGAAAGTTTATGGGACTCTATCAAAAAGGAAATCCAATATTTGCAGCAACTATGTTACTGAAGACATTCAAAAAATTATCAAGAGTTATCAGGTTCGACAACAGAGAAACTCGAAGTGAACGACGTTTGTTAGACAAATTTGCTCCTATACGTGAATTGTGGAATCATTGGGTTGATATTTTGCCGAAACTTTATAACCCATCCGAAAATGTTACAATAGATGAACAACTGGTAGCATTTAGAGGGAGATGTCCTTTTCGACAGTATATTCTATCAAAGCCTGCGAAGTACGGAATAAAGTTTTGAGTACTTTGTGATTCTGCAACGAGCTATGCTTGGAACATTCAACCTTATACAGGCAAAGAACTTGGAAGTACACCGGAAAGAAATCAAGGTATGCGTGTAGTTCTTGATTTGGTTGTAGGCCTAAAGGGGCATAATCTAACGACCGATAACTTTTTGGATTTTTATAAAAAAAAATACTGCATGTCCAAAACAATATTTTCTGTGAGATAAAAATAGTTTGAAGCCAATATTTTCAAATTTTGAAAAGATATTTGAGTCGAAAGTAAATTTTTACAAAGTTTTAGTAATGTTTTTTTTTAGGTTTTTATTTTTTGTACAAACAACTGTCAATTCAATTTTTCTCAAAACTTTAATGAATGTTGAAAACAATATTTCTTTTAAAATAAAATTAATTTGAAGCCAAAATCTCAAATTTTTGAAAATATAATTGAGTGGAAAATTACTTAAGCCTTAATTTTTACCAATTTTTAGTAATTTTTTTTTAGGCTTTTATTTTAGGTAAAAAAAAACTATCAATTCGATTTTTCTTAAAATTGTACTGAACGTTGAAAACAATATTTTGTATAAGATAAAATTAAAAATCTGTTATTTCGACTCTAACACTTTGAAACTTCAAAATTTTCTATTCGACAAATCGAACCCATTACAAAAACTTCATATGCAAAGTCAAAAACAATGCCGTGAAATAAAGCTAATTTTCAACAATTGGCCTTATTTCACATGTGTAAAGTGTAATAAAGCCAATTTTCAGCATTTAGTCTTATCACAATTAAACAAGGTGAAATAAAGCACCCTCCCTTCTTACAAACCTTATTGCTTATACTCAACGTAAAAATAAGTTGATCTTATTTCTCAAAATAATTTGGCCTTATTTTACTTTGTCAAAGCGCAATATGACCAACTGCTGAAAAGTATTATTTCACATTTTTTAAGCCTTACTGCAAGGCTTAGGGCTTTTTAAACTTGGTCTTAATACATTTGGGTTTATTTTACGGCACCGAAAAAATATCAAAATGATAGCATTTTCCTTTCTCTTAGACTGGATTTCTTAATAGAAAATATTTGTCTGATTATAACGTAAACAAAACAATATAAAATTTAATTTATAAATTTAAAAATAAGATTATGATCGAAATTTAGTGTTTTTAAAATTTTTTCAAAGCAGGTACATTTTATTTTTTATTTTCTGGACTACGGTAAAACAAAACAATCGGCCGCTAGAACAGCCATTCCAAGTGTCCATCGCTCGCAGGTCTATCTTGGACAAAAAGTCATTTTTGACAAAAATTACCTTTTATACAGATGTATCAAAAACCGATGGCAGGGTTGGTGAAAGGGCTTATACTCCAAAGGATTAAATCTATGTCTCTCATATCGTCTTCCCAATTACTGTAGCGTGTTTCAGGAAGAACTTCATGAAAGAAGCCCGGTCTTGGCTCAGAAAAGACGTTATTTCGACTACGGACACACGCATATTTTTAGATAGCCAAGCTGCCATAAAATCATTGAACTCTGTCTTAAAAAAAAAAACTCAGATACAGCCCGAAACTGTTGATCATCTCTTATGGAGATGGCGGAGCAGTTTAGCTTATTTCGATGACGGGTCATAGAGACATTTCAGGAAATTTTCAAAGCTGACGAACTTGCAAAAAATGGTACAATTTTACCTTTGATGGCTAACAAATCTAACGTCGGTTTACTCCAAGATTCTTGTAAACTTATGATAAAGCATAATGTCCTAAAGAAAGCAAACCACAGATGGTCTAATATAACCACTTGTAGGTCAACCAAATTAATTTGGTCAATGCTTAATGCTAAACGCTCTAGGCAACTCATTTCGGTTGGTAGACTGCACATTAGCTATGTCATAGGAGTCCTTAGGCGCCAGTTAATGCTATCATTGGTTTTCATCATTGAAAACAAACATTGGAATTTTTTTGACAGGTCGCTTATAGCTATCATTGAAAATTTCTGTCATTGAAAAAATGTTCCTCATTGAAATCTACCGACAAATTTTAACTGACACAAATCTGTCATTGGAATTGTAGGAAATTGGATCACAGATCAGTGGAACGATTCGTTTCACTTTTGAACGTAAAAGTATGAGCTGTTCAGGAAAATAAATTTCCATCCGGAATATAAAAAAATACATTTTTAGAGAAAAATAAATGAGCAATTACTTTTTTTTCTCGACAAAAATTCTTCGTGTGATTTCCGATCAATTAGTATATAATATGCACTTCTAATAACAGTGAAGCACCGTCAAATATCGATTCAAATTTTTTTTTCGGATCGATTTCAATGATAACTATAACTGGCCCCTTACAGGACACTGCTAAATGGGTAGGTACATTTTTTAACTTGGATCTCCTGCAAACGATTTTTGCAGAAGCTGTATGGATGAAGAAGAAGAGGAGACAGTTTCTTACGTTCTATGTTCATTTAAAAGTCGGAGACTCCACCTTAGACATTTTTACTAGAACGATACTAGTGATTTCAGAAATTCCGAAGTCTATTGTCTCAAACGCTTCATAGCTAGCTCTAACTGGTTCAACGAGTAAAGTATTTCTTAAGACACATGCGGTATTACAACGGGCCAATTATTGGTTTAGGTGTGTTGGTTTTCCCGTCAACAGCCACCTTAACCCAACCTTAGCTACAGTAAAAGTATATGCTTAATAATTTCTTTTTTTTTTGATATAATCAATTTAATTTCACATATCTATATCCTCTTTCTTAGAAAAAGGATTATCAAAACGTAAACCTAAGAATGGTTAAATCAATATCGAAGTTTTATCTTCCTATATATATGAGTTTTCGTGACATTAGAAATCAAAATATTCTAATTTGGCACCTATGCATATAGTAGTTATTGTTTTCGAAATAGTTCAAGTTCAACATAATGTAAATTTAAAATAGGAAAATGTATTTAAAAGTGTACACTTTTGGTTGGTTCCAAACAGTGGATTAAATATGGGAGGCATGTTACAACCCTGATACCCTCAACTTTTAAAGTTTGTATATTCACAGTTGTGAAATAAAATTCTTTACCTACTTTCCATGCACCCAACCATGGAGCAATTGCCGAGAGCCTTAAATACAGGGGTTTTCAACAGGGACGCTACAAAAGTAGAGTGACAGGGACAGCAAACGACGCCATATTTCTTTCCGCTCTTTTGCCATTTCTCTTCAGTAAGATTTGCCATTTTATGATGGAAAGATATACGAGCCAACAACGAGTCGAAATTATTAAAATTTACTACCGAAACTCGGAGTCAGTGGCCCCAACGTTAAGAGCGCTACGTCCAATTTATGGTCGTCATAATCGTCCTAGCAGATCAACAATTGAGTATCTAGTGGAAAAATTTGAATCCACAGTCACAGTACAAAAAGTTCCCGTGCCAGTGAGACAAAGAAGTGCCCGTAGTGTCAAGAATATTGCTGCCGCTGAGGCTTCAGTTGCAGAAAGCCCAAATGTGTCTCCCACACGTCGTTCTCTGTGACGTTCGTTGTGGCGAATTTTGCGAAAAGATCTTGGCCTACATCCTTACAATATTAAATTGACGCGAGAACTGAAGCAGCTTGGCCACCAGAAGCGTCGTATGTTTGTGAATTGGGCTGAGCAACAACTTGAAAATGATTCGGATTTTCGTCGAAAAATCATCTTCCGCGTTGAGGCTGTCCACAAATAATTGGAAATTAATTTCAAATTCCTGAGGAACTTTATCTAAACATTTTTTTTTCGGAATTAGATTCCAACAAAGCACGAGAACTAAGGCCACTTTACTCAAGTGGATTTAATCCCCACTGAGTATAAACTAGGTCCCTTAGTAGAGTTAGTTCCCTTGGACATATTTAAATGGACAGATGGTTATACCGAATAGAAAGTTGAGATTGATTATATTCACTTATGTGAAAGTTCATAGCAGTGTTACCTGTCAATTTTGTGATAAAACAGGCGACCATGCCATTTCTTGTGTTGTTATTTTTCTACTCTATATAAACCCAGTGTTCAAGAAAGTAAATCTCAGTCGCTCAGTTCTCCAAAGATCATCCCTTTTTTAGCTACATTTGAGTCTGATCAATGCTTAAAAGTCATCGTAAAATGGATTAATCGGATATCGGATGCTCTTTTGAAAAAGTTCCTGTTGAAAGGAAAATTTTTATTTTTCTTTTTAGTGGGAGCATGAAAATGAAATTGAAAATGATCAACTGTTGATGAGTTTGAAAAGACGATACCTAAGAATTTTACAAAAGGAATGCAAAAACTTTGAAATTGTCCTTAAATTGTAATTGTGTAAAGTCCACAAAATTATTATTATAATTTGTCATCAATTTTGTAGTTAACATTTTTTCATAAGAATTGGGGCTAATAGCAAGTTACCATTTTTTGACAAATCTTAAAATTCTCTACCAAATTCCGGTAGAGAAGATGAAAAGCGAAACTTTAATAGGTTTTGACGATTACAAACAGTAGTATCGTATTGAACTCAAGTCCTCTGACTTGATAGTCCTACGTTACTGGTAAAAGTCATAGAAACATTGCAAAGTGCACATTAAAAATAAAATGTACTTAGAGGAACTTTGCCTCGAAGATTCTTCAGCTGAAATTTGGATAAATATGGGAAAGTTGCCCCTAAATGGGCCATTACCGGAATTCTAGACCCCAAAAAGCGGACAAATTTCTATGTTGTTGTTTGCATTTTCTAATAAAACGATGTGCATTTCACTATTTTTCTTTTTCTTTTTTTTTCGAAGTGAAAAGCGTGTTAAATTAAATAAATGCTATAGCTAGCTTTCATTATTATTTAATTCATTGTATCAAATTTATTACTTTATCCAAAAATTTAATAGAAGAAAGAAAATAGATACCACATGTTTCTTACAATTTCTATGTTAAACAATTTGTCTTTGTAATCTAATAACACCAAATGGCGATATAGACCATTAGAAAGAACATAAACATAATCAATCTTTGGAATAAATTTCCGATCATCATCAATTTCTAGGCACGTTCAAAAAATTAAAAAAAAACAATTTCTATTGTTCGTTTTTTTATTAATTTGTTTTTGTTCAGTGTAGGTACCCACAGCTAATCAAATTGTCTACTTTATTACATTTAATGAATTGAAATGTATCCATTTTTCATTTCCTCTTCGACTGAATTAAGTATTTCAATCCATGAAACTTATAGTCTTTTTTTTTTGTTATGGGATCACTCTTTTGAGAGCTAAAAATTAGATTTCATAAACAATAACAACAGTGATCCCATCCCAAAACTATATTAAGTGTATGCATGTATGTATGTACATACATAATTCACTAATTGAAGACAAAATGATATTTCCTTTATAAAAAGTATCTTTCATCAGCTGACCTAATTGCTTTTCACAGAATCAAGACAATTTTTTTTTGTATTTTTATTTTTATTTTTGTAGTTAAATTTTTTTCTCTTTTGTTTTTAGTGACGACAACTACAACGACCGACATCGCATCGACTTCGTTGTTGAATCTCGATTCTCGACTCTTCTCAAAGCTGTCAACACTTGATTATCACGCAATACTCAAGGAATCATCATTTTGTTCATTGGTACACTGTACAGTGTACAGTACATCAATGATGCAGCGATGTACAGAGAGGGTATAAAACGTAAGTACAGTGTGCTGCTGCTTTCTGCTCGTTTGTCGACATGTCAATGTAGGCAAATTCATTGAGATTTTTTTATTTCAAGACTTCTATAGAAGCGCAATTTGTCGTCGACGACAACGACATAACAACGTCGTCGTCGCGATCGTCGTCATTTCAAGGGTATAAACAACAAATTGCTGCAACAAATGACGCGACACACAGTCAGAGCAGTCAGAGATGATGTTCACTTCGCCTACTGTCATGTCAGAGTCGAACCGAGCCGCAGTCGGGCATTATAATATAATAATTGCGCACTATAAGTGCTCTGCTCTGTATCCACATCTAATGTGAATCAGTAGTTGTCAGTTGTTTTCAATATTCTGGGTAGGGTGGAGGGGTGGAGGGGTGTTCGGTGTTGTGGGGTGGTGTGGCAAAAGTTACGACTGCGTTTCATGTGTCACATGGCTTACAGCTCTATGCGACATACGAACCGCAAAAAAAAAAAAAAAACATCTTATATGCTCGCTGATGGCGGCTAGAGGGCAATATTGGGAACGCGCGCGGGTATTAGAGCGAATGACCTTGTTCCAAATTGTTACCTTATACACAATTTTATTGTATTATACATGCATAACTTATTATCGTTTTGGTTTTGACCAATAAGGCCAGGCAGTACGTACCCGTACCGGACAGATGACAGAAGACAGAGCGAGCGACACGAAACAGCCAACAATATTTATGCACAGAGATTTGCAAATAAGCTCGAAAAGATTCGCAAGACGCCAAAGACTCTATCTACATACAATTGACAGTGAGTAGTGATCAGTACTTGTGCAAATTAAACTATGTTTTATTAAATTTTTTAAAAAAAATATTTTTTGGAGGTTGAACCTCTTTATTCAATTGCTAAAATCAGACTGCCCGATTTACAAATTTAAAACTTAAAAGTAACCTATTCCTATAGTTTCATGTCCATGCATACCTCTCTACAAGTTCCCACAGGTGGTGTCGTGTTTACTCTTGCTACGTGCTGGAATGCATTTAGCAGCCAGACGCGTTGTCAGCAAATATGATCGTGGGAATGATCATAAATTATGTTGGAGTTTTGCATGGTGTTAACTCCTCCGCCCTTTAAAATCGAACGGCCTCGTTCGATGTCCATGGCTTTATATGGCTTGGGAGGTCCTCCATCCCTATTGATCTAGGTGTTGGTATAGGGCTTAATGGAACCGGGTCTTCTGCAGCGGATGCGTCAGTCATTACCATTTCGTCTGCTGTTACTATTTTTGCTATTATTGAGTTTTTCTTCTTCTTTAGTTTTAACAGGTATACTATTGTTAACGCTGCGAAAAGGATTAATAGCGTAATAATGGCTGCGCCGTTGTACTTGTTCCGGGTCTCCAAAAGGTCAATGTATTTTGAGTTTTTAGCGTGGAGTTCTTTTATCATTTGCAGCGATAATAACTCCTCAGTATCTTTTCTGATTGAAGTAGGTTGAAGGACAGCTGGTAATGGTTTATAGCCCACTACTTCCGTTGATTTGAAAACTTGATTTTGAATTCTGATTGATGTGTTATGGAATTGTATGAGATAGCTTCCATCTAAAGGTATCATTTCTTCGTTTACTTCTATGGATCCGGTATATTGATTTAGTAATAGGATTCCTGGTGCGACTTCTTCGACCGATGGGACGTGTTGGTTATTAATCCTGGTGCAGTTGGAGGCTCTGCTATTTAGTAGATGTGGTATGCATGTTGAATTTGTTATATCGATTATATTATTACTTTGACAAATAGATAACTTATGAAATACCAAACATGAGGACATAACCCCATAGATTTTATTCTTACATTGTAAAACATTGCTGTAGGGTATCTTAAGGATAGTTTTGCCCTTTTTTATGCTTTTAATCAAAATAGTTTTACATGTTTCCACTGTTGTGGTTGGTAAACTTATCATGTATAAAATTAGTGAATTATTTGAAGCGATTTTTATTTCTGCAAATTCTAGAGCTTCTAGGATGTTAACATACGGCATGTTTTCCTTATTTAAAATTTCTTGTATAATATCAATTTCGATATTGGACAGAATGTAACTGTTGACAATATTGGCCTTAGCCCAGTGAATTGCATATTCTAAATTTACAATTTCTTCCTTTATTAATCCTAATCTTAATTCTATATTTAAGACTATCTCGTCTTTAACATTATTGTCTTCTTGCATTTTTTTATTAATAATATTTGTGGTGTTTACCACTTCATCAATTTTTTTAATTAACATTTTGTTTATTACAATTTGATTATTGTTATTTGTTAAAACATTATTTATTTTCTCTTTGATAACATCAAAGTCATGTTTATCGGGGCTGCCTGAAATAAATTTCCAGGCACTGCCTATAAAATCTATTGAGCGTTTAACTTTAGGTGAGGGCATTAGTCGATTAAGGTGGGTTTTAATTTGGATTATCTCATTTTTTAGGTAAGGAAAGATGGGATCTTTTTCTAGTGAGTTGTGTGTTAAGAACATTTCAAGTTCTTCGATTACTACTTTGTATTGCTTAAGATCGATACTATGGATAATTTTAAATGTTCCCGCTTGAACTTTTGCTGAACCTGTATCTATGGTTATCGATTGGGCACTGGAATAATCCAGGATCTGCACCTCAGCTGCACTCGCTGCGATGAGCAATCTAAAAAAGGAGTAAGGGTTTGATATTAGGATTTTAATTTTTTATCAGTGCCTTATGAACAGTTTTGCCAGATTTAGTTAAAATAGTGGTTGACTTATTTTCGGCAACTATTTCCTTTTTATATCGAGAATTCAATTTAGAGCCAATGCGCTTATTTTGCTTTACATAGATTATTTCTCCGGGGGTATAAACTTTAATGGGTTGTCTAAACTTGTTATGATATTCGAGGTCTTGGGCTTGTTTTCTTTTAAGTTTACCTATGTTCTCTTTACGAGCTGTCTCTAGTTGTGTTAGGTCAGGTGTAACTCTATGACCAAAGAATACCTCAATTGGTTTTTTTGTGGTAGTAGAATGTATTGAAAGATTATATTCGTATACAGCTCTATGTAGTAATTCGTTAAAAGATTGATGGGAGTTATCTTTTTTCAGACATCTCATAATTTCTATGAGGGTTGAGTGAAATCGCTCAACTTGACCGTTCGCACTACTACAGTAAGGGGGTGTCGTAAAGACTTTTATCTTGAGTTCATCTTCCAGCATATAACCTATTGTCACCGAGTTAAAGGATTTCTCATTGTCGAAAACTACAGTTTCGGGCAATCCGAAGGAAAACAGAATTTCTCGTAGAGGCTGACGGATGTCTTCCACAGCCCTTGACTTTAGTACTCTGACTTGAGCGTATTTCGAAAACTTGTCTATGGAAGTTAAGACGAGTTTGTTTTCGGTAATAAATATATCAACGTGGACGATTTGGCCTGGATATTCTGGTATCGGCGTAGGTTGCACTTGTTGCTTTGTAGGATGCCTATCGTATTTGCTTACCTTGCATACGGTGCAATTCCTTACAACCTTGTTTATTTTATTGGCCATTTTGGGAAAATAATACTTTTCCAAAATCTGTGATTTATTTTCTCGCTGATTGCGATGCGCTCTTTTATGTGTACTAATTATAATTTCCTCTTGTCTTGTTTCATTAGTTATGTCTTCCACTTGAAGTTGAGTAAACCTAGTTCGAAAATTTTTGAAGTGTAGTGGATAAATTTCCTGTATAATGTCCATCACTTTATCGTCTGTTTTAATGCAATTAATTACGGATGGATTTAGTACTTTCTTGAGGATTTGCTTTAGGTTGTCTTTATTGTACACCTGTTCTATTATCACGTGCCTATGGTAGGTTGGGAATATAATTTCGAATGTCTGGCTGGGTGTTTGTCCTATTTGAAGTAAGATTTGATTTTTGAAAACATTAATCGGGGTATCTACTTTCATTACCCGACTTTTATTTAGACCTTCATTGCTGTGTGAGGATGTTGACACTAAATTTATATGGGGAGTACTATAAGCTCTGGATAGGGCGTCTGCCACTACATTTGTTTTGCCAGGCTTGTATTTGATTTCGTGATTGTATTCCTCTAATATAGATTTCCAGCGTTTCATTTTACTGTTGTTATTTTTTGTGCTTAACGCAAATGTGAGAGGTTGATGGTCGGTGAAAATGCGGACCCTAGCGTGACCGTAAAGGTAATTGCGGAGTGAGCCGAGGGCCCAGACGATGGCTAGCATTTCTTTTTCATTAGCCGCGTAGTTCTCCTCTGTCTTAGTTAGCGTTCTGCTGATGAAAGTTAAGGGTCTATTATCTTGTTCCAGTACCGCCCCGATCGCGACATTAGAGGCGTCTGTTGTAAGGTCGAATGGTTTCTTGTAGTCTGGGTAAGCAAGAATAACGTCTTTTGAAATTAAAGATTTTTTTATTTTGTCAAAAGATTCTAAAGCTTCATTGTTCAAGCTGATTTGGATTCTTGAGGATTGATTTTTGGACGTTCGTCCTCCCTCCCCTCTTAAGAGGTTTGTCAATGGTTTTGCTAATTGAGCATAACCTTGAATAAACCGACGATAATATCCTGACAACCCGAGGAAGGATCTCAGCTCTTTGAGAGTTTTGGGCACAGGGAATTCGGTAATAGATTTTACTTTATTTGTATTAGTCTTAATACCTTCTGATGATATTTTGAATCCGAGAAACTCTACCTCTGAGCTAAAAAATTTACATTTATCTAGCTGGACTTTCATGTTGGCTCTGCTTAATGTACTAAAAATTTGTTCGATATCTTTGGCGTGTTGTTCTTGGTTTTCGCTGAATATAATGATATCGTCTATGTACACGTAGCACGATTTTCCGATGTAATCCCTTAATATGTCATCAAGAGTGCGCTGGAAAATCGAGGGAGCATTTTTAAGTCCAAAAGGGAGCCTAGTGAATTCGTACTTTCCGTTGTTAATTGAAAAGGCTGTCTTCTCAATATCAGATTCCTTTAAAGGAATTTGATGGAAGCCACTTTTCAAATCAAGCACGGTGAAGAATTTATTTCTTCCAAGTTGCGCTGTCACCTCATTAATTTCAGGTATGGGGTATCTGTCGGCTATAGTAATGGTGTTTAATTTTCGGTAATCAATTACCATTCGATATTGCTTTGCGCCAGTGGAGTCGGGTTTTTTTGGCACGATCCATACCGGTGAATTATATGGAGACCGTGAAGGTCTTATAATTCCATCGTGCAATAGCTGGCTTACTTGTTTTTCGACTTCCGACTTAAGAGCCATAGGGAATGGATAATATCGAGTGAAAACAGGGTCGTCAGTGGTGGTCCTTATTTCGGCTATAACAGCTGTTGTGTAGGTAAGCCTCTCTTCGGGCTCAGAGAAAAGGGCTGGATATTTTTTCACCGCTGATGCAAGCATTTGCTTCTGAGAGTTTGTAAGGTTTTCCATACTGGCAGTAATATTGTTTACGGATTGAACTTTCAACTGATGCATTTTTATTTTAGCTTTATCAAGAATTGTCATGAAACTGTTTTGTGTGTGGATGACGGCTTTTAATTCCTTGAGCGTGTCATTGCCCAAGATGCCATGAAAAGTTTTGAGGTTTGGTAGAATGAAAAATTTTATATTTACGTCTTTAAGACCAAATAAGTTTAGAAAAGTGTGCTTACTGATTTTAACATCCCCGGCTATAGATTTAGCAAAGAATATTTGTTTATTATCGATAGGTTTCTGTACTAGGTCGGGTTTTATGTAGTTTTTACTTGACCCAGTGTCAATTAGGAATTTTAAAATTTCTCCGGTCCTCGTTTTGCATTTAAAATAAGGTAACGAGGACTCAGTTAACCTAAAAAATGAATATCGCTGTATTCATTTTCCAAATCTGGTTCAATTTGATATTCGCTTTCTAATGGATAATCCTCTAAAGAAAGTTCTTCCATAGCTTGCTCACAGGCTTGAAAATAGTTTGTTTCCTCATCTTGTACTTGATTTTCAGTCCCATGGTTTATATGGTAATTGGGCTGGCCCCCGCTATAGTGAGAGTTTTGCAGTGGTTGTTGCGGAGAGTTTTGTGACCTTTGGCTAACATTATAGTTCCTCGTTTGAGGATTTTTATTTTCAGTTTTGACTATGTTTGGAGACGATTTATTGGGTTGAGACCTGTTTTGGTTAAAAGGCTGCGAATTATATTTTAATTGTGGGTTATAGGTTGGTTGATTTCTAGCTAGCTGACTCTGGGGTTTAACTGTTACTGGAGTAGGGTAGGGTTTGGAGTAATTTGAATATCCAGGTTGGTATGGTCTATTAGTAGCAATATTAACGTTATTTCGCTGATAAGTAGGATATGATTGCACTGGGTTAAATGACCGTGAAGGTCCCATTTGGTGAATTCTTTTGATTGTTCCTTGTGGTATCTGAGCGCATTGGGGTTTGGCGTGCTGATTTTCGTATTTCATACATAAATGCAACGCTTGGGGCAGATCAATTGGTTCTTTCATTCCCAAAAGATCTGATAAGTTGCCCTTGAGACCTCTTATAAATGTTTCCAGGGCTTTATCCCTGTACGTCTGAATTAAGACTCTCATTGCTTCGGCACCTATATCCATGCAGGATATTTTATTGATAATCAACGTTAAGTGTGAGCTAACAGTTTGATAGAACTGTTGCAGAGATTGATTTCCTTGGGATAAATTGAACATTTGGCATTCCAGAGTTGTTATATCTCTTTTATCCGCATAGTGCATTGTAAGACATCGCACAATGCATTCCCAGCTAAGGGGTGTGTTGAAAGATTCCAGAGCAGCGTCTGCTCCTCCAGTAATCTTATTACGTATGACATTTAGAATGCCATAGTATTTAGGAGTGCCCTTTAGGTTTTCGTACATTGTGAGTACTCGTTGAACTGACTTCTTCCAGGAAGAAAACTCTCCAGGTTCGCCAGAAAAAGTTCGTAGGCATTTAACAATATCTGGTATTTTGTCTAAACCATCGACATTTGTTAAAAATTGGGGGTATATTGTTTGATCGGTTTCTTGAAATTGTTGAGAATCAGGCTTAAGTAATTTTTTCATGAGTCTTTCACCCTGTTGTTCGAAGACTCTGGTCACTATAGATGTGACCACTGCATCTAGTTCGGGTGTTGACCTCACTTCTGTTGCAGCTGGGCGTGTGCTAATAGGAATAGAGTGTAATGAACTATAATTGTCTGAAGGGGAAATATCAATGGACAGTGGTGCGTTAATCGGTGGAACTTGTGGCTGCACTAAAGATGAGGATGGACTGAAAGGAGTTGGGGTAGGCATCGTATGAGGATGTGTAGTAGGAAGAGTAGCTGAGTGCATGGGAGCAATAGTAGTTATAGGAGCAACTGAAATTGGGGGGTTTTGGGTATTATCAGCCCCAGCACCTGTTCGCGTAATAGGCATTTTGATCGCTTTACAAAATATTTTAAGAGCACTTGCTTAGATATTGAAATTTCTTTTTTCTAACAATTATTACTTTCTAAAAAAAATTTTTTCAAGATAAAGAATCTTATGTTTTTTTTCTTTTTGAATCGATTTTGAAATGATTAAATATTACAATTTGTGTATTATATTCAACTTATTATCTTTTGGTTGTATGTATTTATTTATTATTATACTATATTCTTAAGTAACTAACTTACAATAAAATCAGCATCTTGTACTGGAACTTTTTCTTTCACTCCGAGATGAAATGGACTGATGTGTTTTTGCGTGTTCTTAACACGGACACTTATTATTTTCTGTTTATTTTTTTCTGGGGACAAGGTTGACCGAGGGCGTAAAGCTCGCGTTAAGTGTGATATTGTTCACTAGTATTTACGGCTTATTTAGGCGATATTATTCACTAGTAGGTACCTTCTTTCGGCTGCTTTAGGCGATATTATTCACTAGTACCTTTTTTCGGCTACTTTAGGCGATATTATTCACTAGTACCTTTTTTCGGCTACTTTAGGCGATTATGTACTTTCGGCTACTTTAGGCGATTATGTACTTTCGGGTACTATTAGGCGATTATGTACTTTCGGCTACTTTAGGCGATTATGTACTTTCGGCTATTAACGCGACTTCACTTCTCGGTCCCTGCTCGGGCGCCAATTAAACTATGTTTTATTAAATTTTTTAAAAAAAATATTTTTTGGAGGTTGAACCTCTTTATTCAATTGCTAAAATCAGACTGCCCGATTTACAAATTTAAAACTTAAAAGTAACCTATTCCTATAGTTTCATGTCCATGCATACCTCTCTACAAGTTCCCACAGGTGGTGTCGTGTTTACTCTTGCTACGTGCTGGAATGCATTTAGCAGCCAGACGCGTTGTCAGCAAATATGATCGTGGGAATGATCATAAATTATGTTGGAGTTTTGCATGGTGTTAACTTGCATATACAATATACATACCATACATAGACAGTGATGATCGATTTATAAATACATACATAAATGTGATGTATAGAGAGTTCAGAGTACAATGTTGAGAATATAATTATGGGACTTTTGACAATTGTTGGTGAATTGAAATTCGGATTCACTGATGGTGGAGTTGTGATGAATTTGAATTGATGACCAAAAGAGGTATTGCGTCAGTCAAATTTGAAAGTGCTGACATATCTGATGATCGATCAATGCATATGTATAGCAAAGCTATGAGCTAGAGTGACATTTGAATTGACAGATTGATTTGGGGAAAAAGCATAACATAAATATTTTTTAAATACATAATCCAAATTGAATTGAAGTAATTCTGAATCACAGCAAATATAATGTCATTGTGATAAATTCCACAAAAAATTAAAATGATACAATGTTGAACCAAAAATGTCATTAAAGAAATCCTGAGACATTGAACTGCATAAGTGCTTTCAAAAAGTATTGGATTCCTACAATTTCTGACCTAACCACCCCCTCTCCCCCGAAAATACAAGGGCAGTAAATTAGTAAACATTAGGCCTGAGTTTTTGGGGGGAATCCATTCTAGTTTTGTGGTTAAAAGTGTGAAATTTGCACAACCAGTTAACATTTTGAAATCAACTCAGAGAAGGTTATGACAAATTTTCAAAGGTAAATCAGGTGTTTATTACAGTTCTGCATTTATCGAAAAAAAGGCAATTTTCAACCCATTTTAATTTGGCGAAAGATAAGTCTTCGTATTTTGCAACAAGGATAAACGAAAATGTATAACGCCACGCCGCGCCCGGCCGCCGTTTAAAGAGCCAATTAAATAAGATACCTTTGAGAAATATTGCAAAGTTAGTCAATTCCCAAAACCTAATTAATCTTAAATGTTTAACTTCTCATGAGAAGTTATTTTATCATTTAATTATGGTTAACTATTCGGCCCTTCCACAAAATCCATTCATAGAAAATCTCCGAACAAAAGCTACTCTACAAATTACGAATTCAAAAAGGCATTGCCTTATAATCCGCTCTCACTCTCTCCTTTTCGACACCAACTGTTTTGTTTCAAACATTGTCATTCGTAAAAAAATATTAAAATAAATTTTGACGGAATATACAAGTTTTGAAATAATTCCTAACGTATGGTACATGATCTTTTGGAGCTTTGTGTCGGGTTTCCCGTTCAAAAATTGATAAAACCTTTCGTATTGTGACTCATTAGTTGTTTTTGCCTTTAAAAGCAATAACATTAAAACAAATCAGTAAATATTTACATTTTCATTAAAAATACAGCCGTTCTCCATCGTTTCCGACACAAATTACCATATTATAGAAAAACAAGCAAAATTGCCATTACGTTCGGATTCAGTAAACAATATTTGAAATGCGTAGCATATTTTCCATTATACGAATCTATTGTGAATGAAATTTGGGATGAGTATTTTGGAAATCGGATTACATTTTCAAGTGGAAATTTGGGAAAGGATTGATTTTGAACTTCCCATAGGAAGTTATTGTAATGGGTCCGATTTGTCAAATTGAAAATTTTGACATTTCTCGACGTTTCAAGGTCCCTAGAGTCGAAATAAAAGATTTTTAGAAAGATGTCTGTGCGTGCGTGTGTATGTACGTTCGTACGTCCGTACGTTCGCGACGTTTTTTTCGTCTTCCATAGCTCAAGAACCAGAAGAGATATCGACTTCAAATAAATGTTGTTATAAAGAAAATAAAGCAGAAAGATTCAGAAAGGGCTCTCAAGACAATTGCGTGGGTGGTTTTTTTACCATAGCAGTTTAAAAAAATGTGCAAATTTTGGTTAACCCTAAATATCTCACGAACCAATAACGCTAGAGACTTGAACTAATGTAACGTGATACCAAACAAACATATTTTTGGAAAAAAATCCAAATAACGGTTTTTTTTTATAAATAAAAACAAACTGACAAAAAAATATTTGTCACCTGGAAAATTGTACGAATAAAAAATGATTTTTTCTCCAAAACAATTTTGTGCAACGAAGAAAAGCGTTTTCAACATCTGGTAAAATTTTCAGAAAAATCGAATTGACAGTTTTTTTACAAAAAATAAAAACCTAAAAAAAAAATGGTTGCCTGTAAAGTCGGTTTTACGGGCGAAGATTTTACGTGACAACGTCTTTTTCTCGGTAGAATATTTATTGATATGAATATAATTAAATTGCACAATAGGAACAAGGAATTGAATGAAAATAAGAATTGCACAAATTTTTTAAACTAATAATTTACTTAACACTATCAACATTTATCAATAGTATGACATAACCTATAAACTCAGTTTCTCAACTTTTGTGTCAATCTAACAATTAATCAATCAATCATAGTTTACGATAATGAAATATCAGTGTACAATTATTTACCTTTATTGTTGTAGTTGTTGTAAATGACGAATCTAAGCACTCCACATTTTCACTACAGACACAGCTGACGATACTTTAACCACACGTGTGAACTTGTATTATGACGCTTTCTTGTTTTTTCAACGCCAAGGACGTTCGAGAAAGACAAAGACAGAGACACAAGCATGCGCCGATTCAATGCGCCTAATTCTCTAGTGCTGCGCGCGCGGCAGACCGATCATAGTTGAGTGGGAGAGAGACGCAAGGCATTCGGCGGGCCTCTCTCTCGTTCGGTGACTCATCGTTACGTTACCGGGCGTTACACTTTTTCATAAGTGACTCCCTAACAACCTAATTTAAGACGTTGTCACGTCAAAACAATACTAAAACTTGGTAAAAATTTACTTTCGACTCAAGTAACTTTTCAAAAATTACAAATATTGGCTTCAAACTTATTTTATTTCACAGAAAATATTGTTTTCGATATTCAGTAAATTTTTTATAAAAATCCAACAGTCCGTTTTTTCATAAAAAAATAAAATCTACAAAAAATAGTACGCAAATTTGGTAAAAATTGATGCATATAGACAAACTTTTAAGCAAGACAAATCGACAGACGGGATGGGAAGTTATCAGTGTGGGTCGCATCCCGGCACCTTTTTTTTTAAGAAATCATATAGAAAAGTAAATGAGAACTTTTACTTTTAAGGGTAACCACCGGTATATTGAAGAGATAATACCAAAGTGTGTGAATTCAATTATTTCCTAAATACTTGTAAAACCAATACAAATTACTAAATGAGCATATAATTAACTTCAAATGATGACGTGAGATTGAACTCCCTCCCCAAAAAAAAAACAACAAATTGATTCATTAAAATGATTTATTTCCGTTACTTCTACTGACTGCTCTGTTTTTTTTTTTCAAAAAATACCTATACAATCTCCTTTTCATAAAAGTCAACGATATATCATTTACACGATTTTCTATAGCTCACCGGAAGAAGAAAAAAGAGCTACAAAATTCATACATACAGCATTCCTGACGATATTATCAGAGTGTATGTATCTCAACATCTATAGTATGCATAATCAGGGTAATCCTAGCAGGATCTAAATATATACATATGTACATAGGTATATCCTTGATTGAGCGTGTGATAAATGTTGCAATTGCAGCTCAATTTACACATTTTCTTCTTGTGTTGCCTTTTTCAAATATCTATCTGTACACCTCCTATACATATACATACATATAGCTACAAACTAGATAAAGAAACATCCTTTTTAGCATATTAACAAGAAGAGGAGTTAACTGCACACACACTCAAGTTCAATATAAACTCCCACAAGGATTAAATAGATAACCATCATCATCTCATTGGGTGCAAACCATCCCTTCACTTATAAGGATACACAAAAAAATTGTTATCCTTCTTTTCCAACAACATTGGCAAACTCATGCACTTTCACTCTCGGTCTCGTTGGCAAAAAAAGGACACCAATCTAGAAAAATCGAAAAAATCGAAGAGGAAAAAAAAACTAACTACCAGGCCAACAGGATAACTAGAAACGAAAAATCGAATTCGAATTTGGAAAAGAAAACGTCAAAAAAAAAAACACAAACATCCTTTCACATATCGACTCTGGGATAAATTCATCCACTTGATGGGGATGAAAAAGATGAAAATCTTTCTTCTCCAAACTCAGTCCTGAAGTCCTTTTTATATTTTTGCATATGTATGTATGTGTGTGTCCTTGTGCATAAACTTTATATCTTTCGTATAATTTGGGGGTTATACACTTGAGTCAGTTCAGTTCTGTAGGATGTACCGTACCTAGTACCTACCTAGAACCATGAAACTTAATGAATATTCAAGAATTTTATGGAAAATTTTTGTACACAGACAGAAATGGATTTTGTATTGTAAAAGGATTACGAATATTCCAAAAGGACATATATCTCAAAAAATAAGCAAACATGAAGAAATTGTGTGTACATTGTACCTTCTTCAACCATGTGTATTATGTACTATATGTTTATTTGATGTTCTAATCCAAATCAAAGGGTTACGGATTAGAATAATATCAGGTTTTCAGAAAATGAGAAACCATTTCAATATTGGAGAGATTGTTTTTGACTTTTGGGTTTTTTTTTTTTTTTTTTTTTTTTGAGGATGAAATTGAATACTTGAAAAGGTAAAGAAAATTGGAATAATGAAAAGTATCAATTCAGATAGAGGGAGAAGTGAAATTAAGGAGAAATGATGAATGAATATGAAAAATTATATATTACTAGAATAAAAGGGACAACTGTGGTTTAATTTCTCAGCACTGATGATTTTAGTCTGACCTTTGAGTACCTAAAGAACAGTTGTATGATATCTTAAGCAGCAATTTAAATACAACAAGTTCGGCTGATTAAATGTGGTTTAACTTTAGTTTATTCACGATATTCAATTTTCACATATAAAAGAATCTTAAACCACTGTTCAACTACAGTTAATTTAACCTAAGCAGGGAATTAACATTGCTGAACTATTGACCGAACATTGAACCATAGTTGTGTAAAACTGGTCTTGGAAGTAGAATTATCTAAAAAAAATATGTCTTCAAAAGCGTCTTTTATCCTTTAAACTTCACCAAAAAGAAAACATTTTCTTTAGCTAGGTACTAGATTAAGTTTCCATGTGGAGGTGTATCACGGGAGAGATGAACGCAAAGTCTTTTAATTCCAGTTCAAATTGGAAGTACTTTCCCCTTCGAGGATATTTATAGCTATCATTGGATTTTATCATTCATCGAAACCAATAATTATCCGCAATTAATGAAAATTACTCTCATTGAAACAAAATTTCCAAATTGGAATCAAGCATTTCAGGTTAGAGTTGATCATTGAAATTAAAATTGGTAGGTGGAAAATAAGTGAAAGGATTATTTTCCGAATAATGAAATCAAAAATCATCTATTCATTGAAAACGATTTCATCATTAAACAATTTAAAATTAACTATTAGAAGAAAAGTTCTAGGTTAAATAGAGTAGATTTTTTAAGAAAACGAAATCTAGAATTTATTAGATTCATTTTGACTTTGACAATTTGATTTTGAAATGAAGTGTCAAAAATGTCTTTTAATTCAGTGTTGGATAAAATGTTCGTGAGGTCTTTGGTGGAATTTTAGAATCCGATTACATAAGTATTTTTTGTCCTTATCCGAGCATGAGTAAGTGAAAAAAATACTGTGAAATTTTGTTGCTAGTTTTCAACCCTCCCCTCCCAAGAACTTTTCTGAAGTAAAACTCGAATTTGCAGAAATGTTTATCAGTTTAACTTTAAGCTCAACGTAGGACATATAGACCGTTCTTTCTTTCCAAGGTCATGGAAACGCTGATTAATTATCAGCTCAAGAAATATCTCGAAGATCGAAAGCTTTTTAATGACCGATAATACAGCTTTCGCAGCAATAGGTCCAATGGTGATCTCATGGTTCATCTCACCGAACTGTGGAGCAAATTCTTACACCGCTTTGGAGAAAGTAAGATTATTGCACTTGATATTTCAAAAGCCTTTGATAGGGTTTGGCATCAGGCTTTTTTTTATCGAAAATGCGTGCTTTCGGTTTTCATGAATCCCTTCTTCATTGGATCAGTAATTACCTTCCGAATCGTTCAATATAGGTAGTATTGGATGAGTTAAAGTCTGAAAACCACAAAATAAAATCTGGTGTGCCCCAGGGTTCTGTTCTATCTCCAACACTCTTTCTCATTTTTTTAATGATCTCCTGTCTGCAACTTCTAATCCAATACATTGTTGAACGATCACATACGCGATGTTGCCAAAAATGCCGCAAGATGTTTGGGTTTTCTAAGGCGATGCAAAAAGTTTTTCTCCCCCTCTGATCTGGCTGTTATATACAAGACTTATATACATACGTCCTAAACTTGAGTATAACTCCCATATCTGGGCTGGTGCTCCTGCAACTTACTTATGCCTCTTGGAGAATATTGAACGTAGAGTATTTAGATTGATTGGTGATAATCATAAGATCATTTACGTCACTTGAACATCATCGAAAAGTTTCTTGTCTCACCCTCTTTTAATGTTATTTGAACTGTTTATGCTTTAGAGAAATAGCCAGCTGCATTCCTTAAACAGTTCAACCGTAATACTCGCGTTTCTAGGAATGTTCATCAATATACCCTCGAGCCTAACTTCGGTCGTACTGTCAAGTACAGAAATTCGTTCTTTAGCCGTACTATGCGAATGTGGAATGCATTACCGCACACTCTGTCTTTACCAGCCATTACAATATTCAGGAATTCAAAACCAATGTACACCGCCTTTTAGCTCATCTCTCCCTTTCCTAGTGCTCACACTGTGTCTTTACATAATAAGGGTAGTAGTATCCCCTTGAGTGTGCGCATATTATTACAAAAAAAATACTGTCAAGAAAAGAGATTCCTTATTTAGCTGCACTTTAAGAATGTGGCATACATTACTTACATCTATTATTCCCACCCATTTTGATGTCAAAAAATTCGTATGCACACTGTTGCCATATGCCATTTAAAATAGAACGAAAAAATATCCACGTCATCAACTGGTTTGACACAATGGACAGCCTCACTTCAAAAAACTTACGTGAATATCTATTGTGTTTTGCGTGTCCATAATGCTATTGACTTCTCCACCAAAAATGAAGGCTTTTAAAGATTTAGCTTAATAACTTTAAAGTTGGCACCATCGATGACAGCGGAACGTCAAAAGATAAAACCTGACCAATTCATCTGCAACTGCTTTGAATTCCTTTATTAAATTGCCCCTGGGAACGCAAATTGACATATGTCAACATTTTCTTAATATAATTAACTTTCAAGTTAGGACCAGCAGCGACGCCCCATTGAAACATCAATAGTCAAAACTGACCAAATCATCTATAGCTATAGGGTGTCTCAAAATTAACGCAAGAAATCTTGCGTTAATTTCAAACAAGTTGATATACATATTTATTTAGAAACGAAATCTCATCAAATGGTAACCTTTTTGGATTGATTAAGTGTTTAAAAAAATACTTGTCTTTATAAAGGGTGTCCCAAAATTAACGCAAGAAATCTTGCGTTAATTTTGGGACACCCTACGCATACCTTGCTTTGCGTTATAAAATGGTCACTTAGAAATTTTATTATTTTAAATAAAATTAAACAAAAATAACTGTTTTAGGAATCAGAACTTTAAAGTAATTCGATCAACAAAATTTGTTTTTAGTTTTAAATTTATAAAATAAAAACATAATAATAATTGTAACTACATATAACAACGAAAAATCATCGTATTTCAAATGTATATGTCACTTTTAAGCGCGAAAATAGTATCAGAATATTCGTGTTGTCAATATTTTGACAACTTTTGCGAATGCGGTTCCGTATCCATTTTGTTAAGCCAGTAATCAAATAAGAGATCAAAGTCAATCTTTCTGAAAACATTATGTAATTAGAAGTAGCAAAGTAGTATCAGAAAAGAGTCGAAGAAATATACATAATTCATTATTGGTCCTGTGGCTATTTACATGTAGGCAGTTGGTTTAATTCTTTGTTGAGAATCAATCTTGGGACTGTTAAGGTTAAGTGAGTTAAGTAAATCTGTTGTTCTGTGGAAAAAGTTAGAGTATTTCATATCTAAACCTTCATACGGTCCTCAAAGTAACTAACGCAACAGATCTTCGGGTCAAATTTGACCCATTAGTGTTTTTTCAAGCTTTATGTCCGGTCGTGTTTGTCCGTATAGTATTTGATTAAATAATACAGGTATGGTGAATTATTTATTTTTTTTTAAATATTTTTAATGAAAATAAATGTTATTTAAGTCTATATTTTACAATTTTATTGAATTTTAAAAAAAGTTTACATTTTAATCTTATTAGCACTTTAACAATTTTTTATTGAAGATTGAAAGATGAAAGTATAATCAGTTATTACAATTTGTGCACAAAGTGATAGTCTTAAAATATTCTTTACATATAAATTTATCGGAAATATCGCAAACTAAACCTGTCTTATTATCCGTTTTTGGACATAACTGACATCGGCTTCTTTTTGTTGGTTTCTTTCTTGTATTGTTTTCCGTCTGAGCTCTGAGTTGATGACAGTCAGTTTTTTTTATAAAAAATTAAAATCTACAAAAAATAGTACGCAAAATTGGTATAAATTGATGTTCGGTTCTCGATATGTCGTGAATAATAGAAGACATTAACTTTTAAGAAATGCTACTTAAATTGTTAAGAATTGGTTTTGGAGTAAAAATCTCGTTAACTAAAAAGATTTTGAAATCAAACTATAACTGACACCTTATATAACAAAACATGAAAACCTACAAACCTTTTAAGCAAGACAAATCGACTGACGGGATGGGAAGTTATCAGTGTGGGTCGCATCCCAGCCTCTTTTTTCACCTTGTTTAAATGTGATAAGACCAACTGCTGAAAATTGCCTTTATTACACTTTGCAAAGGTGAAATAAGGCCAATTGTTGAAAGTTAGCTTTATTTCACGGCACCGTTTGTTTTGTTTTACTTTTAGTCAATATAGAGTACAAATATCTATATAATGACATAACTACATTATACGAGATTATATCGTATAGCACCTCATTTCACTGTTCTGATATTCAAAGCCTTAATACTAATGTTAAATAGTATCTTCTCCTAAAAAAGTTATAGCGGTTCAAAGTTAAGTTTTTTTTTTGCAAAAATAATGGTTCAAAAATATTAAGTAGTTTTTTTTTTGGTAATACTCATGACATTTTTGTAGTACTCTTGATAATTTTTAAAACGAGTCCTTGAACATTAAAATACATAGTTTTCGAGTAATTTTCATAAAATTGCACTTAAACATTTGGTTTCAAATAGAGATAGCCTTTTTCTGATGGAAATGTTACGGACGTATAAAATTGAGCTCCTCCCAAATTCTTGAAAAGAAATATAAAGTTGTCTTTACGTTGGAAAGGGTTATTTATTAAACTTTCTTTTTAACTTTTCACCTCATATAGAAAACTAGAGGCCCGTCCCGGCTTCGCACGGGTAGAAATAAATAGGTACAGATATTTAAGTTATAGGCATGCTAATTAAAACGACCATGAATCAATAAATTAGAAAACCTTTTTTTTGTCCTATCATTAATACTCTTCGCAGCGTATGCGATGAAAGACATTTTATGGCTAATTTTTTTACACCTTCGGTTGGTTTTAATAGGAATTTCTTAAGAATTCTATAGTAATTTAGTACTAAATATAGCCTATGTTACTCAGTGATAATGTAGCTTTCTAATGAAAAAAGAATTATTAAAATCGGTCCAGTACTTTTTAAGTTTATTCGTTACATACAAAAATACAAATCTTTCCTCTTTATATAGGGTGTCCCAAAATTAACGCAAGATTTGAATTAAATAGAAAACGCCGTTTTTAGTCTTTTGATAGTTATATTTTTATTGACTCGTAAAGTACATAGGATCTCTCGTGTAACGCTCCATTTTTAATAACCCTATACTGTTAGCTGTCAAATTGCTTTTTTTCAGGGTTGCCAACACTTCACTGCACAAATTGCGGCAAATTCAAATCTTGCGTTAATTTTGGGACACCCTATAATATTAGTGTAGATAAATAGAAGCCTTAAAAAAATAAAACAAAAATAAAGCTTTCTGCGCAATAATTGTATCATGAAATAAGTTTTGAAAAACTCAGTCAAAATGCTCGATTTTGTTGATTAATCTTTCTGAGGAAATTAAGTGGAATTCTCGCAATATTTTGCGTCTTAGTGATACTTTTAATTTTAAACTTCCCATAGGAAGTTATTGTAATGGGTCCGATTTGTCAAATTGAAAATTTTGACATTTCTCGACGTTTCAAGGTCCCTAGAGTCGAAATAAAAGATTTTTAGAAAGATGTCTGTGCGTGCGTGTGTACGTACGTCCGTATGTCCGTACGTCCGTACGTTCGCGACGTTTTTTCGCCGTCCATAGCTCAAGAACCAGAAGAGGTATCGACTTCAAATAAATGTTGTTATAAAGAAAATAAAGCAGAAAGATGCAGAAAGGGCTCTCAAGAAAATTGCGTGGGTGGTTTTTTTACCATAGCAGTTTAAAAAAAAGGTGAAAATTTTGGTTAACCCTTAATATCTTACGAACCAAAAATGCTATAGACTTGAATTAAATTTTATATAATATATTGTAACGTGATACCAAACAAGTATATTTTTTGAAAAAAAATCCAGTTAACAGTTTTTTTTTATAAAACTGAAAAAAAAAATTTGTCACCTCGAAAATTTTACGAATACAAAATGATTTTATCTCCAAAACAATTTTGTGCAACGAAGAATAATGTTTTTGACATCTGGTAAAATTTTGAGAAAAATCGAATTGATAGTTTTTTTATAAAAAATAAAAACCTAAAAAAAACATTACTCAAAGTTGGTAAAAATTGAATTTCGACTCAAATATCTTTTCAAAACTTTGAGATATTGGCTTAAAACTACTTTTATCTTTCAAAAAATATTGTTGTCAACATTCAGTAAAATTTTGAAAAAAATCGAATTGATAGTTTTCATACAAAAAATAAAATCTTAAAAGAAAATTTAACAAAAGTTGGTAAAAATTGATTTTCGACTCAAATATCTTTTCAAAAATTTTGAGATTATGGCTTCCAACGAATTTTAACTTATGAGAATTATTGTTTTCAACATTCGGAAAAATTTTGAGAAAAATCGAATTGACAGTTTTTTTACAAAAAATAAAAACCTAAACAAAAAAATTAATAAAAGGTGGTAAAAATTGATTTTCGACTCAAATATCTTTTTAACAATTTGAGATATTGGGTTTTAACTACTTTTATCTTTTGAAAAATAATGTTGTCAACATGCAGTAAAATTTTGAGAAAAATCGAATTGACAGTTTTTTTTACAAAAAATAAAAACTTAAAAGAAAATTTAACAAAAGTTGGTAAAAATTGATTTTCGACGCAAATATCTTTTCAAAACTTTGAGATATTGGCTTTTATCTTTTAAAAAAAATTGTTTTCAACATTCAGTAAAATTTTTATAAAAATCTAATTGACAGTTTTTGTACAGAAAATAAAAAACTAACAAAAAAACAATACTAAAACTTGGTAAAAATTTACTTTCGACTCAAATAGCTTTTCAAAAATTAAAAATATTGTCTTCAATTTTTTTTTTATTTCACAGAAAATATTGTTTTCGATATTCAGTGGTTTTTTATAAAAATCCAACAGTCCATTTTTTCATAAAAAAATAAAATACAAGAAATAGTACGCAAATTTGGTAAAAATTGATGTTCGGTTCTTGATATCTCTCAAATTAATTTAATTCATCTAATTAGTAAAAATTTAAGAAATGCTACTAAAATTGGTAAAAATTTGTTTTTCAATAAAAATCTATTTAACAAAACTAGATTTTCAAACTAAACTATTTCTTTATATGAAAAATATTGTTGGTAATTTTAAAATTTTTAAGAATAATTCAACTGACAACTTTTTTAACCCAACACGAAAACCTACAAACTTTGAAGCAAGACAAAGATGGGAAGTTTTCAGTGTGGGTCGCATCCCAGCCTCTTTTTTGCTCTTAGATGAACTGTGCGAAAAATCATTTTTAAAAGTGCTTAAAAATGTTAACAAAATCATCGCTAACCTCAATTCTTTTAAATAGAAATTCCAACTTATTCGACCTTGAAATTCCATATCTGCATTTACAATGTTTAAAGAATATCAAGCCACTTGTTTAACATAGAAGTATCGAACGTTAACTCTTAGCGATTTACCCCCAAATACCCTTTTCCCCAAATTTTGGTTTTAGATAGTACATTATTTCTTATCTCTGAAAAAAAAAATTAACTTTTAAAGTCTCATCACTTTATATACATATTTAATGCTTTAAAGCGCAAAATCTAAACAAAAATTGTCTTCCAAATTGAATTTCCCTGTTTGATTTTTCTTCTAAAATATATTTTCCAAATCAATAAGCACTAAAGTGCTATAAAAATTTACCACAACATAATCAGCACGCTCCGATTTTGAAAACCTCCGCATGTGTGCCATTCCATTTCATAAACGAGTGCGAGTGCCTACCCTATAAACCCCTCGCATTACGTTTCCCTTATGTTAAGTACTCGTATGCTTATTAAAAGACAATATTGCGGTCTTGTTTTTTATCGGTTTAGACCTAGAAAAATAAAATTAAAATTGTAAAAAAAGCAGATAATGAAAATGAATACAATAAAAAAATAAAAATTCAATGACATGTTTTCCACTCATCGTCGTCGGTCGGTCGTCACGTGCGTCGTAGTTGTTGTCTTCATTGTATCTTATATACTTTCAATTGTCACTTTGCGGTTGCGCAACAGCGATAAGCTCCAATAGACAAAACCTCAGTGAGTGTGTTAAAATTAAAAAGAAAAAAACACTCACCAGATTGGCAAAACGACTGCGACGACAAAGGCATGCACTGCGCTGCGCACTGTGGTGTATCTTTGTATCTACAATTTACACAACGCTTGTAATTACCATTATGCCAGACAAAGTGATATGTTAAATCGAAGTGAATTTCATTAAAAGCCAAGTCTTGCTTTTGCTTTGGCTATGGCTATGGCTACGGCTTTGACTTTTGCATATCTAATGACACACTCTCTCTCGCTCTGATGTCAATCGTGGTGATGATGATGATGATGATGGTGGTGGAGCTAGTGCTGCTTGATGGTTATGGCTTGCTTTCCCTGGTACGACCGAGGCGACGCTATGCGGTGGAAATGTTTTTTTTTTTTTACTTCCTCGCGTCACAATTATTTCACTAAAAGCTGCCTACTGCCAGAGCCCGGAACCCGGAGCCGGACAGACATGCGTTTGTTTTGTTTTTCTTTTTAATCAAAATCAATTCGGGGAAAAAGAAACAAATTTGGAATTTCTCGAAGTTTCACTTACATAAATATTCAATCGGCCATTCAACCAAAATGAAACAAAATTACGAAAAATAAAAACTTGGCTATCTGTATAGGTGCGTTCGAGTTTAATGTCCTTTGGGTGAAATCAAAATTTGGATAAAAACAAAAAATCATAAATATTTCCACCCCCTACACAACCGACGACGAACGTCGCGTCGCGGTGGCGGTAGCGGTGGCGGTGGCGGCATCGACGTCGGGGGTGTATAAAGCACTCATCAAAGTTGTTGCTTTTGATGATGATGTTGGCTATTTTTAAATCGGCATCGAGTACTTATGGATTGCAAAGGCTCAGTGCTTAGTCTTGGTCTCGATGCATTATCACCAGAACTCTGCCGCTGAGTAAATCATTAACGACAACGACACAACGACGACGTCGATTACTCATTACTCATACTATACTCGCTGATTGTCGCTCCCAAATTGGCAGTCGGACTTTAATTATTATTTCTACGTGTACATAATATTTTAATCTGTTTTTACTTAGGTATACTTGAATATGATGAAGTTGTATAACACAAGTCGATGCAAAGCGTTTGACTGCGGCAGCGATATTTTGTTCGGTTTAATATTTTATTGGAGGACTGCACTTTACGTCATTTTAAATTATGTGAGGTTTGATGCTTGCATTGTCATTAAAACGTTTCGATAGGATTTTTAAACGATCGGAAAGCATGCGCTACGCTGCTGCTAGTGAGCAGAGCAAAATATATGACCGTTAAGAGTTTCATGAGGATTCGGTCAATTTATAAGCTTAATTAGATTTCCATGGAAAATTAAGTGATAATACAACAGGTGAAAACGGTGCCATAGAGATAAGGGGAATTATAGAATGAAGCTTTTTGCGGATTCATGAGAAATTATTGAATACTTTTTGGTTTTGTAAAGTTTTGGAATGTTCAGAAAATAAGATTTCAGAGTTTTTTTTTGGAATTCGGTCTGTGTTGAATCGCCATAGAAAGTTAAATTCAAATGTCAAACTTATATATTTTTTTTAAGCCTTTAGAAATAAAGGGTGTACCAAAATTAACGCAAGATTTGAATTAAATAGAAAACGCCGTTTTTAGTCTTTTGATAGTTATATTTTTATTGTACATAGGATAGGGTTATGTATGGAATAACACTTCGGACAAATGGCCTCCACGGCTTTGCATGCACATGCGCACTCTTTTGTTGAAATTTTCCATGACCATTCTGCATAAATGTGGCTGAATTTCGTTGATGCAGCGTTGAATCTCCTCCTTTAATGCACGGGTGGTTGTGGGCTTATATATAAACTTGTGATTTCAAATAACCCCATAAAAAGAAGTCTAATGGTGTTAAATCACACGATCTAGGAGGCCAATTTTGATCACCGAAACGAGAGAGTACACGACCTGGAAATGTCTCATGCAGTAATTGAATTGTTTCACGGGCTGTATGACATGTGGCACCGTCTTGTTGAAACCACATATTGGACACATCAATATCATCCAATTTTGGCAGAAAGAACTGTGTAATCATGTCGCGATATCGAGCACCAGTAACAGTCACTGCTTGACCAGCATCATTTTCAAAAAAATATGGCCCAATTATGCCTCCAGCCCAAAATCCACACCATACAGTCACGCGTTGTGGATGCATTTGTTTTTCGACAATCACATGTGGGTTTTCCGAACCCCAAATGCGGCAATTTTGGCGATTGACAAAGCCATCAAGATGAAAATGTGCTTCATCGCTTAGGATGATTTTGCTCGAAAAATCAGGGTCCGTTTGTCACTATTTTTGAAATATTCTTTAATAATGAAGACACGTTGTTCTCTCGTGTAACGCTCCATTTTTAATAACCCTATACTGTTAGCTGTCAAATTGCTTTTTTTCAGGGTTGCCAACACTTCACTGCACAAATGGCGGCAAATTCAAATCTTGCGTTAATTTTGGGACACCCTTTAGTTCGATTAATTAAGATACGAAATAGTTTACGAACAAGATGGATGAGAGTAAGAGATTGTGACTTGCTCTCTGCGGTTCAAGTACTTAATTCACTAATAAAAAAAGTTGATTAACACTCACAGAAATAATTCTTGGAACCAAAAACTTCAAAGTCTGCAATATGCAAGTAAACCGTTCTGGAATATTACAAAAAAACATTAAAAAAAAGCAAAGTAATATTCCTACTCTCAGAAGTGACAACACTATTAAAGTATCGAACTTAGAAAAAGCGAATGCTTTAGCCAATGCTTTTTACTCCAGTCACTCGAACCTAAATAACTCGATAAGTTATGATCAGTTAGAAACTATGGTTGATGAATCTCTTCTATATATTGAAAATAGCATTATTGAACAAAGGAATGATTTTACTTCCAAAAAAGATATTCGTGATGTTTTGATAAATTTAAATGCAAGAAAATCTGTGGGATTTGATGCAATAAAAAATCTTTATTTAAAAAATCTCCCAAAGAGTGGAGTAAGGTTCTTGAAGCAATTATTTAATAGTTGTTTAAAAATTAGTTATTTTCCTTCGACATGGAAAAAAGCAAAAATTATTCCTTTATTAAAACCCGCAAAAGTGCTTGCGACCCTACTCACTATAGACCAATAAGTTTATTAAGTTCATTCAGCAAATGCTTTGCATTATTGATTAAATCTGAAATGTTAATTCATATAAATCAAAATAACCTACTGCTTCCAGAAAAGTTTGGCTTTAGAGCTTTTCACAGTACTGTTCAACAAATTAACAGAACAACTCAATATGTTAAAAATAACTTAAGCTCTGGAAAAAGTACCGGTTTGGTACTTTTAGATATTGAAAAGGCATTTGACTCCGTCTGGCATAAAGGCCTTATACATAAATTAAAAACTTTAAATTTTCCTTTATACATATTAAAAATTGTAAAGTCCTTCCTTTTCGAGAGGCAGTTTCAAGTTTCTGTGAACAATGAACTTTCCGATTTATTTCACATAAATGCAGGAGTACCTCAAGGGTCTGTTCTTGGACCAATTTTATACATACTTTATACATCCGATTTCCCGAATTTAAGATACTGTGAAAAGGGTATTTTCGCCGATGACACTTGCATTTACGTATCAGATTCACTTGGTTCCGTTATTGAAACCAAGCTGCAATACGATCTAAATGTAGTTAATTCATATTTTAATGATTGGAAAATAAAAATAAATGGTGATAAGACTCAGGCTATCTTTTTCACAAGGAAAAGAAAGTCTTGCCTCTTACCCAATAACAGCATCCATATCGATGGTAAAATAATTGAATGGGGTAATTCGGCTAAGTACCTTGGGGTATTTCTTGACTCTAAACTTACCTTTGGATTCCATGTACGTCAAATTGTAAATAAAATCAACGTTACAATAAAAACGCTTTATCCTTTCATAAATCGAAGATCCAAACTAAGTATTGAAAATAAAATACTTATATTTAAATCCATATTTCAAGCAATTATGTTTTATGGTTCTCCAGTATGGGGTAAATGTGCAAAAACACATATAAAAAATTTGCAAATAGCTCAAAACAAAATTTTAAAAATGATGCTCAACTTGCCTTGGCACTTCTCAACGCAGGAACTTCATTCTGTTACAAATACTGAGCTAGTCCAAGATAGAATTTCAAAGTTAAATGTAAAAACATCAGAAAATTTCTTAATTTCTAATCTCGATTTTGGTTAATTTCTTAAAATAAAAAAAAAGAAATAAAACTATAAAAAAAAACAAGTGATTTTATAGATGCGTTTATTAAATTAATAAAATACAGTTATTTACATATCGTTCTATATTTATATAATAAATTGTTTTAGTTACTTTAATTATTTATTTATTAATTAGTCCATCTATTGATATTATAATACATTATGGTTCATTTATTAATTTAGTTGTTTACGTATTCATTTATTTATTTATTTATTTGTTTGTTCATTTGTATATATACTTTGTATTTATGTATTTAATATCTTGTTATTATTTATTTATTAATTTATTTATTTATTCATTTATTTATTTATTAAATTATTTATTTATTTTTTACATATTTATTCTTTATTCATTTATATATAAATGTATTTATTTATTTGTTTATTTATTTATTTATTTATTTATTTATTTATTTATTTATTTATTTATTTATTTATTTATTTATTTACTGTGATATTATTGTACTGTGATATTTTTATACAATTGTTAGCATTATTTCTATTTATTTAATTTATTTATTTTGTTATTTAATTTGTTACACAAACTGTAAAATAAATGTATCTTGCAAATAATTTGTTTACATAAACTACCATCTCTACTCTCGTTCCCACCTTAATTTAAGCATATTTACTATGTAATCATTGATGAAGGTTTTTACCATTAGCTTTTCCTTCCAATTATATTTGATCACGTTCTTTCAATTTTTTTTTTTTTCAAACATATTATTGACATCAGTAAGGTATCGAAACCATATCTATATAAATTCTGCAATTGACATTTTGTAAAAAAAAGGATAAATTAACGCTAATAAAAATATAAAATAATAAAAATGTCAAACTTATATATTTTTTTTAAGCTTTATTATCTACTAAGTAAAATTTACAATTTGTATGTTCCTGCGAAGCCTAAGCTTTTCTGCAGAAGATTGTACTTATGATTATATTTAAATAGTTAGATAGAGTGAGCTATTTTTAGCATTAGAGATTAATAAAAGTAACATTTCAAAATAAATTTAATTTCATTCAGTTCACATTTTTTTTTTTATTGTATTTTAAAGGATTTAATTAATTATATCATTTAAAAAGAAATATTTTAATTGCTTTTTTCTTGTTTTATAATTTTGTATTTGTTTAATTTCTTGAGGCATTGAATTGATGAGTGTTGGGACAACGTATGCCAACTGTCTCTTTCCATATGTTTTGTAGTGCCGTGGTATGTGAAGTACACCTCGTGCGCGTTGTCTGATGTTAAGGTGATGTTGAATCGGGCGAATAAAGCGGTTGTTGCCATGATATTCTAGTATTGTGGTCATCTTGAAAATTTGCTCGACTTTAAGTATTCTCGGAATTTGTTTTCTTGATGTGCATGCCATATCTCAGCTTTGACTTTACCAATGCGTAATAGACTTGTCTCAGAACATCCTCAGTAGCATGGTACTTTAAATGCGAAAGTGCGTATAGACTCTTCTTCAGATAAGTACGTAGCTTGTCTATATGTTTGTCCCAAAGGAAATGGCAATCAATAACAACTCCAAGATATCTATAGAGTTCAACAACTTCAATGCATGTTGTGGGCGTGATTGGACAGAGATCATTCCTGAAATATATTTGTTTGTCTGTTTTTTTTTGACATGTAGACTTCAGATATGCATAAGTTTTCTCTTAGAAGCATTTATTACCAATCCGTTGTCGTGACACCATCGAACAGCAGCATCGAATTCGTTTTGCATTATCATTGTGGCCGATTCCAGAGACCTATCGCGAACAACAATTGCATAGTGTCATCAGCAAAAGCAAACGGGATACTTAACTTGAAAACCCTAAGAAGTTCGTTGGTATAAAGGATGAACATAAGCGGTCCCAAAATAGATCCTTGTGGAACTCCATATTCAACATTCTTTTCTTCACTGTTAACATCTTTTATTTTGACGGAGAACTTTCGATTGTGAAGATAGTCCGACATTCAATCAGCCAACCTACCTCGAATTCCTATTCTTGCCAATGCTTCCAAAAGTTTCGAATGGTTGAGTGTATCAAAAGCTTTGCTGAAATCCATAAACAGTACAAGTACGTTATGTCCCATATTTAAGCTCTCGTTTATACAGTCAGCAAATTCACAAAGCAGTTGTCCTGTATTTTTGTTCTTTTGAAACCCGTACTGACTTTTGTTAATAAGTGAATGCTTTTGCGGTGAAACTTTGCAATCTGTTGACAACTATTACTTCAAGACACTTTTCGACGACAGGGAGTATTGAAATCGGTCTATAATTTGTCCAGTTGGTTCTTCAATCCACTTTTGTAGATCGGTCTTACAACAGCAGTTTTAAGATGTTTAGGTATTTTTGCATCGGTTAGGCTTAGATTTATTATTTTGCACAATATTGGAGCAAATAAATCAGCATTATTCTTAATGTCGACCGATCTTATTCCATCTATTCCAGGAGACTTATTCACCCCAAGTGACTTTATAATCGTGTTAACCTCACAATCATCTGTAGCGTATGTAAAAATTGTATTTACTTTATGAGTATTTGTGTGTATGGATGTTTTCAAATCACATTGATGTATTGAGAAAAACTCAGCAAACTTTTAAAGTTTTTTGTTAATGTATCATCAATACTAAATTTTTTTCTTCCTAGAATTTCATTTATCAATCCCCAAGTTTTCCTCGGATTTGTTTTGAATTCCTTGAATTGGTTCTTATAAAAATTAGATTTTTTGATTAATATAGCCTTATTTATTTTGTTTCGTAAGATCTTGTAATCGTTTTCATAGCTTTTGTTTTTAATGTTGTTTTTCCAATTTCTATACAATATGTCTCGTTTTTTACAGTCAGCAATGAGT
Organism: Eupeodes latifasciatus; assembly: GCA_920104205.1. NCBI lineage: Eukaryota > Metazoa > Arthropoda > Insecta > Diptera > Syrphidae > Eupeodes > Eupeodes latifasciatus. The sequence continues at coordinate 159,679,625 of OV049926.1, forward strand.
TCTGATGTTATCCATGGGTTGTTTTTCCGTGTTTTTGAATTTCTTGTAGTGACTGTTTATTTCATGTATATATCTTTAAGTTTAGAGGCGAAAGCATTATACATTGTTTCAGCATTTTCCTATTTTAAAACAGAAATCCAATTTTCTTCCCGAATAAGTTGGTTTAATTTATAATTGTTTGTGTGAGTATTACTATAATAATCTGTTTTTCAGCAGCTGGTCTTTCAGTTTTAATGTAATATAGTATTGGGTAGTGGTCTGTAGTTTCGTTTTCAATTACCACATTGTAAATTGGATTATCTACTTTACTAACTAAGATGTGATTAATAAAGGACTTAGTTCCATTTCGTGGATCAATTCTCGTGCACTTTGTTATGACGTTCAAAAGTCTCGACGATGATAGCATCTCCAAATAATCTTTTACATAGTAGCTTATATTTAATTTAGATTTTTTAACATCAATATTTATATCACCCATAACAATATATTCTTCATTTTTCTTCATTTCTTTTAAATCATTACCAAGTTCTTCAATAAATGAAACTTTACTTATACCAGGAGATCTATATATTGCAATCATATTTGTTGTTTTATTTTCCTCTGTGAACTGGATTTTGATGCTTTAAAAAAAAATTGACGACGAAGGTACTCTTTGGTGATTTATATTATTACGAATAAACATTATAATTCCTCCTCCTCTTTTTTTACTACTCCGATGAAACGTTTCTCTCAAGTCCATCAAGTTGATAAAAACCATTCTCTTCATCTTTAATATTTGTTTCTACCAAAATAATAACATCTAATTCATTTATAAAGTGGTTAAAATTCAAGCAGAAAGTACTCCAATGTAGACGCATCGATCTTATATTGATTCGGATTCTAGAGCAGCTCCGATGTCAGTGAGCGTTGCATTTCCCGATTTGTTGAAGAAGGGTCAATAATTTTCAAGATTCTTCTATGTAACTTACTTTGGTAGACTCTTGAGTCTTTTTTAGATTTAAAAAACCGTTCGAGATAACCATGTGATTTGCGCAATAATTTTTTTTTTTAATTCAAAAGTTATCGTTGAAAATTCTCTCCACTGGAGTTACACTTTTATGACTCAAACTTGGGTTCACCAAAAAAATCTTCGACATTAATTTGTTTGCAACAAATGAGTAATTGTGTGTTCGTCCGCTGACTTCAGTCTTATTTTAGCGAAATTTTGAATAACAAATTGCTATTGTGTTTAAAAAGCTATTCATATCGATGCCGATCAAACTTCAGTTTTCAGTATTTAAGATTTTGTCCGTTTACTTAAGACTTATGTATTTAAGGGGGAAATTCAATTTCTCGATATAATCATTGAGTTATTTAGCTGCAATTTTTGAGATTAATGTATTGTAGTTTGCTTTTTTAGATAACCCCTAATATTGAAATTATTTCAATTATTTCTCCAAAAATACCACAAAGGTATGATGGATAAACTAGTATTGTAAGTGAAATGCTCAGTCTCCAAATTCATATAGTATCAAAATGGGCCAATTCATAGCCTAAGTGTGCAACCACTTTTACATGACCTAACCTTACTCAGACACAGCCCTCTACGAATTGTTGCGTCATCACATATTTTATTTTTTTTAATAACCTCACTCAGACAAAGGGTAAAGTAAAGGAATCATTGGCCTGTTTTTCTGTAAAAAGGGCTATAGCATTGTTATCACTTCCGTAGAAAACTATTGTCAAACGACGAAACTACATTTTATTTTGTCAAAAAGGCGCGATATTGGACACACTTTTGTTACAAATAAATAGTCTGCACGAAATATTAGGTCTGTAAACCTGGGAGTAACACAGGTTTTGGGGATAAGAGCTGGAAAAACCAATTCAAAACAATTCCTAGATCTTAGAAACACTTAAATAATTCTCCCACCATTAGTTTTTTTAGTTAAGTATCTAAAAATATCAGTTTGTCGACTTAATTTTAAGGTTACGAACCAATCGAGAGTTCCTAAAATTAGGGAGTACTTAGTCCACACATTATTATTTTTTTACGATTTTAATCCTTCAAGGTGTGTTTTATTTGTCTTGGCGTTAAGCTGGGATCACCACAAGTTTGAAGGGGTATTGTATTTACAACGTTATTGGGCTTAGAGGCATTAATTAGCAACAAAAATAGCACTACATTTCAGCATCATAGGAATTTCAAAATTCGATTATGGCGATTTTTTTTAAGCTTATAATTTTCTTGGATCTGTTCCATCGAAGTCGTAGCGGCCATTGAACCAAAAGTATTGTAATTTTCCAAATGATAATCTGAGTATGAATCTAATATCAGTTGCCATCCATACAGGACAGAAGACAGTTTAAGCTTTAATTTATTTATTTGACATTAATGTCTATATTCTTTTATTGTGCTTAAAGCCTTAAAAACGATATTTTAAAATGTTTGTTTTTCTTTCTTTCTCAACATAATTTCCATTGAGACTGATACATTCCTTATAACGATATTCTAATTAATTTATATCAGTTTTTAACGTAGATTCATCAAATTGCTCAAAATACTTTTTCGATCACTAACCACCAAACCGATTTTTGAAAATATAGGAGACAAATAATCACCCCTATCACAGAGTCCCTCGTAGCGAGTCCCCCAAAATTTTGTTACGCTACGAATACGAATACATTTACATCATAAGCCCCGAACGAAATCAAAAAAGCAATGCCACACGGAAAAACTAATTTCGGAGTGTCAAAATCAGCTGATTTGCGTCAATATAAGAAAAATAAATAAAAGCTCATTTTTCCTCCGCCACCTGTGGCTTGGCATTCTTTTTTGTTCTCAACCATTTTTCTCTTGATGTATGCCTTCCAATCTAACCACACCTAAGAATTGAATTAATTATAAAAAAGTTTGGACTAATCAATTCAATTTACTTTTCTCCAGCTAGAGGGGTCCTTAGAAGGTGGGCCTAGGCTATTTAACTCTGTTTTTACTGCTTCCCAAAACGAATTCACTTCTTCTTAAGGGATTTTCGAAAAATGGGCAATTTCAGATTTTTTTTGAAGCATTTCATAAAGCCTTTGGAACTGAATTTTATTTGTAATAACTTTATTTGCCCTTCAAAAAAAAAAATTAAAAATATAGGTAAACACTAAAACAATAGTAAAACTTACATGATTCTTTTCATATATTTTATTTTTATTTAATTTATCTTCGCACGCTAAATATTTTGTTTTCGTTTTCAATTGAACTCCGATCAAAATAATTGTTCGTCGAAAAAACTGCCAAACTTCCTATTCATTCGGGGCTAGTGATACCACTTTTCACGAACTCCGAATTTCGTAGCAAATTTTTTTAGTACGACGCACGGGAGCAATGATACTTTTTTTCGGGGTTCGTACTACGAATCTATTACGACGGGGCCTGTGATAAGGCTGAATAGTCGCTGGGACTAGGTCTGGAAAATGAGAAGGAAACAGCATCAATTCGAAATAGAATTCGTTGATTTTAGTTATTGCAATATTTATTGGTCGACTATTACCAAACGCGGCACCGTACTTGCACCCATATTTTCCATGCCAAAATGGTTGTGTTAAACAATTCTCACACGTTCAGCTGACTTCTAACAGGTCTTCGCTATCTCATGCACTTTAAGCCTGTTGTCTTTCAACACTATTTTGTGGATTTGTTCGATCATTTCTGGAGTTGTGGGACGTCCTGAAAACCACAGCTTAATAGTTGAATATTCTGAGGAGGTTAGGGTACTAGGATTGAATCCATATCTACTTTTATTTGTGTTGGTGTTATCTAGAAGTATTTGATGACGTAAACTAACATAGCGATTAGGTTAAAAAATGTACATACAAACTAGGCAGGCTAATGTAGATGTCCCACAAAAATCAAAAAATTGACATAGTAGCCCCAACTCTTAATCAGCCCGGAAACTTTTCAAAACAACCTGTATCTAACTTTTCATTGTTGATTTATTTTTTTTTTTATAGGAAGCACCATACTAAAAAAAGATTTTACAAAGAAAGCTAACAATGTCTAGATCCCCAAACTTACTTTCATAAAATTGAAGTACAAGTCCTTCTGAAAATTACTAAATGTTTTGTATTCCTTCATTCCAATTATTAGTAAATGCATATTTTAACAAATTCTATGAATGTTAAATATATTTATTAAGCTTAAAATAATTAATTAAAATGCTTTATAATTCCCTTCATTTAAACCTTAGACCTTGTAACTTCGCCACACATGGTAGAAGCCAGACTGAATGTTTATTCTTACATATGCATAAACCAGCTTTATGATGTTATTTTAATAGATTCAACATCAATATACAAATTTTCTTACCTAATTAAAAAAAAAAAGCAAAACTAAAGAAAAAGAAGTAAGAAGAAAGAAAAAATCCAGACAAAATATGGACAAACCCTTTTTACAACCATCATCGCCATCTAGCAAACCAAAACCAAGCAAGAAACATCTCAGTCAGCAAAAATAATAAAATGCAGAGACTTCAAAAAAACAGAACTTATACATAAACCTAACTTACATACCTATAATCTGCACTTACACGATTGCGTCCAACCGAATTTACAATTTCAATTAGTCTTTACCAAATAAGGTAAAGTAGGGTGGCGTATTAGTGCTCCTGTATACAAAACCAAGAAAAACAACCATCATCATAACTTAAACTAGAACCGAACCTGAAACTGGCCAACACCAGACGTTAGCGGTAGTCAACCGACAAATTAATTATTACCTCAATACAACAGCGTAAAAAAACAACAACAACAACAAGAACTTAAGATTCAAAAAAATAAACTTCGGAAGAAAGAATCCTTGATAAAAATTTACATTATTTACATAAATTTTTCTCTCTCTGTCTCTCTCTTTTAGTCAGAATTTTGTGTTCCAAAAAATGAATAACAATAATTATTATAAAACAAGCGTATAAATGTACCTATGTTGTTATGTATGTAAGTCCGCCTTCATATTTTTTATTAAGTGATAGTATCCGTTAACCGTTCCTATATCGCTCGTATACATATCTGTATTTATACTATTTCTACGCTCCTCCGTGAAGAATACACACAACAAAAAATGCAGTGCCATTTGCAAACTGAGACTCATTTTTAATTATGTATGCTCAGAATTAGCCATTGTTGTCTTTAGCTTTACGACCATGATGTTGATGATGATGATGATAATGATGATGTTGATGGAGCCTTAATGAAGAGACTTCTCAAAGAACGACGACATGGTTGACAGCCGACTGTATACAATATACGAAACAGGAGGAGTTGCTACTTGCTACCGTCGCGTCGCGTCGTGTCGCGTCGTGTCGCTCGAGTCGTCTTCGTCATCCCGTCGCGTCGTCATCATCATCGTCGTCCGTCTGTGGATTAATATTATTCAACAGGCAATCCAAGCGGGCAAAACAATTTACACTTTACATCTCTACAATAAAATTTTATTTCATGAGAAATTATTATTATGTTGTTGGGATTTTTATTCGAAAACTATATAGGAACACAATTAACTGATGTACATAGTTGGGATTGGATTGAGATTCAGAGAAAGAGAGAGAGAGAAATTTTAGATGGAGATGAAGATGGGTATCTAGTTGATTCAAACTATACTATAAATGCATAAATTACAAAGTCAGAAGTGGGATGTGGGGGTGTGATTTGCTTGGAAATAATTTTATGGTTGTTCACTTCTTTAACATTATCTCCCAGTCTAACTGAAAAGGTTATAAAAATTGTTGTACGGACGATTTTCAGATTTTACAATACCCGTGTTTTTTTGGAAAAAACATACGCAGTACAAATACAAAACCTGCAATAGAATAACTGCCGATAAAGGGTAAAGTGAAATCCTGCTGTGGATATAGATTTAACTTTTATTTGAGTATAGACAGCAATTTTCGAGATTTTCATTCTTAGAGATTGTTAAGTTTGATACTCGATGGCTGTAATCGTAGCGGATTTAATTTGCAAAATGGAAAACATGGACAAAAATTTAATATAAATTATTCCTGTTATTTTATTAGTTCTGGTCAGAATTTCGCTGCTTGGTTTTACAATTTTGTTTTAACCTATTCCACTGTATGAGAGATGAGAGACTTACAATAAATTTCTACATATTCAAATGAAGTAATTGCCAGGTATCAGCGACTTCTGACGATTTCAAACATCAACATCAGTAACTAACAATGGCGTTTCTGGAAATATTCTCACTCGAAATTGTAAATTTGTACGATTGGAAATCTTCAAAAACACTCGGTAAGAATAATTGGTACCGATACAGAGTGGTGTAGGAATCTTACTTTATTTAAACTACCAGTTGATCAGGACTAATCTATGCAAGATCGACCAATGATTATTCTTTCTTAATTTATAATTTACTTTAGGGAATGCTTACATCGATGTATACTTTTCCACAGTTTTAAGATTATCAACTCATTGGGCTTTGTTCTTTTTACTCTATAAAAATTGTCTGGATTATCTAAAAAGGTCTCCATTTCGGAGTTGGTATGACTTTGTAGTCATTGATTGTGATACAACGTGTTTCACATTTTCACACTTTCTTGTAACCATTTGAATGTGATGGTAATGATTTAGATAGCTACTTCCTATATAATCCAAGGGGCACTTCTTATTCCACGAAGGACTTTGTTTTGAAACTTTTGGATAGGTTCAGTATTTGTGTTATTTATACCGTCTTTAGCTGGATACATTATATTTATATCCAAACGGGTTGCAGTACTTGCTTTTATATAGGGTTTTTCGATAAAGGCGGGTAGATGTTGTGTGTGTAGATATCGTGGCATTTGCTGTGTGGCACATAGCGCCGCCGTCCTGCTGGAACCACATATCGTCTAGGTCCATAGGGTTCAATTTGGGCCAAAAGAAATTAGTTATCATCGTTATGTAGCGCTCGCTTTTGACGGTAACCGCCTCACTAACGTCGTTTTCAAAAAAGCACGGACCAATTACACCACCGGCCCAAAATCCACACCAAACGGTAACTTTTTGAGGATGCATTATCACCTGGTGAACCTTTTGTCGGTAGGTATCGTCCCATATACTATAGTTTCGCTTGTTCACACAGCCATTTCTCCAAAAATGCGCCTCGTCACTAAACATGGTTTTTCGGCCAAAATTGGGGTCTTCTTCTAAACGATTCGAATCCCAGTCAGCGAACAAACGGCGTTGTCTATGGTTATGAACTTTAAGCTCCTGGGTCATTTGGATCTTGTACATGTGTAGGCCCAAGTCCCGATGCAAAATTCGCCAAGTTGAAGTCTGCGAAAAGCCGAGTTCTTGTGCACGGCGAGGAATAGACTGCCTCGGGTTCTGCTATACACTTTCACGGACTGCGGCGATGTTCTCGGCCGATCTTTCGTTCCTTGGACGTACGGGTGTTGGCTGATTGTTTACTGAACCGGTCGTCTCAAATTTGGCTACCAAACATTGAAGAGTCACACAAACAAAATGGCCGCAACGGGGCGCCAAAATCTACCCGCGCCAAAAAATCCCTATACAGTTAGTTTTTTCTGGATTGGTCAGAGTTCTTTCCTAGTAACCAGCACATTCTTCTATCCTTCAAGTTTAGCTCTTATATTTTCTTTTTGATGTGCTTTTTCCATTTGATCTTTCCATCAAGCCATTCCAAGGTAATTGACAGTATTGAAGTTAGGTACTTTTGTAAGTGCATTGCCTATAAAAATTGGAACATTATTTATGTTTTTTTAAGTTTTATATATATTTCGATTTTATTTTGTCCATTTTGATACGAAATTTTTGCTTCCAAAGGCTAACTTTATAGACTACATTTTTCAATTTTTGTGTAGCCTTTGCAACAGATTTATTGGGCACCGATATTGCAGTATCATCAGCAAAAGTGGCCATGATACAAAAGTTTGGTCCCAAGATAATTCCTTGAGGTACACCGACTTAAATTTTGTTTTGTAGTTAGTATTTTAGGTCGTACCGTACTCTAATGAGTCAGTTCGTAATATATGATTTCAGTATTTCGTAGGTTGTACTCGAGTCGAAGTGTCAAACCTTGTCGAAGGCCTGAAAAAACAACTAATAATATACTTTTTTTCTTCAAGTGGTGACTCTTCCATTACATCCATAATTTGATGATAATTGGTCTATCGTGGAATGTCTACTTCTGAATCCAAATTCTCCGCGCTAAGCTTTATCTTTGCTAGTTCATTTCAAGGATACACAAGCTAAGAAGAGGGTTAAAACGAGCTACGAAGTTAGTGATATTCACACCCATTGTACAACATCATTTAGAATTGTGTATCATACAATTTGTTTACGTTACTGTTTGGTCTTAAAATCTGTAATTCAAAATACTGTAAATTAATACTGTATATTAAAAATTGCTATGCATAAAACATAAAATTATTAACTTAAAAAAATTCTATATTCTTAAGAAGTTCAAACGTTTATACGCATTGTCAAAACTATTTGTTTTTCAGCCTATTTAAAGCATTTCAAGATACGGAGTACAGAAATTTAAAATAAGAATTTCGGAATACAGACTTTGTTATTTACAGTTTTTTTTTTGAAATCAAGTACAGTAACTTATATGATTCATAGAGTTTTTCGACCCCAACCCAAAGTGATTCGACCAATTTTTTTTTTATAAAATCCATTCAAACTATTTTAGAGAACAGAACTAACATTTTGCATATTCTAAAACTAGAGCATTTTTGAACACTGTAATTAAAGTTCACTTTTAAAATTGCATACAAATTCAAGGAATGTGATTATATGTGTACCTATAATGAATAAAATAAAACCACATTTTAAGCGATAAGCTTACATTTCCACACGATGACATTGAAATTTAGCAAAAGAATTCCGCAAGCAGTCTCGGTATACTGGTGATAACCAGTCCTGCCAGTCTACAGTCTACAATCTATGTACCTCTACTCTACAGTATTGTCAACATTGAGTAATAGACACACAATAAAACAAACACACTAAAATAAAAAACAATTTTAATCAAAAATAAAACAGTAAGTAATGTAAGTAGGTAGGTAATATACAAATTGTTCGAATTAAAAAACAATTATTCAGTTGAAAATTATAGGCAAATAATTTAATCAAACCGAATGAACCGGTATACATATGTATATTTAGTTAGCATAGCATAACAGCACTGCTGTTGTAGACGACAAACGGTAGCAAACTTGAAAAGCGTATATAGATAAGAATTTGTAGTTTACTGTTGATAGCAATAAAATTGTTAATGTTTAATTAGGTGGATTTTTGTGTGTGTACTATTTTTACAATTTCTAAATGTTTAGTATTGGAAGCTATAAATTTTTGCTACAGCTAACAAAGTTGCAGATTTAAAGCTATCCGGATTCGGGTGGTGTAAAGCAAACTTGTACTATTATTCATTTGATGTGGTAATGAAATTGGACTACCACCATACCGACATCGACCGACCGGTAGCATATTGCTGATCTGCTGAATGCCGACTGTCTGTGAATATGAATGTCAATGTGACAGCTATATATTTGTGGCAGATTTAATTGGTTTGCTCATATTTCAAAGTAATAATAATTGTAGTTGCATAAATATTATCTAATATCCTATTTGTTATAAATGGAGAAACATTATTTCAATGAAACTACATATGTAGTATAACTAAGTAAAGTGAAAATTAAAAGAAATATAGCAGGAGGAATAGAATTTGTATTAACAGAAAAATGTAAACAAAAATACAAAAAGGTGTAGTTGTAGAATTTCAATTCTCCTGTCAGTTATTCGAGGTTTTACTTTTATGCTAGTTCGACTTTGAACTTGACATTTGAATTTATGACAGTTGAAATGTCAATGATTTGTCTCAAAATTTGTTTGTTTGTTGGCACGTTTAGAAGACATGTGGGACTTCTTATGTAATCAACTGTATTCTTTGAATATACTATATATAGACCAGGGCAGCTAGTTAGTTTATCAGATGTCATTAATTTGGCGCTTGAAACTTTGCCTAACTAACTTTTGTCTTCAGTTGATCCAATTTTACAAGGAATCTAAAAATACAAAAACTAACATGAAATTATGCAAATACATAAATATGCTATCTCATGGATAATGAATCTCGATTAAATGGCAACATGGGTGGAGAGAGAAGCAAAAATCGTGAGGCTGAAAATGAACACGAACAAAACTAAGATATCCAGCCTCAGAAGCTCTCACTCATCTTCTCTGGTAAACATTGCTAAACAACTAGTAGAAAAAGTATTGAGTATTAGTATTTTAGAAATATGGTCTCTACTGAAGATGGAACCGCACAAGATATCGCTAGCCGTATCAGGAGATTCAATGTTTTGAGGAACAACTTCCTCAGCTGAAGGACAAAGCTTAGACTGCTTGCATCAAACGTCAAGTCAAATCAGTATTGTTATACGGTTGCAGCAGCTGGAAAATAATAGGAACGATTAACAGAAAACTTTAGGCCTTCTTTAATAAGTGTCTACGAAACATCCTACGGGTTTTCTGGACCAATCGTATATATAATGAAGAATTATATAAAATAACGGGTCAGGAACCCATTGACACTATTATACGAATGCGCAAATGGCAGTGGATTGGACACACACTTCGGGAAGAAATGACTACATTGCATTGAAATCCGCTCACTCAAGAAAACAAAAGTATTTTTAAATCTCTTCAGCAACCTTATGCAATTGTCAAAAATGCATACTCCGATTTTTGACATTTAGTAATTGTATGTCTTTTCCACGTTTAAGTTTTGCGAGATTAAATGACGAGATCTTATGTGATTGTGAGTCCTAAAACAACTAATAATGAGTCAGATATTAACAATAAAATAAATAAATTGTTTTAATGCCAAAATTTCTTAGTCTGACACTTTTTATCATAACATATTTGCCAGAAACTTATGTTTAATTGTCAAGTTGTTTGTAATTCAATACAATTTTGTAAGTAACAATTTTTTCGGTAACTGCATTTCTTAATGGATTAATTATATTAAGACTCTTGTGTGACTTTTTCCATCACTATCCAACCGTATTTTTTTTTTTTGGTAGATTTGCAATTAAACCACAAGGCACGACGACTACGGCGGGCGGCGCGGCGGCAAACCAGCATCTTTGTAACTAAAGTGATTTAAGTTAAATTTAATAGCAAATGTGTTTCGGAAAACGCTGCGGGTAGTCACACTAATTGATTTAGATTGAAAAGGACTTCACTAAAATATATCATATCGGATTTTCTGTATTTAATTAATTAGTACAATAAAAGTGTAGTAAGTTCTCCCACTAGAAAAATAGGATTTATGGAAAAAAATGCAGTTCCTTATGGCAAGTCCAGATTTAAAAATAGAGGCTGGAATGCAACCCACACTGATAACTTCACATGGGTGTTTGTTTAAAATTTTCAAATGGTAATTCTTTTAACAAGTCATTTAATAAATTGAATGATAATGTAATCGTAAAATTAAGTTTTGTCTTTTTTCTGTCGAGACATATTTAAAAAGTTAGATCCGTATACTTAGTGGCATTTTTGGTAGAACTCTGAATTTTGTAAAAAACACTGAACTACAATTTTAAACGATTTAGTAGAATTTTCAAGCTATTTATAGCTTAAAAGCTGACTATAAGTTTAACATCTTACTATCTCTTAACATGTTTCTATTGTTAAAATCAGGAATAGTCTACTTTAACTTTTAGCAATTTTCTTAATCCATATGACATCTGTCAATTAATTTTAATAAGAGCAATGAATGGGATGGTCCAGACTAACTGTTGGTCCGTTTAGGTTTGTTTTCTTTGTTTATTTTCACGAACTATTACTGTTCGTAAAGAGAAAGGTTTAAAATCCAGTAAATTTCTAAATACTTAGAAAATTGTTTCGTAGTAAAACGATAAGCCCTCAACAACAGGTTGGTTAAAATTTTTACGAAATTGTCTTTAAATGTTACAAAACACTAACAAGAATATTTATATGGGATAAAACAATTTTGAAGTCATTTTGTTTTTTCTTCATGAGATATTTAAGTGGAAATTCAATTTTAAGTACTTTTTGGTTTAAGGTTTTTATTATACTGTCGAAAAAATATTTCCAAAAATTATACAAAATATTAATAACAACATTTTGTATTAGATGAAAAAAGTTTGAAGTCAATACATTTTTTGTTCACAAGATACTTGAGTCGAAAATCAAAAATCACAGTTTTGTTTATTTGTAGGATCTCGTTTTTTCAAAAAAATTGTCAATTGAATTTGTCTAAAAAAAAAAACATTTAATGTTAACAACAATATCCCCATCCCGACTGTTGATTTGTCTTGCTTAATAGTTTGTAGGTTTTCGTGTTTTGTTTAAAAAAGGTGTCAGTTGAATTATTAAAAAAAAAGAGGCTGGGATGCGACCCACACTGATAACTTCCCATCCCGTGTATCGATTTGTCTTGCTTAAAAGTTTGTCTAAATGTATCAATTCTTGCCAAATTTGCGTTCTATTTTTTGTAGATTTTATTTTTTTTATGAAAAAACGGACTGTTGGATTTTTATAAAAAAAATTACTGAATATAAAAAACAATATTTTCTGTGAAATAAAATAAGTTCAGCCAATATTTTTAATTTTTGAAAAGCTATTTGAGCCGAAAATCAATTTTTACCAACTTTTATTAATTTTTTTGTTTATGTTTTTATTTTTTGTAAAAAAAACTGTCAATTCGATTTTTCTCAAAATTTTTCCTAATGTTGAAAACAATATTTCTTATAAGTTAAAATTAGTTAGAAGCCATAATCTCAAATTTTTGAAAAGATATTTAAGTCGAAAATCAATTTTTACCAACTTTTGTTAAATTTTTTTTTTCGGTTTTAATTTTTTGTAAAAACACTGTCAATTCTATTTTTTTCAAAATTTTACTGAATGTTGAAAACAACATTTTTTGAAAGATAAAAGTAGTTTAAAGCCAATATCTCAAAGTCTTGAAAAGATATTTGAGTCAAAACTCAATTTTTACCAACTTTTTTTTTATTTTTTTTAGGTTATTAGTTTTTGTAAAAAAAACTGTCAGTTCGATTTTTCTCAAAATTTTATCAGATGTCAAAAACATTATTCTTCGTTGCACAAAATTGTTTTGGAAATGAAATCATATTTTAGTCGTAAAATTTTCGAAGTGACAAATTTTTTTTTTTTCAGTTTTTTTGATTTATAAAAAAAACCGTTTATTGAATTTTTTTCCAAAAATATAATTGTTTTGTATTACGTTACAATATATAATATAAAATTTATTTCAAGTCTCTAGCGTCATTGGTTCATGAGATATTTAGGGTTAACCAAAATTTTCACCTTTTTTTTAAACTGCTATGGTAAAAAAACCACCCACGCAATTTTCTTGAGAGCCTTTTCTGCATCTTTCTGCCTTATTATCTGTATAACAAAATTTATTTGAAGTCGATACCTCTTCTGGTTCTTGAGCTATGGACGACGAAAAAAACGTCGCGAACGTACGGACGTACGGTCATACGGACATACGGACGTACGGACGTACGGACGTACGTACACACGCACGCACAGACATCTTTCTAAAAATCTTTTATTTCAACTCTAGGGACCTTGAAACGTCGAGAAATGTCAAAATTTTCAATTTGACAAATCGGACCCATTACAATAACTTCCTATGGGAAGTTAAAAATTTAAATTACCAACAATATTTTGCAATGATGAAATAGTTTGATTTCAAAATCTATTTCTGTTAACGAGATTTTTGGTCGAGAACCAATTTTTACAAATTTTAGTAGCATTTCTTAAAAGGTTTTTATTTTTTATATAAATAAATAGAAACTTGATGAATGAAATTAATTCGAAGTCAATATCTTCTATTATTGACGAGATATCGAAAACCGAACATCAATTTTAATTTATTTTGCGTATCTACTATTTTTTGTAGATTTTAATTTTTTATGAAAAAACTAACTGTTGGATTTTTATAAACAAATGACTGCATGTCGAAAACAATATTTTCTGTCAGAGAAGCCAATATTTTTTTAATTTTGCAAAGATATCTGAGTCGACAAAGTAAATTTTTACCAAGTTTTAGTATTGTTTTTTTTTTTTTAGGTTTTATTTTTTGTGCAAAAAACTGTCAAATCAATTTTTCTCAAAATTTGACCGAATGTTGAAAACAATATATCTTATAAAATGAAATTAGTCTGAAGCCATAATCTCAAATTTTTTAAAAGATATTTGAGTCGAATATTACTTAAGGCTCAATTTTTACCAACTTTTAGTAATGTTTTTGTTTAAGTTCTTATTTTTTATAAATAAAACTATCAATTTAATTTTTCTGAAAATTTAGCTGGATGTTGAAAACAATATTTTTTATAAAATAAAATAAAATAAAAGAGATAGTTTAAAACCAATATCTCAAAATCAATTTTTACCAACTTTTAGTAATGCTTTTTTTTAGGTTTTTATTTTTTGTAGAAAAACAGTCAATTTGATTTTTTTCAAAATTTTACCAGATATTAAAAACGTTATTTTTCGTCGCACAAAATTATTTTTGAGATAAAATTATTTTTTGTTCGTAAAATTTTCGAGGTGACAATTATTTTTTTTCTGTTTTTTTTTTTTTTTTTTTTTTGATTTATAAAAAAAACCGTTAATCGGATTTTTTTCCAAAAATATATTTGTTTGGTATTAAGTTACAATATATAATATAAAATTTAATTCAAGTCACTAGCGTTGTTGGTTCGTGTGAAATTTTGGGTTAACCAAAATGTTCACCTTTATTTTAAATTGCTATGGTAAAAAAATTACCACTCAGTTTTTTGAGTGTCCTTTTCGCATTATTATCTGTATACAAAAATTTATTTGAAGTCGAAATCTCTAATGGTTATTGAGCTATGGACGACGAAAAAACGAAGCGAATGTACGGAAGAACGAACGTATGTACATACACACGCACGCACATACATCTCTCTAAAAATCTTTTATTTCGACTCTAGGGACCTTGAAACGTCGAGAAATGTCAAAATTTTTAATTCGACAAATCGGACCGATTACAATAATTTTCTATGGGAAGTTAAATTTACACAATTTTTGCTTTTTAATTTTTGAATTTTTAATTTTAATGGTAACGCGTTGATTCATTTAAATTTCATAAATGTATGATTTTGAAGAGGTTTTTCAATCCATTGACATCGTAGCAATTCTTCAATGGCAGGGGCGAACGCAGGTAGGGGTCTTAGGGGTTAGTGCGTTGGACTGTCATGCCAGAGGTCCTGGCATGACAGTCGATCTCCGCCTATGTCATCTAAAGTTTTTTCACGGGTACTGCCTCTTGCGAGGAATTGACAGATTCTTTAAGAGTAATTCTTGTCATGAAAAGTGTTTTCTTAAATTAGCCGTTCGGAATCGGCTTAAAACTGTAAGTCCCCTCCATCCCTGACAACAGTACTCGCACACAGGAAAGGTTGAGAGTTGTAAGTCACTAGGCCCTTGTTCTCAACGGACTGTTGCGCCACCTAATTTATTTATTATTATTTGAACTGGAGTCTAAATTTAACATATACATAGGTTAGACACAGCTGCTATTCATAAAGACTTTGCAAGCTCTGTTTAGTTAAAAAATTCACTTAAATTTCACTTAAACCTATACAAAATGGCTTGTAGAGGGTAACAAAATAAATTGCGTTAGCTGGAGAGCCAAAATCTTTGAAACCCTTTAAACTATTTTGTTTGCTGTTAGTTGAGAAATTTTATGAAGTCGGGCTGATGGTTTTAAAACTTGGAAGCACGCAGATATTAGCAAACATTTCATTAATTTCCATCTATAATATTTAGAAGTTCAATCATAAACTTGACAGTTTTTTTCTCGAATCGATACCTTTCATACAAATCGTCTTCATCTATATTTCAAAGGGGTCCAACCGGGTTAAGCAGAGCTTTCGTTTTCTGTTAGTTGGTAGCATTCCAACATCCAGCAAAATATCAAAATATTGATATGTATGTACATACATATATGCTTAAGTCTTTTGACATTTTAATTTTTGTTTTTAAATTTTCAAATAAAATGTCTCGTAAGTTAATTTTCTCTATCAGTTTGTTTATTTTTGACGTTTAATAGATTTAGAAACAACTTAAACATAGGTTCCGTCGTGTTTATTTTTAGACCCCAGATTATCATTTTAAAATAGGTTTAAATTGTCTATGAATAACATAAACTGAAGTTTAGCTTAGCAAAGACAAAATAAGAACTTATCAAGGAACTATGAATATGTCTTCGGTCTAAAGGTTCGGAACGCATTCAAAATCATTACTTCTAGTATTTTCATGGTGAGTTTAAGAAAAACATGTTCGACAACTTCAAAATTCAATCTAGCAATCTACGGTAAATTTGAATGTGCGAAAACAAACAAAAGAGAACTGTGAAAAAAGAAAAATCTCACCTCATCTCTTTGTTTCTGTAACTCACATTTATTCATGCGTGAGTTCAGCCTAAGAATGATGGGATCGTCAACGGCAACTAGGAAATAAGGCGTACAAACTTATACATGCATAATGCATATAAAAATTAAGTTTTAGCTTTGAAGTCAAAATCAAACTGTTTTGTCAATCGTGAAAGCAAGTCATATGTGTACCTATATATATGTACTTTTTACATACATGTTTCTTAGTACCTATGTGTATAAAATAGTGCCAAAAAAGAAAAAAAAAAACACTTGACATCTAAAATAAAAAAAAAATAATATAATTTATATTTTTTGAAACCCCCCCCCGAAATTTTTTTCTGCGTTCGCCCCTGTTCAATGGAATTTGACAATTTATAGAAAACAAAATATGTTTTTTGAAAAGCTGTTATTGAAAGGATATGTGTTTAAGTAAGTAAGTAACAACTTTTGTGAAGAACCCAGATGTCAAAAGCGTTCTTTTTTATGTAAGACATTTAACTTTTTTTTATTAAAAAAAAAATTAAATGTATCCCGAACGTACAAAGATACGTACACACACACGTCTCTAATAACTTTTGATTTAAATTCTAGGGACTTTGAAACCTTAAGAAATGTCAACATTTTCAATTCGACAAATCGATGCAGTAAAAATAACTCCCGATTTGAAATTAAAATTAATCAAAAAATTTCATATCGATTTGTTATATTTGAAACCATGATACATATCAAAAACATAAAACGTATTTCACTTTTAAGACGAGCAGTTATAAAAATCAAATAAAGTTACAGCTCTTTTTTAAACAACTAAATAATAATATAAATGATAACAATTGAAGGGGAAGAATATAAAACAAAATTTAAAGGAAAAATGATCTAAACTTTTCAAAAATGTAAAAAATCCAAGAATTTTTTTAAATACCAATACGCTATCGTTTTAAATTAAGACAACTGAAACAAAATTATTTCCAGGCCTCTTTTATAATAGCCCTTTTCATATCGTGCATGTTTCGAATCAAAAGCTAAGACTGATAAACTAACGAAACATGTAAACGTATAGTTTAAGAAAATAAATTGAAACATGGATTTTAAGACTAAAAATAAAATGTTCACAATATGTTTTAAAGAAAATGTCAGAATTTTATATAAAAAAATATGTACATATGTATGTTTAAATTAATTTTTTTTAAAAAATTTTATTCGTATTAAATAAGTTTTTTTATTAAAATGTATGAAACTATTTTAAAGATAAAATACACTTTTTATAGAAGATAAGAAAATAAATTTCTCCTGAGTCCCAATTGTGAGAAAAATAGCTTTACTGAGGTCTGTACAATATATTCTAGTTAATTAATTAGTTGTTATGCAAAATTCAGGCAATATTTCTTTAATAAATAAAAGATAAATTACATTACAAAACGAAATTAAATTAGCAAAACTCTAACCTAACTCACTACACTACAATTCTGTCACGTTAAATATTTTTTAACCTGAAAAATTATTATTTAATTAAAATACTATCCCTAACTCGTGTAACGATTTTTTATATCAACAAAAATTACAAAACCTAATTGTGTTTACCTAAACTCTACCTATACTTTCCATAGTTGAATTCATTGCACTTATGTATGTTCCTATTCGTATATGTAGATATATTTATTTAAAAAAAAAATGGCCCTGAAATTCAAACTATTGTTTTTTGCTATCAGTGCTACCTATATTTTAAATCTACTACCTACTTACACATTACACAAGTCATTAACTACATTATTAGCAAATCATATAGATATACTTACTATATTACGCCATCTTTTGTCATCGCCGCATTTCCACCACAACAACCCTCTCAAAATCTCTCCCGATATTCACGTACATCGCAGCTATTGACAGTCCATCAATTCGCTTACGCTTATCAGTTCAAAACGTCATACTCATATATATGTATATTCTATTTTCTTTCAGTTCATTTTAAAATTATTAGATATGAATGTACGAGTATCTACCTATGTACCTTTAGAAAATGCGATTGCGATGAACATGAACAACTAAAAATTTATCGGAGATAGCCATATTTGTCTAATACCTGAACATCACCGACTTCCACACACGCTAACGTCTCAACCCCCTCTCTCAACTATACTCAGCAGCCATAAGTTATCTATCAATATTAAAACAATGGCGCACTATATTTATCGCGTTTATTTTGTACCTATTGCTAAATTTCCCAACAATAAACAAAAACAACAAACTTAAAATCAAGCTAAATTAAATAGAAATACACGAGTCTCTATCGCCATGCGACAAAACAAAAATGAAAACAACAACAACAACAAAAAACGATGATAAATAAATGAATAAGAAAATCTAACAAACAACGATAAAATATTATAAACAAAGTCAACCTTAAAAAAGTTATAGAAACACCCCGCTCTACCTCGCTCCACTGATATCTATAACTATGTTAATAAGTATCTATAGCTGACTAATTCACTCAGCACTGTTTTTGTATCGAATCGAAGTATCTGATTTGTCTAACTTACGGTACTTTTGCAGTTGGAACTTTGGCTTGCATCACATGATATTAAACTGATATAGCATTCCAAAGCTTACTAACAGGATTCTTATCAATCAATCGTTTTTCTTTGGGGTAATTTTTCCTTTATACTTGCGTCATCGTCAATTTTTTGATATTTTATTAGAAGTGCGAAAGAGTCATTTCATGAAATTATGTATCTCAAAATTTCATAAGAGTCTCGAGTATGTGTCAGCTTTGAATTCTGAAAGAAAAATGGTTTCGTTAAGTTCGTCACGTTAATATTATAATTGCCTTATCTTTCCGTACAAAATATTGTATACCTAAACAGAAATTTTAAATCACTGTTTTTTTTTTTTGCAGTAATAATGTAGGCTTTTTTGTTCTTAGATATGTTGGCACGTACCAAATACTTGCTACCAGCACGGGCCTTGAAAACTGAGGCAAATAAAAGAAGTCTTTAGGAAGTTTAGAGGAATTTTTTGTGTTTTTTACCAGAACAAACATTTTGTTCGTTTTGTGAGTAAATTTTTCAAAACTTTCCAGAGTATTCACATTTAAGAGTCACGTGAAAACCTAGTACGTACTTACTTATTTACTTAAGGTGGAGCTACAATCCGGGAAGGACCTGGGCCTCAACCAACTGGCTACTGGCTACAGAGCCACCTCGGTCCCTAGTTAGCTGTCTTCAATTTCACACGCCAAGTTGGTTGAGGTACTCTTGCATCTGCATGCGCCACATGAGCCTCGGTCTTCCTCTACAGCGCCGTCGTCCTTCTGGATTAGATTCAAAGACTTTCAGGGCTGGAGCTTTGATGTCCATTCGTTCGACATGATCCAGCCATCTAATTCGTTGAACTTTATTTCTTTTGAAAGCCCGTACAATTCGTCCTTGTATTTTCTCCTCGACTCTCCATCTATGTAGACGGGACCAAAAATCTCGAAGCATCCTAAGACGTTCTCATCTTTCTTTTAAAAAGGTCCAAGCCTCAGCGCCATAAATGAAAACTGGGATTATGAGTGTCTTATACTCAATTGACTTTTGAGTGTCGTTGTCTGAATTAATAGCGGTGCCTATGTAGTCAAAGTCCAAAACTACTTTGAAGTTTAAGCTGTTCATGGTAACGATTTATCCAAGACGCGGTTTGCCCTCATTGACTATTACACCCATCTTGTCCGCTTCCATCGCAATGCTCATTGATGTTCCAACTATGTCAATATCACCGGCGGCGTGTTCGGATCTTTAGAAGATTGAGCCTCTGTTGTTGATGATTAAGTTTTGCACAAATTTTTCCAGAAATCGCATGACAGTGCATCGCTTCGTCTTAAACCTTTTTTTACATTAAAAGCATATCGGTGAGATCTTTTCCGACCTTGAAAGAGCAGCGTGCATTCTCCATCGTCATTCTGCACAAATGGATAAGTTTGACAGGGATGCCAAAACTAGACACATAGCTCTGTAAAGTTGTTCTCTTAAGACAGTATCATACGCGGCTTGAAAAATTAATAAGGAGACTGTAGATATCGATTTGAAGTTCCAGAGTTTTTTCCAAGATCTGCCATAATTTAAATATTTCGTAAATGGTGGACTTTTCTGGTCTGAAGCCACACTACTATGAACCTATTAGGTTGTGGACGAACGGATTAACATAATACGGTACGAGTAGAAAGGATCTTCTACCCGATGTTCAGGAGACTGGATGTTCAAATTCCACCTATCGGTCATGCTTTCTTCCGACCATCTTCAAGCCATCGCCTACTGCTTTGTATACCTAATTCGGCAGCGATGCCCCCAGCTCTAGCAGCTTTGTTAGACTTCAAGTAATATACGAGTAGCTATCTTCACTTCGTCAAAATGGGGTTACCGGAATTATTGTATTAGTCACCTTATATATATACACCGCCGTTATATACATAGTTTGGAAAAGTGGACTCTCCATAAAAAACCTAGTACATACCAAAGAAAAGGGGAAGCCAACCATAGTTCAAATCTGTGGAACGGCTTTAGAAATTACTTGAAAATCTAAAAATTCCTTACAACTAACAAGCTCGGTATCTCTCCAGCAGACATAAGGCTCTTCAAAGCGAGTATTAGTAGTGTCCAAAACAGCGTTGCCACAATGTTACAAGTGTAACAAAAGTGTTTCACTTTTTTTAATTTTTTTGTATTTGTTACTATGTTACTTTTTTTTACTTTTTGTTACACTTTTTTCTCCATAAGCTATAGGTAATTCTGATATATTTTACGTAAGGTGTGTTTGCCATTCTCTGCACTTGTGTGCCTAAAGCGCCTGTAAGAAATTACCAATTGAAGTTGAAAAGGTGGTTCGCTATAATTTTTTTCGCATAGTCCTAAAAGAATTTTTGAATTTCAAGATTATGTCGGAATAAAAAACCATAAAATTTTAAGAATAGCTGGAACGCGGTGGCTGTCACTTAAGAAAGTAGTAGATAGAATTTTAAGTCAGTGGACAGCGCTTCAACTGCAGAGGATGGATTAAACTGAAAAAATTGGAAATCCAAATTATAAAATTTATTTATTTTTTCTTTTCCATATACTTGACATAGTTCCAACTATGAATGTAGAGTTTCAAGCAAAAGGTTTTCGGCTCCATAAAATGTATCACACCTTTGAAGACAATTTTAAATTGATTCTTTCCTTTTTTATCAAAAAAGACATTATTTTTACTACAGAACACATATCTGAAATAGATGTTTCTGAAGATTCTAACTATTTACCATTAAATGAAATTTACATTGGCGCAAATGCAGAAACATATATCAATAATCTCAATTTAAGCAGTGAAGAAGAAACCATTAAACTGAAAATGCTGGAGTTTTATGTAGAATTATCAGCCCTATTATGGTTATCAAATATCAACACGATATTTATCAACAAAATTAATGAATCGGTATTATGGTGATCAATTATCAATATTTTCGATAAATAGTGGATTAAAAGATCTATTGTGAATAGCTTTATTGATAAACTCGGTATTACGGCTATCAAACATATTGATACCTATCAAATATTTTATCAGCTACAAAATCTTCGTTGACAAATGTATCAAATATTCGTAAATGGTAAAGAATTGTAATTTAAATACGATTTATAAAAGTTTTTTTGTAGTTTTTATTGAATATACAAATTGAAGAACGAAATGCCTTCACTAGAATTGTTGTTTGAGGGCAATTGTACTGATTTTACTCCATTAGTTCCACAAGCCTTTCTATTTGTTTTCTGTTGCTAACTATTCTACTCCTAAATAAACAAAATATTATTATGAAAAAAGAGAAATTTATTTAATGAAAACAACACTTACATTATTCCGCCGAAATTATTTATAGACAAAACACAAGAACTAAACACAAATGACAAACGTCAAACACCAAACAAAACCTATTTACAATCGTATATTGATTAGTATTCATTTGATACTCATAATACCAAATTATCAATAAATTGATAGAAGTTATCAGTTATCAAATAATTGATAGTTGATAGCCATAATAGGGCTGTATGCTTGCAGATTAAAAAAAGATTTGATTTTAACAGTGTTGCATTACAAAACATTTCACTGGTAGATCCAGAAAAAATAGTAAATAAAAATGTTTGCATCTTACCTTGACTGACTAATTTCTTAAATTTGTATAACTTTGAAAAAAAAGAAAAAATTTGTACTGAATTCAGAAAGCTACAAATGCAAAGAAACTTAAAATATACAGAAGATGTTGAGAAATTTTGGGGCCATGTTGGCTCTTTGCAAAATGCTCAAAAAGAAAATCTTTTTGAAAATATAACAAGAATTTGTTTATAAAATATTAAGTTTACCACACAGTTCTGCGGCAGCACAACGTATTTTTTAAGAGCTAAATTTGATAAAAAATTATTTAACCAATAGGTAGGTATTTAGGTATTTAAAATTTTTTCATTTTCGACATTTAAAGGTTCCTACAGTCTTAATTCATTGTGTTTGGAGATGTGTATGTATGTGCATGTATATGAACGTACATTCCTACATCCATACGTTTATGATAACTTTCTTCCTTCTCCTCGTCATAAACGCGTGGCTTCATGTACAACTGTAAACAGATGGATTAAATATTTACGTGAATACGAAAGCTGAAGCGATTCAGGTTAATACGCGGCGACAAGCGTCTTCTTTGGTACTAAAAAGGGAATAAGTGGTGCGTTACATTTTAGACCAGGATTTTAATTTTCACCCGTACAAACTCATGATGACGTAAGAATTAAAATATACCGACTATGCAGACAAAGTTTACTCTTCGCTCAGACAATATGCTTGAAGATTGGCAGATGAATCAATGGGCGAAAGCTCTTTTCGAGTTCTCCGGCACTGTAAACAAGCAAGACGTCAGGTATTTGACTGAGGTTAGCCCAGTCTAGATACATGAAAACGAAAAGCTTCTACACAGCCAGGGTGTGCCTTAACAGATTTCGCTTACCCGGCTCGTTTTCCAATTATGCCAGTTCTTGATTTCTTCCTCTGGGGATATCTGAAAGGCTGATCTACTCGATTCGTAAACGTGATTTGGAGGATTAAAAAACACGCATTCGACTAGAAATTTTTGAGATTACTCCGGAAATGTTACGAAAAGTCTTCAAAAATTTTATCAAATGGTTAAACAATTTTGTAAACCATAAAAATGTTGTCTAATTTATAATTTAAAAAAAAAAAAGCTGGGATGTGACCCACACTAATAACTTCCCATTCCGCCTGTCGATTTGTTTTACTTAAAAGTTTGTAGGTTTTCGTGTTTTGTCAAAAAATTTGTCAGTTGAATTATTCTTAAAAATTTTTAAATTACCAACAATATTTGGCATGTAATGAAATATGTAGTTTGATTTCAAAATCTATTTTTGTTAACTAGATTTTTAGTCGAAAACCAATTTTTACCAATTTTAAAAGCATTTCTTAAAAGTTTTACTTTCCTATATAAACAAATAAGTACAAATTCGATGAATGAAATTAATTTGAAGCTAATATCTTCTATTATTCACGAGATATCGAGAACCGAACATCAATTTTTACCAAATTTGCGGACTATTTTTTGCAGATTTTATATTTGTATAAAAAACGGACAGTTGGATTTTTATAAAAAAAAATTAATTTATGTCGAAAACAATATTTTCTGTGAGATAAAATTAGTTTGAAGCCAATATTTTTAATTTTTGAAAATATACATATTTGAGCCGAAAGTACATTTTGTCCAAGTTTTAGTATTGTTTTTTTTTTAGGTTTGTCAATTTGATTTTTCTCAAAATTTAACGAATAAAACAATATTTTTTATAAGAAAAAATTATTTTGAAGCAGTAATCTCAAATTTTTGAAAAGATATTTGAGTCCAAAATCAATTTTTACCAACTTAAAGTAATTTTTTTTTTAAGTTTTTATTTCTTGTAAAAAAACTGTAAATTCGATTTTTCTCAAAAATTTAACGAATGTTGAAAACAATTTTTTTATAAAATAAAATTAACATGAAGCCAATATCTCAAGTTTTTGAAAAGATATTTGAGTCAAAAATCAATTTTTACCAACTTTAAGTAATATTTTTTTTTTAAGTTTTTATTTCTTGTAAAAAAAACTGTAAATTCGATTTTTCTCAAAATTTTAACGAATGTTGAAAACAATATTTTTTATAAAATAAAATTAACATGAAGCCAATATCTCAAGTTTTTGAAAAGATATTTGAGTCCACAATAAATTTTTACCAACTTTTAGTAATTTTGTTTAGGTTTTTAATTTTTGTTAAAAATATGTCAGCTCAATTTTTTAAATTTTTTTTATTTCTTATAAGACAAAATTAGTTTGAAGCCATAATCTTAAATTTTTGTAAAAATATTTGAGTCAAAATCAATTTTTACTAACTTATAGTAATTTTTTTTTTGGTTTTTATTTTTTATAGAAAAAACTGTTAATTCGGTTGTTCTCAAAATTTTACCAGATGTCTAAAACGTTATTCTTCGTTGCACAAACTTATTTTGGAGATAAAATCATTTTTTTTTCTGAATTATTATACATATTTAGGTACCTATACAAAAATGTATTTGAAGTCGATATCTTTACTGGTTCTTTAGCTATGGGGGACGAAAAAACGAAAGTACGTACACAACACACAGACATCTCTCTAAAAATCTTTTATTTAGACTCTAGGGACCTTCACGTCGATAAATGTCAAAATTTTCAATTTGACAAATCGGACTGATTACAATAACTTCCTATGGGAAGTTAATAATTTTGTGCGCGTTTTTATTCTGGAGTTAAGAAAAAAAAGAAATATGGGCATATTTGTCTAGTCAGCCTGTACATTGTGACGTCATTTTGAATTTACAAAAAGTTAGTTCTATATTTCAATCTTCAAGATTCAATTTCCTGGTTAATTTATTCTTTCGTTTATTGCTGTGGGAAACATTTTAACAAAAAGAAAAAACAAATCCATTTCATTTTTCCTTGTGGAATAAGGAAACAATAAACCCATTGATTGTTTTGAAGTAAGTCTTTGGATTTGACAATTAAAACTCTAAAAATTTAATCTTTCTTATTAGTTACCAAAATGTTTGAATCAAAATTAAAATAAAATGTAATTAAGTACCTATACCTACCACTTTTTAATGGTACCAACTAGTACTTGAGTTATTGTCCATAATTTCAAAAGTTCTCTTTTCTTTTCTGTATATCCTGCTTCGCATTGATGATAAGAGCAAAAGAAACTATCTACACAGGAATTTTTTGTTATTCGTCAGAATTTCGAATTTTAAAAGACTGACAAGCAAATAGCGTTTTGTCCTACATCCCAAGCCCAAGCCCAACTAAACCTTATTTCCATACTCTCTCACACTTCCTTTCAAAGGATAAAAATGTATACATTTGTTTGTACCTAAATATTAAGGATATCTTTTTCATTGCAAAAAAAAAAAGATATAAAACAGAAACAACTCTCTCGTCTCCTGATCTCATTCTCACACAGCAAACAAAAAATGAAAGAAGATGAAAGAAAAAAAGAAAAAGGAGAAGCAGAAGCAGAAGAAGTAAAAAAAAAAAATCAACTTTGCTATATCTACTATAACAGTGTTCCTGTGGGAAATTTTCGGATTAAGAAAAATTGTTTTTTTTTTATTTTGGAAAATTCGATACCACTCTTCGACACGAACCCACACATATTTAACACCGAAAATAAAATACAGAAAAAAGTCAAAGGCAGATAAATTGAGGAAAGGAAGAAGAAGAAGAAGACGACGATGAACAAAATCGAGGTACACACAGATTCCATTCGAACCCGAATCCGAAGCTAAATGCTGAACTCTAGCTGAAGCTGAAGCTGAAGCTGAAGCTGAAGCTGAAGCTGAAACCGACTGCAAAAGAAGGAAGTCAGGGATAAAATTGAATACAAACAGAAAAAAATAAACACCGAACGAGGGTGAGAGCTGGAATAACCTTCTTCGTCTTCGTTCGTGGTTCTCTTCAAAAATAAGAAGGGGATTCCCTTGCCTTCTTGTTTGCCCTTCTATTCCAGTGTAGTAGCTGTAGGTAGGTATAACGTTAACGTTCGGTCGTCGTCGCTCGGTCGATGACGACCAAGTACAAGTAGTACATACGTATATACATATATATTTTGAAAGGAATCTCATCTCATACTTTTTGGTCTGACTCCCTGACTGACTGATAGGCTATAGGCATCAGGAGAAGGCAAAGGCAACCAAACAACCAAGCAGAGAGGCTTTTTTCTTATCGTGGGAAATTTGTCTTTTTTACAATATTTTATATCTCACACTGACACTAATACTCGCTCAGATACTCGATTCAGATACACACAAATACACAAAGGGATATGTACGAGTATGTACATTTTTTTGTGATTGTTTTTGGTTGGAGGTTTATGTTTTTGTTGTTGTTGTTGTTGATAATGTGGGATAAAAACGGGATACGGGAAGAATATCAGAATCAATGAGGGACACCGGCGACACAAGATTTTGTAGGCATGACAAACCATTGTATCTGTTTTGCTGTGCGTGAATTCAGATAATATTGTATTTGGATTCAGATTGATAAGTGTTGCCGTAGTTTTAACAAAAAAGTACAATAGAAATTAATATAAACATTACAATTCATCAAATTAGCTAATTGCCAAAAATAATTCAGTTATAAATATTGTAATATCAAAAAAGAAGTAGAAGTACTGATATATAGCAGAAAAAATAGGCTGGGATGCGACCCACACTGATAACTTTCCATCCCATCTGTCGATTTGTCTTGCTTAAAAGTTTGTAGGTTTTCGTGTTTTGATAAAAAAGTTGTGAGCACTGTTGCCATTTTGACTTGTTTCCAGTCAGATTTGATTGGATTTTTGCTTCGTTAGCTGGAAATAAAATACAGATCCAGTCAACATTTATTTTTGATTGGAATCAAGTCAAAAATTCGAAACACTTTCTTTAATTATTTAGAAGAACTTCAAAGGGTTAACAAAATATTCGAAAGTGAAAAAGGGGATTTTGTTAATGTTTTGGGTGATTTGGAACTTCTCATATTAATGCTTATCAAAAAAATTGTTATGCCCAACTGTTATTATGATTTTAGTCCTGATTTAGACATAAGTTGCTTAAGGCTACAAACAAAGCCTTGCCTTGAATTAGAATTAAATTTGGAAGTACACAAGGAAGATATTGATGTATTTAGACAAAACTGTAAACATTTTATTATAAAGCTAGTAAAAGAGTTGCAGCAGAGAGTGCCAAAAAATCTTAACATTTTATAGCAGATAAGAATGCTTTCGGTAAGCGAATGCCTTAATCCTTAATCCTCCCTGCAACTGCAACCTGTTTTGAATGCAATGAATGTCGAGGCGATTTTAGCTGACAAAATTTCTAGTCAATGGAACAGTCTAAACTTTGTAAGATGAAACAACATAGAGGAAACAGTACCTTTTTGGTGTGAAGTTTCATCTTATAAAGATGCTAGTGGAGAAAATCTTTTTAAAGAATTGGCAAAGTTTATTCTAAAAAAATTAAAATATGATGATATGAAATAGTTCGATTTCAAAATCTATTTTTGTAAACGAGATTTTTAGTCGAAAACCAATTTTTCCCAATTTTAGTAGCATTTCTTAAAAGTTTTTATTTCTTATAGAAAAAAATACAAATTGGATGAATAAAATTACATAGTTTAAAGTCAATATCTTCTATTGTTCCCGAGACATCGATAACCGAACTTCAATTTTTAACAAATTTGGGTACTATTTTTGTGTAGATTTTATTTTTGTATGAAAATACGGACTGTTGGATTTTTAGAAACATTAATTATACCTAATGTCGAAAACAATATTTTCTGTGAAATAAAATTAGTTTTAAGCCAATATTTTTAATTTTTGAAAAGATATTTGAGTCGAAATTAAATTTTTAACATGTTTTAGTAATTTTTTCTTTTGGGTTTTTATTTTTTGTAAAAAATCTGTCAGTTCGATTTTACTCAAAATTTTAATGAATGTTGAAAACAATATTGCCTATAAGACAAAATTAGTTTGAAGCGAATATCTCAAATTTTTAAATATAATCTTAAATATTTAAAAAGATATTTGAGTGGAAAATCAATTTTTACCAACTTTTAGTTATGTTTTCTTTTGGGTTTTTATTTTTTTGTAAAAATCTGTCAGTTTTATTTGTCTCAAAATTTGACTAAATGTTGACAACAATATTTTTTATAATCTATAATTTCTTTGAAGCCAATATCTCAATTTTTTGAGAAGATATTTGAGTCGAAAATCAATTTTTACGAACTTTTAGTAATGCTTTTAGGTTTTTATTTTTTATACAAAAAACTGTAAATTCGATTTTTATCAAAATTTTACCAGATTTTTAAAAAAATGTATTTCAAGTCGATTTCTCTACTGGTTCTTGAGCTATGGACGACGAAAAAAACTTCGCGAAAGTACGGACGTACGAACGTACGTACACACACACGCACAGTAATCTCTCTAAAAATCTTTTATTTCGACTCTAGAGACCTTGAAACGTGGGATACGTAAACATTTTCAATTCGACGAATAGGACCGATTACAATAACTTCCTATGGGAAGATAATAATACTATTTGAATAAGGATTTAAGAAAGTGTTACCGTGTTTTTGGTAGCAGTCTGACTTGATGCATACATTCATATATGTTTGTTAGCTGTCAAATTTGGTATCATATTTTATGTCTCCAAACATTGCTTACATTTAAAATTTTTTTTGTTTTTGCTTTTTGTTGTAATATTAATTTATCTTCCAAGTGTCACATTATTGTATGTTATGTTTATTTTCGATATTTTGTCTATATCGTTCATTCACTTCATTTTATGTTTTCGGCAACAGTGTTGCCAATTTTATTTGTAATTTGTGTATTTTTTTTTATAAATCCGTTTTAATCTCTCAGCTGTCACATTTTATATCACCGGAAGTAGTGTTGCCACAACTGTAGTTTTTGTCATTAAATATTATTTTTTAACATCCGTCATCAATCTGTGAACTGTCATAATTTATTTCATCAATGAAAAGTGTTGCCACTTAGTTTTTTTTTATCTAAGTTGTTTCTGTATCCTGTGGTAAATGCTCATTTAAGTCTTATTAAGTTAAATTTAACCTGGCACTACTGTCAAACAAATAAAAAAAAAACGATTTTTCACATTGTAAATGTATTTGTGTACGTGTGATGTAAATCAGCTTAATTATCCTGCAAAAATGCCAAAATATTTGGCGGCAGCATTGAAACAGAAACAGACTAACTGATGCTGCTATTGCTGTTGTTGTTGCATCGTCAACGGACAAGGCAAACAATTTAAAGTGGAACTTGATAGGATTCATTCGGTCAAAAGTTTAAGCTAATATAGCTACATGAAGGCTCAGAATGTTATAGTTGGCCTAAGAGCTGAGGCATGGGATGAACTGCCTTAAGGAATTAAAACAAAAACAAAAAAGAAAAATGTTTTGTTGCTTCTTATTCTATACGGAGTATATATCCAGCGTGTCTGGAGGAGAGTTGGAGGAGCTTGAAGTCTCCAATACTACATATATATCGACCGATGTGTCTTTTTATTTCTTGGATGGTGAATGATTTTATTATTGAGTGATTTATTGTGTGAGTTCGTCTCACTGGAAAAAATAAAGTTCGATATTTGGTAAAGTTGTATGCGTGACCGGCAACGGCAATGTTCTTGAATAGCCTTTGTCGTTTTACGCATTCTCCAAGTTTGTTGTTGTTTTTGTCTTATTTTGTTTTTTGTTGGCCTGATACTCTGTTGATATGTGCGTTGATTGGTTGATTTTATTTCAACACGCTTACATGTTGCTTGGGCATAGTTTGAAAAGACCACCGACGAATGTGAATTGAGAATAAAACGAATTTTAACAATAATGGACTGAGAAAAGTTTGACCAACTCTCTGTAGCTGACGCTGACCGAAAGAATGTGATGGGAGGATAATTAAATTAAATGTATAGCTAATTTAACTGGAAGTAGTGGTATCAGATTGGATCGGACAGACAACCAACAATGAGACTTATAAGAATTATAATACAGTATGTGAACTTTGTAAGGGGAAGGATATTCAAGGATTACCCAAAGTAAGTCGAAAATTATCAATTTTAAAAAAAGCATGATGATTTCAGTAATGATATTAATTTGCTAACATAACGGTTCCCATAGAAAGCGACCTAAGTTACTTACAACAAAGTTGATTGTGTTTATTGTAACAGAGGAGTTTAAAACAATATTTTTTCTGTTTACCAATGTATACATAAAATGGCGCCCAACAGAAACAACTATTTTCTTTAAGATGACCAATCATAGGTTGTTTTGAAACTTTATGACAACTCTTCCTCTTGCGGTTCAAATAAACCAAATGCAATAACTACAAACACTTTAGGATAACGGCTTTAGACATAGTTATATTGCATCTGCAGCGTGATGTTTAGTGCGTTGGACTGTCATGCTAGAGGTCTTGAGTTCAAACCCTGCCTGTGCCATCTAAAGTTTTTTTCACTGGTACTGCCTCTTGCGAGGAATTGACAAATCCTTCAGGAGTTATTTTTTGTCATGAAAAGTGCTTTTAGCCGTTCGGAATCGGCTTAAAACTGTAGGTCCCCTCCATCCCTGACAACATTACTCGCACACAGGAATAGTTGAGAGTTGTAAATCACTGACTGACACGGACTGTGGCGCCTCCTAATTTATTTTTTAAATCGCATCCTTACTGAGCCATGAACCAGTGCTTAATTTTTTTTCTTTCGTCTCAAATTTCGACTTGCTTAAGATCTCCGAGTCGGTTCAAGCTCATTTCAACTCGACGCAGGATTATCAAGAAGCTTGCTTCAATACCACATGTAAACGTAGTGTAAGTAAATGAAAAGTGGCCCTCTATAATTGTGACAGGTCCTCACGAACTGTCAAAAATGTCAAACGTCTCGTTTTGTTTGGTCCAGAATGCAGTTGTGCAATACTTTTATATTAAGTTTGAATAAGGCTTGAAGTGCTGTTAAACGCTCAAACTAAAATATTGGAACTAAATGAAATGTCAAAAAGAATGCATGTCTCTTATAAAATGAAAGTAAAATGTTTGGTTTTCATCAGACAAAGGATGGTCAAGTGTCCTTCTGTCAAATGTGCTTTTTTAACGATCTCGATTCTGACAGTTCATTATATCTTGTATTTTTTATTTTATTTTTCTGTCATTTATTAAAGCTTTTAATGAATACTGTCTTTCATGCGTTGCCAATTGTTTCAAACTTCTTTTGTTACGTAAAGTCAACGATTTGCAACTATGCATCAACTAATAAAGTCTCCATATTATTATAGCTCTACATTTAACTATTGTTTTTGTTTGTTTAAATGAAATCCAATACTAAAAACTAATTAAAGAAAACGTTCAAAAGAAAAATCATGAAAAAGCGTATGTATATAAAAATACCATAAATGAAATCAATATGTCAATATTACTAATGTCAAACATGACATTTACCCAATCATTGTGACATTCAACAGCATACCAACAGTTCACTCAATTGGGTAGGTATAGGTATATCTATAACGTAACGTAAGTATACCTCACAACTTTACCACTCTATTCTGCCACCATCGCGTATACTATATTTTACAATAATAAAAATAAATTGTGCACCACATATGTTTGTGTCTTATGTCTTTTTGCTAGCTAGGTAGATATACATAGGTTTGTAAGTAAATCGATCCAAATTATGGACCTTAGCTTACGGCAAAGCTCAACTCTCACACTCCAACCGGCATCAATTATCGAAAGTGGTGTCTCTATTCGATTTGGTCTATACGCTCTTTGGCAGGATTATTCGGGTTTTGGTATAAGCTGTGGCTACCACTAGCACCACCTTCTCTGTCACTATATCGGCATAGCCGCAGTCGCTCGTCGTCATCAGAGCCACTGTCAATTCTTGAGCTTGCGAAATGATTTATGAACCCGAAAGCCAATCTCCATACAATGTGTAGATATACTCGAATCTCGAATAAACCCGGCCTGGCTAGCTTTGGTGGCAAATTTTTGTTCGGATAGTATTTCGGCCATGTTAACAAATGTCGTCGTCGTCGGGCCCCTTTTTGCTATGGGTGATGCGAAAGAAGTCATCTGATCTGAGTTAAGTTGAGCTGAGCTGAGCCGAGAGCTGCTGTCTGATCAACGACGACGACGATGACGACGAAGGTGGGTTGGCCTTACATAATAAGAATATAATAATGATCATTGATCTCTGGTGCCACATTTGGTGATTTGGACAAATCGTGCCGCAACGGCCCAATGGAGAGCACAAGTTGTTTGGATTCATGAATTTTTTTGTTTTATTTGATTAGGTTTTTTTTTTTTGTAGCATATAAACGCATGAGCTGCGCGCCTGGGAATTTTATTTTGTTCAAGCTTGAACATTATAGGTTTGCGCGCTGGGATTTGAGTAAAGGCTGATCATTTCCATGAAGGCCTTAGAATGGAAATACAAAATGATATTGTAGATTAAGTCGATATGATTAGATACTCGTAGTTTTCAATTAGTTGGGTAGGACTTGGGACAGGATGTTACAATTTTTTTATTTGACTTAGTACCTTTTAGTTTTCATGTTTGAATGATATAAATCAATACATTAAATCTTTTCCTATAATCTGAGTTTTTGTGAATCGGTGCATGCATTCTGTTAAATTTCTTCAAAAGAAATACATTGCCAGAATTTTAGACTAAATTTATGAAATTCAGTCCAAATTAACAGCGCATTTTTATCAATGAGTTTTTTAAAACTATCACTGTCAAGCTAATTTTAAAAACTCTGCCGCATATACATATTTGTCGACTAAGGTTACGGATACGGAAGTGGAACTGCTAGAATACCTTTAAGAAAAGTCAAAAGCTTTAATGAGATTTGGCATCACTTACTAAAAATAAACAACAGATTTGACATATGTACGTGCCGATTTTAAAAAAATGTTCGCTACAGACGGGCACATCAAACAATTCTTATTGGAAAAATAATTAACTCTAACTTCAAGAGTATTTTTGGGTCTTGTGAAGCTCTGTTTCTGTTTTTATATCAGAACTTTGCTGAGTTAAATCAGATTTCAAATAAATAGAAAATAGTGTATTAAAAAATTCTGTGTGTTCAAAATCCTGTTTGGTCTAAATAATTTAAGTAAAAGTTTTACAATTTAAAATTCTGTCAATATATTTATTTTTCAGCCGATTTATACAATTTTAAAGAACAATACAAATTTTTGAATATAAGGTAGAAAAAGGGTGTTATTTTTAGAGGTAAAAGATTATAAATGAATAAAACAAAATTGTTTTTTTTTTATATTGATATGAAAATTACTTTATTGGAAAGATAATCTTCGGCATAATAGTTTGAATATGATTTCTGACATATAATCGCCAAGGATGGTTTAGACGTAGTCTAATTCGGAGGTATGACTTTTCAAAACAATTATGGTCGTATATCGGTATTAACGAGGCAAATCCCACAATCTTGGATGCCAATTCAAGGTTCTGTAACGTGGAACTATGCTGTTAGCAAACGTTTTCTTTTATAAAATCTTGTTGCACGATTTGTATTTCATGTCCCGCCATATTTTTGAGACCACAGCTCATGCACATCATGGTTGTTCAATTGATGAACGAGACTTTTGATAACCTCTCCTCGGTCTCGTCAAAATCGAAAAATGTCAGTCTTGTCTCGGTATCGGTCTCATATAAGTAAGTCTCGACTCGGAAGCTTTAAAATTAGTATCGTCTCGTCTCGTTGCCAACCCTACTTGTAATTTCAATGCCAAACCAAACTTTAATTAAATCAATTAACAGCTGATAAACTGTACGCTAGTTAAAAATATAGCATTTTAATAACGAGTTTTGAAATTTACAGTATTTTAAAAACACTTACATCCTTTTTGAATTTAAAAACGTAAAAGGGTCTTAAAGCGAATGGCTTGGATATTTGTTTTCACTTCTTTGAAAGCTTCTGCCACCACTTTGGTACAGTCCAAAACTTCAGTCCTTTCGACTTTGGCTATTATCTATTTAAGTGCAAAGTATAAAATATTTGGAAATAAATGCCCAGGGACGATTTTTTCACACCATATTGAGTGTAATTTTTACCACCTTCGTCACCGGTCCAGGTAGACAAACTTAATGGTCTTTGTTCTACACCTTCAGACCTTTCTTTCGATATGCCTTACAAAAGTTTGTAAATGTCTGCACTTTTTCGTCATCAGCTCTCAGTCTAATACAGATTTTAAGACCAGGGTTGGTATCGCAAAGGACAAAGAGATTCTTCGATAAAGTAAAATTTGATAAGTAGAGAAATCAATCGTTAAAACATCTATCAAAAAATTGGCATTCAACTTTCGATAACATCTGAGCATATATATAATCGTTTTAAGGAAAAAATAAGACGTTAAGAACGAGTGCTGGTTACACTGTCAAACATTCTATATTAGTGGATTTTGAGTAGAAATGGAAGGGCCAAATTCAGACACTAGCAATACTTTCGGAGGTATTATAAACAGCTTGCAAGATGCTATGCTGTCAAAAACCAAAGTCGATATACCCCTGTCTTTAGCTATATTACCGAAAAATTCTGGAACTAAGCTGTAACAGTGAAATTATTATAAATAGATATTTAGCAGAAATTTAATTTGGATCCTATTAGTGACTTACAACTCACAAATATTCTTTCTAACAGAAATTTTGGAATTCTGGAAACTTTAAGTTAAAGATTTGTCAATTCTTCTCATGAAGCAAAGTAGGTTAAATAAGGTGTTAAGCGAAGAAATTGAACTCCGACTTTTGCATGTACACTGCCGGTCATAAGATTAGAAGCAGGCATTTTCGAGAAGTAAAATCGATATTTCTCCCGTTATATGATGGATT
This sequence comes from Eupeodes latifasciatus, assembly GCA_920104205.1. Lineage (NCBI taxonomy): Eukaryota > Metazoa > Arthropoda > Insecta > Diptera > Syrphidae > Eupeodes > Eupeodes latifasciatus. The sequence continues at coordinate 159,715,023 of OV049926.1, forward strand.
AGAAAAAAATAACTATGGTAAATGAGGGACTATTTTGTTAACAACAAAATATAAAATTGGGGTAAAGGAGAGATTTAGCTTACGGAACTTTCATGGCAAATTGTTAATTGAGCCAAGAATATGCGAAAATAAATCGGGTCATTAGATTAGAAGCACATGAAATAAATGGAAATAAAATGCAAGTATTTGTATTTTGTTATGTTTTTTAGTTTTCATTAGGTTTTTAATAATGTGTGCTACCACCAGCCTTTAAAATAACTTCGAAAATTCTATCTTTTAAGGATTTATAAAGAGATGCCCAGTAGACCAAATAAATCTCACTCCAGGCCAATTTGATACCATGAATTAGCGCTTCCTTGTCATCGTATTGCTTTCCTCCTTCATGTACCTTACTTGTATGCTAGCCCCACACATTTTCAATTATGTTAAGGTCCGAGGAATATGGTGGCCAAGGCAGCAAGTGGAAGTTTTGGTTCGCAATAAGGGATTTTACCTCTCAGGCTTTGTGTATGGAAGCGTTTTCCTGCTGAAAAATCCATGAAATTGGTCCAAAGAGCTCGCTAATATTGGCGAACACTGATTCTAGCAAGGCCTTGTATGTTTTCCTAGTCATTTGGTATTTTGGGCTACCAAGTCTACAGAGCCATACAATAAAATTGAGCTTCAGACGATAACGCCTCCTTCTTTGCTATGGTGACGGTTTAAAAATCACTACTCTCTCCTCAGGTGATGGAAATAATAATTATAACCATCTGGCCCATCTAGGTTAAATTTTTCGTTGGAAAAAAATAACCTTCCGCCAATCATTTGCGGTCATTCCATTTTGCACATCTCAGCTCATGTGATATTTCTCGAAACACATTAAAGTGGTGGTTTTTTCCTAAGCTTTAGGCGCTTTAAGTATTTAGCATGGCGTATTGTACATTTAACAGTAGATAAGCTGGCCTTAACATTAGCTTTCTCCCTAGTTTTAACTGCCGATAAAGCTGAATTTGGCGCTATTCTAAGGACATTTGGCGTTTCGCGAAGTCTTAAGGCAGAGTAAGTGTTTTTTTTTATAATTTTTCGAGTAAGACAATGGTTTTTTAAATAATTGCTGACAAATGATCACTTCGATTTTTTTTCAGGCTATAGCAAAGCATTAAAGACCTTTAGAGCAATAAACATATTTTCTTGTCCTCTCCTCCACTGTCAAACATTTTTTGTTGCCCGTTTCTGTTAACACTCAATCAAGAACAATTAATTTATAAATGTTACCGAAAGAAAAATGTATGCACTTCACAAAACAACGTTGATTTATTCACTGCTTCTAATCTAATGACCCGATTTATTTTCGCATATTCTTGACTCAATTAACAATTTTGTCATGAAAGTTCCGTGAGCTAAATCTCTCCTATAACAAAATTTCATATTTTGGTATTAACAAAATGGTCCCTCATTTACTTTAGTTGTTTTTTTCTAATCCATCAAGTAACGGGAGAAATATCAATTTTAATTCTCGAAAATGCCTGCTTCTAACCTTATGACCTAGTGATGTGAAAAGTAGTTACTTCTAGGTAATCGTTACTTTAGTTACTTTTTCCAAAGTAATCGTTACTTTTGAATGATTACTTTGTGATTACTTGAAAAAAATACACGAAGAGCACTCAATTTCATAAATTTTTTTTTGAGATATTGCAAGGTCATAGGGAGATTTTGATAAAACCTGAAACAGGAATCTAAATCAATGGTTTTTTGGGTGTGTGTAAGTATGTTTGTATGTTTGCACGTACGTTTGGGACACATTTTTTCATCGGCCATTTCTCAACAACCTCAATTATAAATCGGATATCTAAAACTATTACAATATCATTCCTTTTTGATTTATTTACTTTAAGTTACTTTTGGATTTAAATTTTTAAGATATTTCTGGATTTGATTATTCTTGTTTTTGTTTGTGGAATACCTCTAAATGATATTGAAACTGATTACGATTACGAAATAATTTTATAAAAATGAAATATTGGAAAAGAAAGTGGTTGAAGTAGAGTTTCTGGATTTTTGCATACTGTTATATTTTTTGTATTTATATATACAAAGATAAGTTTATTAATAATAATACGTCGTCTTTCGTCTTTGGTGGTATGACAATTCACAATACATATAATTTAAGTGTGGCCTACAATTTTAGGTCCAAGTGATCAATATTCACAAGTCTACTTATTCACCAAAAACATCATTGCAAAATCTAAACCCGTTAGGTGCCGCTTTAGTCTATCTTCTACATTTTTAAATCAAACTGATCAATATTTGCAAAATATATTGCTGTGATGCCAAAAATAAAATGGATCTAGTCTCAAATTCTAAAATAAATTAATTTCATAAGAAATCCGAAAGTTCTATTTAATACATTTCAGCTGAATTGAATAAAGTATTGACAACAAGCTCAAATCTTAAAAAACTTGAGTTTCTCATATTCCAAAAAAAAAAAAAATTTTTAGGGTTTTGGAAAGTAATACCAGATCATTGCCCGATATGTCTTTAAAACTTTATATATCAAATTGAATTGAAAAGTAATACAAAACTCAATACAAGTTTTTTCTTCTGATCGTTACAACTGGTTCTTAACTATTTTAATTCCACTTTTTGAATTCCTGGTTTAATTACGCAGCGCTCATTAATCATATCTCCTATGGAGTTTTCCATGGGTAAATTCAAATTACCGTCAAAAATTGTTTTTTTTTTCGTGTCGGGATTGGAACACGATTAGAACTATTTTTTTTTTTTCAATGTATAAGTGCAACTTCGTGTACGTATTAACGAGTGCGGTGGAGCAAGAGCTGTCAAATTTCCAGCTAAACGTTTTTTTATAACTGCATTAGTATTAGTGCAAAAAGGGGTAAATTTGCCTTAAAATCTAAATTTTAAATCAAAAATAAATCAATTTATATTTCCCTATAGAATTCAAAAACGGTAAATTTCTGTTTGATAAATCTAGATCAATAATAAATTGAATTATTTTACGCATAATAATTGCTTGATTAACCGAGCTAGTAGTTTATTTAAACTTCCATTGGCAATATATTGTTTTTAATTTATTATACAACTACTTTACTCACAATTTTTTCTATAAAGTTAGTTTTCCATCATAATGCCCTGCACTCAGAGTGTATATTTATAACTCTTAGTTTAATAACAATATTTAGTACTATACAAATGAATTAGTTTGATCTAAGAACGTAGAAGTTAGGTTACAGTGCCACCTATCGGATTTAGATTTGTCCACTTTCTTTGTAGTTAAATAAGACCATTTGTTGTAAATATTGATCAATTTAAGCGCCACCAATTCGATTCAGATTTTCCTGTTCTGTTTTTGGTACATAAGTAACCTTCATTGTGAATATTTATCAGTTTGATCCAAAATTGTAGGCCAGGCCACAAGTAAATTATATTTATTGTGAATTGTCATGTAGCCAAAGACGACATCTTTTTTGTACAAATCTTAATTTTCGTATATAAGAGTACAACAAATATTAACAGTATCAACAAATTCAGAAACTCTTCCACTCTCTTTGCCAATATTTCATTTCCATACAATTATTTCTAAAATCGTAATCAGTTTCAGTATCATTAAGATGTATTTCGTATCAAAAACAAAACAAAATAAATCCAAAAATATCTTTAAAATACAAATCCAAAAGTAACTAAAAGTTAAATCAAATCCAAAAGTAACTGAAAGTAATCAAATCCAAAAGTAACTAGAAGTAATCGATTCGACTGGTAATCGTTACTCGGGTAAGTAATCGATTACTTTGATTACTTTGTAACGATTACTTGGGATTTCTCACACCACTATTATGACCGGCAGTGTATCATGATAGTTCTAAACACCAATTATTACGCAACTTCATAAAATATTCAAGTCTTGATAAAAAAAAAATATTGCTCTCTCTTGCAAATATACATATGTATGTACTATGTAAACATTTAACTCGGTCAATCTTGTTTTTCGGTCTGTAAGTTTGCTTAAAACACATCAAAACGCAACAATAATAATAACAATAAATCAACTTTATACCTCTATACTGCTGCCTCTCTAATCTGATGTTTAATTGTGAAAACTGATTTCATAACTCCGCAATAGGTAAACAAATTTTCGACCAAAGCTGGTAATCTCGAAATTAAATTAAAATCAAAACACTAACCAACAAACAAAAAGAAGAAAACAAAACACCAAAAACAAGAGAAAAAAAATCATAACCCGAACTACCGAAATATGTCCATGTAACACTTTTGAACCTCTTTAACGCTTCTGCCTCGCATCTTCATATCTTAATATTAGCTTCTCATAGTCTTCTTCACATTCAGAGCCACCTGTACTCCATAAACATACAAGCTAAAGCATCCCACATTCAAGCCCCCAAAAAAGCCCAAAAACAATTCATCAATTGTATTTCTTCATCTTTCAACAACAACACAGCACAGCAGCGCAGACCTCGCAGATATGTATATACAAAAAATAATTATTTGCCAAACAACAAAAGCTTTAACCTATCTTAAACCCCCTCCCAACCACCCCTTAACCAACTTTTAAACCTATATTATCATCGCCATCATGATCATTTTGTTTCCATTGCACCGAGCTTCGTAATCATCATCTCACAGAAAAAGGAGAAGAAGCAGAAGACTTTGAACGAGAAAAGGTTAAAATAAAAAGAAAAATAACGTCGACGAAAATAATAACAATACGGCCCCGCTTTTTCGTTATGTATGTCAGTGCATCAAACACATAACCAATTAGAAAGTACCGAGAGAAAGAGAACTGAAAGATAAAAATGTATCTATAATGCGTTGTATTTGTATCTAGATACAAATACTAGTACGAATACTCTGTGTGGCTTAGCTTTAGCTGCTTCCAAAATGAAAGGAAATCATAAGACGAGATGATCTCCGGTTCACGGCGGTGGCGGCGCGCGGGGCGGTGTTATGTTATGTATCCACCATCATCATCCATGCTACACAAAAATTATTGCTATTTATGATGCTACTTTCGCGAGCAAATAGGTAGATAGAATATGATGATAGATACGGCGGGGGTGCTGAGTACCCTTTGCAAACTTCACAACAGTTCATTGATGTTTTTAGTAGATTTTCTTCCATCGCGTCGTCGTCACTCGTCGTATCTATATCAAACAAAAGATTTACGTTTTTACGTGATTGGATTACTTTATTGGACCCGAAGTATAATTTTTGTATTTCGTTCATCAGCAATATAACTCCTACGCAGTTTATAGGGTAACATGGGGGAATGAGGGGTTATTGTATTCGGTCGGTCGGTCGGTGCAAAGAAGAAATAGATAAAGTTGAATGAATATATTTTTTTGTTTGTTTTGCCTCGTAAACGTCAAGTCGTCGCCGTCCGTCGGTCGCCTCGTCGCCAAGTCAATATCTCCATCTCCATAGTCATGTCCATAATTCACCCACACTTTCCTCCGGATCTAACTTATTATTTATGCAGATACTATAGCATTGAGCTTTACTGATATACATACATATATATACTTAGACACAACTTGACAATTTTTTGGGGTAACTTTTCGTCTTGACCGAATATGTTAATTGAACACGCAATACACATTTGGATACATTTTAAGTACACAAAATATATTTTATATTGTTTTCGTTATTTTTCTTTTTACTATGTTTTATTCTTATTCGTCTAAATGTTTGTTTTACTTAGAAGGCAATAGACGGACGACAAAAACGACAACGACGACGCACGTCGGATTTACTGACGGATTACTTTAACTGGGGAGTAGGGATTTGGAAAATAATATGGTCTTTGAGCTCCAGAATAACACAATTATTTTCAGACTTGAGAATTTCTAGAACGAAATTCTGAACTAATTGAAAAAATGAATAATTCTATACTACGAGTATACGAGTTTTTACTTCGGCGGCTGACGGCTAGCGAGCGTGTTGGGCTATTCTTGAGCTCTATATATACTATATATATTGGATTTATGTTAATATATGTGTCTCGAAGCTCATACCTACCTTATTCTTTTTTTATTCTTTGCGTGTTTTATGGAATAAGATTGTCTGTCTTGTTTTTTTTACATTTTTATTTTTATAATAATACGTTATGCACGCCCATATTTGTCTTTAGGGTGTTACTTGATCTTTTGCGCGGCTCGCAGAAGTAACCTTGTTATACTGTGTTTTTTGTTTTTTTTATTTTTTTTTTTTTTTGATTTGATATTTCTTAACACTTCAAAGGCGGCACAGTTGATAAAGCGGTGTGGCAAGACGGACTACTATGTGGCGGCTCGGTGGAGCTTTATAAGAAAAGCGTATTTCTCATATCAAAATGGAAATTATACAACGAGTAAAATTGAATTATTTAATTTGTGTTATTTATGACTTATTTGGTTAACAAAATGGCGGCGATATATAATTTTTTGATGAAATTCAATAAGAAGTTCTTAGAATCGAATTTGTTTTTGTTTTTTTTTTATTTGTAAATTTTAAGTAGAATTTTAACTTTCTCATTCCAATTGAGTACAAAGGGATGATATATCCCTTTGCGAAACAATTTAAAGAGTTTTTGAGTATACAATTTCTGCAGCTGTGGCATAGACCTGGGGTGGAATCGGATAAGCTGATAATTGACTATCATATTTTTGATAGTCAAATTTGACTATCACATTCATTTAGACCCCTCTTTACCACTGGGCCCAGGCTCAGGGCCCCGCAATTACCTGGGGCCCCCAAATTGCTGAAACATCACTTAACCTCTATTGGTCTATTTTCAAGAAAAAAAAAATATTTCGATACAATTTTAGATGCATAAAGAATGATCAGAATTCGTACTTTCCTTGCTGTACAACATCCTTTGCTCAACAATTTAAATCACATTCCCTGCGAAAATATATTCAAATTAAAACAGAAATATGAATAACTAACTGAGTGGCAATGCAGTTTGCTTTCTGACAGAAACAAAAAAAAACACACACACATTTTGAATATCACTGTATCTGTATGAAAAAATAAAAATGAAAAAATAAAGATAATGGTGTTTCTATATTTGCAACTCGCATACAAGCTTGCATCAACGCAGTAACTCATACATACACTGAAAATAATATTTTTCGTAAAAATATGAAATTGCTAACATTAACTGCATTTTCGTTGGTTTAACGAAAGTTTTAATTGGTTCAACGTAAAATTTCATAATTTCGTAATATGAAAGTTTCATCATCTAACGAAAATGCTTCATCAAAAAATTTCCCTATCTAAAAGATAGTTTTAGAAATTTTATTAACGTTTTCATCATTCTATGAAAAATTTCCATTGTGAAATCTACGAAAACTTTCATCAAAGCATGTAAATAAATTGATTTTACGAAAACTTACCATAAAGTGATTAAGATCCTACACCACTTCATGATATTTTTCATTCTTTAATGAAACTTCATCAAGTTATGAAAATTATTCATCTATTGATTAAAATCTTACATAAATTTAATGAAAACTACATAAGATAATGAAAATAATTTGTTGGTTAATTAAAATTTTTCATTAATTGATTAAAAAACTTCATTATATTATGAAGAAATTTCGTAGTTTGATGAATATTTTCATTTACTAACTTGTTTTTTTATGAAATAAAAATAACGAAAATATTCATCAACTTATGAAAATAAATCATTGCTTTATGAATGTGAAGTTTAAATTTTACATTAATTGATGAAAAATTTCATCAACTTATGAAAAAAAAAACGTTGGCTTTCGAAAATTTTACATTCACTGATGAAAAACTTCATTAAATTATGAACAAATTTAATATTTTGATGAAGTTTTCCACTTACTAGCTTGTTTTAGGTAACGAATGTTTTTAGCTTACGAATGATTTTTCGTTCATTTATAAAAATAATTCATAAATTAACGAAAAATTTCATTAATTAACGAATGTGTTTTCTTCAATTTATAAAAAAAAATTCATACATTAACGAAAAATTTCATTAGCTAACGAATGTTTTTTCGTTGATTTATGAAAATAATTCATGATTTAACAAAAAATGTAATTAGCTAACGAATGTTTTTTCGTTGATTTATGAAAATAATTCATGAATTAATTAAAAATGTCATTAGCTTACGAATGATTTTTCGTTCATTTATGAAAATAATTCATAAATTTACGAAATATTTCATTAATTAACGAATGTGTTTTCTTCCATTTATGAAAAAAATTCATGCATTAACGAAAAATTTCATTAGGTAACGAATGTTCTTTCGTTGATTTATAAAAATAATTCATGAATTAATGAAAAATTTCATTAGTTAACGAATGTTTTTTCGTTGATTTATGAAAAAATGCATGCAATAACAACAAATTTCATTAGCTAATGAATGTTTTTTCGCGTATTTATGAAAAAAATGCATTAATTAACGAAAAATTTCATTAGCTAACGAATATTTTTACGTTGATTTATGAAAATATTCATGTTTGAATGAAAAATATCGTAAGGTAACGAATGTACTTTACGAAGAAAATTAATTGATTAAACGAAATTATCATCAATCTATGAAAACCTTTTGTAAATTGATGTAAAATTACGTTGTTCACTGAAATTTCTAAATTTAAAGACTTTCGTAAATGCTACGAAATATTTCATGCTTTGATGAAGCACTTCATCAGTGTATGAAAGCCATTTCGTTGAGACAATTAAGTTTTTCATCGGCTCAATTTTAATTAAAATTTAATTGTCCCAACGAAGTTTTTCGTTATATTTACGTAAGGATTTGGTTCAGTGTAGGCGATTTAACTATCCGTCGGATGAACGGCACTCAATTTTTTAAGATTTCAAGGTAAAGAATTTTTGTTTTTGGCCATTCAATGAGATAGATGAAAGATTACACTTCTCACTATTTGTTCTATAGGTCAATAGTAAGCGTTGATAGTACACCTGATCTGTCTCATGTTGATCAACTAACATTTATTATTCGTTACGTAAAAGATCACGAGCCTGCTGAAAGGTTTTTGGACTTTATTCCAATTAACAAACATAGATCTGATTATTTAGCGGAAACCAAACTGAAGGTTTTGGAGGATCATGCCATTTCGATAACAGATTGCAGAGGCCAAATCTACGACAACACGGCAAATATGTCAGGAAGCTTTTCTGGTCTGCAGGCAAGAATAAAAGAAAGATGTAAATTTGGCACTTTTGTACCAAGTGCAGGGCACTCATTAAACTTGGTAGGAGTGCATGCCGCTGGGTGTGTTTAAGAAGCAACCAAATTCTTTGACATTCAAAAATTGTATAACTTTTTTTCGGTAACTTCTCATTTATGTAGGTCCAAAAAAAGTTTTAAAAAGTCTTTCTCAAACAAGATGGTAGGCGCGAGCTGATGCACTTCAAGAAATTGACGAAGCTTTGATGTCTATCGCGAACGATTTAGGACAGGCACGAGAGGTCAAAGAGAGGAAGCATTTAGTCTTTGCAAAAAAATGTCCAAGCTTGAATTTACCATACTTACAGAACTTTGGAACTCTGTATTGCAAAGAATTAATAAAACAAGTACCTACTTTACTTCAAAAACAAAATATTACCCTGGATGTTGCAATAAATTTGCTGAGTGCAATAGATGAATTTATAATTGGGCTCAGGGACAATTTTGATAACTTTGATTCATCACTCATCAGCCAGACAAAAAAACCCGGATTCCGAATATAAGGACTTTTCTGAAAGGATGGGGTGTAGAAGCTCACTCCAAACTTTTTTTGACGGCTCTGGACCCTAAGTAATTCTGACTGGGAAAGAAAGATTTAAAATTGAAACCTTTCTTCCCATTGTCGACACACTAAGCGTTCATTTGAAACAGCGACTAGGTTCGTATACGAAGATTGGCCAACGTTTTGACTTTTTTTTTTTTCGATTCAAAAATCTGAATTCAGAAGACTTAAAAGAGAACTGCAAATTTTTTGCTAAATTTTACACCGAAGATGTGAACGGAGATGAACTACATGCTGAATGCCTGAATTTAAAAGACTACTTGAAAATTGGTCGACACGAAAATGAAAAAACTGAAAACATTCTAGAGCTTTATAATTTTTTAAAAACTAATAAAATTCAAGATGAATTTCCAAATGTTTAAATTGCACGTAGAATTTTCTTAAGTACAATGGTGACCAATTGCAGTGGGGAACGTTAATTCTCTAAGTTAAAAAGAATCAAAAACGAACTCAGAACTACAATTATTCAAGAAAGATTAACATGTTTGTCGCTGATGTCAATCGAAAGCGACATCCTCAGAGGCATCGATTTTGAAAATGTGATCAATGATTTTACTAATCTCAAATCAAGAAAAAGACCCCTTCAATAAATATTCCTTTCTTTTAACTGAAAAAATATAGTCTGTGTCACTATATTGTTCTTTAAATTACATTCTCAATAACTTATTTAAATTTTGTTTATTTTTGAATTTTATATGACATATTTATTTTTTGTTTTTATTTTTACATTGTTTATGTGTACATATGTTTTAAATGCTGCAATAACTATTTATTTTTTGAATGAATTAAAAAAATTTATTTATTTAAAAAATTAAAAGAATAAATATCAATTCATAGATATGTATGTGATTTTTTCTGTATACCTTTATTACACAACATAACATTTTTATATAATCATACAGGGGCCCCATTTTCGAAAAGTGCCCAGGGCCCCCAAAAGTGTAAAGATGGCCCTGCATTCATTCCGTCTGTGTAAGATGATTCAACTCAATTCAATTCGATTGAAAAATTTCAGATTATAATTGTCACAATTCATTGTTGCTATGGTAAAATTTTAAAATGATTCCTATAAAATATCTAAAAAAAAGTATCAAATTGGCTATATTTAAATAACATTCTTACTTTCCTTGTGTTTTTTTCGAATGTCGTAAGCTTTGTCGGTCACTAGAATCTGATCTTGTACCTAAAAAAGGTATGTAATTGGAAAAATTTTGCATTCGTTTTTTGTAAGCATCTGGTAGCTCTATTCAGAAACAACATATTTGTAGGAAAATGACTATCACATTTTTGTTTTGACAGCTTTTTAGGTATCAATTTGACTATCACCTTACATGGATCAAATTCGATTATTTTGACTGTCATTTATCAACAATCACCTTAGCTGATTCCACCCCAGGCCTTCTATCGAAATATATTGTAATAGAAGAACTTTCTCAGCTATATTACCTTACCCAATAGAGCCTAATTTTTGTCACAATATTTGCTTCTAGGTATGTAAATTGGTAACATTTGGACCAAAACTATTCCGTAAGACTTTCCTCACTTACGTGGCTTGAATATAGTGTTTTTCTCAACACAAGACTTCAAGATCCATAAAAATTGGAAAATCAATAAAATATAATCTCTAACCCAAAAGTCTACCTTTTCGACGCCTATATAGTTTTCGCTCGAACCATATCGCTCAGATTAAAAATATCATATAACGCTCAAAACAATTTTACTAAAATAGTGCTATCGTCCGATTTGGACAGCGTTCAGTCTTATTGCCCAAAATTGGCCCAACAAATTTTTCAGAATAGCCCAAAGTCAATGTCTAATTGACAAATCGCCCAAAAAGATGTCATCTGTTTCAAAATTTGGATATTCTGACAAAATGTTTGTTTACTTTAGTGACTTCGTCAATTTGAGTTAAAAATTGAATCAGCATTAAACAAAAAAACCTAAGTTGATCCAAAACTCGGACCGTCAAAAAAGGGTAGGAAAAATGTTTGGCATCATTTCACTTTCTGAAAGCGAAAAAATTAAATATGTATGGCACATGTTGCCCCCTATACCCCTCTACTTGGCCCTTCTACAAAATTTGGGGAAGGTGCGTAGTTATGTGTACGTAAAGTTTCTTAAAATCTATTGCTTTAAATGCAAATTAACTTTGAATACACTAAACTTCGTACCTACTTCATCCTATCCCAAATCACTGTTTATACATAGGTCGCAATGCCCAACCACCCAAAATATTTTGGGCTTTTTGACATTTCCAAATTTTGGCGTTACGACATTGAAAGTCGTTTTGAGTGATATGGCATTTTATTTGGGTTTTGTGACGTTTTCTAAGTGATATTTTTTACGATATTTCTCTTTTTGGATTGTATGTCCTTTTTTTATTTAGGTTATATATCATTGGTTTCTTAGATACAAGAAACATTAAGCCTATCTAATAAAACCAAAATTTAAAATTAAAAATTCTTTTGGCAAAATGACAATTTACAATTTGGGTGTTCTTTTATTTAAAATTTATTCGGGCGTTACGACATTCGCTTTAAGTTTTTTGGCGATTTTTGTTTTAAGTTTTTGAGCTTTGTGACCAATTTTGGGCTTTATGACATTTTGGGATATAACCGTTATGGTTTTGGGCGAAAAAACCTAACGCCTAATAAAGCATACATAGTTTTGTTGAATAACTAAGATCTCGAAATTTTATCCTTATAGGATTGCTTTTGTTTTCTTGCAAATTTAATTTACTAAATATTTCTATTTTCTAAATAATTTGCAGGGTATTTCTTAGAAGTTAGATTGAGTCTCAAGCCCTGGTCGAAATCAAGACACACATTTGTATCCCTAAGACCAGGAAATCAATGAAAATTCTTCTATTGATAGATAGATAGATAAAAAAATTTTATTTTCTGAATATTAACAATTTCATGGTTTTCATAATAATATAAATTAAATGAATGACAATAACATATTATGTTGCCTGTCAGGTTAAATTGTTTACTTAAGTAAGTTCAGCGTTGGATTGGTGTATTTTTTAAGAATTTTCTAAAAATAAAAATAAATATAAATTCTTCTATTGTACCATGTAGTAATGTGTTTATTTTTTAAAAACATAGAACATTAAGCTGGCAATACTATTTTAACTGTCGGCCATTTTGTTATCAGACACGTGATTTATTTTAAGTTTGGTTTGACATTTCAACATAAATAAACTGACGCCTGAACAACACTTCCCGATTGTGCAAATTATTTTGACAATCATGCATCTGTTCCAATTTTTTAAAGACGAATTTTGTTAACCGATGAAGATCGCTTTTGGTTGAATGGATACAACACCTCTCACGTCCCAACTACAAATGTAAGCTTTAACTCTGAACGCAACTCATTTGTTATAACCTGAACGCAAATCATCTGGAAAATCTGGGCTGTCAAAATAATATATCCAAGATGGCACTTCCGATTTTCTTCTCGTGACACACAGTCCAACTCTTATTGTGCTCTTATAATTCTTTAATCATTGAATAGTAATAACTTAATCTTAAAACAATAATTAAATCAATATATAATTTAACTGAATAAATGTATAAGATAAAAACTACTTGTTTGGTTTCTTACTTATTTAAGTATATAACAACACCGTTACATCCACAAAAACTGACTGTTTACGGTGTATACTGTATTGGATAGTATACTTCTTTAAAAACAGGTGACCGCTAAAGAGCCATGCGATTACTGACTTTTTGTTCATCAATTGAACAACCATGATGTGTAGGAGATGTGGTTTTAAAAAGACAGCGTGCAGCAACATGTCACATACCTCTTTCCACAATTGATCTATTGAAGAAAAAATTTGATATCCACATAGTTTGACGTCAAAGACCCTTAAATTGGCCTCCAAGATTGGGTGATTTAACTCCGGCCGCTTTATTATTTTCTATGTGAAGTCTTCACCGATAATCCCGAAACGATTATCCATTTAAAGGACAACATTCGCCGCGTTATTGTTCATATTCGGCCACAAATGTTGAAAAAAGTAATTGAAATTTGGGGTTAAAGATTAGACAGCGTCCGATTCAGCCATGCCAGAAGTCAAATTAAAATTATTATGCCAGAAGGCTATCTCTCGAATAAAATTAATTTCATGTCAATTTAAAAAATCATCTTTGTTTTATTACAATTCAAAAGTCTGCACCCCTAAAAAACACACACTCTTCATATTGAATAGCCTTCTATTTATGCGTTGGTCACTTTTAAATCCATCATCATCTTTTGATATTTGGAATGTAAGATCTACACCTTTACTAAAAATAGAATGTTTAAACACTTCAACGATGCATTTAAATTTTTAAAATTCACAACAAAAAATGGCCAACATTTTGTAAGATTTTTGTTTCCTGACCTTGTTATTTCTCGATAACATGATCACAATTGGCCACCAAGATCTTTTTGATTTAACACCCCTAAACATAAGGTCAATGCCAATACTTCACAATCGATTCAAGACCTTAAAATTGTAATTGGTTAAGTTATTAAAGACTTGCAGCAGCAATTGGTCGTAAAGTGCTGAAACTGTATTTGGGGACACAGGTTTGACCAACATTTGTTTTTGTTGTCAATTGAATGCATCCGTCTTAACAATAAAATAAAAAACCATTTCTTTTCCTTAAAAAATACTCGTAATATCAAAATGAAACTTCTTATTGGAAAACCCCATGTTTATGTACCTAAAGACATATTCCTTTATATTTAAGACTTTTGAATATTCTTTGATGCAAGTTTGTTTTTCTTTCTTCGACTTCTATAACTAGGATCAAGTTTTTGTCACCTGCTACCCTGCCTCAAATTAAATATACACTTTGTAGATACGTTAAGTACCAACCCATTTCAATCTAAAAACGTGTACGTTTGTATCATTAACGATCTTTCTAATGTAACACCATACAGCCAACTATTTAAATGGCAACGACCTCTTACACCTTTTCAATATTTTCATGCGGTACTCATCGCTATCCCAAAAACACCTTTAACTCTTGCCTGAACTTTCTCAGATTTCAAAAAAAAAAAAAAAAAAAAAAAATAATCGACTCTAAAATCCACTAAAATGCAATTGATTGATATTATTTCCAAAACAGCAGCTATGTATTGAACATTCTCTAACCACCTTGCGTTTAACTTCACAATAATATAAGTACGTGTATCGCCGCGCACTGTACGGTACCATACCGTACGTACCTTTTTCATTTCAATACAAAAATATTATTGTCTGAAAGCGTCCACACCAGAAAATCAAAACAAAAAAAAAAAATAATAAAAAGTTCAACATCAATAATTCGCTTCAATAAAAATATTAAATAAATACTTTATTGGTACTGTTGGTATTTACGTATGTATATATATTTTGTTTGCTAGTTGCGCACACAAAATTTATAAAAACCTAAACAAAAATACCAAAACTATCCATAAGTGTACAGAAAGGCACACAGTTAGCTAGCTATATGGAAAATACAAAAAAGCGGGAAAATAAACCTCTTCGTGATTCACTTGAAAGGCATACCTTCCAACATACCTACAACTTATAGTTGTTATAGTTAGACCAAGCATATTTTTACCAAAAAGCAAATAAAAGCTGAAAAAATTTAAAAAAGTTAGGTATATCGTATCGTTAGGGTTTAAAAATTAAAAATGAAATAAAATATAAAGTGAACGGTATATGTACTTGCCATATTTAAAATATACCTTGATACAAACACACAACACAACAACAAAACATAATAAGTCCCCTCCTTCCATATCGAAAGCAAAACACTTAATTTTTGTTTTATTTTCTACAATTATTATGATTTTTCGCAAAATCTTTTTTTGTACATATGTATATCTTTTTGAAACCGGCTCCAGTCAGTGGTGTGTGGTAAGCAAGAGATTCATCTGCATTTAAACAGGGTGTTTCGAGAAGATTTTAATTTAAGAGGATAAGTACCCGTGGCGTGATGGCCCTGCCTTTGCCATCTATACATTTTTTTAACGAGTTTAGCCTCTTGCCTTCTTGTCATGAAAAGTGGTTTCTCAAATTAGCCTTTCGGATTCAGCTTAAAACTGTAGGTCCTCTCCATCCCTGACAACATTACTCCAACACAGTTTACAACGGACTGTCTAATTTATTTATTTTAAGCAGAAGTAGAAGAACTGTCATACAAAGGGTTTTTTATTGGCACCCCGTTGCGGCCATTTTGTTTTGGTGACATCTATCAAATTTTTTGTTTATTATTGAGTTCGTTATGCCAAATCATCATGGAAAGTTACACGATTGAACAGCATGTTCAAATGATAACACTTTATTAACGCAAACGTTGCGCGCATTGCGCCCATTTTATTTACGTGGTGGGGTGGCCCTTCACAGTCGACTCTTCATCGTTTCTTGGCCAAATTTGAGACGACAGGTTCAGTAAACAATTTGCCAACACCCGTACGTTACGTTCAAGGAACGCAAGATCGGCCGAGAACATCGTCGCGGTGCGTAAAAGTGTACAGCAGATCCCGAAGCAGTCTATTCCTCGCCGTGCACAAGAACTCGGCCTTTCGCAGACTTCAACTTGGCGAATTTTGCGTTGGGACTTGGGCCTACACCCGTACAAGATCCAACTGACCCAAGAGCTCAAAGTTGATGACCATAGACAACGCCGCCGTTTGTTCGCTGACTGGGCTTCGAATCGTTTGGAAGAGGACCCCAATTTTGGCCGAAAAATTATCTTTAGTGACGAGGTGCATTTTTGGATTAATGGCTGTGTTAACAAGCAAAATTGCCGTATACGGGACGACACCAACCCACGCGAGGTACACCCGGTGATAAATTATCCTCAAAAAGTTACCGTTTGGTGTGGGCCGTCGTCGGCGTTATTGGTCGGTAATTTTTTGAAAACGACGTTAGTGAGGTAATCAACGTCAATAGCGAGCCCTACATAACGATGATAACTCATTTCTTATGGCCCATATTAAACCATTATGGACCTAGACGACATGTGGTTCCCGCAGGACGGCGGCGCGGCGCTACGTGGCACACAGCAAACGAAACGATTGACATTTTGCATGAACGATTTGAGGGTAAGGTTATCTCTCGCAGGGGTGATCTGAATTGGCCACCAAGGTCATGCGATTTGACCTCGCTAGACTTTTTCCTGTAGGGTTTATTGAAGTCGCAGGTCTATGCAAATAAACCACAATCGACCGATGCCCTAAAGGTGAACATAACACAGGCCATCGCTTAAATTCAGCCATGATCTATGCGGAAGAGTAATTGAAAATTGGACCACTCCAATCCGTGCTACAGTAAGAAGCCGAAGCGGGAATTTGAATGATGTCATATTACACACTTAATGGCATACATGCGCCTTTCAAATAAAAAAAAAATAATTTTGTTAATACCTCACACACAGCTTGTTTTATTCCATTTCAACATCTACCCGCCCTTATTGAAAAACCCTTTAGTTACAGTTTAAATCTGGAAATTCTTATTGGTTATCTAAGTCTTCATTTGACTCTATAAGAAGTTTTGAGCAAATCTTGAATTTGATGCTTTCATAGTTTTGAAAAATACTTTTTGGAGTCTATTTTTAATGCTGATTGCGAATTCGAACTTCGATTTTTTTTTCAATTTTGTAATATATTATTCAAAAACTTTATAAGAAAGAATTATTTAGACGACGGATTCGTTACAAGAACAAAAGTTACTTTCAATCCATTTTGCCTTTTTCTGTTGAAAACCGTTTTAGCAGAAATAGTTCAGGCACTTGAAATCTAACAAATTATGAAGATTTTTCGAAAAATTTCGACTAAATATTGAAGAAAGAAATTTTAGATTTGAAAACCATCACAACTATTATTTAAAAACTATTATAAGAAAATAATTCATCGTTGTTATTTTTGAATCTATTGCTTACAATATTGAAGTTATTAAAAAAAGTTTTTAAATTAAAATTTAAATTGGAGTAGTAAGACATTTTTAATTTATTGTTAAAGAAAACTAAAAGGTGTTTTGTTTAGAGGTATATAACTTTAGCTAAGGTAAGATAAATAGGCTGGCGATTGATTTAGTTATTGCCACACTTAGATCAATGAAGATCCATTGTGATATCCTGAAAGCCTTATAATTTAACTGTAAAGTAAGTGATTCTATCTGTTGTCATTTTCTAGCCACTAAGAGGTTTTAATAAAATCTAAGAGAATTTTTGCTGCAAAGTCTTCCAGTTCTTCAAGATTACTGAAGAAGTATTTCTTAAGAATTTGTATCTTAAGAATTTGTATCTTCCTGGCTGTGGCGCAGGTTTCAAAGCTTTTCCATCGTTCATTGATTTCCTGGAGTATATTTTTACCAATGAATTTTTTAAATTCACATAATGGGGTGCTTAGGGTTGAGTTTATATTGAATTGGTTCAGTGTGGTACCTTTCCTCGCACGTTTATCAGCTCTCGAATTCCCAGGCACATCACACCTGTGACCTGGTATCCAGCAGAGTCAAATGTTAGGCTAAGAAACGTTCTTGGTGACAGTAAGTAAGAGCTTCGATTTGATTGTGAAATCGATTTTATTGATGCTTGGCAATCAATGAAAATTTTTGATAACCAGCCCGTCATAGTGCCATCATTAGGACATGATTTGCAGCGATTTTTACTGTCAATACCTCGGCTAACATCCACAATATGACTTTCAGTTTCTACTGAAAATCCTATTAAATGAGTAGTATGCGATCTGTGTTTTTATATCTCTCTAGCGTATTTGGCCTTCAGCTCAACTTTTTATCCAAGATTACTCCTAGATATTTGGCTTGATCTGATATTTTGATATTTTGATTCTAGGAATTTTATAATCAGAGATTTTCCTTCTATTTGTTAAAGTAAAAAGTGTTAAGTCTGTTTTAAGGGAGTTAATCGTCAAGCCACAGCTTTATGTCCAAGTGCAGACCCTAGTAAAGGCATGGTTCAGTTGCTTACTTATAGCGGTCAGGAATTTCACTGTTGCTACTTCATCGGCGGCGGCGGTCACCAAACAGCAGCTTTATTGACATGGGTCGCCATATGGAAACCGCAGGTGCTGCTTGACATGGTCAATTTCAGTAATCATTGTTCTATAGCAGTCATCATTGACTGAAACCTCCAGGCCAGCAGTGATTTTAAAGAAGTACGGACTAATTACTACACCAATTCACAAAGCACGCCGAACAGTCAGTTTGTTTAGATTTAAAGGTGTCTGAAAATACACTTCAGGATTATCATCACTTTAAATTCTGCAGTTTTGTTTTTTGACGTATTAATTCAACCAAAAGTAAACTTTATTCCTAAACAAAATTCGCTTATCAAAATTAGGATCAACGGCAATCTTGTTTTGGTCCTTTTACCGAATATACGTCTTGCTATGTGATCCTGTGGCTTCAATTTTTTTACATACCAAACCAAACTTAAAATAAATCACTTAAAAACTGAAAAAATGGACTCCAGTTAAAATAGTGTTGCTAACTTATAGTTCTGTACCTCTAAAACAAAAACACTTTATATTTTAATATTGTTATCTTTTCTAATTCAACTTTCCTATTTAAAGTTATGCTATTGCTAAATGACGCCCAATTTTCAAGAAAGACTTTAGAAGAGAAATCTTTCGGTTGGTAACTAGCTTTTTTTTCTTGCTTTTAAATACTTTTAAGCTAATATATTTCTAAAAACGATTTTCCAAGAACTGAACATTTTAATAAAAATAAGGGACTTAAAAACAAATAGATTCCGAAACACCCTTTACTATACCGACAGTGAGAAAGATACTGCAAAAAAATAAATTCAATAAAACTATTTGCGCGCTCTATTGGAATGAGTTTAAGAGATTTTGTTTTTTATCCATACCGTACTTAAAGTAAACAGCCCAGCGATCCAACCTTACAGTGCTCTATTGCAGACTCGATAGTATAGTTGTTATAGTGTAACTTTTCTATCAGGTAACTTAGGCTGCTGTTGTTAGTAACAAACATACACCATCCATGATCATGTTGTTGATCTATCTAACCACCGCCGCCGCCGCCTCGCCGGCCGGGCCTTACAAACACCCTATCCAATGGTTATAGAGAGCACCAGAGAGTTCATTTCAATTTGCAGAACTATTACTTTAAGGCTGGCATCGCACTGGCTTAGCTTGGCCTCATGATGATGATTATGACGATGACGATGATGATGATGGTCTGAACTGAACGGGCACTATTTTTGCTACGGCCATATTATATGATTCGTCCTCTTTATCTGAAACTGAGAGACTGGAAGGTTGGTTACTAGTTGTTGGGCCACCATCACTCGACAGCCTAGCATATTCTAGTATAAGCTTCAACTTCGAACATCAAACATTAAAAACTCCATTTGGTTATGTGCGCTTGTATACATTTCTTTTTATTTTATTCATTTATTTGTTTTTTTTTTTTTTTTTTTTGTAAACAAAATTTTATAATTCGCCTCGATTTTGTGGCATTTCATCAGTTTTGCGTTTGTCTGTGCAGAAATTTGAAAATAGAAAACAAAAACCAAAACTAAATGAAAATAGTTTTCTGCAAAACATTTTCCTTTTTCTTTTTGGGTTAAGATGAGAATTTGATTTCATTTTACTGGAAAATTACAGTCACACCAAAAAGTATTGCAGATCCATCCACTAGACTTTTTCAAAATGTCTGCAATTTAAATCAGGACAAATGGTAGCCAATGAACAAACGTTTTGCTTGAAATTTTAAAAAATTGCACTATAGCTTTAAAAAACAGAATGGGTCAATGGGGCGTATACGCATTTTTAATTAGTATTTGTAAGTGAAATTTTAAGATGGATGCAAAACTATAAACGTATAGCTAAGCTTTAAAAAATGAAACAGATGTAATTCAAATGTTTTAAGATATTGGTTGTGTAGGTTGTGCCATATCGGGATTAAGCCTTGATTAAGAACTAACTTGAATTCTGCTCATTGCTCATTAAATCTTTCAAGGAATAAAATTAATATTTTGGTAAAAAAAAACTATTTTAATTTTGTATCCTTTCATTATACATCGTCTCGTTTTAGCAAATATCAAAAGTATCAACCTTGTCTCGGTAATCGTAGATATTTGAAGTCTCGTTTCTCAAAGTTGGGACAATAAAAAAATAGGATACAAATATTGAGGAAAATTAAGTGATGTATTTTTCTTTAATTCTATAAAAAGCTATTTTAGAGTAAGACTTAAATTTGGAAAATTTTTAGTTTGCATCAAATACATTACCATCAATCAAAAATGTTTGCATGTCGAGACCAAAGAGAACGGGGAGACCCTGGCAAATTTTAAAATAGTAATAATTTCCAAAATATGGCAAATAAAAACAGAGCCATTCTTAAAATATAATTATTAATACTAAGAGTGACTTATTACATTTTTTATTTTTCAACATGGGAAATTTTATACACAATAATACTCCAACATTTGTCCACCGATTATTTAAGAAAAATGTAGCGTCTTTAAAAATCACCCTTTTTTAGAAGTACAACTATCAAGAAATTAATTTATAAAATAATATTGTGCTGTTAATTACCAATGTTGTTGAAACATTGTGAATAGTTTTGTATTAAATTTTCAATTCAAGTAGTATTGGACGGGTTCAAATCTAATATCCACAAAATAAACGCTGGTGTGCCCCAGGGCTCCGTTTTGTCTCCGTCGACGCTCTTCCTTATTTTTATAAATGATCTTTTTTCTGAAACTTCTAACCCACTAAATTGTTTCGCTGATGACAGTACCCTCAGATTTTCATATTCGTTTGTAGATTATCATCCTTGTTCTTTAGAAGTGGACTACTAAAGGCAGCGTATGATAAGCTCATTAAATTCCTAAATCTTGACAGCATTAATGGGGAATTTAATGCTTAGAAAACTCAATGCTGTCTACTATCGCAAAAGCGTAACCTTCTCTCAATACCAATATCCATGAGTGGTGCTTGCATCAAAGAGACTGAACAGCTTTCAGTGTTACGTATGTGCATTACAAATCACTTGTTGTGGAGGGATCACATATTTGACATCGTCAAACATGCTGCTAAGTGTTTAAGTTTTCCGAAGATGCAAAAGTTTTTTACCCCTTCTGATCTGGCTATCTTCTTATATATAAAAACGAGTCGCAAAATGTGTTGGTAAGCGCATAACTCAACAACGCCTGGACCAATTTGGCCAATTCTTTTTTTAAAATGTTCGTTGCAGTTCAAGGATGGTTTTTACGGCGAGAAAAATTTGAATATTTGCCGGAAAAACCATAAGAACAGCCCTTTTCTTTTTCCCTTACAAATGTTTTCTAACTAAAACGTAGTCGGCTTAAAGGATTTGACTTCAAGTCATGTCAAATTAAAAAAAAAAAAAAACAAAAAAAAGTAGCTATTGATGTCGATTTGCCGGTGTACAAGTGTTGTTTTTCTTGGATTTTCTGTTACCCAATCTACCTACTGAGTTTGCTTTTGTCAACTGATAAACGACTGAAACAACTTCTTATATCATGTTTAGTTAGTGTTTAGTGACAAAATAATTTATATTTGATATGCCTCCTATAAGACGAAGCATTTTAGGTAGAAGAACCCGAAATGCTACAAACCAAGCTAATTACCGAGCTAATCGTACTGCACAAGAACGTGACGACCGAATTGAACGTGAAAGAATTCATATATCACAAACGCGTGAAGCGCGAGCGCGACATTCAACTAATAATCGCGCAAGTTTGAATCGAGCAACAATTGAATACTAGCAACAATTCGCTCACAAAATAAAATTGCACTTGCACTCGCTTCGTCAGGAATCGCAGCAACTTTGCTTGAAGGTGGTCGAACAGCCCATTAAGCACTAAAATTGCCATTAAATATGCAAAGCAATGAAACTCCAACCTGCAACATTTCGAAGAACTCTGCAATGGCAAAGGTTTTGCAGCAATGTAAATTGATTATTAAGGATGAATATGCGATGGCACATACAAAATCTTTGGAGGCTTTAGACAGAACCTTAAAAGATCCACGAAGCAATAATAACAGATTTGGTGGTGCAATGATTTTATTAGCAGTGATTCCACGATCAACGCGAGTTGATGAAATCAATGCATGTCTAAAGTCCTCCAATTTGTGAAAACATGTCAAAGTATTTCATTTAAGCAAGAATATGCGTGTCGAGTTGCAAAATGATAAATCTGGAAACATATTCTCTAAACAACTCATTGACATTGGTAATGGAAAATTTCCTGTAGACATATTGACGGGCAGTTAACGCAATCAAAAGATAAACTTATTCAGAAGGTGTTTCCAGATGTTTCTCAAAATTACAGAAACCATGATTGGTTGAGCGAACGAGCTATATTGGCTGCAAAAAACATAGATGTAAATTAATTAAATTTCAAAATTCAAGGACAAATTACAGGCGAATCGAGGATATATAAATCAGTTGATTCGGCTCCTAACCAAGATGATGTAGTCAACTATCCACCGGAATTTTTAAACTCACTGGATTTGCCAGGATTGCCACCTCACAATCTTCAATTAAAGGTTCGATCAATAGTTATAATGTTGCGAAATATCAACCAACCGCGCCTTTGAAAATAAAAATAAAAAATAAAATAAAAAAATTACTAATCAACGTGATAAAAGGAACTCGCACTCTTAGAATGAAAGTGGCTTAACTCAAAAATTGCAAAAATTGAGATTAAGTAAAAAAACTATTAATATAAACCGTTTCAAATAAAGTCACTTTATTTTAAGAAATAATTCCAACGAAATATGTGAGAAATACAATCAAAATTACTCAAAACTACACTTTCTTGAAGGCTTTTTGCTCATTTCCCACAAGTTGCCATTTTTGAGTTAGTTAGTTTCATTCTAAGGGTGCGAACTATACTCAGAGGAAAGTATAAAGGAGAAGATACCGCGCATCCCAATGATCCCAAAGAACATCGTATATCACAAAGCACTACAATGATAATAAAACTGATTTCTGTTAATAATTATGATTCACATGATTAGCAATAAAGCGATTACTTACTTTTAAATCCTTATATGTATATGTTTCATTTTAATTTTTTTTATTCACAACGCCCAATCACCAGGGTGACGGTTCTGTTCAGGAAAATTTTTAGCCACGACTATAAAATACGTAGGAACAAAAAACACATTACAAATCTTTATGACAAGACGAAGTGTGTCGGGTCCGCTAGTAATCTATAAAGGCTATATTCGTCCGAAATTCGAGTACACTTTTCATTTATGGGCAGGTGCTCCTATTACCCACTTGAATCTCTTGGACGGAATTCAAAAGAGAGCCCTAAAAATTATAGGTGACCGTTGCCTAATTGAAACTTTTGTATCTCTCGAGCACCATCGTAAGCTTTCATGCCTGTCATAATTTTATCGCTACTTTCATAAACAATGCTCTAATGAAATAGCCAGTTGCATTCCTCCCCTCAAAGAATTCAACCGTAATACCCGTTCCTTTAGGAATGCTCATCAGTTTACCCTTAAGCCCAATTTCGGACGTATTGTAAAGTGCATCAGAGATTCTTTCTTTAGTCGCACTACACGAATGTGGAATGCTTTACCAGACTCAATATTTCCCACTCATTGCAATGAGCAGACATTTAAAACCAATGTGCATCGGTATCTCCTTTCCAATCCTAACTGCTCGCACTGTGTTTAATCTTTATAATTGTATTCATATCTCTCTGAGTGCGCGCATAATATAAAAAAAAAATGTTTATCAACTTTCTGGTTAGCTGTCAATTTTTCTTTCAACCGTAAATTTGCAGTCGATGAGTTTGTTATAGCTATGAAATAATTTGAAAGTGAGTTTTAAATAATTTTCCTTACATGTTCAAATTCTTCAAGGAACATAAAACAAACATCTGTGAGACATATGTACAATCACAATATAAATAAATCGGAGGTATTCATAATGGCATACCATTTTAACAATTCACTTTGGCGATACCGATTTGTATTTCAATTGATAAATTCCATTAATCGTTTGACAGTTGATAATTTTCAAAACAAAGTAAGTAAAGAGATCTGTCAAATTGGCTGTCAAAGAAAAACAATGCTGCCAATTACAAATTGTGTGTTTCTTTTGAATCGATTACAAATATTATTACAGTTTTAAGATTTTTGTTTGTAACTTTTCAACTCCACTGTTATTTTTATCCATTTTGCATCTACTTAATCAACATCATTTAACCAATTGTGCTGGTGGAGAAAATGCAAAAAGCATAATGTACCCATTGCTGAGTGAATTGAACCCAAATATATGTATGTACATATTATGTTTGTTTGTATACGAAACAGATTAGAAACAGAAAAATAGCAACAACAACAATACCCACACTAAACCTCCTTCAGAGTGTCTGCCAAATAGACAGACAACTACTCAGCCTACTTATCAGGCTAAATAGCAGCAAAGCGAATAAAAACCGCGACTTTTTCTTCTTCTTCTTCTTCTTGATTGTACATTGCATATTGCACATTGAACTGTTGCTACTACTTGTGCTTCTCCTCCACCAACGAGCGACCCACCTTCCATCACATCCCATTCCATCCCAATCCTAAATCCAATCCCATATAGTTAAGACCAAATACACCCGTCGTTGCCGTCGTTTACGTCCGTCGAGTCGTCTCCGTCAGTAGATCCGTAGTTGTGGAAGGTACCCGTAGAATTGTTGGCGTGGAAAACAATTGTAAAATAATCGTTTGGAACACTGTGGCATGCGGATGCAATGCAACTACAACAACTCTTACAGCAGTACCAAGTTGTTGTTGGTGCCACAGAAATTGCCAATAGAAACACCAAGAGAAAGAAACGCCAATATAAAGATTTCGGATTCAAATCGTTGCAAGTTGCAACTTACAAATGCAGCCAGAAGCAGTTTAAGCCACTCACAGAGAGTAGTACACTGTGTGATGGCTAACAGAAACAAAAACAGGGCTGGTATCTCGTATTTAACTCTGGTAGATACAATTACAACGCAAATAGCAACAAATGGATAAACTAATTGTTTTCGAAATCGCCATCATCATCAAATTGAGAGAGTGTCTTTGCAGAGTTTGAAGTTTGTGCCTGGGTCGATCGTGTCGTTGTTTTGCTGTTTGACGACGAACGACTACGTCGACGACAACGACATCGCATCATTAGAGAGCCAAATAATAGCCGTGCAGTGAGATGCGATGGTTGCCCTGGAAGAAGGGGGCACACAAGACGAACATTGTAAACAAACCAAAGCCAAGAGTGAAATGCGTTACGATTTCTATAGTTATACCGAAGCGAAGAAGCTGAAGACCGACTTTCACTTAACAACATACAGACGGATTTTTACTTTGACTCGCTTTACTTCCGTTGACCTTCTAAAACTGAAGCCAACAAAAAGAAGTAAAACAACAAAAAATTATGTTTAATCAAAAGATACAGAAGGCGGGGAACGGCGCGGCGCAGTGCGGCGGCGGACCATCTCACTAGTGACTATATTTTATAAGACAGTGCCAGTACCTGTGATGCCTGCACACACACACCTTGCCATTTGTCGAGCACGTAAACAAAATTAAAAAAGAAATAACAACAAATAACTGTGTTATTCACCTGCTGCTGCTGGTGCTGCTGCCACTGACGCTGCCGCTGCTGCTGAGCTGAGCTGATGGTTGCACATTTTAAATTAGCGTATAGTTTTGACTTAGCATACGTTATTGTCGAAACATGTACTGCATAAACACACCACTGATACGGAAACCAACCAAGTATGCTATCATTTTTTTTTGGAAGGAAGTTTCTGTCGCCAAGGTGACCATTTTTGTCTTTATCGTGAGAAGGATGTGAATGTCCTTTTTAACCATATAAGATAAACAATAAAAGGCAGCTTTTGGAAACGAAAACCTTGGCAGGAACATTAACACCTGACGGTAAAGATGAAATTGGTGGACTTTTTGACAGGAACAAATACGACACAAGCTGTAATTGAAAATGTCAAATCAATGTTAGTTTGATTATCATTTTTAAGCTCATATTTCTATTGCCAAAAATGACAGATGACGCATTTGACGTATAAACATTTTTTCAACTCTATTTTAACAGCAAAAGATTTTACAGAGTAAAAGTCCAACACAAAAAATGTATTGATACAGGCATTTTTTATTGGGTTTTCGAAAAGTTGACATTTGCAATATGAGTTGAAGACCATCATGCAGTTGCATTTTTGACGAAGGTTAATGTCCCTTTCAAAAATGAACATATTCAGAGTCTAGGATGCGACCCACACTGATAAATTCCGATTGGTGCTCGTCTGTCAACATTTCTAAAAGTTTTACAAAATATTAACAACAACATAGCTATTGTGTAAGATAAAAAAATATTGAAGTCAGTATTTTTCTTTGTTCTTCATATACAATACTTGAGTCTTAAACCATTTTTAATTACTTTTGAGTTGTTTTTGTAGGTTTTTCTTTTACAGGGTTATCCATTTTTCGGTTTCAAAAGTAAACTTAAATAAAACATATATGAAATATTTATTTTCATGCTATTTCTTTTTGAACGTTTGAACGTTGACATTATGTTTGAAAGACTACATCATTTAAATGACCACCACGCGAATTGTTGCAAGCATCGATTCTTTTGAGGTAATTTTCGACACATATTGGGCGGTATCTCAGCCATAACTTGACGAATGTTGGTTTTTAAGTTCTCAAGAGTTAAGGTTAATTTGCATAGACACGGTCTTTCGCGTAACCCCACAAAAAAAGTCCAACGGTGTCAAATCGCATGATCTTGGTGGCCAGTTGATATCGCCACAACGAGAAATTACGCGGCCAGGAAATGTCTCTTGCAATAAAGCCATATTCGCTCGAGTTGTGTGCCATGTGGCACCAGCGGTGACAGTCGGTCCATCGTGCAACATTTTCGAAGAAGTAAGGTCCAATTACACCTCCGGATCAAAGAGCGCACCAAACAGTGACTTTTTGTGGATGTAATGGCATCTCTTCAATTACTTGAAGATTCTCAGAACCCCAAATGTGACAGTTTTGTTTATTAACATACCCACCGAGTGTGAAATGTGCTTCGTCGCTGAAGGCCTTGAAATATCTGTAACCAATCCAGTCTCCTCAAATTTCTTCACACTTTTACCAATTGCCTGCGTAGTTATACTACTATCAGTTCAGTTCAGTTTTCTTTATTGAGACTTAAAATTCACAAATTAGTTTTGATTACAATATTTTTTAATTATGCTGCCGACTTCATTAATATGTCTGGCTTATACAAGATGTTTAATAAAAGAATAGTTTAAACCTTTTTAAATTACATAATATGCATACATACTTCAAGAATGTATTTCATTAATATGTATAATCGTGTGTTTGATCCTGACACACGTTCACTAGTGGCTCTTAAAGGCCAAACTTAAAACTAATGACTAGAACTTAAAACTAAATAACAAAGGATACATTCCATATGCAAAGCTATGATTATAAAAGAATTTTATTTTCTATCAGGTTTTTTGAGTTTGAAATAAATATAGTAATATATTAGAACAAGAAACTTTTGATTTATTTAAACAAACACAAATAATAGAAAATTAATTAAATTTAATTTAATTCAAAGGCTTTGCCAACTATAATGGTATGTATTATATAAAAAGATATACAATATATTTTTATATTTTTCTTTTTTTTTCCAATATACAAAATAAACAATTTTATCCTCGAAGAACCTTCAATGTGGCTTTCTCATAAAAAGGTAAAGTAAGTAGTACATCATTCATCTGAGGTTCTATTAAATTTCAGGATCTATTATGCAAAAGATCGAATGGAGATTGATAATACTCGAAGTATGAGCTTTCATTGGTAATATTTTTGTCCCATAATCCTTTGATAAGTGGATTTGGATGATTTGTACAAGAGTCTAATCTGGTTTTTAATAATGTTGTCATATAAATCATCAAAGGTTTCACTTTTGCTAAATTATACAATGTATAGTTAGAAAACCATTTTTTATTAGGTCTACGATATTTTCCACTACAAAATCGTAAGATTGTTCTTTCAAACTTTTCTAATTCTTTTGCTGCCGTTGGAGAAATAGAGAACCAGGTACTAAAACTATACGAGATTATAGGTCTTATCAATGCTTTATATATCAGAATTTTAGTACTTTGGGATAGATGCTTGGAAGAAAGTAATTTTTTTAAAATAGCAGTAGCCATTTTCGCTTTGTTTTTTAATACATTACGCGCATGTTTGTTAAATTTTAACATATTTTGATAGTGAATCCCTAAGTACTTTGTTTCTGTTTTTAATGGAACTATCTTATCATCAATACGCAAGGATAACTCCTTGCTTTCTTTAACTGCCTTTCGGTGCCTTTTTCCATAGGAGTTCCTGAAACAGGTTAGCTCACATTTTTCAGTTTTTATTTTTAATCCCCAAGATTTCAAATACGAGATTAAACTACTCGTAGGTAAAGCATTTTGTATTTTTTCTAGTGCACTGTTTGGCCTTATAGTAGCAGCAAAAAGTTATGTGTCGTCTCTGTACAGAAGTGCTTCAGGCTCGGATTCAGAGTTGCAAAAAGGCATGTCATATAAAAATACATTAAATAGTTTTGGTCCAAGTAATGTTCCTTGAGCAACTCCTAAGAGTACTGGGAAAGGATCTGAAAACTCCGATCCAATGACAATCGACGCGGTTCTTGAATCAAGAAAACTGGTAATCAATCTAATGAGAGCCTTAGGACAGTTCAATCTTATTAACTTAAAGATAAGACCTTTATGCCAAATAGAGTCAAATGCTGCCTCTAAATCAATATCCAGGACAATTGTGCAGTTTTTTTGTCTCACACTGTAAATAATGTTATCATTAAGCACTAAAAGGCAATGCTCCGTTGAGTGGTTTTTCTTAAACCCAAATTTAGAGTTTGGTATAATATTTGAGTTATCGAGGAAACTATCAAAAGATTCTGCTATGACTTTTTCAACAGTTTTCCTATGTTGGAGAGAAGAGATATTAGTCGAAAATCTTTTATATTTTTGGCTTTATTTTTTTTAGCATTTTTTCCATGCAGTTGGAAAGTTTCCGTTGTTTATACAATGATTAAAGAGACAAATTAAAGTGAGATCAAGGGAAATCGGACATTTCCTTAATACAAAGTTTGTTAGACTACTATGTGGCAGAATCACCATTTTTGTAGTAGGTTTTTACAATTTGTAAGCGTTGTGCGAAAGTTAAGTGATCCATTTTCGTAAATGTCACACTTTCATCTGAAAAAAAAATTGATTTAACAACTAAGTTTGACAGATGTCGAATTTCAGCCCATTACTTTTGAAAACGCAAAATGCCAAAACCTTTACATAAAAAAAAAGTTGTAAATTGAATTTTTCTGACATCTAACTAAAAGTTAACAACAATATTTTGCATATGATAGCAAACGTTTCATTTCAATCATTTACAAAAAAATGTCCATTACATTTATTTTAAAAATGTTACCAAATATTAAAAGCAATGATTTTTATGAGACAAAATTAGTTTGAAGCCAATTTTTTTAAAAGACAAGATATTCGAGTCGAAAATCACTTTTTGCCAACTTTTATTGGTATTTTTTTTTAGGTTTTTATTTTTTTGTAAGAAAACCGTCACGAAGATTTTTTCCGAACATTTAACCATTTAATGTCTAAAAAGTTATTTTTTGCTACTTCTTTAAATTGCTATAATAATAAAAGTCCTTTCTGCATCTTTTGATGTGATTATCTGTTAGACAAAATTTGTTTGGAAGTCGATATCTCCGCCAGTTTTTGAGATATAGGTGTTGAAAAAAAGCATTTGAAACGTACGAACGAACGTTCACACTTCTGATTTAAATTCTAAGAACCTTGAAACGTCGAGAAATGTCAATTCGACAAGTCGGACCGATTACAATAACTTCCTATGGGAAGTTAAAAACAAGTCCTCTCAGATCTTTTCTTCTTAACTAAATGTTCAGCGTTAAAATATTTAAAAAAAATGTACCAAACCCTTTTAAAATCAAAGCAAGATCAAACAATTTCTTGAGCAACACAGGACTTTTCCTCTGTGCTCTTATGTGGGACAACAACTTTCTAACGACATTAAAAATTATGGGGTCCAAAAATTATGCGTTCACATATTTTTTCTTAATGACGATACTTAATTAGTTGAAAGTGTTAAAAAAAAAATAACTCAAGAAGTTAAGGTATAAACTTCAATATTTATATGGTCACCTTATATGATTCGATTCACATGTGTCTCACGGGAGAGACATGTGTTGTGTGGTTTTATCGCTTATGTCTTATATATGTCGTCCCCCTTGTTCTGGAAATTAACTGCAAAAAACCACAAGAGATTGTTATTTTATATTTTTGTATTTAGCTGTGCAAATTAAAAATTTATTCAAAATCGTATCACTAAATTAAATGACACTGTGAACGCATTGACAGGTTGCACCAGGGCAGCCGATATAGCTTGACGACTGGAACGACGCGACGCACGGCGGCGGCGGCGCG
The DNA here is from genome assembly GCA_920104205.1 of Eupeodes latifasciatus. NCBI lineage: Eukaryota > Metazoa > Arthropoda > Insecta > Diptera > Syrphidae > Eupeodes > Eupeodes latifasciatus. The sequence goes on from OV049926.1 coordinate 159,746,336, forward strand.
CAGCGTATAGATAGATATAGGCTACTTTATAAGCAGGAGACTTTCTTTATAAGATCTCGCGCGCCCAAGTCGTTTAATAAGACATTAAGACCAACGACCCCGGTCATTACTTGAGGCAATAGTGATGCCGTTGTTGCATGCATTAAGCGCCAAACAGCAGCTACACATAGTGACGAAGCGACCGACGACTTCGACGGCCGGCGCGCGGTGACGGTGACGGTGGTGGTGGCTTGTTAGCTGAGTTGGTAATTAGAACTACCCGCAAGAGGTGAGGCTACCGATTTTAAGGTTTATATTTCGTGTAAATTTTTAATGATTTTCAAAAAGTAGTTCGACAACTAGCGATCAAATTTAATTATAGCAATAAATTCAATTCCTTCAGGGAGCTTCGCACAGACATTACCATTGCCTTTTTTCTGTATTATGTTTTTGAGTATGTACTCGAGACTTGACTCTCGAATGTTGTGCATATGTGATCCAAAGTGAGTCATTAAAGAAAGAGGTCGAATTAGGTGATTATACGGTTTAAGAAAAACCGAGAGGAGGATAAACAAATTGCCAAAGGGAAACGATTTTGACAAATCCATTTTAATTTTTATTATTATCAGTGTCTTATGGACTTACAAAGCAGGAGGGTGGTAATTTGTTTAAATTAATAGAACATGGTTGAGGTGAATTATGTAGCTACACGAAAGACATTAGAAGTGGCAAATCTATACAAACTAGGGGAGTGTCAAATTACGAAGAAAAATGTGCTGGGAACGGTTATTTTCAGAAATCTCTATTACCATTTTAATCTAAAAGCCTTGACTAATAAAATGTCAGACTGTTTAAACATTTGGGTCTAAGATATGAAGAAACTTAACATAATTTAAAATCAAACGAAGTTTTGGAATTGAGATACCATAGTTTTCTGTCAGGGAACGACTTGACGTCCTTATTATTCTCGAGGGGATTCGCTTTTAAATTTTGCCTGTGAAAACTTGGCCATTGAGTTTAAGTCTTTTTCTAAAATAGTCTCGAAAAGATAATTGGTATGCTTGAAGTGAGCGGTTAAGATTCAAAATAAATTGTTGGCTTTTTGTCCAGATGCATTTGAAGAGAGTCCCGAGTAAGGGAAGGTCCAAGTATGATGAATTGTTTCGGTAGCTGACGACGAAAACTTACAGATTTTACAGATTTCAATTTAAAGCCGAAGACCAACAGATCTCGCTTTCAAGACGAAAACTAACTTTTTTTCATGATTCTAGGCGAAGACTAACATAATTCAGAGTTCTAGGCGAAAACTTACATAAGGCCTAGAAATGCGAAATATGTAAGAACTCTGAATTGTGTTAGCCTTCGCCTAGAATCCTGAAAAGTGTTAGTTTTCACCTTGAAAACGAGTTCCATTAGTCTTTGTCTTCAAATTGAAATCTGCCTTCTTCTCAGCCTTCGATTTAATATGATACAACAAAAGCATATGACACATTATTTTAACAAACATGACATAACGATGCATGGTAGAGAAGTCAAAAATCCTCACCCCTACAACCTAAACCATTGCGACGATTGAGTTAAAACTTGAAAACAAAGGTTTTAAGAAAATTTGCGTTAAGACTAAAAAAAATGGGAGTAGACAACATACAGATTTGTTGGCCAAGAGTCAAAAATTCGAATTTTCTCAAAAACGACCCATAGATTTTTCTAAAATGTTGTATAAACATATTTTTCGTAACTTGGTTTCTTTCAATATAAAAAATGTGTTGCTCCAGAGCGGTATCATTCATAGAACTGTTTTTTTTTTTTTTTTTTTTAATTTTCTTAGGAACTAATGATCGGATTTAAATAAAAAAGCAAACTCTTATATTGTGTAAATGTATATTTAATGATTAAAATTGTCTTAAAAATATGATGATTTTTCAAAATTCCATACCCCAGAAACGAGTCAAAAAATTTAATTGCATACCAAAGTTATATTTCTGAAAAAAAGTTGAAAACAAATTAAAAAAAAACTGTTATTACGATTTTCCAAAAAAAAATAATTCCTTTTTTTTTTGATAAATTCAATGGAAACTAAGTTTTTGAAATTACAATTATTTTACAAGTACAAATGTATATTTTTAAATTTTAAAATATTAGTACTTTTTCGTGGGACCCAGTCATACATCCATCTTTAAGTACAGAAGGTAAAACTCTATCAAAAAAAAATTCTTTTAATACAGGGTGCGGCAGAACCGACTGACGTGTTTAATGAGGTCATTAGCCTGTGATAAGATAAGAGTAGGCCTTAATAAGTGGTATATTTTGAATTGTACGGTAATGCCGTTTTTATTAGTAATCATGGTCTGGAAAGGTGTACATCGTAGTTTCGTCGTGCGTGCATATTACGAAAATAATCATTCTGTGATCGCTACACAAAGGGCTTTTCGTATACCTACACTTCGGCATTTCACGTGCTGAATCTGTTCCTTCTGCAAACACTATCAAATTGTGGATACGGATACGAAAACACGCGGTAGCTTTGGGAATCTCAGACCGTTCTTTGAGGAGAATTCTTCACGAAGATTTATCATTCCATCCCTATAAATTAATGCTTGTCGAAGAGTTAAATGCTACTGACTACAACAACCGCAAAAATCTCTGTCAGCAAATTCTTCTGCAAATTCCTCCGATAAGGTAGAATGCACTTTCTAGAATCCAAAGTCAATGAAAAAGTTTACCTTCGAGTCCTGGAAAACGTATTGGAGCCCACGGTGCTAGAGCTTTTTGGAGTAACTTGAAGTTTCATTTTTCAACAGGACAATGCTCCTTATCATACAGCCAAAATTGTAAGTATGAACTTGTTTTTATTTTTACCATGACTGACTAATATTAAGCTTAAAAAAAAAAAAAAACTTTTATGACTAAAAATAATATTTGAATTTTTTTTTATTTCTAAGGTTAAAAAGTACTTCGAAGAAAATAATATCGATGTACGAAGTTGGCCTCCCTACAGTCCAGATCTCAATCGAATTGAGAATATTTGGTCTATAATGAAACTTGAGGTTGCAAAGAAGCACCCAGAGTCAGTTGATGAATTAAAAAAACTACTTACCCGGACTTGGGAACACGATACCTGCATGCACATGGAAAAACCTATATCTCATTCAATGTCTCGTCGATGTAAATAAACAAATTAGGTGGCGCAACAGTCCGTAGAGAACCAGGGCCTAGTGACTTACAACTCTCAACCATTCCTGTGTGCGAGTACTGTTGTCAGGGATGGAGGGGACCTACAATTTATATGCCGAATCCGAACGGCTAGTTTGAGAAAGCACTTTTTCATTACAAGAATTACTCTTGGAGAATTTGTCAATTCCTCGCAAGAGGCAGTACCCATGAAAACTCTTTTTTTTTTTTAATTAAGGTGGCACAGGCAGGGATTGAACCCAAGACCTCTCGCATGACAGTCCAACGCACTAACCATCATGCCACGGGTACTACGTCTCGTCGATGTGCAGCCGTAATAAAAGCAAGAGGAGGTCCAACAAAGTACTTATTAGATACAACATGTTTCTGAATACAAAAAAAAATAAAAAAACTGCACCAATAAAGTATTTTTCTTTAATCCCTAGAAATGCGAGAAAACAGTTTGACATATAGTACAACATTTTAATACTAATTTTTGCTAAAAATTAAGAGTACTTGAAGTGTATTAATTTTAGACACATAACTTTTAAAGCTTAAACAATATCATCATGCAGTTTATATTATAAAATTTTGAAATGGAACTTCTAACTGGAAAAACAAACTGATCGAAGAGATGGTCAGTACATGCTTTAGTTATCAATAAGGTTATTATTACGATAAAACGATAAAAGGAAGCGGGTCTAAATGCTGTTTTTCTTAATTCTGTGTGATACTTTTTGGGGGCATAATTTGGGTAATAGTATGCCTCACATTCTTTATTTTAAAATGCTGTAAGCTTAGAATACTGTATACTAAAGCTCTGTATGGGCCAAGCAATGAAAGTCATAATACCGTTAAATTTGCATCACATAATACTGTGTACTTATAAATGTCTGAATTTTAATCATAGTGTAGAAAAAAACCTATAAGCCTACTAAGCAAGATTTAATGACTAATTTTATACATTTTTCAAAAAAGAAATATTAAAAATAAAAACAAAAAAGTCACTTAAAATTTGAAAACTTTCAATTTTCCATGGACAACAAAACATTCATGATTGTTCATTTAAAGAATATTGACAAGTGATTGTTTTTTTTTTTAATGTTTTTCCAAAGTGTTGTTGATAAAAAATCCTTATGATATCTTATTTTTAAAAATATTTTGTTTTTAATTATACACTTTTCTAAACGTAGTAAACGGGCTTAACATTATCAAAACGATTTGTCATTTTTTGTCTATAAACGGACATTTCAGAATTTCATTCTATAGAATTTTGTCCATACAATATTTTTTTCAACCAGAATTTTGAAATACAGAATTTTGACATACATAAGCATAAATATGAGTCATATGACTCACACAGTCAAAATACTGTATTACCCATTATAAAGCCTACCAACTGTCCCTATCCAGAGCCCTGGGTCTCTTCTTCATCTCAACCATCAATATTCATTGTGTGTTGGGAAAACTTTCACAAGAAAAAAATTCCTTACAATGAAATTGTTAAAGGTGAGGAATTCAACTGACTTGAAAAAATTCGAAAAATGTTTAACCGCTATCCATGGCTATGCCAGAAATTGAACTGTTTCGTTGATGAAGGTATACCTACCTGCAGTACGTGTGTTATATTAAAGGTGGATACCTAAATAGCGGAAGAACTAAACATTTGTAAGGAAGGTTTTGACTATAAGGCTGAGTTTTTTTTTGATTTAGATATAAACTTTGAAAAATAAAGGGTGATTTTTTAGCTATTATTTTTTTGTCAACACTGGTTTTAATAGCTGACGCACGTTTCGTGTTTTTCTTCAAGGTCAAACATCTTCAGTTTGGTCTATAATTTAACCATGAATCCTCTTAAAAATGAACAACGCTTGCAAATTATTGAATTTTATTATCAAAATGAGTGCTCTATTAAGAAAGTTCATCGCGCGCTTCTTCCATTTTATGGTAAGCTCATTTTTGGCTCAATGGGAACGTAAATATGCACAATTGTCGATTTTGGAATGAATATCAGCCAGAAGCATTGCAAGAGCTACCAATGCATCCAGAAAAAGTCACAGTTTGGTGCGGTTTATGGGCTGGTGGCATCATTGGACCGTACTTCTTCAAAGTTGATGCGAATCGTAACTAAACTGTGAATAGTGAGCGCTACCGTGAGACGATATCCAACTTTTTTTTTTGCCCAAAATGCAATAGCTTGACTTGCATGACATGTGGTTTCAACAAGACGGTTCCACATGCCACACAGCACGCGCAACAATGGACTTATTGAGAGGCGAGTTCGGTGAACATTTTATTTCACGTTCGGGACCGGTCAATTGGCCGCCTAGATCGTGCGATTTAACGCCTTTAGACTATTTTTTGTGGGGCTATGGTAAAGCTCATGTCTATACAGACAAGCCCGCTTCAATTAACACATTGGAAGACAACATTGAAGCATTTATTCTTGAGATACCGGCCGAAATGTTGAAAAGAGTATGCCAAAATTGGATGGACCATTTGAGGCGCAGTCAAGGTCAACATTTGCATGAAATAACCTTCAAACAATTAATTATATGGACCGTACTATCGATTCAAATAAAGATTTCATGCATTTTTCTGAATTGTATGTGTTTTTTTTTTTTTTTAAACTTTCCTACAGCTTTTAAAAAATCACCCTCTAGTACACTTAGTACACTGCTTAAGAAATATCTCGAAGATCGAAAGGTTCTTAATGACCGGCAGTACGGCTTTCGCAGCAATAGGTCAACTGGTGATCTCATGGTTCATCTCACCGAACAGTGGAACAAATCTTTACATCGTTTTGGAGAAAGTAAGATTATTGCACTTAATATTTCAAAAGCATTTGATAGGGTTTGGCATCAGGCTCTCTTATCGAAAATGCGTGCTTTCGGTTTTTACGAATCCCTGTTTCATTGGATTAGTAAATACCTTTCGGATCGTTCAATACAAGTAGTATTGGATGGATTCAAGTCTGAAAACCATAAAATAAATGCTGGTGTGCCCCAGGGCTCTGTTCTATCTCCAACACTCTTTCTCATTTTAATTAATGATCTCCTGTCTGCAACTTCTAATCCGAAACATTATTTCGCTGACGATAGTACTCTCAGCTTTTCATATTCGTTTTTAGACTCACATCCCTCTTCTTCGGATGTGGAACTGCAACGGCATAATATGATAAGCTCATTAAATTCCGACCTAAAAAGCATTGTTCAATGGGGATTTAAAAACCGCGTGGAATTTAATGCTTCAAAAACGCAATGCTGTCTTGTATCCCCATTGCCATTATTCATGAATGGCACTTGCATCAATGAGACTGAACACCTCGATATTCTCGGTATGTGTGTCACCAACCACCTCTTGTGGAACGATCACATACGCGATGTCGCCAAAAATGCCGCAAGGTGTTTGGGTTTCCTTAGGCGATGCAAGGAATATTTCACCCCTTCTGATCTGGCTGTTATCTACAAGACTTATATACGTCCAAAGATTAAGTATAACTCCCATCTCTGGGCTGGTGCCCCTGCAACTTACTTAAGCCTCTTGGATAGTATTGAACGTAGAGCATTTAAATAGATAGATGATAATATCATCATAAGTTTATTTACTTCGCTTGAACATCGTCGTAAGGTCTCTTGTCTGACCCTTTTTTACCGTTATTTTAACGGCTTATGCTCTAGTGAAATAGCCAGGTGAATTCCTCCCCTTAAACAGTTCAACCGTAATACTCGCGCTTCTAGGAATGCTCATCAGTATACCCTCGAGTCCAACTTCGGCCGTACTGTCAAATACAGAGATTCGTTCTTTAGCCGTACTACGCGAATGTGGAATGCGTTACCACACTCTGTCTTTCCTAGTCATTGCTATATTCAGGAATTCAAAACCAATGTGCACCGACATCTCCTTTTAAACCCTCTCTCCTCTTCCTAGTGTTTACACTGTGCCTCTGCATTATAAGTAATATCCCCTTGAGTGTGTGCTTATTATAAAAAAAAAAAATAATTTTTAAGCTCAAAACTTAACTAATCTCGGCTTTTAAACTCACATTGATAAAATGACTCTAAAAGTGAACAAACACTTTAATAGAACAAAACAAATAAAAATCCTATATTATTTGACTTACCCTAATGTACATATTCTCTTAATCCTTAATATTTTAATAAGCAACAATTGAATTCAATTCAGTTGAATTCTTCCCATATCAATATCAATATATGTATGCATAAATGTTTAATTGTTTTTACTATTTTACTTATTAAATTGTTCATAAATAATATCCCACACCTTATATAACCTTTATCTGTGCCTATATCATCCCCTATTTACGCATAAATGTATCGACTTTTTAATTCCCAACGCATGCTTTTCAAGTGAATTTTCATTTCCCAAGCATTGTGTTTCAATTAAATTACTTCCTCATCCTCTTACACTCTCACAATCGCTCTTACTCTATCTCTCTTTTGCTCTCTTTGCAAATCGATATACCTACTTATTATCCTACCAAAATTAACTGTCTCTTCCCAATAGATATACACCCAATCCACCCTGATGGTCAAAGTTCACTTACTTCACAAATATTATACATTCCACCCCCTGCCATGACATATAAGAGCCCCTTTCAAAAAAAAAAAAAAAAAAAAATAAAAAAACAAAATGAAACATTAAAAAATATGTCATCAGTCATTTGGTTTCATGATGGTTTGGTGCGTGCGTAAGAGATTAGAATTTTATTTCAAGCGAAAGTAGGTGGAAGGTATCCTTCGGTTTGGATTTTCATTTTACAAAAACAGGAACAAAGAAAAACAAGCAACAGGAAAACCATAGAAGAAAACTTGTGTGCGTGAGAAAATCTTCCATGAAAAACATTTTCGTTGTTGTTGTTGCTCAAACAGTAGCCTCGAGGATATCCAAAAAAAAAAAACAGTGAATAACTGTTCCACCCTGCAATTGCCACGAGGAAAATTCCTCACATACGCCCACATGAGGGTAATTTAACTGAACTCACGCACCCTTACAAAACTGCGTAGGGAAAACTTCATACGTACGTCTGTCATTTTGCCGTCGATGTCGTCGTCGTCGTTGTTCGTCGTTCGTCGTCTCGTATGTACATACATATGTACATCTGACACAATAACAGCTCAAAACCAGCCAACCACTACAACTAACATCAACGTCATCATTACCATCATCCCTGGGCTGAATTGGGTTCACATATCTGGAAACCAGGTCCAATCATGTGGGCTACCACCTACCACCGAGAACCAAAGTACTATCGGGCTTTATAATACTTATACGCAACAACAACAACAGCACACAATTATGGCAGCAACGGGAATGGAAACGGGAACGGGAACGGCAATGGTATACAGCATCTAGATACTTTAGAGAAGCCTGAGCTAGTGGCGCCCCTCAAGTAATCTGACCCAAATTTTGATGAGAAATGGAAACAAAACTCAGATCTGTACACACATCAGCATCCAAATCATCATCATCGCATCGCATCCCATCGCATCGCTTTCGCTTGTTGTAGACCATTCAGAATTTGCTTGCTTTTCCTATATTCCTTGCTGCTGCTCCTGCTCCTGCTCCTGCTGCTTATTTTCTATCACCACTTGGGGGTTGAAAAGTTGGTATTTTCGAGTGAAATAAATTAGATACGACAAGCACACGAAAGGACACACATAACACACACACAAAAAAGGAGGCAGAAGGCAAAGGCGATGGCTATGTTGATGGTGATGATGGGGGATTGTTTTGTTGTTTTATTATCCTCGTACCTTAACCATTTCTTTTCTTCTCTTCTCGGTGATATGATGCTCCGATGGCAATAGCGATGGCGATGTGATGGTGGCTTTTTGTTGCTGTTTAAATTATATTGACGGACGGACTATACGGACATACGCATGGTCATCGATTTGTTGATAGGTTGGGTTGATGATGATAGGATTTGTACGAGATTATTCGGTAAATGAATTTGGGAATATTGGCAATAGGGTTCGGATTTTATTCACAATAGTAGTAGTAAATATTGGATGCATCAATTTATTCAACAGGTCTAACTAACTTAAAAGGGATTTAAGATAGAAAACTCGTTTACTTATATCAGTAAGAATTCTATGTATGTATATTAGGTTTTATATTAATTTTATATTTTAACTAGCTGACCCGGCAGACTTCGTACTGCCTCAATCGATAAATAAAAGACCTAAACTTTTGTATAAATTAATTTCAAAACAAACGAAACGTATTGAATAAAAAAGCAATTATTTAATGAAGCATGAAGTTTTATTATTATTTTCGACACATCATACAGTTACAGTTTGTTAATCAATTTAAAGCTTTCTCATAAACTATATTTTTTGTTTTGTTTTATGGTGCGTAAATAAACAAAGAAGACGGTTTTCCGACACGCGAACACGCACCGTATAATAATGTCAATGCGCGAAACAGGGAAACTCCAAGTTGATTCCGCAAACTTCTAAAGACTGTCCTTGCGATTTATTTATTGTCATTGCAAAGGCCAGAGGTACTGGAAATTGTAAGCGTTTAAAATCGAATGGTAAATCCGTTGGAATCATCGGTATTCGCGGGATCAAGACATCCTCTCCTTTGTATTTTCCTTTTATGATTGTTGCCTCAATGACGTTATTCATCAGCTTTTTCACAGCCAGTCTTGTTCCATTGCATAGCCGAGGTTGATTAATGTTACGCAGCATGATAACAACTGCTCCTACTTTTAACTGCAAATTGTGAGGTGGTAATCCAGGCAATTCCAGTGAATTTAAAAACTCCGTGGGATAGTTGACTATGTCATCCTGGTTCATAACGGTGTCGACTGATTTGAAGGAAACCAACTGTCCTGGAAGAAAATTCTGAATGGTCGCATTGAGATCCTCGACATCTTTATTTTTTGCTGCCAATATTGCTCGTTCACCCAGCCAATTATGGTTATTGAACTTTTGCGCTATATCTGGGAAAACACGCTGAATAAGCTCCTCTTTTGAATCTGTGATGTGACAGAAATCTGTGGGTAATGTGATGAATCCGGTCGATATGTCCATTGCAACTTTATTATTTCCAATATCTAATAACTGCTTCGCAAACACATTTGCAGTTTCATCATGTTGCAAAAATACTCGCATGTTAGTTGTTGTTAATTGGAGTGTCTTTACGTATTGCCACAAATTCGATGATTTTAGGCATGCATTTAGTTCATCAGCAACAGTTGATCGGGGAATAACTGGAAGAGTCTGACGAAAATCACCTGACAACAGAATCATGGCCCCACCAAAAATATTTTGGTTGTCACGAAGATCTTTAAATGTTCTGTCCAGCGCCTCCAGTGACCTCTTATGGGCCATTGTGCATTCATCCCAAACAATTAATTTGCATACCTGTAGGATCTTGGCCATTGCGCTATTTTTGGCGATGTTGCAAATTGGTGTTTCGGTGATTTGCATGTTTAATGGTAATTTCAAGGCAGAATGCGCAGTTTGTTCGCCTTCTAGCAGAGTCGCAGCTATTCCAGATGAAGCCAACGCTAGAGCAACATCATTTCGCGATCTGATCCTCGCCAAAAGCAATGAAATTAAGAACGTTTTTCCCCGGTTCCTCCGGGATCATCAAGGAACTAAATTCCACCAGATCCACTGTTTACAGCTTCTATCAAAGTGTCGTACGCAATTCTTTGTTGTTGATTTAATTGTGGAACATTTGTACGAACTGTTTCGGCCAATGCTTCAATATCGTACTGTTGTTCCCTTTGCAACTCGTGGTTTAATGCATCGTGCATATGACGATCGGGTGCTGTCATTCCCAAACACGACAATACTTTATTTGCTATCAATAAACACATATCTTCTATCATGATCAATGTCTCATTGTAAATTTCTTCAGTCATTTGTAGTGTAGGATTCAAAGTTTCACGGCGCACACGATGCAAAACATCCTCAGACATGTCATCTCTATACTTAACCCACAAATCTTTTGGATTCGAGGGGAAACATGTCGATATGATAATCGCAAACAATGTACGTATTTGATGCGTTGATGAAGATATTACGGAATCCTTGAGCGTATCATCCCAGTGCGAATCGTTCTCAAGTAAATGTAATAGTTGGCATGCCTCACGGTAAGTCGGACACAGCTGTCCATTAACTGTTCTCAGTTGTTTGGACGATGTCGGACCACGAACATTCACCAACAACAATCGCAAATAATAACATTCATCGTTATTTGGATGTACTGTGTAGATGCGATCCAGAGCGTCTGCAGCAAATACATTTGGATGTCCTTCAACTGGTGTTCCTTGTTTTCGACGCTGAAACGATTTCGATGATGCATTCCATATGTAATAGCGTGGCATGTCAGCATACAGCAAAGTGCGAGCAAAATCATCAGTTTGACAGACTGTGAAGAAACTTGTTAATGTTGTCGATGGTGGACGTGCCGCTCTGTCTGCCGCGTTCGATTAATTAAAATAAACTCGTTGACCATCTTCTAAATGGACCGCCAAATGGACTACTGTAGGGTATCTTTCATGGTCGCAAATGAAAATATACGACAAATTGCTTCGTTGCTACTTACATAGCGCCCCATCTGGTACTGTGATATTTCATCATTTGCATTGGTTACAGCCAGCGTTCTCCTCGGCATCGTAACGTAATTAATCAAAGTGAGAAAATTTCTCGCTCACTTAACAGTAAAGTGTCACTATCACAAAATATCAACAAAAAAAGAGCACACTACTTGGAATGTCACTATCACAAAGGATCACAAAAGTAAAGAAAGTTCTCGCGCACGTAGCGGTAATCGTCACTCACAAAGATAGAAGGATGCACTCATAGAATATCGTAACCATGATCGTAACACAATATCGTCAATCGTAATACTTTTTTCCGTGTTCTGATTTTTTTATTTATTTTTTTTTGGAGTTTACCTTTAAGCCATAAATCTCCGTGTTCTGAAGTGCGACAGAATGATTGACAGTTTAGTTGGTTGTCAAATCAAATGTCAAATATTATGGTTGTGTTCAGAAACTTAATTTGTGACAAAACTTAAGATTTATCAAACTTAAAAAAATAATCTGATACAGTTACAACTGAAGTTAGCTAAAATTAAGTTTCGCGAAGCCGACCAAATTAATTGGAAATCAGTACTACTAATAGTTTATTACATTTTTTGTCGCGTTCGCGATTCACTTTTGTTTATTTTCGGAACGCGACATTAGATCCTCCAAAGCGCACGCGAAGACTATTTTCATAGATATGATTGAATTTGAACTTTATGCAGCGGTAATAAATTGCAAATTGACTCTTTGACGTTAGGAACACACCTAAATTGCTTAGACAACAGTGAGTGATTATAATTTAATATGAACTTTATTGAATAGCAATAAAGTTCAAATTGACTCTAGAAAACGTTTGCATGGGAAATAGAAAAGGGCTGTTTTTAGGGTTTTCCCGGAAATTATTCGATTTTTTCTCGCCTTTTAAACCTTCCCTAGACCTCCACGAACATTTCAAGACTAAGATAAGATAAATCCGTTCAGCCGTTCTCGAGTTTTAGTGAGACTAACGAACAACAATTCATTTTTATATGTATGTATATATAGATATATAGATATAGATATAGATATATAGATATATAGATATATAGATATAGATATATAGATATAGATTCACTGAAAATTAAAATCTACTACTATTGTACTCTTGAGAGTTCTTACTTTCTTTGTCACTTTATGTCGATTCTAATAATTTTTGAGTGTGTGTGTGTGTGTTTTTTTTAAGTTAATTTGATATATTTTGGTCATCACAATCAAATCTTAACACTTTTAAGAAAATCCGAACCCTAACCAAGGGTTGATGTGATGAAAGTTAAAAGAGATGCGTGTATGTAAAGAAAATGACAATTCCGCATCTTTAAACCACTTAAAGAGGACTTTTGGGAATTGCAATGTTCTATCATGTGATTTCAATTACTCGTTGAAATATTCTTTTCATTTCATTTCATTTCTTTTATTTTTTTTTCTTTCACTTGTGGACCATTATAGGGGATGTTTTTACTCGCAATTCTATTTTGTTGACTTTTTTTTTAAATCGGTTTGAAAGAAACTGCGTTGTAAGTGTATAATTTAGTTTTGAGATTTGTATACAAGAAAATGGGGTTGAGGGATTTGTAATGTGATTTTTTTTTGTTTATTCTTTTTTATTTTAGGCCAGAGGAGGATGGAATGGGAAGTGAAAAGAGTAATTTTTAGAAAAGTTTTTTTTTTCATTTTCTTAGAAAGGGTTCTTTTAATTTTCCTTTTGAAATGTTTTTTTTTTTTTTTTGCAAACCATAGGACTACAACTCGCTTGTAGAGAAAACAATAAGGCATAATAAACATCTTGAAAATATTTACATTTTTATATGGGAATATAATACACGTGCAGGTTTTATAAATTAAAACATTGCATGATACATACAAGTATGTACATATGTATTTAGAATCCTTCAATCTCAGATAAATAGCAAAAACTGCTTACTTTGTTGTCAAAATTATGGAGGATTGATTTCCTTTTGATGAAACGCAAAGCAAATTATTTTTTAAACTTAGCTTATTATTGAGTTTTTACTTTTTCAAGGTTAAAAAACACCGTATTTATTATTACGAGTATTTACTTTCTTTTTATGATTTAAAATTTGCATAAATTAAACTATTTCCCCTGCGAACAAAACTATTAAAACAATTGTTCAATGTGTAAATTTGGGCGTATACTTACTTTTTTGTATATTTTTTTTTTGTTTTTTTTTACAAGTGTTTTGGTGTTAGGTTATAAATAAAAAAAGAGGCTGGGATGCGACCCACACTGATAACTTCCCATCCCGTCTGTCGATTTGTCTTGCTTAAAAATTTGTCTATATGTATCAATTTTTACCAAATTTGCGTACTATTTTTTGTGGATTTTATTTTTTTATGAAAAAACGGACTGTTGGATTTTTATATCGAATGATATATGAATATCGAAAACAATATTTTCTGTGAAATTAAATAAGTTTGAAGCCAATATTTGTAATTTTTGAAAAGCTATTTGAGTCGAAAGTAAATTTTTACCAAGTTTTAGTATTTTTTTTTTTTAGGTTTTTATTTTTTGTAAAAAAACTGTCAATTCGATTTTTCACAAAATTTTATCGAATGCTAAAAACAATATTTCTTATAAGTTAAAATTAGTTAGAAGACATTATCTCAAATTTTTGAAAAGATATTTAAGTCGAAAATCAATTTTTACCAACTTTTGTTAAATTTTTTTTAGGTTTTTAATTTTTTGTACAAAAGCAGTCAATTTGATTTTTTTCAAAAGTTTACTGAATGTTGACAACAATATTTTTTGAAAGATAAAAGTAGTTTAAAGCCACTATCTCCAAGTTTTGAAAAGATATTTAAGTCGAAAATCAATTTTTACCACCTTTTATAATTTTTTTTAGGTTTTTATTTTTTGTAAAAAAAAAACTGTCAATTCGATTTTTTGGAAGCCATTATCTCAAAGTTTTGAAAAGATATTTGAGTCGAAAATCAATTTTTACCAACTTTTATTATTTTTTTTAGGTTTTTATTTTTTTTTTTTCAAAAACTGTCAATTCGATTTTTCTCAACATTTTTCAGAATGTTGAAAACAATATTTCTTATAAGATAAAAAAAGTTTGAAGCCTTAATTTCAAGTTTTTGAAAAGATAGTTGCGTCGAAATTGAATTTTTACCAACTATGAGTAAATTTTTTTTAGGATTTTATTTTTTATAAAAAAAACTGTCAATTAGATTTTTCTCAAAATTTTATCAGATGTCAAAAACATTATTCTTCGTTGCACAAAATTGTTTTGGAGATGAAATCATATTGTGGTCGTACAATTTTCGAGGTGACAAATTTTTTTTTCAGTTTTTTTGATTTATAAAAAAACCGTTAATTGGATTTTTTTCCAAAAATATAATTGTTTTGTATTACGTTACAACATATATTATAAAATTTAATTCAAGTCTCTAGCATCATTGGTTCATGAGTTATTTAGGTTTAACCAAAATGTTCACCTGTTTTTTAAACTGCTTTTTTTTCTTGAGAGCCCTTTCTGCATCTTTCTGCCCTATTATCTGTATAACAAAATTTATTTGAAGTCGATATCTCTTCTGGTTCTTGAGCTATGGAGGACGAAAAAAACGTCGCGAACGTACAGACGTACGAACGTACGTACACACCCACGCACATACATCTTTCTAAAAATCTTTTATTTCGACTCTAGGGACCTAGCCTAATTATCCATAACTTACAACTAACTTACTGGTTCCATACGGACACTCTAAGTTAAACTATAACACTTAATACTAATGCCTTTCGGCCGTAAGATCTATTTAACTTCAATTCAATTTTATTTATTTTTGTATTTATTAGAAAATTTAAAAAAAAACTAATATCAATATCTTTTTTTATTTTTACTTAAAAAACTACTTAAAATAAGGTCCTTAAAATAAAACTTAAACTTACTTAAACTACCTATTCTACCTCTTAAAACTAGAACAACCACAGCAGCAAATCTAACTATCTAACATTTTTTGTTTTCATATTTTGTTGTCCTTTTTTTTCTTATTCCATGTTTATTTTTTATTTTTTTTATATATTTTTTTTGTGTTTTTTTTTCTTTTTTTTTGTCCCACCATGCCTATTTAAGCCGGCCAAGGCTTAAAACCCCATCCCGTCCCGACTACCCACTATCAAGTGCCGATTGAAGCCACCAAAACTGGTTCTCCTGCTCCTATCAGTTCGGTCCCGTTCGGACACAGCCCTACTGAATCGAAAGAGCTCTGCTCCGTCTTGTGCCATGACGTCCCGATTGTACAGGAGTCGGCTATCCACGGTACGTCGCGTCGTCTGACGTGGTAGATTAGCGGAACTGCCAATCTATCCTGCTTCTGGTGGAATGAAGCCGCTCAAGCGTGCACTCTCAAAATACTCGTCGTTCGGATAGAACGCCCAGAAAATTAAATTGTTGGTCGAAGACATAGCTCTTGCAATGTGACCTCGAACGAGTTTTATCACGAAATTGTCAATTCTATTGATTCGAGCTACGTTGTATAGGACCTCGTTGGAATAGTAATGCAAGTAAGAAGATTCGGCTGTTCGATATAAGCCGGTACAGCGTCGTAAACACTACCGCTCGAACATCCGAAACTTCTCCATATGGGAAGGGGCAACGTTGCACCACACAGGACAACCATAAACGATCATCGGCCGTATGAGGGCCATGTAGTAAATTACCTTCACTCTGGGGTCAAGCCGACTGCTGTAAAACAGCCGTTTCGTCAGAGCGAAGGCTCCTCTGGCCCTGGTCAGAGCAGCATTTAAATACTGATCTAACCAGATACCGAGGTACTTCACTACACTTTTGCTCGTTCATCGCTGCCCGTGAAGATCAACGATGACCATCTTGCGCTAATTCTTGCATGTATTCCTCGTGGCCCTAGCCAACGAAGTTCGGAACAGAATTGTCTCCGACTTCTGGACATTTATTTTCAGTTTCCAGTCGTCGCAATATCGCTGAATCTTGTCGAAATCACGCTGCAAGAGAATTCTAATAACCTCATTGCGTACGCAATTGCCTTTGTAAGACTACCTATCAGATCGCTGATGTAAATGCCGAAGAGAATCGGCGAAATCACCGCTCCCTGTTGAAGACCATTGTTAATTTGGAATGTTGTGGTAGAAGTTACATTGCCACTTTTGACAACAAACTTTCTACCGTTAAGCATATTATAAAGTATATACAACAATGGTTTGCTTATGCCAAGCCTGCTCAGTTTTAGGTAAAGACCCTCTAACCATACGGTGTCAAAGGCCTTTTCCAAATCAACCAGAATAGCACCTGTGCATTGTTGTTTTGATTTGTTCCATTGGATATCAAAAACGAGCTTAGACGCAGCATGAATTGTGTCATGAACCGCCTTGAACCCGAATTGTTTATCCGGAATTATTTTGTTGTCCGCAGCCCACTTAGTCAGAGCCCTATTGATGATCTTTTCGAAAACTTTGCTGATGCTCGGAAGAGAACTTATCGACCGAAGATTTGACGGGTTGGAGTTGTCCTTTCCCTTTTTCGGGAGAGGATGAACTACAGCGGTCTTCCAATGCACTGGATAATATGCATTATTCAGTGCATTATTGAAGAGTGTGGTGTAAATGTCAATTGCCTCCAACGGTAAATGTCTTAGTACAACGTTGGATATATGTACCATCGACACCTTCTGACTTTTTGTTTTTTATTGAGTTAAAGATGAGCTGAAGCTCAACCTATGTTACTAACAAGGGACTTGGTCCCGTTTGCTCGGCGATTATGGCATTTGCCAAGAAATCGTCATTGAACCGCGTGAAACCGCGGTTCTCAGATCGCCATTGTGTTATATCATTTCGAAGGTAAAAGTGATTAAGTAGGGCTCTGTTTTCCAGGTCGTGGTTGGGGCAAATGCTAACATTCATCTTGTACACTTGTTGGAAAGCAGCTCCCACCGCCTCCACTTTTTCCTTCCGATCTTCAATTATATAAAAGTCATCGTCAAAGATGGCTTCTTCTGGATCTATTTGCGCTGTCCTGATTACGTTTGTGTTCTCTTCAGTTCTTTGGAGTTTCAGACTCGGAAGGTCATTGTCGTTCTTTTTCTTGAATATCTTGTTTATTTTGGATAACATACTAAAGTTAATTGACCGGATCTTGCGGTCCCAGTACTTGTTAATTGAACAGTTGAACGCACTAACCATCATGCCACGGGTTCTTATAGGTTGGTTGATGCTTTTTACCATCTACGCGAAACGGCAGAGGGGATTTTTAGTAAATTAAAAAATTATTCCAAGTTACAAGTATCTGACTTTAAAATGGCTGTTTAAAAGAATTTCATGATCACACGAGTTACATAGCTACAAAGTGGACAATTTGGCTGTGGAATGTTCGCTCGTATGATTTTAAATCTAAATGGCTTAGTTTCAATTATTTGAACATCACATCAGCAAATATTTTCCATCAAAGGTAATTTGCTGAAAACTCTTCTATTTCTACGAAAAACCTCCGTCGAACTTGGGACTTTTTCGTTTATTTTGAATCCAATGAACTTCTGTAATTTTAAAAATTCAATTTTGATAACTGGCCGGAATATACAACAAGTTTTCTTTGAGTTAGGGAAACATAAAGGTGACAACAGAATTTTATTATCTGGATACTCGAAAGCCAAAGCCATTAACATCCAGAGGAAATAAGGGCCGCTTTACATTTGGGATCCTCTTTTGAAACTCTTGAAATCAAACGTTAAAGCTGTCCTGTTAGAAGTAGTTATGCTTCTGAATCATGAAAATTTTCTGTCAACATTTCGAGCAAAATACAGACATTTGAAAATTGTCATAAAGGGTTCATTCTGAAGATCTGGTGGCAGCAAAAGCTATATAAAACATAGAATTGTTTAACAGGATTAGGTAGACAAAATTATATGTAGAAATCATGTAACGGAAGGGGCGAAAAACCATGTTTAGAATGAAATTCTTAGGCTAAAAGGCGCATTATAAAATCAAGAAAAAAATGTCCGTTTGTAATTTAAGAAGCTCAGTCTCAAAATATTCCATCATAGTCACTTAGCCAGTTGGGACAACTTAGACAACATCATAGGACAGTCCTGTATTACATTCATAATATAGACAACATTTATAAGAACCCTCCTAATTTGCATAAGTACTGTCATTATTTTTAATCTTGATGATATAAAAATTTATTAAAAATCAGAATTCATCATAATTAATTAATTAAAATCTAATAATAAACTCAAAACATTCATTAAGTATATAAACATTGTTTTCTTTTTAGTACACACATTTTATTGAGCTATGCGTAATGTATTATTAAAAAACCTCTCACATTATTTTTCAACTTAAGAGTAATATCGTACTCAATTAACCTTACTTTTTTCCATCTTCCACATATAAATCTAAAGGTTTTTTTGTGTTGCTTTTGTTTTCATTCTAATTTTTTTCCTTTTGATAACTCCAGTTGGAACCTTTGACATTAAAGGTGATTTTTTTTTTAATGTAAAGGTAAACATTGGAGTCGTTATTTAAAAGGAACTGATCTATTAATCTTTATTCCATTCAAATTTTCAATGCATGTATTTTCTCTCTCATTTAATTGAACTAAAATTTGAGGTCAGTTTTTTGTTAAAGCCCACCAAAAACTTTATGAATTTCCGTAACTTACGATTAGTTTATTGAGCCTTATAGAATTGGAACTGCAATTAAACGATGAGTCAAAAAGTCTCACAATGCAAAGTTGGGTATACTGATTTTTACCTACATCTTGAGCTGCGTTTATATTTTCATTAAATTTGTAAACTGCTTATAAAGGGTTTTCCAATAGGGACGGGTTTATTTTGACAGCTCGTGGCGGCCATATCGCTTCCTTTACTTTCTGTCAAAGTATCTTCTTTTAATCAGTCACTAAAGACAAATAATCATGGCAAGCGTCGAACAACACGTGCAAATGATAAAACTTTTTATCAAAATGGGTGTTCTCTGTGCCCTTTTTAGGGGGTACATGGTCGTCCTTCCAAATCGAGTACTCAACATTTGGTAGTGAATTTTGAATCGTGTTTTGGGCCTGCACCCATAGAAAATCCAATTGACCCAGGTGCTGAAACCAAACGACCATACGCAGCGTGCGTCGTGTGTTCGGTAATTGGATTGTGGAGCAGTTGGAAGTTTATTCCAATTTTGGTCAAAAAATAATCTTTAGCGATGAGGACCATGGGTACATGATTAGCAAAATTGACGGATTTGGTATTTGGACAGCCATCCAAATAAAGTTACTGTCGGTGGGGATTAAGGATTAGATGTGTCATCGGTTCTTACTTCTTTTGAAAATGATGCTGGACAGGCAGATCGCTGATCACCTTCAACTTCTTGTGGCTTGAATTGGATGACGCAAGCGATATTCTGCGCAAGCTGTTTTATGACATAGTTATCTCGAGCCAATGCGACATGCATTGGCCACGAAGGTCGTGTGATTTTACCCTTTTTGGTCTTGTGATGCTTTCTTAAGTCGCAGGCCTATGCGCAAACCACTACGATTCTCAAAGACAACATAATCGATACCATCGTCAAATTCAGCTTGATTTATGCGCCAAGTCATTGAAAATTGGACTTTTTGAATGTGCGCCATCCAGCAAATGACACATAATCTCATTGTAAGGGCTCTCAAGTAAAGATAAAACTTCATTGATATTTGTATATACTCGTAACTTGTTTTATTCAATTTTCAAATCGAACCGCCTTTACTAGAAAATCCTACTTTTTGAAGAGACCTTATTTGTAACCTCTCTCATATCAATATAATGAATTTCAGCAAAATGTCACACGAATTTTCATCAATAAGTTTCCTAGTGTGAATTTTAAAATGTCAAAAATACAACATGCCAAAGTAAAAGGGGTTAAGAGTCCGGGGATTATTCCCGTGAACAAGATTTTTTGAGTAGATACAGATAATAATCAAACGGTGTTAAACTGCATGATCTTGGTGGCGAATTGACCGTACTAAGGGCACAAAGCCGCATATCGTCCAAGTCATGATCTGTAATCATCGAACAAAAAAAAGTCGAAATTGCTGCGAAATCTGTGAGATCATAAAATTTAGAACATCAGAAGAACTGGAATTTGTAAAAGCAATATTTTGACTGACCATGAAATACATTCTTCGAATTTTGTCACTATTTCGTCGATTTCGACTTTGACGACCAAAATAACCACGTAATACGTGAAGAATAGCTACGTCTGAATCACCACTTTTGTAGTAAGTTTAAATCAAATTTAACGAGTTTTTCGTTAGTTCATCATCTAAATGATATTATGATACTTCAAATGACAGCTGAGTTTATAAGATGTCAAATGTTATTCTTAGCAACTTAAAACCACGAAATGAATGGCCCTATATACAAATACGGTTTCAATACTGTATTCACTTAATTTGTCCGAAAATTGATTTTGTGGAAAATTGAAAAGACCAAATTTGTACGACCAAGTTGTTGGCATTATTTTTCGTCACTTTTTACATTTGGTTGCTCTTTTTTTTTTTATGTAAGGTTTTCTAAACATATTCATTTATACTTACGTTAAAGTACCTAGATATGTATATTGCAGAAACTGTGACAAAATATAGGAACGAATATGTGTGGAAAATTAATAGAACGTATTTATTTAACTACACCCTCCAACCACTCTGTAGGATTCTTTCATTAATGTCAACATTCCACATAACGCACGCATTTTGATAAAGTACCTAAAGCTTAATGAATATGTCAACGAATTTCCCACCGCCCAACAACCGTAGTAGGTACACATTCTATATATATGTACCTATAGTCAATCTGCACAAGGGTTAAAAGTATCTACTGTATAGGAAATTATTGACAACTAACTCTGCCTGCATGCATATCGTCGTATATAAGCGTATTTTGTTTGTTTGTTTTTCATTTGAATAAATAACTTAACAAACCCCACTGTAAGAGGTTATATTATCATAGATAAAAATTTGTTGATTGATTTTAATACTTTTTGTTTCGATTCTATTTGATGTTTCTTTTTTTTGTAGATTTTTTGTTTTTTCTTTAGCTTTCAGGCGTTTCTGCAGTCGTCTATACACATATCACATATGGTCGTGTCGTATAATGTCGGTCAAAAGTGTTGACCGAAAATTCGGACTAATTTGATGGTCGGTCTTTTAGCTTCCATATGAATATATTATACATATCTATATCTATATATATTTATTTGTAGAATCCTCGAGCTATGCGGCATTAAAGTGTGTCCTAGATTTTCAATATTGTTAGCTAAAGTTGTTGATGGTGGTAATAAATCGATTGATTTCTATATAGATACGACCGACATCGCCACACAACCCCACCCAGATATACATATACATATATGTGACTTATCGAAAATTCAGTTGTTTGTATTTCTTTTTTATTGTTTTTGACCTATATTTTTAGAATATGGTTGTAGTTTATTTTTTAGGTCACTACGAGTATTAAATAAAAAAAAATCCGAATTAACAAACTCAGTTTTCGTTTTTTTTTTGGAATGAAAAAGCAACCCTTGATTATTTGTGATGTTTTGATGATTTTTTATTGTAAATATGTGTGCACTACAGGGTGGTCATCAACAAACAATTTTTTTGTTTAAAAAATGGATTGAGATCAAATAAAAAAAAAGAGGCTGGGATGCGACCCACACTGATAACTTCCCATCCCGTCTATCGTTTTGTCTTGCTTAAAAGTTTGTCTATATGTATCAATTTTTTACCAAATTTGCGTACTATTTTTTGTAGATTTTATTTTTTTATGAAAAAACGGACTGTTGGATTTTTATATCGAATGATATTTGAATATCGAAAACAATATTTTCTGTGAAATAAAATAAGTTTGAAGCCAATATTTGTAATTTTTGAAAAGCTATTTGAGTCGAAAGTAAATTTTTACCAAGTTTTAGTATTGTTTTTTTTTTAGGTTTTTATTTTTTGTTAAAAAACTGTCAATTCGATTTTTTTCAAAATTTTACTGAATGTTGACAACAATATTTTTTGAAAGATTAAAGTAGTTTAAAGCCAATATCTCAAAGTTTTGAAAAGATATTTGAGTCGAAAATCAATTTCTACCAACTTTTGTTAATTTTTTTTTAGGTTTTTAATTTTTTGTTAAAAAACTGTCAAATCCATTTTTTAAAAATTTTACTAAATGTTGACAACAAAGTTTTTTTAAAGATAAAAGTAGTTTAAGGCCAATATCACAAAGTTACAAATTTTAACACAACATTTATTTCAAGTCTCTAGCGTCATTGGTTCATGAGATATTTAAGTTTAACCAAAATTTTCACCTTTTTTTAAACTGCTATGGTGAAAAAACCGCACACGCAATTTTCTTGAGAGCCCTTTCTGCATTTTTTTGTCTTATTATCTGTATAACAAAATTTATTTGAAGTCGATATCTCTTCTGGTTCTTGAGCTATGGACGACGAAAAAAACGTCGCGAACGTACGAACGTACGTACACGCACGCACAGACATCTTTCTAAAAATCTTTTATTTCGACTCTAGGGACCTTGAAACGTCGAGATTTGTCAAAATTTTCAATTTGACAAATCGGACCCATTACAATAACTTTCTATGGGATGTTAATAGACTCTTAAGATACAGGAGCAAGACCGTGTCATCAAATCGTGCATTTTATTTTAAATTGATAGTTAAAAAACCAAACACTCAATTTTGTTTTTTTTTTTTTTTTTACACTTCAGAATTTCAGAAAGTAGTAAGCTTATAGCAAGCGTCAAACTACGATCAGAGGCTCATCATAAGTGCATGTGTTAGTTGTTAGTAAAAAAAATAATACAATTATAGCCTAACACACGCACAAAATACAAAACATAATTAACATTTAACTATTACAGAACAAAAAATAAAATGAGAACGTTTACGATAGTGGAGCACTGGTTCTAAACAATGATTTTAATCCCACCTTATTCAAATTTAAATCTATCAATGAACAGTTTAAGTTATATAAAATGCTCATTCGACTTAAAGCTTTATTCTTTCCATAGTTAGTTCTATGGAAGTCAATATGTATAAAATCAAATGTACGCAGGTGATGAGTTCCGCCTCGGTAATTCAAATGTACACAAGATAGCAAAATAAGGTGCATCAATTTCACCATTAATGAGTTGATGAAAAAATACTAAGTCATTATTAACACGCCTTTGATGAAGAGATTGCATTTGAAGAAGCAGAATACGATGCTCATAGGGAGGCAGATCATAAGGATCATCCCAAGGAAGACCCTTTAGGGCAAAGCGAATGAAGTTATGTTGAATTGATTCGATACGTTTTCTATGAATTTCGTAATAGGGAGTCCATACCTGCGAAGCATATTCAAGATGAGGACGAACATGACAATTATACAAAGAAAGAGTAACATATGGATCATTGAACTCCTTTGCCCAGCGTTTTATAAAACCAAGCATAGAACTTGCTTTATTAACAATCAAATTAATGTGATGTGTAAATTCTAAGTTGGAACAGAAATGAACACCTAAATCTTTAAATGTGGAGACGCGAAAGAGTTTTTGCTGTGATATACAATAATCAAATACACTACCGATTCGTTTTTTAGTAAAAGTTATCGTCTGGCATTTTAAAGGGTTGAGTGAAAGGCTATTTTTCCCACACCAAAATGTGAAACTATCAATGTCGGCTTGTAAAAGAATACGATCATGGGTGGACTTTATTATTTTAAAAATCTTCATGTCGTCAGCAAAAATGAGTACTTCACTTGAGCGTAGACATGACGATACATCGTTAATAGACAGGATAAACAGAAAAGGGCCAAGATGGCTTCCCTGGGGAACACCAGATTGAGCAACAAAAGGTTCAGAAAGACAATTTCTAAATTTTACCTCATAGGATCTGTTTTCAAGGTATGATTTGATCCAAGCTAAGAAAAATGGTGGAAAACCAAGAGCTTTAAGTTTAAATAAAATAAATCCGTGGCTAAGTTGGTCAAAAGCTTTGGAAAAGTCAGTGTATATACAGTCAACTTCATAACCTTGTTCTAAAGCGTTTGAACATATGTTTGAGAATGTGAGGAGATTAGTAACGGTTGATCTTTTTTTCACAAAACCATGTTGCTGTTCGCAAATGAGATTCTTACTAAAAAATGCTACACTTTCACATACAACTTGTTCAAACACTTTAGGAATGCAAGAAAGCTTTGCAATGGGCCTGTAGTTGCTTATATCCGCCTTGTTACCTTTCTTGAAAATTGGTGTTAGAAATGACTCCTTCCATATATTGGGAAATTTGCCTGTTTTTAGAGAAAGTTTAAATAAGAACGTAAGGGGTTCAACTAAAGCATTACTACACTTTTTTAATACTATCGGGGGAATACCATCGGGGCCGGCTGAGCAGTCATCATTCAACGCGGCTAAAAGATCAAGGACCGTACTCTGTAGCACAGGGATGTGACTACAGCTAGTTTGTGAAAAGGAGTGAAGATTATGAAAATATACTTCATCAACTTCTTGAGGGCTATTAACAAATGACTCTCGGAAATTTGTCGCGAAAGCGTTACAGATATCAACAGTTTTATCTAACGAAAGGTTCTTGTAAGTGAAGTTAACTGGAAAGCCATCTGATTTTTTCTTTAAGTTTACAAAATTCCAAAATTTTTTAGGATTCTCTTTCAAAGAGGATCCCATATCAGTAACATAACAAGCATATAAAAAATTAGAAAGAGACTTAAATTGGTTGAAAGTCCATTCGTCATTTTTTGATGTTATGAAAAGTGCTTTCTTAAATTAGCTGTTCGGATTCGGCTTAAAACTGTAGGTCCCCTCCATCATTGACTACAGTACTCATACATAGGAATGGTTGAGAGTTGTAGGTCACTAGGCCTTAGTTCTCAACGGATTGTTGCGCCACCCAATTTATTTATTTTTTATGAAACGATTAATTATAAACCAACAATTTCTTAACTTTTGGTGAGTTGTTTTTGGGTAAATTTGACACTTTCAAAAACCATCCACCTTTTTAAAGCAAATCAACGAACAATTTGATTTTTCTCTTGTTACCAATATTATGAAAGAAAGTACATACTCGTACATAAAATATATATTTAAAAATACCCTTGTCGTCAAGTTATTCGATTTTCTTCAAGCAGGCATCTTTGAATTTGACTCACTCCATCATCCTAAATTTAAGATTCCAATGATAACTTCGTTTATGAAGTTAATAATCGAATCCAAAGATCAATCATTTTTCCCTCTTTATTTTCGAAAATACTTAAACTCAAATCGAAAAGAATATAAATGGATATAGAACATAAATAGATACACAAATATGTACATAAATTTTCTTGATTCCAAATAAATGTCGGAAATGACTTAAAAGTTCAAATTTAATTCACTTTTTATAGAAATCAATCATTCGTCTGCTCACTTTCTTCTCCTCCTCAAATGCAGCTCGTGCTCGTTCAGTTATACATACATATACATAGATATAGTATGTATTTTATTTTACCAATATAAGGTCCTGCTGTGTGAAAATCTCATAAAAATCAAGCACACAAATGCCAGTTTTGACCAACAGGTCCTTTTTTTCTAGCATCTAGCAGCATCAGCAGGAGTATAGTGTAGAGTGATGCGATAGAGTGGGAGAAAAGTCTTCTAGGGACCACTCCCACTATTCTTTGTGTGTAGATGCGAGTTTTTTGTTTAAAATTTGCATTTATTTGGAAATTTTTATTTCCCTTTCCACATGGACAAACAATATAGTTTACTATGTATTATGAATTTAGAAACTATCTACCCCTTTTTTTCCAAGTCCAAGTGCGTTGGAAGTGTGAGTCTGAGTGTTGTCCTATATTTTATACCTTTTTCCCTACAAATCCTTATTTAATTTTCTTTTTTCATCTGTTTTTTTTGTTTATATATTTTCAGGATCAAAAAACACAGTGGCCAGTTTTCCTGCTATTTGCGTGATTTTCCTGAATATGTTTTATACCTACATTTATACGACCAGCAGGAAAAATAAAATATCATAAAATTCCGTCGATAGCTAAATCCAAGTGTTTTTGTACAGCTGAGTTAACAAAATGCGCTCAGGGGGTTAAATGTGAATACATCAATATTCAAAAACCAACAGCCACCCTCAAAACACACTAAAAATACAACAACAACAGCAAACAGAAGAAAAAAAACAATTCTTCGGGAATCGAGAATCAGGAAACAACAAACCGGGACTCACCTTTTACACCATTATAAACTAATAGTCATAACGTTGGTTTAACCACCAAATTCAAAATAAACCGGTTCTGTATTGCAACGTTATACAATGTACGAATAGATACAACAACAAAAACAACAATAACACTAACAAACAGGATGACGACAACAAAATGATAGCCTCTGCGCCCTTCGCTGCTTTTATGATGAATGAATAAGCGCGAACAAGTTAAGCCAAACCACCACCCTTTGGATAGGATATAGGGTGCTAGATGGCATGGTGCCTGGTGGTGTTATAGTGGTGTGGAAGAAAATATCAGCCAATCCCTTGCTATCATCATCAACCCCCATCATCCCACTTCCGGTGGTCGTCTTCACCTCGATTTGCGCACGAAACGGAAATTTTTGTTGTTTTCTGTTTGGATTTTGTTTCTGTTTCTGTTCCTGTTGTTGTTGTTGTTGTTCATCCCCGTTGGGAACTATTTGCCCTGAGTACCAAAACAAATTGCGGGATAGTATCAGTCGAACAGGATTCCCATCCAGAAAGTAGTAGGTATTCCCTAAATATATTGTTTCTACTGAATACAAAAGTTGGTAAAAAGTTGCTGAATGTTTCAGAGCAGCAGTAAATGGAGAAAATAAATAAACGAGGACGACTAATACAGAGAAAAGTTTTATGTTGTTGTTGTTTTTTATCGTATTTGTTTGTATGTTTGTTTGTTGCTGAGTGAGGGTGGGCTGCAGGAAGGGTGACTAAATCGTAGAGAACAGGCGAAAAGCGCACATTGAAGAACTTCAGGCAGAGAGCATCATTAATATTAAATTGCAGAGTTTTATATGGAAACGATGTTGCCATTATGTTTTTAGTACTTTGAATATACCTACTAATTCTTTTGTTTTCTTTTTTTATCTTCTGTTGTTTTGTAATGAAGGTGATTTTGAGGATTTTTTGAACGTCGTTCGTTTAAAATGTTTTAGCCTTTAATGCATAAATATTTGTGTATGTATTCTTTTTGGTACTTTTATGGTTGATTTTTGTCTAAATGGCTCTCATTACTAGGACTGAAATCAACAATGATACGCTTAGATTTGCTTTTATAAATTCGACAATACTTGAAAAGATTTTCATATTTCCATAGAAATTTGACTGCATAACGCTTCTTAAATGGAGCCCAACACTGAAATCCTCAACATTTTTATTGTTAATTAACCATTTCCTTTTAGAAATGAGTGTAACAATCTTATTTACTTCTGAAAATGGCGCCCAACGTGGAACTTTTCTACTTTCATTCAATTATAAATAAATAAATAAATTAGGTGGCGCAACAGTCCATGAAAGACCAGGGCCTAGTGACTTACAACTCTCAACCATCCCTGTGTGCGAGTAATGTTGTCAGAGATGGAAGGGACCTACAGTTTATATGCCGAATCCGAACGGCTAGTTTGATAAAGCACTTTTCATGACAAGAATTACTCTTGGAGGATTTGTCAATTCCTCGCAAGAGGCAGTACCCGTGAAAAAAGTTAGGTGGCACAGGCAGGGATTGAACCCAAGATCCCTTGCATGACAGTCCAACGCACTAACCATCACGCTACGGGTACTACATTTAATTACTGATACATTAATCACTGTTTTTATTTGACTTGACCATTATAAACCGAAAAATATGCATTCAGGATATACGCCATCAAATTAAAAGATGGCGCCCAACGTAGGATCTTGTTATACTTACACTGAAATCTTCAACATTTTAGCAATCATTATTATACATTTTTTTCTAGAAATTGATGCAATAGTCTTATTTATTTTCCAAAAATTCAGAAACAAAGAATTTCTTTCACATAAGAATGGCGCCCAATGTGGAACTCTTTTTTCACTTCAGATGATACTTAAGTGCTATAAATTCGATTAATCATGAGAATCATTTGTTTACTTACTAAGTTTTATTTTCATTGCAACCCATACGCATACAGCACGTCGAATATGCTTTGCGCCATCAACATAATGGCGCCCAACGCAAGACCTTATTACAATTATTTTTTGTAACATAGAACATAAAATTGAAATTGAATTAAAAATAAATTGACTTTTGAACTTTTGAAAGGTTGTTTAAATAAAGAAGAACGCATTATCTGGAATTTTTTTTATAGAATTGGCGCCCAACGTGAAACTTTTTTCTGTCAAACTTAAATTTAAATTTATTTTTAGCACCACGACAACACCAACGCAAAATTATTCCTTTATTCCTAGGATACTTTTTCTCCCTACACAAAGCAAAAAAAAAACACACACACACATACATACATATGTACATCACTTTTAATCGTATATTACGCTGGTATGTATGTTGGTCGCTACGCTTCGCTTCGCCTCCCTTCTCTTTTTCTCATATCTCCTGAAGCAAAAATATTGCAAAATCCAGCGCAAACCTTCCAACAACAATCTGGTAATGTACTATAGAATTGTACTTGCTTGTGTTTCTGATTGTAAAGGTCCTTAGAGCAATGATACTCTTATAGCATACCTGTCTCTCACTCTCTTTCCCATTCCCATCATCAAACAGCTCGCTATCTATCTCACTCTAGTCTCTTATCCATTGTTATGCTGTTCATAATAATGTCAGTGGTTAGCTGAAGTGCGGGTGGTGTGATAAGCATAGGTATGGTTTTGGTGGCTGGCAATGGGTGGTGGTGATGGAGGTGAAGGGAGTTGGATGACTGACTCGACTAGTTGACAGCCAGCCAGCCAGCCACCCAGTCAGCTCAGCTACATATACCTCGCTCGTTTGTTCGTTCGGTATGTACTCATCGTAGTAGAGGTTGTTGTGTGTGATGAAAGTCTAAATTGACACTGAGTGGGTGGAAGGGTGGCGGGTGACGGATGAAGGATGAAGAGTGGAAGGCAGCAGGCGGATGACTGTC
This sequence comes from Eupeodes latifasciatus, assembly GCA_920104205.1. Lineage (NCBI taxonomy): Eukaryota > Metazoa > Arthropoda > Insecta > Diptera > Syrphidae > Eupeodes > Eupeodes latifasciatus. The sequence continues at coordinate 159,776,229 of OV049926.1, forward strand.
ATACATACGCTTACGCTATACCATCACATCACCGTTATACGACTATACGGCAGAGAGGAGGTCATGAAAAAACCGTTAAAGCAAAAGCGTTACCATATTGAATTTTCATGGATAACACAAGTTTTGGGGTGGTAGGAAGGGCGACAACTCACAATCCCCACATGAATAGATAGATCTAGATAAATGAACACAAACACATACACATACATAGATACATATTGATATAAACGACGAATATACTGTGAAATAGGATAGAATGGGAGAGGGTGCAAAAGAAGGTGGCTAAGTACAATGTGCACAAGGATTGTCATTTTGTCCTTTTGTAGATTTTCCTTTCGTTTTTGGTTGTTGATTTTTTTTTTCTTCTACGAGTATTTTTCTTTTTTATTTTCTACTTTTTTATTTTTGTTTTGTTTTTGTATCCTGTCATGGGATGTGGAATCAGAAAGGACGACGTTTTGGGGTGGTAGACTGTGTGTATACAACAACGGTGCGATGATGGCTGGATAAAAAGGACGACATTGAGATGGATACGGTGGCAGTGCTTCTTTTGGTGCTGGTGATGGTGATGGTGGTGGTGGTAGGGTATAGAAGAGTCAATCTACCTCCTTTAGTCCTCCCACTCCACCGGATCTTCTCACTGTGTATGTTTAACTGTGTGTATTATAACTTTGGCTAAAGAAACGTATAAACGAATTGGTAATATAAATACAGGACCGAATGACTAGAGGAAGAACGAAGGTGGCAATGGTGGTTGTTGGGTGACTTTTATCCTTCTTAGAGGGAATATTTTAGGTTATGCTTCTTTCTTTGTTGGGTTTTGTGTGTTTTCCTCTTCTATTTTTTTCTTTTTCTTCTTTTTTTTGGTTTTTTTTTTGCTACTTTGCTGAGTTTGTCCTTTTTCTTTGGTCTTTTTGTGTTTGACTATTGTTGGAGTTGTTGAGGAGTTGTTTCGACCCCCTTCCTATATTTTATGGTCGCCACTTATACATTCAGGACTTTTATGAGTCCTTCGAAGGTGTTTTTTTTTTATTTTTATTTTTCGCTCTGTGGGTTGATGGTGGGGTTTTGGGATATTTTTTTTTTTTTTTTTATTTTAACTTTGTCGTCTTTTCTTCGTTGTCGTCTTCGTTATCCTGTCCGTGTGTGTTGGGTTGAATGTTGTTGTCATTGTTGCGTCATCAGAGTAGATTATTTAATATGGGATTGAGTTTTGGAATGGCGATGAATGTGTTGTTTTGGGTGGTGGGGGGTTGGCTGTTGTAGTAGGTATGTAAGCATTATCTTTCTATATCAATGTCCTTTTTATGCAGCCAGTTTTATAGAGGATACAGTATGTTTCACATTCAGTTTGGTTTGGATCGTATATAGTCATTCATTCTTTTTGGGTTTTCTATAGGTGCTATAGTGCTAGTGCTGGTGCTATTGCTAGTGTCCTGCAAGTAGTTGCCAGCTCTTTGCTCGGTGTTGTGTGCTCTGCTCTGCTCTGCCGGTGCTGGAAAGAATGAAGGATAATGGAAAATGTGTTTTATCAGAGGAGGAATTGGATGTGAGAGGATGAGGTGCCGCCGCCGGTTCGTAGTTCGATTTGTAACTGTAAGTATGTACGTACATACCTAGTACTGAGAATCAGTTTGTGTGTATCTTTCTTATCCTTTTTTGTTTTGTTGAGTGAGGGAAAAGAAGAGTGGGAGAAGCGAGGTGGAGGAGGCAGGAAAAGAAGGTTGGTTTGTTGAATTAATGAAAATGGAGGGTAATTTTGTTGTTTTTCTTCGATGTTTCTTTTTCTTAATTTTTTTTTTCTTTCTGCATAGCAAAAGCAGCAGAAGCAGCAGCAGTTCGAGCTCCTTGGCATATCCTTGATGCTGTATGTTTCGTATTTTATGCACGTTAGAAAATTTCATTGTATCTTCGAGCTCGAGAAAGTTCGGTTTTTTTTTTTTGTCTTCTTTTTCTTGAATTTCCTTTGTGTTATGTTTTCTTTTTGGAAGTTCGAGTTCAGCTTCTTACTGGCAAAGGCAATATACAGGCGGGGAGAAGAGTAAGAGGGAAAATAAAGCAGGAAAAAGGACTAAGACCATTCTTCTTCACGAGCTGTTGGCAATTGTAATTTGTACGCGTATAGGTGTTGGTGTGCAGAGAATATCAGAGGTGATAAAAGTCAAGGAGGGAGGCAGTGCAAAGAGGGTGGCGTATGGTATGGTGTTAGTATGAATCTGAAGCTAAAGCTGGGACTGGAGCTGCCAGTGGTGGTTATTTTGATGTTTTCGAGATTGAGAATGATTTTATCTGCGCGTCTGTAGATATTTTAGATTTATGTTTTTTTTTTTATTTCTTTTGATTTTTTTTTCTCTTTCCTCTTCTAGTCTTTCTTTCGGAATAATTTTTCTTTTCATTTCCTTCGTGTGCTTAAAGTGTTTTTTTTTTCTCTGATGGATTTTTATTTTTTTTTTCTTCCCTTCTGTATCACTTTAGATCCTTGTTGTATCTAGTCTACCTCCAATGGTCCCCCTTTTTTCTCATCTTCTTCTTCTCCCTTTTTCTTCAAACAAAAAATATAATGTTGGAAGATTTTTACTCAAGAGTGTCTATGTGGATTTTTGTGTATTATATTTTTTCTTCCAGCACGTGTTGAGGAGATGTGTGTTTCTGTGGTGGGTGGCGGTGATGGCGTTTTTTGGTGGAGCATTTTTATAGTACATGTCAGGATTTTGTTTTATAATGTACCTTTTTTGGGTCCACTGGCTGTTTTTTTTTTTTTTTCTTTTTCATTTTATTTATTTTTATTTATTTTTTGTGAAGTTGCCTTTTTTTTATATAAGAAGATATACAGAAAATACCTCTACCTCACTAAAACAGAGCAATGTAAGTTTGGATTGCTTCGAAGAAGAAAAAAGTTTTGTTTTTATTTTTATTTTGTTCATTCTTTTGTTGATGATGTATGTACGTATGTAGAATGTAGGTATAGGTAGAGGATGAATATGTTTTGTTTTGTTGTTTTGTTTCTAAAAATACATATATTTTAAAAAGCTAAGGATATGCCTATCCTTACGTAGATAGATATGTGTTTTGTAGGTATTGAAGTATTGAAGGCATTGTTTGTGTATATGAGTTTGTATTTTTCTGCTTGAAATGTTAGCGTTTATCCTGTTGAAGTGCGGACTTTTTGGGTCGTTGATTTGTTGTGTGCTGCTTATTATGGGATAGAGTGTGTAACTTAACATATATTTATGTTAGGATAGGAGATTTTCGTCAAGATTTTTTTTTTTTTGTTGGAATATAAAAACAAAGGATTAGAGTTGTTTAAAAGTCCTTCGAAATTTAACGTTGACAATTGGTTCACAAATATTTGATATTTTAAAACAAAAATCAAGATTGATCGAAACTAATTTCAAGCACAAAATTTGCATTCCAGATTTTATCGTTTCGTAAAACTAATTCAATAAAAAAAGGACTTCGGCGTCGATTCAATTCGATATCAAATTCTCACTTCCCCTATTTTTATAAAGAAGACGTTTTTTGAAAAAAAAAAAGATCAATTTTCATTTCACGTGAGTTAAGATTAGAGCAAAAGAGTGAAGTTTAACATATGTATATAAGGAATATGCATATTTGATGACCCTTATCGATTACGCTTTTATTTCACAATTTGAAACTCTAAAACAATTTCAAACACATCGAAAGAAATAATTTAAAATCTGTAAGAAAATTCCGTTTCCTAATAAATGTTGTTCTCTCAAAAAGTTTTTCTATAATCTATATTGTCTTGAGACTTGCTCGAAAAAAAATTTCTTCAGTAAATATTTCTTGGAAAATGTTAATTTATGCTTTGGAAAATCCAAGAAAACCTTCGGAGCAATATTCACCTTTCCATATGTTCAAAGGCACCTTAGGTTTTCTAGTGAACATTTTGTTGATCATATCCCCTTTTTTTCGTAGGACATAAAAATGCTCTTAATTCAAAATTCTAGTTAATTCACCCATGTTTTTTCAATATTCTTAGAATATAATTTAAAAATCAAGCCAATATTGCGAATTTATCACAAGAGACTTTTTATGTAAAGCTTAATTTCAGTTCAACCTAAAAATCTAAACCAAAGTTTAAAATTTTTAGGGCAAACAAATTCAAAGAGAATCAGAGACGTTTCAGAAGATTAAAATAACAGACTTGAGAAAGACATGATGGAATTTTTTTTAATTTAAGTAAAGGTTTTCTAAGAAACGGTCTAATTTAACAAAAAAAAAAAAAAAAAAAACACTTTTTGGGTAGGTTTCATCTTTTGACATTTGACAAATAACGGCATCATTACTGAAAATATCGAGATACATGCTGCAACAACGCATTAAAATTGTTGAAATTTGCTACAAACGAAACAGGCGCATTTGGCTTAAGGGGGTATTCTAGCGTAGAATTTTTAAAAAATCAAAAAATGTTTTTTTTCATATTTCCAAAGTTTAGACCTTCAAGAATATGCGTTTAAAAGGATTTTTTAATATTCCCATTATTTCACAGTGGCATGTTAGCCATCTTTTGTTTTGTCTATATTTTTGTGTTAGATATCTAGTCATATAGTATAGTTTAGGATATAAAATTTAAATACAAATACAACGTACGCCGGGAGCAAGCGTACTCCACAACTTGCTTTACACTTAAGTAACATTTAATTAATTGTTTAAATATTATATACAAAATATTTATTTATTTGCTTTGTCATAATAATAATAATAAAAATAATTATTAATTCATTTATATGTTTATATACATAAAGAAAATTGTGTTTCAAAAGCCTCAATAAAAAAAAAAAAAAAAAAAAAAAATTATTTCACAAGTTAATTGAAGGTCATAGAAACTGGTTTTGAAGGTCATAGAAACTGTTTTGTCCTTTTAGTTTTTAGTTTAGAGGGTAGAACTGCTCGTCTTCATCAGAGAACATCAAATGAGTATTTTGAAGTAGAGGAAGGATTTTTATATGGAGCAGGAATCGCTGATTTAAAATATGTACGTATTCTGTATCATTCTATAAGTAAAATTGTCGGAAACTTGTCTCAAAACTCTGAACGCGTTTTTCTCGAAACTACTTTTTTCGAGCTGGCGGTCAGTATATATCGAGTTCTAATAGACCGATTTACTTCAAATTTGGAGAGGATGTTCTTTATACATTAGTATTTTTAAAAAATTCGGAATTGTTGAAAAATATGCAACAAGAACATTTTTTTTTCAAACTGCTGCCATTTTGTTAAAAAGTTTTTTTTTAACTTATCCAAAAGTGAAACAATAGCGACATCTATAATAATTAAGAATCCGTCTGGTTTTTGTTTTTCAGATCACCAGAAGGGTTGGTAGGATTTTTTTAGACCCCCCACTTTGACTGTTTGTAACTTTGTTAATTTTAATTTTTTTTATTAATTTTTTTATGTATGAACAACAAATCAATAAACAAATGATAAAAAAATTGATAGTAAAAATATTTTTTGTTTCCTTTATACAACGCTTCAAAAACCGGGCGAAATTCATGTCTCTACACTAGAATACCCCCTTAACATCCTCTTTAAAATAAGATAAACATCAATATCTTTTCATGACAAGAAATCTTTCCATCCCTGACAACAGTACTCGCACACAGGAATGGTTGAGTGTTGTAAGTCACTAAGCCACCCAATTTATTTATTTTATTTATAAACATCAATATCTTTTAAAAATAATATTAAAGAATGTAAAATCAAAATGAAACTTCTTGTTGGAAAGCCCTCCCTTTTGTAGTTCGGAAGACACTATCTTGCAATGCTTTTTGATTCTTGAGGTAATTGAAATTTAAGATCTTTAGTAAATATTACCAAACCGTTTTTAAGCAGTTTATAATCATTTTTAACTTTCTATAGAAACAAATCGGTCTGATTTATTGAATTGAAAAGTTTTACATTTCTGGACCAAAGGAATGTAAATCAATGGATTTTAGGGAGATGTCTGTGTGCGTATTTACGTACGTACGTTCGTCTCTACGTTCGGTACCTTTTTTCGTCGTTCATATCTTAAGAACTCGAAGAGATATTGACTTAAAATAAATTTTGTTTTGCAAATAACATCAAAAGTTGTATTACCAAAGCAATTCAAAATAAAAATTTGCCAAATTTGTTTTACCCCTAATATCTCGCGAACCAATAACGCTACCGACTTAATTCTATATTATATATTCTGACGTGATACCAATTTAGTATGAATCCTAAAAAAAAAGAGGCTGGGATGCGACCCACACTGATAACTTCCCATCCCGTCTGTCGATTTGTCTTGCTTAAAAGTTTTTCTATATGTATCAATTTTTATCAAATTTGCGTACTATTTTTTGTAGATTTTATTTTTTTATGAAAAAATGGACTGTTGGATTTTTATAAAAAAAATTACTGAATATCGAAACCAATATTTTCTGTAAAATAAAATAAGTTTGAAGCCAATATTTGTAATTTTTGAAGAGCTATTTGAGTCAAAAGTAAATTTTTACCAACTTTTAGTATTGTTTTTTTTTAGGTTTTTATTTTTTGTAAAAAAAACTGTCAATTCGATTTTCCTCAAAATTGTATCGAATGTTGCAAACAATATTTCTTATAAGTTAAAATTAGTTAGAAGCCATTATCTCAAATTTTTGAAAAGATATTTGAGTCGAAAATCAATTTTTACCAACTTTTATTAATTTTTTTTTTAGGTTTTTATTTTTTGTAAAAAAACTGTCAATTCGATTTTTCTCAACATTTTTCAGAATGTTGAAAACACTATTTCTTATAAGATAAAATAAGTTTGAAGCCTTAATCATAAGTTTTTGAAAAGATATTTGAGTCGAAATTCAATTTTTCCCAACTTTGAGTAATGTTTTTTTTAGTTTTTTTTTTTTATATAAAAAACTGTCAATTCGATTTTTCTCAAAATTTTATCAGATGTCAAAAACATTATTCTTCGTTGCACAAAATTGTTTTGGAGATGAAATCATATTTTGGTCGTAAAATTTTCGAGGTGACAAATTTTTTTTTCAGTTTTTTTGATTTATAAAAAAACCGTTAATTGGATTTTTTCCAAAAATATACTTCTTTTGTATCACGTTACAATATGTAATATAAAATTTAATTCAAGTCTCTAGCGTCATTGGTTCATGAGTTATTTAGGATTAACCAAAATGTTCACCTTTTTTTTAAACTGCTATGGTAAAAAAAAACACCCACGCAATTTTCTTGAGAGCCCTTTCTGCATCTTTCTGCCTTATTATCTGTATAGCAAAATTTATTTGAAGTCGATATCTCTTCTGGTTCTTGAGCTATGGACGACGAAAAAAACCGTCGCGAACGTACAGACGTACGGACGTACGGACGTACGAACGTACGTACACACGCACTCACAGACATCTTTCTAAAAATCTTTTATTTCGACTCTAGGGGCCTTGAAACGTCGAGAAATGTCAAAATTTTCAATTTGACAAATCGGACCCATTACAATAACTTCCTATGGGAAGCTAAAAATGGATATTAACAAAAATACAGTGCCGTTCGAAAATTTTTAGTCAAACTTTGTTTTTCGATTTTTTTTTTCGAATTATGTTAAATGTGTTGGAATAAGAACATATTTTTTAATGAGGTTTTGTTTTATAATGTGGTTCAAATCGTTTCATGATACAATAAGAATTTTGAGATTTTTTTAAAATGGTCACGGAAGCAAAAAGTGATTATAGCGAAAAATGAATTTTTTAGTTACCTGCCTCATTTTTAAGGATTAAAGAAAAATACTTTATTGGTGCAGTTTTTTGTTTTTTTTTTTTTTGTATTGCTTCTCAGAAACATGTTGCACTTTGTTGGACCTCCTCTTGATTTTATTACGGCTGCACATTGAACGAGATAGGTTTTTCCATGTGTATGCAAGTATCGAGTTCCAGGTCCGGGTAGGTAGTTTTTTCAATTAATCAACTGACTCTGGGTGCTTCTTCGCAACCTAAAGTTTCATTATAGACCAAATATTCTCAGTTCGATTAAGATCTGGACTGTAGGGAGGCCAACTTAGTACATCAATACTATTTTAGTACTTTTTAACCTTAGAAATAAAAAAAATCCAAATATTATTTTTAGTCATAAAAGTTTTTTTTTTTTTTTTTTAAGCTTAATATTAGTCAGTCATGATAAAAATAAAAACAAGTTCATACTTACAATTTTGGCTGTATGACAAGAAGCATTGTACTGTTAAAAAATGAAACTGGAAGTGTCCCCAAAAATCTCTAGCACCGTGAGCTCCAGAACTCGAAGGTGAACTTTTGTATTGACTTTGGATTCTAGAAAGCTTATTCTACCTTTTTCATCTCCAGAGAAGCATCCCCACACTTTCACATCTTCAGTTTTGAGGAGCATCCGCAAAATGCAATCAGAGCTTATAGTCTTTCTTTCAGTTCTTTTTGCGCAAGGATCCTCCCATCTCTAACATGGGGCTTGAATTTTGATTCGTCCGAAAAGATGACAATGTTCCACATGTCTTGAGTAAAATTTAGTTGCTCCTGAGTCCAGAGCAATCGTTTATCTTTTACTCTTTTTGGAAAATCCGGCTTCAGTACCGGCTTGAGTGCTCTAAATCCAGCTTTCACGGTTTTACTTTGACCAAACTACTTTGCCTGTAGGTCAATACAGATCGTTTTTAAGGTCCACCGATGTCCTGAACCGATGCCGACGACTGTACAACACCAAAAAACGATATTCCACTGGAGTCCCTGAACCTTTTTTCCTGCTAGTAGTCCCGGTCTCATGATATTTTTTCAAATTTCATACCACAGTTTGTTGTGTAATATTCAGTGTCTTAGAAATTTCACGTGTTATCAAATTGAGACGTGACAGACACAAAATATTGGCTTTATGTTCCGAACTGATTTTTCCCATTTTTTTCCACAAAATCACTTTGATTGGTATTGGACGGCACGAGTACGATAACTTTGGCGCCAAGATATAATAACGGTTTTTGGTAGAGGGGCTTAATACAAGCATTTTTTACTATGGGAGTGGGGGTCTATGTCCCCCCGTTTAGGCGGGAGGGGCAATTTAAAAAAATTATTATTTACAATGGAAAAAAATAATTAAAAAATAACGGTGATACTTACACTTAAATTTTATACATTTTTTTAAAGCCAATATTCTGTTTTATTAGTTTTATTAGTTTTTAATTCAAGTCAAAACTATGCGTAGTTTTTGAAAAAATTAATTTTAAACTCAAAATTTGAGTAAAAAAAGTTAAAAAAAAAAGGTTTAAAGTGTAATTTTTCAATACTTCAAGATTATCTACCATTGTTTTTATTTCAGAATTTATTGCTCTTATTTGTTTTTGATCAAAAACTGAAAACTAGATGATTTTATGTCTTTTAGTTTTTGAGAAAATTAAAAATAACCACAACTACTATTTTAATTTAATTATTTTTTTTTTGCTTGAGTGGTCTTATTTTGATAGTAATAATGGTAGGTGCGAGTTGGGTGTATGCAACAGTGGGATCTGCTTGGGAACACTACAGGATTTGGGGTGGGTGCAAGTTGGAGTGTGTGCAAGGTGGGGAGGGTTCAAGGTGCGGTGGGTGCAAGATGGGGTGAATGCAAAGTTTCTTTTGCATTTAAATAAGCTGGATTTAAGAAAAATTAATTTACCCTAGGTATATCTTAATCCATATTCAATTATTACTATCAAAATAAGACTACGTTTATACTTAAGCAAGGAAAAAGTAATATTTTTGTTGGTAATTTTCAATTTTCTCAAGAACTAGAAGACATAAAGTCATCTAGTTTTCAGTTTTTGATCAAAAACAAATAAGATGAATGAATTCTAAAAAAAAAACAGTAGATAATTTGAAAGTTTTAAAAAACTACACTTTAAACCTTTTTTTTAATTTTTTTGCATACATTTTTAGTTTAAAACAATTTTGTTCAAAAACTATGCATAGTTTTGACTTGATTTAAAAACAAGTTAATAGACAAAAATGTTGGCTTTAAGAAAAGGTATAATACTTAATTGTAAGTATTACCGTTATTTTTAATTATTTTTTTCCATTTAATATACATATTTTTTTAAATTGTCCCTACCGCCTAAACGGGGGGAGATAGACCCGCCTCCCATAGTAAAAAATGCTGTTCTATACAAATCCGTCATTAAACTTTGTCGCCAAAGTTATCGTACTCTCCCCTATTGGACTATTATCACGAGTCAAATGCAGCTCTTATTGAAAATAACATCAACTTTTATACATTGTTTGAATGACATGTTGCTACCTAGTGCAAAAAAAAACCCGTAGAGTTCCTAAATTCCAAGAACTGATCTTGAAAAGGGTAGTAAAATGTTTGACCAACATTTTTCGAACAGCACTGTATATTGAAATCAAAACTATTTTATCATATGTGACTCGGTCTATAAAAAGGTAGCTTATGACTCACAAACAAAATTTCGACAAATCAGCTGTTAAAGGTAAACAATGCATTTTGTCAGGTTCTCCGTTGTTGTTCTCCTTCCTTCCCACTGCCCATCAGTGTAGTTCGTTGTTTAAGGTTACCAAGTGAGATGCAGTGTTGCTTTTGCGTTGTTAGCGTTCAATCCTTTTTTTTCATTTTCAATTCCATGTATTATCTTCATTCTGGATTTTCAATAAAATTCTGCTTTTCTTTCATTTGTGCTCTTCTTTATCTACATTTTAAGTGCACTTCTAAGCAAGTTAGGACTTTATGGTCTTCATTTAAGTCTAAAACTAACCTTACCAAAGAAAAATTGAAACATAATTTTTTGAATCATAGTCAACCTTTTCATGGGCCGGTTCACAAACATATAATAAATATTCTTCTTAACTTTAAGTTAATTATTTAAAAAATCTAATTGACGACTTTTTTCAAGTATCATGAGAGCAAAGAAAAATATTGACTTCCAACTTCTTTTTATCTTACACAAAATGTTGTTATTAATATTTTGTAATACTTTTAGAAACACTGACAGACTGACACGAATGGGAAGTTATCACTGTGAGTCGCATCCTAGCTTCTTTTCATCTTTTCCATAGTAGCTCAGCAAATAAGACTTGTTGGACATTTATGAACAGTTCTTTAGTTTTTGTTAAATGAATGAAAGTTAATCCAAACTTAAGAAATTCAAATTATATACATATCTATTTAAAACTTTATTTCTGTAGACAATCGAATCCTTAAATCATCATATATCCCCTTCTACTGGGGAGAGTACGATAACTTTGGCGACAAAGTTTAATGACGGATTTGTATAGAACAGTTAAAAACAAGCATTTTTTACTATAGGAGGGGGGGTCTATCTCCCCCCGTTTAGGCGGTAGGGGCAGTTTAAAAAATATGTACATTAAATGGAAAAAAATAATTAAAAAATAACGGTAATACTTATAATTAAGTATTATACCTTTTTTTAAAGCCAACACTTTTGTCTATTAGCATGTTTTTAAATCAAGTCAAAACTATGCATAGTTTTAAAAAAAAAATTGTTTTAAAGTCAAAATTTGTGCAAAAAAAGTTAAAAAAAAGGTTTAAAGTGTAATTTTTCAAAACTTTCAGATTATCTACTGTTTTTTTTTTATAATTCATTGCTCTTATTTGTTTTTGATCAAAAACTGAAAACTAGATGACTTGATGTCTTCTAGTTCTTGAGAAAATTGAAAATTACCAAAACAAAATATTAACGTAGTCTTATTTTGATAGTAATAATTGAATATGGATTAAGATATACCTAGGGTAAATTAATTTTTCTTAAATCCAGCTTATTTAAATGCAAAAGAAACTTTGCATGCACCCCATCTTGCACCCACCGCACCTTGCACCATCCCCACCTTGCACGCACTCCAACTTGCACCCACCCCAAATCCTATAGTGTGCCCAAGCAGGGGGGTTGCAGGGGGGCAGCATGCCCCCCCAAACAGATGCCACTGTTGCATACACCCAAACTCGCGCACACCTTACTGTTGCATACACCCAAACACGCATTACGCATACGCAAATACCATTATTACTATCAAAATAAGACCACTCAAGCAAAAAAAATTAAAATAGTAGTTGTGGTTATTTTCAATTTTCTCAAAAACTCAAAGACATAAAATCATCTAGTTTTCAGTTTTTGATCAAAAACAAATAAGAGCAATCAATTTTAAAATAAAAACAATGGTAGATAATCTTGAAGTATTGAAAAAGTTACACTTTAAACCTTTTTTTAACTTTTTTTACTCAAATTTTGAGTTTAAAATTAAATTTTTCAACTACGCATAGTTTTGACTTGATTTAAAAACTGGCTAATAGAACAGAATGTTGGCTTTAAAAAAATGTATACAACTTAATTGTATGTATCACCGTTATTTTTTAATTATTTTTTTCCATTTTAAATAATAACTTTTTTAAATTGCCCCTCCCGCCTAAACGGGGGGAGATAGACCCCCCCTCCCATAGTAAGAAATGTTTGTATTAAGACCCTCTACCAAAAACCGTTATTATATCTTGGCGCCAAAGTTATCGTACTCGTGCCCTTCTACTAGACTTCATATATTTTTCCAAAGGGTAAAGGTTAAATTTGTCCATTATTAGTGGATGAACTTATTTAAATATTATCCTTTTAATATCATGTTTTCCTATTTATAATGGAATGTCACTCATACGTGGGTGTAACGTTGGTTAATTCTTCAAATTGACCGAAATAACAAGTTGTCTTTTATTATATTTTGAATTTAATATATTAAATAGATAAAATTAAGTGCTTTTAATTTAAGAATCAATTAATTTTACCAACAAAAAAGAAACACACACACATTTGATACTTAGAAGCTCCCTTTGAAATAATATAATATTTTACAAATCAACCCTTTCAAACTACATAGTGTTGGAGTATGAAGATGTACAATGTATACTGTATAGATACATATTATATGTATATGTAAAGTACATATTTGCCCTTCTTATCCACCAATAAATCTACAATAATCGTCTCTTGCTTATTAATAAAGCAAAATCTGCTTGTGACACATTCACAATCAACAACATCTTGCAACAGTTCCATTGTTCTCAAATATTGTCTCTATTGAGGATTAACTTTGCATGAATCCCACCAAAGCAACATCAACAGAAACAGAAACAGCAACAACAACAACAGTAACAGTAACAACAACAACAACAACAAAAATGCCACATTCACTCTGACTCTCCTGATGCTTTATTCTGATCGCCGTCTGTTTGCTTTTGTCTCTTTCGGTTGATTTTAGTCACCCTTTTACAATACACCAAAACATATCATTCCAGACCGAACGAGCGAGACCCAAGCCAAGCCAGGCCAAGCCAAGCCAAGCAAAGCAATGGCTTGCTGCCCCCATAACAATCCCCGCGTGCCCTCACAGAAGCAGTTCCCCTTTAGGCTATACGAACGACGACGACGGACGACGAACGGGACGGATACGGATCTGGATACAGCTTACTATGCTTCTACCACCATCGCCATCGCCATCGCCATCATAATCGAAAGGACGAAGAAGTCGAGAGTGTTATGCTTGTATACATTACCGCACACTGTATTATTATGTGATCCGTAAATTCTTATTGTTTTAGCCTCTTGGTACCGTTTATTTGCACCCGGCTCAGAATGGAGCTTGCTTGTTTTGATGCCGTTGAAGTGGGTGGGCGCTCACCCCGGTTGAACAAGACGAGGGTGGTTGATGATGAATTTGGGGGTAAAGAGTGGTTGTCATGTGGAGGTCCGTTCGTTCGTCGTTTGTTGGTCTGTCGGTTAGTTGGTTGGTTGGGTTGAGTTGGGTTGAGTTGAGTTGAGTTGAGGTCGCTAGTGGTTCATTGTTTCATTATTGGTGAATCGCTTTTGTCCGGTCACACAGAAAACACCGAGTAGTTTGGGGGTGTGACACATAATGTTGTTGCCTCTAGTACACAGTATAGAAGAAGACTGAGTGTTGCCAAAGCCTTTGTTTTCGATGAAATTTAATTAAGCTACTTTTGGTTAAACGAAAACTAATGGCATGGATTGGTTTTGTGTGTATTTGGTGTGTTTGGAACACATATAAGTCATTTGCATATATTAGAATAGGGGATTAGGTGGAGATTGTTTCCTGTGGTGTGGCCGTGTTATTGGTGGTGTTGCCTTTATAGTCACACTCCAGACATCACACTGATGATATACTTGATGAAGCTAAATTCAAGATAGAGAGACGAGAAAGGGAGATGTGAGATGTACTCTGTACATAAAGGATAATGATGAAAGTAAGTGTTTTGCTTGAGTGCATCGTTATTGTGTATAATAATTATATGAGTTTGTATGGTCCAGTTAAGTACATATGGGTAATTAAGATAAATGTCAGTGTTTAGGCTTTTCAGATGATTATGTTGTATATACCAGTTGCAGCAAAGTGCAGTGTAAAATATCAAGGCATACCAATTTTGGAAAATCAAATTTTCAAGATGACTTTATTTTGTCTACTCTAGGTATATATACATAATAAATTGAGTTAACTTCTTATGAAGAAATTAACTCTATTAAGATGTTTAATTAACTCAAAAACATTTTATTTCAAGAATTTTCTTTGGTAATCTAGAATGTAGGAACCGATACTTTCTACGTAAAGCATTTGATAGGTTATAGTTACAGAGTTCAAAATGGAACCAGTTCGAGTGATTGTGAGGGAAATCATACATTTTGTGGAGGACAACGAGCATCAGTGATAGATTATGCACACGGAAAGAATTCTTAGATCAGATCAAGAAAAATAAGTTACAAATCACGAAAAATGAATCCAGTTTTGGACCTTGGCTTCGAAATAAGTAAATTGCTACTTTTTGTTTGCAATTCCATAAAATGCGCAAAATGAAGATATTGACACTCAAAAATCATATTTCACTACATTTGAGTAGCAATAATTCGACCGAGGGAATCAAATATTTCATACAGCGAATTGCAATTTGATATCAATGCTTTACCTTCTAACATAAATAACTTTTTTATATAAAACGTTGGTGGTTTACGAACAAATATTAATAACCTTCGCCTAAATACATTATCATGCCAATACGAAATCCTAACGTTTACTGAAACTTGGCTTAATAATAAATTTCATAATTCTGAACTTTTTGATACTAATAATTATTCAGTCTTCCGCAAAGACAGATGTTTAAAAAAAAAACAAATCTAACAAGAGGTGGCGGTGTAATGATTGCTGTTAGCTCATCATTCTCCTGCTTCGAAATTAATCTTCCTTCGTCATCTTCAACTTTACCATTGAGCTTCGACATTGATCAAGTCGCTGTGAGAGTTCTAATCAACAATAGTTGTGACTTAACTATATTCTTAAGTTATATTCCACCAGGTAGTTCTCTTGAATTATATAAAATCCATATAAATAATTTTAGTGATATTATTAAATTATTAAATAGTAATCAACATGTAATTATTCTGGGCGATTTCAACCTGGGCAATATAAACTGGGTATGGGATCCTGATGAATTATGTCTATTTGCATCTAATATTAGTAATGAATGTGAATACGAGGTATCAGATTCTTTTTCAGAACTAAATCTTACTCAAATAAATAATTTTAAAAATAGTTTAAATCGTATACTTGATCTCATATTTATCGATAGTGAAATTGTTGCTGATGTCAAAAATTGTAACTATCCTATTTTTAAAAATAGTATTCACCACCTAGCCTTAAGTGTTAAACTTAGTTTTTATGACTATTTTAAACCTGTAATGGGAAGAGTAGTCAAATATGATTTCAAAAAATCTAATTTTGAAGGACTAATTAATCATTTAAATTCGGTTTCTTGGAGCTATATCGTTCATAATTATGAGCTCGTGGATGCATATAATTTATTGCTGGGGACAATTAAAGAAGCAATAAACTTCTTTGTACCTAAAGTCGTTGTCTTTAATAATTCAAAGCCGCATTGGTGGAATAAACGTTTATCAAACTTAAATAACCAAAAAAATAAATCGTATAAATTATATCGAAATTCCGTCAATGATATTGCACTCCGGAGTAACTATCTACGTCTTCAAAAAGAATTCGATTTTTTACATAAATTTTTGTAGATACAAGGATTATCTGTGTCGTACTGAATCCTGCTTGAAACAAAATAGTAAACATTTTTGGTCGTACATAAATAACAAAAAATGCTCTAACGGGATACCAAATTGCATGCAGTATTTAGGGACTACATCAACTAACATAAAAACCATATGCAACCTCTTTGCAAATTTTTTTCAATCGGTTTACTCCCCTCAATATGTTCCTCAAAATTATTCATCAGTTATAAGTGATAATTCCATCAATATAGGCAGCTTAAACTTAAGCTGCAAAGATGTTGAGTCAGCTCTAAGGGATCTCAATGATGATAGTCAACCGGGACCTGATGGCATTCCTCCAATTGTATTGAAAAACTGTGCTGTTGCTCTTTCAGGGCCATTAACTCTACTGTTCAATGTTTCTCTCGAAGAGGCCTTTTTTCTTGACGATTGGAAAATTTCCTATATTATTCCTATCCATAAATCTGGCTCTAAACAGGATGTTTCTAATTACCGTCCTATAAGTAAATTGTCTACGATTCCCAAAATTTTCGAGAAAATAGTTTATGATAAATTAACATTTATTCTCAAAGAAACGATTACGCCATCTCAGCATGGATTTATAGCTGGAAGATCCACTACAACAAACCTATCTATTTTTTGTAACCAAATCACTAGAAATCTCGAAAATGGTTTTTAAACTGATGTAGTCTTTACGGACTTTTCGAAGGCTTTCGATAGGGTCAACCATTTTATACTATTAAAAAAGATGGAGTCTATCGGATTCCATTCTAATAGTTTAAAATGGTTTGCGTCCTATCTCATAGGTAGAACACAGTTTGTCCGCGTTAATGATTTACTTTCTCAAGTAATTCATGTAACCTCTGGTGTTCCTCAAGGAAGTCACTTGGGACCCCTTCTATTCCTGATATTAATCAATGACATACCAACGGTTATCAACAATTCTCTCTGCCTAATGTTTGCGGATGACATCAAAATTTTCCGCTGTATCAAAGCCTTGGACGATTGTCTTTTACTTCAAAGTGACCTTGAGCGCTTATCTGTATGGTGCACTGCTAACCAGCTTTTCTTAAATGTTTCTAAATGCCAATCTTTATCTTTCTCTCGTAGCCTTAGTCCAATTTGTTTTGAATACGAAATAAATAAAACAAAACTTACTAAGCTTAAAGAAAAGAAAGACCTAGGTGTAATATTTGATTACAAACTAAACTTCAACTCCCATATTGATTTTGTTGTTGCCAAAGCAAATACTATGCTAGGGTTTGTGGTTCGCAACTCAAAAGAGTTTAAAGATCCATTTACCCTTCGGTCATTATTTTATGCTTATGTGAGATCTTCTCTAGAATACTGCTCAGTAATTTGGAATCCTTTTTATAAAACTCACTGTTTAAGGATTGAAAAGATTCAGAAAAAATTTTCGGTAATTGTAGTTCACCGACTAAATTGGAACATTGAAATGCCTCCTTATGAAACCAGATGTAAACTGCTTGGTCTAACACCACTTGATATTCACCGTCGGTATTTTTCAGTGGTGTTCATACGTGATATTATTACTTCACATATAAACTGCCCTTTACTTTTGTCCTTAGTCGATATATATGCTCCGTATAGGCAAACGCGATCTTGTACTCTATTTCATGAACCGTATCATAGAGTAAACTATGGTTTCAATGAGCCTCTAACTCGATGCATTAGAGAATCTAATATCATTTGTAATCATGTTGACTTCTTTTCCTACCATAGTCGAGAATCTTTTAAAAAATATTTATTATATTTATTACTTAATTCCTACACTGGTGGTTCAAGTTTTAGCCTAACATAATAAGATATTTTAATTTTTATTTCACTTCTTTATTACTAAAATTAAAACCTTGTTTCAGTAGTCTGTAAGATTATATTTTATTTGTTAATTATATTATACTAGCTTTTTACCCGCGGCTTCGCCCGCAGTGGAGAAATTAAATAAGTATGAGAGATAAAGGGTAAGAGTATAATAATAGAAATGAGTCAATATAATAACTAAATTTTATTGCTTGGCTGAGATCAACAATTTTTAAAAATTACTACAGACAATGAAGTTTCAACACCTTAGTATATGCTTATTGAAATGCAACAACAAATGTTAAAATATATTTCACCGTAACAAATATAAATAATTCTGAATTCTAACAATTTAAAAAAAAAATACAAAGTATTAATTTAATATATTTTTATAGACAATGTTATAAGTTTTCCCGTCGGGTGCAAATATGTGTAAATACCGGGCATTAGATACACGTGAACAGGCTACATAAAGTTGACCATGAGAGAAGCATGGGCTTTCTAAATGCACTCCTGCTACCTGTAATGTTTGTCCTTGTGCTTTGTTTATAGTAACAGCAAAGCTAAGCTTGACGGGAAACTGAACCCTTTTAAATTGGAATGGAAGGTCAGTGGAAATAATTGGTATCCGAGGTATTATAACACTATTTCCCTTACCGACACCTGTTAAAATAGTAGCACCAAGTATGTTCTGTCCCAATTTTGTTATCCGAAGCTTTGTTCCATTACATAGCCGAGGAGCATCTAGATTTCGCATAAGCATTACTGGTACATTTAGTTTCAATTGAAGTTTATGTGACGGTACACCCGATAGTTCAAGTGAATTTAAAAACTCCACAGGATATGAAGTACTTAGTTCGGTATCCATAATTGTATCCATTGACAAATATTCCTTCATTTCTCCTTGAACCTCGTTTAAAATGTCAGTGTTGATCCTATTTACAATTTCATTTCTTGGTGCTAATATTGCTCTTGCACACAACCACTGATCACTACACAAATTTTGTTGCAATTCCGGAAAAAACATTAGCAATGAGATCCACACATGACGATATTTTGACAAACAATTTTGGAATTTTTTCAAATAAAAGCAGAGTAAGAATTAACATCAGCGAGTAAGATCTAAAATAATAAAGTAACAGCTAACCACAAAAATTACGGATAACCTCAAAAATGTGAATAGTATTATACTGCATGTAACGACAGAAGAAAATAACAATAAATATAGAAAAATTAGAAACAGTTGAAACTATATTCAATTGAATTAGATATTGAATTAGATATTGTCGTCACCGTCGGTAATACAGTGGGTTGGTATTACAGTATTCAGGGTTAAAACTTCATTACTATGATGCTAGATGATGCTAGATTGCGTTGAAGTAGCTAAATTTGACGTTATTTTGACAAACAATTATCTTATTTTTCGTAAAATTTTTTTATTTTTTTTTTAATAAAAAGTATCCTATGTTACTTCTAATACCTTCAAGAGTGTATGTGCAAAGTTTCATGATGATCGGTAAAGTAGTTTTTGCGTGAAAGTGTAACAAACAAACTTACATTCGCATTTATAATATTAGTATGATTAATCTGCTTGATGAAATAAATAAATAAATAAATTTGTATCAATTTATTGTTTGTTTTTATCGTGAATTTCAGCAGGAGTTTGTAGATTGAAATTGTTTTTTTGTAGATTATGATTCGTTTTTTTTTTAATACCTAATCACACAAGTGGCAAATTTCAACCCGTGTTTTCTTAGACTGCGACAATATACATTAGTTTGCAAATGAAAACTAATGTTTTGCTACTTCTTTTTTTTTTAAATTGCAACTTTTGAGTTGTAATTTGAAACAGGTTATTCTGCAGTTTGGAAATGGCAGTCACAGTTTTGATAATTAGTTATCTTTAAATTGCAACTTTTGAGTCGTAATTTGAAACAGTTTCTGCAGCAATTTGTAGCTTTTAAAGATTAATTTACTTTCCATTTTCAAGCAATCATGTAGAGATTCAAGAACAATTTTTTTTGGAAAATCAACAATCTTCATTAGTAATTTACAACATAAACTTATTCTAATAAATATGATTTAAAATCATGAAAAATATAAACCAGCATAAGTGCATATTGCAGCTTGAATATTTATATTGTGATTGTATTTTATTGATTTGAGAATTGAGAATGCTTAAATCACCGCATACATTTCGCAAAACAAGATTAATGAGTAGTCAAAATAAATTATTCCCCTTAAATAGTAGATTGCGACTCAAAAGTTGCAATTTACTTTCATTTCAACAAGCTCGAATTATAACCTTTGATAATAATCACCAAATTATAAAATTTTGTATTTTACGAAGATTTGAATGCTGAATTACAACTTTCTCATTCATTTTAAAATAAAATCGTTTCGATTTGCTAAAAAAAGGGGTTTTCGTAAATTGCAACCTAAAATTTAGCAATTAGTGTTTTTTCAATTCTCTCCGTGCAATTTTAGGTGAAGATTGGGAACCTTTTGTGAAAGACTTAGAGATCAAAGAAATCCCATACTCGGATCATTTTCCAGTGGTTGGTTGGTTTTCCTAATGAAGAAAACTGTAACACGCTATTACTTCCTGGACTCAAATGGAATATCTCAAGAATACAGGCATATAGACAACAACTTGATTTGAAACTTCAATCACACCAAAATGTAGACTTCCCCTATGTTAGAGCAAATTATAAAGTCATCTTACCCTCAAGAACAAGGCTGTGGAAAAAGGAGCAAATTTATAAAGGAGCCTTGGTTTGATGAAGAATGCCAAAAAGCCCGTAAGAAATCCTTTGCATGGTTGAGAAATTTCCGGAATTCCGAAGGATTATTTAGAAGAAACTACTTAGAGGCCAACTCTCAATATAAAGAGCTATGTAAAAACAAAAAGAAGTATTATGAAGAACTGCAGGCATCTAAACTGGCAACCTGCAAAACCGCCACCGATTTTTGGAAACTTGCGTGGGAATTGAATGGTAAACAATTCGCAGTGCATAAGAAACTATGTGCAAACATTCTATGCACTCATTTCATAGAATTATTGAATCCAAGCAGCATTCAAACAAATTGGCACTATGCGATACCTGGATTCAACAACGAAATCCTAGATACGGAAATTAACCTTCAAGAGGTGGAATTAACTCTAGGATCTCTTAAAGATGGAAAAGCAGCGGGTGCAAATGGTATTCCTGTGGACTTCTATAAATACGGAACAGTCATGTTAAAAGAACGTCTGGTAATACTTTTTAATGGAGTATTTGAGGGGCATATTTCCGTAAATGAATTTCGAGACGCTATAATCTTCCCGATACACAAAAAAGGATCCTTGTTGGATGCAGCGAACTATCGTGGAATTTATTTTCTTAATTCGACTTATAAGATTTTTACAACCTTGTTACAAAAGAGACTCACAACGTGGATTGCAGATCAGAACCTGTTAAAAGAGACTCAAGCAGGCTTTAGATCAGGATACTCTACAATAGATAACATTTTCATTGTCAGGAGGCTAGCTGAAAGCTTTATTAAACAGGGAAGAAAATTGTATGCATTCTTTATTGACTTCACAGCAGCATTCGACTCAATCAACCGAGGTGCTTTATTCTACAAGTTATATGGTCTAGGCTTGTCTCTGAAGTTCGGACGCGTTCTATAAGAGCTGTATAGAGGAACACAGGCTGCAGTGTGGAACGGAGTAAGACAGGGGTGTACATTGAGTCCCATCTTGTTTTCGCTCTTCATAGATGACCTTGTAGATTACCTTCCAGGTGGTGTTGATTTAGCAGGATTTCGTATTAAGGCATTAATGTTTGCTGATAATATAGTAATTTTTGCGTATTCCCCAGAAACACTACAACTTATGATAAATAGAGTATACCACTACTGCTGTCTTTGGAACCTTACAGTCAATACTCAAAAATCTAAGGTAATGATCTTTAAGAAAGGGGGTGGACGAAATGCTTCGAATGAAAAGTGGAATTCCAACGGAGAAGATATAGAATGTGTTAACGAGTACAAATACCTAGGAGTAATTTTTTCAAGAAACCTGAATTTGGAGAAACATTTTAGCGAGAAACTACAAAAGGCAAAAACTGCTATTAATATTTCATGGAAAAGATGCTTCATGAACGAAAACATAGCTCACAGTAGTAAATATAAGGTATTTGAAGCAGTTGCAGAAAGTATCCTTTCTTTCTTATTTACAAGGTTATAGCAGCGGTAGATGAGAAGTGTAGAGCAGAATATGCAGCGCAAGCAGCTGGGTCCTTGTTCAGAAGAACTTACAGTAGGCTCAACCATAATCTCGCAGAAAGGAACTACTTCCATGATAATAATAATGTAAACGTCATTGCTAAAATGGTCAAGTTAAGCAGCGAACTACTCAACCTGAACTTCATACCGCACAGACCCGATTTACCACTGGAGTTTACTATTTGTAATTTATCAAAAAGAGAGAACGTTATACATTTCGTCGGAATGTGAACGAAACTAGAAGAAATATTCTTGGAAGTGACTTTTTATCAGACGAACAAGTTCTTAGTATGCTGAATGAGATGGATGTCTCCAAGCTCTATAACTATTGCAAAGTTGCGTTACGATATACATTGATCCAGAATTATAAACGAAGACTTCTGACGCTTGAAATTTGATAGTCATTTATTTTTTTTTTCTTTTTTTTTAAATTGGCCTTTTTAAAATGTTTTTTTTTTCTTTTTATTGTTTTTTTTTTGTTGTTAATTACAGTAATTTAATTTATTAAAGTTGTCAATCTGGCATACGGCAAATGCCATGCTATTCTGATTTTTGTAATATAATATTCATGTAATAATTGTAAAATAATCTTTAAATCAATAAAAATCAATTATCTATCTATCTAGTTACAAAGAATTAACATTTTGAATCAATTCCAGTCTTTTGCTCCCAGGAATTTCTTCAGCCCAATTATGAAAATTCCCGGGAAACTATTTCTCGCGGAACTAAAATCCTCCTATTCCTAATGTTTGAGAAGACATTTATCCCCTTTATATTAAAACTAAGAAAATTTAATCTTTGAACCATTTTATTTGGAAAAAAGTAATGATTCGCGATTTAGATTTAGAATTATTTCTATATTTTTTTTTGAAGAGAACCCAAAGTTCAAAAAAGTTCAAAAATCTAGAAAAGGCGAAAGAAATAGAAATTCTTGTCAATTTTTCACTTAAAACATGACAGAAGGGAAAATGGAAACACATCCCAGGGAAAAATTATTAAGAAATGGTCTGCTTACAATATTGAAATTAAAATGGAAAAAAGTATCAGTTGAGAAATTTAAAGCTTTTATTTGTGTTTTTTTTTTATTTCTTGCAGAATTAGTTTCTAAAAGAGCTTACGAGGGAAATAAATAATTTCGACTTTATATCGGGAATTGTAACTTCTTTGGAAAAATTTGTTCCCTTTTAAATTAGCTTGATATCACGAATCTTCCTCGTAATAAATTTCTATGAAATGATATCCAAATTTTCCAGGAAACATTATTACCGCCTTCAAAAACAATCAGAATTTTGATCACCATTTACGTTCCCATTGTTTGAATATTTCCAGCAAAATGTTTATACTCTTAGCAATTTTTAATATTAAATATTCAAAGTTTTATTAATAGAATTTATTTTTCAAACAATGTTTAAAATTTGTTCAAGTTTATGCTTTATAAAATAAGAATTTCAGTAAATAGTTTTTCATTATTTTACGTATTGTTTCTTTTTTAATTCTATTGGCTTTTAAGACTTTCACAACTTTTTGGGACATATCAACCTCCTAAATTCTCATTTTGATTATTAAGGTTGTTTATTTTATATTTTGAATTAACATCAATGCAGCGAACTAATAAAAAAGTTTTACAAAATATCAATAACGTCCGATAAAAAAAGTTTAATAATTTCAGTAGGAAACCATTTGTTGGTTTTGTGAAAAAATTTGTTAATTAAATTTTTCTAAAAAAAATACAAGTTAACAACAATAATTTGTATATAGTAAAAAACAAAATAACTTCGATTGTTTTTCTTCCCGAGATATTTTTGTAGAATACTAATTTTTACCAATTTTTATTCAAAGTTTTTAAGGTTTGTATATCTTATAGAAAAATGTCGATTGGATTTTTCGAATAAAATTTCGTTATGTTAAAAAAAAACTGTTCCTAAAAGTATTATCAAATTTAAAAAAAAAAAACAATGTTTTTAATAAGATATAATTCATTTGAAGCCAGTTAATTTGTTGAAAAGTTATTCGAAAATCAATTTTTACCAACGTTATACATTTTAATTAGGTTTATATTTTTGTAAGAAAACAGTTAATTCGGTTTTTCTAAAAATGTTGCCAGATGTCAAAAACCGCATTAAATTATTTTAGAGATCATATTATTTTGTAAACTATCATTTATACTAATTATTTTTCAGTTTTTTTTCATTAAAAAAAAAAAACTTAATGTATTCCAATTCGATATCACGTCACAATGTATGATAAAAAAATTAATCAAAGTCACTAGAGTTATTGTTTCGAAAGATATTTAAGATCAACCAAATTTTGCACTTTTTTGTTGCTTTTTAAGTTGCTATAGCAAAAAATAAATCCATTTAATTACTTGGTGCACGTTTTAATGTTCTTATATATAAATCAAAATTTATTTGAAGTTGACATCTCTTTTGGCTCTTGAGATATGGCTGACAAAAAAGTCATCCAGAAAGTTTATACACACACACACAGGGGCATCTCTCTTAAAATTTTTGACTTAGATTCTAGGGATTTTTGAACGTCAAGAAATGTGAACTTTTTCAAATTGGATCAAATACAATAACTTTCTATGAGAAGTAACAAAAAACACTCATACGCCACAGTGTACCTTTTAAAATATCACTTTTAAACATGATAAAGGAGTAATTATGTAATGAAACAAATGTATTTAAAAAACCGTTTTGAGACAGTTTTTATATTTTTTTAGTAGGTCAGTAAAAAGCCTCATAAAAAACCTTTTTTTAAAGCTGTTTTAAACTTGTAAAGGGTGTCCCAGAATTAACGCAAGATTTGAATTAAATAGAAAACGCCGTTTTTAGTCTTTTGATAGTTATATTTTTATTGACTCGTAAAGTACATAGAATAGGGTTATGTATGAAATAACACATCGGACAAATGGCCTCCACGGCTTTGCATGCACATGCGCACTCTTTTGTTTAAATTTTCCATGACCATTCTGCATAAATGTGGCTGAATTTCGTTGATGCAGCGTTGAATCTCCTCCTTTAATGCACGGGTGGTTGTGGGCTTGTTGACATAAATTTGTGATTTCAAATAACCCCATAAAAAGAAGTCTAATGGTGTTAAATCACACGATCTAGGAGGCCAATTTTGATCACCGAAACGAGAGAGTACACGACCTGGAAATGTCTCATGCAGTAATTGAATTGTTTCACGGGCTGTATGACATGTGGCACCGTCTTGTTGAAACCACATATTGGACACATCAATATCATCCAATTTTGGCAGAAAGAACTGTGTAATCATGTCGCGATATCGAGCACCAGTAACAGTCACTGCTTGACCAGCATCATTTTCAAAAAAATATGGCCCAATTATGCCTCCAGCCCAAAATCCACACCATACAGTCACGCGTTGTGGATGCATTTGTTTTTCGACAATCACATGTGGGTTCTCCGAACCCCAAATGCGGCAATTTTGGCGATTGACAAAGCCATCAAGATGAAAATGTGCTTCATCGCTTAGGATGATTTTGCTCGAAAAATCAGCCGCCAAGCTTTCACTATTTTTGAAATATTCTTTAATAATGAAGACACGTTGTTCTATCGTGTAACGCTCCATTTTTAATAACCCTATACTTTTAGCTGTCAAATTGCTTTTTTTCAGGGTTGCCAACACTTCACTGCACAAATGGCGGCAAATTCAAATCTTGCGTTAATTTTGGGACACCCTTTACTAATAGGTACCAACTTAAAATCATACTGTTTGCTTTTGATTCTTAAAACTTAAACTAAATATAATCTTTCTTTTTAAAACAACACTTAATTAGAACCCGTGGCGTTATGGGTAGTGGACTGTCATGCCAGAGGTCTTTGGTTCAAAACCTGCCTGTGCCATCTAGTTTTTTTTTTCACGAATACTGCCTTTTGCGAGGAATTGACAGATCCTCCAAGAGTAATTCTTGCCATAAAAAGTCCTTTCTCATCCCTGACAACATTACACGAACATAGGAATGGTTGAGAGTTGTAAGTCACTAGACCCTAGTTCTCAAAAGACTGTTGCGCCACCAAATTTATTTTATTTTGCTTAATTAGCTTAAACTTAATGTTTAAATCAGAGGCTGCATGAACGAGTAATCTACAGCAATTTTTTTAACTAGGTCCTTGGCCTAGATAGTCTTAGTCGAAGCTTCTTCAACAGCGAGTAGCTTAGCACGTAATTTTATCACTGATATATCCCTCGCCTGAAAAATACATCTAATTTCAATTTTGTTAAACAAACTTGGTTTTTGGGGATTAATATTCGTCAGAAAGTTGCCTTCCCTAGATAGGTCAATTTCTAAAAAATAGTATGCCATTTACGAGCCGGTTATAGCTACGAGTATTTTGTCATCATTGAAATGGATCTGAATTTTTTGATAGATCGGTTATAGCGATTATTAAAATCAAAAGTTGATCTTTGAAAATTTGCTACTAATTAAAATCGATTTTAATTAGTAAAAGTAAAAAAATTAACTTAAAGAAATGTTTCGGATTAAATGAAATATTTCTTTGTACCAACAAATTCAACTGGTCCTATAATTAATTTATCTACATATGAGCCGTTTATTTTGAAAGTGGCATAAGTCACTTTTTTTTTAAGTCGAGATATTTAAGATATTTGTTATGCCGTTAATTACCAATACTTCCCTCGAAGAAATCTCAATAGTTCTCAACTTATTGAGTGCAAATTTTTTAAAAATCAAAAGATACCGTTCAATTGTATTTAGTGTTGTCATTAACTCGATTTTTTTGAAAAAGTGACTTATGCCACTTTCAAAATAAACGGCTCATATGTACATACATATATCCTTTTGAGGATACCAATTTCCTTTATTTTTCAGCGTCACAGTGAATGCTTTTTGATCTTTGGATTGATCCCAAGACTTCTTACTTGAAAAATAAAGAGTTAAATTGTCTGCATTTTGATATAATGTCAAACAACTCCCCCCCCCCCAACTTAAAATAACCAAAACGATTCTAGTATTTAATTTTGCATCCCTTATATTTTTTGCGCAAAAAAAAACGAAAACAAGAAATAACGTTATGTTTCTCTTCCCATATGCTCGTGATGTGTATCGAAGAATCCTGTTTCTGTATTTGTTTGCAAATGGTTATTTTGTGTGTTGTTATATTATATCCTTCATTCAACACTCCAATGCCGGCTAAACCGCCCACTAATACTCGAATGCCTTAAAGGATATGGCCAATTCTTTATTCAAAGTTTTTCCGCCTCAATATATATACATACAATACACACAAACCTACATACAAATATACAATTGCAGAGTCTTATACTTCGACCGACCCCATAGCTGGCGGGTGGTTTGGAGCGGAATTATACTCGCTTGAGAACGAATTTTGTTTTGTGGGACTTTATGACATCGAAAAACCTTCGCCGCCGCCACCGCCGGACCTACCGACAAAAGGAAGAAACAAGTGGGTGGTTGTTGAAGCCCAGCGTCGTCGACGTCGTCGTCTTCGTCGGTCGTCGGGGTTGTAGTTGGTAAGCAGTTAGGTAGACACTTGTTATTCGTTTTGTTTCGTTTGGGCTTTCTGTTTGTTGTAGGTTATGCGAGATCTGAAGTCGTGAAACCATCGTTCTTCGTTGTTCATGTTTAAGCTTAGGGGTTGAATTGTAAATCGCACCAATTCGGCTGACCAAACGACGAATATTTTTCATACCGCTGGTTCATCGTCGTCGGTTTGTCGGTCGACGAGCAACGAAAAACGAGCACTGCCGCAGGTCTTATTCCCGCTCTATATACAATACATACATACATATGTACGAGTATGCATAGCTCTTGTTTTTTATTGATCCTTTTTGTTCACTTGTTTATACACTCGTGTGTCATATCATCCCCCCATCGCCTGCACATGTGTGGGGTCACTTGCTAAACAAGACAAGGACACGGACGGACCCTGGGTACGAGATAGGGTTGATGATGCGATGATACCTCCAAGAACACAGTTTAAACAGGATCATCCCCCTTGAATAAGTGATAACAAATTATGGTCATCGTGTTGATTTTCTTTCAATCATTCAGGCAGCGCTAGAGTTGGCGCTGGCAGAGTGCCTTATGTAGACTATTTACCCCTTTGCGGGGGGTCCGATTATTATTATTAACAATATGGGTATCAGGGTGAATTATTATGATTAGATTTTAGTCGAGTTGGTTTTGGTCCTTATTGTGCGCGCCGTGCCGCCTGAGTGTTTATAAATTGTTTGAAACGAAAGGCGGCAGAACGCAGCGCAGTAGTGGCTCGGTGCGGCCGGCGCGGTGCTTTCCACCGCAATAAGTGGTCACCATGTTGTGAATTAGGACGGCTCTAGCCAAGGTGTGGGGTTAAATGGCGACTTGAAGAGACCACCCGCTGTTTGAAAGGAAGATTGCTTTTTTCTCATTTTTCTTTTTTGCTTTTTCTTCGTTTTTTGTTCCTTTGGTTTTTCTGAATATATTTTTCTTTCTGCTCCTTCTTTGTTCCAGATTATTTTAGTGCTTTTTGTACATACATACATGCATACATATTTCTGTACTGTAGATATGTTTGTATGTATGTTTAATATGTATTTTGTTGTGTTTCTTTTTTTGTTGTTATTGTTGTTGGTTCCTTTTATTTTGTACTGAGGCTTAAGGATGTCCCGCGTGTTGTATCCTTCTTCTTTGTTTTCTCCGATATGGCTGGAATGGAATGATGGTAGAGAGTATACTTTTCCTATTGTATATTTGTATTCTCTTGGCATCTTCAAGCACATGCTCGAAAAGAGAGTGGGTTGATGGGTTGAGAATTGGGGGTGAGGGTGGTTGGTATATTTCTTATTTTTTTTTTACTTTTTTTTTGCTGTATACTTTATTTATATTTTGTTTTCTCTCACTCTTCACATAGAATGTCGACGACGACGACGAGGTTTATATTACGTTTGTTCATAAGTTTGTACGTGCAAGGATTTATGTTTGTTTTTTTTTGGTTTTGGTTTTGTTGCTGCTGCTGCTTCTGCCTCAACTGATTTTCTTCTTTTGTTCTCAGTGCTGTTGAAAGTGGTGGTTCTTTTTTGTTGTTGTTTTTATGGGGGTGAATTTGGAAAACTTTTAACGTTGACTGTTTGTAAATGGATATGTACAGTGACTCAAAAACAGCTTAGCATCATTAACAACGATGATTTTATCCTAAAAGTTAGCGTCACTGACTCTGAATTTCGTTAAGAAATTTTAATACAATTTTTAAACGTTATTTCTTCGTGATTAACTTCGTGAATATTAAGATGTGGGTGATTGGAAATCTTTAGGGGAGTTTCCTTTCTCTTGAAATAGTCTGTGCTATCGTGGAATTTCCTGGAAATAATTTGTTCGTTAGAAAATTGCTCTTCTAGAAATGTTTTTCCCGATACCAATTTATTGCTGCGTAAAACTTTTGAAATATCATTTGAATTACATTAGAAATGTTTGATATTGAAAAATTCTCGGAAAAATCTGGTATGTATAGTGATAAATCAAGTTACGAATTGAAATTTTTTAAATTTGTTTAAGGTTGAACAAAAACGTTAACATTTTTCAAGTTCCAGTTGGAAAGACCTTAGGAAAAGCACCTACGGAAATAAATTTGGCGATACAACTCAAAACAAAACATTTAAGTTTTCAAAAACAACAGAATACAGTACTGTCTGGGTAGCGTGAACACTGGACTGCGTGAACACCTGGCTCGCATGAACACCAATTGTTTTATACAGAGCACTCTATAGCGTGAACAACAAAAACCTCGATAGCATGAACAACTTATTTATGCTCCTATGTCCTATTTCGGGGATTTCCCTTTATTTAAGAAATCGTACTTTTACACACGCGTACAAACACATTTTTGCATCGCATACTCCGTTGCTATAAAAAAACGATTCACTTTTGAACACGTGAAACTAGCTTCTGTTTGTATGCTTCTTTTCTTTGAATTTTGTTTTTCGTCTATCAAGTTTATTTAACGTGCAACAATGTTAACAAAAAAACCACAGTTCTTGTCGTTGAAAGAAAAAGGTGATATTATCGCGAAATTTGAAAGAGGTGTAGCCCCATCCATTTTATCTCGGGAATATTCTGTCGCAAAATCTACAATTTCGGCCATAAAAAAAAACAAGGATAAGCTCCTTAAAGTGGTGGCCACTAGCCAAATCAGCTCCCTAAAAAGAAAAACTTTAAAACAGGGTGAGTACCCTCGCATGGAACGGATGCTTTATAAATGGTTCTTGAAGCAACGTCAAAAGAATCTACCAGTTGGTGGTGAGATGCTAAAAGAAAAGGCAAAATTGTTGCACGAAAAACTAGAAGAGGAAGGAGGCTTCAATGCTAGTTCTGGTTGGCTAGATGGATTAAAATCACGTTTTGGTGTTCGGCTTCTTAAAATCTGTGGAGAGAAACTTTAATCCGATCACAGCGCAGTTGCACCATTCAAAAATAATTTTGCGAAGACTATCCATGAGCTTCAGCTATCTCAGAACCAAATTTATAACGCTGATGAGTCGGGTTTGTTTTGGAAGTTGTTGCCTGAAAAAACGTATGTGGCTAGAGGAGAAAAAACTGCTCCAGGTAGAAAAGTTGAAAAAGCCAGAATTACATTCTTACCATGCACTAACGCTACTGGTCTTCACAAAATTAAGCCGATGATCATTGGAAAATCCAAAAAACCTCGTTGCTTCAAAAATTTTGACATTCCTGTTAATTACCGTAGTTCCAAGAATGCATGGATGACTACCGATATTTTCAAAGATTGGTTTCATAATTTATTTGTCCCTCAGGTAAGACACATTATGAAAAGGTATTGATTTACAAAAAGAGGCTCATACATTTTTTATCAGGTGCAAGATTTCTTACGAAAAGAAGGCTTGCCGATAAAAGCTGTTTTACTACTCGACAACGCACCATGTCATCCTTCGGAGGCCTTATTAAAAACAGATGATGGCTCTATATTCACAATGTACATGCCACCAAACGTGACACCGTTGATTCAGCCAATGGATCAAAATGCAATTCGTGTTACAAAGCTGTATTATAGAAAAAGTCTCTTACGATTAGCTGTTGGAAAAAAAGATGTTTTGAATTTCTTGAAGTCGTTAACTATAAAGGACGCAGTTTCTTTATTCGCAATAGCATGGAGTCAGTTAAAACCAGATGTTATAGAAAAATGTTGGCGCAATATTTTACCACAGATTTGTATGTATGACATCGAAACACAAAGTTCAGATGAAGAGGAAGATACCCCTCTTAATTTAATAAGAGACAAGTTTAGGCAGCAGCAATTGGAAGAAATAAATGAATTGCAAAACTTACTACAAATTATTATCCCAGAGGTTTGTCTCATATGATTTAGAAATTAAATCATAGATATTAATTGATTATGTAATTTAGGCAACGCCGACTGTTACGGATATCAACACATGGAACGCAATTGATGATACAGTAGAGCCAAATGAAAGTGAATTAGAGCTAATAACATCTGATGAAAATGAAATTGACGAACCTGAGAATCAAACCAAAATAACTGCGTCAGAAGCAATTCAGATTTTTGATAAGGGGATAGAGTGGGCTGAAGAAAATACGTCTGACTATTCAGATATCCTTGTTTAAAAAAAAATGCGTGAAAAAGCTGTGCTGAAGGTGCTGGCAAATAAAAAAAAACAGACATGTATTAAAGATTATTTTAAATAAAAAAAAATAAAATAAAACTTCAATTAAAGTATACGGAAACTGTTGTCAAAGTGTGTTTTTCTTGACGGGTAAAATATTGGATAGTGTGAACAACCTGGTTTGCATGGACAGTCTGTGCAATAATTAGTTCACGCTATCCAGACAGCACTGTAGTTTCAAATAATTTTTTAAAACAATTGCAAGGTTAATAGGATTAATAACAACAACCTCATGGTATCGATGACATACAAATGAAAAGTAAATATAGCGAGGAGGAAGAGCATGAGGACACTGCTCACTTCCTATGCCATAGTCAAGAACTCTACAAACAACAAAAGATGTGTCATAAATACTACGCTAATGTTTCTAAAAACATTTGTTTAATATTTAGTAGGCATTTTATAAGCTACATTTCAAAAAAGACATAATTCAAAATGGCCGCCATTGGCTTTACTGCATGATCTGAGACGCCCCGCTAATTGTCGATCTCAGCATCCAAAACATCAATTGCAAAATTGTTCACTGCACGAACAAGAAATCGCTTAAACGACTCAGTGTCGAGTAGACCAGGGTTTCCCTTCTAAAACGGACCAAATCTTCTAATCCAAAGGATTAAGATCTGGACTTCTGGCTGGTCAATCTTCCGGTGATATGAAGTCCTGTTCATTTTTTCTGAGACACTTTTGATTGGGTTTAGCCTTGTGAGCCGGCTTCTTGTTAGAATTTTCAATGCATCGCATATTGTTTGATTAAGAAGCTTTACGGCATCCTTCAGAATTGTTGTTTGATAAACTTTTGCCGAAGTTGTCAATCCTTGTTCAAAAAAATGAAGGTCCATGGTAGCTTACTCCGCGATATACCATTACATTTGTGGGATAGTAGCCTCTTTCGATCTTTGGAATGAGTTCAGACGCTTCTCTTGATGACCGAACATAAACTCGCAATCATTCTGTTTATTGAATGATGCTTCCACTTTTGTCTGAGCAGAGCTTTTCATTTGCAACTGTAAGTAGGTGTCCAGTGTGTCTTTTGAAGGCACTGAGTGCCAGTCTGAGTCTTCTTTAATAATGTGAAACATGGACTTCTGAGAGATACTCAATTCTTGATTTTCTGTTTTCTTAATGATTTTCTTCTGAGTCGAGTCTGCACGGCTTTGATGGCTTGCAGGGTCCTCACAGTATAAAGACGACCTGATATTTTGAGGTCACTTACTACACCAGTATCCTCGAACCAATTTACCGTTCCAGCTCATTTACCTAACTTAGCTTACCTAGGACAAAGGACCCGTACAACGAGTGACCTATTTTTGTTTCTATTCAAACAAACTAATTTTTGTGACCTAAAAATCTAACGCTTTCAGGTGATGTTTTTATTTGGCTCCCATTTTTAAATGAAGTCACTGTGGCAATTATAATTTATTGTTGGAATCAATCAATTTTAAATTTTCAATTGGTTACTATCTATACTTCTAAAATTAATACTCCTTTTACCACCTCGTATTTTAATCGTTCGATTGTAAAGCAAGTCAGTCAAGATGTATGTAGGTTCGAAGAAATATATGTATGTACCTTCTCATTCAATCGAATAGAATAGCTCAATAATGACTTAGGGGCAAGAGTACGACACGACTCAGTCGACAATATATTGTAACGGATTTTTTAGAACAGTCAAAAACAAGCATTTTTTACTTTTTTGCCCAAATCTTGAGTTTAAAACTTTTTTTTTTTTAAACTATGCATAGTTTTGACTTGATTTAAAAACTGGCTAATAGAACAGAATGTTGGATTTAAAAAAAAAAACGTGTAATACTTAATTGTAAGTATTACCGTTATTTTTAAACTATTTTTTGTTCTATACAAATTCGTCATTAAACTTTGTCGCCTGACTTATGTCCTATACCACCACACATGAGGGCGGATTGCATTAAGGAAACTAAAAATCTTGGAATGCTCGCTATTATTATCATCAACCACCTCTTGTGGAACAATTAGAAACGCGATATCGCCAATAATACTGCAAAACATTAATTATTCCAAAGCTAGAGTGTAACACCCATCTCTCGACTTATGCTCCTGTAACTTACTTGTCTTTTGGACGGTATATACAATGGAGACCATTCGAATTGTTTGGTGATTATAAAATCATTGATTCATTTTCATCACTTCAATACCGTTGCAATGCCTCTCGTATTTCTTATTTTACCGTTATTTTAATGGGTCATGCTCTAGCGAAATACCCAGTTACATTTCTCGCGTTCAACTATTCAACCGTAATATTGAAGTTCAACTTCAGTCGTAATTTCACGTATATAGATTCCTTCTTTAGTCGTACTACGCGAATGTGGAATACCTTTCCACACTGTTCCCCTTACTTACTTACTTAAGGTGGCGCTACAGTCCGGGGCGGACCTGGGCCTCAACCAACATGCGTCTCCAGCCAGCTCGGTCCCTAGCTAGCTGTCTCCAGTTTCGCACGCCAAGTTGGTTGAGGTCCTCACCCACCTGAGTGCGCCACCTGAGTCGCGGTCTTCCTCTACTGCGCCGTCTCTCGGGATTGGATTCGAAGACCTTCCGGGCTGGAGCGTTGATGTCCATTCGCTCTACATGACCCAGCCATCTAAGCCGTTGGACTTTTATTCTGCTAACTAGGTCAGTGTCGCTGTACAGCCCGTACAGTTCGTCGTTATATCTTCTCCTCCATTCTCCATCTATACGTACGGGACCAAAAATCACCCGAAGAATTTTTCTCTCGAAGCATCCTAAGACGTTCTCATCTTTCTTTGACAGGGTCCAGGCCTCAGCGCCATAAATGAGAACCGAGATGATGAGTGTCTTATAGATGGTGATTTTAGATGCTCGATAGAGGACTTTACTTCTTAATTGCCTTCTAAGTCCAAAGAAGCAGCGATTTGCAAGAGTTATTCTTCGTTTGATTTCAGCGCTGGTGTCGTTGCCTGTGTTTGTAGCGGTGCCTAGGTAGACAAAGTCCTTAACTACCTCGAAGTTATAGCTGTCCATGGTGACGTTTTGTCCAAGACGTCGTTGTTCAATGTCCTTTTTTGATGACAGCATATACTTGGTCTTGCCCTCATTGTCAATCATCTGCGTATCCGAGTAATTGGATGGACCTTTGGAAGATTGTGCCTCTAGTGTTGACGGTTGAGTTTTGCACAATTCTTTCCAGAACGATGTTGAAGAAGTCGCATGACAGTGCATCGCCTTGTCTAAAACCTTTTTTGACATCAAATGCATCGGTGAGATCTTTTCCGACCTTGATGGAGCAGCGTGTATTCTCCATCGTCATTCTGCACAAACGGATAAGTTTGACAGGGATGCCAAAACTAGACATTGCTCTGTAGAGCTCTTCCCTATGGATGCTGTCATACGCGGCTTTAAAATCTATAAAGAGATGGTGGGTATCGATTTGAAGCTCCTGGGTTTTTTCCAAGATCTTCCGTAATGTGAATATTTGGTCGATAGTGGACTTTCCTGGTCTGAAGCCACACTGATAAGGACCTATCAGGTTGTTGATGAACGGCTTCAGACGTTCACATAGTACGGCAGAAAGGATCTTATATGCAATGTTAAGGAGACTGATCCCTCTGTAGTTGGCGCAATTTAAAGGGTCTCCTTTTTATGTATCGGACAAACTATGCTGAGATTCCACTCATCGGGCATGCTTTCTTCCGACCATATTTTGCAGATGAGTTGGTGCATGCTCCCTACCAAGTCATCGCCTGCTGCTTTAAATAGTTCGGCAGCTATGCCGTCAGCTCCAGCAGCTTTGTTTGACTTCAGTTTAGATATAGCTATCTTCACTTCGTCTAGGTCGGGTAGGCGGAATTGTTGATCTGCATCGCCTAAGTTGAGTGGTTCTACCTCCCTTACAGCGGGATTCGGTTCGTCATCGCCGTTATATAATTTGCAGAAGTGGTCTTTCCATATTCTCAACATAGACTGCGGTTCTACTACGATGTTCCCCTGATCGTCTTTACAGGCTTCGGTTCGTGGCTGGTACCCTTGGGAGTTCTTTTTTACCTTTTGGTAAAATTTACGAACCTCATTCCTGTTGTAACATCCCTCTATCTCCTCGATCTCGCGCTTCTCGTGCTCTCTTTTTTTCCATTTAAGAAGCCGGTGTTCCTCTCTCCTCCTCTGCTCGTAGAGCTCGCGAGCAGCTCTGGTCCTTCTGTGCAGGGCCGTTTTGTATGCCTCTTGCTTCGCTGCGTGCGCTTGCCGGCATTCGTCGTCAAACCAGGGGTTTCGCTGTTGTGGACGTGTGAAACCTAGCACTTCAGAGGCGGCATCTCTGATGGATGCAAGGCAATGTTGCCACTGGTTTTCAATGCTTAATGCATGCAGCATAGGACTCCTTAAGAGGTTACTAGAGACTCGATCGGAAAAGGACATGGCAGTCTCTTGCGATTGTAGCCGTCTAACGTCGAAACTTCTCACAGTACTTCCTTGTTTTGGCTTGGACCGGGATATCCGTAGCCGTACCTTGGCTACAGGTAGTAGGAGGTAGTGGTCCGAGTCAATGTTGGCCCCTCGGAATGTTCGGATATCCTGTATACTGGAGAAGTGTCGTCGATCGCAATGTGGTCAATCTGGTTGACGGTTGATTGATCAGGAGATTTCCATGTCCCCTTGTGGATATTAAGATGTGTGAACTGCGTACTAGCTACCAGAACGTCTCGCCCGCAGCGAAATCGATCAGCCTGAATCCGTTGTCGGAGGTGGTGTCGTGCAGGCTGTATCTTCCGATTGTGCCACCAAAGATGTCTTCTCTTCCTAGCTTGGCATTAAAATCTCCTAAGACAATTTTAATGTCATAGCCAGGGCACTGCTCATATGTCTTGTCCAAGAGCTCGAAGAATATGTCTTTGGTGTCTTCATCTTTCTCCTCTGTTGGGGCATGCGCGCATATTAGGCTTATGTTGGCGAATTTAGCCTTGATGCGGATTGTCGTGATGCGCTCGCTCACACTGTTGAAACTCACGACTTTTTGCCTGAGTCTAGTTCCAACAACAAATCCACACCCAAATAGGCGCTGCCTTTGTTCTCGGTAGCAGTCGCCGTAGTATATATCGCAGTCTTTTAGTTTGCGTTTGCCCGGTCCATCCCATCGCACTTCTTGGATGGCGGTAATATCTGCCTTGCAGCAGTTTAGGGCTTCCGCTAATTGTTCGGCTGCACGTGGTCTGTTAAGGGACCTAACATTCCACGTACAGATCCGAAGTTCGTTGTCCTTATTTCGTTTGCTTGGGTTGTCAACAGTGAATCCGTCCGTATCCGAGGCTTGTTGGTGCTTCGCAACTAGAAAATTTTTACGTGGTCAGGAAGTCACCCTGACGGCACAACCCCCAACCTGGAGGGCCAGATCCTTAGTATAACTCCAAGGACGGGGAGCCGGATAAACCGCTCCTTATAGGCCTGGGCTCCGAATAAGTCGTAGAAGCCCTATAAGGTGTTCACTAAGTATTTCAGCCTTACTGGAACTGTAGACGCCACCGTTGATTCCATCTCGAGAATTCGTCCGCTGCCGTCTGGATAAGGAGAGGTGCCTTAGTGGAAACACCTCTCCCCCCTCTCTCATTTGCTGCCCCCAACAACTTTCCACTGGGGTTAGAACCCAATCTCCAGTTGAGGTACTAGGCACCCGATGTTCACCACGGGGAGGTGAGAGTAGGAGTTGATAGACAGAGGTGGGTTTTGAGAAAAAACCTGTGGACGCTTGTGTCCTCTTGAATGCACATGTCTACCATTTGAACATCACACTGTTCCCCAGTCATTCCAAAATCCAGGAATCGAAAACAAATTGTCACTCTGTGTCTTTCTCACAATAATTCCTTCGTGTGTGATTGTTATAAAAAAAGAATCAGCTAGCGGTTAAAAACCTGTCATTATTTTCCAATAAATTCCCGGCAATAACCAAAGAGTTCTTAAAATTTACAAATGTGAAATTTTTGAATTGTGTACTTATTTCCCAAACATTAATGTGTAGTAGGTGGAGATTCTTAATTCCTATATCAAATTTAAATTTTAACAAAAAGCTTCTCTCTATTTTAAAATACTTCAACAAAAACATATTTCCGTTAAATTTAATATTTTCAACTCTTGGCAAATCATTAAATTAAAAAAGAAAAACAAAATTCTCCAACTCACTGTACAAATCAGCACATCCCACATCCATATGCAATAGGACAAATGTCAGGATTAACATGAAATCGTAAGGGCAACACCATACCTATCTACCTACATACTGAAGCTATCTCTTTCTATCACACTCATACTCTGTATACATATGTATATGTGTCTGTTTGTATTTTGTATGTTATGTATATGTATAATGTATAAATGTTTATGTACATTTCTGCCTCATGAATTGAAATCGAGCGCGTCGCTTTAAAAACAAGGACACACAACAGGCTGGCAGGAAAACTCAGAAGCG
Source organism: Eupeodes latifasciatus (assembly GCA_920104205.1). NCBI lineage: Eukaryota > Metazoa > Arthropoda > Insecta > Diptera > Syrphidae > Eupeodes > Eupeodes latifasciatus. Next base: position 159,814,529 of record OV049926.1, read on the forward strand.
CTAAATGCTACAGGCACCCAAATTTCTGGCCCTCCAACCTCCAACCACCCACAGAAAAAGCAAATAAATAAAAAGCTCATTAATTTGATAAATCGAATTGGCAAAGAGAGAACAACACTGCTCCATCGTTGTAGTCCTCGTAGTCCTCGTAGTCGTCGATGTCCTCGTCCTTTCAATGTTCAGAGAGTACGAGCTCCAAGCACCGAGCTCTGAACACCGAACACCGAGTACGGTACAACTATTCTGCTCTGTTCGGTTTTGGTCGTCCTCGTCATTGGGTGGAACATGGAAGTTTGATGTACACAATTGGGTGGCTAGAGCGACGAGAGGGATTCATACTGTGTGTTGGGGTTGGAGTTGGGAGCTTCGAGCTGATAGCTGAGTGGGGTTATGTTCGGCATATTCTTGTTCGTTGGAGTTTCATTGCGCTTCGTCCTATTTTGGTTTTTACTCATTCCTTTTGCAATCCTGTGCTGATTCTTTTTTGTTTTTTTATTTGTTGCCTCGTATTTTCTTCCTTCTATTTCTTGTGAATTTTTATTGTTGGGAAAGCGAGAAGTGGAGAGAGAATACAAAAAAAAAAGAAAATGTTTGAAATGAACAGAGAAAAAAAGTTGCAGAAATGAGGTCATTTTTTCTTGCCTCTTCTCCTGCTTTGATATCAATTTAGTAATACAATAGAATAAAAACAGGAGCCATTCAATGGAAGGGATTGGGGAAGGAAGTTGTGGGTAGGTGGGGTGGTGTATGCGGGGTGTTGGGTTGCTCTAATAGGGATTGGGGGCTGGTTTTTGGGGTCGTTTTCAGGACGAACTACGGGTGGTAGTTGTGATACTTGGAGGGAATTTATTATTTAAGTGCTGCGCTCTTGGAATTTAAGGTGGGAAAATTATATGGAATGTGCGCTCATTTACTTTTCTTTTTTCTTCTTTGGTTGGTTTTTGTTTCTTTCTAGTTTTGTTGTTGTTGTTTTTTTTTTGGATTTTTTATTTTTCGGAAAGAAAAGTTAGGATGAATAGGATTAAGTTTATTTTTTCGAGCGGTATATAATTAAAGAATTTACTGTTGGGGATTTTTTTGTTGTTGTATTTTTTAAACGATTTGTTTAATTTTAAGTTTGCTTCTTCCTATTTTTTTCTATTTTGCGTAATCGGACTAGAAATAGAAGTTTCTGAAGGAAAAGTGAAAATTCAAGAAGGAAAAGCCGGCGGAGTTTTCTTCTTTTCTTTTTTTTTAACGGAGGAATTTTGATGAGAATGTAAATTATGTAGCGCTATCCAGTATGATAGTCGATTCCTAAAAGTTTGATCTATTCAACTTTTGAAATAGTAAATATTTAAATGGCTGAGATCAGACAGTTAATGTTCATCAAGAAAAGTAAAACGTCATGTTTATTTTCAAACGTCACAATATTAACCCCACGCTCGTTTCTAATGACACTCCTTTCATAAGCTGGATTGATAAAGGCAATTTGCTTTTAATTCGATGCTGCCAATGAGTGACATGGTACCTTCTGTTCTCGAAAACGTAAACGATTCTATGGAACCAATCTTATTTAGCACTCGTTCAGTTGCTAGAATACTTAAAGATCTTGTCAAGAGCATTTGCCCAGCCTTTCCCTAAAAAAGCCAAAACTCCCCCCCCCCCCTTCTTACTATCATCCACTTGCACTTACGCCCCTTCTTTTCAGAGTCATGGAAACGCTGATTAATTTTCAGCTTAAGAAATACATATCTTGAAGAACGAAAGCTTCTTAATGACCGGCATGCAGTATGGTTTCGGTGGCAAAAGATCCACTGGTGATCTCATGGTTTATCTCATCCAACAGTTGAACAAATCTTTACATCATTTTGGAGATTGTAATATCATTGCACTTGATATTTCAAAGGCATATGATAGAATTTGGCAAGCTCTCTTATCAAAAATACGTGCTTTTGGTATTTATTAATCTCTTCTTTGTTGGGTTAGAAATTACCTTTCGGACCGTTCAATTCAAGTAGTATTGCACGGGTTCAAATATGATATCCACAAAATAAACGCTGGTATGCCTCAGGGCTCCGTTTTGTCTCCGACACTATTCCTTATGTTTATAAATGATTTTTTGTCTAAAACTTCTAACCCACTAAATTGTTTCGCTGATGACAGTACCCTCAGCTTTTCATATTCGTTTTGAATTATCATCCTTGTTCTTCGGATGTGGACTACCAACGGCAGCTTATGATAAGCTCATTAAATTCTGATCTTATCAGCATTGTACAATGTACAATGGGGAATTAAAAACCGTGTAGAATTTAATGCTTCGAAAACTCAATGCTGTCTACTGTCTCAAAAGCGTAATCCTCCCACAATGCCACTATACATTGGTGGTACTTGCATCGAGGAGACTGAACAACTATCAGTCCTGGGTATGTGCATCACAAACCACTTGTTGTAGAGTGATCACATATTTGCCATCGCCAAAAATGCTGCTAAGTGTTTAGGTTTTCTCCGACGATGCAAGAAGTTTTTTACCCTTTCTGATCTGGCTATAATTTACAAAGCATTTATTCGCCCAAAACTCGAGTATAACTCTCATATTTATGTTGGTGCTCCAATAACGTACTTGAGTCTTCTGGATAGAATTGTAAAAAGAGCTCTAAAAATGATAGGAGATCGCCCTCTTACCGAGACATTTGCTACTACAGGGATTCTTTCTTTAGCCGCACTATACGAATGTGGAATGGTTTACTAGGCTTAATATTTCTCACTCATTACAATGTGCACACATTCAAAACCAACGTGTATCGGTTTCTCCTTTCTAATCCTATCCTTCTTTCCTAATTTCTCGCACTGTGTCTAATCATTATAAGGGTATTCAATAACCCCTTAAAGAAAACATCACGATCAGCCTCACAATTTACATTCAATTTCAAACATCATGTTTAAGGTTTCTGTGTTCAATTCCAAACGTCACATTTAACCCCAAACTTTATGTTTAACTTCAAACGTCAAATTTAACTTCAAACATCCCGTTTAACTCCAAAATTTTTAGTAAACATAAAACATTGTGTTTAAAGTTTGTTATTTGAATTCAAAAGTCACATTTTACCTCAAATGTCATCGCGTTCAAAATCATCGTTTAACTTTTAACGTCATACATTACGATAAACTTTAAACGTCACGTTTTACTTCAAACGTCATGCTTAACTCCAAACGTAACGATTCAACCTGTCAGAATGACTATCATCTGTCAAAAATAGTTATTTTTAACTAATTACGTTCAAATTAAACCTCAAACTTTATGTTTAACTTTAAACGTCAAAATTAAAGTCAAACATCCCATTTAACTTAAACATTTTAAACACATTTTACTTCAAATGTCATCGCGTAACTTCAAATAAAGCATCGTTTAACCTCTTACTTCACTCATCACGTTAAATTTCAAACGTCATGCTTACCTCCAAACGTAACGATTCAACCTGTCAGAATGACTATCATCTGTCAAAAATAGTTATTTTTAACTAATTACGTTCAAATACAAAAAATAGATCAACATTTTGTATACTTTTCAACTACTAATCTTTCAAAGATCACTTGCTGAGGAATAATATTGCACTTATTATCGTTAACGTATACGTGTGTATACACACACTTACGTTAAGTTACGTGGGACCGTTTCTTTGAACTTACAGCTAAATGAATATCAAGTTGAGCACCAAAAATCAATAAGTTTACACATGTGAACCATTAAAATAGTAAATACTTCTTTGCTCCAGTGGTTACTTTAATTACAAAACAGCTGTTTTTGAGCTTCCATATCGCATTTTTTATCAACGAAAAGTCACCTATATTTTTTGAAGTATATTCACACAAAGAAAATCATCATAGTGCCAATAAATAAATATTCAATCATGTATGACCAACAGTTTATGACTTTTTAGCTTCCATATGTTATACGAGTACATATGCAATTTGTGACTTATTCGAAATTAGAGGATGTAAATCACACTTCCAATCTTCAAGAAAATAGTCGTAAACCTAGTTGTTTTAGAACTTGCATTCAAATAACAATACTTTTTTAAACGTGTTAACGTAAATCATTCAGGTGTAGAGTGAACTTATTTTATAAATTAATTTTCTTAATGAATCCTCAACGCTATCAGCGCCACCCTCGCCGCCGAAGCGATCAGAAAAAGAAAGATATCAAAAAAGATGAATCTTCAAATCTGCCATATGGATCACTTGTTCGAAAAAATAAAATTGAAAAATGTATGGCCCAACTTAAGGAAATATTCTCAATTCAGTAAGTTCATAAAGTGCAACTCTCTTAAATCTATCATCAAAATTACATGATTTTTGTTTCAAGAAATGTTGATTTTCATTTAGTAGTGGACAAAATTTTTAATAAGATTTAATGATAAATATTCTTATAAAAATATTTATAAATTGCGATAAAAACCTAAATCGCAAGTTAATTTTAGAATTAAATTAAGAAAAAAAAAATAAAATAGTTTTCCTTGTTACATTTAAGCGGGTTCTATTGTCTACCCTCTCGCTTATGAACAAAAATTAAGTTAAATTTTGTGTTACTTCAGTTGTGGGTGTTTCTGTGACTATGTATGTAAGTTTGAATTTTGTTTTGTTTTTCTTTTAAGAAATATTTTATTAAGTCGATGTCGATGTTGAACTCTCCCTCACATAATAATAATAAAGTGTTTCATTAATTTGATAAATAAACACACACAAAAATGTATTGACGAATGGACCATCATCAGTGATCGTTTATGACGATGATGACGGTACGTCACGTCGTCGTAGAACGTCACGTGCGTCGTCGTAAACCGTCAAACGAACCAACTTTTAATGCACAATCAACATAATCGAGAAGAGTTAATTTTCTGAGAAGTTTCGTAAAAGGGATGTGTTTTTTTTTTCGTTTGTTTTTAATTTCCAACAAGTTTTAGTGCACAAATTGATTTTAATTAAATTTATTAGAGAGCACTGAACTGAAATGTAAAAGTTAATTTTTGGTTGATGCGATGTTAAAATATTTTTGTATGTACATAACATACAGTTATGTATGTGTACTATAGGAGAATATTGGAAATTGATTTGATGGTATAAGATGTACATAGAAGTTTATAAAATTTTAGCTTCAAATGAATAAAAAAATTTCTAATTTGCTATTAAGCAAAATTTTAAGCTCCTAAACTAACTTGGCACTTTTATAACGAAAACTAAACTTTATCTTGTCAAAATTTTACACCATTTACACACAAATGAGGAATAATATAGGGAGAGTAGTATTACACTGAAGTAATAATGTGATACATCATTTTCTAGACCGAAAGTAGTTGAGAACGCTATAACAATATGACTTAGGGTGCAGTAACCTTTCTGTCCAACTTACTTTGACTCAGCTAAAAAAAAAACTCTGACGCAATTTCAGGCTTTGGAGTTAGAATTCGACTCTGTGAAAACTGGAGGAAGTTAACAGAGGCAGAAAGAGAGGTAAACGACTTTTTAAATATATATAACAAAGGTCAATAGTAAATTTGAGTCTGAGATGTGGCTATGAAATTTTGAAAGATTGATCAATACTAATTTGAGGAAAAATATTTACTTTTGCAGCAAGGAGGGACTTTTTCAATATATTCTTCCCTGTGAAAAAAATTCAAAAACCATCCGATAATTTCGTTAAAAAACATGATAGTCTCAACCCACTTGGATGATTTTTTTATTATCAGTCATCTCAATACTAGGTTAGTTAAGAAAAAATCGGACTAATTTAAAGAAGAATTTAACAAATCAGGAAAAGAAAAATGTCCTGAAAATATTGCTGAGTGTAGTCAGACAAACTCTTACATTTTCTATGTGAGCTCCGAAAACCGTATTACTGCTTTCAGCACAACCAAAGAAAAAAATTAGGGGGGTTTTAGAGACGTTTGTATCATTTAAGGATATACTGTAGAAATGTTGTCTATAGGCAATTGAACGTTTTAAAACATCAAGTTCGAACATTAGATGTCGAATTTAACCTAGAACTCTTTTCAAACGTCATAGAAATATTAGATGTCAGATTTTTGTATGGTATACTTTTTGATAGTTATGCTATTGAGCTAGGATTAAATTTCGCAATACTACATTGTGTCCTTAGTTATAAAACTGTTCAACAAAGTAATGTATATTACGATCAAATTATATTTTTTCTAAAGTTTTTGATTGCTTTAGTTAGAATCCGACTTCAAAATCAATCTATCACGTGAGGTTTTTGAGAAACAACCTTTTAGATTTTCGAAAAGAACGCTGAAGAATTTATGCTAAAACAGTTCTTTACAGAAAAACGCAGAACGGTAAAAAGGAAATTGTAGATCTTATAAAGAATTCGTAGTCTTCAGGTTATAGTGTTAAGTTTTTGGAATATATTAAAAAAAAATACAAAAATAAGGTTTAAGACTGATATTTCTGAGTTGCAGCACATTTAGATTTAATCCGAGTTTAAATTCGAAATCAACACTAAAAATTAATTCTAAAACGAGTTATTCAAGAATATAAAAGAATTACATGCAAGTTTTTTCAAAACTTAAGCTAGCGAAATCAACACTAAAAATTTATTCTAAAACGAGTTATTCAAGAATATAAAAGAATTACATACAAGTTTTTTCAAAACTTAAGCTAGCGTCAAATGAAGACCCATAAGTCATTTGATAACTAATGAGAAATTACGAAAACAAAGTGAGATACTAAAATGATTTTAAATGTATCTAGAAGATAAGAATTTGTACTTTACAAAATCATCATACACTTTATTGTTAACTCAGCCTTAAAAACCTCGTTTTTAGTTGTCTTTAGCATTTGTATAAAGGCTATACTTCACAGGATTATTTCTTTAGGCAGTCCTCTTTTACTTTTGAAGAAAGTACGAAATATTTTAAAAACCTGAGGTGGTGGAAAATTGTGAAGGTGAGATTCCAATTCAGGACGTCTAAACCTTTTAAAAAAGTATTGTTTTGTTTGTTTTATAAAAAAAGGTTCATTTTTCGACCACATCAGGCTTATATTACCGACTTATAGGACAAATTCTTAGTTTAGGACAGAGCCTTATTATGGCTAACAAGGGAGCGTATCGGAATCCCGCTTTTTAAAATCCCGTTTTTAAAAAATCCCGAAAAAAAAGTTTTAAAATCCCGTCTTCTAAAATACCGATTTTTTGAAATCCCGTCTTTTAAAATCCCGCTTATTCAAAATCCCGATCAATTATAATCCCGCTTTTTAAAATCCCGTCAAATCCCGACAATCCCGTTTTTTTTTTCTACAAAATACGTGCATTAAACCAAATAACAATATGAATCAAATGTTTTTATGTTAAATAGCTTGACTAAAATATAATAATATCGTAATTTGTTTTGTTTGTGCATTTAGTACATAAACATTCATTTTTGTTTACAATATTAACTCTTGCATAAACAATATGCATCCTACAGCAAATCTACCTCTTGATAACGGTTTTGCCACTATCGTTGACTTTGTTAATTGATTTGAGTTTGTTCTAAAAGAATACTTTATATTTTTATTTTTTGATAGAAAAATATCTCATTTTTACTTTGTTTTAATTTTTTTCTAATTTCGATTTTGCAATCAAAACTAGTTGTTTAATTTTAAAAAATCGCGCGATTTTTTAAAATTAAACAACTAGTTTTGATTGCAAAATCGGGATAATAAAAAACGGGATTATGAAAAACGGGATTATAAGAAACGGGATTACAAAAATCGGGATTATAAAAAGCAGGATTATAAAAACCGGGATTTTAAGGAACGGGAATATAAAAACCGGGATATCGAACCCAACCCGGCTAACAAACATCTATTATTTGATACTTGATACCAATTAACTCTCGGGATTATTTTTTTTTTCGAAAAAACGTTTTTTACTCTAAAACATTTACTCCTATAAAAAAAAAAGAGGTTGGGATGCGACCCACACTGATAACTTCCCATCCCATCTGTCGACTTGTCTTGCTTAAAAGATTGTAGGTTTTCGTGTTTTGTTAAAAAACTTGTCAGTTGAATTATTCTTACAAATTTAAAAACTACCAACAATATTTTGGATATGATGAAATAGTTTGATTTCAAAATCTATTTTTGTTAACGAAATTTTTGGTCGAAATTTTAGTAACATTTCGTAATATTTTTTGTAGATTTTATTTTTTATGAAAAAACGGACTATTAAATTTTTATAAAAAATTTACTGAATGTCGAAAACAATATTTTCTGTGGGATAAAATAAGCCACTATTTTTAATTTCTGAAAAGATATTTGAGTCGAAAGTAAATTTTTACCAAGTTTTAGTATTGTTTTTTTATTTAGTTTTTATTTTTTGTAAGAAAACTGTCAATTCGATTTTTCTCAAAATTTTACCGAATGTTGAAAACAATATTGCTTATAAGGCACAATGACTTTAAAGCCATAATCTCAAATTTTTGAAAAGATATTTGAGTCGAAAATCAATTTTTACAAATTTTTCTTAATTTTTTTTAGGTGTTTATTTTTTGTAAAAAATATTATCAATTCGATTTTTCTCAAAATTTTTCGAATGTTGACAACAATATTTCTTATAAGATAAAATGAAAGGCATAATCTCAAATTTTTGAAAAGATATTTGAGTCGTAAATCAATTTTTACCAACTTTGAGTAATGTTTTTTTTAGGTTTTTATTTTTTGTTAAAAAACTGTCAATTAGATTTTTTTTCAAAATTTTACCAGATGTTGAAAACGTTATTCTCCGTTGCACAAAATTGTTTTGGAGATAAAATCATTTTTTGTTCTTAAAATTTTCGAGGTGACAAATTTTTTTTTCAGTTTTTTTGATTTATAAAAAAAATTGGAATTTTTTTCCAAAAATATAGTTGTTTGGTATCACGTTACGATATATAATTTAAAATTTAATTCAAATCTTAAGCGTTATTTGTTTGTGAGATATTTAGTGCTAACCAACATTTTCACCTTTTTAAATTGCTATGGCAAAAAAACCACCCACTCAATTTTTTGAGAGTCCTTTCTGCATCTTTTTGCATTATTATCTGTATAACAAAATTTATTTGAAGTCGATATCTCTACTGGTTCTTGAGCTATGGACGACGAAAAAAAAGTCGCGAACGTACGGACGTACGAACGTACGTAAACACGCACGCACAGGCATCTCTCTAAAAATCTTTTATTTCGACTCTAGGGACCTTGAAACGTCGAGAAATGTCAAAATTTTCAATTCGACAAATCGGACCGATTACAATAACATCCTATGGGAAGTTAACTACATAGATCCAAAAGGGTTTAAAGTTTTAAATTATCTTTTTTCAAAATTTGATTTGATTAAATAATAATAATTTTATTGACATTTAAATCAAATTTCTGAAAGAAGAACAAATCAACGCCTCTTTCAATTCAGTTTTAGTTTTGAAGAAATTTAATAATATGGGTGTTTGCAATTCGTTGAAAACATGATAGTCATTCTTGATGGTAGTCTCCTTGAGCAAATGATTTTGAAGCGGCAACAAGTTTAATCATTCGTGGTATAGATTGTTGGCTTTATATTTATTTCAGCTTATTCCCGATATCAGTCAAAACATTTAATGAAGGCTTGTTTGGAATGGTAGACAATATAAAAGAATTTTCAAACAACATCACGTACAGCCCTCCAAATCTTGAAGTGCTGAGTTGCTCATTTTGACAATGGTATTTTTGTTTCTTATTTATAAAAAACGGCCCGTCCCGGCTTCGCACGGGTAGACATAAATAGGTACAGATATTTAAGTTATAAGCATGCTAATTAAAACGACCATGAATCACTACATTAGAAAACATTTTTTTGTTCAATCATTAATACTCTTCGCAGTGTAAGCGATGAAAGACATTTTATGGCTAATTTTTTTACACCTTCGGTTGGTTTTATTAGGAATTTCTAAAGATTTCCATAGTAATCTAGTACTAAATATAGCCTATGTTACTCAGTAATAATGTAGCTTTCTAATGAAAAAATAATTATTAAAATCGGTCCAATACTTTTTGAGTTTATTCGTTACATACAAAAATACAAATCTTTCCTCTTTATAATATTAGTGTAGATATCAATTTTTCTTTAATTATTTGATTCGTTTCAAAGTAGATGTTTCGACTGAAAGTTAATTTGATAATGTCAAGATTTTTGTAAGTTTGTCAACAAAAAATATTCACAATAGCTTAAAAAAAATTTACGAAATTTACAATTTATGAAAAATGTAGATAGTTGATAACCATAATATCGGTTAATTACTTTTGTTGAAAGTTATCAAATATTATTAATAACAGCATTGTGAGTAGTGTCGCTGACACATGAAGTGAACCAAGTCCAACTGTCAAACAATCTTGGACCATGTTTACATTGGACTCATTTGAGGCTAGACGTTTTGGTATTCAATCAAATTATTTCGATCCCATTTAATAGTAGGACATATACACAACACACTTTCTTCCAATGATTGATTGGCAAACTTCCTATCATTTTTCTGTTTGACAATTATCGTATTTTCTGACAATAATCATGACTTAGGGGGTTACCATCTCGCAACAATTGATATATGTGTACTTTTTGCTAGAGAAACAAAGGAGACGTACTGCAATTGTCTGCTGAATTAAAAAAATTGATCTATTTAATAATATCTCCATTGAGAAATACGAGATTTTCAAACTGTTATTTTTAACACGACATCAAACATTACACTCATATCATATCTTTAAATTACCCGGAAAATCAAAACTCGAAAACATTGCTTCCATATTAAACATATGAAACAAAATACGAGTAATAACAAATTATTATTATCAAATATAAGCATTTCTATTCACTATGGCGTATACGTAACCTTTTATACACAAAAAAAAATAATCAATAGACAAAACTATATTTGTCACCATATTCACACACGACACACGCGTCACAAACACACATTCAAAATTTCTGTGGAAGCGAAATCAAACCAATTTACCAATTCATTAGATAGAATCACTTAAAATCATAAAATCACGTAAATGTAATAACAACAAATCGATAGTACATACATAAATATTGCAAATATTTTAATGCAAATTCTGTTTATACCACCCACTGTGAATTGAATATGGCACTTCTCTGTCAAACGCCCAATTCACTAATCGGTCACAAAGTAGCGTAATACTAAACCAAGAGAAAATCAATTTTCAATTGGAAAATGTTGTAAGGTGAGGCGAATTAAAGCGTATGTTTCGTATGTATGTATGTAGATATGAATTTTGCGTGTGGAGAACTCAATTTATGTACTCGTACTTTAATAGACGAACATTCATACATGAATGAATATTAGGGTAGTCCTTAAAAAACATTTGCCTTCAGTACTTTAAAATGGAATTGGAGAAAATTTGGCAAGTATTTTGTCAGAAACCTTGAGCTGGCAACGCTGCTGTGAAAGTTGAAAGTTGAACTAAGATATCGCTCTCGAGAAATATTTAAAAATAAAGTCTAATATCCAGTTTTTTTTTTATTTAAAAAGCTCGTTTGTGATGATATATTGGACTCAGCTATATCAGTCAATGAAATACAACCGGTTCTTCAAAGAGCCAAGGACGGAAAAGCCCCAGGTGAAGATGGGATACCCTACGAATATACTCGTATTTTTAATTTTTATTTAAAATTTTTTTTTAATAAGATTTTTGATAATGCTGATGTGCCGTCCTCTTTTAAAAAATCGATAATTTTTCCAATCCATAAGAAAGGTGATCTAAATGGAGTTGAAAACTACCGAAGCATATGCTTCATGAATGTCATTGCGAAGATATTTTGTGGTTTTCTCATTAACAGACTTGAAAATTGGGTGGATGTAAACAACATTCTTACAGAGGTTCAAGCCGGCTTTAGAAAGAACTATTCGACGGTTGACCTCATATTTACTTTCAATAGTACCCGTGGCATGATGGTTAGTGCGTTGGACTGTCATGCGAGAGGTCTTGGGTTCAATCCATGCCAGTGCCACCTTAATAAAAAAAAAAGAGTTTTCACGGGTACTGCCTCTTGCGAGGAATTGACAAATTCTCCTAGAGTAATTCTTGTCATGAAAAAGTGCTTTCTCAAAATTAGCCGTTCGGATTCGGCATATAAATTGTAGGTCCCCTCCATCCCTGACAACATTACTCGCACACAGGAATGGTTGAGAGTTGTAAGTCACTAGGCCCTGGTTCTCTACGGACTGTTGCGCCACCTAATTTAATTTATAGTTAAAGCATTTCAAGCCAGAAACAAAAAAGTATACACGTTGTTTGTTGATTTTAAAGCTGCATTTGATTTGGTGAATCGAAATGCTTTATTTTTTAAACTTTCCCAACTTGGAATGTCAACAAAATTCATCCAAATAATCCGTTGTTTGTACACAGATACTGAAGTTGCAGTCTGTGATGGCAAAACATATTCAAAACCATTCAAATCACTTATTGGAGTAAAAGAGGGATGTCTACTCAGTGCTCATCTATTTGCTCTTTTTATCAATGATATAGCTGCGCACATTCCAGGAGGTGTCCGAATTGCGGGTATCGTAATAAATGTATTACTCTACGCCAATGACCTTCTCTTGTTATACGAATCAGCAGAAACCCTGCAATTGATGGTGAATCGTCTTACGGACTATTGTGTTAAGTGGGGTCTAGTTATCAACAAAAACAAAACGAAAATAATGGTCTTTTCACGTTCCAATCGGAGTGAAGTTGGGAACACATGGATACTTATTGAAAGTCGTTTAGAAATATCGAAAGAATACAAGTATTTGGAAGTTTTATTAAATCCAAACCCTGGATTATAGCAAGCACCTTGTAGAAAAAGCAAAAACTTCACAAAGCTTAATTAATGTTACTTGGAAGAAGATTTTCTCTAACGATCACATAAACCTTTCAACAAAATATAATATTTTCTATGCAGTCGTGAAATTTTCGCTTTGTTATGCGGCACAAATATGGGATATGTAAGAATACGAGGAAATTGAAAAGTTTCGAAGAAATGTCTTAAAGAAAATATTCAATATTCCCTTAACCGCACCAAACTATTCAATTTATCTGGAAACAGGCCTGCCAAAACTTTTTACTTTAAATCTAAAGCTGCAAGCTGATTATTTAATTAAAGTGTTTGGTCGACGGGAAACTCGGTTATGTAAGATAATGATGCTCTACAAAATTCGGAATAAGTACTGGTGGATGAGGACATGGGAAAACATTGCTGCTCCCTGTGGAGAAATTTTGCAGATCAATCTCAACAATATTGGTCAGATGAAAACGAAGTTCTACGAAATCATCCAAAAACTTGAAGAATCTAACCGAAATCAGATGATTGAAAATGCCCGGAGAGCGGATTACTCTATAGCCAGCTTAATTATATTTATAACTTGTGTGACAAGAACTACTTCCACGATACTCTCTCCTATAAAGATATTTCCCTAATTTTTAAATCAAGATGCGAACTTCTACATTTAAATGGAAAACCATACAACGGAAGATTTGACCAATTTTTCAATTTATGTAACTTGAGAGCTAAAGAAGATTGCTTTAATTTCATCAGTGTGTGTTCAATTTTTAACCAGCAAAGAAGAGTATGCTTTGGTAAACCATCCCTATCAGGAAACGATTGAAATTTTAAATGGATCAGATTGGACGAACCTTGTCAAATTTGACAGAGCTAGTTACCACTACAGAATGCTTATAATAACGGAATAAACATAAATCATATCATGCAAATAATTATACAATCAAATCAAACATTGTTTCCTTTATTTAATTTTCTACCATTATACATACATATTATGTACTTGTTCAATTGTATACTTAAATATTTTAAAGTTACCAGTCGAGCTGACGGTTAAGCCAATGCTTAAAAAATTCATAAAAGCTTATGTAAAATTTATAATGATTAATTGCAATAAATGAATATTGGAATTGAATTGAATTGAATAGATTCACCATTTTGTGAAACTAAATTTAAAAAAAAAAATACTTGAGTATTTAGGTAGTACATAATTCTGAAGAAATGTATGGTGAATTTTTCTTTAATTCTGATTTTGAAATTAAAACAAACTTTTTTTGATGGATAAGAAAGTGAGTGCCAAGTACTTGAAGAAATTCTCTAACTACTTGAATAAATTCTTAAGTACTTGAGCAAGTCATACTCGGTACATAAACACAAATACTTGAAAACAATTGGACCTTAACAATTAATTATCAGTACTGGAGTTCTGAAGTTTTTACTTATAATCTAGAATAATGAATTTTTGAATACTTGAGTACTTAGCAAGTCTATTAAATTTTAAGTTCCGATTATACGAACAAAAATGTGAATTTTGCCTCTAGTTGACTAAAATATACATATTTACTTAAGAAAACCCAAGAAGAGTTACTTACGACCACCCTTATGTACAGAACACACAATCCTTCATACATATGTATGTACAGTACATGGTAGCAAATCAACCTATAACGGTAGACAAATCGAAATCTTGAATTGAATCCAAAATGACAATCCGGAGAATTTCTTCACCTTCTTTACTGATATCTCCTCTCATCATAAAACATCGTGGGTTATATAGAAGCATCAGAAATTATGACGGCATGTTTATTACAATTATTATCCTTAGCAAGAGAGTATCCTTGCATTACATAGAGAATATATTGTATGTGTATGTGTTTGTGTATTGTCCTGGGATATGCTCTGGAAACACTTTCGGATTTTGCTATACCTATATAAAATACATACAACATAACATTCCGTAGATGTTTAAATGGCAAATCATGTATATGTACAAATATGTATATAAACCTGGATAAGGGCAGAATAGGACAAACATATAATTCAGAACCGATAAATCGAACAATAGAGCAACCTTTTCTTTACTAGGAATACGATAGTATGGTATATATAGCTGAACCATATCCGGTCAGAAGATAATTGTGAATAATTCATTTACTTTCGAGCGACCCGGCAGCGGCAGCGGGCAATGCCTTTGCACATCACATTATTATATCCCTTTTTGCCAATGGAATATTGTAGAAGCAAACGGAATAGAACTCTTCTTTAAGTCTGTACTTGATGTTGATGGTGACCTCGGTGACTTTGGGTACATTTACATTTGCACATAGAAGAAATGAAGAGATGATAAAGGGGATGACATCAAAGTTCTTGAACGATATTAAGACGACTACTACTGGTTAGAAAGGCTTTATTACAAATAAACCTACATACATATACTATATACCTTACTCTGCTTCCAGACAGTTCTAGCTCGACCAAACGTCGTTGATACACAGTATATACAGTTTTAAGAAGTTCGGTTTTTGAGATATTGTTATTATTAGTTAACGTCTGGAGTTCAACTACATATTGTGGAAGAGATGAGTCATAAATATGTTTTAATATTTTCATTATGTTAATTTGTCTGATCTTTTTTCAAAAACAACACAATGAGCCGTATGCATAAACGGTAGCAAATGCTTTTACTAGTAAATTTTAATAGTATTTACTACTTTCCAAATGCATAAAAGACATAGTAAATGCTGTAAAGGTAGTATTTACTAGAAGAAAAGTATTTACTAGTTTTGGATGAATTTTTATAGTAAATACTTATATTGATATGCATAAAGAACTAGTACGAACTTTTCTTTCTAGTATTTACTGCAAATTTTTCAAGTTTCTAAATACCAACTTGAACATTTACTAGTAAATGCTTTCTCATGTTAAATGCCAACATCAACAGTCGCAACTCTACTTTCAAAGCAATCGGTGTGCAGAGCATTTATTACGAGTATAAATATGGCAGCTTTTTTCAATTTTAGATCTGAAAAAGTTTATAAAGAGCGAAGAACGCCTGGCAATAATAATTTTAAAATGCTCTACCGTTTTGAAAAATATAACGTTGAGTGGCTAAGCGAATATTTTATGGGTAAGATATTTTATTTGCAATTAATTGAAGCTAATCAATTTATTTATCCCTTTTGCATTAAAAAATCTCTAGGTTCTCAATCTGAAAGAAGGAGAGGAGCAACGTCCGCTGAAGAAAAGATGAGAATTTTTTTGAGATATGTTGGAGATCCAGGCTTTCAAGTTGGCGTTGGGGAAGACACGGGCATGCATCAGAATACTGTTTGCAGAACTGTATAGTGTACACTATGTAGCAAAACAGATAGTGGATAAATCCTCTCTTTGGATTAAGTTTCCTTTGGATTACCCACAACAATTGGAAGCTAAACAGGATTGGCTTTTGAAATACAGTTTTCCATCATGTATAGGAGCGTTTGACTGCACCCATGTCGAAATAAAGAAGCCCCACTTACACTCAGAGGAGTATATAAACCGTAAAGGATATGCCTCCATCAATATTCAAGCGACCTGTAATGCCAGAGAATGGTTTACAAGTGTTGTTTGCGAATGGCCAGGGTCAGTTCATGATTCAAGGATTTGGAAAAATAGTTTTCTTGAACCTATTTTGAGATCGTCAGAAAATACAATATTATTGGCAGACGAGGGATATGGAATTGCACCATGGCTAATGACACCATTCAAAAATCCAACTAGTAACATCGAAAAAACTTATAACAAATTGCGTACTAAAGAGAGGGTCATAATAGAACGTTGTTTTGGACAACTGAAAAGTCGGTTTCCAATCCTACAAAACTGTATACGAGTCGAATTAAAGAATGTCCCAACTTTAGTTACTGCATGTTTTGTCCTGCACAATATTGCAAAGTATTTAAATGACAGTGACGACTTCGACATTTCAGAAGGTGATGGAAGAGGAAATGAAAGTGCAGTCCACACTTCAGAGAATAATGCTTCTGTACTACAAATCAGAAGATTGGGACAGATGGAGAGAAATGAGCTTGCAGAAATGACATACAATATACAATTATAATTTTGTTATAATTTTATTAAACATATATGTATATAATGTACAAAAATATATTTAAAAATGTATAAATTAACAAAAAATTCAAAATAAAATAAAACAAAGTATGACTTTATAAATCACAAAATGTTTGTCCGTCTTCGGAAAAAATATTTTGAGAGGCAATCCTTAAGCGCAACGAATGATCGTCATCATTTCTAGTCAACCTTTTCTAAAGAAGCTCCTGTTGCATCCTCAAAAGTTTTAAATTTTCCAGAAGCACTAAACGTCGAAGCTCACTATTAGTGAGAGAAATTGTTTCTTCGGTCTCCTGTTCCAAACGCCTTTAGCGTTTTGGTGCTGGTGCAGAAGATTGACAAGCAAGCGGCGCTGACTCTTGTTTGTCCTCTTCTGCGCTACATCTTTTTCGTTCCTTGTTATGGTTATCTGATCCCATAGATAGACCACCTACAACAAAAAAAATTGTAAAAATAATTTTGTTTATAAAACTTAACATACCAGGTATTCTTGAAATTAATGGGTTTTGGTCAGCATTGATAAGTTTTAAGAAAATTTGTTCCCATTCTTTAAGCTTGATTGGTTGATTTAAGGTCCGTATTTTTCACGTCAGTCTTAATGTTATTTATCCTCTTCTTTAGTTGGTCTTCTGTTATTAAAATACCAGTGTTGGCTTGAAACTCACGAATAAACAATTTTAAAGCTTCCGCCTTTGCTTTTTTCATGTGAGGCTGTTGAGATTTGTTAATATGTACGACATACTTTTCTAGTATTTTAATAAACTCTAAGGTTGTTGAACCTTCTGCTTTTGCCATTAATTGAACTTCAAACACTCACTTTTAAACTCTTAAAAATTGTAACACAAAAAATTGTTTAAAAAAGAAGAAAATTATAGAACGGTATTATTTATTATTATTTATTATTATTATTATAGAACAAAGAGAAGCAACAGCATTTATTCAACGCATTTATGTAGGTATCTTGTATATACTATTACTTTCAGATGAACTAGTAGTATTTACTGGGATGAATCCAGTATTTACTACTAGTTTATACTAGCTAGTAGAAACTTAGGTTTATGCATACCGAATGTAGTAAATACTATTAGTTTCAGCTTCTACTAGTAGTACTAGTATTTACTATAACCTTTTACTACTAGTAATTACTTTCGTTTTATGCATACGCCCCAATGTTTAACATGAAAAGTCATTAAAGAAATATTTTTTGAGAAAAAACCTACCTTTTTCATAATTCATTTTATTGCTGGCAACATTTTTTGAAAGACTGACCACGATACGAAACCCAACGATATGAAGTATAATGAGAAAGACAAATTGAGGATTATCTAGAGAGACCCAAAAAGAAGACCCCAACAAGAATGGACTCAACAAAAAGAGACGAGACCCCCAAAAAGCAAGACCACACGAACCGAGACGCCAATAACCAAGACCTCAAGAAACGAGACCCAAAGAAACGAGGCCTAACGAAAAGAAACACAAGAGAAGAGTATTAAAAAAAAAAACAGGTCCAACGAAGCGAGACTCAATGAGCTAGACCCTAAGAGAGAGACTCAAAGCGACAAGACGAGACACAACGAGCGAGGCCAAACGAGAAAGATTTAAAGCAACGAGACGAGACCTATCGAGAAGAGACCTATGACAAAGAGCCAAAAAGACGAGACCCAATAAGACGAGACCCAACGAGACGAGACCCAACGAGACTGTCTCAAAGCCACGGGACGAGCCCAAAGAGCTAGACCAAACAAGAGGGACCCAACGAGAGAGACCCAAAGCGACGAGATGAGATCTATCGAGAAGAGACCTAAGACAAAAGAGCCAACGAGACGAGACCAAACAAGACGAGACCCAACGAGACGAGACCCAGCGAGACGAGACCCAACGAGCGAGATCAATCGAAAGAGACGCAACGAGAGAGACTCAAAGTGACGAGACGAGACCCAAAGAGACGAGACCCAACGAAAAAGACCAAACGAGACAGACTCAAAGCGATGAGACGAGACCCAACGAGAAAGACTCAAAGCGACGAGACGAGATCTATCGAGAAGGGACCTAAGACAAAAGAGCCAAAGAGACGAGACCCAACAAAACGAAACAAAACGAGACGAGACCCAACGAGACGAGAACAAACGTGCGGGACCAAACAAGACGAGAACCAAACGAGAAACACTTTAAGATAGAGACCCAAAGATACGAGACTAAAGGAGACTAGACTCAACGAGACGAAGAAAAACTCAAAAAAAGACCCCAACTATACTTTTGCTGGTCAAAAATCCAAAAAAATGTAAATTTCGTCGCGGTATCGTGTTTTTGTCTGGAAAATGGAACTTAACAGTTCACGATTTAACAGGTGAGCAACAGACTATATTTTGACACCTATATAATATTTCAATTTAAAATTTTCAACCTTTTTCTGAAGTAAATAATAAAAACTGAAAAATTTCGAGACCTTCTGTCTAAGGCGAGCCTATTAGTTGTGACCAAAAGTTCTCATCTTGTAACTTTCTCAAGAAGAATGGGTGTTATTGAAGGCACAGTGATGTAAGTCTACTGGACTTCAGCATCATAAGATGAGACATAAATCCCAAAATCTTTTTTGGAACCAGTATCCCTTTTAGTTGGGGGAATAAGTCCAAATAATAATACCTATTGCCTATGCAAACATTTTTTCCACTCGCTTTACTCACTCAAATGACTTTTTGTTAAATACTACCTCTTATAAAATTTGGAAGTTATTTCCCATCATCACCACACAAAAGTTTAAGCTTATGGCCCACCTAAGTGGGATATAGATCTCAAATTAAATTCTGGGATTTATATCTAACCTATGTGAGACATAAGTCCGAATAAGTACAACTGGGACTTATGTCCCTGCACCGTATATAAAAAAGGATTCGGGTTCTCATTACATTGGTTTTCACTTTTACTAGAGACAAATTTCGAGGTATATTCACGATAGCAGAACATTTTCAAGTAAAAGGAAATGATTCCTCTTGAGATTCCCGATCAGGCATAATTTTTCAATTGTTGATTTTTTCTAAAGTTCAGGGAAAACTTTTTACCAATTTATAAGATTCTCGTTTATTTTCAAGATTTCATCACTTGTAACAAAATTTTATCAAACACAATTTAGTTTTTTAGACAACCCCTTATAAGTACGAGTACCTCTAACAATGTAATAACTTCATCATAAAGCTAGCTTCGCATAACATCGATTGAATAGCTTAAGTGTCTCGGTTAAGCTTAGCATGTCGACAGCAGGTATGTAAATGGCAGATTGCCGCATCAACGATTTATTTATGTTACAATGTAGTCTAAGTCAGACTTCCTACCCTTTTCACTTCCTGAATAAAAACCATCACACTATACTTCACCAACTCGATACTACTACTTATTAACTGTGCTTCGCTTTATGTACTACTCAAATAATTATATGCGTGCAATCAATATCTACTATACTTAATCTACATGTAAGCCACCTGTGTGTGCAATCCTTTGTTAAGCGGTTAGGCTAGCCCGGGCCAGCACAGCCCGGCAGTGATTCGGAACTTACTATATTCGATTAAATTATCATTTAATTTCCAACTGAAGATGACGCACGGAATTGTGATTACATCGTGCATCTCGTCTAAGAGCTGTGCTGTGAGAACACGAGAGCTGAGAGCGAGGGCGTGGAATCTGTTTCACGATTGATGACACAGACGACGACGATGACAATTATAGCAGGAACGCTTGTGCATTCCAAGGGAATGATATAGTCATAGACCGATTAATCCATGGTTATATCGATTGTTCATGGCTGGTTGTTGTTGCTATGCAATGCGATACATTAGCAGCATAACATCAGCTTCATATAAATAAATATGTCTGTCAAATTGTAAGTTTGTATATGAATTCAGCGCTATACAGCACCCTTCGTTTTCAATTAGCTGTCACTGTCACTTTGAATGAGTGCGGGAGTGCTTGTTGCTGTTGCTGTATGTAACTATAGATAGCTAGGCTAGTACGGTCTGGGTATAGGCAACTGGCGCAATGTGGTGACATTTTTATGCGCGAATTGACAGCATCGTTCTCTCACCGCACCGCCGATTTACCCGTTCCCAACACCCGCTATACGCCCGCCACCGTTGCTGATTATTTTTCGCAATATGCATTAATCAACCATAATATGGCTAAGATATACAAACTTACAAAAACATAATATAGTTGCGTGTGTTATTTTTTTTTGTTTAAACACAAAGAGAAAAATATTATTTTATTATTATTAATAAATTAATGAAAGAAAAAAAAATATTTAGCATTTTTTTTTTTATTTTTCATATCAATTGATTCACTTTGGATATTAAGTACGAAACTATAAGTATAAACACGGAAGTGAGGCAAACTCGCGCATTTGCTTGAATTCAAGGTTGCCAGAGCCACAACAGCAGTACAGAGTATTCCAATATAAGTCTTATTACGTTGCGCTGATAATAATGTCAATTTCTAGACAGTAATGTACTTGAGAATCTGTTTCAGGCAGGCAGGCGGCAGGCAGGTAGGTAAGGTAGTCAATTGGTATTTTGTGTTTGTTATTTATGAATCTACTGTGCATTTATTTAATTTTTTTACCTTTTATAGTATAAAAATATCTACATAAGTAAAAATAAGGAGACAAAAATATTTTTAGATAAGACTACAAAACTACTTACCTGACGCCACCAGTCAGTTGTCAAGTGGGTGTAATTCGTTTGATATTAGTGGAAAAAACAAATTATTGGTAATAGAAAAGTTAACATGTGCCTTTATTTTTTGTTTTGATTATTATCTTAACAGAAGATTTGAATTTAGTATGAAATAAATTAATCATTCAGTTATTTCATTTATTGAAGATAAAGTAATTAGAAATTATCAATTGATTGATAATTCTCATTTTATTAGAATCTGTAAATAAATTATTTGACTAATTGGTAATTCCGTGAAAAGCGGACATGAAAATAGACAAACACAAAACAAAGTCCAAAATTAATGTTGGGGATTTTTCTTTGAGTAAGAATTCAAAAACAAATACATCCCGAGAAATCCGGGTTGGTTATACGGTTTGCGTCAAAATACTGTAGGTATGGGTCGTAATACTGTATCCAAAATACTGTACGTGAAAATTCTGTATGTACAGCATTTTGGTATACAGTATTCTAAATTAACAGTGTTTTGAAATATAGATTTTTTAAGCTTTCGCAGCAATAGGTCCACTGGAGATCTCATATTTCATCTCACCGAACAAGTTAAGATAGGTTAGCCCGCAACAGCAACGCCTAGCGGTTAGCCCTTATTTGCTGGCAAGCTTACTTTTCATAAACTTGCTGTCCCTTGACATTGCTTTGACGCTTAATTTTTGAAAAACACTTAAAGTGATTTCGTAAGAGTTACCGTTTCTCTATTCCAAATTCCTTCGAGTGAGTTCCTCTTTCTAAGCTTCCAAGACCTAACAAATGCCTTCCTCATTTGTTAACCTTTCGTCATGGTTTTTCCATCTATGTATTGGTTTAGGCAGGGTGAACAATCCTAAAACCAATACCCTATGCTTATAGGATAACCACAGCCACCACGAAATTCCCACTACGGGGGCCGTCCCATGTATGGTCACGGTGTAAACACCGTGGGGCTGCACCATACCCCGTGGTACCACGTTAAGCATTGGTCAACTAACTTTCGTTCTTTGATAGGAAGAGTCTAGGGAAGATAACCCTAGAAGTGGCCGCTCGGTTTCATGTCAGGGACCAACAATCAACCAGCTTTATCTTTTCATGAACATCATTCTTTTATAAAATGATTTTTACTGGAGCCACTACAAATTCTAATCTTCATTTAAATACCGACTTTACAGATAGAAGAGGTCGATTTGTATATTTACTGATTTTTATGGTTTCTTTATAATTTTTTATCAGTAAGTCTGCCTCAGAACCCTTGAGGCAAAGGACGACGGTCCCTCGTTTCCGCCATCTTAAGATTTTACAATCTTAGGAAGGAAGAAACTATAACTTCTTGCGTTCGTTCACAAGCAGAAACCTTTGTCAATGTAGTTCTCAGAGTGCCTTTATCAATTATAATTAATTGTAACAGTATCATTCTTCAACAAACTACACTGAAGTCTCATTACTTGTGTCCAGAGGCCACCGCGAGGAGGTGCAAGTAAGTACTTCTTTCTTCCAGATTGGAGACAAGCATCTATATATATATTAGGGTGATTCATTTCCGCAAAAATTTTTTTTTTTTCGGTGCTCAAGCAAAATATTAATTTACTAATAGAAAAAAAAATTCTCACCAAGGTAGAGCTCTTAATATCAATTTTAAGTACTTGCAATTTAAAATTGAAGTTTTCCCATATAAAATGCATGTAAAAAAATGCTTTTTTTTTCAAAGTTCTAATGCTCACGCACCTTTTACAATATTGTCAACCGGTTTAATGGACCTTATAGGGAATTTTACGCTCTTTAAAATTGCTTTTATGTTTTTTTGTGTAACTCGCACTGGTTCGCCAGTAGGAGTCATCAAAGTGTAATTTTTTGAATGAATAGCTTTTTTTTCCAATTTTTTTGAGCAATTCGCAAAAAGTAGGGAGAAAAAAGGGCTGATTCGTAAAAAATAGTCCTTTGACCAGTATTTATTCAATTTACAGCCATTTTTATGCCTCAAAACTTAAGAAATTGATAAATACTAATCAATCATGCTATTTAAATTGAACTTTTTTATTGATTACTAATGTATTTCTCTATAGCAACAACTTTTTTAGAATTATTATTATTTCTGACTTATAATAAATATAAAAATAACACATCAATTAACACATTGAAGAATATAGATAAAGTTTATTCAATTTTGAAGTTGAACAGTGCAGAAAAGAATTTCCAACGTGTGCCAAAAAGCTCCACTCAGCTCTAAAATCTTAATCTGCTTTATATAAAAATCGTAATTATTTAATATTTATCAACTTGTTTTTTATGACTATTGAGATGTTTACTAACTTTGCAATATATTACCTAATAATGTAACCTTCTGTTTGTTTTGATTAAAGTTTTGTTGTTTCTTTTTAAATTAATGTGTTATTTTTATATTTGTCATAAGCCAGAAATCATAATAATTCTAAAAAAGTTGTTGCTATAGAGAAATACATTAGTAATCAATAAAAAAGTTCAATTTAAATAGCATGATTGATTAGTATTTATCAATTTCTTAAGTTTTGAGGCATAAAAATGGCTGTAAATTGAATAAATACTGGTCAAAGGACTATTTTTTACGAATCAGCCCTTTTTTTCTCCCTACTTTTTGCGAATTGCTCAAAAAAATTGGAAAAAAAAGCTATTCATTCAAAAAATTACACTTTGATGACTCCTACTGGCGAACCAGTGCGAGTTACACAAAAAAACATAAAAGCAATTTTAAAGAGCGTAAAATTCCCTATAAGGTCCATTAAACCGGTTGACAATATTGTAAAAGGTGCGTGAGCATTAGAACTTTGAAAAAAAAAAAGCATTTTTTTACATGCATTTTATATGGGAAAACTTCAATTTTAAATTGCAAGTACTTAAAATTGATATTAAGAGCTCTACCTTGGTGAGAATTTTTTTTCTATAAGTAAATTAATATTTTGCTTGAGCACCGAGAAAAAAAAATTTTTTTGCGGAAATGAATCACCCTAATATATATATTAACTTTTCTCCATCTACACGGAAGTCAGTTTGACCTCCAATCTCACCGAACAGTGGAGCAAATCTTTACATCATTTTGAAGCAAGTAAGATAATTGCACTTGATATTTCAAAAGCATTTGATAAGGTTTGGCATCAGGCCGCCCTCTTATCGAAACTGCGTCCTTTCGGTTTTCACGAATCCCTGCTTCATTGGATTAGTAATTACCTTTCGATTCGTTCAATACAAGTAGTATTGGATGCAACTTCTAATCTAATACATTGTTTCGCTGACGATAGTACTCTTAGCTTTTCATATTCGTTTTCAGACTCACATCCCTTTTCTTCGGATGTGGAACTGCAACGACAAAATATGATAAGTTCATTAAATTCCGACCTAAACAGCATTCTACAATGGGGATTAAAAAACCGCGTGGAATTAAATTCTTCGAAAACCCAATGCTGTCTTGTATCGTTAACGCGAGATACACCCCCTTGCCATTATCCATGGATGGCATTTGCATCGAGGAGACTGAACACCCGATATTCTCGGTATGTGTATCATCAACCACCTTTTGTGATCACATACGCGATGTCGCCAAAAATGCCACAAGATGCTTGGATTTTCTAAGGCGATGCAAGAGTTTTTCTCACCCTCTGATCTGGCTGTTATCTACAAAACTTATATAGTACGTCCAAAGCTTGAGTATAACTCTCATCTCTGGGCTAGTGCTTCTTCAACTTACTTAAGCCTCTTGACAGCATTGAACGTAGAGCATTTAAAATAATTGGTGATAACACCATCAGAGGATCATTTACGTCGCGTCGCTTGAGCATCGTCGTAAAGTTTCGTGTCTCACGCTTTTTACCGTTATTTTAACGGTTTATGCTCAAGAGAAATAGCCAGCTGCTTTCCACCCTTAAACAGTTCAACCGTAATACCCGCGTTTTTGGGAATGCTCTTCAGTATACCCTCGAGCCCAACTTCGTTCGTACTGTCAAGTAAGGAGATTCGTTCTTTAGCCGTACTACGCGAATGTGGAATGCCTTACCATACTCTGTTCAGGAATTCAAAACCAATGTCCACCGACACCTTCTTTCAACCTCTCTCTCCTCTTCCTTGAGTGTGCGCTTATTATAAAAAAAAAATATGATTAGAGATTATTATAAAGGGTTTTTCAATTGGCGCCCCCTGGCGGCCATTTTGTTTTGGTGACATCTGTCAAACCTTTTGTTTATTATTCAGTTGTTTATGTCAAATCATCATGGCAAGTAACACGATGATTGAACAGCAAGTTAAAATGATACAAATTTATTATCAAAATGTTTGTTCGTTCGCGGCCCTTCACAGTCGACTCTTCAACGTTTGGTGGGCAAATTTGAGACGACCGGTTCAGTAAACAATCAGCCAACACCCGTACGTTCAAAAAATGCAAGATCGGCCGAGAACATCGCCGCGGTCTGTGAAAGTGTACAGCAGAACCCGAGGCAGTCTATTCCTCGCCGCCGTGCAAAAGAACTCGGCCTTTCGCAGACTTCAACTTGGCGAATTTTGCGTCAGGACTTGGGCCTAAAAGATCCATTCAAGTTCCAACTGAACCAGGAGCTCAAAGTTCATGACCATAGACAACGGTGTTTGTTCGCTGATTGGGCTTCGAATCGTTTGGAAGAGAACCCCAATTTTGGCAAATCATTTTTAGTGACGCATTTTTGGATGAATGGCTGTGTTAACAAGATAAGTTCACCAGGTTATAATGCATCCTTAAAAAGTTACCGTTTGGTGTGGATTTTGGGGCCGGCGCGGCGGCGTAATTGGTCCGTACTTTTTTGAAAACGACGTTAGTGAGCTGGTCACCGTCAACAGCGAGCGCTACATAACCATGATAACTAATTTCTTATGGCCCAAATTGAACTATATATGGACCTAGATGACATGTGGTTCCAGCAGGTCGGCGCTACGTGCCACACAGCAAACGCCACGATTGACATTTTGCATGAACGATTTGAGAAAAAGGTTATCTCTCGCAGGGGTGATGTGAATTGGCCACCAAGGTCATGCGATTTGACCACGCTAGACTTTTTCCATTTCAACATCTACCCGCCCTTATTGAAAAACCCTACAGTATAACATATAATTTTGATCATACAGAATTCTGAAGAATGTATTTCAGCCCACTCCTCTAATTTTATTTATTTATTTTAAATTATTCAAGCATCTTGGGTTGCGACACAAATTTAGACTAATTGTATACTATTTCATAATGAGTGATCAAATTCAAAGATAAACTTGAAAGTTTTATAAATCATAGAACTCCCATACAAACTATTGAACAAATTTATCATGAAGTAGGACAATTACTGCTGATGTCCAACAGACTGTGGGATTAAGTTCTCCAACTATTTCGAGCTCGAAAGAGATAGAAATAAAGGAGGAGATTCTGGAAAAAAAGAAGAGTTCGAAGGAAATGGCAATCTATGAGATTTTCTTATAATAAGACAGATTTTAATCGTCTAAACAATGAACTATAAAAAAGAATTAGTCACTTCAAAAATATTTCACTAATGTCAATGTTATTGAATTTATCCAAAACTAGTTGTATGGCAAATCTAAACTTTAAGGTTACGAGTTTCAACTTTTAAGGAATGTAATTTAGATGTCAATCAAATCAAAATATTGTAAATAATAATAATTGTATTGACACTTAAAAAAATGTTAAAACTCAAAACCATTTTGAAAAAAAAAAATAGTTTTTAATAGAATTTGTTTAGAAGGATTCCAATATTATCGGCTTAAGTAGATTTCTGAAAAAATCTGGTTGCAAATGATTCTATCAAATACTCATTATGGAAAGGAACATAGCTTCTAAGAAGCCTCCAGACACAAAAACGCCACTAAAATCTCAAGATGGTAATTGTATAGGAAGTCCTAAAAAAAAGCTGATCTCTTTGCTGAACATCTCGCGAATGTTTTTTAACCAATCCCAGCACATGCAACTATAGATTTCTAACAGTTTGATAATCATGACAAGATGAATGTTAAATTTCTTTTGTCATGCTCAAAGAAGTATAAACCAGGTGTCAACATGTTATTCAATAAAAAAAAAATCACCACGATACAATATTATTAATGTTCAGGTTTTGAAATAAATGACTTCAATAAACTTCAAAAAAACTCCAAATTTATAATAACTAACTAATAACTAACTGCTTTAAACTAAAATATAATTCCACATTATTCGAAAATTGTAGAAGTCATTGTTAAACAAAATAAGACAGGATCTTATAGACCAATATCGATTATACTAATCGAGACAAACGTTTTCGAAAAACAGATAGTGAAAAGGATCAGCAAAATAACAGAAGACAAAACACCAATTCCGAATCATCAGTTTGGATTTAGAAATAAACTTTCACGATATACCAAGAACATCAAATAAAGGATATGGTTTAAAAGGCACTTGAAGGAAAGTTTACTCGGCTATGTTTTTAGACGTTACTCAAGCTTTTGAGAAAGTTTTGCTATTGGGGCTTAAGTACAAATTGCATAGGGATATTAGTAGGAATTACTAAAATACTGATACCGACTCTTAAGTGTACGTTAACAGCACCAATACTCGCAATTAGAGAAAATTTAAGCCTGTGTACTAGAAGGAAGTATCCTGGGACGATAGATAGATAGATAGATAGATAGATAGATAGATAGATAGATAAAATAATTTTATTTTCAATTAAATTTTAACAAAATCATATTTATGCTGGTATTCAAAATTAAATTTGACAATAACTTGGGTTAAGTTGTCTGTCAGGTTCAAAAAATGTATTTACTTTAATACAGCAAAGCTAAGTAAGTTAACTGAATTCATTTATTATAAGACTTCGATATTTAAGAGATTTGTTTAAGTAGTTGTATAGATTTTGGTAATTTAAGCCATTTAAGAAATTGAGGAATGTTGATCGTTCTAGCATTTCGCTCCCTAGATATTTTTTGCGGTATCCTTTAAAAATGGGACAAACACGAACAAAGTGATACGTATTTTCTGTAGCATCCATATTCCATATAGTGCATATGCCTACAGTATCATTACGAAAAGCTCTTGCGTTTAAGTTAAGAAGACCACATCTTGCTTTGAAGATAAGGTTTATCATGTCACGGGGGTTGTTATCTTCAAAGTAGTTTGGGACTTCAGAATAAAGAAGGTTGCAATATTCGTTATGGTATTGTGACTGGAGTGCCTTTCCTGTAGAATCAACCCACATTTTTTCGGAAAGCTATGTTAGCAGTATTTTATGCATACGATTCCATTCTGAGCATGGAGCTTCGAAACTGAAATCTATTTGGATTTCTTGGAAAAGGCTTGACCATTCCTGGGCCCAATAAAAATTATTCTGAATCATAATTTCAGATAGAATTCGTGGAAGACGATTACGTGGCATTGACATTACTTTCCTTATGTAAGCTAGGTGAACTTTTAATGTTGTTAGGAATGCCTTTGGTAGACCGGTTTCGATATGAATCGCGTAGTTCGGAGTAATGTCTGGCAATTCAAAGCATGGTCGTACTCTTTGTATCCCCAAAGTCCTGGGACGAACCTTTTACCTTTAATGTACTTAAGGGATATTCCAGTGGACATGAATGCTATCCTGTCTAACTTTGCTGATGACACCAATTAAATCTGTTACATTTTTTTTATAAAAAGCACAGAAGCACCTTACTTCAATGCTGCCAAATCCTTGGAATGACTTTGGATGCAAAGCTAAAATAGAAAGAGCAAATCAGAAAGAAAGAGAAGAGCTAAATTTGATGTACAGAAGAATGTACTGGAGACAAGGAAAGAACTCTAACCTATCTACTTAGAACACACTAATGTTATAGAAGCAAGTACTGAAAACCGTTCCCTTTTTGCGATCTTTCATTGATTGGTCCTGGATAACAGGTGGTTTTTAATTTTAGTAGGGAAAGAGTCCCATCGTCCTCTACGATTCCGATTACGTTTGCTCTGGGATCAGCGATTGCTTGGTCCTTTAATAGAATATTTGACTTATTTAGAAGAATTAAAACTAGGATCTGGGATTTCAAGATTCCATTCGCTAGAAAGCCAGTCTAATGAAAGAGTTTTTACATTCTGAACTTCATCTTATCTTCCATCCCCTTTCCCTGTGTACTATGGCTCTCAAATTTGTAGAAAGATGTTTCTTTCTAAGAAGCGCAATAGAAGTTCTTCTGTGTTTTTAAGGGCATATTCTAAAGCGTGAAGAGTTTTCGAGTTCTTTATTTTCTCAAAGCTCTTTTGACAATGAATGCGGACAATAATATGCGGTTTCATGACGAAGAGGAGATGTTATGGGTCTTGACTTGATACTTATTAGAGTTCCAGAATTCCTTCAGTTAGTCTATGGTCTATCTGCTAGGTTCAAATATAGACGATTAAAATGTTGCAGAACAGCTTAAGACGTTCACACAGTACGACTTAAGGAACTCACACAATTCGTTCAATAGATTCTTCTATACAACGCGACGCACGTCTAGTAGAGATTTTGCCTCGGTAGCTATTGCAATGGTTCATAAGAATCTAAAAATTTAATCATGGGACATAAATTGTGAGACTATCCATTGTTTTAATAGTTAAACTCCTGGTTTGCAAAAGCATTCGAACAATTTCCTTAAACGATCGTCATATTTCGATATTTCTATCGGTAAATATTCAATTATTCTGCGCTCAGAAAATCTTTTTACATGATCTTCCATTATTTAAAAGACTTTGAGAATTTGAAAATCCCCTAATTCATCTAACAAAAATTTTAAAATGGCGCCCAACGCAAAACCTATTATCAAAAACACTTACAATCGTATTAAGACCCCAATCAAATATTTTCTCTTCAACAAGTTTTCTTTAATCCATGCTTCAATAAATAATAATACATATATAGGTTTTAAGTAGCAGCACACTTTTTGTATTATCCTCCCAAAAGACCATGTGATTTTCATTTTAAAAAACACCATTTTATATCAACATTCAACACTTTCTGGTCAAAGTTCAGGATTTTTTTTGAAGTGTGAAGCCCTTGAGGCTTGATGACACACACTTTTCGATTATAACATCTTTACTTTTAAATTTCAACAACGATGGTGATGATGACAACAACGACGCAAGGTAACGGTGACGACGTTGATGGTGATGATGACGACAACGACGACGACGACGCTATGTTGTCGTCGACTTAGACAAAAGTTAAGCTGACAGCTTTGAATATGATTTACATTAATAAACCATACGATAATATATACTTACCTATGCCATGCATTATTTTCCACAATTCATAGCCACCACCGAACGTCATACAGAAGCAGACACACATAGAGAGCCGTAAGGCAATTTCAATTAAATGAACGATGAGCCTTAAATATCCCTTCCTAATTTCTTTTGCAAATAGTGAGTGAAAAATTTCATCATAAAACCCTCTTCAGAATTGAAAATAATAATACAAAAAGAAAATATACTATGTATATGTATTATATTATTAAGAACTGTAACCAAAATGGTTGAAGATCGGGGGTTGATACCCTATTGTCATCGCGCTCATGGTATATAAAAGAAAAATCCCCGACAACGACGAAGAGTGGATGACGATGACGGTCGGTTCGGTGGTGGCGTAGAAAGAAAGAATGAAAGAAGAATCATCTCGTCTCAATATGACCCTTAAACGATCCACAATAGAGATGAAAGGATATAAATGAAAAAGAATAAAAAAAAGATATCAACAAAGAACACACACTACCAAAAAATAAGTAAAAACACACACACACACACATTTCGAAAATCACAATCGAAGTTAACAAAAACCAGCAGCGATAGAGATACAGAGAATAATATAAAATGCCTAATAAATTCGAAGGGATAAAAACATCATCATCATCATGGCATAGTTTGGTTCTTTTGATAAAATAATGTGTCCTTTTTTGGTCCTTCTCGCCTCGCAGTTCGCGCTTGTGTCGCTTACTCGCTTCTCGTTCATTGCTAGCCGCATTCATGCCCAATAGATGTCCTTATTGTATACATCCTTGCCAATCATTCGCATTTACCCTCTCAGCATGCCTAGCACACACAAAAGACCTCAAAATTATAAGGGGCTCACCACTTTGCTTTATGACAACGACAAAAACAACAACAACGACCATGGCAAGGGTTGTATGCGCCCAAAGGATTTGCGGAATAATCCGCGAATATCAATATCGACAAATTTTCAAAGTAACAATGATGGTGGTTGGTTTTGGTTATGGAGTGGATGATGACGATGATGGGGATGGATTTCTAGGAAGCCGAAATCCGAATAAGGAAACTCATTCAAAATGATCAAAACACAAAAATACAACAAAAAAAAAAACATAAAATTATAATAAAGTAAAAGGGTTGTTAAGGCGTTTGTTCGTTCGTTCGTATGCGGTATTGGTATTGGCTTTATATGCAAGGAAATTCTCAATGCCCATGAAAAGAAGGGTTGAACACAGCACTGTGCTAATTTATTTTGTATTTTATTAATTTTTGTCGAAGTAAATAGGCATGAAAATTATATTGAATATCTTCTAATTGGTGACGCATTTATCATTGAAATTGATTTACTAAACGTCATTAAGTTAATTTAATTAACAGTGTTGCCAATACAAGAGACTAAAAACAGATTTTTTTTTGCACAGTACTGTTTCTCATCCTTGTGATGTTTATTTATTTTCGAGAATAATTTTTTTTTCTTTGATTAAAGGCATCAGTTCAACAAAGTTAAGTTAAAAGAGATTCATCAACAATAAGGGTAGAAGTTGAATTCCATTCACACCAACACTTTGACGCATTTAAGACCGCTTAGCTCGTCCTCGTAGGTACACATATTTTCCTATTTTGTATTGTTTTTCTTTTCAATCTCAACAGCCAGAGGTTGCAGCGAATGCACGTGTCAATTGGTTTTAGATTATGTTGCTGCTGTTTCTGGATGCCTATATACATATGTATATGTATGTAGGTACACATAAATTTTGGTCGGAAATAAAACGGAAATTTTCAAATGAACTGAGTTTCCGAGTATATTTCATTTGTTGATTCGGCAGCGACGATGAGGATGAGGATGACGTAGACGCAACGTACGATAGCGGCGGCGGCGGTGGCAGTAAAAACTCCGAATTCAGATGCGATACGATACAATAGAAAATTTGAATGAAAAGGGATGTTTTTATCACCCCAAATGAGTTTGTGTGTTTTTACTGCCCCTTGTCTAATGCCTGTGTCTGTTCCTGCTTCTGAGACTAAGCTTGGGTCTTATGACTCTATGAAGGAAGGAAGAATTACACAACAATATTCACAACAAGAACAAACTACTTAGCCGACAACAACTAACAACGAGGGCATATACGATTACTTTATAGTGTGTAGTGTATGTTTGGAGCGTCGGAACTTCCTATTTATGGACATGACGATATGGCAACAACGACGACCGACATACAGCGTTCGGTGATGGCGATGGCGACAACGATGATGAAGTGGATTAATGTTTTTCAATATTTCTTGTATACACGCAAACATATTTTTGTGTTTCATTTTTGTTTTCTACTTTATTTTTCTAAATGGAATGGGGTATAATATTGTAAAAAGAAATTGAAATAAAAATATATATAGAGAGAGGACCTTTTTTTTATGGAATATATTACATATATCGATGGCCTTACAAAAGGATAAGAGCAAAGTAATATGCATGTTGACTGGGTTGGGTATTTATCAATCCATACATACTCGTACATATATAAATATGTATATGTATGTTTGTATGAATGTAGTGAAGGTATTATCCTTTTTGTGTGTTGTGAGTGCATTAAATTGGTTTTCTGTATAAGCAAACACAGCGGGAAAGCAATGAATGATGAAATATATTAATTTTGGTATTGTAAATTCTTTTATATAAAACTTGCGTATATCATATATAACTACACAGAAGAAAGAAAAGAAAAAACATGAAACGAATAATAATATTGATGGTAATTTTGAGTTTTATTAATAAGATTAAAAGAATGTTGTTTCTAATAATCAAGAATAATATGACAGTTGAACAATGATCTTTCAAATGTATTGATGTAATTAGGTTCTTAAAAAAATTTAGGAATGCGTGAGCATAGTAACAAGCTCAGAGGGTGTCGTTGAAATATCATTTTTTTCTTTATTTTAATTTAGTTTTGAAATCTTTATTAAGTTTCTGTTACGATAATATAAATCTGAACTTCAGTCCAGTGATAAACTGATGATATAGACAACATTAAGGCATATAAGGAGTTGTTAGGGAAAGAGTATCAAGTTTCTATCTATTGAGGAAATAAGAGCTAGTTAAACGATAACATGATACAGTAATATGCGTTATTATAAATCAAAATACATATGTAATTCATACGAAAGAATGGAATAATAACGTCCACGTGTTCTTGTTATTATTTAATTAGCCGCCTTTAATATTATATTGTGCTATTCAAAAACCAGCATACCACAAACAAAAATGTAAAAACAAATGTAAAATTAAATTAAGTACGTATACGCCCGAGTGCACTACTGTTTGTTCGTTGGAGTAATTTGAGCCCCTCCGTAAACGAGCCAGAAAATTTGTTTTAAATTTGGTACAGATTATGACCTTTTAAACTCAAATTGCTTGTTATGCCAAAACAAAGGGAGATCATTAAATTGCTTACTTACTACAGTCCAGGCGGCCCTTTGCCTCAATCAACATGCGTCTCGAGCCTAGCTAATTATCTCCAGTTTCGCACGCCAACTTGTTTAAAATTTCCTACTACCTGCCTGCGCCATCTGAGTCGCGGTCTAAATCTGCTGTGCCATCCCTCGGGATTGGATTCGAAGACCTTTCGGGCTGGAGCGTTGATGTCCATCCGCAGTACAAGGTTCAGTCATCTAAGTTGTTAGACTTTTATTCTTTTGACTAGATCAGTTTCGCTGTACACTGTACAGTTCATCCTTGTAATTTTTCCTCCACTCTCAATCTATACGTAGACGGGACCAAAAACCATCCGGAGCGTTTTTCTCTCGAAACATCATGAGACGTTATCATCTTGCTTTGACAATAAAGTCCATAATTAAATTTGAATTAACTATATAAATTTGATAACTTCGATTTAAACATTTCACTTTTAACAGCTTAAGTTGTCTACCTTGTGATATGGATGACTAATTGACGAAATGGTCTAGTCAATGGTTAAGACCAAAGAAAATAATATTTGACAATTTGTTCAATATTTTCGTTTTCCGTATGTTTCAATATCTTTAAATTTCATATTTTCCCATTATTTTCAGTTGATTTTCATAACGCCAACAAAATTTCAGTAAAAATCAATTTTTAAAAAAATATACTGACAGAACTTTAACAATTTTTCGTGAATTTTTCCGATATTTTAATAGTTATTATTTTAGAAGAAATCTTCAAATTTGAAATCATTAAACATGTTAAAGTTATAAATGATGTGATTACTTTAACTTTTATTTATTTAGAAGAACATGATTTTTTTATATTTTTTTAAATCCTTCTATTAATTATAATAATTAAAAATAATAATCACGATAAATTTAATGATTTTTTCTTCAATTAAACTTTCCTTTTAAAGAAAGTGATCGCAATAAATGTATAAAAAAATATCCAATGCATTTATTTCAATGTTTTATCCAAAACTCAAACACTGTTTCTTACCTCTTACATTACCAACAATCAAAAAGATTGCTAAATGGCGCCCAACGCTTAGTCAAACAAAATTCAAAATGTTTCATAGTCGCTTTAAGATCATATTTAAAAATAGCTACAGGCAAACTAAAGGACTCTTAGCTCCAGAGGTAAAATAATTACTTTAGTCTCTCGATAAGTCTAGTTGAATAAACCAAAATGCACTCTAAGTAGCCTATGAGATTTTGGTCACATCAATGATTTAAGTTCCATTTTTGTAGACTTTAAAGTTAAATTTGGTGGCAAATAACTATTAAACTTCAATGAAAGGCATTTGAGGAATTCGCAAGTAGGTACTTGGCAACCCCTTAATCTCAGAACTACATATGTAAGTTACTATGGAATGATTGAAGTATACAAAATTTTAGAACTGATTTTTTTAAATTACCTTTTTAAAAAATGAAATTTTGTTTAAAATTTGGTCGATGGATGGTTATTTTGTATGCAAAATAACCACCTGTAAGCTAACAAACTTGGAATATACCTAATTAATTTGAAATTTCATAATACTCAATCCCTCATTATGAGTAACGAAGCGAACGTTCGCTAAAGTTCGAATGTAAAAGCGTGATAGTATTATCGTTAGCGAGCTTGGCCATTCGCTTTAAATATCAATGGTGCCAACCATTGGAAACAAAATAAATGAAACGTCAAATAATGACTTTCAATAAGTATTTTATTTCTCAGATTGTGTATCTTCTGATTTATTTAGTAAAAAAACAATGATAATGTTAAGCAACGTTGACTTGTTTTTTGAAGATAACGATTATGACAGAAAGAGGGAAGAAAGGATAACGATATATCTAAAAGATCTGCTTGCGTCCCAGCCTGTGTTTGCAACAACTTGAATCGTTCAGATTTCCTTGCATTCGAATTGTTGATCTGTTCCGACTTGGCAAGGAACTTTGTTGTGCAGATGATTCTTTTGGGTTGGTCGTCCTCCGTTGCATCTAGCATTAATGCGTTTTGTTGAAAAGATCCTTCAACCTATTCACATGCCTCATGGTTGATACTAATATCTTGTTGAAGTTTTTCAGAATTAGTCGTCACATCGGTTGAAAGTAAATCCTGTGAATGTGTGCCAAAGCAAGTGCCTTGTGGATTAACTGCCTGGCTCAGACTAAGAAGTCTGTATACAGCTTGCTCCAAAGGATACAAAGACACCTGGCAGTATGATTCTCCACCAGTAGCTGTGTTTTTTTTTATTTTGGGCAATTTTTTGTTTGAGTTTTACATTATAGTCCACGCAAACCTATTTGCAAATAAAAACTTCTTTAATTGAAACTAAAAATTTTTATCAACAAGCCTTATGCCAATCTTTTCCTTCACGGAACGGAGGTCCAAAAGTGTTCAGTTCTTCTGCAAAACTCTGCCAATAATCTTTTTGGTTCCTTTTTTAAGAACCGACTACTCCTATGGCGCTAGCTATTTCGGGATTTGTTTCCATCAATTGCACCAGCCTAGCAAATTGATTTGTATTTGCCCTTTAAAATATAATTTTTAATTTTCTTTTTTTGTTATAATAATAAACATATATAATAATATAAAAATTATTTGCAAATGCATTTTTCTTTTATCACTCATTTTAACAAACAAACGGAAAACTCTGAATTCGCTAGGGTTATCACTGAATACCTATTTTGATTCGATAGAATTTGACGTTTTGAGCCGTTAAATTAGAGAACATTCGCTGATGATAATTTAGCGGTAGCCAAGTTCCATAATGTTTTGAAATTTGAAGCGAATTTAATTTAAGCGAATCGATACTCATAATACAAAGTTATCGAATTCGCAAGTTTAAAAGCTCGCTTCGCTACTCATAATGAGGGCATTATACTAGCTAAAATTTTGTAATTATATCTTAAGGGTCTAAAGATGATAATATTGTCCGTTTTGTATAAAATTCACAAGTAAAAACTTAGTTTTCAATATAAGTTTCTTGTAGTTGTTTTAATTTTTATTATTGAAACAATAACTACATATACCTATCTTAACAGCTATTTAAAAAATAAACGTCTTAACTTAGGTATAGATCAAAGACCAGAATCCAAGAACATTAAACTTGAAATGAAATTAAATCCTTTAAAAATAATTTAAAAAAGTTGTTCATATTTAGCCAAGTATAAAAAATTACTCATAAATTAACAGTTTCCATCGATTATAACCAAACAAATTAAGAACCTATTATCATTTTACAAATGATTTGGGACTGATTCACATCTTCATTTTGTCGCCTGATTACGCGCCTTCTCGATATATACATAACATCTCGTGTCACTAATCACTTTGTCATCCTAAGGATTATCATATAAAGCATAACAAAACACCTCCTTCCATTATACCTTCCTACCACATTAATCAAATAAACAGAGTTTCACCAATTTTATGTTTTTTGTTCGATGGCAACACCAACCAAAACCAACCAAACAATAAACGCCATAAATGAATATCACACAAATCTATCACTATAAACTATTCAACCACTTTACTTCCTCTTCCTACATAAATAAATCAAACAAAAAGAAAACGAAGAAAAAATACCAAACAAACACACACAACCAAAACACACAAATTCAAAAGATTTACCTACCTACCTTTTCAAAATCAAAACGAAAAACCGTAACAAAAGCTAATTTGCTCTTCCTTCTCTTTCTAACACGCATGCCTTTTATTTATAATATTATGTATATTTAGAGTCTCCAAATGAAACGACCCTGTTTGTCCCAACAATCTGGCAACACTCAATTGGTATTCAACAAACACAAAACGATCATAACATCAACGACGACCCTCACTCGAAAGTGCAATCACAATTTTTCTCATTCTCTTTCTCTCTTTCTGTATCTACATCTTCACTAACAGAAAGACAGAAAGCAGTAACCAGCGCTCAGCGTATCAAGAAAAGCAACATAGCAAACACAGGGAACAGCAGCAGCAACGACAGCGGCAGCGGCAACAACCAAACCAACAGAAACAGAAACAGCAAAAGCAACAACACACCGGAACACATTTTCAAATACACAAACGATATGATTAACTAACGAACAAACAAAAATGCACCACAAAACGACACAACGATGACGGCAGAACGAACATTTTACACCAAAATATACACACAGAACAACACAGAACAACAGAACGAGGAGAACAGGATAAGGATTGAAGGGCTATTAATAACCCGAAGGGTCATACCGCGCGTCGCCGTCACCGTCACCATTGCCATCACCATCACTATCACCGTCGTCGTCGCTTCGTCGTCTCTCCGTCTCCGTTTCGTCACACCATTCTTATGCCTGCCTTGTGCATTTCATTTCACCACCATTTACCATTTCCATCTTTACCATCAACCACTACTGCTGTGAATTTATAAAACATCATCATCATCTTCATCATCATCATCAATGGTATAGAGATGAAGACTCGAAACTCAAAAACTCAGATACTCAAAATACCAACGAACCATTCAGCATTCACCACAGTCAGTTCTCAGTTGGATGAAATAGTTTAGTTAGTCAAAGAGGAGCAAACTAGCAGAAGCTAGAAGCTAGGAGCCCTCCTAAAACCTAAAGCAAGCTATCAAAAAGAAAAGACAAGGTAGATAAGGATAGGGAAACAAGAATGAGGGCGAGGGGGCAAATGCATATCTGTCAAATATTAATATTTTTTTTTTTTTTTTTTTGAATACTGTCAGATGGCTGAGGCATTCACTTGTGTTCTGTTACGACTTCGACTTTTGTAGAAGCTTGTGTATCTGCACCCTAAAATGTCAGTGTCACCCAAAAATGCATGACAACTTCAAAAGGGGGAGTTTTGCGGCGCTAGCTCTAGCTCTAGCTATGTGCAGTCAAGTCACCCCAACTTAAGTCCTCGTTTACATTTTTAACACATTCCTCCCTCGATACAGAAGTACCTAATACATATCGAAACAAAAACCAAAAAAAAAAAAAATACAAAAATAAATAAAAATAATAATTTAACTCGACAAAATCGAACGAATAAAACCTTCATTCATCTGAAATGTTTATGTTTTCATTACTCTCGGTATCTTTTCTATATTCTGTGTATGAAATGTATCTATCTAAATAGAGATACGTCGTCGTCGTCTATCTTTTGCAGTACTCATGTCAGCAATACGAAATATCACTCTATAAGTATGTATGTAGGTATGTGCGTATGTCTGTTTGGTTGTTTGTGTGTGTGTTTTGGCCTTTATCGACACACAAGCAAATGAAGGAAAGACTACAAAAGAGCATAAAAAAAACGAAAAATATTTTATAAGAAACAAAATAAAAAAATTATGAACTAACGAAAAATAATACAAAATAACCTCAAATATGCGATTCAGGTATAAGATACTGTATCTGTAGTTGTATCTTTTGTGTTCTGCTGTGCATGTGTGTGTGTGCATTTGGAAGAAGTTTCTTTTTTTGCCTTTTTTTCGTCTTTTTCGTCTCTGCTCTGCTTTTATTGCCTCTTCCGTACCTTTGGTTTTAGTCTTCTTCTCGCTATGAATATTGTCGTTTTGGCCTCATTTTACCGAAGTGAATGAAGTTTCTCTTAAAACGTCAAATAAAAGAGCATAATGCAATGGTATTAGTTTTGATCCAAACTCACACATTCAAAACATTTTCTCCTTCCACACTCTTTTATCGTGAATTCTTTTTCAACAGCATAAGAAAGTATCGTTTTTTTTTTTTTTTGTTACCACTACAATTTAAGATTAATTTTTTTTCTATCTGTCAGATTGTATAACTGTATCTGTATCTTGCGCCAGTTTTCTACATTCTCTCTCTTTCCATCGCGTTCTCATTTTGTCTTTCATTTTCATCAGTTTCGTGTGCTTTTGCTGCCTCTGTGCTGTGCTGTGCTGCTCTGGTGTGTAATATGCCATATGTGTAATTATTGCCCGATGGGAACCATTGACGGTTGACAAATGATGGTCTCGGATCGAAGGTAGCACACAGTCAGGCAGTAGTTCCTTTTCGGCTGCTGTCAAATGTCGTCATGTTTGTTTCACGCTACGTATGGTTAGTGGTCGTCGGGAAATTGTTTTAGAGAGAACGTGAGACGCGGAAAATCCGGTTTTGTTTCTATACAATCTTCTTTGCGAAAATCGTAAAAAATTTTAAATAATATTATTATTCAAAAAAATATATATATATTTTACAACATAAAAACCGTCTTTATATTCAATATATATTGTACTTTAAGGCTCTGTTTACACTTGACAAAAAATATTTTATTTCAAAACAGAAAAAATCAAAAATTAAAGAAATTGTCTTAAGACATATAACATAAAAATTATTGTTATAAATAGTTTTTTTTTCTTGTGTTTTATGAAGAAAAATAATAATAATAATAAAAAAAAAAACAAGTGAAACAAAATCAACAAAAAAAAATAATATTGACAGTGCATAAAAAGTGTAACAGTCAGAATATAAAAATACAATTAAAAATTAAATTATTGAAGAAAATAAAAAGTATTTTTATACACAAAAAAAATAAAGTGATTGCATGTATAAAACAAGAAAATATTTTGTGTGACACTCTAAGTTTTGAAACATCAAAACTTCACCCAAAGGATTAACTCAGATCATTGGATAAAACTCAACACCTTTTCCAGCACACAAAAATTTAAATAATATTTACAAGAAAAATTTTAAAATAACAAACTATTTGATAGTAGACAAACTGTCAAAAAAAATGGATTAAAAAACCAAAACAAATTTTTAAACTGTGGATTATTATAAATAATGCAAATTTTAGTAGACAAAATTCCCATGTTTTCGAAACAACAATCGAAGCGAAATTTAAAAAAGTAAGTTTGTTACAAATAATAATTAAACCAAAACAAAAAGTTAACAGTGACACGAAGAGAAAAAAAAAGTGAAAGATAAAAATTAAAAAAAAAAAAAATAAAGTTTATTTTCCAAAAAAATATTTCATACAAAAAAATTGTGTTTCCAGTGAAAAGTTTAAGTTTTTGCTATCTCAACACAACTACTGGAATATATAAAATAAATATTATTGAAAATTTATAAATAAATGCGAGAAATAGTATTTGGCACATATTAGGTAAACTATACAAAAAACAAAAAGTTTAAAATAG
Organism: Eupeodes latifasciatus; assembly: GCA_920104205.1. Taxonomy (NCBI): domain Eukaryota; kingdom Metazoa; phylum Arthropoda; class Insecta; order Diptera; family Syrphidae; genus Eupeodes; species Eupeodes latifasciatus. The sequence continues at coordinate 159,855,995 of OV049926.1, forward strand.
ATGTGTACTTAAATTTTCATTTTTTGATTTTGAATTTTTTTTTCTATCGATGTCAGTGTTAAAAAATTGTTTCTTTTATTTTTTTTTTATTTAAGTTACTTTTCATAAAATACATAATATTTTTTTTTAGTTTGCTTCATATGTATTTTATTTATTTTTATTTTTGTCTGTGGTGAATATTTAAATAGCTGACAACATCTTTTACTTTTAACTCGGCACAATACACAATGTTTACAAACTTTTGACCTTAAAAATTTTTGTCTGGTTGTTTTTTTTTTATTTTCTTCACATTCGTTTTATTCATCATCAGTGTTTCTTACATTTGAGTTAGGTATGTAGGTAGATTCAATTTTTTCAAATTGACTAATTAGAAAGAAAATCATGCAAAACCCTAAAATGACATTTAATTCAAATTTCACAAAATTTAACACTCTTACACCTGTTTTAAAAATTTAGTACCTGTGCAAAAATTGAGAAAAACTGTGAAAATACGAGTAACCCTTGTGAGTGTTACTTTCAATACGATTTTTAAAAATTTTTTAAAACAGCTGTCAAAATTTTGCTCACAAAATCATGTTTTTTTTTTTCATTTTTTAATTAGCCAATTTTTTCGACTAACGAACTATTGTTCTAAAACCAACTAATATTTCTAACATATGTCAATCTTCAAATTTGTTTTTTTTTTTCATATTTGTTGACAAATAAATTTAACTAATCGAAATGTATGGTCGAGAAATATTTTTGTTTAGAATTTTGGCTGTTTCAAAAATGTTTGTTTTAGTTCAGGTTAAAAATCAGATTTCTAAAATAATCAGTGCTTCATTTTTGAAAACCCTAAAATAAATGCTTATTGGCATTTTCTTCTAATAGAACTTAAATTTCAAACTAAATAAGTGTATAATCAATTTAGAGACTTACCCTTCCAGAGATTCATTAAATGTTTGTTAATTTTTGAAATGCAAGAATATTCATCAAAATCAAATTTTCTCATCCTAAACACAATTTTGTTTTTAATATTTATATTAATGGATGTTAAAAAATTAGCTTACCACTTTAAATAACTTTTCTTGTTCCTTTGCTTTGTGGTTGTAATTTTTATTTAGCTCATTGTTTTTTTTTTTAATTTTTTTTCACATTTTTTTTTTTTTTTTAAGATGAACTCTGCAAATAAAATGAAACATTAATTCATTTATAAATCACACTTACTCACCATTCTGCAAATAAACAAATAAAAATAATAATCAATTTTGAAATTCCATTATACTCACAATTTTAAATATTTTTTTCGCGCCATCATCCATCAGCAATTTGTTTTTTCTGAACAAAAAAAATGTCCAGAAAAATATGACATTTGAAATAAATTTTAGTAAAAGTTATGAACAAAAATATTTAAGTAGCTTGACTTATTTTATAGCAGTCAGAGAGTAAATACATACATACCTACATATATCATATTTCCAATGATATCTTAAGTTAATATACCTACAGAAATTCATTCCTAGAATTCATATTTGTCTTTCAAGTCTCTGACATTCGTTCCTTTCATCGAAATATGTCCAACTTCTGTTCCTCACAAATTTGCATAAATTCCTATATCAGTTCACATTTTCATCTGTACAAAACAAAAGAACATTTGTTACAAATTATAATAAATTAACAATAGAATATATTTGAATTAAAACAATAATGCAGAGATAAATGTCAAAATTTGACAGATTTTTTGACATTTGAGAAATATCAAAAATTTCTCACACAGATAAATGCAATTTAAATACCATCAGTTGACTTTCAACTTTCTTTTGGCACAGACAGATAACTTAGATAATTTTTGAGAACATCAAAAGTAAAAACATTTTATGCTGCAAAAATTTGGTACAGTCAAGACCTATTTAAAATTCTGTCAACTTTCAATAGGTATAGGTTTTTATTATATGACCATGAAGTTAACAAAAAAAAAAAAACAGTTCCATAAAATACGAACACAAAACAGAATACATAATAAATAAAGACACCGCAAAAAAATAAAAAAAAAATAAAAATATCTCGGTTAAATACATATGTACACTACACTATAGACTATACTAAACTACACTAGATAGAGTTATGGTACTGTCTTTACTCTCTAGACTCCAGACTTATAACGTATAACAGACTTCAAAAAACTTAAACAAACAACACCTGCTTTTAAAACCACATCAAATCAAATCAGTTTAGCGTAATTTTTGTATATAGACGAATAATAAAACAAAAAATATAAAAAAATTATATTTTATATCGTACGGAAGTTTTCGCAGCAATACAAATTTTGTTGTTGTTGTTTTTGTATTTTTGTATTGTTTAATATTAAATAAACAACAGACTTCGTTTTAGAACAACAAACAAAACGAATAAAAAAAAAAATAATATACAAAAATATCAATTGCAAGGGAATATATATAGATATTTAGATCATGCGACATGATGTTCAACTTGGAAGCACATAGTATCTACATACCTACTACAAAACACACCAATAAATACGATGATATAGACAACGCAATTAAAATTCTAAACAGAAAAATAATAAACCTTTAGAGTTTAGTGTTTTTTTATTTTTTTTTTGTTTAATTTTATTTTAAGAAGGTGCTAATTAACCGAATGAAGTAATTAACATTCGACATTCAGTCTCCATCATTCTAAACTATGCGGATTTAAACTATACTCGCGTAACTTATGCATAAATGTACTCGTATCTACAAAGTACGATTAACTATTGCAAAAAATAATAATTTGTTTGCAATCAATCGTATAGATAAAAATACTATGATCTTGATATCGTAATGATAATTTGAAATTATAAAACGTGTATCAAGAAAGTACTACTTTCATATATCTACAGACATATGTATATCTGACACGAAGGTACAGTTAATAAAGCAAGAATATTGTTACCATACGTCACAAGAAAAAAGTATTATTTTGTTCTATTATTTGTACTCAATTTTTTGTTTTGTTTAAGCTTGATCCAGGCGCACGTGTAGCCATAGTTAAATAAATACTAGACAGCTTGTTAGAATTAATTTGTTATGACAAGTTGAATAGAAACCTTGTACTGTCAGAAATTCCAACCTGTCAAATACACATATGGGTTATCGAGAAAAAAATATCATAATCATATTTAAACTTAACTACCCCCTTTGCAATATGTATGCAAAAGTACTGTATTTACTTACTATGAAACAATTTGATATGAACCTGATTTTTCTCTTTAACTTGGTTTACGACACTGATTTTACTACTATTGGTAGTGGTTCAAAAATGAACTGATTGGACAGATATCCAAAATTATCATAACATTAACTTGTTGTCAAGCATTGACATTAACATCTGGCCAATCAGAGAAGAGACGCTTAAACGTCAAATAATAATTGACTTGCATTGAACCCGGCAAATGTCAAGTGCGCACAAAAATAAACAAAAACAAACTACAAAAAATGTGAAAACAAATATTTAAATGTACTTCAAAGTAATATCAAACTAAGTTCAATTTATTTGTACGTAGTCTTTCACTATTGTTTTTTTTTACACACAATTTACGAAGTCTTGGCAACAAAACGCATTTGGACTTTCTTTTCCATATGACATAAAATGTAAACGCAGTGTGACAAGTGACATATACATACACATGTATATAGTAATACACTTAACTGTACAGTGGCAGTAAGATTTAAGTAATTGAAGTGTTGTACTCTATACACACAACACGTGGTATATATGATAATGACAGACCAACAATGAACTGAACAAATTGTCAATGGGCATAACCAATTTCATTCAGAAACCTGAACATCTGAGAAAATTTTGGTTTGGTGTTTCAAACCAAAAATTTTGACAGTTTATTGTGTACATATTAAAAAATATTTTAAGTTTAACTTTGTTTAAGGAAAAATGACACAGTCTCTTTTTCTAAACATAAGCTATTCTCATAAGTAGGTAGATTTTTTAACATAGTAATTCTGGAAAATTCCAGACCGTTTGTATACTTTTTTTCTCTTTAACAATAATAAAAAAAAAAAATAAAAACTGAAAGAAAGAAGATAATGTACACAAACATTATACCTACCTAGAAGAAGATAGTACTGTGGTCGGTATAGGTCTTTGATCTTGTTGCAAAGAATAAAAAAGGATATTTTTACAAATATTTTATGTATGAAGACAGCAATACACGCAGGCTCTTTTTAAAGTAAACCATGTCCTTTATATTATGTACGTTAAAAATGTCTGTATTTGTACGAAAACATATCATTTTTATGTACATATTTCTTTGTTATCTATGGTGTATATAATTGTCTAACAAACACAACAATATTTACCAAAAAAAAAAAAACAAAACCAAAAACACCAAATTTTCCTTGAAAGAAGAAAACAACAAAATAAATGAAAAATGATGATGAAATTTCAATAGATGAATAATCTCTTTACTCACAGGAGATGTTCATTTTTGTTTTTTCTTATTATTTGAAACTTACCTACATATATACACAGAAGGTATGTACCTAAAAATTGTAACCTTAAAATGCATATTGTGTACAGGTACCTAGATGATTTATGTTGCACACAGGTGTTCTATATTATATTTGACCTGTTTTGTTGTATGTTCCTTGTTTCTGTTGATCCATGGGAAATTCCCTATTAACTCACCTGTATTGGTTTTTTATTGCATCCTGTTAAGATGAGGAATTTCAAAAAAGAATACATTTACTTTGTTTTCCATACATCGATATCTCCTCCGAAAGTATTAGAAAATATATTTTACTTCATTGACAACACTGTTTTATTTTTACTCTAACCTTTTCATTCATACTGTCTAACGTCAAAATGAAAATTAGGTCATAGGTATTACCATCAGTTTTTGATTTATTAAACTGTCATATTTCTAGAGAGTATATTCGCATAAGGTTGCAATCACACTAGGTTTTGTTAGGTGGCCTATACGAAAACCTACATTAATACAACATAAAACCTTAAAGAACACACATATTGTAAAGCAAAAAAATTCATCACTGTCATTCTGACATTTGTTCTTTTTAAACTGTCAAAATTCTGTTTGGTAACTTGGTTAAATGTCTAATTTGGTTTGCTTGTGTGATATTCTAACTTATGATCGAAAAAGAAAGATGATTTGAATAAAATAAAACATTAAACCAGCAGCAAGATTTTAAACAATTCAATTTGATTTCCAAGTTTTAATTAAATTGAAAACTCAACACGAAAAACACACCCTCAAAATAACTCTTAATGATTCACAATGCTTGTGCAGAACACCCTTAAAAATTGTCATATTCATTACTACAACAACGTTACAATTTACCAATAGAACACACAAATTCATAATATTCTCGTTTTCGGTTGCATATTTTCATAAAATGTTAATTACATTACAACGTGCCAACTCAAAAGTAAAAAATAAATAATGTCGTCTTTTTTTTATTGGCAAACTTGGCTTGTAAACAAAAAATTAAATTATTGAAATTTAATTTTCCTACAAAAATTATAATTCACAATTCTAACACATATACATAGAAAAACATTTAGGTGGTGGATATACATATGTATGTATGAAATACAACTGTCACTTTACGATTTACCTATCATCATTCACTCTCGTAATCCTAATATGTCATTAAGCCAAAAATGAAACCCACCCCAAATTTGACAGCGACTATAGCATGATGTACATGTACAAATAATATTAAATAATAACATGGCGCTATAGAATAGATATAGAATAAAAGTGAGAAAAAGAGAACGAGGGAGAGGGAGAGGAAAAGGGAGTAAAAGAGAATGAGAAAATATCTATCAGCGCTCAAATTGGTGCAAAATTTGTGAAGTCGTCGAATTGTCAGCATTTTCATTTTCACCCCCGTGTGTTTGTGTGTCATGAGTTATTTAACTTTCCCATCACTAACTCCGCCATCACCACCATCACCAACACCACCAGTCAATGGTTATGGTTAATAGAGATGGGAGAATGCGTGAGAAAAAAAAATCATTTAAACCCAAAAATAATATAAAAAACAATTAATAAAACAGTAGAACATATACATACATATACAAACTATAGTTTTTATAGACATACAAAACAAAAAACAACAAATATGTATAAACGACTGTAAACAGTAATATTATGTATGTACTTTGTGTGTCGAATCAATTTCGTCACACATGCTTATTCCACCCTTATTGTTATTTTTTTTTTGTTGGTTGATAGTTAATGTCGTGACGTAACTAAATTAGGTTTTTATAGACTGCAAAACACAATCAAATAAAACTAACAAAAAATAGGGGATGAAGAACATAACTAATATTAGGATTGAGTTTCTCTTATTGCATTGTGTTTACAAAATTTTAATAGATTTTCGTCATAATTTATTGAGTTATTTGAAAAATTAGTTTATTAACTACACAAATATACAATTATATTTATTACAAACATTTAATTTGAAGAGTTATGAAAATAGTCTTTTATTTCTAACAGTTCCTTATTTAAAAGTAATTTAAACATTTATAATTACAAGAATTGTCAAATTATCTCCATAGATATCACAATATTCAAAATATCATGATAATTTTGCAATTTGTATATCAAATAAAATAAGAATTAAGAATCTAAACCAACAAAAAAAAAGAACCTGGTAACACTACACTACTCTGATTTAGTTTAAACTGTAAATTAGCTTTCATTTACATGTTACAACTAAGCTAGTTCAGGGATGTCATCCGAAATAAAATAACTTTTAATTCCATATAAAATTATATTATTATTAATTATATATTTAACTTTATTCTAAAAGTTCTTCTCTCGATATTGTACACCTTCAGCAATCTAACGACCAAATAAAAAATAATTGAACGGTTAAGGCTATTACATATAAAATTTGGCAAAAAATTGAATAAGTAATAAACATTGCAAAATTTCACCCTTATCAGCACACAAATTCCTACACAATTTTGAATTATCATAAAAAATGATAGCAAATATAATTATTATTAAAACCAGTTTTCACTTAAGTTATGACTGTCCGTTTCTTTATTTTTGTATTTTATATTGTTACCAAAATATACAAATACTTAAAATTGAATTAAAAATAATTCCTAATCATATAAAATTGATAAGACATAAAAAAAGAGAGCCCAAGAGAATAGAGTCCATTTATGTAGGTACCTATAATATAATTATAAGAAACACCTACAAAATTATTTATATTTTTTTCTTTATTTGATTGTAAAAAAGTAAAATAAATATTCAACAAAAATCACATAAACTGATAAAAACACATCATGACCTTCCGTCCCCAACAACTACTGACTACTGTATCCTTTATATCATTTCACGTTATCTAGTTGTGTTAGATAAGATAGCAATACATTCAAATTATTCAATTAATAATGTTCACTTATTTTGTCTATCTTTTAAAAAAAAAAACATAAAAGTTATTGAAAGAAAATAATAATTTGTTGTATACAAAACAAAATCGAAGATTAACAAACATGCATTAGGTTCATTAGAAGGAAATGAAGAAGAAATCTTATCTCAAAAACTCAGCTAGAATAGTCTAGTAGGAAAAAAAAATCTTCTAGAAATTTGTTTTTAAACTTATCACCGCCCGCCACCTTTTCTAATCGATGAAAAATAAACCTGTTTTGTGATAAAAAAAAAGACACAAATTTATTGAGTTTTTGATTGAAGTTAAGCGAAGAAATAAATCAAATTATAGAAAACCTTAAAATAATCATTGTCTAAATGTAAGATAGACTTTTGAAATGAAGTAATAACTAATAAAAATCTACAAGTGTGAGTGCTTTACCTTAAAAAAAAACAACTCTGATAAGACAGACAAGAAGGTTTTACCATAAGAAAATAATAATTAGATATGTTACCTTTTTCAATTAAATATGAAGACAAAAATAAATCTTACAAACTCAAGCAATATGTGAAAATTACAATTTAAAATAAGAATCCCTCAGGCCATCCCTGGAAATCACCATATTTTAATGACAATCACAAGTGGCAACAACAACTGTCATTTTAATTTACCACCGACTGTTCAACTTTACCAAAACCAAACCAAACCAAACCCACCCCCACAGTTATGTTTTTATTTTCCTATCTTATTTTATTCACCAAACACTCCCCAATATAATCAGTTTGACAAAAATGACAAATAAAACAATTCCTCTAACGCAAAACCATATCATCATCATCATCTTTTCAGAGTGAAAAGTAAGTAATAAATACACCAGCACTCTGTTGAATCATTTGAATTAAAATCAAAAAAAGATGGAAAAATGATAATCCAAACCCATTCCTCTATTGAAAAGTCAACACAGAATCGAGTAGGAAAATTGTGAGCGAGCCTTAGGGAATCATCAGAAGAATCATCATCATCATCATCTCCCATGGATTTGCAAATTGCCACAAATGAAAATCTATTTTAATTCCTTCAATTCAACTCAACCTACCTTCAAAAATATCCCATCGCTATCTTTGGCCTCCTCGTTCATACCAATTCATCTCTTTCTCTCATACCATCTACTACTTTTATTTTTTTTATTATTATTATTGTTTGGAAATAATCTGTATAAATGAATTCCGGACTTATGGAAGCTTCAAACATGTTCTATACACACCACCTACCTACCTACCCAAAAAAAAGCAAAAGAGCGAAGGATAAGTTAGTATTCAACACAGTGCCAGTTCCATGGTGCCAGTGTTAGGGGTGGTAAATTTGCTGATCCTCCGTACTACGTAGGAAGGTACATTTATTATTCATTTCATCCCCTTTTTCTGATGGGTAGAAATATTCGAAACCTCGAACTCGTTGTCGTACTAAATAAATACCAGGAGGAATGTTTTTGCGTAGTATTTTAATAAACGATTTTAACGACAGACAGGCGCTTGCTCTTTGCGCAAACGTCAAAAATGTGTTTGCTTAAAAAATGTCAAAATGTTCACCCTTAATATACCTCTATTGGAGATTATTTCCGGTGACAGGGATATATGTGGGAGGACGACATCATCGACTTAAAGTCATATAGAAAGGAAAAGTACTTACACACAAACACGTTACTTTTCTGTTGAATTATGTTGGGGTGGATTTGAAGTTGGAGGTGGAGGTGGAGGTGAAAATGTGATTTATGGTTTTAAATAAAGAAGTTCAACACGATTAAGTGCTAGAAAGTAGGAGATATAAATAATTGAAATATAGCAACACTATTTCATAGGGTGTGTTGTATTTTATAGACGAGATGTTGTCTTTTTTTTTCGTATGACGTATGTTTTATTTCAACAAGTATAATAAACCCAGCAAATCGATAGCAGTCATTTTTGTTTCGTTAAAAAGAAAAAAAAAACAACGTTCGTTAAGTTAATTAATACCTGTTATTTGATTTATAAAAGGAAGATGATTTTGTATAACGATGAATGTTATGGAAAATAGTTTGAAACGACGTTTTTGCTCTGTGGATTTGTGCTGTGACTGTACCAAATATTTTAATAAAGGATATAGGTATAACAAACAAGCAGCAACAAAATTAAGAATCGCCCCTGTTATTCAAATTCATCTTCTCTCTCCCAACTGCAGTTTGTTTCATCTTTTTTTTTTTTTTTTTTTTTCATTATTCACTTCATCGGTCCCTTTTTTCAATCGGAAATTTTTTTACTTCGGATTTTTTGATGGACAACAAGACAAAAATGGATTGGCAAGGATTTTTTCGGTACCGTGTTCCTGTGCAGGTATAGTTGTTTTCGTTTTCGTTTTCGACGTTCGTATAGTCGTTCGTCGACGGTTTTTTTTTTTCTTTTCGAGTTGTCCTTTCGTTTCATAAATCCCTCTTTAGTGAGTGTGTTTTCTTCAGTTCTTTATTTTAACTTTTTTTTGAACACATTTCGTTGTTACACAAAACTGATTTTTGTTTTCTTCCTTTTCTGCTCATATCATCGCAATCACAGCAGGATACCTGCGACTGCGACTCTGATATATTTTCCCGGTATTTTGCATTTGCAATGCGTCTCGCTCGTTGTTGTATTGTGTGGCAAGGTATTATTTGAATGAGGGTTGTTGCAGTTTTTGCGTTCTTGTTTAAGGTTTACTGATGATGGCTTTTATTTTACTATACTACTGTTGCTATTGGTTATGATTTGGGTGCCTTTATGTGTGGATATTATTTTGTGTTGCTTATTTTTGATGTTGTTGTTGTTGTATTCGTTGATCGAGGGTGAAATTTAATGCTACGAGACTTATGGCGGGAAAGAAGGAAGTCGTTACATGTTTTTTTTTTTCTTTGTAGTGTTTTTAAATTTTTGTTGTTATTTTTTTTTTACTCCGAATATTTCATTTGCAATGGCGTCTTGTGTTCTGTGTTTGAGTTTAAAAAAAAAAAAAAAAAAAAAAAACTAAAATTATTATTAAAATGGAAGTCAACGCTAACGTCATGGAACTGATAGCTTTTTGAGTGATATTGTTTGACAGATCTCTTCTGAATTAAAATGTTTTGTCATTTTCAAATGAATCTGTTAAAACCGGTTTAATTAAATGAATACCCACTTCACTTATTTTGTTAAAACAAAAGCAAAATCGCTTAAAAACATAAAGAAATGGAATATGTAGAATTCTGACACAAATGTTCAAATATCAATTCGTTAAATAACGACATTTACTTGTATTTGCAGGGAGAGAAATCTAAAACCAGGGATGTGCTAGAAATCAAACAATAAATTTCCCCTTTAAGGTGCATACACATTATCGTTTTTTTTTTTTTTTTGTTCACTGTTTTTAATTAGGAAAGTTTATTTTCTTTTGTGTTGAGTTTAAATACAAAAATAAAAAAAAACTACAAAAGAAAATGCAACTTCGTCTTCTTCCTATAACTAAATTATTATTGTACATCTACTGGCCAGCCACACTTAGACCTAATAATATCACACAATAATAATATTGAAACCGGCTTATACAAGCATTTAATTTACACGCATCGTTGGATAATGTGCATTGGTAAAGTTAAATTTTGTAGGTTGGCTTAAGCTCCACACACAATATATGTATACACATACACAAGACCGTAATTATTATCATCTACGTTTTAATATAAAATGTGTGAACATGTTTTCTCTCCTTTCTCTTTGCAATGAACGATGGTTTAAATTTGTGTTATTTTTCATTTCTTTCTATTTTTTTCTTCTGTTTTATTTTTGTGTTGCTTTTTTTGTTGTTGTTGTACTATTAATTGAAATTCACTCTCGCCCTGTTAAGCAATCAATCTACTTTTGCCTGTCACAATGTTGTGTATGATGGTTGCATTGCTGTTTCTTTTTGAAATTTTTCTCTTTAACGGTTTAACACTATTTTGATACTAGCCGACCCGTGCTCGCGTTGCTTCGCAAATTGTAACCACGAACATTTTTTGAATATTAGTATTAGCATATGAAAAAATTTCTCAATGGGACTGAGCATATTAGCTACAATAATATTAATTTTAGTTTATAATCAAAAAACACTTCCTTACCGAAATTAACACTTTAGAAAAAAAACTTAAGTAAAATATTACGTAGTAAAGGCCAAGCCGCACGTGAAAACAAACAAAATACAAAACCATTTCAATTTTCTAGTTGAAAACAGAACGAAATTTTTGTCTATTTTCTTCTTTTCTTTCTTTTATTCATACCTAGAAACGTTTTTTTTGCAACCGAAAAATATAGTTTGCGGTAAAAAAAAAACAAATTTGTGTTTTTAATGTTCTCATACATCTATAGGTATGCGTGTGTAAATATCCATACACATTTTTTTATTCATCTGCTCATGTTCAGTGCAGTGCAACTGACTTAACCTACCCACATTTGTGTGCTCTTTTTATCGACGTCATTGTAAGTACCTTCTTCGAGTTATTTGTAAAGAAAATTTTAACTTAATTTCAGTTTTATTGTTCGAGGAAGTGATACAAAATTGGTAATTAAAGCTTATAATAGAACTTTTTTATTTTTAAATTGGAAGAATTATAATCTATTCACTTCCTCGAACCAGAAAAATAAAAAATATCTAATTTTTCTTTAGATAAATCGGCATTTCATGTGCACGGCACTGTTTATTTATTTTTATTAAATCTCAGCGATGTGACGATAAATAAAAATAATGGATGTGTAGGTTAGTTGATGAACTATACAATGAAAAATTGAATATGTAGGTGGTAGGTAAGAGAAAAAACGTAACTATTAAATGGAACACATATTAAAGGAGAAAGAGCATGGGAAGAAAAGAAAATTAAAAATGTTGGAATGATAATGAAATGAAACAAAGCAGCGACCTCGCGATTGTGATGGAATCTAATTTCCTGGATAAAATAAATTCAAAAAGTTTATAATTTTATAATTTGTTTTTATTTATTTCTCAGGTTGTATGTTTAGCTTAGAAGTGATTTTAGGCTTAAAATTTGCGCAACAATATTGACTTTATGAAGCAATGCTAATCTTTGTCGATTATTGTATAGGTTTTAAGATATGAGTGGTTGTATAAGTCAACTAATGAAAAAAATGGACAAAAAAATGTAAAATTAATAATATTTAAGTTTGACAAATAATTAATGAAAAAAAATTAAAGCCATAAACACTCTCATAACAATATAGAAAATAAAAAAATATATTTCAAATAAATCGGTTGACTACTTTCTGAGATCATGCGTTACGAACTTTAAAATGGTTTCGCTTTTATATAATAGTATAGATTAAGTTAATTTATTATTATTATTGACTAACAAATCGTATGTCGGTAAAACAGTTTTATTTTAGAATTCAAGTTACTTTGACATATTTTTAAATGTCAAAAACATAGAATCTGACACATTATAAAGGTGTGTTTGTTTCCACAATCTGTTTGTGTGTATTATCGATAATGCAGTTGACTTTCATCTGTTTAGAGATTGTGTTAGGGGTTTAATTAAATGCCACACCACACCACCAGTCGAGCATTAAATAATATTTCAAGCGCTTTGTATATTTACGCATTCGACACTTATATTTTTTGTAATTTACAATATGTATCTCTCCTTAGGGTTGGTTTTTAGGATGTATATTTACTTAAACCATTCGCCTTTATGCCTTTTTCATTTTATTTTTGTTTTTAAAACATAATTACAAAGCATCATCGACGTTCGTTCGTTCGTTCGTTCGTTCGTTCGTTCGTCATCTTATGTTGGTTATGATTTTCCTACATTTATTATTGAATACCCTCATTTATAACGAGTGGAAGAGTACACATAACCTTCGCGTTATTGTGGCTTTTGTGTATTCCCATTAGTAGGGGTATATATGGTATACCTATGTTTGTATATCAAATCAAGGGTAGGTAGTTGTTGTTTTTTTGATTGCGTGACTAAACGCGCAAATATTTTCAAGCATAAGCAAAGCCGATGATGTTGATTACGACGACGATGACGATGAATGACGAAAAGTAAGATGACAATCTCTGCTATAGCTGCTAGCCCATAAACCGGGTGGTGGTTGGTGTCGGTGGTGGTTCTTGGTGTACACAGCAATGAGTCTTGTTTAATTCCCTTTATATCCTTCTTGGTTTTTGGATGGATTATAAATGAAATTTTTGTTGTTATTGGTTACATATCTACATACCTACTACTATTTTATATATTGACACGTTAATTTGCCATCCCTCCCTGTTAACTGATGATGATACTTAACTCACGTAGTATGAAATATGTATGTATGTTTGTATACATAAATGTTGTGTAGGTTGATTTGTGTGGATATGGTTTTTTGGAGATGTTTTTACTGATGTTTTATGATCGTATATACGAGTATAATATATACATAAATATTAGAATTAACCCTTAGCCTGAATTTGTGGATGAATTTTTAACTTTATGGTTTAAAATATCTATAGAAATTTTGTATGTATATTTTAAGTGTGAGTACATATGTAACCCTTTTGTATACTTAATGACGTCATGTGATTATTAATAAAATGTTCTGTTAATTTAAGAACCATGATGATGATGAAGATGGAATTTGTTTTTTTTTTTTTTTGTTTTTGATTTTGTAAATGGATTTTGGAGGTTATTTAATGGGTAGATAATTTAAATGGCAGTGTGGTTGATACTTTAACGTTTGTATACATACTCTACTCAGTAGTTAACACGGGTGCTAAATGTGTTTTAAAAATTAATACCTATCTATAAACTTTTGCAATAAGGTATTTTGAGGAAAGGGAGTTGATTTTGGATTTGTTATTTAAATTAATACAAATGAAAGCAATCAGGGCTCGGCCGAGGGACCATTATGTTTTATATTTTAAATAACTTTTTGATGGTTGATAATAAAGGTAGATACTTGACTTTTTAATTATTCATCTATTTTAGCCATTTTGGAATTGTTTCTTCAGTATTTAAGGCGTTCTGTGAGTCGGCAAGTGTCAGGACTAAGTATTGAGTGAGTTTAAAAGCTCGAACTATAATACCTAAAACCTTTTCGGAAGAATTTTAAGGTTTTTAAGTTAGATATTATTTCGAATGTGTCAGTATAAGACTCTCATTATTTGGTCTGGTTAATTACTTTGAATTGTTGATACTGTGAAATAGAAATGTTTTCCACAATCGTTCTCATTCCCGATTCTAAATGACATCTCACAGAACTTTCACATTTTTTTTTTTTTTTCTTAATCGTTCAATGACATCGAATTAAATATTTGTTTTTTCTTAATCATCAAGTTTTTTCTTGAAACAGAAAAATAATCAAAATTATCAAATTTTCATTCGTAACACAATCATACAAAAATCATAAATCACTTGCAATTATTTAATGTATTGATGATTATCATCACTCATCATCATATCGATAGAAAAATCAACATATTACTATAAGACCTACTTATAGTTAAAATCATCAATTAATATTCAATTAAACGCACTTAAAGCTTAAATCAAAAAATAAATAACCTTACAGGAATCATAAATTCAACAACAACAAAAATATTTAAGAAATTGTTTAAAATCTTATCAATTTGTTATCTTTTTTTTTTTGTTTAGTCTTATTTTGTTCTTCTCTTTCGATACTTGGAAAATATCTACGTCTTCTATTTCAAATCTAAAAAAATAAAAAAAAAACAACCAACAGCGCGATAAGACAAACAATTTTTCTAAACCGAACAAAAATAATTGTGAAACCAAGCAAAGCACCATAAAATCTTTATCGACTATAGAACAAAATAGAATAAAAAGACAATAATATGAACTAAACAGGGGCAAACGAAGAGTAGTAGTATAACACCACAATAGAATTTTTTTAAAAAAATAAAAACCTTCACACTTTATCTATTTTGAAAAAATAAAAAAATAAAATAAACAACAACTATTACCAATGAAAAAATGTTTTTTTTTTTTACTTTTGTATAATTTTTATGTACATATCTATAGTATCTATCTATCTAGGCATGTCGTATATGTACAATGTACATGTACATATGTACTATCATATTGTCAGTCTTCCTAATAGCTATTTAATTTTATCTGTTTTTTTCTTTACTATCTCGAAGGGAGATAATATAAACAGATAACGAATATCCGACAAAAGAATAACGCACTTGAGATTTAAATCAATGCGATTTATTTCTATAACCTGTCCTGAGGTTTCAAAAATAATATCTACATAAATATTAAGTTTTAATGTAAAGTTTCTGATTTCAACGCGTATTGATCTCAAGACCGATCGAGGAGTGAAGCTTTACACTCTCAATACCTGTTTGCGACACTATACTTACAAACAATTATAAGTAGGTACATCGCAATAATCAATATTTGTTTTTTGAAGTGCGTATGAATTACAATAAAAAAGAAAGAATCTATTTAAACAAAAAGTGTAAAATCCATGATTGATGGCAGCCCTTCCACATGGAATTCAAAGTCAGGTATGTTAATGAGGTAGAAATGTCAAATGAAATACTTGCATTTGACACTACTTGTCAACGAGTCTGATCAAACTGCAATTTATGTTTAACAACATAAGCGTTCATTTTGTACTTACACACGATTGACAACTTCGCTGTTACGATTACCTGTCAAACATTGACAGTTGTCATAAGTAATTTTATTTCGAAATAAAATAAAGCCCTCTTAAAAGATAAAAGAGGATTGCATGACAATTGACATGAAAACACGCAAATGTCACATAGAATAGGGACAGCAAAAACTGATCAGAAATATGACCAAGAAATAACGTTAATTTAATGTCGCAATAACCAATTAAATTAAACTTCGTACATATACATTATACATATAGCAATGTGAAGATTTATAATGGATAGAAAGAGACAAAAATATATAATGTTAAACTAAACTAAAATTTATAGAATGAAGCTTTCATGTAAATTAATTTCCCTCCAGAGGGTGTAAGTGTGTTATATCTAGGACAAATAATTAATGTAGGAGTGCCGCGACAACGACGACTGCGACGCCACTCTGCGGTGTTTTGAGTGAATGATTGTTCACCGATTTTGTGTCGTCCTAGATAATATCTATACCTTCACAAAAAAGTACACAAAAAAAAAACAAAAGCAAAGAGAGCTGGAATAAAATGAAAACAAAAATTATAAGAATAAAGGAAGAATATGTATACATTATTACGACAGATGGATAAGAGTCCTTCTAGAAAAGGAGCTTGTGCGTGTGTATTTTATTTGTTGTTGCGTCTAAAATTCAGGACTACTATATTGTATGTATGTAGCTGATGTACCCCCTCTATACCTACCTACGACGAGTAGTTTAGTAAAAGTGATTTTTTTATTTTTGTTCAATGGTCTTCTTTGTTTGTACTAAACGGAGGACATTTTCAGCTGCGTATAAAAAAAAAACGAACGAAAAAGGAAATAAGAAAGAAAATGGTTATAAATGTGAATTCGAGGGCACATGCCATGAATTTAGGGCAGGTGAAGAAATTATATCCTTTCTTTGAATTAAATAATTGAGGCGAATGAATTTTAGTGGATTTTTAGGTTTTGACGTCATTTTTTCGTTTCTATTATGTATGTTAAAGTCATGATTAATGTTATCAATTACTTACTTGAACTAAATTAATAGTTTTTTTTGGGGGTAAACTAAAAACTAAAGAAAGTAATATTAGACATTGTGTAAGGTATCTAATTGATAGCCATGATATGTAACAGGAAAATCTAACATTCTTTATGAAAATTTAGGTTTTCAGCTGTTTTTATTGCAACAGTTCAATACGTTTGAAGAAATGGTTACGATTGTGAAGCAACTGTCATTCTGACATCTGGAAAGGCAATTTTTCTGTTTGTGTCAGTTTCTGTCAAAACTTAATAGCTATAACGTTCGTCGTTGCAGGGATCACTTCTTTTACCGCACAACACGAATGTGAAATTTATTAATCCGCTTACAAATTATACCAACACATCATGAATCATTTATCATATAAATTTTGGTTTACCATAATGCAAGATATTGATGTGCTTTACATTTAATATTTTATTTGATATCATCATCATTCTGCATGATTTTGAATCAAAAACATTTTCTTTTTTTTTTTGATTCTTTGAAAAAATTTTTGTTTATTTTTCTAACATATTCTCTCTTTTTTAATTTTTGTTTCTATAGAAAAGATGAAGAAATGAACGCCCAGGGGGGCTCCTCAAGGGCTCCAGCCTTAGGGGGCCAAATATCACCACCCGGGGCAGCTTATACAAGTGAACAACATCATCTACTACAACAACAACAGCAACATCATCAACAACAACAACAACATCAACAACAATCATCACTTCACCAGCAACAACAACAATTCTTGCAACAGCAACAATTCTACCAACAACAACATCACTTTCAACAGCAACAACAACAACAGCAGCAGCAACATCACCAACAACAATTGCTACATTCTCAGCAAAGTGGTGCAAACTTCCATAATTCAGCCTACGATTCGGGTTTTAGTCATGGTAGCGGTTCTGGTGGATATTTAGGTGGCAGTGCTAATGATAGTTTAAATAGTCTAAAGAATACTTTTGGGCCGAATTCCGAATTTCCATATTCAGCTTCGAATTCAGCGAACGGCAATAGTAGTAGCAGCAACAATAATAGTAGTTCTTCATCCAGTAATTCAAACAGCAATACAGCCCAGCAGCAACAGCAGCAGCAGCAACAACAACAACAGCAACAGCAGCAACAACAGCAGCAACAGCAACAACAACAACAACAACAGCAGCAGCTGCAAGCTGAACAACAGTCTGCAGCAGCGGCAGCAGCAGCAGCAGCAGCTGCAGCAGCATCAGCAGCGGGCTCCACATCCGCGCCATCTGTTGGTAGTTACGGTAATATGGTAGCCGCCACAAGCGGCTCCTCACAGCAAACAATGGACACGATGGGTGGTTATGGACAGGTACGTGTTTTTAATCGTTAAACTTTTGTTGTTTTGTTTTGAAATTCATGAATCAGTTTAACAAAATAAAAATAAAACAAAACTAAAAGAAAAAGAAAAAGAAAAACAAATAATTTAAATCCTTTTTCATCCTCATTTACAGATGGGTATGCACAATAGTATGCATTCGGGAGGCAATGGCGCCGGAATGATGGGTGTCGGTGGACAATCACATCACCACCCGCATCAGTATATGAACGGGAGTGGTGGTGGAAGTGGGAGTGGAAATGGAGGTGGCAGTGTGGGGATGAATGGTGGCCAAATGCACGGCAATTCTGTAGGAATGGGTCCAATGGCAGGATTGGCAGCGAACGGAGCCAGTGCAGGGATGATGAGTAGTGGTGGCGGAGCAAATGGTATGCAAATTGGCGGCGGCAATGGCGGTGGTGCGATGCAAATGAATTCAATGGGACATATGAATGGGATGTCGTATAACGCATCCAGGCATCATCATGTGAGTATTTGATGATTTTTTTTTTATTTCCATTTTTGTATTTTTTTTTTAAACTCCATTTTGTTTGTTGTAAATCCTTTTTCTTCGCTCCGATTGCTGTTTTTGTCGTTCATATTCATTTTACTGTTTGCCCGGCAACGACGACGATGTTTTCCATCGAGGGATTGTAATTGCATTGATGCCGCGAAAGGGAAACATGGATTCCAATATCCGACATTACAGAGAAAATAAAAAAAAAGTAGAACTCTGCTTTTTTTTTATTATTTGCTTTCTCTTTGTTCATTCGTTCCCTTCTGTCATAATTTTGTTCGCCGTATTCTTTTTTTGTGCACAAATAATTCAATTCAATGGAAGACAGGAAATATACCATTCTCAAACATTTGAGAGGGTGTACTCGAATGTACATATGTATTTGAACATGTACAAATATTTATCATCAATATCGACTGAACGACTTTTTTTCTGTCATTTTTGTTTTTAAATTTTAACGAGTAAACGTTTTCGGACGTAATTTGCAAGTATTGATGTTGTTAATCATATTAAATAAAAGCTAAAAGAACTGCCATACCATCGAAGTTCTGTTATGTGTCACATTTTGGTTTGTCAAATTAAAATTCTCGAATCAAACAGAACTCGATGGACGAAAGTAACTATCAATATTTGATGGTATCTAGCAAAGTTGTCATTAGGCGGTGTTCACATCGTCGGACTCATTCCACACGATGAAGCAATATTATTTTTACTTTTTTGCTTATTTTACATCTCTTACATGATTTTTCATCATGAGTATGGAGTAAAATTAAGAAAAAATAAGAGAGTTCAAATTGAGTTTCTCAAAATGAGTTCAATGTGAACAGTTTATAATATATTAACGACTGACAGATGGCATTTGACAGGCCAAATTAATTTCATATAAACGAAACACAAAGTCACTTTGAATAAATAAAATAAAGTCTGACTTAAAGACGAACAATTTAAGATAAAGTTGTTGATATTACAAATTCCCCGTGTGATCAGAATCAGAATTAGTATTCACACGCACAAAACAAATCTACTTAGCCAAGCATCAAATAAAGAAAAAAAAAAAACAAATGAAATAACAAAAACTTATGATTACTTTAATGAGATCAATTATATTATTGTGTCTGGCATTGGTGCAACAAATATACGTACATACCGCATCATTGAACAACACCTTCTCTCTTTGTATAATATCTATGCATATGTAGATATTTACACAGCGAATCAATATATGCAGCAATTTTATTATACAATTGCTTTTTCTAGTTTTATTTTGTTTTAATAGGAAACTTTTAGAAAAAAGCATGCAAATCAATTTTTCATTTCTCGATTTAAATGCTCATTTAATTG
Source organism: Eupeodes latifasciatus (assembly GCA_920104205.1). Taxonomy (NCBI): domain Eukaryota; kingdom Metazoa; phylum Arthropoda; class Insecta; order Diptera; family Syrphidae; genus Eupeodes; species Eupeodes latifasciatus. The sequence goes on from OV049926.1 coordinate 159,876,289, forward strand.
TTATTAATTATATCGTCGTCGGTTATAAATAACCTTCGGAATGAGCTACACGCTACACCTGACATATTATGAATAACAATAATAATAAACGCTCGTGGTGTTCCAACAACCTCTTATGTGTATTTTGTTATAATTTTTTCTTCAGATGTCACCAATGAATCAAATGCAAAGTATGAGCATGGGCATGGGTCCAATGCGAGGTAATGGTGCTGCTGGGATGGGTGCTGGTGGCGGCGTAATGAATGATGCCAGCCAAATGAGTCATCAAATGACCGCAATGAATCCCATGGCCAAGATGCAGGGTATGGCAAATAATGGTTATCCACCGCGAAGGATGGCTCCTTATCCTAATCCACAAATGCATGCGGCACAAAAACGCGCAGCCATGTATCCTATGAATCATCAAGCAAATCCTCAAAATGTTCCTCAGCATCATGCGGCAGCGGCGGCGGCAGCAGCAGCTGCTGGTCAAATGCAATACAACCCACATCACCAGCACCCGCATCACAGTACGCATCAGCCGAATGGTGTTCCAGTTCCTATGCAAGCCGGTTATGGTCGGACAGGTGGTCAAATGAATCCTTACGGCAGGGGACCTGGTGGAATGATGGGGCCAGTTGGTTCAGCAGCGGGTATGATGCCGCAGCAGAGGGCGGTTCCTGGAAGCTATGGTGGTGGTGCACCAATGGGTGCGCATGCGCAGCAATTCTATGGTGGTGGAGGTGGCAATGCGGTCGGTGGTATGGGACCATTAGGTGGCATGGGTGGTGGTAATGGTGGCCCCGCTGGTCCGGGTGCTGGTGCCGGTACACCGAATGCTTATCATCAAAATGCCCAAGGGTAAGTTTTAGAAGCTTTAAAAATAATGTAACTGTTTCTAACTCTCTTTTTGTTTCTGTTTAGTTTCCAACAAGATGTGCGGAATATGAATTATCAGCATAGTCCCGTCCCTGGAAATCCAACACCTCCTCTTACTCCCGCCTGTTCAGTTCCTTATGTTAGTCCAAATCCTGACGTCAAGCCACAAATTGATCACAGTAAGTCATAAAGTTTTTCTTTTTTTAAAAAACATTATTTAATTCTTAAAAATCACTCCAAATTAGATGAAGAAATGCGCTTAACTTTCCCGGTACGAGATGGAATAATTCTTCCGCCATTCCGGTTATTGCACAATCTTTCGGTCAGTAATCATGTCTTTCATCTGAAGCAGAATGTCTACAACACGCTGATAAACAGGTTTGTACCTCTAAAAAAAATCTCCAAGGTTTGTCCAAAAACTAAAATTATATTATTCTTTCTTTATCAGGTCCGATTTGGAACTGCAGCTTAAGTGCTTCCATCAAGACGACCGACAAATGAACACAAATTGGCCGCACACGGTGACGGTGTCCGCAAATGCAACTCCCTTGGTGATTGAACGTTCAGAAAAAACTGGGCAAGCACTTAGGCCATTGTATCTTAAGCAAGTATGCCAGCCGGGTAGAAATACCCTCCAGTTAACAGCCAGTTCCTGTTGTTGTGTAAGTTATTTATTTTTTATAAATGGCGCCCAACGTTCACAATTAATAATTTTTCTATTTTTCTTTTGTTACAGTCGCATTTGTTTGTGTTGCAATTAGTGCATCGACCTTCGGTGCGGCAAGTCCTTCAAGGCTTATTGCGTCGTAATCTGTTGCCCCGTGAACGAAGTGTTTCCAAAATCAAGGGCAACTTCGCCATGGGAATGTCTGGTTCTACGCCTCCAGCATCTGCTGGTGATGCCACCAACCCCAATGGTGGCAACGATCATCAACAACAGCCATTTGTGAAAATATCCCTTAAGTGTCCCATCATGAAGAGTCGGATACGACTTCCAGCGCGAGGCCAAGAATGCAAACACATTCAATGCTTCGATTTAGAGGGATATCTGTTGCTAAATTGTGAACGCGGTAGTTGGCGCTGTCCTGAGTGCAAGTAAGTCAAAACAAATACAATAAGTCTAATTAGAATTCCGAGTCTGACATCTGTCAATTTTTTTTTTCAATTTTCCAGCAAAGCAGCTTTGACAGAAACACTTGAAATCGATCAATACATGTGGGCGATATTGAATACCCTCAACAATGCCGATGTCGATGAAGTTATTATTGATTCATCAGCGAATTGGAAAATTGTTCCACAAGGTGCAGTTCCTGGCATGCATAGTGGCGTGGGAAATCCCACATCAACGTCAACTTTAACATCGAATCAATCGAATAGTTCTACGCCGAATATAAAACAGGAGCACATTGATGATATATCAAAGGTTATGTCACCTGGTTCGACGACACTCCCCACATGGGATAATTCACAAGCGATGAGTCCGTACATGGGCCATGATATGAATTCAATAGCAAATGGAAATATGATGGGACAGAGCCAGAGGTAAGTTAGAAGCTTTTGGGAGCAAATGATGTATGAACTTAAAATCAAATTCTTATGATCAGTTGTAATGCCAGCAGGAATTCCTATGACGCGTATAGCGGGAATGGAAATGGTGGCAGTGGAAGCGGTGGCAATGGTCAAAGTGATACATCCGGCAATGGAAATGATTCATTGGCACATTTGAGTGAATCGGTGAATTCGCTGGATCAATTAAATGCCATGGAAAAATCTTTGAGTGATCAGGTATGTTTTAAAATTGTACTTAGTTTTAAAAACGAGCTCTTCTAACGTTTTGTTTTTTTTTTTTTTTCTCTGAAGATGCCCCATACGCCGCACACACCGCATACTCCTGGCGGATCTGGTCATCCGCACACACCCGGTGGACCACCAAGCGTCAGTTCTGCGCACAATGAACCCTCGAATAGCAGCACCAACAACAGTAATTCAAACAACAATTCTAATAATGGCAGCAACAACAATAGCCAAAATGGTATTGGCAGCTGTCATAACTCACCCCAACCGGGAACACCAACTAAGATGCCGGGAAGCAATGATAATTCACATCATCAACAACAACAACAACAACAACAACAAACCCATCAGCTTATCAATTCATTGATAAACTCGCAAAATGATATGGTCAACTTGAATGACAGCGATTTGAATGCAGAGCTGAGCAGTTTCGATCCGTCATCGGTTATCGATAACGAAACTGCAAATGAATTAAATGTAAGTAAAGTTTTATTACTTTTAATCATAGAATGTATAGGTTTTCAAAATAAATCATTTAAGAAATCTTAATTAATTCTTTTTTTTTTTAATTTCAGCTCCTTTCTGACAGTGTAGTTGACCCAATGGAAATTCTATCATATCTAGATCCCCAACCGGAACTAAATACCCCGCCATCTAGTGGATCTAGCAATAATCCTAATCAAGATGATATACTAGCATCCTTATTTGATTAAGGCAACTTAAACAAACAAACAAAAAAGTTAATAATTCAATTTAACACAAAAAAAAAAACAAAATAAAACAAACTGGTTATTAAAAAAAAATCCCTTGTACATAAAAAGGAAACTTTTTTTGTGTATATAGTATTATTAAGCGAAAGTTTTCAACAGCAAAATTGTTCCATAATTTCCTTTTAAACAAACAAAAAAATATATATATTTAAAGCTTTTCCGTTTGAATTTTTCCATTCAAACTGAAAGGCCACCCAAAAATTGTGATGTAAAAATCAATTTACTTATAGTAAAAAAAAAAAATAAATAATAATAATATGAAACTATATTTTGTATGAAAACTGTGGCATTATTATGAATTTTGTTTTCTTTTTTATCTGTACATTTTTTGTATTACTATAGTTAGCTGATTATTAAAAAAACAAAAAAAAAAAAAACATAAAACTACGAATTCCTCAAAACAAAAATCGTTCTTGAAAAAAGCACAACGCAAAAGTATTCACACACAATACAAAAAACACATAAATAATATTTGTCCTGTTTAATTAATTTACGATTAAATTTACATAAGACTGTTCCTAAATTGCAAATTAAATCATGCAAAACTTATTTAAAACAAAAAACCAACAACAACAACAACAACAAAATAAACAACATTTTACCGCAATCTGAACAAAATTTTATATTTTTGTTACAATTTTACTTACAGAAGGGAAGAATTTAAAAAACAAATGTAAAAAAATATTTTTTGTTAAGAACAATTGAAAAACAAAAATTGTAATTGAGAAGAGTTTACATTTTTTTCTTATTTTTACATCAAATAGAAAATATTTATACATTTTTGAACAAAAAAAAATCAAAAAATTAAAAAAAAAAAAAAACAAGCAAATTATTGTACAAAGTATTAAAACAACATTTTTTTATTAGAAATTAGTTTATATATTGTTGCATATTTTTAAATATATTTGACAGAACGAAACAAAAAATTAAAATAAAACCTATTATTGAGTAAGATGTAAAATTTATTCAAAAACAAAATGCATAAATATATATATATTTTTTTGTTTTATTTTTTTTTATTTTTAATATTAAGAAAGAGATATTAAAATATTGTAGAATACATTTATGATAAAATTAATAAAAAAAAAACAAAAAATAAAACTAAATTGTAATAAGAACATAAAAAATAATTATATCCCATAGAAAGTAAAACAAGATATAAAAAGAAAAACAAAAACAACAACAACAACTAAACTTAAATATACATATAGAATAATTTCTAATAAAAGAAGAAAAAGAAAATAAAAACAATTTTTAATTCCTAAACAAAAGAAAATAAATAACATCATCAACTAAATGTTATCAAATTTCTATTATTATTTTATTATTATTTTTTTTTTTGTATTCTATGCATATTTTTTATTTTGTTTTGTTTTGTATATTGTTTACATAAAATATAACACAAAACAGGAAAAAATCAATTTATGATTAATATAACTAATTCAAGCAAATAAATTAAAATATTTATAATATGAAAATGGAACAAGTTTTATTTATTTTTTTTTCATTTTTTAGTTTGTTTTTATTTTTAATTTTGTTTCTCTGATTTTGTTCTTCGAGAGTTGTATGAATAATTTTTTAAGAAAGGAGGAGTTCAGATGCCAATTTGTTAGTTAGACTTGGGACAAGAAATCAATAATTTTGTCTCGAATTGACAAAGTATGCCAATCGAAAAATTTGAGATTAAATAGGACTTTCTATTCAACAGGCGAAAAAAGGTTTATCTTCGATCAGAGATCAAAACATACAAATTAATTTGCATGAAAGAAAGCATTTCCCAGCTTTTTTAGATTTTGATAAGAAGGTATAAGATCTTCCACCAAAAATCTGTAGTGGTTGAGTATTAAAAGCCATACATTAGACCAAATTTCTTACATGTTAAGTACACTTGTCTTCAGTTTTCCTGACAAAAATTAGATTTCAGGATCGCATTCTAATAAGATTTATGAATCCAAATCTTTTGTCCCCAGTATTTGAGAGCAAAAATGGAGAAAGGAATCTTTTTCGTGAGAACATGATGTGCTGAGACCCTGTTCTTTTTTAATATTATGTAATTTAAAGTTGATTTATCATAATTCAAAAAAATCTTAATTATGGGTGAAATTTTATAAAACGTACGAAAGGAATATGAATTCCCAAACCGTAATTTTTTCCAATAATAATTCTAAATAATTCCGAGTTATTTCAAGAAAGTTATTTCTTAAACTGGGCTACGTAACGCCTATTAATTTGTATAAACATAATGCCAGAAATTGATTAAAACTATGGTGTCATATTTAAGTGAAGATATTTTAAATATTTTATGAAATAAAAGAAGGAAACAATTTGTTCGAACTATAAGATATGACTATCACTATAGGTACTTGAAAATAGTTTTTCAGTGGAATTCTGTGTCATTTTTCACTTCTTTGTAATAGAAACAAAAAATGATGTTTTGACAACCAACAAGGAAATAACTAAAATCATTTTTGGAAAAATCAGAAATTTTAAGTCAGAAATTAGAGAATTGGGTAAGATTAGAAAGTTGCTTTCAGGCAACAGTTTTTTTTTCGAAACAGTACCTACCGCTCTGAAAATAAAACATAAAGATTTAAATAATTTCCATATGAAAGCCATTTTGTTTTTTATTGTTTTTTTTTTTGTTTGTTATTTTTGTATAATTTTCTATTGAAAAAGGACCAATTTTACCATTTTATACATAACCAATTGAAAAAACAAGCAAATGATTTGTTTGCACATTTTTTTATAATTACACATTTCAAAGAAAAATAACAAAAAGTTTTCAAAACAAAAATCCCAATTTAAACCAAATGCAAAACTAAATTTAAACCAAAAAAAAAAAATAATCTTCAAACGCATTAAATAGGTGTTGCTTTTAATGAAAAAGAAAAATAATTTAAAAAAAAAAAACAAAAATGCATAGCAATTCCTTAAATCAAATTCAATCTTTATAAAGTTAAAAAAAACATAAAAACAAAAATTAGAAAATAAAACAAAATAACTTTTACTCTTATAGATCCATTTTTTCTATACTAGCTTAGTAGATAAAGGCATTACGAAAAAAAAAAAATATAACAAAAAAAGAAAAACAATCGCAGTTTAATAAAATAAAAAATAATTTAAATAAACAAAAATGTAAAAAAAATAAACAATGTGTACATTCTATTACAAATTAAATGGATGTGAAATAAAAATAATTATTTAGTAGTGGTTTCATTCTAAAATAATTAAAACAAAAAAAAAAGATTAAAAATAAAAAAAAAAAACATAAAAAACGAATCTTACTAGATTTAAAAAAAAAATAGTTTAAGTTTAAAAATTTAACATTCATTTTTAAATTTTTGAAAACAAAAATTACAGATTAATCTAGATTATTCGACATTCAAAATGACGAATTATAATTTATTATGTAAATATTTAAAATCAAAAATGATTCATGCAGAACAAATATATAATATTTATCCTAAAAAAAAAACGTTGTTTTCTTTTAATTCTATTGCAGACATTATTACCGGCTTAGTGCTTGTAGAAAGTCCAGAGCCCTACTATGTAATTCGGCTCTAACCAAAAGTTGGTGCAATGCAGTGTTGCCTAAATTGGAGATTTTAACTATTCAATAATTGTAGAAAATTCATCACATCCCGTTATCTATACATATATATATATAAAACTGAAATCAAGCAAAAGAGGAAATCTTTGTTACGGTTTGGCATCGAAACTTCTTATCCAATTGTCATGCAGTTTTGTTTTTAAATGAAAGAGGATATCACGGAGCAGGTTTTAGGCATAAATAAAGTCCGATAATGTTAGTCACTAATTAGTTATCTATACATACAAGAGCGTTCATTTTGTAGTATCTCGAAACAAAGCTCACTAGCTAAAGTGCTTAAAGAAACGACCGACGTTTATTGTGTGGGACGAATCGACTATGGTAAATAAAGGTGGGCCTGAAGCTCTGGATAGTACACTTAGAGATTTTAGAGCTGATGAACGTCCGATGGGAGGTGTTGTGACTTGTGATACTGTTCGCTGGTGATTTTCGGCAAATATTGCCAGTTGTGCCAAGAGGTACAAAAAGTGATGAAATATATGCTTGCCTAAAATCGTCGTTTCTAAGGGCTTCTGTCAAACTTTTAAGATTGACCACAAATATGCGCGTACATTTGGGTGGTGTTAATAATTCAGCAGTACCCGTGGCATGATGGTTAGTGCGTTGGACTGTCATGCGAGAGGTCTTGGGTTCAATCCCTGCCTGTGCCACCTTAATTAAAAAAAAGAGTTTTCACGGGTACTGCCTCTTGCGAGGAATTGACAAATTCTCCAAGAGTAATTCTTGTCATGAAAAAGTGCTTTCTCAAAATTAGCCGTTTGGATTCGGCATATAAATTGTAGGTCCCCTCCATCCCTGACAACATTACTCGCACACAGGAATGGTTGAGAGTTGTAAGTCACTAGGCCCTGGTTCTCTACGGAGTGTTGCGCCACCTAATTTATTTATTTATTTTAATAATTCAGCACAATTTTCAAGAACTCTTTTGGATGTAGGAAATGGAATTATTTTAAATAATGATGGTGAAGAACTAATAGAACCAACATTTGCAACTAGCGTCACTGGACAAGACGAATTAATAGCTAATGTTTACCCGCAAGTCGCCCAAATTTCAGATAAAACGGATGATTGGTTACGCGAATGAGCGATTTTAGGACCTAAAAACGATTCTGTTACAAGTATAAATAATAAAATTCTTTCAGGCCCATCAACAAACTTATCTTTCTATTGATAATCTGACTGATCAAGGTAATGCTATTGATATTCCTATTGAATTTTTGAATTCTTTGAATCCATCAGGACTTCCTCCGCATAAACTGGACTTGAAAATTGGGGTTTCAATAATACTTATGAGGAATTTAAATGCACCGAAATTATGCAATGGTACTAGATTGCCGATAGTAATTATGCAGAGGAACGTGATTGAATTTGAATTTCTTTCCGGCTCAGCCGGTCAAGTTGTTTTCATTCCCAGGATACCGATGATTACTAATGAATACCCGTTCGAATTTAAACGAGTACAATCTACACTAATATTATAAAGATAACAATAATATAAAAGATTTGTATTTTTGTATGTAACAAATAAACTCAAAAAGTACTGGACCGATTTTAATAATTCTTTTTTCATTAGAAAGCTACATTATTACTGAGTAACATAGGCTATATTTAGTACTAGATTACTATGGAAATCTTTAGAAATTCCTAATAAAACCAACCGAAGGTGTAAAAAAAATTTGCCATAAAATGTCTTTCATCGCATACGCTGCGAAGAGTATTAATGATAGGACAAAAAATGTTTTCTAATTTAGTGATTCATGGTCGTTTTAATTAGCATGCTTATAACTTAAATATCTGTACCTATTTATGTCTACCCGTGCGAAGCCGGGACGGGCCGCTAGTTTCCTTTAAAGCTTTGTTTTGCTATGTCTATCAATAAGGCACAGGGACAGACACTGAAGGTTGCAGGCCTTGACATCACGAATCCCTGTTTTACCCACGGACAATTTTATGTTGCTTGCTCCCGTGTCAGCTCGGCAAAAAATCTTGTTTACAAAAAAGTATTATAACCTTAATAGAAGTATGTACAGAGATAATATATAAGTTAATAAATAAAAAAGGTACAATATAAGAAAATAGTAGTTTTTTCATCCTCATTTTTTTTTTAATAAAATAGTTGAATACCTCCCGGATGAAGCCGGTTAAACCAGCTAGTTTACAAAATTAACAATAAAAAACCAAGTGTTAACACAATTTTAATTTCATACACTTTTGCTATAAACACGCACTTAAGGGATTTGTATTACCCTTATTATTAGTGTGAGCATTAAGAAAGGGAGAGAAGTTTTAAAAGCAGTGGTATTCCTGAATATTACAATGACTGGAAAAGACAGATTGTGGTAAGGCATTCCACATTTACGTTGTACGGCAAAAGAACTAATCTCCGTTCTTGACAGTACTCTCGAAGTTGGGCTTGAGGGTATACGGATGACATGAGCATTCCGGGAGGCGCGAGTATTGCGGTTGTTTTTTGTTTTCTAAGGAAAAAATGCAACAATCATTCAATCAAATTCTAAATCGCTACTCTCTATTTCATTGGATGCAGAAAGTATTTACTTCGAAAAGTTTTGCGTTCACTTCGAACCAAGTAAATTTCAAATGCAACAACGCAACAAAGGAATCTGCATATCCTCCATGGCTCCTGACACGAAACTCAATCATCACTGAACTCAACAAAATCTACAGAGCTGCTTTTACAGATTTAACAACCAAATACAGGGACGCAAACTGGAACTTCGTTTACACTGATGGCACCAAAAACCAGTATGGTACTGCTTTCGCGGTAGTTGATGGATCTGAACGAATTCTACACAAAAGTATACTGCCAGAATTCTCATCTGTATTGTCTGCCGAAGCCCTTGCAATCCTTTCAGCGGCAAAATTAAGCAACAATCAGAAAACAATTATATGTACTGATAGTCTCTCTACCCTTAACGCTGTAAAAAACATAAACAACAACTCAACAACCATACGATACATAAGAGATATACTCATCGCAAACAAAGATAGAGTAAAACTTCTATGGATACCTGGGCACGTCGGCATCAAAGGCAATGAGTTTGCCGATGAAATTGCTAAACAGGCAGCCAAAGAACCCCTCCTCACGTCTTTTATACCAAACAAAAAAGACACATCAATAACGATAAAAATACATTTCCTAAAAATAAGACGAAATGAATGGGCAACATACCGCCATTACTACAACAGCATTAACCTAGAAGCTCAACTGGCAGAATATCCAATAAATTGCTCAACATCCATGATTCGGTGCTTTATACGACTCCGAATGGGACACTCAAAGATCACCCACAGCCACATATTCGAGAAAAAAGATCCACCAATATGCCACTTCTGCAACTACAGAGAAATATCCACCATCCCCCATCTACTCTTCAACTGTAACTCAATCAACAATAATATTCTTCCTAAATTTATTAAAAACAAATCTATCCTAAATATTATGAAAAATCCATCTGAAGAAAATATAAAACTAATCTATAAAATATTAAAAACATTAAATCTAGATAAGCTTATTTAACTTTTTTTCAATTAGTGTAAACTCTTTTATTTATATTTTTAGCTGATAGTCCTGGAGCTAGTGCTTTAAATTGTATTATCTTGTAATTCATTGCATTGTAATAAAATAATAATAATAATAATAATAATAATAATAATAATAATAATAATAATAATAATAATAATAATAATAATAATAATAATAATAATAATAATAATAATAATAATAATAATAATAATAATAATAATAATTTCAAATGGTCATCAAAAACCCAACCATAATCGTTTGGTGTTGAATTGACGCACCATACATCAGTTGCATAAAGCCACATGCAAAGATTTTACGTACGATTTTTTCTTAAGACACTTCTAGCATGGGACATCATTCATTTTGGAGTAGATGTTTATAATTTTTTAACTAGTTTTTTCTTTATATCTCATTTAAAATGCCGGCAACCTTAGACTAGGAAAACTATTGTTTAGCTTAAACCCTAAAGTGTTCGAAATAGAAATAAATACCATCTTATTTGACACCACAATCAATTAAACAGCATTACGGTGACTAGAAATAGTGAAGTGTGTATGTAAAATTAGGGCTGCCTCTCAGCTTGGGCACTCTATAGGATTTGGGAGCTGTTAGGTTACAAAATCTGAATTTAAATTATATAAATTGTGTGCAGTCCTACAGTATTACCTAGGTAATGCAATTTCTTTAGTTCCTTAAAAAAAAAAAAGTACGATTGCGATTTTTGTGCGCAGTGCGTACACACGTGAGATAGTTATCAAATGAAAGCTTAGGTTTAGCTGAATATTTATATTCTAAATATTTTCAAAGTCGGTTTGGGTGAATTCGATATGTTTAAGCTTGAAGTTGAAATAGTAAGAATCAAGAAAAAAATTCTTGTTGTCATATCAGTTTATAACTTTGAAACCAAATGAAAAATCACAAAAATATTTTTCAGATGATATAAATATTTTTTTACATACTCGTATACTTAGTATTTTTCATATAATTAGCTCAGACTTTGCTGTAAAATAAATATTTTTTGTACATGCTTATATTTCGAAATAATAAGTGATGATATACAGTGGCTCACAGCTTATTTGACCCATCGTATATTAACAAGTTTATGAGAGAATAGTTCTTAAGCGAAGAAAGGTATCAGAAAAATAAAAACGCAGAAATGTCCAGTGGGTTTATAACGTAAACAAAATCTCTTCATTTATTTTACTAAAATTAAAATTGCACAACAAGATAACAAAAACAAAATTAAATCAATTATTCAGCGTCACAGCTTATTTGACCCATTTTAAATAAACACTTAATAAAAAAAAGATTACGCAAATTAATGTTAATTTTAATATTTTGTATGTCCACCCTTTTCTTCTAATACTGCCTTAAGCCGATTTTGATAAGAATCCACCAATTTTTTTGTTGTTTCTGGAGTGATTCTTGTCCATTCTTCAGTCAATGCAGTTTTGAGGTTATTCTTGTTTGAAATGTGTCGTTTTCGAATGTTTGTATCCAAATGGACCACAGGTTTTCAATAACATTCAAATCCGGAGACTGTGCTGGGGGTTTTATGACGTGGGGACAGTTATAAATCAGCCATGTTTGGACAATTCCTGAAGTATGTTTCGGGTCATTGTCTTGATAAAACCGAACCGAGCGTCTTATGCCCAATTGTTCTGCACTTTGGAGCAAATTTTTTTTGAGGATATTGAGGTACACCATTTTATCCATTGTACTCTCAATGAACTCCAGCTTCCCAACTCCGGCTGCTGACATGCAGGCCCAAACCATGACATGACAACCTCCATGCTTCACAGTTGCTCTGAGATTTTTGTCCTGGAGCTCTGTATTTGGTTTGCGCCAGACATAAGATCGCCCGTCGGATCCGAAAATGTTGAACTTTGACTCGTCCGCAAATATAACTTGGTCCCAAAAGCTAGCATCCTTTTTAATGTGTTCTTTTGCGAACCTTAAACGACTATCTCGGTTTTTCTTGTTAATGAAAGGCTTCTTTCGAGCAACTCTTCCATTAAACTCGTTATTCCTCAAAATGCGTCTTATGGTTTCGGGAGAGCAAGACTTTCCGAGCTCGTTTTCCACCTCACTAGTCAGTTTTAGTGCCGATAACTTGGTGTTTAGCTTCACTTTGCGCACAATGTATCTTTCATCTGACGCAGTAAATATTTTGTTCGGAGCATTTCTTCCCTTATTTTCCACACGGTTTTCAAAAACAAAACGGTGGATTATGGCCTTGGCCGTGCCGTCTGGAATATTGACAATTTCCGCTATTTTCCTCCGAGAAAGTCCATTCCTGTGATGAAACAGGACAATTTCACGTTGTTCAATAGTTGTTCGCTTTCCCATGTTAAAAAAAATGAAAAATAACTGAAACTTATAATTTTATTTGGAAATATAACAACCTATAAACACCGATATTCCCATGTTTTTGATTGAGCAGTTGCTCCTTAAACACAGTGGGTCAAATAAGCTGTGGCATTGGAAAATCTAATTATTTCGTTTTTCCTAGGTAAAATTTAATATTTCAAAATAAAATAAGTTGGTTAAATTGTTATTTTAAAGATTAAATCTTAATTAAAGTTCCTGCGTTTGTACTTTTTTAATAAATTTTATTGTTTCGGAAGTATACTCAGTTGAATGTATTAATAAGGGGTGGGTCAAATAAGCTGTGAGCCACTGTATGTATACTTTGCTGTTGTCAATGATTAGCTTTATTTATAACATTTAAATTGATATAATATAATTTAATGTAATTACCTGTCTTAATACTCGATCTAAGAAAAATGTATTCAGAAAATGTTTATATATGTATGTATATATGTTTATATATATATATATATATATATATGTTTATATATATATATGTTTATATATATATATATATATATATATATATATATGTTTATATATATTCCACCTTATTAAATATACATAAATATAATTTTTTGGCTTAAATCTAAGAATGCGAAACATGATCAAAATCAGCACGATCGGTCTTTTCGACGCAAAGTTATAGCAATTTGTATGTAAAATTGTCTTTATCTTTTATAGGACGCTTTGGAAAAAATATAGAAAAGAAATATCTTTATATTATGGTCCGTTACTGCAAAGTCAATATTCTTTAAAAAGGACTATAACTTTGCGTTGGAAAGCCAGGCTCATTGGATTCGGGACGAAAAATTTCGTAAAATCATGTTTCGTATCTTTAGACGTAAGCAGAAAAACAACACTTATGTATATTTTAAGAGCCTGTATATTTTATGTTTACCTAAGGCAATAATGTAGAAGATTTTCATGTACATACATATGTATGTATGTCCTAGAGGGTAAAATTGTACGCCTATATCAATCGTTTGACTAACTTACTTTTTCCTACGGAACACTTTTAAATCTCTCTTATAGAACCATTGAGCAATTTTAAAATAGGTATTTTTGTAAGACAAAATATTTAGGTAAGGAACGACATAAAATAATATTTATACATAAGTTTAAGATTAAGCTAATCATTGGAACCAAAAAAGTATATGTATAGGGTGTCCCAAAATTAACGCAAGATTTCTTGTGTTAATTTTGGGACACCCTTTATAAAGACAAGTATTTTTGGGACACCCAAAATTAACGCAAGAAATCTTGCGTTAATTTTGGGACACCCTATATATGTATGTCATCAGTGATTATTTCGAGATATCTGTATCTGAAAAAGAAACTTAAATATATTTTTCAAGCAAAGTTTGAGCTAATTATGTATACATACTAGGGTGATTCATTTCCGCAAAAATTTTTTTTTTCTCAGTGCTCAAGCAAAATATTAATTTACTTATAGAAAAAAAAATTCTCACCAAGGTAGAGCTCTTAATATCAATTTTAAGTACTTGCAATTTAAAATTGAAGTTTTCCCATATAAAATGCATGTAAAAAAAATGCTTTTTTTTTCAAAGTTCTAATGCTCATGCACCTTTTACAATATTGTCAACCGGTTTAATGGACCTTATAGGGAATTTTACGCTCTTTAAAATTGCTTTAATGTTTTTTTGTGTAACTCGCACTGGTTCGCCAGTAGGAGTCATCAAAGTGTAATTTTTTGAATGAATAGCTTTTTTTCCAATTTTTTTGAGCAATTCGCAAAAAGTAGGGAGAAAAAAGGGCTGATTCGTAAAAAATAGTCCTTTGACCAGTATTTATTCAATTTACAGCCATTTTTATGCCTCAAAACTTAAGAAATTGATAAATACTAATCAATCATGCTATTTAAATTGAACTTTTTTATTGATTACTAATGTATTTCTCTATAGCAACAACTTTTTTAGAATTATTATTATTTCTGACTTATAATAAATATAAAAATAACACATCAATTAACACATTGAAGAATATAGATAAAGTTTATTCAATTTTGAAGTTGAACAGTGCAGAAAAGAATTTCCAACGTGTGCCAAAAAGCTCCACTCAGCTCTAAAATCTTAATCTGCTTTATATAAAAATCGTAATTATTTAATATTTATCAACTTGTTTTTTATGACTATTGAGATGTTTACTAACTTTGCAATATATTACCTAATAATGTAACCTTCTGTTTGTTTTGATTAAAGTTTTGTTGTTTCTTTTTGAATTAATGTGTTCTTTTTATATTTGTCATAAGCCAGAAATCATAATAATTCTAAAAAAGTTGCTGCTATAGAGAAATACATTAGTAATCAATAAAAAAGTTCAATTTAAATAGCATGATTGATTAGTATTTATCAATTTCTTAAGTTTTGAGGCATAAAAATGGCTGTAAATTGAATAAATACTGGTCAAAGGACTATTTTTTACGAATCAGCCCTTTTTTTCTCCCTACTTTTTGCGAATTGCTCAAAAAAATTGGAAAAAAAGCTATTCATTCAAAAAATTACACTTTGATGACTCCTACTGGCGAACCAGTGCGAGTTACACAAAAAAACATAAAAGCAATTTTAAAGAGCGTAAAATTCCCTATAAGGTCCATTAAACCGGTTGACAATATTGTAAAAGGTGCGTGAGCATTAGAACTTTGAAAAAAAAAAGCATTTTTTTACATGCATTTTATATGGGAAAACTTCAATTTTAAATTGCAAGTACTTAAAATTGATATTAAGAGCTCTACCTTGGTGAGAATTTTTTTTTCTATAAGTAAATTAATATTTTGCTTGAGCACCGAGAAAAAAAAATTTTTTTGCGGAAATGAATCACCCTAATACATACACTGAGTATAAATCAAAAATATTCATACCATTGTTTTAATGTAGTTTATTAGTCAAAAGTTATAAACTGATAATGCATAAACAACGATTTTCATGATTTTTAATCTCTCAAACCAAAATGAAATATTAATAATCTATATTAAGCAAAACATCAATTTTTATTTGGTTTCAATCACATGTATAGAAAGTGGCCATTCTCCTTTGGATACATCCCACCTCGCACCTACCCCAAATTCTATAGTTTGCCTTACCTCACTCTTTATACTCACCGTAATGCTAGATGCAAACCAAGCTGTAAAAGTAAAATGTGCTGGCCTTAGTTCACTTTAACAAGTTGTCCATCTTACCATTAAGTATTTGCATTACTTTACCAATAACAATCTGTCAAAGCAAACACTTGAGCTCAAGCCTTACCCAAATTTTTGTAATTCTTAAAAAGTAGCGATAGGAAATGTATGATGCTTGGAAAAGACAATTTAAACCTATCTTTGTATAGAAGAAAATAAATTATAAACTCAATTTGATCACCTAGCAACAAACTAAATAGTAAATTAGTGAAACAAACTTGGAGTTTCATTTATGTATGTATGTATATAAATTGAGTTCAATTATATTTGAACAATTTTTATTTAAGTATGTATTTAATTCAATTTTATTTTGAAATCATCACAAATTACAAAAATGCTCATTTTTTGGCATTATTTGGCATTTCTATCGCCATTCAATCTACAATCCTACTTACGTGTTATTCATACGTTTCGAGCGCCACCATTTCATCGCTTGAAGGAAAATAGTCCGACGTATTGAATATGGCAACTTTTTGAAATTCATCATCTTTAAGATTACTTCTGATCTCGCCATCGATATTTTTTGATCTTGAGAACAATGGCTTAAAAAGGAGACCTTTCAAACTATAATCTGTGACCCCAAGTTCCTCCTCAGCTATTTCAATTGACTTCTCAACAGAATTAACATTTTCATTGACTACATCAATGAAATTCTCTAGCTTATCAATTCTTTCACAAAGATTTTGGAAGTTTTCTTTAAAGGCAAGAATTGGCACAACATTGTTTTCCATCGTTGAATTTGTTTCGATTTTAACCTTTATAATAAAATGCAAATTAATATTTAATTAATAATATTGATTGATTGAAAATATTTTACACTTGTGAGGAGAGTTTCGAACTCATCTAGTCTGGTTAGAGTTTCCTCTATGCTCAAGCAAAGTGGGTTGATCTAGATAAGAAATTTATATAGAAAAGACAGTTTTGTAATAATTTTTAATTTGTATACCTCTTTTTCGACATTGCAATTTTGAAAGTATTTTGAATAATCGCCGGCTAGTTTTTCGACCATTGTAGATGTTTTATTTTTATTTACTTTTACTGTTATCAAAATAAGTCAAAACGGTAACAGCTATCAAATATCAAAATTCAGCCAAAGGGAAATGAAATGTCAAAGAAAAGCAGACAAGCAAAAGAAAAAAGGTTCAAACGCATTTTTTAAGTCCATTGCACAATTTCAAGCAATTAGCTGGCGAAATAACTAGTTCATGTATGGTGATTTTAAATAATGGCTTTATTTCAACTCTTTAAAACAAGGAGAATATAAAATTCAGAAAATGTTTCATGAGTGCAGATCATAGGAAGAACTATAATGTGCTCTGAGCTTTAATCATTTTATCATTATTAGTTTTTGTTAGTGTTAGCTTGGCAGATCAATTTGAAATAATAACAGTTTTTTGACATAGCAACAATAATTAACCATAGAAAAAGTATAGGATAGGACTACACAAACGAATTAAAGCTGAAAACTTTTTCAAATTGATGTTCCAACCTTAAGTTTTTTTTCGTAGTCACTTAAGTAGCGATTATTAATTCTGTTCAGTGACGCTGTGCTGGACTGTTCTAGACAGAAAAGAGGAATCCGACGAAAAATCACTATCGGTGTCTGAACCACTAACATTTTCATTTAGTATTATCTTAGCAATCACTTGATTTTCCATTTCAATAATTTTTAATAATATTTTTCACAGTAAAAACACAAAAAATGAAAAAAATAAGCGAGAAACGAAAAATTCACACAATTTGCAATTTGTTTTGTTTTTTTTTTTTACAACTGACGTTTAACTGACTGTTCTAACTTGATCTGACGTTTCTCACGAAACTGTGCTGTCCTGTGCTGTTCTGATCTAGAAAAATCCTCACTGAACAGACTTATTGTGTTATACCTTCTGAAAGGTGTGTTGTTCATTGTTGCCACAACAATTTTTAACTATTGAAATGCAGATGGCGCTATCAAGCTATTTTTAAGATTCGAAGTGTAGTTTCCTAGTTGTGAATTACTCGGTCATGTAGCCTTCGGCAAAAAAAAGAAGAACGAGTTGAAGTTTTTTTTTAAAAAAAGCTTGTTGCGGCTTAAAAAAAAGTTAAATTATTAATTCTTTTTTTATCAAACTGACAGAGGGGATAAGCATAAATAAGTTGAATCACTTTTACGCGGGAATCTCTATGGGAATAGGAATTAACAGCAGTTCATATCTGGTATGTCAATTGATGCGTTTTAGTATCGACAATGACCCAAATAAGTCATTCTCTTGAAATAAAACGATGTAGATCCAAGACATAAAACTTGCATGTTATCTATCTCCTCTTTCCTCATGTTTATCTACTTTCCAAATTTTTTTCTTTCAACTACAGTTGACACAACCTTGCTATTTCAAACACAAAAGAGCCACCTAGTCGTCATAATGAAAACAATTTTTTAGGTTTATGAAATTCACCCAGAGAGAAACCAGTATCCCAAATTGTTGTAGTATAATATTATTACATGGATAATTTTCGATAGTAAAACGCAGCTAATTTAAAAAGCTTTTGATGTTGATTTTAGGAAATTTTTGCTAGCTCTTTTAACATAATAGAGGTAAAGGGAACTTGAACAAAGCTTAAACCAAAGCTAAACTATTAAAACAATTTTGTATAATTTTTCTAAAAGTGGATATTGCAGTTTTGTACCTTGTTTTGTTCTACTACTCTAGCGTTAAAGCATCATTCACATGAGCGCGACCAACGAACGACGAATGAATTACAAAATGTGAGTTTATATACGTTTGAAGACATATTTCCACACAAATTCTTAACAAAACGATAGCAATATAGTTTCTATTTGATTTATGATGC
This sequence comes from Eupeodes latifasciatus, assembly GCA_920104205.1. Taxonomy (NCBI): domain Eukaryota; kingdom Metazoa; phylum Arthropoda; class Insecta; order Diptera; family Syrphidae; genus Eupeodes; species Eupeodes latifasciatus. The sequence goes on from OV049926.1 coordinate 159,895,266, forward strand.
ATACTTTTACATTTCAATATCATATATTAATAAATTTAAGAAAACAAATTTATTCGTCGCGAAAAAAATTATGGTTGATACGAACTGTCAAACTTTATTCGCGTTCACATTATCCACACTCGCAACGAATAAAAAAATCGCGCGTACTTAACCTAAAAAAATGGTTCTGGTTTTGGTTTCGGTGGTGAATGTCAAAATTCATTCGCGACGAATTAAAAACTCTCATGTGAAAGAAATGTCAAAATCGACGAATATTCGTTCATTTGTTGGTCGTTGGTCGTGCTCATGTGAATATTGCTTAAAAGTTTCACGGAAACCAGTTTCCTCGTGTGAATAGAGACCAAATACAATTTGAGGAATTTGCAGTTCCAACTTAAAATTTACGTACTGAATTCCATACTCGTCTTTTCTTTCACTCATCGATGACATTTCATTTGACAGAAGTTATTCGCTTTTTTTTGTCAACTTGCCGAAATTTTTATTTCTCTACAGTATTTTCATTTTCAATTAAAAAGAAAATACATTTGTCCTTAATTTGAATTATTACAAAAAATCCTCCTCAACCAACAAAGAAAAAATGAGTTACCGTGGCATCGGAGGTGGTGGATATCCCTACAAATCGTCTAGTCGTGGAGTTGCAATGAATGCAGTTCCACCACCTCCGTCGACTTCTGCACCAATCGGCAGACGCGGTGTCGGTAGTGGATCAGATCGAAAACCTGGAGCAAGCAGTGGGCTATCGAAACATGGCTACACCACCATGGATTCGATAAGTCAGTTTGCCAGCACTCAACAATCGCTGGGCAAGCGCAAGGCTCACACAGAAGACGAGTACTTTGACGATGATGAGGATCAAACGCCAGAGTTGGCTTATATCCCAGCACCAGGCAGTCCAGGCGTCGTGAGTAAGCAAGCAGCTCCTTCTGAAAGCGAAGAAGAGGATGATCCTCTAGACCAATTCATGGCTGGCATCGAACAACAAGTCCAAAAGGAGAAAGTTCGTGCGCAGAAGGCAGAAATTGCTGTCGCCTCGTCAATGGAAGCCAAAGGCATCCGAACGGATATCGACGATGAGGATGACGAGGAGAGCTACTATCGGTACATGGAAGAGAACCCCATGGCAGGCGTTCGAGATGATACCTCAGACGTAGAAATTGACTACGATGAAGACGGGAACCCGATTGCTCCACCAAAGAACCGCAATATCGATCCTTTGCCACAAATCTACCACTCGGAAATCGAGTACGAGAAATTCGAAAAGAACTTTTATGCTCCGCACGAAGATATTGCCGCTCTGTCTGATTCTCAGGTCGCTGATCTGCGGCGAACCTTGGGAGTTAAAGTCACCGGACCAGAACCACCAAAGCCAGTCACGAGTTTTGGTCACTTTGGCTTCGATGAACCACTGATCAAAGCGATTCGCAAAGCAGAGTACACTCAGCCAACTCCAATTCAAGCTCAGGCTATACCAGCGGCCCTGGGCGGCCGTGACATAATTGGTATAGCCAAAACTGGAAGTGGTAAGACTGCTGCTTTCGTATGGCCAATGCTAGTGCACATTATGGATCAGCGAGAGTTGAGGGAAGGTGACGGACCAATCGGGCTCATCCTGGCGCCAACACGAGAACTCTCCCTTCAGATTTACAATGAAGCCAAAAAGTTTGGTAAAGTGTACAACATAAATGTAGTCTGCTGCTACGGTGGTGGCTCGAAATGGGAACAAAGCAAGGCTCTGGAGCAGGGCGCAGAGGTAGTGGTGGCAACACCAGGCCGAATGATTGACATGGTTAAGATGAAAGCAACAAATCTCAGACGTGTCACGTATTTAGTGCTCGACGAAGCAGATCGCATGTTCAATATGGGCTTCGAACCTCAGGTAGGTTTTTTTTTTAATTGATTTTTATAAATTCGAACTGGAAGACATCCAGATCATTGAGATGCACTGTTTTTTCTGACTTAAGTGCTTTTCTTAAGAATTACAACTCCTTTTAATTTTAGGTTCGTTCCATTTGTAATCACGTCAGACCTGACAGACAGACGCTCCTCTTCTCAGCGACCTTTAAGAAGCGCATTGAACGCCTCGCCAGAGATGTCCTTACTGACCCGGTGCGCATAATTCAAGGTGACTTGGGCGAAGCCAACCAGGACATTACCCAACAAGTATTTGTCTTCAATAATCCCCAGCAAAAGTGGAACTGGCTGTTGTTGAGGTTAGTGGGATTCCTCTCGCAAGGCAGTGTTCTTGTGTTTGTAACCAAAAAGCTTGATGCCGAAACTGTGGCCAACAATCTGATGGTCAAGGAGTACAGCTGTTTGCTCTTGCACGGAGACATGGACCAAGCCGATCGTAATAAAGTTATTACGGCATTCAAAAAGAAAGATTGCGACATCCTTGTGGCAACTGACGTTGCCGCCCGTGGTTTGGATATTCCGCACATTCGAACAGTCATTAATTATGATATTGCCCGTGACATTGATACTCACACGCACAGAATTGGCCGAACTGGTCGTGCTGGCGAAAAGGGTAACGCATTTACCCTTGTCAGTGACAAAGACAAGGAATTTGCTGGCCATTTGGTGAGGAATCTCGAGGGAGCCGATCAGGAAGTCCCGCAAGACCTTATGGACCTCGCCATGAAGAGCTCTTGGTTTAGGAATTCCAGATTCAAGAACAGCAAGGGTAAGAAGATTAATGTTGGCGGTACCGGATTGGGATACCGTGAGAGGACTGGATTCGGAAGTGCCAGCAGTGGTCGTAGTAGTGATTACTCTGAAAGTAAGCCCCCAGCAGGAGTGGCGCCATCGACTTTGTCTACTAAGCCAGCTGGAGGGCCCGCGTCGGATAGATACAGCGCAATGCGTGACGCTTTTCGCACACAATACATGTCACAGTTTAAACCATCGTCAGATCGCACATGGGAGCAGACAGTTCCCGAGGCAGGAGTTTTTGCCGCCCCAGCACCACCGCCATCATTTGCACCCCCATCCTCCAACAAAACGCCCGCTTCCTCTACTCAAGATGCCACTAGCAAACGTGGAAAGAAAAGTCGATGGAATTAAAATGCTTTTTTTTTTGGATTTTTCCTGTAGTATTACATAGACAAAACAAACAAACAAATAGCGATTGATTAAACAAAAAATTAGTCTTATGATAAAATGTATAATTATTGTAAACAGCGCCTGCTCGCTTGATAATTGATATGTACTCGATGTCCTAATTTTGTTTGGTTTTTCCTCCCCCAAATTTTAAAACTTTACATCTACACATTTATTCTGTTCTCAATGTAATTTTCTTTGTGAAATGAAAACAAAAATTTAGCTCTTAAGCAAACGAAACAACTATAATGCATCATACATACATAAATTACGTGTATTTTATTGAAATATATAAAAGAAAAACATAATTCAATATGTTTAAACAAATATTTTAGTTTTTTTTTTTCTTTCAATATTGCATTTGATGCGAATTGATTGCTGTACCTGTATTTATATGGTTTTTTTATGGACGCTGAGTGGGAGATCATAAACTTCAGAATTATTAGATTTTAAAACGCAAACAAATATTTCACCATATATTGAAAGATAAGAAGATATTAAAGAAAGGTATTTTGGCATTTATTGGGAGTTAAACTGGCTTGCAGTTAATGCAGCCATCATAACAAATTATTATACTCATAAGAAACGAACGTTTTATTTTTTAATTAATTTGCTTAATTTAATATAAAATTGCGTGAGAAAATTTTAAGTAAAGCTTATATATGTATAATGCATGGCTAAATAAATGTTCTTTTCGAATTTAAGTTCTCTTTTTTGTTCTATCAGTTAAAAAGCTTGCTTACTAAGTTTAAAGTGTATATCGTTGTTGAGACCTAAAAATGTTGCAATTCCAAATTTTTACAAAAAGAACATTTAAAAGTCCTTTCACATTGATTCCCGGTTTTATTCGAAAAAATATCATACATATTAATGGCATTTTAGGAAATGTTATGAAAATTGAAATGTATCAATGCTTTTTCTTCAAGGACAATGGGCATTTTGGTTTACATATTGCCTACGGACGTGATATAATGGGCAGGTTCAGCCGACATAAGGGACTTGAAAGTAAGGCAAGTTTCTTGCATCTGATTGGCCAGCTGCCAAAAAATTGCCTTCCAATTAAGGCAACTTTATTGGAAAGTTGACTGGAAAGTTAGGCAAGAAAAATCTCCCTTACAATCAAGTCAAGTCAACTAATGTCAAAATGACAATTTATCATATTTTTTAGTTCAACTAAAAGCTGAACTTTATTACTTAATGATTTATTTATTTTCTGCACAACTTCATTTTATGCTTTCTGTAAAGAGGTTCCTTGTAAATTTGGAAAAGAAATAAGTAATATTTCTTTAAAATACAAAATACAAATCATGATGGACTTGTAGCTTGCCTGAGGAGTGTCTTGTAGAAAATAATGATTTTGGTAATTTTTGTACTATGAACTTGAAGTAGAGGTTTGTGAAGTAAAGTTCTGAATTATAAATTCATGACACTTGAAAAACTAACTAGTTGCCTTGGTCAAAATTTGCGTTCAAAGAATGAAGTTGACTGCAAATGAAGTCCCTTATGTTGTCTGAACCTGCCCAATGGGTGATTTTTTAAGAGCTTGAGAACTTTTTTTAAAAAAAAACGCATAAAATTTGCAAAATCTCATCGATTCTTTATTTGAAACGTTAGATTGGTCCATGACATTTACTTTTTGAAGATAATTTCATTTAAATGTTGACCGCGGCTGCGTCTTAGGTGGTCCATTCGGAAAGTCCAATTTTGGGTAACTTTTTCGAGCATTTCGGCCGGAATAGCCCGAATTTCTTCGGAAATGTTGTCTTCCAAAGCTGGAATAGTTACTGGCTTATTTGTGTAGACTTTAGACTTGACGAAGCCCCACAAAAAATAGTCTAAAGGCGTCAAATCGCATGATCTTGGTGGCCAACTTACCGGTCCATTCCTTGAGATGAATTGTTCTCCGAAGTTTTCCCTCAAAATGGCCATAGAATTGCGAGCTGTGTGGCATGTAGCGCCATCTTGTTGAAACCACATGTCAACCAAGTTCAGTTCTTCCATTTTTGGCAACAAAAAGTTTGTTAGCATTGAACGATAGCGATCGCCATTCACCGTAACGTTGCGTCCAACAGCATCTTTGAAAAAATACGGTCCAATGATTCCACCAGCGTACAAACCACACCAAACAGTGCATTTTTCGGGATGCATGGGCAGTTCTTGAACGGCTTCTGGTTGCTCTTCACTCCAAATGCGGCAATTTTGCTTATTTACGTAGCCACATTCAACCAGAAATGAGCCTCATCGCTGAACAAAATTTGTCGATAAAAAAACGGATTTTCACATTTCGAACCAAACACTGATTTTGGTAATAAAATTCAATGATTTGCAAGCGTTGCTCGTTAGTAAGTCTATTCATGATGAAATGTCAAAGCATACTGAGCATTTTTCTCTTTGACACCATGTCTGAAATCCCGCGTGATCTGTCAAATACTAATGCATGAAAATCCTAACCTCAAAAAAATCACCCGATATGTCGTTGGAATACTTAACCCTAGTGCATGAATGGATACAGAGCTGTAAACAATGGGGCTTAGGTAGTATAAAGCAACAAAGATTTCAATAAGAGGAACGATTTATTGCAAGTGTTCCATATAAATGACAATACTTGCACCTTTTGGTGAACTGAATAGGCCCCAAAATAAATCATTGTTCGTGAATCATTCGCTTAGCAGTATGGAAATTGGACTTTTTTTAATTTAATTTAGCGAAGAAATGAATAAAACTAAACAGCAATAAATTCAAGAGCATTATTTTAAGTTTTGGACACAGAACTTTAAACTTGTGGCTTAGATAAATAGATTCTTCTTTTAACAGTATAAAATTCTATTTAATTTATTCAATTAAGCGAAATATTTCTTTTTTTTATATAGGTACTTCTTGTTTTTATCAAACAATTTACAAACAATTATTGTTTAATACAACAATGTCAAAGTGTATTTTATGAAACAATTTGACCACACATGATTTGCAGCGAAATGTCGTAGAAGCAGGACGTTGTACTATCGATACGTTTAACATTCATATGATTTTCGAATTTGCAATTTTTTGTTCGCGTTTTGATAGCCTTAAGACAAAGCCATGGTTGTATTTTTATATAACTAAAAGTTGCCACCATATCAAACTTGGGTCTAGATTTAGTTTTAACAAAATTACACCTTTCGACAAATTTACTTTTTTTTTCAAATCTCATCTTTAATTTTTTTGGCCACATTAGGTGTTAAAAATACACACCAAAAAAGGGTTTTTGTAAGGCTAAGTTAAAACGCAACATAAATTATTGTAGTATCTCACTTAGTTTTCTTAATTTCTCATTAATTATGAGATGACTTAAGTCTCCATTTGACTCTATCTGCAGTCTTGAAAAACCTTGCATGTAATTCCTTTATGTTCTTAAATATTGAGTTCTAGAGGTTATTTTTAGTGCTGTGATCCCGAATCCAAAATTCAATTTTAGCTACATGTGCTCAAACTCATAAATACCCGTTTTCAGCGATATTTTTTTTCAATATATTCCAAAAACTCGATGTATAGCCTAAAAAACTTCGGCGTTCTTTTAATGTTAATGTACTCGTATGACGATACCTATGGTATGTATTGAAAAATAAGTAAGATACTGAAAATTTTAAAACCTAATATTAAAGTAAGGGGCGGTAGATTTAGAAAATCATTACGTATTTTATAGAAACGAAAACTACTGCATAAATTAATATAGCCTCAAAAATCCTATTAAATGTTTCTTTTTTTTCGAATTATAAAAGTCTGTATCTCAAAAACCTGAAGTGATAGATTTATTTTAAATTCGGATTCGAACTAAATCAATCTAAAACCTTAGAAAAAGTATAATTTGACTATCACCTACATCACCTTGTTATCCAGCCGTTACAGGGTGAGCGTTCGAAAATGAGCGAAAATTTCATATGGGTCGAAATGATAACGAGATGAGTGAAACATCAAAAATATCCTAGTTACAAAAATGTGTGTTCAAGAAGTTTAACTTTCAGCCTTATGCTTGCAAGGGGCATTTTAATATTTTTCCAAATGCATTATTCAAACTTAAAACCCTAATAACTTTTTTCCCATAATGTATTATTCAAAAGAATAATTTTCCAAAATATCAGAAAAAATCTCCTATTACAAAAATAAGGTTTTAGTTGCAGCCTTCTGCTTCAGTCAACTAAATCGTTTAGCGTCGCTTTGAGAATGATTATATTCAAAAAGCTTAAATTGATTTCTAATAAATTTTCGCAGTGAAACATTCTAATGAAACAACTAATCAAGCATATGCACTTTACGATTAAGTATATGCAAGAGCATAAGTCAAATTTGATAAATACATTTTGTCCATCTGTTTTAAATTTCAAAAAATATGATATGGAAGAAATCTCGTTGGTCTTAACTTTCGAAAAAAATATTCTTTACCTCTGGTTTTATCTCCTCCTTGTTAACAACATTGCGATCGTATTAAACTGGCTTTTACAAAGATATCAGGAATTCAGACATCCTTACTTAATATCCTGAATTTGAAGTAAAAAAAAATAAACCAATTGGAAGCACTATCCGTTCTCTCAGAATTTGTTTTAATATTTTTAAATTAGTATATTCCGAAAGTTCGAAATAAATAAGTAATTTTCCTTACTTATAGCAGAATGGAATCGACGACGCTCAAATGTTAACCGAATGTTCGATTCCCCGTTCAATGATAGTGTGCTTCAAAGTTGTGTGAAGCAAGCTCATTAGGATTTTTTTAAATGATACTAAGTGAAATTGTACTTTATTCAAAGCTGTAAGTGGAATGAAGTTCTTTTCTGAAAGCTACATATTATGACGACATTGAATTCAGACTCATGTTATTTCCTTGAAAAAAAAAACAAGGAAAATAACCAAAAGTTAAAACTTATTTGTTCACGGAAATCTAAAAAATTCCAACAAAAAAATGATAAAAATAAACAACATATTTTTTTTCCATTTCCATTTTTATTTTATTTTTCATTGTGTTCACAAACGCTTCAGCTCTCAAAATGTATGTTTGTGTGTGTAAAATTCACCACATAAAATAATCAAATAATTTTATTATTTTTTTTATTGTTTTGTTTTTCATTAATCAATAATCATGCAAAATTTTACTTTCTTATATTGGTGTTTGTTTTTTTTTTGTTTTCTTCAATATTTATTTACTTTTCAAAATTCTTATTTTCTTAAAATATTCTTCTTAAAAATTAAAAAAAAAAATCCCATTACAACGTGGTTAAATGCATTTTAAAAGAAAACGTCAAAACATAATGTTACACATAAATAATATTGTATTATATAGAATGACTTGTGGTTGTTGTAATATTATAGTATATTATTTTATATTAAATCATGACTTATGTTGATGGTTTAACAAAACTCTTCTTTTTTTTTGAAGTCTTATAAATAAATTGGTTGTAATATTATAAGAAACAAAAATATCGATTAACATAAATTTTAAATAAAATAACAAATCATCATTGCCATATCAGGAATTATTAAGTTCGATAATTTATTAAATTTCCGAATTGAATCAGAGAGAGTTCCTTTTCATTTCGACTTATTTATTTTGTCTGCTTCTTGAATTCGGATCAAAAAATGTTTTCTTATTTTTTAAATTTATGTTTAAATAGTCTTTGAAAAACTGCACAAAAAGAAGAACATAATTTTGTCGATGCAGTTTTAAAGTTTTGAAACAAAATTCCAACTTGAACATTTAATATTGCAATAGAACATATTGATTTGACTATTTTCTTTAATCAATAAAATGTGTGTATTTATTTAATCAATTAATTAATTTAACAGTTTATTTAGATTTGTTCTATTTATACATATTTTTGATTAACCGTTTTTTTTTGTTTTGTTTTGTATTACTTTTTGTTTAACTTGTTTTATATTGTTGTACGGTGTTTGCTGGTTGTGTGAAGCAATTGAATGATTTCTTGTTCTTCTGGTCTCATAAATATATAAATATTTAGTTTTTCTTTTTTTGTTTTAAATAGTATACATACCTACTCGTATAATTGTTTTTTTATTTTATTTTACAATAAAATTAGAAATAAATAAATAGGTTTTTAAGTTATGTAGTTTTATTTTTTTCGAGTAGTTTATTCCCACCGACAAATTTTTATTTGTTTTTTTTTACAAGCTAGATTCTATTTTGAATAGAAAATATCAGAATGTTTCCTTACAGATTTTTTTTTTATTTTGTTGTTTTTAAATAATATTTAATAATTATTGTAACATAAAAAATTATAACATAACAAATAAACCCATATAAAATAATTTTAGGAATTTTTTGTTTTCATTTTGATAATTCAGCACATTGAAAAACGTGAGGCAACTGGTCGCAAACGCACGTTTTATCCTTTTTTTACAATAACTTTATATAAAAAATTATTTGTTTTTTTATTTTTTGTTTAGCTTTAAAAGTCTGTTTATTTTTGTTGCATTCTGCACTTTAAATTGGTGTATATAGTTGTGTACGTAACTGGTATTTTGTGTGTGTGTTGAATTTGTGTAAGGCCTTGAGACGACCGGCCGCAAATTTACTGTGCCTTCATTTTGCCATTTTGTGCGGTAGATGACGCTGATGAAGCCGATGTTGATTCGGAGTGGTGAACTTTGACGTAACGGCTCTTCTTGCCCTCGGGCGAGAAGTAAGTCTTATAGAAGAACCTTGCGAATAATACAAAATAACTGAAGTACATTGCAATGGAGAGCTTGATGTTTGTCGGCGAAATATTGCACGACTGACGGCCGTGAGTCTTTAGGAAACTGTGGGCCCACATGTTTATCGCACATCCGACAACCATTTGTGTGAGTTGCAGCGATGTGATGATCATTGGAATGAAACGGGGTGGATTGAAGCGGGCTGCCTTCAAGGCGTAGTATGAATACATTACAGCGTGGACACAATAATTCATCACAATGAACCAACGTGCAGAGGCGGTGTATTCTGTGTAGGAAAACCATGAGTAGATGAGGACGGTAATGTGATGGTACCAGTGAAGGAAAATCAAAGGTTGCTTGCGCAGGACAATGAATAGAGTGTCTCCTAGCTCGGGTAATTTGGATAGTACAAACAACCATGTCCAGAACCCGCTGACACGATCATTTGTGATGAAACTGAAATGATAAAAAGACAAATTTTAAATTATACATATTGATATATTTCTTTAAGTTTGAAACTATTGATTTTCTTTTTAAATGACGGTATATAATGTATTCAGGATTCTTTTATTTCACATTTGTTGTTTTTATTATATTTTAATCAATATACATTATTCACATTATTGGTTATCTAGAGCTTTTTATCTGTTTCATCCTCATAGTTCATTCTCATATCATTAAACTCATTCCGTACTCAATTAATGGAATAATAATCCAAGTCAATAATAAACAATTTACTTACCTAGGAACACAACATGAATGGAAAAGTCCATAATGACGCAAAACGTGTAGTAATTCCGGAGCCGTCCTAAATGCTCCCATAATACTGAACATAGCCAGCAAGGTATTCCATATGATCAATAAACCTCGTAGCTGAAATCTGAAAATTACAAAACAAACAAAAAATGTTGTTAAATAAAATATTATGTATGTATGAACATAAATGTTGAAAATAAATAATAAAATTCAAGGAAGAAGGTATTCCATGAATGCAATAAGTTTATGCGTAATGAGGTGTAATGAGCTGTAAAGGAACAAATACTCGTAACATAGTGACTGTTGGGGTATTGTGGGAAAGCTTACATATGGTGACAATATGTACCATGTTAACCCATCATTTCCATTTCAAAACTTTTAGAGTCAAGGGTATTCTATACGTATACTATTGTATGTGTATAAAAGTATGTAGTATGTAGTAAGAATTAAGGGTGTCATATGACCTTTTGAATTCTATTTTTAGGTAAGAGAAACGGAACTTAGTAATGATTGGCAATTAATTGGTCATTGGATCTTTCTTCACACAAGGACTACGTGGTAATTTGCATTTTGCTTTCCTTTTACTTTTGTTGACCTATAGAGGCATAGGGTTTCAACGATTTATATCCAATTGAGGAAAAGTAGAAAAGAAGACAATTTTTGTAAACTTTATGGAAATTAATGTGCGGTCTAGTTAAATAATTAGAAATAGAGGTTATCTATTCGGCACACGGACAGGACATTGGAATTGTTTACAGGAACCTGATGAGATTATATTTTGTAATCAATAAATCAATTGTATAGCTGCACAAATCAAAATGTAAGAAAAGTTGTAGTAAGTATGATTAAGTAATTAACTGAGCATAAAGATGCCAAAATTGCAAGATTATCAATAGTTATGCAAATAATCTTGAAATAAGTAAAAGTATATAAACAAGATTAAAAAAATACATTAAACCAAGTTTTTAGGTCACGAAAGTATGAAATATCATTATTAGAATTATTGTAAGATGCTTGTGCTGAATATTTTACTATAATTCGAGATATTAAATTGGCTTGACTACAATCTGTACAGATTAAGCACAAACAAAATGTTTCCACTTCATCCCAACAAAAGTAATAAGAATCCATTAGAAAAGGTCATATTTTGATAGGAATATTTATTTACGAGTAGTATTTTGCAAATTTCAACGTTTTTTCTTCTTATCATAAAAGTCGACGCAGACTTACATAAATATAAAATGAGTAAGGCACATAAGTTGGTCTGATAATAATAATAATAATACAAGGAAAAGCAAACTTGGAGTGTAGTATCTGTTTCACATAAAATGTGTACCAATGTACATGCGACTTATTTAATTTTACTTTTTTTTGCAATAACTTTTTACGTATAGTCATTGAAGGCACACTATCAGTACTAGGGGTGTGGCTTTATATAAAATAGATTGTTTTCGTATACTTGATCAAAGCTGTTTACTTTTTTTTTCTTTTGAGTCTAAATTATCTATAAAAAAAACCAGACACAATATTATCAAAAAAAAGGAAGATATTTTGTCTTCTTAACAAGTTTATTGATGAATTCAAATGATACACATATAAATTAAATCGAAAACATGAAAGAAAAGGTTTTACTTTTTGAGTCCTGTTAAAAATGTTCTTTTAAACCAAAATTGATAGACAAATCTATTAAGTTTAAATTTAAGAAGAATATGACGAAGAGACGATTCTGTAAAGGTTCACTAGGTTTAAGCATCTGGGTAAGAGTCGTTGACCACAAAAATAAAATTTAAAAAGTACCTGACAGCCGATTTTAAGAGAGGAAAAGGAAAAAAATGTTAGTGTGAAAGCTCCTTGGACCTTAAGTTGGCCATACTCAACCGAGTTAAATACCTTTATGTGATTACGCTGGGTTAGGTTATTTTAAGTTCTAATGGAATTAGTTGAAAATCGAATTAAATCAAAATAACTCAATCCTTACATGACTCAGGACTTCAATCAAATTTCAAATCCTCAGAATCGAATTTGTTCTAAGTATGTTGAATTACTCGTTTTTGTAAGGCCAACTGTTATTGCAGATAAATTTGATTAGGATCAAAATCTTTGAACCCGATCAGGCGATGAAAAAACTTGTATATTAAAAGTGGCATGTTTCATTTCATTTCAACTTAAAGGTAGATATTTTTTTTAACTCATATAAATTAGTCGAAAAAAGATAAACAGTTCAATGTACAATTTATAGATTATTTAAAAACCTTTGCCCAATTATTCTAAAAATCGAACGATCAAAAATTATCTATACCTTTCATAGACTTTTGACTATCAGTCAGGTTATCCATAAGAAAGTCTCATTTAAATGACTGGATATTTAAAGGAGTCCATTTTTATGGAAAGAGATTTAAAGCACCTTGCAAAAATATTTCGTTAACCCTTCGAACATGTATTTATCGGGTATATAACTAAAAATAGACCCAAGTGGAGACGAATTTTAAAAACGTGTAAGATATCAATATCAAGGTTTAAAGAACCGAAAGGAAATTAATCGCATCAACCTTTCGAACATGGAACTTTTGGTTCGAGAACACATTTTTTAATCTTGAACAGGGATTAAAAAAGCATATGGAAAGATCATCGCATTTATATTAGCGTCTTTGATGTTAACCTCTTGAATAAATTTTGCAGATTCTAATCTAAAAAAAGAGTAATATCTTTTTCAGTCGATCAATGTTTTTCCAGATAAAAATAAAACGCAATATTAAAATGGCGTGATATTTATTTTTAATATTACAAAACTTATAAATAATAATACTTCAACTTCAACCGCAATTTAAATCGCGATACTTTAGGTGTACCTTTGTTCCCTCAATATGAAAAATCATACGACTTTCTATACATAACTTATATCCACGCGGACATTTCACAATCAGTATTTTATCATGTGTGAGGTCACAAATGACAACAAATGATATGATAAAAAATGTGTTTCCTATCTCCAGTTTAGATAATAATACAAAATGTTTCATTATTTTTGTTTGCGAATAAGGTAATTTAGCCAGATACTAGATTTGTTAATAAAATAAAACTTGAAACTTTGTTTGTCTGTCTACCTACATTATTTGTTCCTTGACTTCTGAATACAATGAATAGGTGCCAAAAATTTGTTTGATTAGGAATATGAGATCTATTATTGAGTTTTAATTCCAGATTTGGAGAATGTGTAGGTTTCGACGACATAAGGGACTAGAATCTAAAAGTTTGGACAATTATTTAGTTTAGTTACTATGTGGCTAGCTGCAAAAAAGAATGACTTCAAATCGAGTTAACTTTTTGTTTGGAAGGTGGTTTTAAGTTTAGTCAGGAAAAATCTCCCGTACTATCAATTCAGGTAAAATTATGTCAAAATGTGAGCTGATCATGTTTTTTCATTCAACTAAAAGCTGAACTAAGTAATTCTGAAATTAATTTATTAAGTGCACAATTTTATTTTAAAGTTTTATGTAAAAGGGTTCCTTTTCATATGGGAAAATGAATTAGGACCTTTTCTGTACAATAAAAAACACAACTTATGATGGACTTATAACCTGTGTAAGGAGTTTTTTTTTGTAAATATTAATTAAGTTGTCAAGTTCCAAGTTTGAAATTAATGACATCTGAAAAATGGTCTTATTTTGCGTTCAAAGAATGCATATAACTGCAAATGAAGTCCCAATGGCTCCAGAAAAACTAAGAAGTTTCCTTGATCTAAATTTGCAGTCAAGGATTTCAGTTGATTGCAAATAAAGTCCCTTCTGTCTTATGAAACCGTTCAATGAATTGCTACCATTTTTTCTGCAAAAAGTACTTTTGAAACACCTTTGTTCCTCTTTGACATTTTTAAAGTTTACTCCAAAATGAAGTTGGTAACGAGAAATTTGGAACCGATTTGTGAAAATTTGTAGCCTACAACTTTTTTATTTTGTATTCGCATAAAATTTAAGGTGCAAAAGTTTTGTTTAACAGATTACAGAGGTAGCTAATTTTAGAGCTTCTATCTCTCGAAATACCCCCAAAGTGAATTCCTACCTACTACGTCCCTGCTCAAACTATAAATACAATCTTAATATACAATCGTTATTCTGTTTTGAATTTTATGTCACGACACCTAACCAACTAGATTCTTAACGACCTTTAAAGTAATTTTACAAAAAATAAAATAAAATTAAATAGTTTTAAAGCTATTATTAGACCAAAATATAGTCGTATACATATATTTATAAGCGTTTCGTGCATCGTGTCAATCTATTCATTTTTGTAATTTTTTTATTTTAAAAGAAAAAAGCTTCATGAAATTAGTTCAAGCTCCATGTCACTGTATATTTTATGATTCATCTAGCCTTGTAATGTTATATTAACTCTGATTCAAACGCAGATGAACTACATAATGTAGGCGTGTGCATTTGCCTGTGTTTTGTTGTTTTTTTTTCATCATCTATAAGAAAGTCTAGGGGGTTTTAAATAAAAATATTAAAAATACAAAACTCGCGCGCTCTGCTGTACTGTCAGCGACCTCTGTAATGTAAGGGAGGTAAATGTTTATGTACTTAAGATTAAATCATGGAGGTTTTATAGCGTAGAAATTTTTGTTAGAGATTATGTCAGCGTTACTTAAGTTCTTAAACTTTTCAATGAGCTTAACCACTCTATTTTCTACGCATGTAAGAAAAATTATTAAAGATCGGGATTAAGAAAAGTCGTTCAAAAGTAGGTAACTATTAAATCCATTTAATTTGAATTAAATGCATTCTAATTATAAATTATAAAAACAATACACGCAAGCTAAATTGTAATATTTAAATTTAATAAAACAGATAAAATATTGTAATATATATGATTAAGTAAATTGTCAGCGTGATTTTATACAATCAACTTGTTTATTTAACTACTATTTTGTTTATTACTTTTGATTGCTTTATTTTTTTTTTTATAGCTATAGCACGAACTAAATATAAATGCATAGGACATATTTTTGTATCGATAGCCAGTCCTACGAAAACAACAACAAAAGAGTTGTGTTGGTAATTGGGTATAATTACGCTTATTACGAAAAAACTAGTGATCTTAATCAACTTTACGAGAAGGTTCAAGTGTAACAATTTTTTTTAAGTACTTGCCAAATAACAACCTGTTTTTTAGCCAATGGTAGTTTGTAAAATAGGTATTCAAATGACGCAAAACTTAGACTTGAGTATAATGTACTATTGGTCTAATAGTAAATATTTATGAAAACGTGTATGAACTATGAATTAAGAAACACAAACATGTGAGCTTGTTATACTTTCTTCATTTAAAAGTAAGGCTTTTATACGATTTTTTTTATTTTTATTTTAATTATGAAACATAAAGGTTTAACAACTTGTATAAAGAAAAACCTACAGTAAAGACTCTATTCATTTCGTCTTTTCTCTCTTTTTGATAATATTTACATTTGCATTTGTACTTTTACTGACATTTTTTTTAATTTTTAATTTTATCTAGTTTAAGTTTGTTGAGCTGAACTTAGAAAAATTTATTAAAAGCAATAATGAATTTGAAAATTTAGTTTAAACAACATTTTTAGTCAATTTCTTTTTTAACAAAAAAGTTGGGGACAAAGTAAGAATTAACAGAAATTTTAAGTAGGGTAAGAAAACGTGAGTTTGAATTTAATGTAGATCAGGTGATTTTGTTCTAAAAGAAAAATATTCAAAGGTCGATCGCTACAACTGTTTTGCAAAAAATTTATCTCATTTATTGACCTGCTTAACATGTATAAAACCTATATACGTCCAAAACTTGAGTATAACCCCCATCTCTGGGCTTGTGATCTAGAAACTTACTTAAGCCCCTTTGACAGTATTTAAAGAAGAGCATTTAAAATGATTGGTGACAATAACTCAATTACGTCACTTGAACACCGTGTTAAAATTTCTTGCTCCACCTTCTTTCACTGTTATTTTAATGCTGAAGTGAAATAGCCAGTTCCATTTCTCCCTTCAAATAATTAAACCTAATACTTGGATTGCCCATCAGTTAGTATGAAGTACAGAGACTTATGTTTTAGCCGTACTACACAAATGTGGAATACCTTGCCACGCTCTATCTTTTCCTGTCATTGCAATGTTCAAGGATTCAAAATCAATGTACATCGACCTACCTTCTTTCCAACCCCTCTTTCTTTTCCTAATGATCTTTCTGTGTCTTTGGCATATTAAAGGTACAAAAAACTCTTTGAGTGTGCGCTAATCACAAAAAAAATGAGAGAAATGACCTTGAGTTCAATATGCCTGACTTGTATTTTCGACAAATTCAGAATTGATATTTTGTTCGTTACTATTATTATGTAGTATATATGTACATATTTAGTTTTGAAAGCTTTCAATAATTCATTCGTAAAAAAGGGAATATTCCCTGCATAAAGTTCAATGAGTTTCTACCTCCTGACATGGGAAATTAATTTAATATAGATTTATTACCTTCAGTTGTTAGCACAATTTCTCAAAACAATCTTTTTTGTAGAAAACTTTAGCAGAAATTATGTACATATATCGGGTGATTTTTTAAGAGCTTGAGAACTTTTTTTAAAAAAAAAACGCATAAAATTTGCAAAATCTCATTGATTCTTTATTTGAAACGTTAGATTGGTCCATGACATTTACTTTTTGAAGATAATTCCATTTAAATGTTGACCGCGGCTGCGTCTTAGGTGGTCCATTCGGAAAGTCCAATTTTGGGTAACTTTTTCGAGCATTTCGGCCGGAATAGCCCGAATTTCTTCGGAAATGTTGTCTTCCAAAGCTGGAATAGTTGCTGGCTTATTTGTGTAGACTTTAGACTTGACGTAGCCCCACAAAAAATAGTCTAAAGGCGTCAAATCGCATGATCTTGGTGGCCAACTTACCGGTCCATTCCTTGAGATGAATTGTTCTCCGAAGTTTTCCCTCAAAATGGCCATAGAATCGCGAGCTGTGTGGCATGTAGCGCCATCTTGTTGAAACCACATGTCAACCAAGTTCAGTTCTTCCATTTTTGGCAACAAAAAGTTTGTTAGCATTGAACGATAGCGATCGCCATTCACCGTAACGTTGCGTCCAACAGCATCTTTGAAAAAATACGGTCCAATGATTCCACCAGCGTACAAACCACACCAAACAGTGCATTTTTCGGGATGCATGGGCAGTTCTTGAACGGCTTCTGGTTGCTCTTCACTCCAAATGCGGCAATTTTGCTTATTTACGTAGCCATTCAACCAGAAATGAGCCTCATCGCTGAACAAAATTTGTCGATAAAAAAGCGGATTTTCTGCCAACTTTTCTAGGGCCCATTCACTGAAAATTCGACGTTGTGGCAGATGATTTGCAAGCGTTGCTCGTTAGTAAGTCTATTCATGATGAAATGTCAAAGCATACTGAGCATCTTTCTCTTTGACACCATGTCTGAAATCCCGCGTGATCTGTCAAATACTAATGCATGAAAATCCTAACCTCAAAAAAATCACCCATTATAAGAAATCCACAAATCAAAGAGTAATGAAGTATGAGTAAAACAAATATAATCAGGCTGATAAAGGGAAGGTTTTTTCGCCTAATTTTTCAATCAACTTTAGAATAAAGTTGCTTGAATTGGTAGTCAATTTTTTGACAGCTTTGCCAATTTGAAGGTTCAGACGACATAAGGGACTTGAAAGTAAGGCAACTTTCTATCATCTGATTGGGCAGCTACCAAAAAATTGCCTTCCAATTAAGACAACTTTATTGGAAAGTTGACTGGAAAGTTAGTCAAGAAAAATCTCCCTAACTATCAAGTCAAATCTACTTATGTCAAAATGACAGTTGATCATGTTTTTTCATTCAACTAAAAGCTGAACTTTATTCCTCATTTATTTATATATTTTGTGCATAATTCTATTTACTGTTTTGTGTAAAAGGGTTCTTTGTCAAATTGGAAAGTAAATAAGTACTATTTCTTTACAATACAGAATACAAATCGTGATGGACTTGTAGCTTGCCTGAGGAGTGTTTTGTAGACAATAATGTTTTTAGTAGTTTTTGTACGATGAACTGACGGTAGAAGTTAGAGAAATAAAGTTCCAAGTTTGAAATATATGACACTTGAAAACTAGCTTATGGCTGAATCACATACACGCTTCAGCTTCGGCTTCGTCTGCGTTACGGTGGGCATGCTTCGAGGTTGCTTTAAATGACATTTCTATTATTTCATCCGTGCAAAGAACAAATATTTTCTTTGTTGACATTTTTTTTACAGATGTTGAGCTGTCAGACAAAGCAAATGTTCAGATAATTGAACTAGAGCTTCCGTTTGGAGTCACATTATGTTACATTACGTTCTTTTCCCTACGATTGTCAAACGAAACGTGAGGTCGAAGCTTCATTGTGATAGCATGCATTGAATTCCTATGGCTGAACTCGTAAACGTCAAGCGAAGCCGAAGCTGAAGCGTGTATGTGATTCAGCCATTAGTGCTTTTTAGTCGAAAAATGCAGTTGACTGCAAATGAAGTCCCTTATGTTGTCTGAACCTTACCAAGGAAATTCAAAGAAACTTGACTTTCCTTCAAGACCTTTATGTTGTCAATCACAATCAATCACTTTGCAATTTGACAGATTCAAATTAAAAATAAATTGATTTATTTTACCCAAATCTAATTGAAGACTTCAGCTCGTTACAAATATTTAATTAATCATTTTTTTGCATGTGTTTAAAATAAAGTTCAAAATCAACTGTTTTTTTTTCTTTCACAATTACCAAACTAAACAAACATGAGCGATCAATATTTATTTTGTATTTATTTATTTTTTATTATCACAATGCGATAAAATACATTTCGGGTATAATTAAGTGTGAACTCTTTTAAGATGATTTGGGTTTAATTTAATTTATGGAAAAATACAAACCAAAATGCTACTTATTTAAAATGCAACAAATGTTTCTCGTTTCGTGATTTAAAATAAAACATTGATGTTTTTTGGTTAGCAGTGAGCAACATAAAACAAATAGCAACAAACATTAATTTTTATTTGGATTCATTTTATATATGTATACCACAGTTTGTTTAATCTAATTCATTTGTGAATTCTAAGATTCTTAGTTATAGCCTTCAAAATTGCTATACAAATTTAAAAACGATATCGTTTTTTATTTGTGTTTCCGACATATGGTAGGAACATTAGTACTTTATGTATGTATATTTACTTGTATAATTTTTCGCAACTTAAAAATGAAAACAAAGTGATCATGTGGTTACTACCTGCACTTATAGTTTATACCATTCGAATGTGCTAGTTGAATTTAAGGAGACCTAAAATTTTCTTAAAAAACGGATAAAATAAGTAGAAATACTTTAATAATATAATTTTAGATGGAAAAGATTCAAGAATAATAATTTTTGTAAGACATTTCAACCCTCGTTTGCATGAAATATGATGTCTAACTGATTGTAATAATAACTAACTACAACAATTATTAATATCAACTAGAAATGTACATGATAATCATTTAAAAAATTATTATGATGCAGACACCACTGACTGGCGTCGCATCGCATTCTGTCACGAACTTTAACTGGTATAAAGCGAATTGTACAGACTATAAGTTGACTCATTTCTGATGGTTATACATAATGTACAAACAAGTAATACGTACGTAAAACAACGACGACGACGACGCGACGCGTACAGACATAAAATATTTTCTACCTCCTTTCCGATTTAATTTTGCATTCTTGATATTCTTGATGAGTATTCCAACCTACCTACTCTCTGACGTTTGCGTATATAAAAGTAAAAGAAAATGAACAACTGGTGTTTTATTGATATCCATTTCCATACCTATGTTTAAATGAGTATTGATTATACTCATATTAAATATTTAATCCATTTGGATAAAAAAATCAGTTTTTTTTCTATGAGAAAAACTTAATTATAATAATTATTACGAGCTTTAAGTTATCCTTCAAAGGAATAACACCCACTTTTGAAACAACTTGATGAAAATAACCTATTAAGATGCACCTTGATGTATGATATACCCAAAGTTCCCTAAGTAGCAAACTATCAACCGAACGGCAGGGTTGCTACCTTAAATTAGTTAATACCGAAAACCTTTTAAATCATCCCACATACAAAATCTTAAGGTATTTTAATTTAATTATTAATAATTTTACATTTTGTATTGGTTAAAAAAACAACATTACAGATTTTGAAGTTGATCTATATTGGTTTGTTTCTATAAAAGGGAAATTTTGAGATATGATTTGTGTTCATTTTAGAACGGTTAGCTGATTTAACTTCCTATTTGTAATATCAAACAAAGTGATTTATCAAAATTTACATGACGAAGTTAAAATTTTAGTATTGATGTTTTTCCCTAAATAAGCAAATACATATTAAATTCTAGAATTATTTAAATATGTTAATTGAGTCCGAAAAATAATTCTGTTCTGATGTTTTTAGCCAAATTATTAAATTCGTCCCTTTTCATTTCTCAGGCATTATGGCAACCATAATTTGTAACAAGTTCTCGATGCGTAGTAAGTTTAAGCAAAAGATATTAATACTAATCTGATAGAGTTAAACCTCAATGTTTTGACTATTAATATATAAATGAATCTACACATAAAAGATACATATGTAGGTACCAAGGTCAAAGGAAATCAGTTAAATTGAAGTCCAAACGTCAATGTTTCCTTACTTTCAAGGCTATTTGTATGGAAAAATAAATAAATATCAGAACTAAAACAGGTTCACTATTTAAATTAATTTAACAACTAAAAAAATACATGGGTGCCTTGCCTATGTCCTATAACTATATTTGTCATAAGAAAAAACTGACGCCAACAAATTAAATCGTTTCCAAGTGGAATTGCATTACTTAAACAAATAACTTTTTTTTTCTTTGTAATTTTATGCATGTAAACTTGACAATGAAACGAGAATGCCTATGCAAAGTCTACTAATAAATTATTAGTTTTTGTTGATTTGTTTAATTTGTTTTTGAGTTTTACGCCATCATAGTCAAAGCGACCTGTAAACCTAAGGGTGCATTGTGTAGCTAAGATTTATAAATACGTAATTAAGTTGACAGCACGTTCCTTTTTTTTTGTTCAGGAGCAGTTAGTTAAACTAATGTGAATTCTATAATTTCTTATAAAAAACAATCATATTCCATTAAAGATAGTTAGGGGCCGCTTATAGCTATCAGTAAAATCCATCAGTAAAATTTTTGTTTTTAGTTTTTGAACATGTTACAGATTTATTTCTAGCAAAAGATTGATGCAATAAGATGAATCCTATATTCAAGTTTTTTTTTTCAAAAAGAAACAATGCATTTAAAGTTTTATTTAATTAATAAATCCATTTTAATTTTTTTAATGATGAAATTTCATTTTACTGAACAGCTGACTGCCAAAAGCCAAACAAATTTCATGGCCCCTAAGGCGTCAGTTATAGCTAAACATTTGAATTTCGTTGACAGGTCGTTTATAGCTATCATTAAAAAATTCTGTCATTGAAAAAAATTTCCTGATTGAAATCCACCGAAAAATGTTTACTGACAGAAATCTGTCATTGGAATTGTGTGAAATTGGAACACAAATCAGTGGAACGATTCGTTTCACTTTTGAACATAAAAGTATCAGCTGTTCAGGAAAATGAATTTCCGTCCGGAAAATAGAAAAATACATTTTTATAGAAAAATAAATACGTAATTATACTTTTTTTTCTCAAAAAAAATTCTTTGTGTGATTTCCGATCGATGAGTATATAATTTTTATTTCTAATCAAAGGGAAACACCGGATCGATTTCAATGATAGCTATAACTGGCCCCTAATAGAAACCAAAAATATTTAATGGCATAATGCAACTTTTAAATTATTATGCGAATCCAATGAAAATGCATATTGAATGAAAATATTTTAACTACTTCTGAATGAATGTTTAATATATGTAAAAATAAATTCTTTCTTTTCCGTATAGTAAATTTAATACACAATCCAATATGTGGTCATAGAGTGCATAATACATGTAATTAAAAAAAGAGCAGCAGGTGTCAATAATGAAATTGGTTACATACCAAGCCATAGGGTATCCCAGTAGAAGTGCATTTTCTAAAAACGTAATAACTCAGCAAAAACCATGTAAATGATCGAATGTTCATGTTTCATGGATGGCCTTCATGTCTACACTTTTCTAACAAATGAATTAAATTCGTTGTTTAATTGTGAACCTCTTCATGATGACGAATGCCAAAAACTGCTTTGCAATGAAAAATGTGGGATTTTTATTTTTATAAGACGAGAAACACGTTAGGATAGAATTACCAACCCAGAAACAAATGAATACCGGCGGGACACCCTATATAATTGCAGTAATATTTTATTGCTTTGGTACTATATTAAATTATATTAAAATAGTAACATAAATATTGTGCTGGAAACATCCCTAATTATAAATTTAACTAATTAAGCGAAAATTTTTCAATACTCAGCTAGTTTGTATTTAAATAAATAAATTAACTAAGGGGCGATACATCTCGTGTAGAAAATGGGACTAACTTTCAGATAGTAATATCAGAAATGGATGGCACCTACAGTTTTTATATCAATTTCAAAAGGATAATTTCAAAAAAAATTTTCATGACAATAATTAATCTTTGAGGATTTGTCAATTACTCGCAAGAATAGCACCTTCAAAAAAACATACCTTCATAAAACATACATTTTTGTCTTCTTCTAATAGCTGTGTGTTATTTTGCGTTTTAAAAATGTTCTCGCAATACTTTTTCATTAATAATTTAACTAGTAAAAAAAGTTGTTTTTTTTTTAACGAGTGTTAAACACTTGTATTTATATTGATTTAAAGATCTGGTTATGTCATATGTTTAAATTAGGGATGTTGCGAATATTCGCATCCGCATCCGCAATTGTGGATTATTCGCAATAATTCCAACATCCGCATCCGCATAAACTGATGCGGAGTTTTTTGCGGATGCGGATGTTTTTAAACGCTTTTTTCAAATTTGTAGTTGCAATCGAAATAGACCCTTTCACCCTTAGTAAAACTGTTAAATTCAAAAATCTCGTTCCCAAGTAGGCGACGACAAAAGCAACAACAAGTGATATGCAATGGTCACAGATTGGGGAATATAAAAACTCTTGCTAGCTAAGTGGCCAGAGGACACAGTTAATTTTTATTAATTTAGTGAAAAAGTGATACAGATACAGAACATAAATGCCGCCACCAACAAAAAGCATCATCTGGATTTATTTTAATTTAAACAAAACTGATCCTGACAAGTCCGAGTGTAAAATATGTCGTAAAACATATTCACGAAAAGGACGCATGACTTCTTCATTGAAAAACCACCTGAAGTCAAAGCACCCAGAAAAGTTTGGTTTATTTGAGAGTGCGAATAATGAAAATCTTTTTAAAAAAAAGAAAGAAGATGCAGGTATGATATTTATTTATAAATATTAAATTCTGAAATAGCTTGTTAATATACGATCCACTAAGAAATAGATTGCAGTCTGAGAAGGCTGCAATCTTGCTTTTTATTAAATATAACTCACCCATTTTTAAATTTAATTATTAAACGCAAAGATAATCAATAAAATTTTCCTTTATTTACGGACTTAAAATTATTGTTTTTATTTAATAAATTCTAAAATCCGCATCCGCATTCGCATCCGCAGATGTGATTCTCAAAAAATCCGCATCCGCATTCGGACGTCAAAATGTTTACATCCGCAACAACCCTGGTTTAAATTATCAATCTAATAAGTATAATAAATATTTTGTGTATTTAGGTATGATGCTTGTTATATGTAGACATTTAAAAATGAAATTATTTCTTAACCATATAGAATCATTATTTGCCACTCCGCTAATGCAGCCGGATAATAAGTTGCTATACAAATACTGTAATGTATGTCAAGTACTTAATCCTTGTAATGAAAAACCACTTAAAAGTTTAACAAGTTTCAAATGAAAAATGTATTACAATATTTTATAATATTAATAAATTAATATTAGTAATACTGCAAATTTACGAAATGCTTTTATTAAATGATAATAGCCAAGCGCCACTATTAATCGATCAGTATAATTAAATACAAAATATTTTTTAATTTTTAAATCTTCGATCATCAGAAACTAGAACCTGAATTAAATAATAATGCCGTACATAATAACTGCACCTCTACAAAGAACATCATATTAATATTTGTTTAAATCAAAAAATTCAAATCAAGAAAAGAACAAACTATTGGCAATTTTAACTGTGCATCCGATTCCGGTTCCGATTCAAATATCTTCTATTTAGAAGCCGGACCATCATTTTGTGGCCTTCTGAACTGCCAATCGAAAACGCCATTATATCAAAAGTCCAATTCCCAAAATAGTATATATCTTTTCTATTAGCTGTCAAAAATAATTGAAATGTAAATTTCCAAAGTATTTTATAAATATGTATACACTCAAATCAAACATTATTTGTTATACATACATTATATCAAAATGCCAGGGTTAAATGATCAATGAATTATGGTATCGTTTCATAAATAATTTAATAAAAAAAAGATATACGTTCACATACATTAAAATGTTATATTAGATTCTTCAGAATTTCTTCAATTAGATTCTGCAAATAGTGAAGATATAAAACCTCACATTCCTTTTGTGCAGCACAGCGATTCGATTATCTTAAATTAAATTTAAGTACATGTGTAAGTACTTACATTCATAACCATTTGAATGTATATAATTAATTGAACACTCAAATCAATTTCAGTACATAGTACTTTTGTTAAGAAAATAAGATGAACAAATTATTACAATTAGATGTAATAAGATAATGTTTCCGTTTGAGATGAGTTCAAATATGTATGTACAAGTACATATAATGTATTTAGGATACGTTTAGGGACATAGAAAATACGTGAACATCGAGGTTTGAACATAGAGAAATACTTTTGTGAAAACAGACTCCCACATACATATATGTACATATTTTTATGTGAATGGTTAATAGTTTTTGTATTAGAAAAATATGACTATCCTGAAAAATCCCTATCTTATTATCAACTATTTATTTGTTTCCTTCTTTTTATAGGTCAGGTTGGCAAAACATTTATATAACTTATTTTGCAATCATTCCATAATTGTATGCTATTTATTAAATTGTGATCATTATTTCTATGATATGTACCCAGGAAAAAAACACACTCGGAATTGTTCTCGAGGAACTAGAGGTTCAACGCTTTTCACCCAGATTATACCTACCAAAAATACATTCTCCTTGAACTATGTACATATGTATAATCACTAAATTTCATAAATTTGCATAAAAACTTTGTTCAAAGCCTAATATTTAATTTTAAACTAATACCTATTATAAAACTTAACCTTAAAGAGTAGATAGTCCAAACTAACTAAACTAATATACATAAATCTAAGGACTTGTTTGTTTTGAATTAAGAACCTTCTATAAAATTTGCCATCCAAAACAAAACTATGTACAAACATACATACATACATACAAACAAAAAAAACCTTATATGAGTGCAAACAAATAAAACATGTTTACCTACTTAATTCCAAGTTTTGCCAAAAATTAAATATACATACATATGTACGTATTCATATAAAGTTCAATGAAATAAAAGCAAAGAATTAAAAAAGGTTAATTAATGCAAATCTTGCGTAAACATACACAATACACATGTGAAGGTATATCTGGTTGATTGTTTGCAGGCTAAATACATATGTATGTAGATACTGTTGGGCAATTGGAATCTCATTTAAGTTGTCAAATATAATTTCACTAGTCCAATGACCAAATCGGTTTCAATCAATGAATAAAATATGTATTTAGAAAAAAAAATTATAATTTGATTTCTTCAGCATAAATATCTCAATAATATCATCAACTCAAAGATGATCCGATCTATGTCTTTCAATATCCGACGGCTACGTCGCTATTCACCATCTGACCACTAATTATGTATAATAATCAATTCAAGCTGTGACTTTTGCTTATTCTATAAGTTTTGGTTTTAAAAAACCGCCGCACCGGCAAAATAAAAATCTAAAGAACTCAAACTTTATTTATTTTATTTCTTAAACAACAACAATTTAAAGAATAAACAAAAAGTTAAAATTTCTACCAAGTAGAGTGCTAGTGTGTGAGGGGAAAAATCAATGGTGGGAAGGGTTGGTGGTCCAATGTCAATGTCAATGGCTTTGCTGCAGTGAGTGGGTTGCAAACATTGTGATGTGCATATACATATATGGTTTGGTGACCATATTTTTGGAAGATAAAACTATACGAATTCGATAAAATCTTTCATGCTACTTGGATTAATATTTCCACTAAAATTTGAATTTAGTTACATCACAAACAGTTAACAATTAGGTTAACCCTGATATAAACTTTAAAATAATTGTTCTTATGAAAAGAAAGTTGTTACGATAAAAAAAAGAAGACTTTTTACGTATTAAGCTTATTTAGATATCTACAATATGGTTTGCGGTTAATTCAATTTGTAAAACAATCAGTAGGTATATGAAAGTTAAACAAGTTTTTTTTTTTTTGTTTAACTTGATTAATGAAATGCATTTGGAAGACGATTAAGACTTAATGTAATTTTATCTCATTTGTCGCAATAAAAATTATAGTACACATGGTCACCACATGAAATGAGCATCCGATAAGTACTTGCACGTGCTGCAATAAAACCTACACTATTTTCATTCAAAATAAAAAGTTTAGAGATGAACCCAACCCCACAACGCTTAGGGTATGCTCCAAGAAGAAAAAAATAATAGAATTATTCTCATTCCCCCAAATTGTTCTTGCATAGTCAGCCTTTGGCTGTGTATGCTTTTTAACACTTAACTATACGAATAAGTCCTCTTGTAAGGTTTTGTTTTATTTTTTAATTCAATACATTTTCTTGTATAAAACGATATGTGCAAGGACTGGTGCACCTAGATCCTTTTGACACTGATACACCATTTCACTTCTAAGTTAGAAGGTCTTTTACTTTTTTAATTTCTGGTGTGAAATTTTTTTCAAACTATACGAAATTAAATGAAAAACTTTCCTTCCAAAGATGTTTAACTTAAATGAATTTTTGTGCATGTCACGTTAATTGTAACTTTTTTTGTGTTTTTGAGCACACACTTTCACTTGACATGAAATAATTTTCTTAAAGCAATTCCTATAAAATTAGTTCGTGGTATGGCTTTAACGTTCACAAATTTTTACTTGGGTAGGTACCAATATGAAGTTGTTGAATATTAAATGGAGATTCATTATAAATTCATATCATAAATAAGAAATATATAATGGTTGCCTTGACTTTGGCCCTATATATTTTTTGGGGGTATACGGTATACCCCATGTTTGTTTGTAGGTAGTTTTAATTAAATTTAAAACGTGTGTAAATCTTCAAGAATTTACCTTGGCCCAAGATCTTAAAATCTGAGTATTGAGGCAAAGATATTATTTATTATTGTTTTAATTTTAATAGGGTCAAAGATCTCAATTAACTTGGGATAATACCTAGAAAACTTCAGATACTAAAACACTTCTATGTACCTTACCAGCATTATTGAAATTGTTGAATGGAAATAATTCACACATGGCAATTGATCATTTGCAAGTTGATTGTTTAACTCAAGTCAAGCAGACTTAAGTTAAGTCTAAAAGTTTTACACGAATATTTTTTTAGAAGAATACCTGCGAGTTTTCTAGAAATATGTACACAAATTTTGCCACTCGCAAATTAAATGTTGAGAATCACGCAAAAAAGTTCATATTGTCTTTGAGTTGATTTTTAAACCGTCTAAACATTTCCTTTTAAAAAGGCACTTACGAATCACCCCATTTAGGTGAAGAAAATTAAATGAAATTACTTAATATAACTTTGTATTTATGTATATATGTATATTTCTACATAACATACGAACATATACAATGTAAATTCATTTGAACAAGAAGTCAAGGAGCTTTAATCAGGTTTTTAGCTTCTTACTCAAGAACCATACATACCTACATAGGTATACAGAAATACAAACAAAAAACAATGTTTATGACTTAAAAGTCCTGTGCGTGGCATTAAACATGCAGTTTTCTTAACAATAGACCTTCGTGTAATGTTTTGGTTTTGTGCATGGTTATATTCTAATTTTGGTTGTATTCATTCATTTATTTAGTCCTTTTGTTTGGCTGAGTTGTAATAATTAAAGTTATTTTTTTTTTATTTTGAATGAATTTTGCATTGCTGCAAGACAATAAGTCAAGTAGAGTAGAAGGGTGGTTCATTCATATATGTAAGTAGAGGGTTATGCCATTCATATAAATAAATAAGGGAGTAAATAATATTACTAAATTTTGGTGTTATTTTTTTTTAGATTAGACTAGCGGCCTGGTACGTGCTTCGGTACGTATAAGGCATGTAATAAAAAAAAGATTATTAAGTTCATTTATTCAAACAAAAAAATATTTTAAATTGCTAGCTATTTAAAAGTCCAAATGACCCAAATGATATATTGTTTATATTATATTTATCAGCACTAAAACTTTAAAAGATGGCAAAGCGGCAGGCACCGACAGAATACCGACTGAGTTTTATAAATACGGAACATCGGAACTTATTGAACAACTTAATATTTCATTCAACCAAATTCTGGAACATGGTATTATACCGCAAGAGTTTAAAGAGGCCTTAATTTTTCCGATTCACAAAAAAAAAGTACACAAAATCCAGAGAACTACCGTGGGATAAGCTTTCTTAATGCATCATATAAAATAT
Source organism: Eupeodes latifasciatus (assembly GCA_920104205.1). Classification (NCBI taxonomy): domain Eukaryota; kingdom Metazoa; phylum Arthropoda; class Insecta; order Diptera; family Syrphidae; genus Eupeodes; species Eupeodes latifasciatus. The sequence continues at coordinate 159,924,643 of OV049926.1, forward strand.
TTTCGTCAATTTTGCAACAACGACTCAATGAGTATATAAACGAAAACGGGTTAATAAAAGAATTTCAAGCTGGTTTTAGGACTGGTTACTCTACGATCGATCACATCTTTGTGCTAAAAAGTATTGCCGAAACTTTTCTTCAAAACGGTAAAAAACTGTACAGCTTTTTCGTAGATTTTAAAGCAGCTGCAGCTTTTGACGCTGTGGATAGGCGAGCGCTTATCTGCAAACTCTATGCACTGGGGATGTCTTCAAAGTTTGGAAAAGTATTACAAAATCTGTATAACGAAACAAAGGCAGCTGTTTGGAATGGAGAGGAATTTTCGGAATGGTTTCAAACGGAATCAGGTGTTCGAAAGGGCTGTACGCTGAGCCCTCTTCTATTCGCACTTTTTATAGAAGATTTAACAGATTATATTTCTGGAGGAGTTTGAGTTTGCGGGGACCACTATAAAGGCTCTTTTCTACGCTGACGACATAGTACTTCTATCAGCAGCACCACAAACGCTTCAGTTGATGATCAACCAACTATATAGGTATATGTACTACGTGGAAACTCCAAGTGAACCTTAACAAATCGAAAATACTGGTCTTCAGAAATGGAGGTGGAAGAAATAGTCAGAATGAAAGATGGTTCTATAATTCAATACCTATTGAGGTCGTAAATGAGTTTAAATACCTAGGAGTATGTTTTACAAAAAACTTAAGTATGGAAAAACATCTTAATGAAAAACTCTCTAAGGCCAAGAGTGCAATTGGAGCTACATGGAAAAAGTGTTTTGCCAACAAAAGTATTGCGCATAGCTGTAAGTTTCGTGTATTTGAAGCAGTGTCGGAATCAGTACTATTTTATGCATCGCAAGAATGGGGTTACAAACAATACGATTGCGTAGAAAAGTTGCTGAGATTTTTTATCAAAAGGATATTTCACCTGCCGTCCAACACACCAAACTACGTAGTTGCATTAGAAACTGGTCTCTCACCACTCTTTATTCAGACGCTGAAAAGTCGGGTAGACTATGTTATAAAAGTTCTACATATGAATAATGATAGACTTCCAAAGAAAGCAGCTTTGCACCGAAGTCTCAGTTGGCATAAGGAATGGAAGGAGCTCGCGCAATGGTGTGGTATCGAACTGAACCTGCATGTTGGAAATCTCAATGAATGGAGGGGTAAACTGTACGAACTTATTGCCTTTGTTGACGAGAAGCTTAGGGAGAAGTACATTGAAGATGCAGTCAGCTCTAACCACAGAGTAATCTACACTCAACTTTGTCATAACCTAGGCCCAAAAAACTACTTTAGAGATGAGAATTGTGTGGAAGAAATTTCAACGATGTTGAGACTGCGTGCTGAACTTCTTCAACTGAATTATAGGTATACCACACAGAGAGGATCTCCCAATCTTATGTAGTTTGTGTAACCTCAGGGAAAGAGAAGATGTTTTTCATTTCCTAGGGAAATGTCCGGTTTTAATGGAAACTAGGCGATCCTTCTTCGGCTGCAACTTCTTAACTGAGGCAGAAACGATAGCCTATCTATGTAAATACAATGGAGGTGAAAAAACTGTTTATGTACTGCAAAATAACACAAGCTTATCGAAACAGAATTCTCAATGAAATCTTTTGAACAAATTTATATTAATACAATTTTTTGATAATTAAAAAGCTTAGACACAGTGTGATTATGTTATAGTAATTCAATTAAAATATTAATCTGGCAGACGGCATTGCCATGCTATACTTGATTATTTAATCTTTATACTGTACATTATTTAAATTTGGAAATAAAATCACTTTACTACTTACTACTATTTATCAGCAAAGAGTAAAAACTAAAAAATAAAAAAGAATTGGGTACTCTTACTATGGTGGGTCTATATGGGTTAATCTAAAACAATTGGATAAACAATATTTTTTGTTTTTCCATTTTGAGCATGACTAAATAAACAGTTGGGGGTACCGAATCTGGAACAGGCAACATAAAGTTGGCCATGTGAAAAACATGATTCCTCCAAATTGACACCACAAACGTGAAGTGTTTGCCCTTGGGTCTTATTTATGGACATCGCAAATGACAAACGCACAGGATATTGTAATCTTCTGAATTCAAATGGCATATCAGTTGGAATCATAGGGATACGCGGTATCAAACACACTTCTCCTTTTGATTAACCAGTTAAGATTGTAGCTTCAATCAAATTTGGCAATAATTTTTTCATTGCCAATCTGGTGCCATTACACAGTTTTGATGGATTAATATTTCGCAATAATATAATCAAAGAACCAATTTTCAGATTCAAGCAATGCGGTGTTATACCAATCGGTTCCAATGAATTTAAAAATTCAATTGGATAATTCATTGCCTCATCTTGATTCATAACACTGTCAATTGATTTATATGTCGTGACTACAACTAGCAGTTTCGCTTGAATTTGAAAATGAATGGCATTGATATGAATGTTCTTCGGTACTAAAATGGTGCGTTCTCTCAACCAATCATGATTTCTGTAATTCTTAAGAATATTCGGAAAAGTACAGGTACAGGGTTAACATATCTATTCTGTGCAGTACGTTCACGCTGCAATGCATTAGCTTGTGCGCGTTCATCTTTAGTCTGAGATCTTCTTAATAATGCCACTTGATTGCATTACAAGTTCGCCGGCCTATGTTTGGTTGTCTTGCTCGTGGCATTTTACCTTCACTCAACAACTCAACAATATTTTGGAAAATATAATTACAAAGCAATAACTCAACAATATTTTGGAAAATATAAACACAACAAAGCAATAAATAGGCGTGTACCATCAACTGAGCGCTCCGAGCGCTCAACTATTTTTTTAAGTGAGACAAAAAATCTCAGCTGAGCACTGAGATTTTTTGCGGAGATCTCTGAGACAAAAAATTCATGGATTCATTTCTCAATTTGCTTGCTCACCCAAAACAGCTGTTCAGTTGTCATTTGTCTGGTGTGGCGCGTAATTTAAATCATTCTTTTCATGCTCCTCATTCCTTTTTTTATTTCTTATTTTATCTGATGAACTACTTAAAATTTGACGCAAAACTTGTTCTTGTTTGTTATCCATTTTAATAGTTTTTTTCCAAAAGTAACAAAGAATTATCAATAGAAAAAAATAATAAATTCACATCAAAAACTACAATTGACAACATATGTTTTTGACAGCTTATGTTTGTACGGAGATTCTTGTCCCACAAAACGATTCTGCCTCCGTCAATTTGACATTGAGCGCTCACTGAGCGCTCAGTTGATGGTACACGCCTATTATCGCTGATAAAATGAAATGACATACATATGATGACATTAAATTTGTTTGACAGAACTAACGTCACTTTTATTGTCTTCGATTGCTTTCCAAAGGTTCAAATTGGCTTTTATTTATTAGTACAAATTGTTTTTATATGGGAGTATAGAAAGATGTTGATTTTACACTTTTTCAATATTTTTTTTTTAATTTTCTCTACGTACAAACCATCTCTGGACATCCACGAATAATTCAAGACCAAAATTATCCAAAACGGTAAAGGCATTGTTGAGTTAGGTATAACATTACAACAAAAAGTGGCATTGATTTTTATATATATAATGGGTGATTTTTTTGAGGTTAGGATTTTCATGCATTAGTATTTGACAGATCACGCGGGATTTCAGACATGGTGTCAAAGAGAAAGATGCTCAGTATGCTTTGACATTTCATCATGAATAGACTTACTAACGAGCAACGCTTGCAAATCATTGAATTTTATTACCAAAATCAGTGTTCGGTTCGAAATGTGTTTCGCGCTTTTTTATCGACAAATTTTGTTCAGCGATGAGGCTCATTTCTGGTTGAATGGCTACGTAAATAAGCAAAATTGCCGCATTTGGAGTGAAGAGCAACCAGAAGCTGTTCAAGAACTGCCCATGCATCCCGAAAAATGCACTGTTTGGTGTGGTTTGTACGCTGGTGGAATCATTGGACCGTATTTTTTCAAAGATGCTGTTGGACGCAACGTTACGGTGAATGGCGATCGCTATCGTTCAATGCTAACAAACTTTTTGTTGCCAAAAATGGAAGAACTGAACTTGGTTGACATGTGGTTTCAACAAGATGGCGCTACATGCCACACAGCTCGCGATTCTATGGCCATTTTGAGGGAAAACTTCGGAGAACAATTCATCTCAAGGAATGGACCGGTAAGTTGGCCACCAAGATCATGCGATTTGACGCCTTTAGACTATTTTTTGTGGGGCTACGTCAAGTCTAAAGTCTACACAAATAAGCCAGCAACTATTCCAGCTTTGGAAGACAACATTTCCGAAGAAATTCGGGCTATTCCGGCCGAAATGCTCGAAAAAGTTACCCAAAATTGGACTTTCCGAATGGACCACCTAAGACGCAGCCGCGGTCAACATTTAAATGAAATTATCTTCAAAAAGTAAATGTCATGGACCAATCTAACGTTTCAAATAAAGAATCGATGAGATTTTGCAAATTGTATGCGTTTTTTTTTTAAAAAAGTTCTCAAGCTCTTAAAAAATCACCCGATAGATATAGATATAGATTAGATTTTTAAATTTATTTCGAAGTAAGAAGAGAAATTCTGTTGTACACATTTTTTGTTTGAATAATTGTTATTAAAATCTATGCACAAAAAAATATAAATTTCGCATAGAAAAACTTCAACATATGTACATATTTATAACAAATAGCTACATCGTACAAACATACATGTGAAGAATCGTTGCCTACCATACATGGTCTTCTATTATTTCAAAAGGTTATAATAAAATGTTTTATTGCCTTTTTAAAATCCAAAAAAGGATTTTTAATCTTGACTTATGTAATATTCCCAAGAATTTAAACATATCCAAAACAACCTCATCAACTGTAAAACAACAAAACACTTGATTAATTTCTTATTTACCTTAGTTTGTTTTTTTTCTTTTTTAACATTCTTTGGAATTACTTTGCCGAACAAATAATGAACTCTGTATTTTTTTTTTTAATTTAAACGTTTACAAATTCAATGCCACTAGATACTACTCAAAAACTAATAACCTATACCTAAATATTTCTTTGCATTTTATTAATACACATGTCATGTCATCAATGAACTAAGTTTTAAGTGAAAAGTAATCTTCAAATAAATTCTATACATAAATTTTATATAGAAAATTAAAGAAAAATAATAATGCACATTTTAACTTAAGTCAAGTCAATGACGTAACTTTACGTACACTATTTGAAAAAATACTTTGTTAATTATAAAAGTAAATTTATTCTACTTTTGTCATTAGCAGTAGGTAATGTTTTTATTTTTGCACTTCATAACTTATAATGAATTTAAGCTAATATTTGCCAAATGATCGAACTTATATCCGTTTACACTGTGAAGTTGTACAAACAGCTATAGGTGCCTATGTATGTACAGTGACGAGCAAAAGTGGTCAAATGTTCTCGACTATTTACAAAAATTGTTCAAAAGTAGGAGTTTTGAATAAGATTAACATTTTTTTAATTTTTTTATTTTGTTTATCCAACTAGCAATTATTATGTATAATAAGATTTAAAAAAAAGAATATAATTTACAAAATAATAAAAATAATAATAATTTTCCGATGTGTCCAATTATGCACGTTTAAGTTTCAAGAGATTAAACATCATCTTTTAATTGAGTCTTTACTGTGCTTTGTTTATTTTACTGTTATTACAAAAGTAACAGTTTAGGTTATTATCATTTTTCGTAGTTTCTTGCAAAGAAAAGTTCATTTTTAAACGTTTAGTGTGGATTATTGTCAAAATGAAAAAAATTTGTAAAAATATCGTGGACCGCGCTATTTTCTTACTAAAAAGTGGTGAATCATCTCGCGAAATATCAAAACTATTACAAATTTCAAAAACTTCTGTGCTAAACATTAGAAAAAGCGAAAATATCGATGTACCATCAATAAAAAAAGGACGGAAACGACTACTTACTGACTTGGATGCTAGAAGAATGGAAAGGGAGTTGAGAAGTTGTGGATCCAAAACACCTAAGCAGGCAGCCAAAAACATAGACAAGTCAGTTAGTGAATGGACTGCACGCCGGGCACTTAAAAGAATTGGATTAGCCGCTAAAGAGAAACCAAAGAAGCCTCTGCTTTCAGCGAAAAATATTAAGGCGAGGTTAGCTTTTGCTAAAAAGCACAGGCAATGGACCATAGACCAATGGAAAAAAGTAATTTGGTCCGACGAGACGAAGGTGAATAGAATAGGAACGGATGGAAGAGCTTTTTATTGGTCACGTCCTGGAGAAGGACTTCAACAACATCAAGTTCAGAAGACTGTGAAACATGGAGGAGGCTCGGTAATGGCTTGGGGCTGTTTTTCGTGGAACTCTGTCGGACCCTTAGTTAAAATCGATGGCATCATGAATAAAGAAAATTATTTGGATATTTTGAAGACAAATTTACCACCTTTTACTGCATCAATGGGTTACAATGAGTGTGAAATAACTTTTCAGCAGGACGGAGATCCCAAACACACTTCGAAAATTGTAACAGAATGGTTGAGAAATCAACAGTTTATGACGATGACATGGCCAGCACAAAGCCCTGACCTCAATCCAATTGAAAATTTATGGTCAATTGTGAAGCGACGGTTGGGGCAGTACCAAAATCACCCATCGAATATTCAGGAGCTTTGGCAACGAATGGAGTTGGAATGGAGTCATATTCCACAAGAATTTCTTCATAATTTGGTAGAAAGTATGCCTAAGCGTTGCTCACAAGTAATAAAAAATAAGGGATTATGGACTAAATACTGAAAGAAATAAATATTTTTTTAAACGTGCATAATTGGACAAGTCCAAAAATGAATCAAATAATTTTTGTTTTGTAAAATATATTGTTTTTTGAAAAAAATATTATAAATAATAAACGTAAGATTAATAATCTTAATAATAAAAAATAAAAATATTTTAATTTTATTTCAGACGCTTAGTTTTAGTAAATTATTCAAATAATTGAAAACATTTGACCACTTTTGCTCGTCACTGTATATGTTAGAAAATTCATTAGAATTTTGTTACAAGTTTTGAAGTTTTCATTTTATTTTTTAGACATTTTTATTATTTCTTTGTTTTTTTATTTTATTGAAAAATTAACTTGTTTGTTTTTGGTTCATGTTATTTTATTATATTTGATTCTTAATATTTATTTATTTATTTATTTATATACTCAAAGGATATCTCAACCGTAGTTTTGACAAAACATAGTATCTAAAACAACTAAATTGTATCTTTGATAAAGCCTAAAAAACTAAATAATACTTTTCTTTGTTACTATGTTATTAACAAAAATCATACGAACAATCATAGGTACCTATAGGCTCGTTACCCACAATAAATAATTAAATGCGATTTTATTGGTAAAACTCGTCACAACTTTAAGTTTATTAATTAATTGTATTCAAAATCATTTCTGCTATTGACAATGATCCACAAATCATATTATAAACGAAGACCTTTAACTAATTCTTCTTCTTCCGAACCCAACTAAACTGCGTGTCTCATCGAGCAACCTAATAACAATCGTCGTCTTCGTCAACGTCTACGCAACCATCACCTACCGCTACCAATAAGGTTAAACAAAATATCGTACGATTATTTTTGTTGCGTATTATTTCGAACAACTTTTTTCAATCAATTTCCATTTCAACTTGTTTAACCCTACTGTTCGATCTCATCAGACTTCTTCGTTACATAATAAACATGAATTGGTAAGAAAACAAAAATGAAAATAAAATTGCATGCCAATAATTCGGACCTTACTTCAATGCTCTAAAGTTTCAACAAAGAGAAGAAAATAAACAACAACGCAACAAACGAACCAAATATCCAAATCCAATACTGGCAGGCAGCTGCAAATACAGACCACAATTGTATGCGTATACCATGTGCATTTAATGGTTTAGAAAAGTAAGTATTGCAAAAAATAAAAATTGCAAAATGTTTTAGACATTTAAAACAACCTGTGCAACTTTACGTCGCTTCGTCGCCGTAACTAAAGAACCTTTGAATCCTACTTAGGCAAATGATTTCATTAATAATAAACGTCTTAAATTATTTATTAAATTTAAAATAGCCTTTATACTTACAACCTTTGCTATATTTCATGAGTAGGAATCTAGATTTGTATGAAAAATTCATTTGAATTAAAAATGTTGCTTTACTAATTTTGAGCTTAGAGAAGAAGAGTTAAAAATTCCAAAGCAAAGCTTCTTCACGTGTGACGTGTGATTTTATGCATGCACAACTATCACGCGTACCTACTACAAAACAAAAATAAGCGGAAGAAATCCAAACCATTGCCCGCCAAAAGAAAGTTGTTGACTCTTTAATTTTATGAGTGGTTTTGGTTTTGTGTAGTTAGTTTGTAGACGTAGATATTTGTAGTTACATTTTCATAACAACGCAACGCACTCATACCGCAGTTCTTTGCGGATCATTGGAGGACAGTTAAACAGGTGTTAACCTTTTTGTTTTGTTAGGCTGCGTCAACTGTTTTATTTTTTTTCCGCTTTTCATTATTGGAGACAAAAAGTCAAGTTCGTTTTTTTTTGTGGGTAGTTAGGTATACATGTATGTATTTATAAATATTTAAACTAATTTAAGTAATTTAATGTTTTTTTTTTCCATAGATAGGTACCTAAATTAAATAAAAAACTTATTTTATAACGTTGTTGGTTTCTATTATCAGTTAAGATTAGCAGAGGCACATTCATAATTTGCCACTTCATAGTAGGTATCTACTGAATCTTTATGTTGTTTTCGTTGTAATAATGTACACATATGTATTTATTTTGAGTAAGTTTCACTTTAGCATATTTAAGTTATAAAGTGAATCTTCCATGTTACAAAGAATCTGCCTTTTCAACAAATAAAAACTTTCACAAAGTTGCAATTTGAAGACAAAATTTAAGTTTGCTCTTTTTTCTAAAATGAGAGTTGTTTATTTATGCCAACCGTTTAGTCATTATCATGATTTTTAACATATTTTTTTAAAAGACGAGTAAACTTTAAATAATTTAGAAGGGCAAAGAAAGCTCTCTTTTGTTTTGGAGATTTGACTTCGATGTAAAAAGTCTCAAAGTCTCACCAAAAATATTTATAAATTATTTTGATTTGTACGTCAAGGAATGATGCGAATAATAATAATTAAAAAAAAAAATACACACAAAATGACTAACCTTTCAATCCAACATAATTTTTTTAACTAATAAATGTTTATAATTATAATAAAGTACATGTGTGTGTTCAAGTTTTATTGTTCAAAACTTCTCTAGTCTAGTTTAAAAGGTAAACAATCTAAGTTTCCATGGATCATGATAAATGAGTCATACTCATGACCAAATGACTCGTATCTATTCTCATGAATTTATCAAGTATAATATATTTAGAATCTTTATTCACATCAAAAACAAACGAAATTACAGACATATGAAAGGTAAAGTATACCTTGGTAGGTATGTTAGTGATAACAATATGGCTATTAATAATGATAAATACCTACAATAGTTTTCTTGAAGTTAATTATAAATTGAATACCGACCAATTCAAAAAACTAATCATAAGTAACTTTTTACATACTGAAAATAGAATTTATACCTATTTTGATTATTAATTTAAAAGAATAATGACTTATGAAATTGATCTTAAAGATTCGATTGAAATGTTTTACAGCTCCAATAAAATGTTGAATTTAAACTGACACAGTATGATAGCTCTCAGTTTGCAGAATTTGTTTACAATATTTGCTTTACCACCCACCACACTGTGTGTCCTGCATTTGTTATTATTCTCAATTTGAATTTACTTTGAATAGTTTATTTGTTTTTACTAAATAAATGTTTTTTTTGGTATTCAAATTATCGGTTTTAGGTTAATTCAGTGATTTTAAATCAAACTAGGTAAATTAATACCCTCTTATTTTTCTATCATTTCATCTCATTAATATAAATTTAGGGGGAATTTAAAATAAAAATATGGAGGTTTTTTTTAAGTCAATTACATAAAATAAAAGTATAAGTATATTATAATAATATGGAGGTTATTCACATTACTTAGTCAAATACACAGAGCAAAATCTCTTTAATCCCAAAAACGTGAACTGACTAACTATGAAAGTACTTGGATATACATACATACATACATACATACATTGTCGTTATATTCCTTCTAACAAAAAAATGTTTTGCTCACGTAGTAGAAAATTATTTGTTTTTAAATTGACATTTTTAAGGTAGAAGAGATAGAATTCATTTTTGTGCCCATGTGAAGACCAAAATATAAATTTGGAAGTAATCAAAATTTTCAATATCCATTTGATACATGGCCGTAATTTCGTAATCTATTGGTATCATAACACATGAAGCTAACAAAAACAAGAAAAAACGTGCGAAGAATTAGAGATGTTTTTTAAGGAAAAATATTGTGATGCAATAAGTCCTTTAAACTGACTTGGGTTCGCATGAACTTCAACACTGTATTGAGTATGCTGAGGAAAAAGGATAGGTACAAAATACAATTTTTTGGGGAATGGCCATCACTGTGACTGGGGGGTGAGAATTGTTCTCAGTCATCATCTGCTGTTTGCTCGCGTGATATTCATGTGTCATGTCATGTGCGCTGATTTTTCATTCATCGAGCAGCGAATCCAAAAAAAAAACTACCCCTTTACAATGCATATTAGGTATGGAGGCAGGTACAAAAGAATCAAGAGAATACCTACCAAATTCAGATTATATTCACTTATTACACACCCCACGCCTTAACATCACATCTTCATCAATCAATCATTCAATTTCATTAACAAGTAACAACACTTACCTTGGCCTATTTTGCATAAAATGTTGCCCGCCGAATATAACCATCATGTAGATGCCACAATAGTAAAACACCCATGTCCAATTTTCCAGCATCCATTTCCGTGTGCGCTGATGAATGAAATCATTTTCGAAGTCGAAAATGTAGGAATAATTCGGTGTAACGCTGATATCCATGTTGATCATTTCAAGTCTCTTTTTGTTGCGTTATTTCAAAAAAAAAGATCTTATCAAAATATGTATGATTTAAAAAAAAAACCGTAAAAAACCAAAAATAATTCTAAACGATTATATCCGGTTTTTATTCTTTTTTTGTAATTCGCTGCTTCCAGTCAATCAGTCGATTTCGATGAATTCGCCGTGAACGCGGTGGAGGTATTTACTACCAGAAAAGCACAATTTCGCGAAATAAATGTGGGAAGTTGGAAGGTTGGCAAAAACTGAAACAAATTATGTCACAAAAATAAATTTTTAAATAAATAAACTCAAAAATAAGACAACGAATGAAGAATTATTAGAAAATTAAAACCGAATTTGCTGGGTAAATAACCACCGCAAAACTTTTGTATGACTTCAAAATTCGAACGGATTGGATACCTCTGTCGAGTCGAGTGTTGGGAAAAATAAATTTAACAGGCCGTCTCCACTAGAGATAAATTCTCTCATAATACTCATCCTGACATGAAAAGTCTAATGGAGTCGCGTTGTTTCATCTTATGATATGATGTTAGCGATCTCTGTCTGCTATTTTGTCTTGACATCGATGTCTGATATCAAATTTGACGTTTGAGTTTTTTTTCCTTTTTTGTGTGTGGATGACATCTCAATTTCATTATTTTGTGTGTCTCAAACCGACAAGTATTCATTTGGCGCGAACAAAAAAAAATTAATGTGTTAAAAAAAGTCGGCATTTGCAGTTTTTTTTATTAGATTCATATATTTAAAAGGATTAAATCAGGTAATAACACATTTTTATACGAAATGCGTTTTTGACAAATCCAAAAGCCGAAAAATTGTGGGAAGAATTTTTTTATTGTTTGACGTTTGACGTTTTTCAGAGATGAATTCACTTCAACCTCTTTTGCTCAAATGAGATGTCAAGACATAAACTGCCCAGCAAAGAAAAAAAAAAAACTTCTAATTTTAATGTCAGACATCTAGTTGGCGATACAGATATCAAGTGGAGACGGCCTGTAACCAGCAACTAACTAAACTAGAGAGAAGAGAACGAGAAGTCAAAAAAGAAAGCTAAGAAGAATATTGAACTTTTTCTCTACGATTTTTGTATGCATCAACTTTTATTTCACTTCTTTTTATTTGCTATCAATTTTGAATCAAAATTTGCTTCAGGAATTTTTGTTTGTTCTGTATTCATGGGAGTGGGCCGAACGCGCGTTTTGCAACTTTTTTCTTTAGCTATTTGCTTATTGCTTTCGCGATACACAGTCGTTCCAATGAATGGATTCACAATAATTTTAAAACATTAACCGTGGGCAAGTATTCGAATTTAATTCAGAAAAAGATTTAATTTAGAAAAAAAAAATATTTTTTTATAATTTTAGCATTTGATGGAATTTCTTTTGCTTTTTTTTACCCACACTTACGTACACAGTGTTCGTTGCGACAGCCGGCGTCTGCGTCTGTCAGAAACAGAAAAGATTCATCGAATTTATAATTTTATTGTGAATGCGAATAGTGAGCAAATTGGAGTTCATCCCAATTGGAATGCTTCAATTGGCGAACTTCTGTTTTCCATTCAGCATAAGCTCAATTTGCAGCTTTATCAGAGAATACAGTTATGACACTTAAATTTTTTCAACGTTAAGGCTACGTATGAACTGTGTTAGACAGACGATGTTTACGGGCCAATATACTTAAGGGCCCGGTTATAGCTTTGAGTAAGATGCATCAATAGAAATTGAAACAACTGTCTTTTAAAATGTTTTAGAAACTAGTTATTAGCTAATTTTCGTCTTTGAATTCAATCATTAAGTGCGTTTTTTTCGTATTCCATATATAGTACAGTGAGAAATTGCCAAAACAAAGATCCGCAGTAGTCCTGTTTTTATATTTGAGAGTTGATACAACTGAATATTTGCCAGAGTATTTTATCAAAAAATTCCAAAAAAAATAGTGAAATTCTGTAAGCTGATTTTTGATAGTTGACTATCAAAATCAAGAAAATACGTCTGTGTAATGTGACAGTCGATTTCAAAGTTTTAACCAAACAATTTGACATAAAATAAAAACTTCAAGAAGGGGGTTTGTTCGTAGACTATTACATTAACATGTGGTATTGAAGCGAGCTTGAAGCTCGCCTAAATTCTTTATATACCTGAATCGAGTTTAAATGAGCTTGATTCGCCTTGATTCCGGTCGGGGATTGGAGTCGAGTCAAAACTTGTAAAGAAAAACCTGTGTGGAGGAGTTGGTTTTACAGATAATGCATGGTCTGTTTATTTGCATGTTTGTGTACAAAAAACAGTTTTGTTTTAATCAAATTAAAAAAAATGCACATGGAGTAGGTAGCATATTCTTATATGGTGCTGAACTATTCAGTTTTTCATTGTTTAACACGAATCAAACTATCTCACTTGCACTTCATAAGAAACATCGAAACACCATTTGCATTTTAGAAAGTGCTGTCAAACTTAATAATTTTTAAATCTTCTTGTGCCACCAAAACCAAAAAGATTTATTTAATCTAAACTGAGATAAACCTTTGATGGGAAACATAGCAAAACATAAATATATTTCTAGTGTTTTCTCTTGCAAAATAAGCCCAGTTAGTCCATTTTCACTAAAAACTAAATAATATCAACAGTAATAGATTGATTTTTTTCCCAATGGAAAACACACATGATTCCAAATGCACAACTACTCAATGAACACAGCCATCGAGATACAATTGCAATATCAATCGTACCAACATTTGAGAACGAAATCACATAAGATTCATTCGAGACTCGTATAAATGTCAAAAACCTATCCATAGTAAGATTCTACTCTAACTTTTATCGGTGTTATTCATACTATGGATATTGTTTTTGTTATTCGTGTAAAATCCTACTATACTATGGATAGATTTTCCAACAAAACACGGGTAGTATTTCGGTAGCTCTATGTGAATTCCTGAATTCAATTGAATTAAATTTGTATAGATGACATTTACTGAGGACTTTGAATAAACACAGAAAATCACAGAAATCAAAAATATACTAAAAAACTTAATAATTATTAAACACTAATAAGCTCTAGAAGATTAATTTAGTTAATAGCAATAGACTCTTTTGACTTTTGACTAATTTAATCGTATTGTTATTTTATGTCATTCCTACTTATTGTTTCTAAAAAATAAAATTCAAAATGTCTTGATTATCGTCTACAGAAAATCACTTTGGAAATTTAAACTGATAGTTTTTGTAGTTCACGGAATATACAAAATAAAAATACTGTATTTTGAAACAATTACTTCAACTTATCTGAAAAATGTAACCAAACAGTTACATTAATCTTGTAATTTACAGAAATCTTTATCTGCATGTAATAGCACCATAAACCGTAATGTAATCTGTTGCTGTCATAACAATGGTTGTTTATATTTTTAAATCTCAATAGCCCGCGAAACGTGAACTTGTAAACTTTTTTAAATATAGATAATTATTAGTATTTAAGAGGAGAATAATTTCAAATATAACAACAATGCGGCGTTCTAAGGCTCCATCAATGAAACCTTCACACTTAAGAGGAAACGCAGTTCGAGAAGTGGATACATCTCCCTTATTTTCGAACAAACCACAACACAATGAAATTTCTTCCTCGACTTCTACAAAGGGTAAGGAAAATTTAAACACTCTTAAACATGACCCCGTCACCAAAATTCTTTATAATATTGTTTGGCGGAAGATAACTACAAAAAAACACAAGAGCTGGGAAGGTGATGGGTCCCTCGAAGTAAAGAATAACATAGGTGTTCTTAAGAGCGAAACTGGACAATTTTTGGGCACATCGAATGCAATCAAACCCGAAGAACTAATTGAAGAAGCGATTCTTGTTATCGGAGGAAAAGAAGTGGAAATCCAAGAAAAAGTTAAAGACCTTAAGGAGTTTTACGCAAATAGGAAGATGCTCAAGGGATCTTCCGATGAATGGAATGAACCAGAGGAGAAGAAAAAGAAAACTCAGCACAGTGTCTTTTTTCCAATGTTGCACTTAACTGCACCTAAAATGTCAAAGAAAATACCTTTGACATCAAAACCACTGCCGGAGATAGATGTTGAGCCTTTGATTCTTCCCAGGCCTGAAGACGAAAAAAGCTTCAACAAACTAAATCGCCCGGTTTATGAAGTTCGAGTCACATCATTGCTAGTCCAGCATCTGCGTCCGCATCAGCGAGAAGGCGTTTGTTTTCTCTATGAATGTGTAATGGGATTCAAGAACCCCGACTTCTTTGGAGCTATCCTTGCTGACGAGATGGGACTGGGAAAAACTCTTCAATGTCTCGCACTCTGCCACACCCTCCTCAAACAGGGGCCCTTTGGCGGTGATAGAGTTCTGCAAAGAGTTCTCATAGTCTGTCCCAGTAGCCTAACGTCGAATTGGAATAATGAAATCAACAAATGGCTAAAGAACGAGCGTATGTATGCGTTTGTAGTGGATGTGAAACACAAACTACATCAGTTCTCTCATCAGAATCACATTCCTTTCGTAATTGTCTCCTACGAAATGTTCCTTGGTCATTCTGACGAATTCAAAGTTCTAGATTTTGATCTAGTCATCTGTGATGAAGGCCACCGACTGAAAAACAGTGCCACAAAAGTTTCTATCGCTCTGCAAGCCATGAATATCCAACGGAAGATTATATTAACAGGGACACCAATTCAAAACGATCTGCAAGAGTTTTTTACTCTGGTAGACTTCGTGAACCCTGGAATTCTGGGTTCGTATCAAGAATTCAGGAGAGAATTCGAAAACCCCATCGTTCAAAGTCAAGCACAAGATGCCGACGAAGACGTTAAAATGCTAGGCTATCAGAAGGCTGCAGAACTTAAGTCGATATCGAAAAAGTTTATTCTAAGAAGAACCCAATCTGTGAACCAAAAGTACCTGCCAAAGAAAAGAGAATACGTGGTGTTTGTGAGGCCCTCTGAGTTGCAACAATTTCTCTTGGTAAGGGCTCTAGAACTATGGGACTCCCAGAAAGAAGATTTACTCAAAAACATGAACACCCTTCAAATTATAACGATTTTAAAGAAGATATGCAATCATCCTTCGTTGATTTCTCGCTGCAAATCACCTAACCTTCTAACGAAGAGCTTGGGAAAGTTCCTTCCCGATTGGTCAGAGATGGGTCCCTTTGACTCGGGCAAGGTGGAGCTAGTTCAAAATTTCCTGACTGATATTGCATCTTTGGATGAACGAGTTGTTTTAGTATCGAATCACACGAAGACCCTAGATATGCTTCATGGGCTCTGTGATTTTCTTAATCTTGGGGTTTCTCGCCTTGATGGAAGCACCCCGGCGAGTGATCGAAACGCGATAGTTGCGAAATTCAATGCAGAAGACTCAACTTCAAGAGTCTTCTTGTTGAGTGCTAAAGCTGGTGGGGTGGGTTTAAATTTGTGTGGAGCATCTCGTTTAATCTTATTCGACAACGATTGGAATCCGGCTACGGATCAACAAGCTATGTCAAGAATTTGGAGAGATGGACAGAAGAAGGATGTAAAGATCTATCGCCTGATCACCGTGGGAACAATAGAGGAGAAAATATTTCAAAGGCAAATTGCCAAAACCAGCCTTGGGGGATGTGCCTTGAAGAATGATGACAGTACCGGTGGTGGTCAAGAGTTTGGTACAGCGGATTCTATTAAATTCTCCACTGAGGAACTGACCGGTTTGTTTGGTCTACCATTAGACTTTGGTGATTGCGCTACCCATGAAAATCTCTGCGATTGTGATGGTACTGGTAGTATCAATCCCAATTCTAAGGTTACATCAAAAGATTCTCTTCAAATAAACGAACTTAAGCAGTGGCAACATTATGCCCATCCCTTTTCTGAGGACTTTCTGGAGGTAAGTTCCAGTTTTTGTCCTGGTTTAGTAGTCAATCAAATACTTATATTGATGTAATATTTCTAGGATGCTTGTCTTGGATCATCTTCTGAAAGCATATCTTTCATTTTTTCTTGTCAGACAGAAGTAGATTCACAACGTGATGCATAAAGGAGATCATACAAAATTATGAATACTAAATGTTGATTCAAAAAACTAGAAGTTCCAAGGATTATTTTAACAATAACAAACTCATTCTTTTAAAACGGTGCCTTCATACATCCTCTCCACCGTGATGAGTCACAAATCAGTATCTTTTTCGATTCTAAGCGTTTGTTTTTTTATTTTATTTTGGTTAATGAATATTATTCTTAAAAATTCCCAATAAATATAACGTGTGTATTAAATGTCATAAGAATGATCTGCGATTAATTCCTCTTGGTCCAAGAAAAGCAAAGATCTAATCATCGCTCTCCAGGGAAATGTTGCTTCCGAATCGCTGGTATAAATGGGCTTTCAATTCGGCCATTTCCGCTTTGATTGCATTGGTTTGTTTCTCGATATTTTTAACTTCTAATTGGATCTTCTCTTTAGCCTCAGCGAGAAGTTCCTTTTGTTTGAAATAAGAAAAAAAAAATAAAGAAGTTATTGAACAATGGAGTATTTGGTAGATATTATTACCTGTGTTTTCGAGAGATTTTGTGTTAGGAAGACTTCTCCGAATAAAAATGGAATCATTTCATCTTCATCGAACAATTCAATTTCTTCGCATGCCTCTTCCAGATTCTTTAATTCACAATTTCTTTGTTCCAGCTCGGCTTTAAGGTCATCCATTCGGGCATTGTGCTTTGCAAAACGATTAATTTTTTGTTGGTCCTCAAATGAGATGTGAACATCGTCCTGCAAGAATAAAAAAAAAGGAGGTTATTGAGCGAAATTGATTCTTTTATAGCCAAAAACAGATGAATTTGAAAGGAAAGTTTTATTTATATAAATAATTTATTTACAGCTTGAAGACTTCCAACTTTTGCGGCCATTATTTATTTAGTTATTCTAATAAATTTAATGAGAAAAAGGAGCAGATGATAGAATTTTACTTCGGACGGCGAGGAATTCTAGATTTGACTTGCGGTTGCACTTGACGTTAAGAGAAATGTCAAAACAATACGCAGAGCTGCCAACATTTCGAAGAAATATTCTCTCTTACGCATGGCAATGATGTGTGGGGGCTTTGATGGAAGATGGGAGTTATTTTAAATTCGTGTTTCCTGTTTCCGATAATAATGATTTTAATTTAAAAAAAGGGAAGAAATTCATAATTTTGTAATTAATAAATACTTAAAGAAAGAAATGCTTAAGTATAAAATTTGAAAAGGTGAATGATTTTTTAGACTTATTTCCTGAACAACGTTTGCAAATATTGCAAATTTATTACCTAAACAATTGTTTGGTGAGCGCCTTATATTGCTTTTAGTTTTTACTAGTAGTTAATGTAAATTAAATTTGTTTACTAAACTTCATTTCTAATAATTGTTTAACTATATGTTATCAAAATTTGATGTTTGGTAGAAGTATATAATAATTTAAACTATTTTATATTTCATTACATTGCCTGAGTTGTCTCGTTATATGTAAATAGAAATATGAGTTCAGAGTTTCCAAAAGTGACTACATACTTGAATTACTTAAGACAGCAGTGTGTTACAAGGAACACATTTCACATTTACCCACTGACATTATCACTACTTCTTTTCCAGTTTACACTGTATTCTAGTTTTCTTTATGTATATTTATTTGAAAAGAAGTGAAAATGCAAATTCACGAAAGACAGGATTATAAACGGCTATATAAATGTTTATTTGTAACTCGAAACTGGTTCAATAAAGTAACTTATGCGTTCAAAGAGTGAAATACGAATTATTTTATCACTGAGATAGTTGCGTTTAAACACAGATGCGACACTCTTCATTAAAAAAAGAAATATGATATAAAATGCATGTATTGATTCAATTATTACAATAAAAGTTTTTTTGAAAAACTTACATAGTAGTTGATCAAAGTAACATAAAAATAATGACAATGACAATCATTTTGACATGAAATTAGGTTTGTTCGTTAAACTTTACCCAGAGTTGACTAACTGTTTTTTTTTTAAACATAAAGAGCTTTCAAACAAACAAACAAAATTTTTTTATTTTCAAAAAAATACCCAATAGCTGATATTTATATTAATGGCATTAAAAAAAAAAACTAAAAAGATATTAACAATAAGAACTCAAATTTATATTGAAATTACTTTAAAAGTTTTAAAATATTTTATTTTTATTTTTCGGTTTATTATTATTAAATTTAAGTTCTAATTTTTGTATTTCTCTTTTTCAAATCAATAATAATATACAATAAAAAATAAAAAAATGGTAGATTATTTTGTACCTCCCCAGCAAGCAAATGAACTCAGCGTGACCATAAGGGGACAGTTAGTTATCATTGGTTTTCATTCAACCAATCATTGGAATTTTTTGACACGTCGGTTATAGCAATCATTGAAAAGTGCCTGTCTACACGCGTTGTGCCCACAACGTTGTGACGAGAGTTTGTGGGCAAGCAAGGAGCTGAGTAAAGGGACGGGATGCTCATGATAAAAATTGAATTTTCTGGTTGGGCAGTACAGTTCCTTTCTCATTTCGTTCCGAATTTCTCATTATTTTCTGTTCGTCGATGCGAAAGGTATACTTGTTTTGCTCTTCGGCTTTGCACATATTGTATACACGGTTACCATTAGTCATCTGTGACCAAATTTGGTAATTATTTTTTCACTTGGTCAAATGGTCATTTTTTATTCCATTTGGTCATATTTTTCGGAAACGACAAAATATGTTCGACAATTTGAGTAACGAAAACGTTCTTTTAACATACTCACTTGGCTAAATAGAAATAACTGTTAAACTCATTTAAGCAACTTTGATCTAATGTTCAAGCTTTGTTTTTATATTTTGTCATCTTTGTTTGGGTTAATCTAATTTAATTATAAGTATGTTATGGATTTATGGAGTTTATTTGTATGTAATTAAAAAATAAATGTCATCTGCATAATATGGAAAATATGTTAAATAAAATGTGATTATGTTGGTCATATTTACCTACCTCTTTAATCCTTCCCTATTTTTCTAAAACTCGCACTGTGTTTAAACTTTAAACACGTTAAGGGTATTAATAACCTCTCGTGTGCCCGTTCATTATAAAAAAAGTGGTCATTTTTATTTTCAAATTTGGACACAAACTTTTTTTCAAGTGGCAACCGTAACTGCATGTCGGTCGGCAGTATCACCGGCTCAAAATTTCAAACACAAATGTTTCAAGTTTGTCGTTCCACAACACAAAACGGAAAAGGGGTCATGATCATGAGTAGTCACAACACATGTAGACACAGTGTTGTGAGCACAACGTTGTGGGCACAACGCGTGTATACAGGCACAAATGTCTGTCTTTAAACAAAATTCCGGATTGAAATTCACAGAAAAAAAATGTCTGACAGAAATCTGTCACTGAATTGTAAAATGCCTATTATAGGCGCCAGTTATAGCTATCATTGGTTTTCATCATTGAAAACAAACATTGAAATTTTTTTGGCAGGTCGTTTATAGCTATCATTAAAAATTTCTATCATTGAAAAAAATTTCCTGATTGAAATCCACCGAAAAATGTTTACTGATAGAAATATGTCATTGGAATTGTGTGAAATTGGAACACAAATCAGTGGAACGATTCGTTTCACTTTTGAACATAAAAGTATCAGCTGTTCAGGAAAATGAATTTCCGTCCGAAAAATAGAAAAATACATTTTTAGAGAAAAATAAATGTGCAATTACACTTTTTTTTCTCAAAAAAAATTCTTTGTGAAATTTCCGATCGATCAGTATATACATAATTTTCATGTCTAATCAAAGGGAAACACCGTCAAATATCGATTCAAAATTTTTTCCCGATCGATTTCAATGATAGCTATAACTGGCGTCATAGCTATCATTATTGCTTTTCATCATTGAAACCTATCATTCCAAATGATTTTAAGGGCATTCTTGAAGCATATTATTTTTTGTTACCCAAACATCAAAAACTTGAAAATGGTGCACTGTGGCGTATGCTACTCATAATTTTTGTAGTTATTATTTTATTTACATACTGTATGTAGATATGTAAAATATTATCGTAATTATTAAATAATATGTTGTTAACCAAAAAATTAACAATAAAAATATATAATAATAAAATGCACGACTGGGTCGCACGAGCTTACTCATGTATCCAAAGAGTCTGTTTAAAAATATTTCCTGTATTTTAAAATTTAAATATGTACCTTCAAAAAAAAGTTTGTTGTCATAAATTTAAACGACATTTGAATCGTTAGAGCGTTTTTTTATTTAATTTTGTATTTATTAATTTTTTTTATTTTGAGTTTTCAATTTGGTATGCAGTTATTTAGGGATTATTAATATGCTTTTTACGTTAAATTTCGTAACAAAAGATGACTCATTTTTTGAAATATCGAATTTCGAAAACAAATTATTATTTTTTTAAAAATCCAAAAAAACAGTGACATTTTTGATCATCAAATATTATTTAAACAGTAAAAGAGCTTGTGAAGCAAAAAATTATTGAAATCGGTGGATTAGTTCTTGAGAAAACTTAAGAACAAAATAACGGTTCTATGGAGGTACCCTTCTTGAGCAATACAAACATTTGTTTTTTTTTTTTTTTTTTTTTTGAAAGAAGCCATAAAAAAATGCATTTTTGATTTTTGACCAAAAAGTTTGTATGGGGACTAAAAACGCCTAACGAGAATCATCTTAAAAATTTTAATTTCCAAATTTGAACTCAATCGACCCAATTGTTCGGGCTGTAGTGGCGAGGCCAGACAGACAGACGACCGGAATCGGGGGACCCACTTTTTCGACTTTTCTACCATCGTAATGTTGTTTGATAAAAATCTCGAGTTTGAAATTTTGTACGATTGCAAAACTTGCCATATAGTTTCTATATGTCGAAAGTAAAAATATGTAGATTAAATGATATACATTTTTATTTTGTGTATTCATTAAAACCATTCACTTTATGAAGACATTTTTAATCCTTACGCATCTTATTCTAAAAGAAAATACTTCAGTAATCCACGGTTGACTGAATAACAAGTAATAATGATGTGCAATCATGTTTTTGCGAGATAGATACACAGGTGATGATCATTTCACTTTTCTTTTGAATTTTATTTTTTCCATAGTGGAGTAATTTATCTTCGGTAAATGTTCGAAGATTCCACACTGCATTATGTTGGCAAGTTAAGTTAGAGATTCCTCAAGATTGGTAGTGCATTTCGCGCTCTGTAAATTTTCCATCAATATAATATCTTTTTGCACCTTCTATATATATGTATGTACATCTCCATATAGATGAAATGGCACTCTTCCAAACATACTGCTTCAGTGCAGTGTAGTTTACGAAACAAATCGGAAATTCACGTTAAGATGATATTCCGCAAGAGATACAGCAATCATGTGCTACAACTTTGAACCGGGTGATAGTGCAGAAAGATCCAAAATACAATCCTTATTGGATTAGCTAAGCTATCTGGCGCTATATGGCTATATTCGATTCGTATAACTAAAAGCTCCAGAAAACGATGCCGTGAGGCAAAGATGAATGCACCAACCATTTTATAAATTCGTTGGGTAACCTCTTTGAGGCTCTTGGCAACAATATCAACTGCAACACTTAGGACAGCTAAGAGATCGCCGAGCCATCCGCCATAAGCCTATATTGTTAGGTGAAGCAAAAAGAAGGAACATGAAATACGCGAGATCAATAAGAGACAAAACACGATTATTTGTGGTTTCGAGTCAGCATAAGCTTGTTGTCAGACCGAAAATGTGAACTTTACGCCGTCGAACATGAGGAATCACTGTGCTCTGTGCCGCCATCGCATATTGTACCTTGGTTATTTATATACCTACCTTTCTTTATCTTCTGCTTCGTTGAAGTCTTATGGAAATTGAGTACACCAAAGACCAGAGTCGAGCACAACTTTCACCAATGCCAACATTCTCAAGATTACATTTATATAGCTTGTATGCAGATGACACAGAGTGGAAGTGGAGTATATTTCACCGACCGTCACTTTTGTCTTTCTTTAAAATGTACTCGTATAATAGATCATTGTGTGTATAGCTTTAAGATGTGCATATTATGATCGACAGAAGAGAAATGGTGTTAGTTTTCTTCGGTTCGGCTTGGCATAAAGCTGGTTGAGGGTGCATCATTGTTTAAAAATATACGAATGAATAATAAAAGGTTAGAAATGTCAACTTCGCACAATTGTGTTGTGTAGACTACACAGTTTGACAGTTTGTTGTCTTCTTGTGCAAAGACCTTTTCGAGATGATGATATGACGCTGCGGACGTGTGTGAATTGTTGATGCAAACAATACAAGTCCAAGTTCAAATATTGCGATGGCACGTATAAGCCTTTTAAAGTTAAACATCAAATCATTTGGATGGAACATGGAGTTTTATCTATGTCTCTTCTTGTTCTTTTGCTGATTATGCATACGAAATGGATGAGTTGTTTGTTATACCGTGATTATTGATATAGTTTATGGGTATATTGACTTGAGAAAACATATTTTTAAGTATGTTTTTGCTAAAATGTTTTTGTTTGAGTCCGGTTTGGACTACAAAAGTTTGGCATCATGAATCTGTTTACACACTTTTTTTTAAAGATTCAAACGTTGTATTTTGTGTGTAAAATGTTTGTGATTTCTAGTACCAAGTTCCGTCCGTTAGATTTTTGGTATATGAACCCTTCATAAGGATTAGTATTATACAAGCGATATTTAAATTAAAAAATCATACATTATTCCTTGGCAAAAAACATTATCAGAGATATGAAACTTTGATGTAAGGACTTTATCTGACAGAAAATGGCCGTTACACCACCCAATCAAAAGACTCTGCGTTGTTTTTGCAAATGGAGGCAAATGTCAATTCTCCTTTGACATTTGAAAAGTAAATTTTTGTATACCAACTCATTCAAATTGAAAGAAGATCAGTTGCTATTTTTAGCAATTAAGTCACCACATGAATTGTATCCTTTCATGTATTCACATGATATTAGTTTTCAAAACTTTTTGTTAATTTTTTACCTACATAAGTAAGACTCTTTATAGCATGACTCAATCGTGTTGTTCATGTATGTACATAATTCATTAAAAATATCCCCATTCTTCATCATTTACTCATCATTTTCAAAAAGAATACCTTTAAACCACCTTCATCATCTTGTGAATATCTTTTGTTACCCAAATACCTGTATATACCATCATTTGTTACTGCATAGAAAGCGAAAGTTTTTCTTCGTCATCTTTGAAATTGATTACTGATGATAAATGTGAAGTTGACGTTTCTATGTGTGTTTCTGTTGCCCGAGCAGTCGTTGCCCTTTTATGTACTAACAGAGTGTAACATTCATAAAAGTGCACCACAAACTTGCTACGGTGTGCCTGTGCCTATGCCTATGCCTATGCCATATAACTTGGTTGCATTATTCCCGAGCTAAAAATCCAGAGCCAGACAACAAGCCACGACAATATAATGCTATGACAATAACGCTGCCGCGCGTCGTCGCGTCGCCGCCGCTGCGCAACGCTTCAAAGCACACACAAGTCTATGAAACCTACTGGAGTTTACTATTTATGTCGTTCAAGGTGTAAGATGAAAGATTTCTATGGAAACCATTGTGTGGGGAGGTAGGTAAGGTACATGTATAGTATGTTATATGGTAAATATAATGTATACTTAAAAAGATGACACCTTCGAGAGGTTAACAAAAGTGTCATATTTGTATATGAAATCATTGAAAAATGATGGTGTGTGGTGAATTATGTCTGTTTTTATATGTATGACGACAAATTTCGAAATCATCTTTGGTAAAATGTTTGCTTTTTTTATTTACATAGGTACTTTTTGTATATTCACAGTTTTTTGTTTGCAAAAAATAAGAAAAATTATAGTTTTATAATCAACACTTCCCCAGGCAGTCTGAATCTTATGTTGAATAATATTTTAAGCCAATATAGTTTGAGAGGATGTAAGAAATGCGAATATTGATTGATGAATGGTTAAAACAGATGTACATTTTTTTTTTTTTGATATTTTGAGCGATTTTAAATATAACAGACACACTGACAGAGCAAAATCATTACCGAAAGTATTAGGAAGAAAACAATTTTGGCAGTACTGATAATGACAGTTCTATCGTTTTTTTAAATCTTTAGAGCCCTACACACACGAGAAATGTGACTTGTCAATTTTACTTGAACGAGTCTCGATAATATTGATTGTTCACAGGACCATCAATGGGCAGGGACTTAAGGGACTTGAAGGTAAGGCAAGTTTCTAGCATCTGATTGGCCCGCTGCCAAAAAACTGCCTTCCAATTAAGGCAACTTTATTGGAAAGTTGAGTGGAAAGTTAGTCAAGAGAAATCTCCCTAACTATCAAGTCAAGTCAAGTTATGTCAAAATGACAATTGATCATGTTTTTTAATTCAACTGAAAGCTGAACTTTATTACTCTATGATTTATTTATTTTTTGCACAACGTTATTTAATGCTTTCTGTAAAAAGTTTCCTTGTAAAAGAAATAAGTAATATTTCTTAACAATACAAAATACAAATCGTGATGGACTTGTAGCTTGCATGAGGAGTGTTCTGTAGACAATAATGATTTTGGTAGTTTTTGTACTATGAACTTGAAGTAGAGGTTTGTGAAGTAAAGTTTTGAATTTGAAACTTATGATACTTAAAAAGCTAACTATAGTTGCCTTGGTCAAAATTTACGTTCAAAGAATGAAGTTGACTGCAAATGAAGTCCCTTATGTTGTCTGAACCTGCCCAATGTTACTCACAATTAAAATTGACACTTGATGAGAGTCAAACAAATTTTTATTTTCTTCAATTCTACTTGACAGAACTATGATGGTGTAGTGGGTACATTAATGTTTACCTCAATATTTATTTTTACATTTCTGAAAATGTACTAATGTATTGTCTGATTTTCGGGAATGATTACGAGATTTTTTAAGTAAGTTCATTTCATAACACAAGTGTGTTTGTGTGACCAGCTTAAAATTTAACTCACATTACATTATTTATAATAGTGACTTCGCACTTTAGTCAATTCACTCCTGTCAAGTTAGTTTATCAGCGTTTCAAATAACCATTCCATAGATCTTATTAGATTTGCTTTTGATATGGGTTTTTTAATTCGAGCATCCATTTTATTTTCCGAACAGAAACAATATTATGACAACTTACTTAAATATGTTATTTGAATTTATCTCAATTAAACAATGTTGTGATTTAAAAATCGGTCAGTTTCAGAATCAAGGTTGGTACTCAATTCACGCTATATGTATTGTCTTGTCATAGTAAACATAATTGCATTAGGTGACAATTAACTTCAATATATGGAAAAATATCACAAAATCACATCATCAGCTATATGAACAGTGAACACTTCAATAATAACACAAAGAGAATTCATTTGGTTTTGCCAAAAACCTAGATTATTCTTTTTTATCCTATCACGCTATCTTAACAGGGTGCTGCTATATGTTGTATACGCTAGCACGTTCTTTTCATTAAGTAAGCGTCGCGTCGTCGTCGTCTTCGTTGTCAGTGTTTGGTTTTCCTATCATTAACTTCCCAATGCTAATCTGACCTAGATCTCTCCCTTTTTGAACAAACCTATACAATATATGCAATCTAATTGCTATTTGCTTTGTACTTGTTAATAGATGTCTTATTCTTCGTTATACGGATTCTATCGTGCATTAAGTTCTGTTCTATGGATGGAATTTAAAAATAGACATAACTATAGATACCCGCATAAGAATGTACTAGATTTAAGAACTTATCGGTATATGAACGTAATTTTTTACAGTAATCACTGCATCCTCTTCCTTTAACTTTTCACACCGTAAAGAGTTTGTATTGATAATACAATGTTGTATTTAAATAAATACAAATCCACATATTATAGGACGTTTTATTCAATTGACTTAGATGACTTAATTAAATGTGGCAGGTGACATGTTTTTTTTTTTGAAGACTTACAGAAGCTGCATACACAAACTGAGAGTAATATCATTAGCATCTTTTGTATTAGAGTTTTCCTGTATGAACAGGTGTAGTCATATATTACATAATTATATTTTTATTTACACCTGTATAAGGTTATTCATTTCGTGGTTTCAAGTTGGTTTCGCTGGCATTTGACATCTGTCAAACTCAGCTGTTATTGGAAGTCTCATATTAGTTGAATGCTAAAGATTTTCGGTATGGGTGGTTTAGCAATCTTACTACAAAAGTGGTGATTTCAATGTAGCAAATTTTTTACATATATGTATATATTTAAAATCAATAAAATTGTGAAGAGTTTCAAAGAGAGTCAAAGCGGTTTACTGATGTAGTAACCGTATTACAATAGAAACGCTCGAAAAAGTGGTTAAAAATTACCGAAACAGCCATTTGAATAATATATTTTTTATATCAATCGTTGTGTGATTTATTTAGCTTTACGTTCAAAACTAAGAAAAGAATGGCCCTGTATATATTGTAAGACGAAGTTTTTATGTGTATCTGTCTATTGTTTGAATATAGTAAGTTTGAGCTTAATGCATTGGGATCATAATCATGCAAAAAAACCCACTAAATGATTAGCAATCTTTGAAGTATTTAAAATTCGAATATTCTTATATTTCAATTCGCTACGAGTAAAACGATATCTGCTATATAATATCTTATAATCTCCTGCAAATTAAAATCATCATTGTTTAATATCAATGACACTGAAATATAACACGCCATGTGATCATCGTTGGGTTTTCATAGTTTACAAATAATACGTAATTACTTTTTCTGCAACGACTAATGAGGACAAAAAATAATAAAAAGAAGTTAAATTAATCAATCCTCCATAATTATTATTATAATATGACAACGAAGTAATAACAGCAACATGTAGCATTATAATTTTAAGCTATGTTCGTTAGCTTAGTTCAATGATTTCTCCTCGCTCTAACCATGCATTACGAATTGCACTCTTGAGATTGAGATTGCGACTACATACATAGTATACCAGGTACACTCTTTTACACTTGATTGGACAAGATATCCGTCCATAATCGCAAAATTTGTTTTTGCTTCGTGGAATGCACTCACTTTTCACTAACAAAATGGATTATTATAAAAATATTAAGCTATCAAATTTAAATAAATAACTTTGTGCACTCCATTCAATCCAAATGCAGTTCATTTAGGTTTGAATTATATTCTTGGAAGTCATTAATTGTTGTACGTTCTTAAAATGTGAAGCAAATTCCTTTAATCTTAATTTTTGTGGCTTTATGAGATTTTTTCGAGGTAATGTCAATTTTATTTGGGATTGAACTTGACAAATCTATGAACTATGTACAATAGAAACAAAAACGAATTTGAAGCAAATGAACAAACCTTATACTTTTCAACATGATTGATCTGTTCCGAAAACTGAAATCTTGGATTGGTGGATTTTTAGATACCTTGTTGAACGAGTTGGATAGCTGTATTGAGATAGCTGTCAAAAAATAAAAACAACTTTAAGCTGTTCACAAAAAGCAGAGAAACATTTAAGCTTCGAAGTATAATAGAAATAGAAATAGAAATAGATCATAATTACCTTCTAAAATTCGGAGTAAAATAGCTTCTTCATCGTCTATTATGTACAGAACATCCTCAAATACAACTTCAACTAAAATTTTGTATCTTTTTGTTTAACAAAAAATACAAAAAGCTGAAATCAATTTTCAAGTTTCTTGAAATTCAACCACGTGTTGAATCAGCTATTCTGTCAGATACCTACATACCCCAGAAATTATTGGATACCTTTGGATTCCTTTTTTGACATCTCAGCCGTTTTTGATCAGCTGTTATTTTACACATAAAACACTAACAAAAAGGTATCCGGATACCCTGGCTGTCTGAGATTGAACGCAGCATTGATTGATGCATCATTCTTATTTTTTGCTAAGTAGTGAAATAAAATGATGGCGTTATTAGAAAAAGGGAACATTTGCAGTGCGTAAATGGAGGCGGCTAGACAGGGACAAAAGTGTTAACAAACCCATATTGGTTTAGGCTATTACTTCCTAGACTTTAAGAGCCATCAAACACAAAGAGGTAAAGTGACGAAATTTGAAACTTTAATTAATTTTTATATGTTTTGTTGACGTTCAGTTTGTATCATAATACTTCAAAAATAGAATTGACAATTTTTGACATTTTCCCAACTTCATTGAGATTTATAAAGCTTTTTAAGCCTATGAACATGTAATTGAGTTGATGCCTGTTAAAGAAACCGTTTACAATTATTCTATTATTGCTGATGGCATGAAAATTCATACTTAGAAAAGTGCAATATCTCAAGATTTTAAAGGACCGAATTCATACAAAGTATTTTTGTTTTTATTTGTATTTTTATTTATTTAATGATTTTTAACACATCAAGATATTAGATTCAGATTAGACTCAAGGTTACAAGTTTGTAATTAAATTAATACCTATTAAAACTATTAATTGGAACATAAATAATTACATAAATATTGTATTCGGATAACTCCGGATATGTGAATAAAAGAAGTTTTCATTTGCCTGAAAAAAACTCGTTAATATAAAGTTAGAACAGTAAAGGTCCAAAAATAGAGCCTTGTGGAACACTTCGAAAAGTGAAAAGATAACTCAAGTATTTGTTTCCTACAAAAACCGCTTGTTTTCTATTACTAAGGCATGAGAAAAGTTATTTAGTAGACCAAGGGGAAGAGTTATACAAAGTCAAGAGTTTTTGGTGAAGTGAATGAAAAAAATTATTTCAAATACATACTATCAGAGTTTTGATGCCTATCAAGACCATAGTCTGATTTCCTTTGAATTTTTCAAGATTAAATCTGGTTTTTAATAAACATAAACAGTAGTTAGTTATCTATTTTCATTCAATGAAAATATTAGAAAATTATAAAAAAATGTTGCACTATCGATACCAATTTTAAACTTTCTCAAACTACATACTCAAGGCTACTTAAATTAAAAATCCTCAATTGAATCATTTCCTTCTCAAAAGTATCAACAACAAAAAAATAAACGAATACCTCTTTAGCATAAGCAAACATTTTTGTACATCTTAAAGTTTAAAAATATAAAAGTTGCAACAAAAACAAAAAAAAACACCATCAACCTCTTAAGTATTTCATATATACTTTAAGCAACTAGCAAATGCTTGGTGCTTCCATCTCTAACAAGACTATAAGCCCTCCTCCATTCGAAAGCGAAAGTTTTTGGAAATTATATTCTTCGTCTCTATGTTAAACAACACTCATGAAATGTCCAAACGCCATCGCCACCAAGTCGCCATAATCTTCATCATTTTCAATTTCAGCTTCAACTAGCTGCTTCATAAGTCGAAGAATAGTTTACGATGCGATATTGTTGAAGTTGCCCAGTACCTACCTCTCTCTCTATATTTACCGACCATATAACATTATGGTCCATACTCGCAACTCTCAGAAATCAAACAGGATTCCATGATTTGGCCATGTTGGCTTCGGCTAGTACCAGTTGAGTTGGGTGGTGAATGCACATTTTTCTTTTCCTCAGTTTTCCCATCGTTTTCAAGTTGCAGGCATTGTCGGTAAAACAAATTTCAATATAAACAAAATATAAAAACACGCAAAGATTATTATAAAACCCGCATATCAAAGGAAAAAAAATCATTTGGATAATCACTTTGCGACCAAACCGAAACCGAGGCATGCAATATTTGAGCACCATCCCATCAGGTATGTATATGAAAATGTAAATAATATTCAATGCAGATTGGATGAGTTAGCGCAGCGGACCAACTTTTTCTATGATTTATGGACGAGTATGTATCTGCCTGCACATAGAGTTGGAAACTTAAGCGGAATGAATGGCTTGATTACAAAGAAAGTGGCCATTGTGTTGGGTGGATTACAGACATTAAGCTTGGAAGCATTTCATCTGCTCAGAGAGTGCTTATACCTAATATTTGCCATGATGGAATGGCACGCGGTCAACGAAATGTTGCAGCTTCATAGATGATTTATGCAAAAACAATTCATTTGCATACACAGATTTATGTTTGTACATTAAAGGCTTGGTTTTTTTCTTTTTATTAGAAAAACTAATTAGCATAATTTCCAAATAGTTCATTGTTTGACTAAGACGGACAGATAGTGAGAGGTCAATTCAATTGTCCAGAGTCTTTTACCTTATTACGATGAAACATAAACCAAAGAAAACAATGTAATTAAAGGCTCTAAAAGTATAAATCAAAGACTATATCTTGTTGATTTACTGATGATAGGTATAAAATAGAAAAATTTAAACACTAATTTGTATTGTCTAAACAGTGGATAATAAACTCTGGAAAAATATGAAACAAACGCTTCCGTTTATAAAAATTGTGCTGAAGTAGCGAAAATAGTGTTTTTTCATTATATTAGCATCAATTTTTGAAGGTTTTAAAATTGTTTTGTGGGAAACAATTGACGAGATAAAGAAAAAGACCTCGAATAACAGTCGGACCTCTTTACTAAGCAGATTTCCCGTAGAATGTAATACATAATGTACATTGTTCAACTGACTAATAATTTTGAAAAATATCTGAAAACAATACAGAATTTAGACGACTTTGACAATACTTTCTGAAGAAGTATTTTTACCGAAAGAAAACTACGATAAATTATTCAAAAACATTAAAAAAAAAACTACCCAAAAATGTAATTTTAAATTTTGACCACCACTCGAATGTTTTCGACTATTTTAATCTAATTCTATTGATTCTATCAAAAAAGTGTCATAGTTTTTGGTTTTGTTATCACATCAATTACAATGTGTACTCAAAACTTTTTTCAAAAACATATATACATAGTTTTCAAATAGTTGTCATACAATTTTTTTTCTTCACAATCTACTCCAAATTTAGGGCGCGTTTTAAGAAGATGCAGAGAAATATTTCCACAAGAACCAAGTCCACTGAGGACCTTAATTCCTAATCACTGAGAACTAAAATCACTTTGGTAAAATAGCCTTAGTTCTCTTGATTTGTCTGAGAAAAATGTTTTGAAATTAATTCCCACTTATTAAAGTCCAAAATATATGTATATGAATTGGTAAACTTAAAAATATAAGTAGTACAAATGCTCCCAAAAATTACGCCAGGTTTTTTAGAAAAAAACGACAGAAATTTTGTTCTGCTTGAAACTGGAAAAGGACCAAATTTTTGTATTTTGAAGCTCCTTGTTAAACTATTGCTAGAAATAAGTTCAATTTCATATTTTTTAGTGTGTACTAAGTGCCCATAAGAAAGTGAAGTTTGTTTCCACCTATAGCTTGGGAACTGAGGCCACATAACTTGATCAGATTTAGTTCAAACTGATTTCCCGTGGACTTATTTCCCTGAATCTTTAGAAATTATTAAGTTATTGAGGACGTACAAATTAATCAAATAATGGATTTACTGCAAACAAGATCATGAAATTTGGCACCGTTAGTTTTTAAACTTAGAAATTTAGGTTTTAAGCTGATTCGCGTTAATCATTTTGTTCCGTTTACTTTAAGACTAAAAATAGCAGTAGTTACAAATTAAAAATTTGAATTTTCTCAAAAACGAACCGATAGATTTTTATTAAATTTTTTTTTCTTAACTTGGCTTCGTTCAGTAAAAAAAATATTTTTGTATTGCTCCAGAAGGGTACCCTCCATAGAACCGGTATCCTAGATCTAGGTCCCTAGAGTCGAAATAAAATCTTTTTAGAAAGATATCTGTGCGTGCGTGTGTACGTACATTCGTACGTCCGTAAGTTCGCGACTTTTTTTTCGTCGTCCATAGCTCAAGAAACACAAGAGATATCAACTTCAAATAAATTTTGTTATACAGATAATAAAGCAGAAAGATGCAAAAAGGGCTCTCAAGAAAATTGCGTGGGTGGTTTTTTTACCATAGCAGTTTAAAAAAAAGGTGAAAATATTGGTTAACCCTAAATATCTTACGAACCAAAAACGCTAAAGACTTGAATTAAATTTTATATAATATATTGTAACCAGGGCCGTCGAGAGAAAATCCGGGTCCGGGACGGAAAAATCTCGGGCCCCCCCTTATTTACCATTTTTTTTTTCAAAGTTCATGCCTACTGATATGGTACGTTCTAATTTCAATTACGAATAGCATCAGCATGACATTGGTTGGAATCAACGGAAATAATAATTTTTTGTTCGCAAAGTGAACCGAAAAAAAGTGTTAATCATCAAATCAATCTCACGGGTATCGTCCAGTTTAGTTGAAATGGAAGATGGATAGAAAATAATTCTACATGCGAGTAGAACAGACAACGACAGTTAGTAACTGATAATACGGTCGATTAACTATTTAAAAAAAAATTAGCATGAAGATCTATTACCTACTATGAAAATAAAATAGAGCGAAGTAAAAGTATTTGAAATTTGTCCCTAAAAAAAACTATGTATTTTAAAAGGTTTACATTAAATATTCTTTATTGTTTTTCTTTATATTAAAATATTATCACAATGTTTTCATAAGAGTTAGTTTGCATTAAATGAAATATTTCTTTTTGCAAACGAGCTTTCCTAGCTTTCTGAGCGGCAAAACAACTTATAATTGAATCGAAATTCAATTTCCTTGCCAAAGGTGCTTCGATGCATAGTGTAGCAAGTCCAGAAACACGATCTTGTGATGAGCACGAACGATGAAAATTCTTTGTTCTGGCAAGGACGCTAAATGAACGTTCGGCACTAGCTACGGTTACAGGAATTGTGGAAAACACACGGAGAGCAACACAAATGTTGGGGAAAATCGTCTCCAAGTTCTGGGAATAAATAGCATTGAGCAAACTCAATGGCGGAAGTTCTGCTTCAAAATTGGCTTCATAAATGTGTTTCAGATGAATTATTTCTTCTTTCAACTCTTGAGACACATGCGAGTTATACTTTTGGATGAAACTTGTAGCGGAGTTTTTAATCTCAATTTCGTCCATTGTTGAAAACTGCCATAAAAATGAAAATGTAGCATTCAAATTCTTCATCGTATCGAACCGACGAGAAATTCCAGATAAAATTGAATCAACTATGACATAAAAGGTGTTTCTCTTGAAATTTATTTCTTCGTCTGTTTCAATTTGCTCTCCGCCTCCTCGATTTTCTCCAAAATGTCTCTTTAATTGCCTTTTTCGGTTCGATGGGAACGATTCTGGAACATCCCCCAATCCAGTAGCAACTGCTTTGCATTCAGATAAAATTTGATCCCATCCGTTTCGAATAATGTTCAAATCCGAGATCAAGTTGTCAAGATTTCGAATTTCAACGTCAATAGTCATGTTTCTGGATTGAAGAATGATACTTCTTTCATTTATAGCGCTAAGAACCTTGCACCAAATCGAAGACATCAGGACGCATTCAAATTTATGCATATATTTTAAAACGCCATTTACATCTCTTCGAGCTTCAGCAGTTAAATTAATATCACTTAAGGCTTCTAATGATGTTCTAAGGTTTTTTAGATGATTTGCAAATGGTTTCACTGCCTCAATTCTAGCTGACCATCTTGTATCGGAAAGTTTGTGAAGGGATCCGGGCACATGTTCCTTAAGAATTTCCCAACGTTGGGCACTGCTGCTAAACAAGTTGAAACACTTTTGAACAACACCAAAAAATGTGATTGCGGCAGTACAACATTCCGCTGAATCGACTCCACACAAGTTAAGGCTGTGAGCTGCACATGGTGAATACACGGCATTCGGATTTTTCTTTAAAATATGACTTTGTGCACCATTATACTGTCCTTTCATATTGCTTCCATTGTCATAGCCTTGTGCACAACAGTCTTCTAAAGGGATTTCATTCTTTGCCAATGTTTCGCAGATCAAATCAGCTATTGCGGTGCCAGTTTTTTTGTTGCAATCGACAAATTCCAAAAACCGTTCTTGGATGGAGAACACATTTTCTTCCAAGCGCAGATATCGCAAAATAAATGTGTTTTGTTCCACATGACTTGAATCGGGTGTTGCATCGACAATTATAGCGAAGTATTTGGCGTTTTCTCTCTCCTTCAAAATAGCTGAATTCACATGTTGGGCACAAATTTTAATGAACTCATTTTGAATCTCAACGGAAAGGTAGTGGACTTGCAAACGTTTGTGTTCTTGTTGTGAAATTCTTACTTTTTCCAAGTGCTCCTGAAGTAAGGGGTCATAATGACTAATTAATTCCAAAATGCCCAAAAAATTTCCATTATTTGGCTCTCCAATAAGATTACTATCGCCTCGTAGTGCTAGTCCCCTTTCGCCAAGGAAGAGAATGGTGTCCAATATTCTATATAGAATTCCTTGCCATTTTTTGGTTTCCCTAGTGATTTCGTCATTGAGAAGAGAATCAATCGAAAAGTTTTTCTTTATTCGCAGTTGTAATGAGCGCCATCGAACGTAACACTGGACATGATCGGTATTGTTTTCATGGGCAGGCAATTTGTCGTTAAGCTTTTTCCACACTTGAAGGCAAGAATATCCTTCTGGACGACACAGATTTGAACGATGTGTATTGATTTTATTTGTTGTAAACAAACGACAAGGTAGGCAATAGAATGCATTTTTAAGGTTACTCCACACTAACCAATCGCGCTTTATCAATTCGCCGTTGGGTAAGATTTTCGAAAGCAGCGAGGTCGGAAATTTCTCGTTGTTTCGATCACGTGGAAAAGAAGCAGGTAACTTCTCATGGCCTCGACGAACTACGGCATCTGCTAAGTCAGGCTGCACGAACTCGGTATGTATTGTTCCAACATCGTAATCTTTAAGAAGGTTAGTTCTAACCATTCCCTTAGTGGAGTGTAATGTGCAATCTTTTTCTTTTTCCAATCCAGAAATTGGATTCGAATCGGAAATAACTGCACTTTCGGTCACTCGATTAAGTCCTGATGAGCAACTTGGCAGACTATCATTTACATCGCTTGAGTTCAATTCCAGTATTTCATTTGATTTTATTTCTTCTTCTGGCGTTTTTGAAACGAAATCCAACAGAGTTCTTTGGGTTTTCATGCTTTCTCTTTCAAGTCTCTCGCGCTTTAAGCGTTCTTTGCGCTTTTGAGCTCCCGACTGGTGTGTGTACATGATCTGTAATTGAAACGTTCAGTTAAAAAAGTAATGAAAATATCTATTTTTAAATGTTTTTAACTAATGGAAATGTACATACCTGTATTATATTTTAATTCACCAACACTAGTCTAATATTTTTTTTCAGTTTGGTAGGTATTTTACGCAGTAGTCACTAATTATGGTTCCAAAGTGTAAACTCACAAAAAACTTGTTTTTCTTTATATTTAAAAATTTGTAGCCGAAATAATTACACTTTTCTTCAATGTATGGTCTTTTGGATTTCCAAAAACGTTATGATGGAAAACTGTAAGCCAGCGATATTTATATAGATATTTGCAAATATCGGTATCCCCGCTAAAACCCTATCTGTGTCCCAATGTTTCTGAGAAACGCGATATATATATGTACATATCTCAATGACCATAGTTAGGAAGGCGGAAGAATTCTTTAAAAAACATTTAAAACAGTGCAGAAAATCTAAAACATAGAACAAAATTACGGGGAACCGAACGGGAAATTCCGGTGGACTACCTACATTATAAAAATCAAATGTTGGTAATTTTTTAATTTGACAATCTTTAAATTGTTTACTTAAACCTTTTTTTATGATACATACTCCCAATTAACAAACAATTTGACCATATGCATTTAAAGTCCAGTATCTAATAAGCTGCATCGTCGTACAAAAATTGTATACGAGTAGGTACATAATGCATCTAGCTCTATTCAGGTACACACAGACACAGTATCTTAGAACTAACCCAATCATCCCTAAATTTTAATTACCTGCTGTTATAAAATACGAAAACGTATTTACCAAGAGTCATTCATTCATTTACCCTTTGGTATTCATTCATAAAAAATCTTTCCTTAAATGCACAAAAAAGCATTATCCAAACTACCTGCATATGGCTGGTTTAATATACACACTTTGAAGTGATTTGATATCCATCAAATCTTCAGTAAACAACTTATTCAAAGTATTAATTAATAAATATTAGGGAAACCACAATTGAAAAACGTTTGCGTGGGATTTTCCGGTCCCCCGAAACCGAATCAAAAATTTCGTTTACAGCAGAAACAGAAATAGAAGAAAAGAAACTTTATAAAAACAGAAACCGAAATAAATATTTGTGTTTTGTTTTAATTTGCCGGGCCCCTTAAATTGACTTTAAACATTTTTAAAATAAAATAAATTTGATAAAATAAATAAGAAAAGCCAAACAATTTATTATAACTTTCTTTGAATAGTTCAGAGTTGCCCAATTTTCCATTAAATATTAAACAAAATGTACGCCAATAATAATCAGGGGCCCAGATCGGCAAGCTTGTGACTGATAGATTGGTAGATAACATACAAACTGGGGCCCGATTGCGAAAGCATGAATGGTTTTTAAATTTTCGGGCCCCTAAAAATAAGTGGGAATAGGTATGTTGATGATGAGAGTATATTGAAAAAAAAACACTCTTCTCATTGCTTTCAATTTTACGGGCCCCTAAAAAATCCCGGGCCCGGGGGGTTCCCCCCCTTTCCCCCCCCTCTCACGGGCCTGATTGTAAAGTAATACCAAACAAGTATATTTTTTGAAGAAAATCCAATTAACGTTTTTTTTTTTATAAATCAAAAAAACTGAAAAAAAAATTTGTCACCTCGAAAATTTTACGAATACAAAATGATTTTATCACCAAAACAATTTTGTGCAAAGAAAAATAACGTTTTCAGCATCTGGTAAAATTTTGAGAAAAATCGAATTGACAGTTTTTTTATAAAAAATAAAAACCTAAGAAAAACATTACTCAAAGTTGGTAAAAATTGAATTTCGACTCAAATATCTTTTCAAAAATTTGAGATTATGGCTTCAAACTTATTTTAACTTATAAAAAATATTGTTTTTAACATTCTGAAAAATGTTGAGAAAAATTGAATTGACAGTTTTCTTACGAAAAATAAAAACCTAAACAAAAAAATTAATAAAAGATGGTAAAAATTGATTTTCCACTCAAATATCTTTTCAAAACTTTGAGATATGGGCTTTAAACTACTTTTATCTTTTAAAAAAAATATTGTTGTCAACATTCAGTAAAATTTTGAGAAAAATCTAACTGACAGGTTTTTTAGAAATAATAAAAACCTAACAAAAAAAACAATACTAAAACTTGGTAAAAATTTACTTACGACTCAAATAGCTTTTCAAAAATTAAAAATATTGTCTTCAAACTGTTTTTATTTCACAGAAAAACTAAACTATGAAAAATATTGTTGGTAATTTTAACGGGATGGGAAGTTATCAGTGTTTGTCGCATCCCAGCCTCTTTTTTCTTTTTCTGCACAGGCTCTTATATCTTTCTTGATAATATTTGATGTTCAAAAATGTAAAATTTTACTTTTTGAAATCTTATGAAAATATTTAATATTTTTCTTCAAAATTTGATATCTCGAAAACGGGTCAATATTTTGTATAAAAAACTAAATGTAAAACGTATTTAAATAAGTTCTATGAAACTGCTAAAACTACTAAACATATTTTTAAACTGAGATGGAAACATTTTAAATTTATTAAAAAAACCGCTCGAACGATTTTCTGTTCTTCAAACCCTACAAATGTGGCCATTTATGCAGAGGTCCAAATTTGTAGTGAAATTAAGTGCATCGTCTGTGATTTTATTAAGCTTTAT
The DNA here is from genome assembly GCA_920104205.1 of Eupeodes latifasciatus. NCBI lineage: Eukaryota > Metazoa > Arthropoda > Insecta > Diptera > Syrphidae > Eupeodes > Eupeodes latifasciatus. Next base: position 159,963,506 of record OV049926.1, read on the forward strand.
TATCAAAATCAAAGAATGATTGAGTCGCTGTATATGATAATTTTCATAGATTAAAAACAGCTCTCAAAACGTAGAACAACGCATTTGCAGCCAGTTGAGAAATCGAGATAAAGATTGTATCTAAGAAACTGACGCGAATAAAAATATTCTATCTCGAGATAATCAATAAATTTGTGAACATTCATTCTTCTAAAACTAAAAACGAAAATCTAAAATTATCAATTGAGTCAACAATACAAGTCAAATAGACATGAACCGAAGGCATACATGGCGTATGCGTAACATTTACCATTGCCATTGCACTTAAACTAAGAAAAAAAAACGAACGAATGATTGAGTTAATGAATTAATTAAAAACAAATTTTCTAAGCAAACACTTACACCAACAATCGAAGAAAAAAAAAAAACTGCGCAAACTGCATTTTCTTAAATGCCATTGACTATACAACAATTTAACACTTAAAAAGTATTCATTGCCATAACTTCTATACCAAATAAAACATGGAGTTGTGGCTTTTTGAGTATTGTTTATATATAAAACACATATAGAAACCATAATAATAATTGATAGCATGCAGGTACTAAACTTTAGCGTGAAATAAAATTGTTGAGCTTGACAGCAGCTATTGACTCTAAACTGCAAAAACAACCAGCATCATCAGTTAATAAGTTTAAACTTGCTAATACACAATTTACAATCTTATGTACTCGTACCTATTTAATAATTTCTTATTTTTACACTGCATGATTTTTTAAGATTTAAATTGATTGATTATCATTATATGAGTTAACATATAACAGGAGCAGGTTTCTGAATTTAAAAAAAAAAGAAATACTTTGTATAACTATGTATCGGGTGATTTTTTAAGAGCTTGAGAACTTTTTTTAAAAAAAAAACGCATAAAATTTGAAAAATCTCATCGATTCTTTATTTGAAACGTTAGATTGGTCCATGACATTTACTTTTTGAAGATAATTTCATTTAAATGTTGACCGCGGCTGCGTCTTAGGTGGTCCATTCGGAAAGTCCAATTTTGGGTAACTTTTTCGAGCATTTCGGCCGGAATAGCCCGAATTTCTTCGGAAATGTTGTCTTCCAAAGCTGGAATAGTTGCTGGCTTATTTGTGTAGACTTTAGACTTGACGTAGCCCCACAAAAAATAGTCTAAAGGCGTCAAATCGCATGATCTTGGTGGCCAACTTACCGGTCCATTCCTTGAGATGAATTGTTCTCCGAAGTTTTCCCTCAAAATGGCCATAGAATCGCGAGCTGTGTGGCATGTAGCGCCATCTTGTTGAAACCACATGTCAACCAAGTTCAGTTCTTCCATTTTTGGCAACAAAAAGTTTGTTAGCATTGAACGATAGCGATCGCCATTCACCGTAACGTTGCGTCCAACAGCATCTTTGAAAAAATACGGTCCAATGATTCCACCAGCGTACAAACCACACCAAACAGTGCATTTTTCGGGATGCATGGGCAGTTCTTGAACGGCTTCTGGTTGCTCTTCACTCCAAATGCGGCAATTTTGCTTATTTACGTAGCCATTCAACCAGAAATGAGCCTCATCGCTGAACAAAATTTGTCGATAAAAAAGCGCGAAACACATTTCGAACCGAACACTGATTTTGGTAATAAAATTCAATGATTTGCAAGCGTTGCTCGTTAGTAAGTCTATTCATGATGAAATGTCAAAGCATACTGAGCATCTTTCTCTTTGACACCATGTCTGAAATCCCGCGTGATCTGTCAAATACTAATGCATGAAAATCCTAACCTCAAAAAAATCACCCATTATAACCTTTGTACTTGCAGTTATAATAAAATGCATCAGTATCACGAGTCAATTTATTAATGTTAATAAATCGATTTTGATAATGTGAATAGAAAGTACTAACACGAGAAAGAGGTTTTTCTTAGAGTGGAAGAGTATCAGATATCTCATCAAGTAAATTATTACATCCCTCACTAAATTAATGCATAATTAGGGCCGTAGTAAAACATTTGATGGCCTTGATCACTCTTGATTTGTCACGCACATTAATGTGTTTGGATAAATTTATGTGATTTCTGCAGGACAGACTCCAGAAAAGACTCACCATTTACTACAACAAAACAAGAGAGCTTAAGGACCAATATACCTCAAATAGACTCTAATCACGCAGTCTTGATGTTTTTATAGAGTAACAATTATAAATCTTTCTTATATGCAATTATTTTGAAAAAAAAAGATTAGGAGTTAACTTACGCAGGCTTAACAATTTGTCACCCAAAATATCATTACGTTGAAAAGGAGTTTGTTGTATTTCAAATTTGTGTTACAGATTTCTTTCAATTAAAAACTGAACTAAAAACTAAATCGAATAGACACGAGTTATTACAGAGTAGGCCCCCATAGATGATGGTCCTTCTGCTTTAACTACGGCCTTGCATTTCTTTTGAATAGCTCGAAATGCAAAAATATATAATGAAAAATCCAATAAGCATTAAAAGAAAATGTAATTATACTTGTAATTGCAGCATTATTTCCTTTATTTCTAACTGTGGGAATATAATTTAGTTTCCATTTCAATGGACTCTCACTGATAATAATATGAGGATTAGAGAGACTAAATAAGGGGGAACTGTATTACAATATACATACATATATATATATCAAAGCAAAGCTAAGCTAGACTGGTGATTTGGAAAATCACATCGCTATAGCCTATATGATGTGAAGGGAAATTGTATAAAGGTTGCGTTTAAATTTTTGTCATTTGATTATGAAAGTTGAGACTTTTAATGGAAATTGCGGAAGACGTTAATAGTGTTGTTGTCTGCAATTTTTGCATCTTCTGTATATTTATTATATATACACTTCCACACCGGAACTGTTGTTTATGATGGAAAATGTTAGATATTGTATAAGTTATTATGTAAAAATTACAATTAAAAAATTAACTCCGATGTTGATTTATCTTCAAAGTAAACATTTATGAGGAAACAAAATTAATAAATTTTGTAATAAAACTTGGATAAGTAATCATACAGAAAATATCATTTGTCTTTAGCAAGGTTATATGAATTTCAAAAAATGTCTTTCTGATAATATTCCTTGATCAGAATTTTTGTTTAATTTCAAAAAACATTATTGGATATTTTGGCAGTGAAATTTAACTCATGATCATTAAGGGAGAAAAGCACACTTGGATCCAAAAAGTCTGTTTAAAAATTGTATCTATAATTTAAGATTAAAAAATATGTACCTATGCAAAATAAGTTTGTCTTCAAAAATTTAAATACCATTTGATGTCTCAAAAAAAACTTAATTTTTAGATTTTTTTTTTGAAAGTGGTAAAAGCGGTTTTTTTTGAAAATTATTTTTTTATATGTACAATAATTTTTTAATTTTTGTTTATTTATTTATTTTTGGTATGCAGTTATTTAGAATATATTGATATACATTTAATATACGTTTTCAAAATATGGAATTAAAAAAAAATCTAATATTTTTTTAAAAATCCAAAACGAAAATGTTGACATTATTCGATCATCAAATATTATTTGACAATATAAGACCTTGTTTAAAAAATAATGGTTCTATGGGGATACCCTTCTGCATAATTGTAATATAATTTAATAAAAATCTATCGGTTCATTTTTGAGAAAATTCGACTTTCCGATTTTTAACCAAAAAATTTGCAAAAATTCTACTGTTATTTTTGATCTTAAAAAAATGAAAAAAAAAAAAAAGCTCGGATGCGACCCACACTGATAACTTCCCATCCTGTGTGTCGATTTGTCTTGCTTAAAAGTTTGTAGGTTTTCGTGTTTTGTTAAAAAAGTTCTCAGTTGAATTATTCTTAAAAATTTAAAAACTACCAATAATATTTTGCGTATAATGAAATAATTTGATTTCGAAATTATTTTTTCGTAACGATATTTTTGGTCGAAAACCAATTTTTACCAATTTTAGTAGCATTTCTTAAAAACAAATTATTTCTTATATAAACAAATACAAATTGGATGAATGAAATTAATTTGAAGTCAATATCTTCTATTGTTCACGAGATATCGAAAACCGAACATCAATTTTTACCAATTTTGCGTACTATTTTTTGTAGATTTTATAAAAAATCTGACTGTTGGATTTTTATAAAAAAATGTACTGAACGTCGAAAACAATATTTTCTGTGAGATAAAATAAGTTTGAAGCCAATATTTTTAATTTTTGAAAAGATATTTGAGTTGAAAGTCAATTTTTAGCAACTTTTAGTAATGTGTTTTTAGGTTTTTATTTTTGGGTAAAAAATTGTCAATTCGATTTTTTTCAAAATTTTACTGAATATTAATAACAATATTTTTTAAATGATAACATTAGTTTAAGCATATGTATGTCTTAAAGTCTTGAAAAGATATTTGAGTAGAAAGTAAATTTTGACTAAGTTTTAGTATCGTTTTTTGTTTAGGTTTTTATTTTTTGTAAAAAAACTGTCAATTCGATTTTTGCCAAAATTTTACCGAATTTTGAAAACAATATTGCTTATAACAAAAAATTAATTTAAAGCCAATATCTTAAAGTCTTGTAAAGATATTTGAGTTGAAAATCAATTTTTAGCAACTTTTAGTAATGTGTTTTTAGGTTTTTATTTTTGGGTAAAAAAATGAAACAAAATAAGATTTTTCTCAAAATTTTACAGAATGTTGAAAATAATATTTCTTATAAGATACAATTAGTTCAAAACCAAAATCTTAAATTTTCGAAAAGATATTAAAGTTGAAAATCAATTTTTACCAACTTTGATTAATGTTTTTTATAGGTTTTTATTTTGTATAAAAAAAAACTGTCAATTCGATTTTTCTCAAAATTTTACCAGATGTTAAACACATTATTCTTCGTTGCACAAAATTGGTTTGGAGATAAAGTCGTTTTTTGTTCGTAAATTTTTCGAGCCAAAAAATATTTTTTTTTCAGTTTTGTTTTATTTTCCAACAATATATTTGTTACAATATATAATATAAAATTTAATTCAAGTCTCTAGCGTTATTGGTTCGTGAAATATTTAGAGTGTTCACCTTTTCTTTAAACTGCTATGGTAAAAAAACCACCCACGCAATTTTCTTGAGAGCCCTTTCTGCATCTTTCTGCCTTATTATCCTTATTATCTGTATAACAAAATTTATTTGAAGTCGATATCTCTTCTGGTTCTTGAACTATGGACGACGAGAAAAACGTCTTGAACGTACGGACGTACGTACACACTCACGCACAGACATCTTTCTAAAAATCTTTTATTTCGCCTCTAGGGACCTTGAGATGTCGAGAAATGTCAACATTTTCAATTCAACAAATCGGACCCATTAACATTAACTAATGTAATATGGGAAGTTAAAAAAACACCTAACGCAAATCTTTTTAAAACTTAATTACCAAGTTTGAACAGACACACGGACGGAATCGGGGACCCACTTTTTCGACTTACTATCGTAATGTCATGTTTGATTGAAATTTCGAGTCCAAAATTTTTACAAATGCAAAACTTGCTATACCTACATATGTATGTATGTATGTATGTATGTATTGTATGTATGTAGTTCCTATGTGTCGCAAGTACAAAAATAATAATTAATTGAAATTAAACAATAATAAATTGATGTAATTCAATAAGGTGCCAGTTAGAGATATCATTGGTTTTCATCATTGAGAACAAACATTGGAATTTTTTTGGCAGGTCGTTTATAGCTATCATTAAAAATTTCTGTCATTGAAAATAATTTCCTGATTGAAATCCACCGAAAAATTTTTACTGACAGAAATCTGTCATTAGAATTGTATGAAATCGGAAAACAAATCTGTGGAACGATTTGTTTTACTTTTGAACACAAAAATATCAGCTGTTCAGGAAAATGAATTTCCGTCCGGAAAATAGAAAAATATGTACATTTTTAGAGAAAAATAAATGTGTAATTACACTTTTTTTTCTCAAAAAAAAATTCTTTTGTGTGATTTCCGATCGATCAGTATATAATTTTCATTTCTAATCAAAGGGAAACATTGATTCAAACATTTTTCCGGATCGATTTCAATGATAGCTATAACTGGCCCCTTACAGAACAAAAAAAAAACTTGCAATTGTATTTAAAAATAATCTAGAATTGTATTGATAAGATTTATTTGTGATATAAAATATAGGAGTTCCCTTTTAATACATTAAGTAATTATAAATCAAAATATATAAATTACAAAATAATTTGAATAGTCATTGTACTGACAATGCAAAAATGTTATCAGTAAAGCTTTAATGAAATACTTATCACTGAATATTCTGATTTGTTTCCATAAAGTTTAACATTTTGCCGATGATTTAAAAATATTAGTTATCTCGACTTTTCTGTTCTGAACCCGATCTACACTGATTTATGTAGCACATGCTTTGTCTACTTTATTTGAACCACGCCTTAAGCGTGTGCTTTAAGCGAATTCTTACACAATCCAGGATACAAAAACTGAAACTTTTTAAAACCAGTTTAGTTGCAAGAGAGAAATTTTAAATTTTGAAAATAGCTTAATGTTGCAAAATTGAGGTTTTTATTATCATTTTATGTTCACACGTTTGTAAAAACCACATACTGAATATTCAGTGGCAGCATAGTTACCACTTAACAGAGAGAAAGAAAACAAAAATTAGTGGCAAGTTGTTCACAGTTAGCTAAATTTACCTCATAATAGCTATATTTGAAACTTTGTAAATCATAGAATGCAATTTAAACTTAAATTTTAACTATAATTATTCTCTTCATTTTTAGCTGGCAAATTAAACTATAGAGCCTGGGGAATCTATAGTACAGATCGATAGTGAACCTTATCTTTAACGTAGCTTAAAAGAAAAAGTCTAAGGGTGTTAAATCACAAGATACACTGGTCGACAAGGTTTTCTTACTGGCATTGAAATTGCACTTTTCCAATGAGTTTTGCAAGCCTTATTCAAATCCGATTTCAAAATTAGTGCTTCACGTCTGATTTTTGTGATATCAGTTTTAAAAATTTGAAAAAAGACTTTTTGAGGCAATTTAACTTTATGAAGTAGCTTTTTCCAATAAAATCCGTGATGTTTTCCCAAAATTGTATCCTTTTCTTCAATATTCAGTTATATTATATAAGTTGTTATATTTCACCTGTCTTACAAAAATCTAAAAAAAAACTAAACCAAATTGGTTTTTAACAGAAAAAGGCAAAACGGTTTGCAAGTAAGTTTGGTTCTTGTAACGAATCTGTTGTCTAAACAAATCTATTACATCAAGTTTTTGAAATATACTACAAAACATAAAAATAATATTGAAAACGGGTATTTTTAAAATTTGAGCAAATAGTTAAAATTAGAGTTTAAATTTGAAATCAGCACTAAAAATTAAGTCCAAACGTATTTTCTAAAACTATTATTTTTTCGAAACTTCAGATAGATTCAAAAATAGACTCATAACTAATGATAATTTTCAGAAACTAAGTAAAATATTAAAATGCTTAAAATTATGTATATCTAAAAGAGAAACATTTGTACTTTTCAAAATCAATATATTTTGAGTTCTTACTTAGGTTTAAAAAACCCATTTTTTGTTGTCTTTAGCATTTTTAAAGGTGCATATTTTAAAAACCTGATGATATAGTAGAAAAATTTAAAGGCAAGATTTGAATTAAGGACATCTTAATCCTTTAAAAAAGTATTATTTTCTTTGTCTAACAGAAAAAAAAACGTAATTCTGTCGGCTAGTGATATCAGTAGCTACATTTTCGAGGAATACAACGTCAGGAAACTTTTCTCACGTTGATTTAAATCAACATTTTAATGCGTAGTTGAACAGTGTATCGTTCGCTTCTAAGTAATGACGTAATTTTAACTTACCAAGTCTCTAAAAATTACAGTTTTAAAATTGACAGCTGCAAAAATAGCTTACTATTCAAAATGAAATATCTTATTGGAAAACCTTTTTTGTTACTCAAATAAATAGTTTCAATTTAAAAAAAAAATCTACACTCCTAGAAAATCTCAAAAAACTACAAAATGTTTGCTTAGTTAAGTACATTTTTTAAAATTTTATTTACATTCACATACATTTGTTTAAAAATCATTCACCAATATTTTTAAGATGAATCTACTTGTTTATTTTTGTATGTTAAAAAGAGTTAAATTATGCACACAAAACTTGTTTAGTCAGCTTATAGCTTAAAAACATCGAATCTCAAATGACATTCCACTTATAAAGTAAGTACTCATCGTCGTACACTGACACCTTGCTGTTGCATCTTTACAGAAAGGTCAACATGTATAATACCAACCCAAGACCTTTTAAAACCGAGTTCTATTAATGGAATTGCATTTGCAACTTCGTAAACATATTCGTAGGTCGGTCTTAGCATTTTATTCACCCACATCTTATAAACACATCCAGACGACATAGATATACAGAAGTTTATTATTTTGTATATATTTCAATTTGTCTTAAATAAATAATTTTCCCCTTTTATATACGCAATTAGCGCACAAATCGTAAAATTTAAATCAAATCTAAAATTGAGAAAATAAAATATGTATAATATTTGCTTAATGTCAACTTCTTCTTCTATTCTCTATTTTATTAAAGTCGGTTTGGATTGGATTCCCCCTTTTCGGATCATCTTATAATATGCTTAGCAAAAAAAAAAAAAAAACATTATTCAATCGTGAAATAGCCTCCAAGCCAATTGTTTCAAGCTCGATTTAAGTACCAGGTGCTTGCGTTGTACGCTTTATTTTTATGATGGTGCGACTTATTGGTGGTTTAAGTTGTAAAAGGGGGGGACATACAGCAAACCACCTCCATATGCATAGCACAACTTCGTCCTCTTCGTCGTCGGTCGTGACGTCTCACTTATAGTTTGTTTTGTTACTTTTTTTTGTGTGTTCAATTGTATACGTCCCCCCGCAACTATTAACTATAGCAGATTGGTCCAACAAACTATTTCAAAGACCCAACTCTGTGTGGTTCCCGATTTTGTAAACATATTAAAGGCAAGATGTGAGATTCATAGATAAAAATATAGTTTTTATCAATTAATTCACGAAGAAACAAAACTTGTGAAAGTTGAAAAAAGTTAGATACGGGATTCCAAAAAAATAAGGAATGATATGGAATAACAGACGTTACTTAAAAAATGTTTGGGTCATGTTTTGAACTTTGCTGGAAGTGAGACCAGAAATGGAAAAATTTAACTGTCAAATCCTGCTCATAAGATGATCGTTATTTTCTAAAAGAAGCTTTCTGTACGAAAAATGAGCAATCTATTTTTGACTTGTTTCGATGATGCTTTCAGAAACCATTGGATTACCTCAGAAGCAAAGTGACATACATATGGGTGATTATACAAAAGTTGGGTAACTTGATGTCATCAACCAATATATACAAAGTCTGATTATATGTTATTGAGATTGCAATTTATTTTAAAACAATGGAAAGACCTTTATTTAGTCACCCAATTTCAGTTCTTCCTTTTGAATACAAGTTATTAAAAAAACACAATTAGTTCTTAAAACGTCAGTCCTCTGGCATGTCACAACCCTGAAAACCAACCATTAAGTGACTGTCTATTAAACATTATCATTGATTTGAGAAAACTTATTAAATTAATACAATCTGTGATGTATATAGTTTAATATATACTACAACTTTCATAATGCAGTGTTCACTACTTTATTTAAAAAATTAAGAAATTTTATGTTCAGTTTTATTCGTCAGTTTCTTGTGTGTTATTTAAATTTGAAATTCGTGCGAAATATCGCCGACTCGACGTCAAATCCCACTTTGTTGGTAATAAAGTTAGTTGCGGGTCGCACAATTTGACGGCCACCATAACTGTACCAGAGTTTGGGTTATGTTTGTTGTCTATACACGTGCTTAGCCAGTCAACACGTCAGTTTTATGGTGAGTCGTTATTTTTTTGTTAATCTAAAGTTTATTTTTATTTATTCGTATTAGACTTTGATTTGTAAAAATGTAGATTGTTGATATTTGAAATTACACAAAAAAACATTAGTCCAGATTATAATCTCAAATTTCGTCTTTTTCGTCAGTAGTGTGGCGTCAGTTCTGTGTCAGGTAAATTGTTATTGTTCTTCATTTCTTGATCATTAGTACTTTTAAGATGAATATTGTTAGATTTTGTTTGTTGATTACTTTGAAATATTTAGTAAAACTATGTGAAAGTAGTAAAAGATAAGTGAATAACGTTACGTTAAATGTCAAAAGTCTGTTTTGAAAACTGATGTAGTATTTTCTCCTAGTATTCCATATTAATAATTATTTTTAATTATTACTAAGTGATTTTAAGTGATCATTATTAAATCCTAAGAGATTTTTACTAATTTGTATTAAATTTCATTGTAATACTTTCAAAACTGTGTATTCTCGTCAGTCCTCTGGCAGTCAAATTCTGAAATTTTTAAATATCTTACAATGTACTCAAAAAAGTGACTGGCCCGATTGGGAACAATATATTAATTAGGTTAGCTATCATATACACCTGAATTTATAGAAGTTTGATTTAAAAACTATCGTAAAGAAAATATCCTCAAAAGTTACCCAACTTTTGTATAATCACCCATAATATCAAAACTTTTCTGTCAGTTCAAAATCGATTTCTTATGTTATAAGATTAAATTTAAAATTATAGAAATAATTTATGGACATTTAAAGCATGACATTAAGCATTGATTCGAAAAACCATAATTTTTGTCTGCAATAAATTTAAGCATTTTTTTGTTGGCTAAACGTACATAAGTTGCTCTTGAGGGGATGAATTCTCAACCCCATAAATGACAGTGGTTCGTCAAGAAAAAAAGATAAAAATGCTCTTAAATTTGAATTTAGAATCGACCCAGAAGCTACAATCAAACATTTTAAATGTCCATTTTAAATGAATCATTAATCCAAAATGATCACAAACTTAAAAACCGATTATGTATTGTTTAAAGAATAAACTTGGATATTTAAGTCTAGATTGTCAACCAAAGAGCCCAAAATGTTAGGATTCAATTTCAATAATTGAATCGAACTAAAATAAATTAAAGCTTTCGCTTAGAGTTCATAGTTCATTCCAATGTCATTAAACCAAGATACAGTTCTTTTTTTGTGCACAAAATACACTTTGTGTTCTTTAACAATCATATTATCGGTGGTACCATCAAGTTTGCGCTACCCATTTGTGTGCTTTAATCTGAACTATTGGTACACCACAACCGAACCAAGCAAAAGAAGCTTTTTCGGGTTTTGAATGTTGTAAGTATTAGGGTGGTCAATAAAATAATAAATTGGATGGGCATAGATTTAGATTTTTGTTTGTGAGCCCAATCAGCTCAGTATTAGCTGGAAATTTAGTTATTTACTTTAAAATTTTTAACTTAAAAACAGTGAAGTTTTTTTAAAACAATATTTTTTCTCGAATAGGGGAATTTTTTGTAAGAAAAATTTGTGTTTTGGTATCCAAAAGCTAGCCTAAAATCTGCAAAAATTTGGAAAATTTTGTTTTAAAGCTTGTTTCCATCTTGAAACATTGTTATCCAAAAAAAATCAATCAACAATGACCACCCTATTATAATAAACGTCGTAAATACATATTATTCGTATTATTATTATTTCTTATTTCTTTTATTGTTGGTTCGCGGTTGTTGCTGTTTTTTTTCTACTTTGTTGCTCGTCGGTGTTTATCCCCATCATCGAAATGCACGAATGTACAAACAACTTTTTCCGCAGTTGTTTAAAAATCTGGTAGAAAAATCTCTGAACGTTGACTGGCATTATCTCAGACGTCGAGTAGCAGTCGAAGTGTTAAGACGTGTTCTGCTTTTTTTTGAAAATCACAAACCCTTTTTCGTTTTTCTTCAATTTTATTATTTTACTTTTATTTTTGCTAAGTTAAAACAACAAGAGACGAAAAAAAAGATACTTTTTAATTTCGGGAACCTTAATTGAAAATTGGAACTATCCAGTGGTGACCGTTATATAAGAAAATTTGGACTGTATTGTGATTTTATTTTCTTTTTTGAAATTTTAACGTGGTGTGAATTTTTTTAACGAAAAGAAAAAAAAGGACGTTAGTTTTTTTCGTAAATTATTTTACTTTTTGTGGATAAATGAAGCCTATGGCAGAGAAGGACAACGATTCAATGGCTACTGTACAAATTAAGCCTGAATATGCTCCTAGTGAGGTTTATAGCACTGCTAGTGAACCGCCACCGGTAAGGAAGTATTTTGAGTGATTTGATGATATTTTAATGTAAAATTGTTTCATATTATCTAAGTTCAATGGAATGATTAAATAAATTTAATCAGAATTGCAAAATACTGTGCTTGAAATAGTGGTCACATCTTTATTTATTTAAATTTTCTTTGCGGTTTTATCGAATTTACATATTAAAAAAAAAAATTGCATACATTCACTGTTAGTTAAAAAAAAAAAAATTAAAAAGTTATAAATAATTCATCTATAGAATTTGAATCTAAAAGTTTAGATTTACCTAAAAAAATCTTTAACTAAATGAGAACAAAAATTAGGGAATTCTCAAAACATCAATAAACCTATTTAACTTTATTCAGAAACTTCAATGAATGTCTCATCTAATTCTACTTAAAAATCTTATAGTTACGTGCAATTATTCAAATACTTCACATTAAGTTTTTAGCATTTTGAAAAAAAAAGAAGTATTTTTTGTTGGCTTAATTTGTTAAGCTTGTTGGTAAAATTGAAGCTTTTTTTCTTGAGTTAGAAAACAGGAACTATACCTATGTATGTCAAAAGGTTATTAAAAGCTTTTATTTCTTGCCAAATTCGTTGTAACTATAAATTATGAAGTAATTTTGAGGGACCTAGATTAAAATCATAATTTTCAATATTAAAAACATGAACTCTTAATATCTGAAGCTATTTTTCAAAAACATAGTTTCAAGTTAATGAAAAACAAAATAATAAAATTATTGCCATCAATTTAAACTTTGAATTAGAATAGGATGATATAAAGTTTGTATTGTTTTCAAAATTTTGAATTTTTGGTCTGTATCAATTCTTTTTGGTTTTAAATAAATTTAAAAAAATCCTTTACATTGAAAAGTATAACAAAATACAATATGTGCAATTTCGACATTTTAAAATGTATATATTGTGTATTGCGAAAACTAAAAAAAATTTTGTCGGCGTTTTAAATGCAGGCAATCGAAAGAAAAACTTTTTGAGATTAAGTACATCTGTCAGTCCCTTACAGAATTTGATGGTACCAAAAAATGCTTGCAAACCATCATTTGAAAGTTTTTTCAAAAATAACAAGTACCTACTCCAAACATCAACGACATTATTCAATATTTGTAAACATGTTTTTAGACAAAACTTAAAAAACTTGACTTAAAAACCATAATTTCAAAAAAGTATCTTCTTGAACTAAGTTAACAGATCTTGTCTTTATACTTTGTACTGAGTTTTTAAAACTTCTTCGGCAATCAGAGGTAAAACAATGAGCTGTTTGACATTTTTTTACCAAATTATAATTTGGACCATGTATATTCATGCACACAATAGCAACAACGAAAAATTACGCTGATAGATCAACAATAATTATATTTTCTTGTTCATTGCAGAGGATGTGTTCAGTAACCATTAATTTCTTTTCGAATTGAATTTTTCACTATCCTATTCAATTTGACCTTTTTTAAATCGATTATGAAAATATTTTTTTTTTCGTAAATTATAATAACCCTTTGTCGAAAGCCTAGGACTTCATTCATATGCATTTGAATAACAATGGAACTGAGAAAATTCTCCTACTCCCACTCAGCATCAAATTAAGCTTTATTTCAACAATAAAGCATTTAATGTAAACATTTTGTATTTATTTTGAATTACAAACCGGCTGCTGCAAAGTACTACAACTTAACTTATACAACTTAAAAATTGTACAAGTTACTTACATATAGGTTTAACTCTATACTTTGAAGTTTGAATAGATTTTATGCAATTAATTTCTTTATTAAATAAGCACCAAAGGTACAAATCAATTGTTAAGTTCGATTTCAACAAACAATCAAAAAGCTTTGAGATCTTTCTGGAAAATTTTCAATCATGTGACTGACTATGAATAAAAAAAGAAAAAAGAAGAAACTTAGAAACTAGTTCTATAAATTAAGCAAGAAGTTTAAGATGCTAATTTAATTCAAAAAGAATTTTATTTTTATCAAATTTGAATTGGATTAGCGGTATATTAGCATCATTTTAATATAATTGTTTGTTTGTAAGTTGGAAATGATTTGTTTTGATTATATTTTATTCAAATAAATTACGAAGTTATAAATATTTACTATTGGCTTCATATAAACTCGCACATTGTATAGTTTTAAGGTCAATAAAATGTCAAAGTTTATTCAAAACACTATTACTGCAGTTTTTATATACCTACATATAAATCTTCTCGCAACCACTTCAAAGAATAACAACTTCAATATACGTGTATGAAAGAACCTTGAAGATATAAAATTAATTAACTATATAGAAATATACCAAATACAAAAACGATAAAACAAAATTACAACAAAACAAAGTCCAAAGAATAATGTTGTGTATTGCGGTTACAATTTTTCTTTTTTGTATATAAACAAGAAACCTGATTTATAAGAAAAATTTTAAAAGTTTTTTTTTTCATACACATATTTCGTCATAACAGCAGAAATAAAAACCTATCGACTGAAATTGAAGCTGAGGTTATTATAGCCACCAAAGCTATACAATATACAAGACATATTTAGTCAGTTTGAAAGCTTAGAAATGATTGGGGCTCTGGGTTTTGTATGCAGAAATTCAATACTTCCACTTCAGGTTTGTTTATAAATTTGTTGGTTTTTTTAAAAGTCAGTTTTTGTGATGAAATTTCTTTCGCATGTCTTACTTATCGGCTGTTTATTGACTTTATGCAGACACTTAAATTGGTAATGGTTTTATTCATTTTTCATTTCTTGCGAAAAGATCAAGAATGGATGTTGAAAGGAAACAAGTATACCATTTTATTCATTTTTCGAAGCAGAGACTTAAGACTCCAACAAAAAAGCTTTTCGTATAACTTATTATACAGAAATATAGGGTTTTCCAATACAAGGTTTAATTTTGCTGCTATTTGGGCATCTGTCACTATTGTAGCTGTCATATTTTGAAATTTGTCAAGCAAAAACTACGTCAATACAAAAACGGCACTTCGAACTACAAAAGTTACAAAATAATCTCAATTTTGTAAGAAAAGTTGCCTGGCTAAGTAAGTTTTTGAAGAAGCGATAACAACTGTCCACGAAGATCTTGTGATTTAATACCTTTAGATATTTTTCTATAGGGCTGGATAAAGTCTATGCCAATCGATTTAAAAGGGTGAGGTTTAACTCATTAACAATTACCCATTTTGAAAACTTTAATAGTTTATTTGTCGGTGTATAGCTTCTTAAAGAACAATAATTATCAAAAAATCAATTATAAATACCAACGTGTACCTACATTTTACGTCACTTCGTATATCAACAACGTCCGGCATGAGTGTTTGAAGTAAAATAAATCGTAATCCAAAAATAGATTCAACCCGGTATATGTAAAGTGCGATGATGGTTCTTGCAAACGCATTTAGCATTTTAATATCATCATGATGAAAGGATGATGTAAAGGATATTAAGTACGCACGCAGCTATATGTAAATTTTGTTGTGCTATCGCGCCGCCAGCCGCCACATGACGAAAATATCAGTCTTTTATTTTATTTTCCAGTCAAACGAAAAAATATACCCGCAGTCATCGATCGCAAACTCGACTCAACTCAAAGTGGGTATTTTGGGTTTTCCTTGAAAATTTAATTTGTATAGATACGTAGACTGCACAATTTAAATTTCATAAGTATCTACAATTTTTTTGCCTATAGACTTTTGTTTTAAATAAATTTCAAAAAAAAAAAAGAACCAATAAAGAACACCTATCTATGTGATTTAAATGTACATGCGATTGTTGTTTGAAGATGGATCCGTTTGTTGATTGCGTTGTCGTCGTGCGTCGGCAATCGAGGCATGCAGGCGCATCCGCGTATTTATGCGAATATTTAGCTTTTTATTTATTTGGTCAATGACTATCGAGATACAATTGTAGGTATACCGTAGACACAATTGAACATACATATTTGCATTTAATTTGCTATTTGTATGTTACTTTTTTGTACTCTAAAATTATTCAATTCTGCATTTTGTTTATGCTTTTTTTTGTCTTATGTATGTCTTTATGAGGGAGCGGGTCAAAATGCTGTATTTTCAAAATACTGTATGGTCAAAATTCTGTATAATATTGTATACGATACTGTATGGTCATAATACTGTATGGTTAATGTTCTGTATTTCAAAATTCTGTAAATTTAAAATACTGTGTATCAAAATGTTGTTTTTTCAAAATACTGTATCTCATAATACTGTATAATACTGGAAGTTTTGACAGATCAATTAGTTTGGTGCAAATGTTTATGCAATTGTTGATTATGATAGGAACAATTCATGTAAAAATGCAAGAGATACAAATAAGACTGTAGGTCCCCTCCATCCCTGACAACATGTGCGCACTTTTTTACATTGTCAAAACAATTTTTGTTTTTAGCCTTACTTACAGCATTTTTAAATGCAGAATTTTGAGGTACAAAATTTTTAAAAACAGAATTTTGAGATACAGCATTTTGATCATGCAGAGTATTTTGTACATACAGCATTTTGAAATACAGTATTTTGAGATAAAGTATTTTAAATACAGTATTTTGATCCATACAGTATTTCGACCCCAACCCTCTTTATGAGAGTAGTTGCAATAGAATATTAATTATTGTCAAAAAATAACTATGAGCAATTTGAAAGGAGTTAAAACTTATAAAAAGCTTAATGACAGTACAATTCACAGGCAAAAATCTCATGGGGAAATTTCTCTTCCCTCAATAAACAATAAGTCAATTACGGGCCGGAAAAACAAACATTTTATTCTCACGCACAGGTTTCACAATTTAAATTAAAAAGGGCTATCATTTCAATTCTTCTTTAAAATACAAAGTAAGCGTAACACGCAATTTCAAATTCAATAACAGATATAATTCCGTTTTACTAAAGCAATTGCCGTGGCGATCGTGATAACAAATTGGATGACACACGGGCTATCACTGATCTGTGTTTCAAACACGCGACTTTCATTTAAACGCTCATAAATAATTAGCCCGCCTTGTTTACATTAGTTTTTATTTTCAAATCAATATTT